>CM062292.1:326962862-328323938 GCA_031216915.1 Pictodentalium vernedei
ACATAAGTTAATCCTTTACCTGAAGAAGCGATCATAACCGGACACAGCTATTCCCCCCAAAAATCGTCATTCAAATGTCATTGTTTCACAAAGCTAGTCACTGAAATACCTCTAGCGATTCAACATGCAGTTCGGCGGAAATATATTACTGCAGTATCCGGTCACCCCAGTGGGTGTGGGGCATCAATCCATTCACTCACTGTCTGGAATAGTTGTAACACGATGACTCAGCAAGCAAATGTACAATTCATGGACCAACAGGTAGTCTACACTGTGGTTCATAAAATGCAAATGTCCTTGTTCTGCTGTGTTCTGTCTCAAGTCTCCACTCGTCTAGCAAGTAGGTGTACAGGTGGGTGTTTACCCGCCAGATGACCAAGAACCAAATCTCCCTGTGTCCCTGTACAAATTCTCATTAAAACATAATTACATGTTCTAACACATAAAACAACACTTCTTGGCTAATTTTTTGAAGATTTCGTTTTTTAAATTTCAGAATCAATCAAATACAAATATTGACGAGGAAGGATGAATTAACGTTGAGGGGTAATCAATAGAAGTAGGGAAGGAACAGAGGATTCAACTGGTGACAGAGTGCGGGATATGTTTGATGAGACGGTGTTCTCATCACAGTGGTCAGGTAAATTAGTCTAGAACGTCCACACACTATACTCCCCAGATGTAGATCAGGAAGGTTTCGCTTGCCATCCACTCCCAGGAACAACGCATTTACACGGTCAGTCTCCACAGATCTATTGGTGTCCCCAGCATTAAGATAATAAACATAAGGGTGCATGATATATCTTACCTCCTACAAGCGCCCGTAAACTGTGTATAAACTATACGCCGTCAACGCAGGGTCCTGCGAATATTCGAGATTCGATTCGATATCGATACCATACGTATGCTTCGAGATCGATCCCGAATCATTCTCAGGATTCGATTTTTTCGAATCTCTCGTACTAACTTCAATTTGTTACATTTCCAACAAAAATAGGATAAAACTGTCATTAGACAATTCATTCACGTAGGCTCAATTCCTATTTATTTGAGTAATTGACAATGTTTAATTGTTAGGTAAGGTGTGAATTTGGCCCAGAACAATATCCATAGTTTTGGTTTTTGAAGGCTTAACTTGTTACTATTCACGTTCTTAAGAACGTGAATAGTAACAAGTTAGGCCTTCAAAAACTAAAACTATGGACAATAGGCCTAGCTGTTTCAGCGACGGTGCTACAGAGAATATTTAGTTATTGGTGTTTAAGGTGTTCACTCCGTCGCGTAAGGGTCATCACAGTGTTCCGTAACTTCCGTTTGATGCAATATGAAATAACTTGTCTTTTAAGATTCGATTCGGGATTCGATTCAATGTCGATATCAGAGACACGATTCGATTCGAGATTCGATTCGAAAAGAAATTTGTAAATTCGCAGATCCCTACGTCAACGGAAAACAAAATATGGCTGAAAATCATAGTGATCTCCCATTTGTTCATTCATCTTTAAGACAATACCTATATCACCTCAAACAGGTAAGAAACCTCTTATTATTCATCGCAGGTGCTAAGTCAGTATATATAAAAAGTAATCGGTAAGGTAACAAAGTTCCGTGGCCTAATGCGGTATATCTATGATCTTATACGGGTAATGCTAGTACTGAAATGGTTAAGGGGTTTTCTTGATCGATTAATCACATGGATTAACTTTGGTTTACCGAATAATCACTCATCCAAATAGATATCTGAATAATTGCCGTTGATGATTTACAGCATGAACCCTTTTCCCAACGTAACAAACAAAAACGACAAGGCCTATATACAAAAATCCCCATTCAAATTTATTATGTTTTCATTTTTTATCTCAAAAACATAGCTTATGACCCCTCATTGGAACGAGCTCGTTGAGCTCGTTCCAATGAGGGGTCATGAGCTATGTTTTTTAGACAAAAATTGAAAATTTTTAGTAATTCATGAATTTATTTTGCAAATATCGTCTGCTACACGCAATGAGTAAAGGGTTAAGAATGACCATTTCCAGCTATTGATACAGTATGATGATCATGCAAGTAAACAGATGTGTCAGCAAGTAACTTGCATGCTTTACTCTGTCTCATATAATTGATGTGAGTCAGTGTGACAGTGTTTGCCTGTTTTGAAGCAAGTTTGTTCCTTTGTTGACCCATATACGGTAGTTCAAAAGTAACGGTTAATCGAACAATTACTTTTTGGATCGATCAAG
This sequence comes from Pictodentalium vernedei, assembly GCA_031216915.1. NCBI lineage: Eukaryota > Metazoa > Mollusca > Scaphopoda > Dentaliida > Dentaliidae > Pictodentalium > Pictodentalium vernedei. The sequence goes on from CM062292.1 coordinate 326,965,100, forward strand.
ATGTTGATCACTGATTAATCGGTTAACCGTTTCAGCTCTAGACCTAATACGGTATATCTATGGTCTTATAGGTTAATGCAATACTGGACTCGAGCAACCAAACATACTATATTAGGTCACTAACAACCTATTTAACTAATAATCTCCCCACCTGGTCCATTGTTCAGCAGCTGAGAAGCAGATGCGTAACAACGATGAGAAGGTTGGAACAGTTTCTATCAGCGTCAAATTCATTGTTGGAATAGTTTCAATCAGCATCTAAATCCAGACCGTGGCGTGTGGTAAACTCTGGATGAATAGGACGTTCTTAGGATTATCCTTTCTGCTGTTCAAGGTAGAAAAGAAATGGATGGATGGGGACAGATGGATGCGAGATTTAGTATAGTATAAACTGAATTAAGTTACATCAGTGTAGCTGTAAACATTTCTGTCTTCTGTTTTATTCGACGACGATATTTGGTTGGTTAGTTTTCATTTCTGTCGAGATATCAGCCCGAGTTAACTGATTATCGGCATGAAACCGAACGTCAGTCCCCAGAAATTTCCAATCAGCTTCAGACCGAAAGTTACTGAGAGCTCATATCTCGGGCGATATGAAACTAACCAAATAAAAAAACCTCGTTATTTATTAAATAATTATAAACATTCTTAAATTTATTACAGTTTTCTCACAGTGTCATTCTTTCTCATTATTTTCACAAAGTCCGACATCTTCTCCTACTTCTTGTTCATCTATTGGAACGTCTCGGCGCCCCCACTGGGGAAGCCGCGACGTTCTGAAAGCTGAACAACCTCTTCTCTCACTTCGACATATCGCCCCATGAGTTCCAATGTGTTCTATGTGCCTACTGGCACATAGAACACATTGGAACTCGGGGGACGATATCTCAGCTTATAAGTCGGAATCTCGCGGTGGCTCAGTGGTAGACTGTTGGACTTCTATGCTAGAGATCCCGAATTCGATCCCCGTCCGGGACGACCCGCGATGTATCCTTGGGCAAGGCACTTTATGCCTGTTGCCTACATGGGGGCACGATAACACCGTGTACTAAAGCGTACTGCACTTCGATGGTGCACGTGTCTTCAACCGACGTAACCCTGCTTGAGCGCAGCTTGAACAGAGTTAGAATGTTGAGGAGCTGACAGTTGCTCGTCGATGCTTCTCTCCGGGTACTCCGGCTTCCTCCACCCGTAAAACCATGCCATTATGCATAGATATGTGACCTTAAACACCAATACATAAATAATAATAAGTCGGAATCTTGGTGTGCGATGAATTTTTTCTGCTCGACTTTTCTTTCTTCTCTTCATCCACCTTATCATTTCTTATTGCCTTCATAAATTCCTTACCATACAAAACTCTGCTTTAAACCACTCCACCATGCCTGGTAAAACCAATTTTTCTGATTGCTTTCGACGAATAGCTGGTAAAATTTCGATGCAAACAAATTGGTTGCGCCTATTAATGCATCAAGGAGGACAACTATAGGTTGGTTGATATCTTATTTAGATCGGTGTCAAATCAGCTGAGTATGAAGCCATATCAGCCGAGTTTAATATGGACATCTCTGGGAAAGAAAATCATATCGAATAAATAACAGCTCTTTGCATAATATCTCGAAACACTATACGACATATCCTTAGCTGGTAGAATCAACCATGAAAAATAGTTGAAATGTTTATTTATTTTTTGTGTTTAATCTTGTTTAGTACTGGACACTGATGGGGGTCATATTGTGTAACCATATCCAAAATCATCAACCGACTGAGAATATTCAAGTATACGACGGCCATGTTACGGGTAATGTAACTGGATATCATTTTTGTCTCAATTGGTCTGACCGTCTCAATGAGAAAACAGAATTATGCTTAGTGCCAAGGAAACCTCGGTAACATGCTACAACGTGCTACATGGTCTTTTGTAGTAAAATGGAGAAAATTGCAAACATTTTTGTCCAAAATTATCATTTGTTGTTAATCCAAGGTGAGCAACAGATTCTCTGAATGTTTGTTTTTTGTCATACCCTGGTCCTTGACTGAAGCCATACCTTATTATTAAAAGGTTTCGTTAAACTTAGACAGATAATTATGCAATTATTGAATTTGGATATTTTTCTATCGAACATTTCGTCCCCTGAGTGGAATAAGGTGCCATCTACAATGCTAAAGCATTGCAGATGGTACATTATTAAACTCAAGGCAATATTTGTTTACTTCCGTATTCATTACTTGAAAATCACGTGAACAACAATATCGTTCAAGACAATTTACATGTCTACTGTATCTGTTTTAACTCTTTTTAGAGAAGGTTGATTTAGAATGAATACCACTGAAATATCTTGTTTATGCGTAAATCTGTGAATTCCATTGGATTTAAGCCATCACGTGCAAGTTGTGGGCCACACAAAGACAGTTGAGATCAGATCTATTCGTGGCTCACAGACAGTTTGAGTGATCTTCTCTTTGTTTTTTCAACTTTCAAAATGGCGGCAGGCGATGGTTCTTTTGCTTAAATTAACTAAGACTTCTTAATTCACTATATAGGGAAACAGTTGGCAAGATTATAAGTTTTTTATTATTATTAGGATTGAACGACACATTAACAGCCAGGGTCATATCATATTGGTGACAGTTTTACAGGTGGAGGAAGCCGGAGTACCCGGAGAGAACCACCGAGCAACGACGAGCAGCTGTCAGCTCTCCAACATCGTAACTCTGAACTCTGCACCGCGGCACAGGCAGGGTTAGATTGGTTGAAGACATGCGCACCATCGACGTGCAGTTCGCCTTAGTACACGGCGTCATCGTGCCCCCATGTAGGCAATCGGGGTTAAGTGCCTTGCCCAAGGACACAACGCGGGAGCACGAATCAGTCGCTGAAATGGAAACCCATCCAACTACTAACCGCGCTCGACGTTGCTTAACTTCGGTGATCTGACGAGAACCGGTTACCGCGACGCCACCGCGCCCCCAGATTATAAGTTATAGAGTTTCTTAGTTACCTTATATGGTATAAAGGGTGTCAGTGAATTCCATATAAGCTCACCAACAAAATACTTTAGCACGCAGAAACGGGCAAAAGCTCTTTTTTATTTATTTGTTTGTTTGTTTGTTTGTTTGTTTGTTTGTTTGTTTGTTTATTTATTTATTTATTTATTTATTTATTTATTTATTTATTTATTGGAGTTTAACGACACTTTTGACAGCCAGGGTTATCTTGTGCCGGACAGTTTTACGGATGGAGAAAGCCAGAGTACCCGGAGAGAACCACCTAGTAACGGCGAGCAACTGTCAGACTCCTCAACGTACTAACTCGGGTTAGCTGGGTTAGCATTTGTTGAAGACAGATGCCTTAGTACACAGCGCCACTGTGGCCCCATGTGGGCAGTCGAGATTAAGTGCCTTACCCCAAAACACAACGCAGCTATCCCCAGTGGGGATCGAACCGTGGAATTCTTGGTTTGAAGTTCAATGCCGTAACCACTGAGCCACCGCGATCCCCTATCTTTTCTATTGGGACCATGGGAGTTATCACTGTATATCTGATTGAATCTTTCCTTCCGTCCAATTTATTCGTTTATGTATGACATTGCTATCCCACTGCACACAGGTCAAAATATCAAATTTTCAACTTGTAGTTTTTCTAGAAATTAAGGAATTTAACCCTTTACCCAACGCAGACGATATCAAAATTTATTATTTTAAATATATTTTTTTTTAATTTTTCACAAAATTTCAACAAAACCATATCATGTGACCCCTCATTGGAGCGAGCTCAATGAGCTCGTTCCAATGAGGGGTCACATGATATGGTTTTGTTGAAATATTTTGAAAAATTCAATTTTTTCAACTGCTCAATTTGCATATTACGATTCGTTAGCTAAAGGGTTAACCTTTTCATTTTTGTTTGACAGAGTTCGTCTCTGTCAAACAAGCTTAAATGATTAAATTCTTGAATTAAATTTTTCCATTAGGGACACCTCATTTAAGCTTGAAATTTCAGTATTTTGACATTAGTGTACAGAGGGTTAAATTTATACCGAGAAAGATTACTTTTCATCTAACATCTATAATAGATCGACATTAGAAGACTTGCCATTTCGGTCAGTGAAGTTATATCGTCCAGGCCAAATTCAGTTACCAGTTGTAATCTTCCAAAAATATATCGCCCAAATTAGTTTACAACTACAAGTTGCAAAACTCAAAAACTGTTTGAGACCTAGCACGAATCATTCGAATGATGAAACATTTTGCGTTAGGACTGTGAACTACGTATCCCTTTCACGCAAAAGCGACAGCTCCCCGTGCCACTTCGTGCCATTGCTATACCCATTCCTAAACTGTTAGACTGAGTTCAAAGTAAATGCAGCCGAGAAATGAATAACCTAGCGTTCTTCTTCTTGAGATTGTGGTTAAAGTCAACTCAGTTACCTATAGCCGATAAAAGTAATTTGCCATGCATGAAACGAACATAGAGACTTATAAAACATTGTCACCTGCTCACCATTTACGGCTTTAAACATAGTTTTTAAAAAGATTCAATAGGTACATCCGCGTGTCGGGCAATTTTATTTCATATCATTTAACCTGAAATGGTGTAATCCGCGAACTCAACCACCCGTTACTTTTTTGCAGATGCAATTATACGCTATACCCATCATACAGTACGTGGAGAGTGTATTATCATTAAATCACCCACAGAGTGGATATTCCACCCGAGTAATAATTGCAAATTTATTGCAAAGCATAATCATCACAAGCAAAGTTCCAGCCAATGGACCTCCGGGTTAAACCCGGAGGTCCATTGGCTGAAACATTGCTTGCGTTTTATGTCCATACAGATACATACATGTACAAATTTGAAAGTGATACTTTGAGTGATAACTCCACTCTGCGGGTAATTTAGTTACAATCCACTCTTCACGTAATGTATTTGCAGTATCACATTGAAAAATCCGTTTAGTATTGTTTAGTTGGGCGTGAATGGATCGTGATCCGAACACTTATGGAGAGGTGTTTCCACTGCCGTTATTTTTTTCGGTGAAACAACATAAGAGCTTCAGCCAATGGACCTCCAGGTTTTTGAGACTCACTGTCTGGTGAAATACCCACTGCATGGGTGTTTTACTAATAATCCATTGCGTTCACAGTACTATTTATATTGTTTGCAAATCTACACTATTTGTTCTACTATATGAGGTGAGTTCTCGAACTTGCAATCGTGACTCGTCTCATATGCTCCCAATCTTCAGTCCCAGCCAAAAAAGTAAGATAATAATGTAAGAAAGATATCTTCATAACTTCTTCCTTATTAAAGATACAAATCATCGCGAGATGTGGGAACCGTAATGGCCATATAGGGACCACTTTTTTCTACTCGTATGTGTTTGTCATGTGCAATGGCTGATCTGTTTATATCGATAGTATCACCATTCCAGCAACACACGGTATATAAGGGAGCAGGGAGCCGGTTAGTGGTATTCTGACGCGGAGTGCCAAAACGGCAGTTACAGAGAATACAAACAGCACTAAATGAATAGCAAGAAACCACTTTTACCGAAGGGGCAACATGCTTATCGTTGAGATTGTCAACCTTGTCAAACTGGTGTTGGTATACCTGCGGTAATTGCACCTATAGCGAGCATTCGTACAGTGCCTTACGAATCATTCGGAGCTATCTGCGATCAACTTAGACTCAAAAATACCTTTTGTTACACGCCTGTTCTTTTAAAACCACACCTACAGCAACATTATGCCATGCGGAAAATGAAATCGTTGACGGACTATTTTTAAATAGAAGCGAAATTTTACTGGAATTTTCTACAAATCATGCAACGCAATTACAATTTGAATCGCTGGCGACATCTAAAAAATCGTCCCCTGAGTTCCAGTGTTTTCTATGTACCAGTCGACACATAGAACACATTGGAACTCGGGACGAAATAGTAACACGGGTTCCCCTCGCAAATTCGCGATAAAATGTGGGGGTTTTTTGGTTAATAGTTGTCAAATGAATTGCTGAGTGTCCTTCTAATAATTGTTTTTTTATAGACGGGAAAGCGTGGCTTTTAAGTTTGTTGCGGTTTACTTCTCACCTAAACTGACAAGATGGGCCAGAGTCTTGAATGGAGAATGTTCCAAATAACTTCGTTCCTGTTCAGATATGTTCCGAAATACCTTGGCAACTTCAGTTAGTTTAGATTTGAAAGCCATTTTTCCCTACTGGATGTGTCATAGCAAATACACAGAACGACACGCATGCGTGAATGGGTTAATCGAGATGGCACAAGTGTGGTCGAGTGCAGCTTCGGAAATATACCTACCTAAGTTCGCAGGGAGTGTTGTTATCCTCAAAACACAGTTGTATTTTATCTGGACATTTTTACTTGTACTGAAGAAAATTTTGAGGACGAAATATTTTCTCCACTTCATTTCACTTAATGGTAGGTTGAAGATGGAAACGTTGGGCTTTCTGGGGGAAAAGTAATCACCGTGTCAACTGGGACCCCATATGTACTGTTTAAGGCTTCAGTATTCCGAATGTAAAGGCATAACTACAGCAAAATGATCCAAGAAATATCAAGGTGAGAAAACAGGGATTGGGGCATTTCAGGTATGAATGTACACAAGTGTGAGAATTTTCTGGAAAAGTTGGGTCTCTCTTTCCACGGTGGATATGGTCAGACCTCCTATATGCTATCAACGGACTATTTCATAATCACAAGAAACCCAATGACATAAAGGATGGCTCATGATCTGAGCACCTTTTTGTGACACTACAACACGAGAGGCTCTCTGCCGCTTAGTGATATATCAACATTTTGAAAAAAATTCGTCGTTGGATGTTCTTGTCCAGTATGCATAGATTTTGCATAAAAAACGTTGCAATCAACGAACAGACGTCATAATCGACAGCATAATCGGTACGGAAAATCTCCAATAATTTAATCCTATAGCCCTACGGTGCTGTGGGATTAAATTGTTGCAAAACCTCCCCACATTTTCAAGATGGATTCGACTGTTTGCCGGAGATAGTGTTGTGAACGACGATTCCATTCAGGAATACATTGCGAATGGGGTCAATGTGACTACATAGCACTCCATTAGAAAGCTGATAAATTCGGCTGAATTAAGGCACATGGACGTAAATAAAGATTCCAATCGCCAGTGATCATTGAAGACTTCGCATAGCATGATGTTAGCTTCAGTATCACCGGAATCTTGGGGGAAGATTCATTTTCCAGAGACGAAAGAAAGTTTTTACCGCATGTCATAATGGGGTAGGAAACGTTCTAAGTTATTTTGGCATGGACGTAAGCACAATCTCTGAAGAACACGTTCCAACAATGAAACAGTTTACACACTCGAAACCAGTAGACTTGTTGTCGCTTTTGGTGCTGTATTCGTCAAAATGTCAGTATTATGATAAGACACCATGATTACTGTGACTTTAAGACACAGAACGAGAAGATGACAATGCTAGTTGCAACACCTCGTTGTCGTTTTGTTTACATGTGGGAAAAGCAAAGAAGAAGACATAACAACACTATTTATAGGCAGATAACTACACAGATATGAACTTAAATGGAGATTAGAGGAAACACCTTTCACAATTGATTGTTATACACTGAGTTACAAGAATACTGTTCTAACAAAATACTTATTTTACTTTTTGTGCCATTCTGGAAGTAATTTATCTTTTTCTTTTCTGAAAAACCTATTCGATATGCTGATACCAGAAATAGACAGAATAGCATTTGCGTTCGAACTGTCATGTTTTATCGAACGAGACCGATTTGGGCGGAGGGATAATATTGAACGAGAAGCCTTCGGCTTCTCGTTCAGTATTATCCCTCCGCCCAAATCGATTGAGTGCGGTAAAAATTGACAGTTCGAAAGCGTATGCTGTTCTGTATTTATTGCACGCCTACAGTTTATTAAAAAAAATCTTAATCGATTTTGGCGGAGGGATAATATTGAACTCGAAGCCTTCGGCTTCTTGTTCGATATTATCCCTCAGCCGAAATTGATCGAGTGCTGTAAAATATGACAGATCGAAGGCGTGTGCTGTTTTGTACACAAATTATTGCCAAAAATAACCCAAATGGCAAAAAGAAATGGTTAAATAGTTAGCGCACGTGATCCGTATTGTTCAAGGACAATACAAAAAAATTATTGTTCGCTCCGGTTTTTGCAGAAAAAGCGTGCATTTTATGAAAATAAAAGCATAGGCGTGCAATAAAGTACATAAATTAAAAATATTGACAAGTTTACGAAAGTTCCCACCATCAGCCAACATTAGGTTCCACTCCTAAGATATTTTTTTCTAGTCTACATAAAGCAAACACCTCTTTCAACTCTAGTTACCTTAAGTAGGTCGCATCTTGTTTGTTGAGTTCAGTTTTTCAAAACCCACCTTCTGAGTCCTTGATATTTTTCTAGATACTCATCTATGACACAACAGGGGACCGACCTGGTAAGTAGCCAGAGTGAATTTGAGTACTTAAATTCTTATTTGGCTTCTGAATCCTAAATATAGGCTTCAAAGTTGGCTTGTAAACGTAAGACCACAATTCCTCCATCGGTTACTTAGGCAGCCAAGACTTGACGTGGAACTATTGTGAAAATGAATGGTTATTGTGGAGGAAAAGATTATTTTTCAACCATTTGAGAAACATGTTTAATTATGCCAAAAATGGATTTAAATAAATGTACAAATGTATGTCCTACACGGTCAAACGCTTCCAAAAAGATCATTAGCAAAAAGTAATATAACTGCAGTTAACTGGTAGAGTGCTTGATGCCCATATTTGGGCTTTATACTGGTATGAAGGTGCTGCAACTTAAAAGCTTCATGTTCTGTACATGTACTTCATATTATTTTTATGTGTACCCATACTATGTATGGTACACATAATGCCGGCATCCGGGTGGCCATCCGTCGTTCGTCCATCCTTCGTCTGTCCGCCCGTCCGTCCGGCGTCCGTACCCATTTCTTTGGCATTCGATAACTTGAAAAAGATTGCTTGGATTGTCAAGTTACTTTATATTTGTGTTCAGGTTACTGATGTGCGGGGCTGTATAGTTTTTGGTGTAAATCGGATAATTTGATCCTGAGATATCAACTCTTTATCCTTCAAATTGAGAATTATTCCAATCCCTTTGGCATGAGATAACTCAAAAAATATCACTCCAATTGTCATGTTACTTTATATTTGTCTTCCGGTTACTGATGTTCTGAGCTGCATAGTTTGGTGTAAATCTGTTATTTTGATCCTGAGATTTTAACCCTTTATCCTCCAAATTTAAAATTCCTCCAATCCCTTTGGCATTCGATAACTTGAAAAATATTGCTTGGATTGTCCAGTTACTTTATATTTGTGTTCAGGTTACTGATGTGCCGAGCTGTATAGTTTTGGGTGTACATCTGTTATTTTGATCCTGAGATATTAACTCTTTATCCTTCAAATTGAAAATTCCTCCAATCCCTTTGGCATTCGATAACTTGAACAATATTGCTTGGATTGTCAAGTTACTTTATATTTGTATTCAGGTTACTGATGTGCCGAGCTGTATACTTTTTGGTGTAAATCTGATAATTTGATCCTGAGATATTAACCCTTTATCCTTCAAATTGAAAATTCCTCCAATCCCTTTGACATGAGATAACTCAAGAAATATCAATCCGATTGTCATGTTACTTCATATATGTGTTCAGGTTACTGATGTGCCGAGCTGTATAGTTTTTGGTGTGAATCTGATAATTTGATCCTGTGATATTAACCCTTTATCCTTCAAATTGAGAACTCCTCCAATCCATTTCTTCGGCATGCGATAACTCAAAAAATTTTAATCCGATTATCATGTTACTTTATATATGTATTCAGGTTACTGATGTGCTGTGGTGCATAGTTTTTTATGTAAATCTAATAACTGTATCCGGAGATATTAACCCTTTATCCATCAAATTATCCGGAGATATTAACCCTTTATCCATCAAATTAGGCACTCCTCCAATCCATTTATATATGTACCCATACCATGTATGGTGTACATAATGTCGGCATCCGGGTGGCCCTCCGTCATACAGCATTCCACTAGTTGCGCGTATGGGTACACATCTGACATTTCATCGGCCTATTTTTTTTTTAAGTGAAATTATGTCTGTATGGATTTGCCTTGTTACATGGGAGAGTGCCTATAGGTGAGCTATATTGATCACTCACCGTCTGTCGTCCGTGAACATGGTGTTGGCGTCTTCTCCCCCAAAACCGCTGAACCAATTTAAGTGAAATTTAAGATGCTTGTTTGTGATGAAATCGCATTTTGATTTTGTTCAAATCAAGTTGCCCCGTTCCTCGGTAGGGCCACGCCAAAAAGTGTGCCTAAATCTTAAAAAATCTTCTTCTCAAAAAATCTTCTTCTCATGAACCAGCAGTGGCAGAGACTTGATATTTGGTATGCGGCTTCCTTTTTGGATGATAAGTACTTAATTTATGGCAAAAAAAATATTCCCCCCCCCCCCCCCCCCCATGGGAACCGCTGGAGCTAAAAATAGAAAAAAATATTAAAACGCCCACATCTCCAAAACTTCATGGCACCTAGAATTCTTATTTGGTGTGAAGCTTCCTTAGGACCAGCAGAATGGAATGGTCCAAACCAATTGCTATCGGTTTTATCATAGGGTACCTTTTAGGGACTTTGAAAAAGTGCTGAGTCAGCATTTTTTAACACTGTGGGTAATGGGGATAACATTTAAGAATCTTCTTCTCCCAAACCACTGCTCCGAAAACTTTCAAATTTCACATGTAACATTTTTGGAAGATTGTTTCACATGTTTATTGAAATCAAATCCCTGGGTACTATTTGGGCTCTCTATGGGAGCCCAAATGTTTAAATTAGTGCAGTATGAGGGCTATTCTTTAAAAATCTTCTTCAGATCCACAAATCAGAATCTTTTGATATTTGGTATGCAGCATCCTTAGTGTGTGTGTGTGGGGGGGGGGGGGGGGGGGGGATTCAAGTTTATTCAAGCCGAGTCCCTGGGTTCATATTTCGCTCACTATGGGAGCCCGAATTATAACTTAGTTCAAAATGAGGAAAATTTCTTTTTTAAAAATCTTTCGATTTTGCGTCTTCAGCTACCAAAACATATAGCTTCTGGCACCTCATTGAGACGAGCTCGTTCGAATGAGGTGCCATAAGCTATGTTTTTAAAGCCAAAAATATTCTTCCCGGTGTTGTCTTCCAGTCGAGTAAGGTTTAGTGTTAACTAGAAACCACTCATAGGATCGTTTGACAGTTATATGGAATACCTCCTCATTAATGGGATGTGCAGCACCTTTTCTGAAGTCACTGTAAGTATGCTCACACATGAAGTTTGGGAAGTTGATATTCATGGCTATTACTGAAGATTTCAAAAGCGTTCACAAGGGATGTTTGAAACTCCTTTATAGCAGAGTGTAATATTGTACTGATCCAAACGTTTGTTTGATGAAGCGTGGAATAAGTGTCCAATTAAAGGATAGCACCGTGATGGACATTTTTCTGGTCAAATGTTCCACTGCGACAAGTGATCTACGACGGAAACGAGCGAAGGAAAGCTGTTCCTTTAATCCAAAAGTGACCTATCCTGACTATCGTCTCACTGGGACACAGTTTTCAAATTCATTCCACGATAGGCCATGCTTATGGTGAAGATTTGTGGGAAGGATGGTGGGAAGTAGGCCCCCTACAACTATCACTATTGCAACCACCACCATTATTTCTAATATATATATTTTGTTAGCAATTTATAGATCTGGTGGATATTTTACTTCCACGATGGTTCATCCGCACGAACATTATAACGGTTAGTCATTTCAAGTCGTGGAGATTATAGCATTAAGCGTCCATTCAAAAGAAAACTCCAATTTAATATGAGGATCGAAACAATAAAATTTCTCACAGAATTAGCGATCGTAGCATGCAGCCGAGTTTGGAGCGTAGAACTTCCAACAGACACGTTTGTCGATACTGATTTATACTCCACTGCAAAATAGATGCACGTACGTATATCAGGTCAGTGCTCTTCTCTTTTTATCCTATGCTGCAATTGTCTACTGTTTCGGTGTTGAAGTTACATTGCTGTCTTAAGTCAACGACACACGATACAACATGTTGGAATTCAACCCCTCCACACTCAAGAGTATCAAAATACTTGTGTCAAAATATCGACTTGAAATTTTGTGTCATAATGCAACGAGGGATTTAAAAAGTTCACTCTTCTTTGCCTGAGTTCTTTGAGTCCTACCAAACAAGAGAGAACTGGTTAAATTCCTAGTTGCACTATGAATGATTTTGTTGCTTGAAATTCTCTTGTGAATATATCAGTGTGTAGGGGGTTAACCCTTTATCTAACGAATCGGTTGCACTGCACTAACGATTCGGAATGTCACTCTACCACTGCCGTCGCACGGCCACTAGCTTATTGTCACATCACTTGACGCTTTTTACTCAAGCAGTCGCCACCAATGAGGTTAAATGTTCATTCAGGCAAAGCTTACTCTGCCAATGTATGGCTTGCCTTCTAAAACAGGTAATGCTGTTTACCTAAATGCAAATAGCTTCCTGAGCTCGTACTTCATGTTTCTGATCCTGTTTTCATATATGGCCATCGACTTGGCCCGCGACTGCTCCTATTCTAAATATGAGTTCTGTGCCCCCCCCCCCCCCTACATCACAACGTGCTAATACTTTCTCACCGATGCGGCACCTCCTTTAACCTATAGCAAGGGACATCCCCATCTACTCGCAACGACCCACAGTCTTACACACCTTCAGACTGGAAAAATGAAATTTTCCAGAAATCCCCCGATTTTTATTTCAGTTTAATCGCTTCTCTTGAACTTGGCCGCTTAGATCTACCACAATTACCTATTAACTGGCCATAATTACACAGATAATGACTACAGTCGGGTGACAAAAAATGATTGAAGTGTGTGTGTGTGTGTGTGTGTGTGCGCGTGCGTGCGTGCGTGCGTGCGTGCGTGCGTGCGTGCGTGCGTGCGTGCGTGCGTGCGTGCGTTCACGCCAATAATACGAACGAAAATCGTTGGGGCTACAGTCATCAAGCTTCACACAATTATAAAGGACAATGGGAGGATGTGTCGCACACCATAGCTAGATCGTAACTTCAAGGTCGAGGTTACATTTCAAGGTCACGCTTTAAACCGTCAATATTCGTGTTTCAGCCGTAACTTGGAAACGAATCAAACTATACTTATCAGACCTCATACAAATGTTAAGTACAGCCAGATGATATATCGCCTTTAGTAGTTGCTTGCGCATTTAATGTGAAGGTAATACTTGTCCTCCATATGTTCAAGGTCACCAGTCGTGTCTCGGGCATGACTCAAAAATTATTGGGGCTACAATCATCAAACTTCAAACAATTATAAAGGACAATGGGAGGATGTGTCGTACATCATAGCTGAGTCTGTAACTTCGCGGTCAAGGTCGCACGTCAAGCTCACACTTAAAATCGGCCAATATTCGTGTCTCAGAATTACTCTGAAACGAATCAAACTACAATAATCAAACATTATAAAATTGTCATGGGCAGTCAGAAGGGGTGTCGTGTTTATTAGTTGCTTCCATATGCTCAAGGTCAAGGTCATTTGGCCTTCTTTGATGTTCATGGTCGCACATCTTGTCTCTGGCATTACTCCGAAACTTTTGTGGCTACAATCATCAAACTTCGCACAATTATGATGGATTATGGACAGTTGGAAGGTGTGTCACACGCAACAGTTGTGGCCTAAACGCAATGGCCAAGGTCACATTTCAAGGCCACACTTCATCGTGTCCCATCCTTAAATTCAGTTCCATTTAGTGGATTTTAGGTGGGGCACGAGTGACTCCAGTTACATTTCTTATTTAACATATTATTCAATTCGGCTACGGCTCTTCTAAGACAACTCAATTAGGTGTGACAATAAATTCAATGAAACTTACAATTGCTCGGGAAATTGTTGCTTTCTGAATATATCTGTTCACATAACAAAATAACATGCAGTCCGTCGTCACAAATTGGAACTCAGTGAAAAAAGAGATAATTAATTGCCGTGGAATTGGAGGACATAGCTTCCTAAACAACAACTCAAGTGCGGAAAAAAGCTTGGGACGCACAAACCAAGTTTCAGCTAATATAATGTTCCACCAAGAAGTTCAAAGTGCTTTTTATACTTTTTCATAGAATTAAAGTTATTAGCTGGAAGAAAATTATATTGTGTGGGTGTTTAGGGGTAACTTACACTACACGCACTGTATTTATATATCTTTCCCCAGTCACTGAACAGGATTGCACTTGGATTTTGGTGAATTTACCAATTTTTTTGGCTTGTCGAAAAATTTCTAGATGAAGATGCCGTTCCAATTTTAACAGACATATTTGGGGAAAACAAATCAGGGTGCACCTTGGAACACAACCGATACACCGCTCTGGAAAATTTATTGACTCTTTGGCCAAGCATCCACTTTTAACTGGTCGAGTGCTAAATTATTTTTGATTGTCAGAATTTGTTCCCGAGTCTTTGCCTCGTTACAATTCATGGTAGAGTGCCTAAAGGCACTCTCCCATAAATTGTTACAAGGCACACCCTTGTAGACAAAATAACTGCACTTCAAAGAAAATATGAAACACAGCCACAGAATATGGAAACTTTAATCTGTGGAGTCTGCACTTTAGAATAAATCCCAAATATGGGCTTCCAGCACTCTACCAGTTAAAGGTTGGGCGCGGTGGATCTGTGGTTAGAGAATTGAACTTCAAACCGAAAGGTTCACGTTTCGATTCTGACCAGCGCTAGCTGCGTTGTGTCCTCTTTCAAGACACTTAATCCCGTTTGCCCGCGTGGAGGCACGGTGGCGCTGTGCTCTAAGACGTACTGCGCGTCGATGGAACACTTGCCTTCAGTTGCCTCCTATACAACAAAACGAATATCAGAATCAAACGAGGGAGTGTGGTGGCTTAGGGGGTAAGGCATTTCACTTCAAATCGAAAGGTCCACGGTTCGATCTCGCGCTAAGGGTAACTGCGTTGTGTCTTTAGGCAAGGAACTTAATCCCGATTGCCCAGGTGGGGAGGGGGGGGGGGGTACAGTGGCACTATGTACTAAGGTGCACTGCACGTCGATGGTGCACTTGTCTTCAACCAATGCTCACCCTGCTAGCGCGAAGTTAGTACCTTGGGGAGTCTGACAGTTGCTTGCTCTTGCATGGTGGTTCTCCTGAGTACTCCACCCGTAAAACTGTCCGACACGAGGTGACCTTGGTTATCGAAAGTGTCAAATAAATAAATAAATAGCAACAAACAAAAACTAAACTGTACAAGAAAAACTAGTTCATGAGATCCTCGTGAAATAAAATCCGAGATTTTTATGCTGCAGGGCAGGGAAGGCGATAGCTATTCCTGCTGGAGGTCGAGACCAAACTTCCGACTGGAATCAGCGATGGCAAGTATCAACGCATGCCATTGTGGCACGCGGCGATGTTTTGTATCGCTACTTTCTGTCGCAAAACTTTATGGTCCTTTCTGCTATACACCATTAAGGGGTTGTGTCCCCGTTTTAGCTTGAACATTTTTAAATACCGACTGACTATATTGTAAGCGTCAATGGAGCATCGCTAATCTGAAAGACTCTTAAATTCAGATAAAATCGCAGGCTGGGGACAGGTCGCCGTTCACTTTTTTCAACTCCACTTGGTAGAAATTGTCATAAATATTGGCTCTGAAATCCTGTCATATATATTAGCTCTGAAATATCACTTGCTATATATATTAGCTCTAAAATCCTGTTGTGGCCCAACGCCCACCACCGCAATCTCCTTTTTTAAAACATACTTTGTTTAAATGTACAATTCGCCTGCAGCGACTTTTTCCATTTCCCCAGTTAAATAAAAAGTTAGTTTCATTTATTTGAAGAAGGGATCTATCTTTTGTATATCTTGGAGTTTCTAATCGAACAATGAAGATCAAGTGAAGCATAGTTATTTACTCATGAAATATACCGTCTTACGGGTCACGAACAGAGCAAACTCCATTCGTGTTTTATAAAATAGTCTATTACGATAAAACACGCAGAGTTGACGGGAAAATTACCTCTGAAGAGCAATTGCGATTATTACCAAGTGATCAGATGCGTTACGCGACCTCAATTGATTGGCTGATTGACAAGAAATGACAGTGATTGACATCATCGTCATAGACACATTAGAATGATTTCCTAATTGTCCAATGAGTTTTCAGCGCCTTTCAATATTGTTGCTTCAATAGGATTAATTACGGGGGAAGTAACATCAGCCCACGTGACTTATATTGACACCTAAAATGATACTAGTCACTCCCGCTTGCTTATATTATTAAAAGTTGATCAGCATAAGAAAATGATTTAGTAGAGAAAAAGCTTACAAGTGATTGACTGCGATAAATCTTTTTGTAATGTGAAATATCTTCACCAAAACAACCGAGATCTTTTTGAAACTATAAGACAGTTTGAAGACGAAAACTTCAGGAAAATGTTTCATTTTCCGATTCTTCATTTCACACCGGAGCAGGTGGCAAAAGTTTGTGAAACTTTGGAGGAGAGTGGTGATATTGAGAGACTAGGAAGGTTTCTGTGGTCCCTCCCAATAAACCCTGCCGCGTGTGAGGCTTTGAACAAACATGAATCTGTTTTAAGGGCTAGATCCTTAGTTTCTTTTCACACAGGAAATTACAGAGACTTATACCACATATTAGAAAACCATAAATTCACAAAAGAATCTCATGCTAAATTGCAAGCAATGTGGTTGGAAGCCCATTACCAGGAGGCAGAAAAGTTACGAGGCAGACCTTTGGGGCCAGTAGACAAGTACCGAGTGAGGAAAAAGTACCCCCTTCCAAAGACAATCTGGGACGGAGAACAGAAGACGCATTGTTTCAAAGAGAGAACGAGAAATTGTTTGAGGGAATGGTACCTGCAAGATCCATACCCCAACCCTACAAAGAAACGAGAACTTGCAAACTTAACTGGTCTTAGTCCAACACAAGTCGGCAATTGGTTTAAAAATAGAAGACAGAGAGACCGGGCGGCAGCCGCTAAAAATAGGTATATATTTTTCTAATATTTCTTCCATTTTTCTTGTCTCTTTTCTTGGAATAAATTATTTAATCACTTACTAAGAACGCGTTCAAATGTATTAGTAAACTTGTGCAATTGCGTGGGTAATGTATCATTTCTGAACACCCAGGGAGTGGGACCTTTCTCCTAGCTAATCACTGGAATTTCGTGAAAAAGTATAACAAGCGCAAGCAAAGTTTCAGCCAATGGACCTCCGGGTTCAACCCGGAGGTCCATTGGCTGAAATTTTACTTGCGCTTTTATGCTTTGTTAGTTAATATTTATGTTGCCTGATCATCGTCTATAAGGATAGAATTTGTCAGAATAATTTGAAAGCATTCAACAAGAACTTTCTAAAAACAAATTTATTTCCTTCACCCCCCTCTGAATCACATGGTTGGTACCTTAATTGTTTACACAGCACTTGTTCGATTTTTGATACTCTTGTCTGATTGGTTAATGAAGTGAAATTAATTGCTTATTCATCATACTTCGGAAACAAAAACAACAGTAATGAAATATGTGTTTCTAGATAGCTTTTCTTCTCTACCAACCATATGAATTGAGATAACATAATTCAAAGTTAAAAATATAGAAATATTATTCGACTTTTCTTTATAACCTTCGTTTTGGGTAGACTGTGACAAACATTCAACGAGTGGAGTTTCAACCAAATCCGTAAGAAAAGATCCCGTGAAAAGGCTAAAAACTACAAACAACGTTTCAGCTGAAGGAACTCCGGAATCAACCAAGGGGCCCATTTGCAGAAACCCTGCTTGTGCTTTTAATGCAAATTGCATGAAATCAAAAATTCCTATGCCTGAGTGGACACTTCACGCCGTGAGTGTTTTAGTGGTAATCCACTCATTAGGCTCCATAAAGTTGTGACATACAAAACTATCACTCTGAATTTCCGTACCTTAAAAAACGGAACACAGAGCTCACTGCATCCCTCTAACGGAATCGGGACCTTAGGGTTGTGGGAGGGGGGCGGAGGGGGGGGGGGGGCAAATTAAAATGTGACAATAATTTCTGCATAACTTGGCTCAGCCGAATATCTTCTGAACCGCAGAATAGTAGTTCTCGACCAATGTTTATTTTTGTTTGTTTATTTTTTAAATTAGAAAAAATGCCAGCTCTTCAAGACCCTCTAAGACTAAACAATGAAGGGTGGCTATTTTACTTGTAAACATGAAATATGCGACAGAAACTATAAAATATTCTATGAAAAACCGTAATAACCCAATGGCTTAAGACACCCAAATAAATTGCGCAACTCGGCTGGACTCGCTGCTCGCTGATATGAACAAATACCCGAGGTATCAAGCAGAAAATGTTTCCCATAATGCAACGAGGAATTTAACCAATTCAATCTTGCTCGACAAACCTCCAGGAGCTCTGTCAAATAAGGCTGAATTAATGAAATTCGTAGTTACATTATGGGGAAAAATTGCGGCTTGAAATTTCAGCATTTTGATATCAGTGTGTTGAGGGTTAACCCTTCACCTAACATGAAAAGCAGACGACACTTGTGAACAAAATTCTTTAACTATTTTTTTTTCATTTTCTGTCTCAAAAACATAGGTTATGACCCCTCATTGGAACGAGCTCGACGAACCCGTTCCAAAGAGGGGTCATAACCTATGTTTTTGAGACAAAAAATTAAAATATAATGAAAATTAATTGGCGATTCAAAACATAACTTATAATTTCCTATTGGAGGAGGACGGTGTGTTCCCTCCAATGGCTGCGTCATAATCAATGTTTTGGGAGAAAACCTAAATTATTTTACGTTGTGTAGGAATCTACATTGGCGTTATGGGGTTAAACAAAATTTCCAGTGTAGATAATGTCGTCAAAACCACATTATTATTTACAATCGGACTGTAAACCCTTGATTCCTTTAGCTTTTAAAAGTATCCGCCGGGCAGAGACACATCACGACTCATTTACATCTCTCCCGTACCAGCCACACCACTTGTGAATGATTTCTTTTCGTTTTCATCTATTGTTTACCTCGAGTCCGCATGGAGACATAACTTTTATGAAATCTATACGTTGGTTCTTTTTGTTTGTAAGAAATAATAAAACAGACTCGACGACATGATCTTTTTTAATAAACTTATATTGATTTGTCGATTTAAACTGGCGATAATAATAAAAGCTTAAAGGTTCATCATTACAAAAAATAATTTTGATGGTTGGGAAGATTTCGCACAAAGAAAGCCGCACAGTGTCGGACACGATCCTAATTATGTGGGTGTAGACAATAAAAGAAATTATTCGATTGTTCCCTGCATGTTTGAGTTCAACAGAAATTAGGAAAAATTGCGCTTCCTGGTCACCGTGACGGTCTTAACACGGACACTGCCTTGTTATCTAAATATAAACTGAACCATTTTATTAAAAGAATTAACGGATGATATTCTTGTCATTTGTTAAATGCTGGAAAAATTCTAGTGTTTATCGAAAACAACCATAATTAATTTTTCTACTTTAATGGTGCTATAATAACAAAAATACGTTCCATTGAGAAGTGTCATTGATACTTTATTTCTATATCCCGAGTTCTACGAGCACAGAAAGATAATGATACAAATATAGACAATAGTTCACTACTCAGATTCGAGTACGATTTTTATCTTCGAGAGGGGCGCACGGAGGATTATTTCACGAGGCGTTAGCCGAGTGAAATAATCCGCTAGGCCCACGAGAGGATAAAATCGTACTCGAATCCGAGCAGTGAACTCTTGTATTTATTTTATTTTTTCCTTATTTGTTTCCCCAAAACAACCCTTTATAAATGTTTCCGTGGTTACTTTCAAAACATGTAAAAAAAAAAAAATACCAAAAAATAGTCCGTCATCGCAGACGATGCTGGGAATGCAGTACCATTTTCGGCGAGTGTGAATGGGAATACTATTTGTTTTGGATGAAGAAACACCAATGAAAATAAAATAAATACAATTATTAAATATACAAATACTAGACGTGTTGCAGCTTTTACCAGCCATCAGGGAAAACATAATCTAGGAATACATATATGAGGAGATAATTAGATATGAAGCAATTGTGAATGGCTCATTTCTAAGCAAGTCATTTTTTTTCGTTCTTTCACACGCAACATGCATGGGAATCGAAAGAATCTTAACACACAACATCTTCATCGGTTGACCATCTGCCTAACGAATTATACAAATCTACCAACCCCTACACACGAAAACCTATTTAAATTGTTACTAATCCCCCTTTTCTTTTAAACTGAAACCTATTACCCCTCGCTGGAACGAGCCCGACTTCTTTCGAATAAGGAGTTTTTTGCAGCAATTTAGAAGTAAGAATATTTTGAACGCTGCGGTGCTGAACTGTATCGTCTTATACTCTTGTGTCAATAGCGAAATTGACGAGTCCATCTTCTATTTGTGGAGAGGTTCAGTAATAATTTTATCCTACAGCCCTATAGGGCTGTAGGTTTAAATTATTACTGATCTTCATTCCCAATTTCGTTATTTATTTTTGTTGCCTCTCGTGGACGGGCGTTTTTTTCCTTACACAAAATTCATATACCTGGTTAGAAGGATCCAAGAAAAATAGTACTGTTCTGTAAACTTGTTTAGGATGAGATAAAAATCTAAAATGAAGGAGACTTTTGAGTTTCTGTTCAATCCACTTGCCAATAATGCCTTTGCCAAGAAGGCATCTTGAACACGCCACTCGAATACAAAACAAGGCATAATTCTATTTATTTTCCTCATTCATTTGCAGTATGAAAGAAACTCACGCAAATATGCTTTGAAACCTGTATGTCCCAAGTTGTTAATGCATCCAAACTTCATCTTTTCTTAATAACTCTTGAAAAATTCTAATTCTTTTGCAATTACATCTTTATTTTTTTTTTATTATTTCTGTTATTTATGTGTTGTCAAAACACAGGAAAAAATAATTATTTCACTATAGACAAAAGAGAACAAATGCACATGAATTTTTAACCCTTTAGCTAACACAGCTTTTTTAAAAAATAAATTAAATTTCACATTTTTAGAAAAAACTCTCACCATTTCTCAATAAAACCATACAAATATGGATATCGTTAGAACCGGCTAGATGAGCCGGTTCTAATGATATCCATATTTGCATGGTTTTATCGAGACATTTGTAAGATATTTTAGACTGTGATAGGCTTATGTTGGCCAATTTCCTTGTCGTTTTTGGTCGCTATGTTACGTGAAGGGTTAACCCTTTACCCAATGCAAATGATATCAAAATTTATTATTTTAAATATCATTTTTTTTATTTTTTCAAAACATTTCAACAAAACCATATCATGTGACCCCTCATTGGAACGAGCCCAATGGGCTCGTTCCAATGAGGGGTCACATGATATGGTTTTGTTGAAATATTGTGAAAAATTTAATTTTTTCAACTGCTCAATTTGCATATTACGCGGGCGATTCGTTAGGTAAAGGGTTAAAGCAGTAAAGAGTTTCTGTGGTGGGGGAGGTTCCAAGATCTAGTCAGACCTGAAAAAAAATATTTATGAGTTAGTCGGCGAAAAATATCACTTCGCTCCTCCCAGAAAAGAAATCATAAAGACTACATTTTATTTGGTCGAAAATATTAGGTTTATTTTATTGTTTTTAAATGTTGAATTATAAATAGTGACACTGATTTAAAGATATTTTTAAAATTGTCGTGAGCTTACTCGGCACGCTCACACAGGAGTGAATGTGCATATCACCTCTCCCCATGCTTTTCATACTTTCTTTGTGTCGAATTATTTTAGCATGGTTTTTTGAAATCTGAATTTTTTTCCTGGTATATCACATTTCCAATTTTCCATCACGTGGGTATGTTTATAATAAAAAATTTCTTCATAAAGAATTGTAACAGTTTGTTATAAAATGATATTGTTACTTACCAAAATCAGATTTCATTAAGAGGAAAAAATTTTCTCTACTGAAATAACAAAAAGTAAAAAATTGGATTATACATACTATTATTCACACTTCTACTTTTCAAAAAATTAAAAAGTCTTACACGGCTCCCAATACTAAACCAATCGAAGGGGAACATTTCAGCATTGAATTGTTTAAAATAAAGGAGTCGATACTGTGCTTATCCATTTTCCACATCAAAGTGTAGCAACTGATTAGTTTCAAGTTCAAGAAGTGTAACAGAAAATTGTATTAAAATATTTTGTGGTTAAAACATATTTTATTGCGAAAATGTTTGTAATTTTTTTGTCGCAATTCAATCATGGCTGCTTCAGCAACCATGATTAAACTGCGATAACAATATTACAAAAATAGCAACACAGTTTCTATAATCTATTTAAATTTAAATACAACGATTTTCCCCATATTTTAATCGATATTTCAGTTTTTCATCTGTTACATTAACAATGTTACATGTCCTCTGGCAACTAAAATTAACAAATCATTTGGAGTATACAAAGTAATACCTTTTAATATTTTCGTAAATTACATCCATTCAAAATGTGGGATTTTTTTTCGCTGCCTTTTAGGTTTTTCTTACTGCAGGATGAAAAGCACCCCCATTCTGAAGAAAGAAATTAAAATTCTAAAATTATTTTGAAAAATAGGTCATTGCTGAAACCTTAGTAGCTGAAGAAGAATTATAATATAGCCTCATTTTAGGGGGATAAATGTTGAAAAATTTGATCACAGTTATATCCTCGCAGAAGTAATATTCAGAAGTCGGAATACTCTAATATGTTGTTTTAATTCTGTAAATTATTTCTTTTAACTTCATTACAATCAATATTATGTCTCGGAGACCAACATAAAAAATCAGCTTGAAGGAATAACTGTCAAACATATCTTCGTTCAAAAACACACACACACGTATTATTTGGTCGGCATTTCATCATCAGAACAGACTTGGGTAAATCTTCTGGATATCAACTCCAGTTTTGTTGACTTGATCATAAATGCGTGAAAAATTACTTTTAAGGCTTGTCATTTTTTCTTGTATGTGTTATCAAATGAAGTCGTGGCTGCTTAAAGCAGCCACGACTTCATTTGCTAACATATACAGTAAATAAAATCTTGTTGAGAGGAATCCATTGACATAAGTGTTATTCAATGCAGCAAAGTTCAGAACCCAGTTTAACCTAAATATCGATAAATATCTTCACAGACGTTTTAATTGATTGTTTAACAAGCGGTATTGTTTTCATAATTTGTTGGAATTGAATAAAATTAAATTTGTTTAATCAATATTGCAGACTGTATTTTCTTCAGCGACAAAGGTTTATCAAGTATCCTGCGTTTTTTATATTTATTTACGAACAAATGTGCTAGTTCTTCTGTAATTGACTGAAACTGGAATTCTAGATGATCGAAAACCATTCATTTATTCTAGTTTTAGTTTTCTTTTATAACTCATTTACCCAACACGAATCGAAGACGACACTTGCCAAAAAATTCCGAATAACTAAAAATATTCACTTCTTGTCTCAAAAACATAACTCATGACCCTAATTGGAACGGGCTGAGCGAACTCGTTCCACTTAGGGGGCCCTAAGCTATATTTTCGAGAAGAAAAATGAAAAAATAACAGAAGAAAGAAGTTTTTTGTAAATAGCACTGTCCCGTTATCACCCTTACTGTAGGAAGGGGTTAATGCTCAATTAACTTGAGTTATTTTGGATCGGAATTAATCTTTTCGTTTTTTAAATGAATTGGGGAACATGTTTTACACCGAACAATTCAAGTTCAATATAATTCTGTAAACATACCAACTCTATTGTCACTTTTAGTCTGCTGATTCCGGCGAACTGGTTGCAATGAATGTTTTCAATATTTTCGAACTACTGAAGGAACAACACATTGAAAATTGTAACAGATAAAACATTTTTTTCTGCTGGGAGTGGTAGACGGGTGGGCGGCTGGGCGCTTCTGGCGTATTTGTCTCGGTCGATGAAGGAATTTCACTCAAAAGTTGCTTTACATATCTGGCTGTTTAGAAAACCACGAATGAATGGAAATGGTGTAGTAATTATTAAAAAAAAAACAATCCTTCATTTGCTCCACGGGCAGTATTTGTCCCTTGCACAAGTTCTTCAAAAACCCACTCTGCTGGACCATTTTAACCCCCTGCACACTGATGTCGAAATATCTAAAGTTCAGGGTGCAAATTTTTCCCATAATGCAACAAGAAATTTAACCAATTCAATCTTGTTTGACAGGGCTCATTGAGCTCTGTCAAACAAGATTGAATTGGTTAAATTCCCAGTTGCGTTATGGAAAAATGGCTACTTGAAATGAGGATATTTTGACATCAGTGTGCAGGGAGTTAATGCGCTAATCTATCATTAATCAATCCATTGTTTATTTTACTGTATCATATATCACTATAGATAATCACACGGTTTGTAACTCGCCATCTCCATTAAATCAGTCTTTGAAATAATTTACTGGCAGCATTCGGTCCTTGAAAACACTCCGCATCTCAGCCTATATTTGCTTTAAATCATTCCTTCAATATAGCAATCCATGAAGCCATCTTTCATGCTTCTTCCAGAAGAGACACAGTTTGCTTTATTTAACGAAAAATCATTACATTCAATTGAATGAAACTTTATTATCTGTTAATAATGTCCAGTTGTCCTCTTTGTCAAGGAAAATGAAAAAAATCAATTATTTTGTTATTTCAGTAGGAATGCTAGTTGAATAAACGTTAACCCTTTCGGGTACATTTCCGTGTCCAGTACGGGTAGGGTGGATAACTAATAAAATACCACAGTGCGAGTTTTCGCCGGACATTTAATTATACTTTTAGAATAAGCCGAAGAACAGACTATCATCGTTTAGCTCACGCAGTCAGACAGAGCCGGTGAGAGGATGAGAGAGTCATGGACTAGCGATACCGTTTGAATTGGGATAAGTGCTCACGGTCATTCACTGGCGAAATCTCTTAGCTACATAATATATTTCATTAATATAATTCATTTATGCAGGGATTCGAGAAAAGGTGACTTTTGATGTACTGTATTTGGAAAAATTCCGAAAACATTTTCCGAATTCAGATTTCACAAGTTGCGGTTGTCCACGTCCTCGTTCTCCCCAGCTTGTCGCTTCGAGACCTGAACCATATGTTTGACACCATGGGCTTGTTATTATCAAAGACCACAGGCCCTGAAACGTAATTCGCCTTGGGGCCAGAAGTTCCTTTCACCAGCCCAATTCGGGGTGGAAATCAGACCCACGGTGTTTCAGAAGTAATCCACTTTTTCCGCACTAGATACTCTACTCACCACACAGAGCGCAGAATTGAAAGAAACATGCAACATCACTCATTTTCAGCAAATTAATTTTATTTTTTTACGACCCGAACTGAAACTGGAAATATGAAAATGACCAATAGATATTGTTAATGCCATTATATAATTAAACAGTGCTTTCTAATTTGTTTGAGCAAAATAAATGAAGAAAAAATACTATGTTCGTAGGAACATTTTGGTTTTAACGGGTTAAAATATGCAAGTAACAAGTGGTAATTTTTAGGTCTTTTTTAGATAAAGGTTTGTTTTATGTATTTATTTTTTCAATTTCAAACTTTATATGAACTGCAGCATTTGTGTTTTAATTTTCTGACACTTCATTCCGACAGACCTGCTAATAAATTGCAATCAGTTGTGAGCTCAAAATAAATAAATAGCTGAAGAACTTTGGAGTGCTTTTAGCCACTGACCTTTGCCTGTAAACTTAGTTAACATTTCATTGTATTTTAAATTATCAGCGTCTTTACTGACATCACAGAAAATTGGAACGAAGCGGTCACATATTATTCAATAAACCTGTATCACGGGAAACAACACCAATTTATTTTTTTTCAGCCTTGAGAGTATACAAAAATATTTTTAAAAGTTAATATACGTTACCCCTTTACCCAACGCAGACGATATCAATATTTATTATTTTAAATATCATTTTTAAAAATTTTTCAAACAATTTCAACAAAACCATATCATGTGATCCCTCTTTGGAACGAGCTCGTTCCAAAGAGGGGTCACATGATATGGTTTTGCTGAGATTTTTCGAAAAATAATATTTTTTCAGCTGCTGGTAAAGGGTTAAAGCGAACAAAATAAAGACCAGCGATTGAAAACGGGTGAACTTTTGCACCTTACTGTATAGTCTAGCGAGCGTCTCCAAATCTTCACTTTGAAAGAATGTCCTAAAATAACTCGAAATCCCAACCCGCGTCGTAATTATTAGAAAATCCTTACCCCTTTGGGATCCTTGAAAAAAAGATTTATTTCTCACTAAAATTTGAAGGTGATGGGACGACGCAAAGATTCTTTCAGTGATGGTTTAAAAGATGTTAAACATCACTGCATTTTCCGATAATGTCAAATGATGGCTGCTTTTAGAAACTATGTTGTTTTGGTTTAACCCCTTACCTAGAACGAAAGGCAGACGACACTTGCAAATCAAATTCTTGAATAACTATGTTTTTCATTTTTTGCGTCAAAAACATAGCTTGTGGCACTTCATTGGGCGAGCTCGTTCCAATGAGGTGCCATAAGCTATGTTTCTGAGACAAATAATGAAAACTGAATGGAGATTTTTGCGAACTGCGCAAGTCGGTTTTGACCGTTACGTTGGGTAAAGGGTTAAAAAAAAATGTTCAGAAGTACAATCAACAAGATTTTCGAACACAATTATTGATGTACTTACATTAAAATAAATGACTTGTCCACCCGCCATGTATATGCACACCAAACCTCGAGGTAGAGAAGGGGTGGGTGTGTTAAGAAGCACCGACGGATTTGTCGGTCCTATAAACCTGAAGGCTTCTATCAATTTACTGACGTAACAACTTTAGAATACACTAAAATTCTAACATCACTTTATATATTATTTGTTACCATACCAACTTAACCATTTACCCAACGAATCGGCCGCATTCGCCCGCGTAATATGCAAATTCAGTAGTTGAAAAAATATGATTTTTCAAAAAAATTCAACAAAACCATATCGTGTGACCCCTCGATGGAACGAGCTCGTCGAGCTCGTTCCAACGAGGGGTCACGTGATATGGTTTTGTTGAAATTTTTTGAAAAATTAAAAAAAAAATGGTATTTAAAATAATAAATTTTGATATCGTCTGCGTTGACTAAAGGGTTAAGATAAAAACAGTCTCCGATAGTGTGATTAGAAGGCTACTTCACGATAAAGTGCTGAACAAAAGGTTTCGAATTAACTTTTTGTTTTTCATAAAAATACGACCACCAGCTAAAGAATATAATGATAAAACTGCTCATAATAAATTCTTAAAATAAGTACATGCTACAATAATTTCAATCTCTCATGGCGCTTAATTTATTACTGTAAAAAATATTTGAAGAATACGTATATGTATAAAATAGCCCGCGCGCCTGCTAAATAGATAACACAACGATACAATAGAGATAAATTAATTACTCAGATTAAATTTTCTTTCAAAATAGAAAAATGTTGAACTAATACCAGTTAACAACACTCTGATACTATTTACACGATAAATGGAAATTAATAACTCAACAAAAACGAATTTTACACAAAATTTTGTATTTTATAAAGATGCGTCTACTTACCCATAAATTAAGCTTTTCCTAAATACGACTAGAAGACGACACTTGCAGATTCTTTTCTATAAGTATTACAATTCTCTATTTTGTCTCTAAAACATCGCTAAATATTATTTATATTTATTTCATCTCATGAACATTTTATTTAACATTGACGTCGGTAAACTATTCATATTTTCAATACAAATTTTAATTTTATTTTATTAGTTTGAAAAACATAAACTCTTTATTTTAACTGGTCTTGTAAGCTCCGTAATGAATTCTTCAGAACAAAATGTGAAAGATTCACCAGAAAAAAAGATCAACATCATAGTAATCTGGGGTATATTGTTAAAGTTGGCTAATATACGAATACTCAATACAAGAAAAGTAAGATTGAGAATGATTTGCTTGCCTCAGACTTGGAAAAGATGCAAAAAATTATTTCGCTACTCTGCCGGTCATCCTTACGAACAGCATCTGATGCTTGTTGCGAGAAGAATATATACTATTCGAGTGAAAATTATTTGCAGTCTAACTATAAAAATTCGCTGATAATATCAGGCTCTAGCTTTGCTTCCTGGAAGTTTTTCTTAAAGCTTTCCGAGAATCAGTGTCCCAGTATTAACAATAAAGAAAGTGTAAGAAGGAATTAATATTATTATTATTTCAATTTTTGTGTTAAGTGACAGCTTTTTTCGACTTTTAGTGTACTGAAAATATTCGAGTTAGGCATTTCGTCCCCTGAGTCCCAATGTTTTCTATGTGCCTACTGGCACATGGAACACATTTTAATTCAGGGGGCGATTTGTCAGAAATGATAGAATGACATCGTATCTTCCTCCTCCTCTTTTAAATCATAGCGGTGCAATTTACTCTGCGTTCGTTTCTTTCAAGTAGTCCTCGTAGGTAAGCACTATTCCGTTTTCCGGGGTTTCCGGGAAGCCAGAAATATACGGTGATCCAGCGTTTGTCAATAACTATATTTGTAAAGAACATGACATGCATATCAGCAAATCGCCAATTTGATATAGACTGGAATCTCTTGTCGCTAATCTAAACACAAAGCAAATTATCACATACCTACATTGGAATACAACACCTGAAATCAGATTAAGTCTCTCTCCAGTACCCATGCGGTGTTTTTCTCACGCCCGCTGTGTTTACAGTTGTACACATATTTGAGGCATATCTTTAAACAACTGTGTGCAACTGAAAAATAACTGTTAATTCATAAATGAACGAGCCGGCTAAAATCGCCAAGTGCAGTTGACAAAGTCTCACATATTTTGTTACCTTTTTGCTTCCACTCAGTTCTCAAGAAGAATGGCGAAGATGAATGTGAATAAACCTACGCTGGAACAGTGACACAGGGGGTGTCTCACACCCTCTCAATAATTCATCAAAGTTACAATAATTGGAAATTTGCTCTAAATTGGAAAAAGTTGGAAGTTTCAGACAGGGCGCTACCGGAATTTTTCAAAACATGTCTAGAATTTAGGCAAGATATGGAGCTTTTAGGCTGAAAAATATTGAAAGCCCTCCAAATATTGATTGAAAAGTAATAACAATTCCCCCAAATATTAATTTGTAGGTGGAATTTGTGACTACCGAGAGAGCAGGTAACACAACTTAAAGGCTTCATATTCTATGGCTGTGCTTCATATTAACTTTGATAAGACGTTATTTATTCTGGTGGATTTGTCTTGTAACAATTTATGGAAGAGTGTCCGTGGATACTCTCCCATAAATTGCAACACGACAGAGACATGTGAACAGATTTTGACGACCGAGAACAATTTAGCACTCTACCAGTAGTTCGAAAATCTCGACTGGGCGCAGTGGCATTCGGTATCTTGCCTTCCGGAGGAGGGGGGGGGGGGTGCAATTGGAAACCCAGAGGTTTTCACTCTCATCCGAAAACCCTTAGCATTGTCCCTTGTCCTATGTGGCTGCAGATTTAAAATGTTACTGAACCTTCCTAAAAGAAAAATAGGGTGTTCCATTTTTTGTGAAGTGCGTTATATGCAAGGTTACCATATTTGGACACTTTCTCGAAGGGTTAAACAACACAGCACTTCATTTACAGAAAAAATAAATAAACAAACTAATAAATAAATAAAATCGCATTATATTAGATAAGGAGAACGAATCCAAAAATGTTTAACCCTTTACCTAACATGAAAAGCAGACGACACTTGCAAAAAAAATTCTTGAATAACTAATTTTTTTCATTTTTTGTCTCAAAAACATAGGTTATGACCCCTCGTTGGAACGAGCTCGACGAGCTCGTTCCAACGAGGGGTCATAACCTATGTTTTTGAGACAAAAAATGAAAATATTTTGAAAATTAATTGGCGATTTTTGAGAATAGCGCTGGCCGGTTTTTGCCGTTACGTTGGGTAAAGGGTTAACCTTAACCTTTTTACCTAATATGACCACAAAACTGCCGGCGCTCTGCACAAAAGTCGGTATTCAAATTTTATTTTTTTATAATGCGCCTCATAAACATGACTAATGCTCCTCATTGGAACGAGCTCGTTCCAATAAGGTGCCATAAGGTATGTTTTTGATGCCAAAAACAAATATTTTAATAATTCAAGCATTTTTGTTGTTGCAAGTGTCATCTGCTAATTATGGTAAGCAAAGGGTTGAGCGATACAGATTGAGATATATTTATCTTTTGCTGGTGGCTTTCGAGGCGGTAGAGTTTCCAACGAAAATTCGTGTTGCGATTTGTCACCATGTTCCCCGTACCTGTCTGTTTGTTAAACTAGAAAACTGGGACTCAAACGGATCACTTGGAGTTAATGTCAGCGTGAAAGGACCGTAACCCTGTAAGTAATAGGAATTGAGAGACCTGGCAATCTATAACAAACTTCTAGGCGCAGATGTGGCCGCTTCTACAATGCCAACGCCACTGTGTCTTTGTGGTTGTCCCACAACCTCGTTTTGACTGGTACTGTTTGTGCCTCACTCATGTACAGACATAGGGAGGCAACCATATAATTGCGTCAATAGAGGCTTCGATCTGCAAGTGAATACCACGCCGCCACACGAAAACATATCATTCGGGCTTTTACTTTCGTCGACTTTTTTTTACATTGTTCGTCACATTCTGAACCCGTCATCGGGTTTCTGTTATTCTTGATCAAAATGACGAGCGAACCATGCGGCATTTTGAGCTCGAGTGCTACTCCTGGGTCTCTCAAACATCAGAGTGGGGGATAATACGTGCTCGAGCAAATCAAATTTTGATGTGCACACAATACGGAGTATAGCTTCTCTCTGCACCTGTACTCGTGACGACGTTGAATACGCTCTGACAAAAAAGTTGTAGATTGTTATAATAGAGTGTTTAACATGTGATACTCAACGTTAAACCACACAATACCAAGAGGACTCGTAAAATCCCATCCTTACATTTATCTATTTGCTCAAGAGCAATAAAACGCTAATTTATTTTCTAAATGCTTCTGCTATAAGAGGTGAAGTTTAGAAATGCTCTGTTTTGGAAAAACGTTGTCCTGATTTATAACGCGAAATAAGAGCGTTCGTCAGCCGAGTTCGGTTTGCAGGGGAGATACAGAGTCATCAAGAAAATGTTGCATACCCAATTTGAAAGTACACACATTGCAAGGTATCTCAGGTGGACAGTTTCCATCAGAAAGAATGCCTATATTCTATGATCGCCAAACTGGTCGTTTTCCTTCTGTTGTTTGAAGGAAAATGGGCAGAGAATTTCGACCTGATCGTGACCCTGTCGCGATCCGGTCGAAATTCGCTGCTCACTTTTTGTAATCACAGTATCGTACGGTCGAGCTCTTTTGAAAACATCGCCCGTGGTCAAAGTGGACAGGTTTGTAATGCGACAGAGGGAATACCTAAATGATAAGATAATGACCTTCGAAGTCATTGGATCTGACCTATCATGAATATCGTATTTGTATTACACGAACATACTCAGTGACGTCTAATTAAGTTATTGCTTTTAGATGGCGACAAATAAATATTATTGTGAAAAGTTTCCCCACTAACCCTGGATATTGTTAAAATCATTTTGCGAACCACAGCCCATGTACAGCAAGGAGCCTTGTAAAACAGAGATAGATCAAGGACTTACCCTAGCTTGTAACACCGGGAGTTAGGCTCCTGCCCTCCTCCCTTTACCAACAGTAACCTAATGACAAAAACAGCTACCCCATGTGAAAAAGAAGTAGCGACAAACATATAAATGGCTTATTCACTTCAACTATTTTCGGTTGCAGTACTGGTTTCTTTGAGGAATTATACACAGCCATTATAAGCCTCAAATGAAAATGATAAGTCAGACAATTGAATTGTGTATACACCATGTATATAGCACAATAGCCTGCCAGGTGATGACAGCTACGTTCATGTGCATCGCCGAAGGTCACCACTAGGATCTTCCTCAGCCTACACTTTGATCGCTCTTACATTTCTCTACCGCTTGAAAAGTGCTCCCTGCATCGGACGTCTCTGGTATAGCTGCGGAGATAGGTCATAACATCTCAATCTAGCAATGATTCAAAAAAGCATTTGAAAATTTGATAATTTGGCACATCGAGGAGCCAATTTATAACATGGTAAGCTAATTTTTTGTAACGAAACACCACATAGAAAAACGAAATGCTGTTGGTATTGCTAAAATATATATCTAAAGACAGCCCACTTTGATGCCTCGGTAGTGATCAAAATTGGACGATTTTTCCACCACTCGTTCTATTGTGCTCACCCACCCATCCCCAAAACATTCTTACGTTCCGACGTGAAATTTATTAAGGCTGTAAGGTGAGCAGTCTGTCTGATTCGAACACGTGCAGTAAATTTTGTTTAAAACTAAAAACTTTGATCGCACTCTGATTTGATTACTGCAATCATAAGAAATTCAAAATTATTTTCCTGATAAATTCTAAGGCGTTATCCAAATCCAGTTGACTAATTAGCTGAACTATTCTGTGTGACAATCACTGTGTAAAAATGGCAGATAATTGGGAATCATTTGAGGAACTTGCACGGAACACCATATGGCACCAAAAGTAGTGTTGATGTTAATCAAAAGGTTCACAGGTACATTTAGTCTCTAAATTCGATAGGTTTATTTAAGTGGGAAAGATAGCTTAACTGCGACACAAATCAATTTTAAACGTGTATGCCTCCTTCAAAATAAAGGTGTGGGGGGGGGGGGGGCTGAGTCCCTCTCAGCTAGAAAATGTTTGAAAAGTTTATGTTTAACAACTTAACAAGCGCAATCGTATCTTGGAGCCTCTCGCGGATAACTGTGGATTGCACACTACTACTTCTGAACCCATGCAGTACAAGCTGAAAACTTAGTTTTTGGTATTGAATTTTTAAAATTCAGATCGTCATGAGTGTTTTAACCGTTTACCTTCCACAAGTGAGCGACGACAGTCACGACATTTGCGAAGAAAATTCTTGAATAACTCAAAACCTTCATTTTTGCCTAACAAATAGGCTGCGATCCTCATTGGAACGAGCTCGTTCCATTGACAAGTTATAAGCTATGTTTTTGAGACAAAAAAATAAAATTTGAATGACGAGTTTGTTGATAGCAACAGGGTTATGATCGTTACGTTATGAGAAGGGGTTAAATCGTCTTCATAATTTTACATTCTTTCAGTGTTTGTTTTAATGTTTCAAACATTGTATCATCGGATCACGGCCTCCAGATAAACACTATAGCATTTTCAATATTGCATACAAGATATCATCACTTGGACTTTTTTAAAATCAATGTTCGTTATTTACGTCTGATGAAAAAACAAATATCAGTGAAACGTCGATCTATCAGAACGATACAACGGCTCTCTCTATCTCTCAAAGCCCAGACAATGAACTCTTGAACGGAACACCAGAATGCAAACATCGAGTCGTAAACGATATTTCCCGGAGAACCTTCACTTCGCCTCGGGCTAGTGATATTCGAATGTAGTCGATATTAATAAAGACATGGCAAATTTGAGAATTAATAGATACCTCGCAGATTACAGAAGACTTCACATGCCCAGCGGCTGTTATTGGAATAAATCTTTCAGACGCATAAACGTGAATTAACTGCGCGTTTTAAAACACGCTCTACAGTCAATTAAGTTTAAACTACATGTGTGTGATTTAGAAGCGCTACAAATGCGATAATTTCTCGCCATATAACAGCCGTAAAACGCTGGAAATAATTACATTATAGCTGAAACTACAATGTAATCACAAATGTCTCTTTCGGTTATTAGCTCTAAACACATTGCACTGAAAGATACAGTCACATACATCAAACTTGGAGAAGTGGGGATTGCTGTTGAGGAGCTACTGTCTCTATTCGAGCCATGCGCGAGACTCATCAGTAGTTATATATGGTACTTTGGGAACAAGGATTTTTAAAATATCTTTTGTACTTTTTCACTGGGACTGGTAGTCTGAATACAAGCGTTTAAAGAAGCTTTTTTGCTACAAGTTTTTTGGGGGGAGCGATTGTTCCAGGACAACAATAACTCCATGAGAAAAAAAAATTGATAATTTTAGGGTAATTTAATTGTTTTCTTTGAAGGTAGTTTACCACTCCCTAATTGGAACAAGCTCAAGTATAGAACATCGGAAATGAAAAAATAACGAAACTAGAATTGAGACTTTTATGTTCAGTGACGGAGTTTCGATGGATCATAGGTTAACCCTTTGAACAGCAGCGACCGCTGTTCCGGCCAGGAACATAATACGTCATAACGTCATTATATAGGATGGCTGTTCGGTAAATATTGTGGGGTAAACCAATCAGTATTTTCAACGAGCAGCCCTAGGCTGCACGTTGAAAATACTGATTGGTCTACCCCAAATAATGAATATGGACTCTTTTAATTGCTGCCATTGGACTGGCATGGAAGATACCACTAGTGTTCAAAGGGTTAAAATTAAAAAACTAACTCCTGCAACGGATTTATCAACCGTTATTTATTTATTTATTTATTTATTTATTTATTTATTTATTTATTGAGTTGTACTGTAACAGTGATTCAGGGGAAATGTAAATGAAGCAGGAATTCTGATCATAATCAGTGATGATTTTGATGGTTTTATGTCTGTTGTAAAAGGTTTGAGAGAATGATCGGGTCGCCGAAACCTCGAACATCTCATTATAACTCGTGAATGAGTTGGGTGGTTGGCGATAGTCAATTATCTTCATCACGCCAACTACAGTCGCCTTCATTTAAAAGTCTGTCCTTTCTTTTAACACAGTGTCATAATTTTATGAACGGGGTTTGCTGTTCATATGGAAGAAAGACGATGGGCACTTCCATTGAAAACTGAAAAAAATCGATTAATGAGACGGAAGAAACTTATGCGATGGTGAGAGCAAACGAGCGGCAGTTGGAGCCAGCTGCTACTTTGAGAAGGCGGGACAATATTCATCACCGTCTTTCATGGGCGGAATCTATCAAAGATATTTACCCTTTCTTCACGAAATACACGCATCGGGTGCGTTAATTCAAATTTATTCTGCATACGCATTGTATATTTCACATAGCTGAACCATTTGGAGGGGAGACTCTCTTCCGCACAGCACGAATAGAATGATAATAGTCTTAAAGACGTGTGTATTATTTTCTAAAACATAACTTACATAAAACCAATGAAACGTGCATGATTGGATAACTTATCCATACCTTTTATGGCCGTTTATCATTGAATCTGTTGAATTAAAAATGTTTAATTTTTTAACAGGGGTGAGAGAGTTCAGTTAATTAGCTAATTTTAACTAATTAATTATCAAAATTCCTAAATGTTATTTTCAGTAGATCTACAAGATTATTTTCATGTAGATTTTTAGAAATAAAATGTCTACTAAGCTATACCCAACTATATATCCCCAAATTGTCTGATGAAACATCGTTTTTACAAATTTCCAGGTATTTCCAATAATTTAGATCCCTCCCACTCTCAGCCTTGATTTAATCAAATAAACAAACTTAGGATCAAGCTCCGATATTTCTCTTGCGTTTAGTTTTTATAAAGCCTTTGGAACTTTATACCGAAAACACCCAATCTCATTTCGTTTGTAAAGCCATAACGCATACTGTGATATTCTTGGGGAAATGCATGTTATCCGGGTATCAAAGTCTTGAAATAATTTTTCGTTAATTCTGACGTCAAAAGAGGCTTATCAAATAATTTAATTTCAGATATCAGTGAGTGCGACTATTGTCCGATCGATATAAAGTTTACAAATTTGAAATGTGAGATGCTGATTTTCGATTTTCTTTCACTTTTCGAATTGATCGTAGACAATTAAAAAGAGTAGAATTCATTCTGATGAATAGAATTTTTTTTAAAGTTTTTCTGGTGTAGAGGCGTTCGCACTTACACTTATAAATCTTCACGAAACATCTTACTACGCTGAGTTTTTTTTTTGTTCGTCCATTAATTATTTTCATTTTTATTTTCCTCGTTTTACAGTACTGTGATCGCAAAGGCATCCTTTTCTCTTTCGGAGCGCGATCGGATTGCGATCAGGTCACAACACATTTACTCTAATAATCAGACATTTTATGAATAAAATATCTCAGAATCAAGACTGAATTTGGAAAAAAACAAATGACGAAAAGTATTAGAGCAATGTTTTGAGCTTCTTATTTGACAAGTGTAATTTTACAATGTTGTGAGCAGAAAAGTGGACAATGAATTTCGACCGGATCGCGACCCAGTGGTGATCCAGTCTAAATTCGCTGTCAACTTTTGTAAAGATATTATTGTCATTTTTCCTAACAAGAATTGGAAGGATTATAGCCGAGGGCACGATATTCACTCGGTGTATATGTTCAGAAGCCATATACTTTTCACTGTTTCTTTAAAGTCTATATAAATATGGACATGCAACGAATATACACAAAATGTTATGCCACATGCGCTTTGTGTCTCTACCAGTCAATACTCTTGCCCCACGTTTGTGATGCCTTCGCTTGAAACATGTGGTGTACAGCAGAATTAGCAGATAACATATCTATATATTTAAACATAACGTGAAACGAACTCTTCATGGTAGTAAATAATGTTCACAGAACGAGCTTTCGTCACATTTCACAAAAAATAGGAACAGCTTATTGGGTTTCCCCATTCTTTTTTCAAGTATATAAACCCTTATTGGGACGAGTTCGTTCCAACGAGGCAGCATATGCTCGGGAATTAAGAAAGCTTTAAACTATAGACAGTTTTGCAATATTTTTGCATATAGCAACACACAAATGTGGCCCGTTTGTCTAAGAAAAGGTCAGAGTGATGATTTCAATGATCTGCTTCGTTATTGGATGTCTGTTGTGTCCACGATACCCTTATCTGATAAGAAACACACAACAAACCCCTGATCGTAAATTTAAGTTAAAAATTATTCTCAACAATAGTGTGTGTTCGCTAAGATGCTATTACCTGGTGGGAATTTAATATTAAACGACACAAGCTTTCGAGCTAGACAGCTGATAACGAATCATATTTTTAGTTATCAACAAACGTATATTCGAATGAATGGAGTTGTTAGAGACAATATATGGTCTTTCTATCCATATCTCATTTGAATACACTTAACCTTATATCATTTTCGTGGCCTGTAGTGACACTAACCCATCATTTACTGGTTGCATGACGAGTTGTATTTGTTAGAGAACTGCATGTTGGATGGAATTGACATGTGGGGATGTCGTAGCTAGTCTAGTAATGTAAACATTGCCTTTCCATTGATATGGACATTTAAAGCTCTTGGAAAGCTCGTTTAGTGGTTTTCAGGATTGAAAACATTAATATCTCGACTTTTACGCCCAACAGTACAAAGGAATTGAAAAACTTACCAGCTGTCGATTGTTTAGAAGGCATAGTACTTCTTTTGATCTGGATAAATCTATTTTGTGGCGGGTCAATAAAGGCAGATATTCTTCTGTCGGAAACAAGTAATAACAGGCCTTGAACGACATAAGAAAAACCTGCGAAGTCCTTAGTACTATACACACAACGTGGTCTCTTATTCGGCCACCTGGCCGCCTATCATCTACTTGCACGCTTCCATGTTAGAGAAATAGAAACCTGAGGGACCCAAAAATAAATCTGCAGGCCGTGGGTCACCGGTGGCCCATGGCCTGCATATCTGCTTGTTCGATCATAAATGTTTTACTGGTTCAGCAAGTTAGAGTACAAAAAGCCTAATGACCACCCATTGGGTGATCGAGTTCCAACACTCTCGGTGCGTACTGTGCTACTGTTGTATGGACAATTTAACAACTTCGAATTATGCTTAGATGAGTGTCATAAAATATTTAAACCTGGAAAAGTAATTAAGTTTGAAATCTGCTGTTTAACTCTTCACCCAACGCAGACGATATAAAAAATTATTATTTTAAATGTAATTTTTTTTTTAATTTTTCACAATATTTCAACAAAACCATATCATGTGACCCCTCATTGGAACGAGCTCAATGAGCTCGTTCCAATGAGGGGTCACATGATATGGTTTTGTTGAAATATTTTGAAAAATTTAATTTTTTCAACTGCTCAATTTGCATATTACGCGGGCGGATGCGACCGATTCGTTAGGTAAAGGGTTAACTCCTGGTAAAAGTAACTGCAGAGATTGATAAAGGGACATAATACTGATTTCACGTATAAAAGATGTCAATATATTCTTTTTCTAAAATTAACTCTCGCGACTCTTACATTCATTGGAAGGATCCAGTACGATAGTTTCACCCTCACGAATACACGAGTGACATAACACTGCAATAACCTATTTTACTATACATCGCACTGATGATTCTAACATGTTATTGATAAAAAGTATAAACAACTAATTCCGTTTTATGTCAATGCAACAGGGGGCGCGGTGGCTCAGTAGGTAGAGGTGCAGGCTGCAAGCCGAGAGGTCCTCGGTTCGAACCCCACCTGCGGCAACCGCGTTGTGTCCTTGGGCAAGACACATCACCCCCATTGCCTACGTGGGGGCACGGTGACGTGGTGTACTAAGGCGTACTGCACGTCGATTGTGCACCTGTCTTCAACCAATGCCATCCCTGCTTGTGTGGAGTTCGTATGTTGGGGAGCTGACAGTTGCTCGGTGGTTCTCTCCGGGTACTCCGGCTTCCTCCACCCGTAAAACTGTCGCGGTCATGATTATCCATTGTGCAGAAATATGTGACCTTAAAACACCAATAAATAAATGTCAATGCAACATTTGTTCCTCTGTTCTATCCTATTTTTCTTAAGTTCAAAAATCAAAATAGTTTCCGATTCGTTCGTGCTTTACAATTGTTCACCTTCAATTTGTCTGTGCTATCTGTTAAAAATGAAATAACCCTTTACCCAACGTGACGTTAAAACCTACCTGTGCTATTCACAAAAACCTCCATCTAGGTTTTTTTTAAATTTTGTCCCCAAGAACGTGGCTTATGACCCACCATTCGGACGAGCTCATGGAACTCGTTCCAACGAGTTGCCACAAGCTATGTTTTTGAGTCTAAAAATGAAATATTCAGTTATTCAAGAATGTTTTTACAAGTGTCGTATGCTATTAGGGAAAGATAAAGGGTATTAAAGTCGAATGACATAATCCTGAGATGGTCCACTGTTGTGTCTCGTGGTCACAAAGGGTTGATTATAACACAGTAAGTAATTAATACTTATATTAACGGAAATTCTTCTGCAGTGAGGATAATACCCTGTAAAGGTCACGACAGAATGAATACCCCAGGTCGATAGGTTTGATCGAAGTTTGTTCAGCTTATTCACGGAACACATATTTATTTACTTAAGACGTTTCATGACACTTGGTGAGATAGCACAGTAGATAAAACATACAAAATACTCTCTTCATCGGCTTAGAGCAATCCGCCGTAAGTTCCATCGGTAGATAAACTACATTATCTCCATGTTTACATTTAACACCTGTCGAATCGAGTCGATTTCATAACAATCAACAAAAATACCTAAGATGGGACGGCGCACTTTGGACATGTGATACACTCTGGGCTGAGAAATGAAATTGACATATCGGTAACATATTTCAGTATTTAAGGTGGATGGTTGACTGGAAGTCTTGATATACGCGCATGCTTCATAAAAAATCGAAAAATATACTTTATATATAAAAATCAGGGATGAGATTTTTCAACTTTTTTTTTATCTGATTTCAGTCTTTTTCAAATTTTTTCAAATGTTTTATTTCTTTGAATTTACATGAAAATGGTCTTTCAGACCATTTTCATGTGAATTCAAAGAAATAAAACCATTAAAGGGTCCCATCACAGCTTTATTTAAACTGGTTATCATTCAATTGGTGGCACAATGGATGATTTTGATATATTTCCCTCCATGCAAGCACAATTTCAATTTATTTTCAGTTTATTTTATTAGACTAAAGTCTCATGCTTGAAAAATTTGATGAACTTAAAAGAATAACTTGAGATTAATAAAGACATCAATGTACTTTTATTAGTTTGGGAAGTAACAATATATATACGTGTACGTTCTTTACTGGTGAAGTGTGTTTGGAAGACATGTGAGAAGTCAGATAATAGACTAATTGCAGCCATATCACCACCAAGCAGCTGAAAGGGTATTTCACCCCACTTTTACATAAATATATTCGGACCATTTTGAATTTAAGGGAATTTAACTATAAGTCGTTTTCATATCAGAGGAATTACGCTTTGATGAATTTCTCGATGAAACTTATAGAAAGACAGTTGGGTTAAGACAAATAAAGGGTGAACATATTTAAGACAGCGGAGCACGTCATTCTGGAAATGGTTAGGTTGATCCAGCACCAAGGATACACACCACATACATTATACCACGTTGAAAGGATGTGCTTTTGTTTAGGTCCGATTTTGTAGCTGTCAAGGTGTTTCGCAATTTTGACTTTTCAAGACAATGCCACTGTCTTTCAATTTTAAAATAGTAATTGAGGCCCAGTTTACGTCTTAATTTGGAAAATGCTTCAAACTTTTGTATAAATTTGTCAGAACACACAAAACACTTGAATATTTCATTTCTTTTTGAATTACCGATTGTTCAGTGTCGAATTTAAACAAGTACAACAGCTTGTTGAAAACTGCATTTGGAGACAGCATTACATTCACTCGTCTCTCTGCCTCCCTTAATTTGTTCTCAAGTTGTTTGACCGAACATGTTTACATAGATAAGGTCGGTGATTTTTCGATTCAGTTAACAATAATTTGTTACACGTGTTTGCAAATAACAGCTTAGCAGCAACATTGACGCAAAGCATGTGCGTTCGGGAAACAAAACCATTGCGGAATTGTCTGGGGGAAATTTAACCCTGTACCTAATGTGACGGATATAACCAACTATCTCGCCATTCAAATTTTAGTAATTTTCCAATTTTTACATATAAAAACATAGCTTATGACATCTTCATTTGAACGCGCTATCTTTTTTAGGAAAAAATTCAAATTTGTTTGTTATTTAATAAATTTTGTTGGCAGCGTAGTTTATTATTCTTGTTAGATAAAGGATAGAAATTCCACTCCTTAACCATCTCCACAATGAGGTTGAAAATCAAAATTACAAGTTTCAAATTTTTCACATAATGCATCTTGAAATTTAACGAATTCAGTTTTGTTTGACAGAGCTCATTGGGCTATGTAAAAAAAGATTGAATTATTAATTTCCTAGTTGCATTGTGGGAAATGTTGCTGCATGATTCTTTTGTATTTTGATTTGAATGTGGAGAGGGTTAAAACTATGTTTCATCATGATCAGACAGTCAGATCACAAAAAAAATCCTTGTTCAAAAAGGTTTCAATGTAACAATATGAAATAATGAACCTACTTGGGCCAACTTGCTGCTGTATCGATAAAGATTGGAAAACAAGGTTATGACTCCATTTTTCGCCAAAAGGCTTACCTATATATGTCGAGGAGCGATTCTTTTTTCGAGTTTAATCATATAAAGGTCAAAATTCTGATAAAACAAATCTGTTTCAAGTGTGCTGGATCTGAGAGATGCAATAGCATAAAGCGAAAGAAATTCGTCTGAACACAGCTCAAACAGCACAGGAAAAAACAATTATCACTTAGCTTTCGGTCTGATGGAGACCTTCTTCAGGGTTCAGACACAAGAAAAAAATGCACACAGCCGACGAAAGAAATGAAATGTGGCGAAAAAAGTTCTCGTAAGCAAAGTTCTGACTGAGCGAGTGTGTAATACAACCCGAAAAGGAAAGAAACCTGGGTAAAAGTAGAAAGCAAAAGCTAAAAAAATTACTGTTAGACAAATTCTGAAAAGTATTCTAGAAAGTTCTAACTCCCGGTAAAACCCGATTTCAATATACTCTTCGAAAATTAAAGGAAACTGAAGTTTTAGAAATGTCAAAATACTTCCATGTATAACATGAAGGTATGATAATTGGGTGATTTATAAAAAAATTGCAGTCCGTCGCCTTAAAATGCACCAAGTAGCTCGCACTATCCCATTGCGGAGACAGTCCCAGCACATCCCCACGTCATTTCGCACCAGCTAGAAAAACAGCAAACTCTAAAATTACCTCCTTGCGGGTTACTTGGTGCATTTTAAGGCGACAGACTGCAAAAAATTTTTTTTAAATCATCCAGTTATCATACTTTCATGTTATACATGGAAGTATCTTGACATTTCTAAAATTCGAGTTCCTTTTAATTTTCGAAGGGTATGTTAAAATCGGGTTTTAGCAGGAGTTAGGACTTTCTAGAATACTTTTCAGAATTTGTCTGACAGTAATTTTTTTCAACTTTTGCTTCCTACTTTTGCCCCGGTTTCTTTTCTTTTCGGGTTGTATTACACACCCGCTCAGTCAGAACTTTGATTACGAGAACTTTTAACGCCACATTTCATTTCTTTCGTCGTCTGTGTGAATTTTTTCTTATTGTGTATATGTTAAAATTGTTTTTTTCCTGTGCTGTTTGAGCTTTATTTAACCGAATATATTTTTATATATATATCTACTCTTTATAATTTATAGTTTTCATTCATACTCCAAAACGAATCAGCGACTGGTGTCGGTGCAATATGAGTGACTACGGATTTTTCAAATTTTCACACCATTTTCTCAAGGGGAGACGACTTGATTTGCCTTCTCAAAAACTTCATTTGACTTTTGACAAAACATTGTTTTGCACCTTAAGCATTTTTGTATAGAATTGGAATTTAAGGAGTGGAGACGTCACTTTTCAGTCCTTGAATTGTAATACATCCCCACCCTCATTGTAGGAGATGAAGTTTAGTACGAAAAA
The DNA here is from genome assembly GCA_031216915.1 of Pictodentalium vernedei. Taxonomy (NCBI): domain Eukaryota; kingdom Metazoa; phylum Mollusca; class Scaphopoda; order Dentaliida; family Dentaliidae; genus Pictodentalium; species Pictodentalium vernedei. The sequence goes on from CM062292.1 coordinate 327,008,114, forward strand.
AACATCCCCCAAAACACACCCTGTAGGTCGCATCATAAAATAATGACACGACATCTTTGTCAATCTTATTATATGAGTTGAGTTTTTTGGGCTTACTACATACTTGTGAAATATAAGGCTACAAAAATGTTTTGATTCTCAGGCAATCCCTCATTGAATTTGAACCCCCTCACTGGACATTTTAATTGCATTTCAGTGTCTTCGAATATTAGTACAAATTAGTACTAAACTAAATGTTTGGTTCGAACAGAATTTCGGGTCTTTTAAATTTTACAAGTAGAAAGAAACTTGTATAAAAAGTGTTTGCAACCAAGATGTCATTGCAGACTCTAATTGAACTCGATAATAAAATGCACCCAAAAGTGGTCTCGTTCATACGACTAAATACAAAAGCGTTTCTGAAACGTCATAAAACAACATGATACCGTATGATTGTTTACATGAAAGGGATTCATTCCAAGGAGAAATAAAAGGACTGAATCAGCCTTTCTGACAACTTGTAATAGTTTATCGATTGAGACCATTGTAGTTCGGCGTCACGAACAAATGCGATACAGGGCAGCAATATTGATTCGGGGTATGGGAGATGCGCGAGAAACAAAACAACCAAATAAGTCCAATTGTTCATATCTACAATATACGTTACATTAAACAATAAAAGTGACGAATGCCGATCCACGGTTCCACAGCAATGCTAACGCAGTATTGTCTGTTACGTTTGATATTATGCGTTTCAACAAAAGCATTTTCCTTTTTTCCGAGTGGCCTAACGTTGTTCTCAAAGACTGTCGACCAAGCGGAAAATAGTACATTTATTTTTCTTTTATTATTTTTCATACTTTTGTTCAGAAGTCGATATTTTGTTACAAACGAGTAATTATCAAAAGATTCATATATTTTGTTTCAAATTGTTCGATTTTAATATATGAACGGACACTGTCAACCCTTTACCTAACACGAGTTGAAGTCGACGTGACCAATATTTAAATAATGACGATCCCAAGAAGTGCAATCAGCTATAGTCTGTAAAAAATATTTAAAAAAATAGAATTTGAATGGCGAGTTTTGTGCATCAGTCCTGTTGCATTTTTGGTCGCTTCGTTAACTGAAATTTTAAGCTTTCAAACCATAATACAGAAACTTTTGCGTTATGAAAGTAGTAGCATTCGATGACAAGATGCCACAGTAGTACACATCAAATTGGTCAGGGGATCCGCAATAACAATTTGATCCTACAACCGCATTAACAGGAATGTTCAGTAATCATTTAATCTTACAGCCCCATAGGGCTGTAAAATTAAATTATTACTGACCCCCAGATGACTACAAAGTAGGTTCGCCCGATTCGCTTAAAATTATATTCTTTCAGGCGGTATACTCACCAAGAGCTTAGTGTTGGAAGGGTTACAATAATAAGAAGAGGGCTGGTCGCAGTTGCGTAAATATAGGGCTGATCGTCTTTCCCATCAAGGATTTTTTAAAGGAAATTTTGATTTCTGTCGGGATTGCATTTACTTACACTGATAGTCCGTCCACTCTGAGGCATTTCCCAGTTATCGTGACTCGCGTCATCTATCCTTGCTTTCAATTGCTTTCATACAACCCAGAATTGATCGGGGACAGGCTTCCACGAATCAAGGTCTTTATTGAAAAGAGAGGGACTTTCACTTGCGATTATCCTAGATTTGTTTCTCTGCCACTCTACCTAACCAAGTGTTTTATGACATGGGTCTTGCAATAATAACTCTTTTGTCATCGAAACGCTTCAAAGGTCTTTTCACTCTACCAAAACTAATTTGGTCAAGGGCTGAGCCAGCTTCTTCCTGATCGAGGCACAGATGGTTAAGTCGCGCATATGCTTTTGTGCGGCGTACGCGTGTCAATGACACGTTGATCGGGTACAAATGTGATACTAGGAACGATACGCTGAACATCTTATACTCAAATGTGATGCCATGGATGCTTCAGTGCAATCATTTACAACCGCATCTTGAAAACATCTGTCGTAAAATAGATTGTCTGCAAAATACTTTTTGAGATCGAAGTGTTTCAAATGTCCAGAGAACTTGTAGAATGTGTTCAGACGTGAGAATGAATATACTTTTGTCCGTAATTTGCGTGAGATTTTTCTCTGTAATCTGTGAGTGTGATAGCTCTATGCAATAAATGATGATATATCGATGCTCTTAAGAAAAACAAGCTTGTATTCGAGTGTAGCCTAGACTGTTAACGCGGAATGACATAAACATCTCGATGGTCAACAGTAGCAAAGAAGACAAAACTGTCAAATGTCGTGGTATCCAAATGGAAGAAATGTTTAAATTTAAGCATCGCAATTCGGTTATCCATGCAAAAATAATAAGAGCGATTTCTGCAACCAATCACCAGGGAAAAAATATTCCTTTCGTGTGTCTCTGTGAAAGCTTCGTATTTTTAGTGCCATTCAGCGTAAAAAAGTACATTGTAAAAAAAAATACCGTTAAAACACGTAAAAGTACTGGCACCGCTAGCGGTTCTTCTACCATAAATGTTACGGTAACGACTGTTACTGTTTGAAGTTTAATGAAACTAAATATTAATAGAGGAGTACTCTCGAGTGGCTAATAATAGTACAGGGCAAAATAATAGTACAGGGTGGAAAATTTCCTGAAAATTAATAATAGTATAGGGTCGAATAATAGTATAGGGTGGAAAATTCCAAGATGTGAGCCAGCCGCTATGTTTTATGACATAGAAGTCTGATGCTCTTGAAGTGGTGAAGGGCTAAATTACTTTCGGTTATCATAATTTTCACATGGATTTGACTTGTTGCAATTTATGGGAGAGTGCCTACAGGCACTCTCCCATAAATTGCCCCAAGGCAAAACAGTGATGGTATGAAGCACATCCACTGGGTACTAGGTCTTGAAGTTATGTTAGCAGTACTTCAGAATAAAGCCCAAATATATGCTTCCAGCTCTCTACCAATTAACATTTCCATTGCATCCTGTGTTTGCTTGTACGTAACATGTACCTTACTAGTTTGTTTTGGTGAACTTTTTGAGATAAGCGGCCGCTCTGCACATTCGATTGCTAAAAATTAATAATCATACTGGGTCAAATTAGGATCGTACAGGCGGGAATTTTGTTAGAAAAAGAATAATCATACATGTATGATTATTAGGCACTCAAGAGTAATCATGCCCAGCGAGAGGGAGCACGTTGGCTCACTGGTTACGGCATTGAACTTCAAACCGGAAGGTCCACGGTTCGATCCCCGTCAGGTGTTACTGCGTTGTGTCCTTGGGCAAGGCACTTAATCCCGATTGTCCACGTGGGAGCACGGTGGCTCTGTGTTCTAAAGCGTACTGTACGTCGATGGGGCATTTGTCTTCAACCAATGCTAACCCTGCTTGTTCGGGAGTTAGTGCGTTGGAGAGTCTGACAGTTGCTGGCCGTTGCTAGGTGGTTCTCTCCTGGTACTCCGATTTCCTCCAGTTGCTCGCATTTGCTCGGTGGTTCTCTCCTGGTACTCCGGCTTCCTCCACCCATGGAACTGGCCGACACGAGGTGACCATGGCTATCGAAAGTGTCGTTAAACCACCAATAAATAAATGCACAACGAAGCTATTTTTGGCCATTTAATTCTTGCTTTCACAAAGTAGTATTGTACATGTCGAAAGCTGCCGTTTACAAGAGCTCATTATTAAGGTTGACAAATTAATATCTCTAACCTGCGGCAAATCGACTGAAGGTTCAAAGTCAAATGAGACGCCAAATCTTATAGAGAAAGTGGGTATTATTCAATTTGTTCTGCGAAAAAAAGACAATCTTAAACTGCTACATTTCGATTCGTAGATGTGTTTATTGGGAGTCAAGATGGGTATGCAATCATAATTTCTCAGCATTTCATGACAAACCATATGTAAGTAAGAGTATTAACATTTTACTAAATCCGAGCTGCAGACGGCAGTCGCAAAAAAATCTTGAATGACTCAAATTTTCATTTTTTGTCCCCAAAATATAGGTTATGACCCTCATTGGAACGAACTCGTTGAGCTCGTTCCAATGAGGGGTCACAAGCTATATTTTCGAGACAAAAATGACTAATAATAAAATATGAATTAAGATTTGTGTAAATAGCGGTGGCCGTATAAGACCGTTGCCAAGAGTAAAGGGTTAAAAAAAAAATTGATTGTACGGGCGTTTCTGACACGTTAACTAATAAATATTTTTCTTATTTTTCAGACTTCAGCACCAACAGTTACATCATAAAGATGGCAGTCGTCCAGATGATAGTCCCAACAGTAGTTTCAATTCGGCACATTTAGACCAGGACTCTAATCGTTCAGACTCTCCTGACATTGATCTATCCGATGACGAGGAGATAGATCCAGTCGACTCACCAATGGCATCTCCCTGCCCGAGGTGAGACCAAGTGTTGCAATATAGATGTTAACTCGATACCGCACGTGGAACTCGCACCAATCTCGTGATACGAGATAATTATGTTGTTAACACGTGCAGATAAAAATCTTCCTTCTGCGCCGGTTCGTGTTTTGGGAGGCCGTGATTAGTGGAATTAAGAGAAAACCAAGAAAGTCCACAGCATAAAACAAACATTGACGAAATACTTTGGTTTGTAATGAGAAACACCGGTGAATTTAGATCCAATAATCTCGCTGGATATCTGGATTTAATTACGAAACAATTATATCCGCATATCGGGTTAGATAATCTGCCCGTCTTTGCTTATCTATCCACCTCCACTCTGCGTATTTATTAATTTCTGCAAACGATACGAACATGTTTAGCGTCTAGTCGAACAAGCTTGATGTGAAGAACTTTTCACAGATGTATGAAGACAGGTTTTATAAAAATATATTATTTCTAATTTACAAAGTGTCATATTTCTTTAACGTTTTCGGTACAAGATTATTGTTATACAGAGGTGTGATTTTTCAGGGTTTTTTTTTTTATCTGATTACAGGGGGTTTTCTCACTCAACTACAATTTTTTTATTTCTTAACTCTTAGAAGCCGGGGATTCAGAATGAATTTATTGAACATGATACACCGCGAAAAACTTACAGTAAAGCAGGTGCTTCTAGTCAAGTGTCGTCTGCCTAATCAGGCAGACGACACTTGACTAGAAGTACCTGCTCAGTGTTTAATTCTCCACAGCCCAAAGATAGCCGAACCGTCACAGCCAGATTACCTGCCGTATTACATCACAGACAAGAAAACTCGACTCCCGGCTTCTGAGAGTTAATATTTACATGAAAATGGTCTTTCAGACAATTGTCATGTAAATTCAAAGACATAATATGCAACCAAATGCATTATTTCTATAATATATTCGTCATATGGGGATATAAAGCTTGATGTTGAAACCTTTCCCGCTATGCCAATATTACTTCAGTTTTTTTCATAAGGTCCAAGTCACACTCCTGGTAAAAGAAGCAAACTATACAGTGACAAAACAAAATCACGTGGAATAAAAGATAAAAAACAACTATTAAGCAGCCATGGAAATATTCGTATATAGGTTGCTTTGTGCGTCCCTGCAAAGCGGGACGTGTAATGGAAATTCCGCGCCTTTGCCAGAGCTATCGCGAAAGATAGTTTTTGATCTCTCGAGTTCCTTTTATCAAAAATATTGATATTATGGGGGTCAAATAAACTACAACATTGTCGGCTTAATACGTTACCCTTAAGTCAGAACGAGAAATTCGGACATATTACGGCAAAAGTCGACCAGATGGTCGACAATTGCCGCAATATGGCGACCTTTCCAGTACAGCTCTTGTAAAAGAGAGGTAGAGCTTTTAGTCGATTTGGTTGAGCCAGACCAGTACAATATGGACATGTACCGAAGTGTCCGTATATCATATTCTCGACAACGTATCGTCCCTTGAGCGCATCAGAGCGCCATCTGCAATGCCTTGGTGCACCCAAGGGGCCATATTATCATATATGGTTTCGTTGGGGAGGGCATTTGTGTGAAAAATGGCAACGAAAATGTTATGAAGTAATATGTGAAAATAACAGTCGCGTATTAGATATTATTTATGTTTAAATATCTCTGTAAAGACATACACAGAGAGCAGGGACAAGTTTTGTGTTTCAAAACAAACTTATAACAAAACCATTTGTTTGCTGTTTGGGAATAACCACACACCATTAGCAAGGATTTTTTGTAAATCTGTTGCTTTAGGTATGTCACTCGAAGGATGTATCGGGCGCCCGAAAAGCAGTTATATTAAGAGAGAATCAGCTTCTTCCACAATTCAACAAGACTTCTTAGCGTAAAATTGGCTTTGATGGAAACAAATGGGGAACCTGTTTAGGCCCCCTAAATAAATATCATTCCTCATAGTTATAGAGGAACTCACTAATAACTTGATAAAGTCGATTTGTAAAGCTTGTACAAAATACATAAACTGATTGGTTATTTGGCCCCCAATGGACGGTCATCAACCCGTACCTTAATATGCTAATCCACAACAAATTTAAAAACAGTAAATATGCAGTTCATTACTTGGTGACTTTGATTTATCAAATTTGTGAGATGAGTACAGTATACACACAGTAATATGGTACTCGGTCACTAAACGGGTGGAAATCCAAGGAACTGTACGACATCGTGATAGCAAAAGCAGTCTTTTTCTCGGACGAAATGTGATTAGGTCGCGACCCCTACATCAGTGGATCGAGATTTTCTAAATATAATATTGAAAACTCAAGACCAAATCAAGAAATACAAACGAGAATAGCATCTGAGAGGTGAGATTCTACAGGGCGGAAAGCGGATAGAAGATTTCGACCAGATCGCAACTGAAGTCGCGATCTGTTAGAAATTCTCTCTCCGTTTCTGTAATCACAGTACTGTGTTTGCTAATTCACTAGAAATGTGGAAGACTAACATGTAGTTCTGCTGTTCATGTGCACCATGATAGTTTACCTGCTGATTAGTGAGCATCATATTTCCATGTTACTCGTTGGTTGAAAGGTTTGTGGGCTCGCATGTAAGAGTATGGGAAAATGCCAACTCAATAGTTTATCGGGGTCTAAATCACCGTGCATGTACCATACCTTGACTAAATAAGACCTTACTTGATAAGACTTGGCAAGACTGGTGGATCAGGCATCCTATCAGTAAGATATCGCACAAGTAATAATATAGTCACGCAACGTTTTCATATTGTTGTGACTATGTTTTCCATCTTTGGTTAGTGTATAATGTGTTATGTTTCAAATAGTCTTTCCCTATCTGTCCCCACACTAGGTGATGGGCGGAGAGAGGCCACAACACAAAACGCACAGTATTGTTTACACAAATATATTAGATATCGCTTGAAAGACATGCTTTAAAGAGTTAGGAAATTTGTTTCAATACCTTGGTTTGCATTTTCTATCTCAAACGTAAACCACTGACCTTGTCCAATATATTTCCTATGTTCAACTGATGCGCTCTATTATATTTAGTTACAAATCACGGGTATCAAAATGATAGTTGTGTTCGTTACTAAATATGGCACCCTACTCGTCGACTTTCCAGCTCTCTTAATATTCAATTCTTTCATCAGTTGTTAAGCAGATCAAAAGTATGAATTGATTTGGTCTTGGTTTTTGCCGATGGTTTTCGGAAACAAACGACGACTGGTTAAACACGTTGACCGATGTTTCATTGTGACCAAAAATTGTAAGGTCGGCAGTATCAGCTATTTTAGTATCAAGCCCACTCTGATAGCCCGTAAAATGCCAACAAGTTCGTGAGAGTTCTATTTGTAAAGGTTGTGATATGCTGTTATTTAATGCACTGTCGAAGATCGCTCAAAAAACTATTTTCCGTATTTTCAGCGAGACCACGACAATGTTTTAGTTCCGTAGGCTCGCTGAAAACGCAGACAATATTGTTTTTCTTCTGACGTGAAATGAGATGCGGCGTTAGAAGTTTGAAGCATTTTCACTTAACAGGTGTCGACACCTAGCTTTGCTGGACTGCCAGCCGAACAAATTAATTTGAATTTTTTGGGTTTGCAGTTGAGAACTTATTTTGTGATTCGTATTGTTAACGGTAGATTTCCAAACCTTTTACCGATACGTATTTGAAGCCAATTTTCAAGGTGTAGACGCAAGTGAAGTATCTAAGTTGAAGTATTAAACTTTGGATCACAATTAGTACGATATCTTCCTTGTTGTGTTTTCCCCAACTTCCTGCATAAATACGTCGACGTCATTTGTTCAGCTTTTGTGCCACTCTTGTTGAAGAGAATTGGAAATAGAATCCAGTTTATCTTGTTTGAGACATCTCTCACAGATCTGCTAAATAAGACATTCAAAATTGTATGACCATACATGATTAAATCTCAGTTACGAAAATTACTTCACTAAAAATATTGTGTATTTCTTTGATATAGAATTTGGTAAGCGAGGCTGGAAACGATGTATGTAAGGTTTGTGTATCTTGCTTTCCGCGTTCATTTCCAAGACTCGCGCAATGAACGACTGTCTCGACCGAATAAGTTCACGAACTCGATTGTGTCTACAAGCCGACTGTGTCTGCAAAACGCGAGCCGATTGTGTCCTCAGGCAGAGACCTGCGAACATAATCTGTGTGTGTTTTACGGACGGACGCAGTCAGCTTGCTGACACATTCGGCTTAGGCTTTGAGCACACAATCGGCCCGAAATGCAGGTCTTCTATTTCGAGAACCGATTCACGCAACGATTCGCGCAACAAAACCAGCGAGAATCCATGTAGATTCTCACTGCACCAGTGGCAGGATTCTTGTGAAAACAATTGATTCAATTTAACCCTTGACCTAACATAGCGGCAGCAAATTAACCAATAAAGGCAATCATGACCTGAAATATCCTGACACTTTGTCAATAAAATTAGTCAAATATGGCTGTCATTGGAACCGGCTCAATGAGCCGGTTCCAATGACATCCATATTTTTAATGTTTTATTGGTACATACTGTTTATTTTTTTTTAAAATTATCAAATTCAATTCATGTTTTAAAACTAAAAAGCTGTGTTGGGTAAAGGGTTAACATGTGTTATCAGTATACAGCAGGGGTTCAACCACGGTGGCCTCATGGGATCCTGGGCCACTTATAGTAGGTATAAAGTCTTGCTACCATTTTCGCGAGGATCCAAATGGATTCTCCCAAATTTAGATGGAATATGAGCCCTGTGGTGTGCATTTGGACGCAATTGGTTCGTTTTGCAGACGTAATTGATTTGCGGACACAATCATCTCTGCGGACTCATTCGGTCGAAGCAAACGACATATCTGAAGTAAAGAAGTGGATATTGTTGGTATATTTTTTCTTGTAAAGTACACGAAGAGTGGATTGTATCAGAAACACTTATGGAGTGGAAATTTGGTGAGGCAATAACTTTCAAATCTCACAAAGAAGCATATGACACGCCGGCATAGATCTACCATCCAATGGACGTCCGGGTTGAAACCGGAAGTTCATTGTATAAATTTTGTTTTTCAAGTCTTCTCAAGGATTTACAACTATTGCTTGGGCAAAATATTAACTTTTAGTGGTACTCCCTCATATACTGCGGGTCAAAATTAAGGGGGTCATTTGACAGAAGAAGGCTAGAGACAGTCATGTCGAAATTTGTTTATGTTCAACATCACAAGCAGAGAGTCCCACTTCCAGATCGAAGGGGAGATCACAACGTACTGAGTGATCTGGTCCAAATTCATAGTTTGCGAACAGCAGAAAAGTTAATGTAATTTTCTGGCAACCACGTTATTCACGAAGAATAGTAATTTTCGATTGAGAAATCAGTTCCATGATTTTTTGTATCGTAATTTATTTATCACGTTGGATAGAAGTGACACGTCATGTGAAAAGAAAAACAAATGTTGAGTGGAGAAATGAATTTTAAATAAATATATATATATATGTGCTGATGAAATAAATTCTGTATATTGTCTGTTGATGATAATGCCGCTTTGCATTTTGTTTTATTTGTGTAAATATGGTAATTTAAAAATTAAAAAAACATTAAATGTTCATGACACTTTATTATTTTTTCAACATCCTAAATGCCGAGAACACAGATAAACTCAACTCGTGGACGTCGGAGACTTCATAGTTTTTAGAGTTGGTTTTTACTCGTTAGCCTTGTCTCTGTTAGTCTTGGTCTTCTCCTACTGGGCGCCGGCAGAGCTTAATGGGATAGGTTTGACACACAGTACGGGTAGAGTGCTTTGAAGAGAAAACACATTCTAGACAATGGCACAACGAAGCTCTAGCAAAATTTCATCCAATGGACCCCCGGTTGGACCAGGAGGTTCATAACAGGAAAATTTGCTTTTGCTTGTTAAAAAAATGTATGGTTACCGTTTAGTTGAATACAAGGTTTGAGGTGGTCAGCAATGACCTATTTGCTTCGTAGAAATACAGATTAACAACGACAACCTACATATACAATACACGCACTCCCGTACGCAGACACGCATAAACATGATTTTCTTCCCCGCCAATTAGCATTACCCTCGGGCTTATCAAGACAGTTGTTTCTCTAATTTCTCAGGGAACAAGAAACTGACCGTACCATTTTGTTTCCGCCTTATGATCTGGATCGATTCCACATATCGGCAAGTATAGCAAGATGGTCCATAACTAGTTCTCAGTCACACCATATACTTTTTCGTATAGCTATCTATATATTATTGGGAGCCGGCGGCTCGGTGTTAGACTGTTGGACTTCTATGCTAGAGGTCCCGAGCTCGATCTCCGTCCGGGACGACCCGCGTTATGTCCTTGGGCAAGGCACTTTATCCCGGTTGCCTACATGGGGGGCACGCTGACGCCGTGTACTAAGGCGTACTGCACATCGATGGTGCACATGTCTTCAACCGCTGTAACCCTGCTTGAGCGGAGCTTGAACAGAGTTTGAATGTTGAGGAGTTAACAGTTGCTCGTCGATGCACGGTGGTTCTCTCCGGGTACTCCGGCTTCTCCCACCCGTAAAACTGTCACGGTCACGATTAGCCATTGTGCATAAGTATGTGACATTAAACACAAATAAATAAATAAATTATTTATGTCTTATTTAAAAACAAACAATTTCCGTCCCGACGCCCCAAATGCTATTGTCTTATGCAATGCTGCCCTCACTAAAATGGTAGAATTTATTTTGTGTTATTGCGCAGGGCAGCTGGAGGTCCTTAAAGCACTTGAATTCAGATTTTACGACCTTAGTCTTTGAAATCGAGCGGCCAGGAACATGATACGCCATAACGTCATTGTATAGGATGGCTGTTCAGTAAATGTGTGGGGTAAGGCTGCACTTTGAAAATATTGATTGGTCTACTTAAAATAATGAATATGGACTCTCCTAATTGCTGCCATTGAATTGGCGTGGGTTTACCACAAGAGTTCAAAGGGTGAAGTGTACTTGGAAATGGCTCCTGAAGCACAAAGGACTTTGAAAGTGTTGCTTGTGAATCATTTTTAATCCTCGTGACAAGAGACTTTTAACATAATTGGTTTTGCATCGTTGAAAACCTGCAGGAGGGAGAGGGTTTAAGAAAATCTCGCGATAAGAACTCCCCAATGACTGCCTCTTGATGATTATTGAGAGATTTGCTAAAACTTATACCTTTTCAAGTCTTCTCAAGGATTTACAACTATTGCATGGGCGAAATATCAACTTTAGAGGTAATCCCTCCTCATATACTGCAGGTCAAAATTAAGGGGGCCATGAGCCTTGAGTCAAAGTCGTAACATATCTTGACTGCATTTTGTATGTAGTGTTTTCTGAAGCTCGCAAAACCGATGAAGGCCTTTGGCCGAAAGCTTTTAATAGAGCAATTTCTTCATTTATTACTATGGTCCCTTTATCTGGACATTATGGAGCAGATTTATACCTTCCAGTTGTTACCTCCACTCTTCACTCCCCAAAGGCTAATCAACAGAAATAAAAGTCCTGGTTAGTACTAGCGATCAAATACATCAAATTAGTAGATGCAAGCAAGTTGCTGTCATAAACATTAAAACATTCTTAATTTTATATTCTTTTCACTGAAGGAGCTTGTAGCTCCGCCTGACAAAATATCAGCGGAGTTTTTCTAATGCCAAGTCGTCCGTCCGTCGTCAACATTTTGTTTGTCCGGACCATAATTTCTTATCCACTGAATGTTTTTTAACAAAACTTTGTAACCGTATGAATTGTCACTAGGCAGTGTGCCATCAGTCATAAAGTGGCCTGTACCCTCAAGATGAAGGTCACGGTCAAGGTAACAAAAATAATATTTGGATATTACTATATTGCCCTTGTCCGGTCTCTATAACCTGATCCCTATTATTTATCTTATTTATACTTGGTACAGTTGCTGACCATAACCGAAGGTTGGGTCATGATTTTCCCCCAAGGTCATATTTTCATGTTCAAGGTCACATTCAAGAAAATGTCAATATTTAACCATTTTGTTTGTCCGGGCCATAATTTCTTAACCATTGAATATTTTTTAACAAAACTTTGTAACTGTATATATTGTCACTAGACATTGTGCCGTCAGTCATAAAAATGTCTCTACCCTCAAGGCGAAGGTCAAGGTCACAAACATAATATTTGGATATTGCCATATTGCCCTTGTCAGATCTCTATAATCTGATCCATATGATTGATCTTGTTTATACTTGACACAGTTGCTGACCATAACCAAAGATTGTGTCATGATCGTGACGCAAGGTCATATTCTCATGGTCAAGGTCACATTCAAAACAATTTCAACATTTTACCACTATGTCATGGCCATAATTTCTTAACCATTGAATATTTTTTAACGAAACTTTGCAACCGTATGTATTGTCACTAGACAGTGTGCCACCAGTCATAATGAGGTCTCTACCCGCAAGGTGAAGGGTCACGGTCAAGGTAAAAAAAAATAGTTGGATATTGCTATATTACCCTTGTCTGGTCTCTATAATCTAATCCATATGATTGATCTTGTTTATACTTGACATAGTTGCTGACCATAACCAAAGGTTGTGTCATTATTTTTTGACCCAAGTTGCTGACCATAACCAAAGGTTGTGTCATGATCTTGACCCAAGGTCATATTCTCATGGTCAAGGTGACATTTAAGAAGATTTCAATATTTTACCACTTTGTCCTGGCCATAATTTCTTAACCATTGAATATTTTTTAACTAAACTGTGTAGCCGTATGTATTGTCACTGGGCAGTGTGTTATCAGTCATAATGAGGTATCTACCGTCAAGGTCATGGCCAAGGTCACAAAAATAATAGTTGGATATTACTATATTGCTTTAGTCCGGTCTCTCTAATCTGGTCCATATGGTTGATCTTGCATATACAACACATAGTTGCTGACCTTAATCAATATTTTCCTATCATTTTTGTCCGTCCATACAATTTGATCTAATTGGCAGATCTTGTTCATACTTCAAACAAATATAGCCCACGACTGAATAGTGTGTCGAGACCTTGACCCATGGCCATGTCATGAAGGTCAAGGTCACAAAATAATATTTGAATATTGCTATTGTGCCCTCGTCCGTTCTCTTCAAGCTGATCCATACGACTGACCTTGTTCATACTTGGACTCAGTTGCTGACCATAGCCAAAAAGTGTGTCATGATCTTGACCCAAGGTCATATTCTCATGTTCAAGGTCACATTCAAGAAAACTTCAATATTTAAAAATCATTTTTGTCTGGTCCATATAATTTGATCTAATTGGCAGATCTTGTTCCTACTGGGTACAATTATTGCTCATGTCTCAAAGGTGTGTCATGAGTTTGATACAATTATTGCTCATGACTCAAGGTCATATCAAGGCCAAGCTCACAGACAGGAAACTTTGATATTGTTGTACAGCCCTTGTCTGGTCAATAAAACTTGGTATGATTGACAGATCTTACTTATTCGTGGTACAATTACTGCTTATGACTCAAAGATGTGTTGCGACCTTGACTCAAGGTCAAATCATCAAGGTCTCAGACGGCAAATGTAGGGTCAAAAGCAGTAAAAATTGGATTCTTGTCATGTAATTAGTTTCCCCTAAAGCGGCGACCCTGGGTTGAGCTGTCTAGGCTGAGAGGCCTCTTGTACTTTTTTAAAACTTGGTCTCAAAACCCTTCAAAGTCTTTGAATTCGATTAGAGAAGTCCTTAAGGGTCCTTAAAATCAGTTACTGCAATTGCTGGAGTACCATGACGCGAAGATTCTGTAATTATTTATTTCTACAACCCAACTCTTCTTGTAAGTCTAAGTATTACTGATTCGCGTTAGCAATTTGGTCATATGTTCCTACGCAGGCTACCATGACAATATGTAGATATGCAGGCTGCAAGCCGAGAGGTCCTCGGTTCGAATCCCACCTGCGGCAACCGTGTTGTGTCCTTGGGTAAGACACTTAATCCTGATTGCCCACGTCCGTGGGGCACGTTGGTGTTGTGTTCCAAGGCGTACTGCACGTCGATGGTGCACTTGTCTTCAGCCAGTGCTAACCCTGCTTGTGTGGAGTTAGTACGTTGGGGAGCCTGACAGTTGCTCGCCGTTACTTGGTGGTTCTCCAGGTACTCCAGCTTCCTCCACCCGTGAAACTGTCCGATATGTGGTGAGCCTGGCTGTCGAAAGTGTCTTTAAACCCCAATAAATAAATAAATGTTCCTACACAACCATGTTTCCCTATATGCAAAGTTATGCACACCACCTTGCTTCAGATTCAAAGGTTTAGCCTTTTACCCAACGAATCGGCCGCACCCGCCCGCATAATTTACAAATTGTTCAGTTGAAAAAATATTTTTTCAATTTAAAAAAAAAATCACATCACATGGCCCATCATTGGATCGATCTCGACGAAATCGTTCCCGTGAGGAGTTCACATGGTTTTGTTGAATGCTTTTGGAAAGAAATGAAGAAAAAAATTACATTAACAAGTTTTGATATTGTTTGCTGTGTTTAAGGGTTAATACCTCTAATGAAGCGTTCAAACTCCAATAAAAACCTTGACCAAAGTGAATACACGATAGCAAGAATGGATGAAGCATCATGTAATTTTACATTCTGGTTCAGATACAAGTCGATTTTTGTTGGATATTTGGTCATCAGTAAGTTGAAGAGATCTTATGGATGAAAATTTAGGACAATATTGTAAAACAGCTGTTTAGTCTACAAATAATGGTTCTCCAACAGGTCAGAAATAGAATCTTAAACTCGTCTCCAGTTTAATGTCCTGTTAGGCTCGACCCAATACCCAAGTTACTGAACTCGTTTCGTAAATGTCGCTATTTATTTATTTATTTATTTATTGGGGTTTCAGGTCACATACTTATGCACAATGGCTAATCGTGACCGTGACAGTTTTACGGGTAGAGGAAGCCGGAGTACCCGGGGAGAACCACCGAGCAACGACGAGCAACTGTCAGCTCCTCAACATTCTAACTCTGTTCAAGCTCCGCTCATGCAGGGTTTCAGTGGTTGAAGACATGTGCACCATCGACGTGCAGTACGCCTTAGTACACGGCGTCATCGTGCCCCCATGTAGGCAATCGGGATAAAGTGCCTTGCCCAAGGACACGTAAATGTCGCTATAAACTGGGGACGAGTTACAGATTCTATTTAGCACTTAGTTCTAAACCCGATAACATATACCTAAATTAATTTAGAAAAAAAACACTCCCTATAAGGTCCCGATTTATGTTGTTAAAAACTATGTATGGCACCATGTCATTTCAAAAATAGTTACTGACGACTAGCGACCAGGGTTTACGTTTCGCGCACGAATACATAAGCATATGGCTGGTGCTACTTTCGGAATGTGTTATTGAATGATTGAGCTTTACAACTTTTAACCCTTTACCTAACATGAAAAGAAACGACACTTGCAAAAAATATTCTTGAATAACTAATTCTTTTCATTTTTTGTCTCAAAAACATAGGTTATGATCCCTCGTTGGAACGAGCTCGACGAGCTCATTCTAACGAGGGATACTAACCTATATTTTTGAGACAAAAAATGAAAAAAATAATGAAAATTAGTTGGCGATTTTTGAGAATAACGCTGACCGGTTTTGCCGTTACGTTGGGTAAAGGGTTAAAGTATGTGTTTATCGGTTTGAGAGGAGTCTGATCATGAGATAAAGATAGTATCGTGAATATCTCGGAAACACACTTTTGTTATCAGTTGCGTTACATTGTCTCTCCTATCGCACCGTCATTTGGTTGTTTGAGTAACCCTGACACGCCCTTTAAGCTGGGAAAGACAGTGGAATCGCAATGTCCGGGACAAAGGCTAATATTACTAATTAGAATAGACATATTTCCAGTATTCCATTTTTAACAACTTAGAAAAGTATCGTTTAATTTGACGAGGTTCAAAAATTACGTTTTAATAACAACAATAAAATACTGCATGGGGATTCCCGGAATAATATGGCCATGTTGGTCAAATAAAGGGAATGGTAAAAAATGAACTCTTATTCTGTTAATTTGTTAAACCCGGACGCCCGTGAGCTGATACTTTACTCGTGTTTTATATCCTTTGTGCATGTGTTATTTTATCTGACGGTAGGATGTACATCATGGATTTATTAATGGTACCACGGAGTGAGAAGGTTAAAACTCAAACGCGGCAAATAATAATAAAGAGCTACCTACAGATCAAAACGCTGCAAATAACGTATTGCAGTAAGAATGCCAATTTTTGAAAACATGTTCCTAAGCAGTTTCTGGAAATTGGAGCTAACCTATTAGTCTGTAAGATTCTTAATACTCATCTCATAACATGTTGTGTATGTTACAATATACCAAAAGCTCACAAAACGTTGATGCGAAAGGTGTTATTCAAATGCTATAAGAAAATGCAGTCTTCTCCTAAATTGTGTGTCTTGATAGAAACTGTTTACAGAAGCAGTGCGTCTTGGCAAATAATGCTCGTTTCACATCTTACTCGTAAGCTTTGAGTTCTACAGGGTTCAGAAGTAATTCCCATATTATCCTATATCCACTGCATCGCTGATGAGTTTAACTCACAAAGAGAATGCATCTTTAAAAGATATCCATTTTGGTCTTCCAAGTACATAATGTTTTCCACCCCTGCAAATCAAGTAATGCCCGCTGTTCATATAGTGACGATTTTACCGACTCAGATTTGGTATGATGTCAAAACAAAACTGGTTTCGAGACAAGAAATAAACGATTCTTTCAAATGGAATGTTAAAAAACTAATGTGGGCGGTTCGCATCGTTATTTGCATAGCATTATCTGTGGCAAGAACTGCGTTTACAACTCTTCTAATTCTTCCTAGAAGGTTAAATCGTTTTGATTGTTTCGTTTTCGTTATTCGACTGTTGAGGAATATAATGCCGCACCTTCTAACGTACGAATGTAACTATACTATTTTATTATTCCAAGCATCTTTGAAAGAGAATACTTCATCTCCTTCTCCCCAACAAACTATAAAACTCTAGCTTTTATTTATGATGGTAACCGGAAAAGAAACAAGCCAAGAAACGGCTGCAATGATTTGAACTTAAATAAGCCGACAGCAGAAAGTTTAACCTTTCACTTAAGAGCACGTCACTTGCAAAGGAACACTTCTTAAATAACCAACAGAAGCTTCCTTAAAAACAAAGATTATGGCACCTCACTGGACGAGCTCGTTTACATTGGAGGTCAAAGCTGTGGTTTCCAGACCCCCCAAAAAATAATGAAATTTGAATTGCGATTTTTGTGAATATCATTGGCTGGATATATCAATTACGTTAGGTAAAGGTTTAAAATAACCGTTATTCATATCGAGAACATAAATTAACAATGTTCAACGAACGCTGTTCAATTCATTATTTATAGAAACTATGTAGAACAGAATGGCTGTGACAACTGATACTCCTGAGTGAGATCAATTTTTTTAACAGTAAAGGCAGCGCTAGACAGCAGTAAACAAGATGGTGATGGTTGTATGGTAGAACTGTGTGAGACAAAGTCGATTTATCTTCGGTGCAAAGCCGGAAAGTAGTTAAACGAAAAAAGTGGTTGAGAGGCTTATTGGTGACGCCGGGTTTAGTCTTCCTACAAAAAAGACCAAAAATCACACGAATGAATTTGAATGAGCAGCGCTTTTCAACGGGTAAAAGTTACAGTTATAGAGTCTGAGAGAAAATCCAAAACATAGATCTTTTAACACCAACACCTGTGGTCATACTAATATGGACATTATGTAAGTATGTTGAGTTCTGTAATGCTTGACATGTGGATGTGATAGAGAGTTGCAAGACACGTTCCAAGAAAACAATCAGAAAATGGAACCAAATATGGAGATCTTCGAGGATAGATTGATTACAGGATAAAAGACGTGGATTTATTTTTCTAATTCCGAGCGGAGCACAGACAATAGTTTCTAGAATATACACCCCGCAGCATCCTTTTTACTAAAAGCCAGGTTTTCATGTTTCGTTAAGAGAATTATCTCTTCACCTCAGCTCATCTTCATCTTAACCATTTTATCATTACATTATGGACTAGCTGGAGTCTGAATAATATAACTTGCTAACACAACTTCTTCTGACAGACATTTCCATTCGATTATGTTTATGGAGTCAGCAGGGTGACGGTTAAGCTGGCCGTGCTGTCTGCCGACTACATATCAGTTTTTCATTATTAATTATTGTCAAAATAGTTTCTTTCGTTGTATTTTTATAAATTTTAAAAAACCTCTTTTTTTACTTTTTTACACAGCTCTGCATAAGTACCCTGTCCTTTTTTGCAGTCTGGTAAATAAAAACCGTTCACACACCGACAACACCCACGAATACCAACCCACCTCATACGCACCTAAAACCATTCCTCCGCTTGCTCGGACCACCAACAATCTTAAACTCTCTGGCATGTTGTCGAGATGCAGTCACCATGTTTAAGCAGTTTTCTCTATTTCACACAAACCAATTGTCTCCCAGCGTTGGTTTAGGTCAAAGAGATAGGCTGGATGTCCACGCGATTACACCGTTAGCACCAATTATCAAGCTGTCCTGATAGCCTAAACCGTTCGACCAAAGCCAACTATTTATCCATTGATGCAATCAAACCTATGGATGCTGACCAAAATGCCATTATACAAGTGATCATTCAAACACAAAACTCGTGCCCACAATAAAACGATCAAGCCAACGCATCCTTATTCGAACACTTTGGGGTTGCATAAACTGCAGAAACCGATTGTCTGGTGATTCAATCCACTCATATTTTCCGCATCATTTTTTAGTGATTTATAAATCGGGTTTTGAATTTAAAACTTTCCACTGTTAAACGTTTGTATGTCAACTGGTGTTGCCGAACCAGATAAGCGTCTTGATTGACTGATCTTTAATTGTCATTATGTTTCATAGATCCATGTTGGTTATCTATAATGCAAATGTCGATTGTTAATATATATCCATAAATAATTACATTGTTAATGTTGTTAAACGTTTTGGGTCAAAATATTCAATTCCCATCGGTCAGCTGGATTTTAACGTCATGACCAAATGTAATTCATTTTCCAATGAATACATTAGGTCGAACTTTGACCCGCATTTACGGTAGAGCGTAGTTGACAGAATGTAATTCGGGCGGTGTTGGGGCGGGTTTTTAACTTTTAGCGCCTCTCGCAGTGATCAACTCCGCTGCTGTTTCTTTGGTGACATTTCCCAACTGTGGCATAAAGCCCCTTAAAATTGTTTTGAACATTCCAAGTTTCGTTGCGAAAGACGGCAATTTGACAAATTTGGGTCAATGCCAAAAAACAGCGCTCAACTCAGAGTCATGCGCTTTGTCTTTTGTGTGAGGGTGGTTTTTCGCCTCGTTCGTTCGTACATGTTTTATTTCGTTTTTCTGCTTTGTTGTTTGGTAAAAAGTAGTTTAAACAGTTACGGAATGTAATTATAAGGATTGAATGCAATTTTTATAATCTTTATTGGAGTATGGACGTGTGGGAATGGGTACAAATTGTATGAATCCCTTCGGGATTCATACATAATGTGTACCCATTCCCACACGTTCATACTCCAATAAAGATTATAAAAATTGTATTCAATTCATAAATGAAAGCATGCTATTCTTTTGTAGTTTCAGATTACATGTTCCATTCGCTTTATTCGCGTGGTTCCATTCAGTTATACTGAACATCTTGTAAGTGACCTTCTCGATCCACAGTTCCTGTGCCGGACTAACGTATATAATACTGGTACAACATACAATAATCGAACGAAAGTGCCATTTTTATCTTTTTGGAAACATTTATGTTTACCACACTTGAATAAAACATTTAGGAATTGCAATTCAATAGGTGATGAAACCAATTGCTAACGCACCAATTTACTTTGAACTGCAAAGCAGTTGATTTCAAACTGGAATGTGTTTAATTTGTTTTATCGCCTCGTGTATTTCGAACAAGAATAATTAAATTCCTGTTTTACTTGCTTGATGAAATTAGAAATATTCATTTTCGGATAGGAAATCTAGTTGTCTCATCTATTCGTAATGCGAGCTTGTAAGTTGTCGCCCAAAGTAACAGTAGCGTCGCTTTGCGAAAAGATAACAAAAGATAAATCATAAGTTTTAATGATTCGTCACCGGAACGAGCTCGTTCCCTGATGGGACTGCAATCTTGGAAGCAAACAAATATAGAAACAGAACGATACACGCGGTTGAATGGGTTAATCGATATGGCACGAGTGCCAGGGCGAAAGGATACGATACACCGCGATGACACAAGTGCCATATCGATTAACCCATTCACTCGCGTGTGTCGTTCTGTGTTTATTACACGCCTTAACGTCTATAAAAATAACTATTATAAGGACACTCAGCAATTCATGTGACAACTATCAACAAATAGAACACCTTTTATCGCCAACCAAATTTACGAGGGGAACCCCTGTTACTATTTCGTCCCTGAGTTCCAATGTGTTCTTTGTGCCTATTGGCACAAAGAACACATTGGGACTCAAGGGACGATTTTCAGCTATTGCATGTGATTAAAATTGTAATTGCGTTGCAGATTTGTAGAAAATCCCAGCGAAATTTCGCTTCTATTTAAAAAATGGTCCGTCAACGATTTTCGTTCAGATTTTCATTTTCCGCATGGATTTGTGTTGCTGTAGATTGGGATTTCATAGAACAGGCGTGTAATAAAACAAAATTTCTGTTTACATTGATGAACACCGACGAATTTTTTTAAGGTTCCAATGTCCACGCTGTGGAGTGCACAACCGCGATCGTTCAAAACGAAGCGAGGTCCTGGATGCAATATGAAAATCGCAGTGATTCAACAAACTGATTCATTCATACTATTAACACCCTTTGAACTACTTAGACTCCTATTATTTATTGCAAGTGAATAGCAAAGACTCACATTGGCGACAATGACAGATTTTGAAGTGCAACAGATGAACAAATACCCCATCAATGAGGGTCGCGTGCTAACAAATGTTAGGTCCACAAAAACGGAACAAGAAAAAAACTCTTACCGACCAATTTAAAAACACAATTATTCGTTTTACACAAATAAGTCAAAAAGCTTCTACAACACATTTGTTTTGCCAACGGGAAATAAGTTTCAATGATACAAAGAATTGAAAGAAAAGAATCGATAAAATGCAAGGTGCTACCTGTTTTAACACATGCCTTGTGAAAAGATTAGAATTCCTTTCTATCAATAGACAAAAATCTTCTCAGATTGTTTAGTTGTGAAATGACACTAGAGTTGAATTTGTTAACCTTTGGCTTACAATGACCTAGTCCGTAGGTAAAAAAAAACATGAATCGTATTTTGGCCTGAACCGTTTGTTTTAAACGGTATACTTTCCCTTTACCTTATCGTAATCTCTCAACATTATTAGACCTTACCCACAAAGACGGGGTGAACAAATTGAAACTGAGAATTACCTACGGGGTCCAAATTTAACGAACACTAAGTTAATTTTCAAAACTAATTTTTTTCTTTATTGTTGCAGATGTTGTAAAAACTGTGTTCGCAATAAGGTGAGTCTCAGATTTGTCATTTTAACATATCGAGCGACTTTATGATGCAAAAACTCATTAACTCTCAAACTGCAAAGCATTTTCTTGAATTTCTTATGAAATCAAGTCATAGCTTCTGAAAGGCAGCCATAACTTAATTTTAGGAATAATTAAATCGGGTCTGGCATAAAGGAATCATTCATAGGGGTCTACTGGGTTTTTTTTTCAATTTCGAAGTTGATTGGCGAAGATCCAGGATTATATATCTACTTGATAACACTGTATTATTTTTTGTGCAAGATAATCCGCCTGCAGTACCTAAAATGTTAAACGGCTTGTGTGTATGTTATTATGATTTTATTTGCATATTGCTTGACTTTAAATGATTATTTTTTCAAATACGTTTCGTACCTCTTGCACACCTTATATCTCGTCCTTTTACTGATCTTCGCAACCCATTAGGAGCATTATTTCTGCTCAACTAAAAGGTAACTATTTATTTGTTACCTACTGTATGAGTGAATGTAATTTCTTATTTAATTAACACTTTGTTACCAACAATATAAGTTAATGTAATTTCTTTTTTTAACCCTTTGAACCCGAGAGGCCCTTTTTCCGGCCTAGGAACATGGTCGTCATATAATTTCATTAAGTAGGATGGCTGTTAAGTGAATGTGTGGGGTAGATAATCAATATTTTCAACGTGCAGCCCCAAGGCTGCACGTTGACAATTTTAATTGGTCTACCCCTAAATAATGAATGTGGACTCTTCCAAATGCTGCCATTGAACACCGTTGAACTGACATGGAAGATACCACCAGTGTTCACAGGGTTAATTAGCACGCACCATACGGCGAATTAGCCATGCTGGGCCTCCCTCAGCTCTCCGAACGGGATACTACAGCCGTTGATTTGAATTGACGATTGTGTGAGTGGCGTAATGTTTTCATCCAAGTAACAAATCCCGTCTCGTAAGATAGAACACGCTAACTTTGTAAAAGCGAATTAATACCTAAGACTCCAATCCAGGCCGTCGAAAATGTCACGACTGGTAAAATTATTAAGGAGTGGGGGGGGGGGGGGGGTCACAGACTCCTACTTCCTCGCTACGGCCATGCGCACATCCATAATTTGTCATCTTTTGTCAGTCTTTTTTGTAATCTTTGTTTCTATTTTTTCTGTCAGTGATTTTCCTAGAATTGCTTCAAACTTGATCATCATAACATATCGATTTTGTGGAGATAATTATACTCCCTGATAAACAATATGATCCAATAGCTAATTAACGAGTTGATAATTTGCCATGGACTTGTTCATAAATTTCAAGAACGGAGGTATTCTTTTCCTGTTTGGCACAATTAGTCTCTTCTTAGATATTTATCCTCGACGATATTTATAGACAAATTATATGTATTGTTGCAAGAATTGTCAAGTGATCACTTTTTCTGTTTATTGAATTCACGCCCTTGTTGAATCAGGTTTGTTCAGTGACGGAAACGTAGTTATGTTTCTAATTGGTTTTACTTGAAGAAAACTAATGAGAGCTGTATTTTTCCAAACGTGTTATTACAAAAAGTACATTTAGGCCACAGAAAGAGATCAACACCTCTCGGGATCGCTTTTCAATAATCATAAAATGGTGTGGAACAAATTCAGTGAAACTGAAAATTACAAGAGCTTTGTATATTTATAGTTGAATAACATGCAAGGCGTTATGTAATTTTGTTTTTAAAAATATATCATTATTACGCAGTTTACACAGTAAATCTGTAATATTTTGTGTGCGTACGTGATCATCCGCGCGTAGGTACAATCGTAGGTCCTTATAACCTTCTATGAACTGTAAACAAAAAAAAACACATTTAAGTAGAGATGGGCAATATACCAAAAACCGGAACCGATAACGAAATCAGGGGATACCGAAAAACTGAACCGACCCAATCATTAAATACCAAAACCATCTATACTTTAATTTTTCGTACATTTGCTGTTTATACGACCTTGTTGATAGCAGCTGAAGTGTTCATTTTTATGAAAGAAGTGACTGATTTTCTTTTTAGTTTTGTTAACCCTACACCTAACGAATCGCCCGCATCCGCTCGCGTAATATGCAAATTGTGCAGTTGAAAAAATTAAATTTTTCAAAATATTTCAACAAAACCATATCATGTGACCCCTCGTTGGAACGAGCTCATCGAGCTCGTTCCAACGAGGGGTCACATGATATGGTTTTGTTGAAATTTTTTGAAAAGTTAAAAAAAATTATATTTAAAATAATAAATTTTGACATCGTCTGCGTTGGGTAAGGGGTTAACTAATAAAGGCCTGCGCAGTCATCCCGAATTCTCACTAGACTACAACCTATACATGTCTAGTTGCTCAGCAGTGATTTCTAGTCAAGTCGTGACTGCCTGTTGAGGCAACCAAGACTTGACTGAAAATCACTGCCCAGGTGATGTGTCTATTATCAGCAGGACCTCCTAATGATAATAGGTTGAGGGCACATGCTCCAAGATCGCATAAGCCTGAAATAGGCCCTTGAAGGTTAAAGTGTGTTTGGAATATCTCACAAAATTACTGTAGACATGATTTGTGTTGGTCAGAGAAAGCCATTGTTGAGGTCATTGGCAGTGGCATTTTATTTATTTATTTATTTATTTATTTATTTATTTATTTATTTATTTATTTATTGAGGTTTAACGACACTTTCGACAGCCAGGGTCACGTCGTGTCGGATAGTTTTACGGGTGGAGGAAGCCGGAGTACCCGGAGAGAACCACCGAGCGATGGCGGGGCAACTGTCAGACTCCCCAACATACTAACTCCACACAAGCAGGATTAGCATTGGCTGAAAACAAGCGCACCATCTACGTGCAGTACGCCTTAGTACACAACGCCACCGTGACCCCCACGTGGGTAATTGGGATTAAGTGCCTTGCCGAAGGACACAACGCGGTTTCCGCAGGTGGGATTCGCACCGAGGATCTCTCGGCTTGCAGCCTGCATTTCTACCTTCTAAGCCCCCGCGCTCCCAGTGGAATTTGTGGCGATGTGGTAGAATAGTACAAAAACAACTCATTCTATATTTTTCTGACGTGAATTCCCTTTTGGTACTATCAGCAATTCTCAATCAAGTCAGATACCGAATAGTGAACCGATACCGCGTTTTATCCCCCTATAATACCTAAAGCGATACAGAACTCAAAATCCTAATACCGCCCATCTCCACATTTAAGAATCTCTACGAACAGTGGGTAAACAAATAGCCCATCGCAGCGTTAGATTCGTTACAGAATTAGACCGGTGTCCCGAGAGCTTAGGAGTTCCTATGACTTGATAGTTGGTTCAGCTCCAGTGCTGCAAATGGTTGTTCAACAGTCACAAAAGGTACAGACAAAGAGAAGATATCTAATATTTATTTATTGGTGTTTAAGGTCACATATTTCTGAACAATGGCTAATCACGACCTCGACAGTTTTACGGGTGGTGAAAGCCGGAGTACCCGGAGAGAACCACCGAGCAACGGCGAGCAACGGCTCCCCAACATACCAACTCCACACAAGCAGGGTTAGCATTGGTTGAAGACAGGTGCACCCATCGACGTGCAGTACGCCTTAGTACACAACGTCACCGTGCTCCCACGTGGACAATGGGGGTTAAGTGTCTTGCCCAAGGACACAACGCGGTTGCCGCAGGTGGGATTCGAGCCGAGGACCTCTCGGCTTGCAGCCTGCACCTCTACCTACTGAGCCACCGCGCCCCAAGATATCTAATGAGTTACGATTTGATAAAAGAAATTTCTGAACCAATTACACTAAAATCGATCTGAGCCAAAGTTTACCGAGGCTCAGATCGATTTTAGTGAATGAGGCTCAGAATGTTCATATCAAATCACAACGAAGCTGAGATTCTTTTCATTATATACTGTGTAATTTATTACTTATTGACTGAAAAGGAGAGGAATGGATCAGTTCCCCTTTAGAACCCAACTGGCGCACAATGTTACGACGTCCCGTTAACGTCACGTGATACGGGTGATATTTCCGCAGTGGGCTATCTGATGGTGATTATATGATATACAATATGACGACTGTAGGGTAAAAGTATTACCACAAGAAGTGAATCTTTTAACCCTTTACCCAACGCAACGGCCAAAACCGGCCGGCGCTATTCACAAAAATCGCCAATTAATTTTCATTATCTTTTTCATTTTTTGTCTCAAAAACATAGGTTATGACCCCCTCTCTGGAACGAGCTCGTCGAGCTCGTTCCAGAGAGGGGTCATAATCTATGTTTTTGAGACAAAAAATGAAAAAAAATATTTAGTCAAGAATTTGGTTTGCAAGTGTCGTCTGCTTTTTATGTTAGGTAAGGGGTTAAGACAAGTCATATGTCTGTTTGGACGAAGTTATTGTTCAAAAGCAGGAATGAAATAGTTGAATAGTCATTCAAAAACGTTCCATTATCTACAAGCAATTTCAGCAGTTGCAGAAGTATGTACTGTAGTGAAACCTACGGCACAACATGCATGCTTGCTCGTAGAAATGGCCACAAAAACCTCAAAATTTAATGATTTATCACTGCCTGCACATCATTTTCCATTTCGCGTTTTATTCCACAAGGTGGAACAGAGTTGACTGATTACTCTACGGGCTCTGTCAAACAAGATATGCGTGGGCTTAGAGCACATTCCCACTAAAATACACCGGTTGTGCAAAGGCAGTTCGTTAGGTTGGGGTAAGGTAGTGGTAACCCACTTTAACTGACGAAAACGCATATTAGGCTGGTTGATCCAGGTGGCAGAGCAACTTCTCATTAAATCTGTTATGGGATGTTGATAATAGAACAAGGAGTTAACTAAAATAAACCCAAAATATAATATACATAAACAAAAACAAGATATTTGGGTTTGTTGTTAAGAATTATTAAATTTATTTAAAAATTATGTTTGTATTTCTTTGCTTCGTAAATGTTCTCCATCCAAGACAATATAATTGTAGTTAACCCTTATTTGCGTAATGACTAAAACGGTCGAGCACTATTCACAAAAAACAGTTATTCAAATTTTATTATTTGTTTTCAATGTTTGCTCCAATTCATAGTTTATGGCCCTCAATCGGAACGAGCCCGTGTACTCATTCTCATGAAGGCTTATAAGAAATATTTTGGAGGCAAAAAGTGAGTTTTTAGTTTTTCACGAATTTGTTTTTGCAATTGTCTTGGTTCAGTAAAGGGTTAACGTCATAGTACACACACCATGATTTAATACTCTGCCACGTGACAAGTGAACATCCACCCAAATACTTACTCAAGACTATTAGAAACTCGAGAGGAAATTTGCCGCTCATGTCCCCAATAGACCGCTCGGTGGTTTACGACCTGCAGATTTGTTAGTATGGAACTCAACTATTCGCTGGTCTTTCAAGAGAAGTTTCCACCATCGTGTGATGTGGTGGAAATCAAGTTGGGCACAATATATATGAATAGAAATACATTTAAGACGAAAAAATGGTTATTGACTTTCAATATTTAGCAACCACCAACAAAATTTGTGGATCCTCTTCGCTGCGCACATCCCTCCAATAGGGTATTTGCTTTTCATATTTTGATCTCCACCATTTACTTTAACATCAAATAGAACATTATGGATGAAATTTTCAATTCTTTAACACTTTACCTATAGTACGAATAGCTGTAGACACTTGCAAGCAAATTTTGCGAATGACTAAAAAGTCATTGTTCGCCTCAAAAACATAGTTTATGACCCCTCAAGTTTATGACCCCTCATTGGGACGAGTCATTTCCAATGAGGATCATAAGCTATGTTTTCGATGCAAAACTGGAAGAGAATTCTAAAATTGGAATGGCATCATTTTATGAATAGTGCTGGTCAAATGTGGTTTTTAGATGGTTAAAATGTTTATATAATCCAACATGAAAAACTAGGAAAACTTTTAAAACATGCCCAGAATTGAGATTTCACTTCACTTCATGTTTTGTCGAAGCCAGTGCGTCAACATCGGGAATAATTTGTTTCGGCATTTTTTTTTTTTACCTTTTCAGCAGCCTGTTTTTTCAAAGAGTCTTCTGGATTGAATGCCTAAAATCAATATGCTTAGGGGCGCCCGATTTACTCGCACTAGCCGCCCCGCCATGACATGCCTGTCTCGAAGGCCGAAGGGTCGAGATGGTGGAGTTTGTGAGGACGTGCCCCCCCCCCCCTATCGGGAGGGGGCATCTACTCCCAAACTATCCCATTGAATTTTGAAAGCTCCCAGAACGGTTTTGGGGTGTATTTTAGCTTTACTTCGAGAATAAATCATTGAAAAAATTGAATGACGAACCTGGGCAGGGCATTGTCTGTCACCTCTCGCCCCCGTGGTCTGATTGCAGGGAGGGCATATGCTCTCTCTGTCCCTTTGCGTCCGGCGTCCCTGAATATGCTGTCTTCAACCTCTCTCCGAATCGCTGACAGGGGGTTTTGAGGAGTAGAAAGGGAGAAGGTATGTCAAATTTAGGCCTCTCTTGTTCTTTGCGAGATCGGAATGCCAAAAAAGCTTTGGGATTAGCTTTCCACACTACCGACATGAGTGCCCCTTAGGCGTGTAACTTTCTGCGTCAAAAGTGGAATAGATCTTTGCTTTTAGTCAGCTGTAAAAATACACATATACAACGCAAGTTATTTTAGAAAAAGATGTAGGGGGTTAATGATTTGAAATCTTCATATGTAACGACCATCCTAGCTCACGTGGGATATCTTCTCACAAAATGTCGTGTGACTGAAGTGTGGATATACTGTTCACACTTGCAAGGAAAATGTTCATCAAATTGCGTCACAGCATATGTTGCTGAGCCTTATCATAAATAGGAAATGTACCGATCATTGTCATCATCCAATCACAATCCAATATTAATTGGTGTTACTTTTCACCTGTGCCACTTAGAATTACGCTTTACTCCTATGGAGTCTCAACGAGTGGTATCGTGGTAATAAATTATGACCCTTGGCTAAGGAAAACACTTGCGTAACGGAGATTCGATTAGAGCGTCAATGTAAGAGTGACCGGACATGCTCAGTGGGGAATCTTTTCACCTCGCTACCCCAGAAGTGTGTGGATTTTGGCACTAGCCATTAGCGTTATTAGATAATAGCGTAACAGGAAGAAATAATGATGATGGTTTAATTGTGACACCGTGGCAATAGGCTCGCGATCCTATCAAGAGTCAAGTCAGAATCCCTCAATGTCGGAGTTATTGTAAATATTGTTCCACGGTGTAATTGAATGATACTTTAGGAACAATAATCAATTATATTCCCTTAAAGAACCCTTATTTTATAGGATGGTACAGTCTAGGTCAATCCAATAGCACGCATGGGAAGAGTCCCATATTAAGATGTTTGGTAGATTGATTAATATTTCCACTCTGCTACCTCGTGACAGGTACATCATTATATAATGAGTTAAAAAATCGGATGCGGATGTGCCAATATAGAGGCATTCCTGTAATATTTTACCTGCAAATACAATACTTTTATTGTCTTATACCAAACAGGAGATACATGACAAACACATCATAGACACACAAAAAAGCCCTGCGGTGTTGTTCCGTGTACAAAGGGAATTACGCCAGCTCAACGGAGGCAGCACAGCACCGCCTGGGCTTTTTCACCCGCTTCTGCAAGCCTCTTGGTCCGTACTGAACGGTGAGGGCGCTGGCGAAAAAGTTCTGATGGCGCTCAAACAGTGTCACACCCTCTCCAAATCAACCTTCCTACCGTATATATATATACACTAAGTTACTAACACACACCAGCATGAATATTTCTTAGTAACGGGAAAGCTTATGCAAATGTGAACACATTTACTCACATTTGGGCAATGAATGTTATACCTTCAGTCGGCTCGTTCCATTTCTTCTACGTCTACCATCTTTTCTACCCGGGTTGAATGCTGGTTGAACTCAAAGGCTAGCCTTCGGGTTGAAAGATGGCTGAGGTAGAAGATATAGACCAATCCATGCCCATGCTATAACATCAAATGAGAGTGCCGACCGAGTATTTGCACTTTTTCTGAAATAAGACGATAATTTGATGAGATTGTGAATTGGTTCAAATGTATATATAATAAGCGGTACCCCGTTTCTTCCACAGTTGGAGGGCATGGTCTCGAATGTGTTCGAGCCTAAGCACGATGGCCAATTCAAATCGAAGTGTAAAGTGGTTGTGTTGGTGTTCAACTCACAATATGTCGTAATAGATAATACTCGATTCAGATTAACCCTTTACCCAACGCAGACGATTTCAAAATTTATTATTTTAAATATCATTTTTTAAATTTTTTCCAAAAGTTTCAACAAAACCATATGATGTGACCCCTCTTTGGAACGAGCTCGACGAGCTCGTTCCAAAGAGGGGTCACATGATATGGTTTTGTTGAAATTTTTCGAAAAATAATATTTTTTTCAGTTGCTGAATATGCATATTACGCGGGCGGATGCGGGCGATTCGTTGGGTAAAGGGTAAACTTATCCTGATGGGCACAGCGTAGCTTCGAAACTCGACACTGTCCGATATTGTCCCGATTGTTTGTTCGAGTCGCGCTAATTCGGACATTTTAAGGATCGTCCACATGTTCTCAAAATCCAACAAAGTGTCTCCTCATAAACTCTTTTTCTATCATGAAGTCTCCTGTAAAGAAGGTTCCGCTTCAGAAACTACTTTGCTTCCGTTCTGGAAAATTCCGCGTCTTTGATTGATTTGCCAAAACTGACGAGGTGTCATTGTATATACAATACTTTAGCCTTAATACAATATAATATTTACGGTTGTAAGAAGGTACAATATCTACAAGTTGGAGAGACGTAACATTCGATTCGATATTCGGTTCGATTTGAAATTGTCTGCCCAATTCGATTCGGAAATCGATTCGATCAAAAATTTGAGACTGGCATGGCACTAATATCCTGTGCAAATGCAAACAGATCTTTCTTTTGTCGAAGACAATTCGTTTGTTAAATGTTCCCATTTTTGTATTTGGTCCGTGGCATGCACTGCATTCCACGATTAGATCGGCGGTAAATAGTCAACTATTTCGATTGGAAGGAATCTGAGCGTACAGTGTTTAGTGGAATGCCATTACTTTATCAGTCAGTTCATTATTCAGCCCTCCTCGTTTGTTGATGGACATGAGGCAAACCCTGTCTGTCTTTTTTATTACGTTTTTCACGTTTAACATTATCTTGGGGAAACGTCCCGAGATTTCGTTTGAAAAAATGTACCCGGCTACAGGGCTTTGCGGCACTTCGAAAATTAGTTGGATTCGAAATCGTTCATATGATTCGCTTCGATTTCAGTCACGCGGTGATTTGGAAATTTTCGAACCATAGAAATGTTCACAAAAATCTTAACAAGTATCTCGTCTTTGGACAATTTTTCGATCATCGGTTCTCCTGTACAGCTAGCTAGAAGAGTTCGTGAAGACCCCATTTTTGAAATTTCATAAGTTACGTCTCTGTGATATTCCGTATTTTTGTTTGATGAGTCGCCATCGATATCTATACTACATGGGTCAGGCAACTGAAAATATAATACCAGAGTGGACGCTGATATTTGCACTATTCCACGATTGCAAGAAATGTACAATAGCCATGCTCCACCACCCGAAAAAGTGGTGAGATTTGATTCAACCCGAATTGTGAGATTCCCGAGCCCCTCCTATCTTCCTCGGTCGAAACTATGATGAATGAATAGATCCATCATTTCAGAACTGTTAGATAGATATATATAGGAACTTTTGGAACTAATACCTTTAAAATAATGATATATGATTATATTAACCCTTTGAACCCTAGTGGTATATTCCAAATCAGTTCAATGGCCATCAATTGGAAATATTCACTATTTGGGGGTAGACCAATTAATATTTTCAACGTGCAGCCGTGAGGCTGCACATTGAAAATATTTATGGGTCTGCCACATACATTCACTTAGCAGCCACCCTATTTAATGAAATTATGACGCATCATGTACTTAGGCCGGAAAAAAGGGCCCCTTGAGTTCAAGGGTTAATATATTATCCAACACAAATACCATGACCTCTGTAGTATTATGCACACGCATATTTCTCCTACGTTGTTACATATCTCTTTCTATGCTTGGAATGCATAAACTTAAAAACCCTCCACGAGTCGAAAATTCTGGACATATTCCTAACAGCATTTCAATTCATACTTGAGGCCATGCAAAACTATTTCCACTTGCACACATACAGTAATGAATCAACGGACAAAAAGACATAATATCAAAATGTGACAGTCTATCCATATCGGTTCTCCGATTAACTCTTAACCCGCTGAGTAGTTTTTTAATATGTTTCATCACATCTTGTCATGGTTGCTGTGAAGCAACCATGACTAGATTTGATGAAAAACCCATATAAATTTAACCCAAGACATCATTGGTCAAACAGATAATCCAATGTACAAAAGAAAATTTGTAGATAAAGGTGCTCAAATGATATTTATTTCTCTGGCAACTATTCATTGTCCTGGGCAGGACTCTCACATCCCTGGCGTCTTCAATGGTATCGCTTTATACACAACTGTCTACAGCGAAATGATCGGCGAATATTCCTTGTATTGTGTGGGGGCTTTAGGATTAAATTATCACTGATACTCCTGGTCAGTTAGGTAGTTATCATCGCCTGTCAACTTTTGCTTTGCGCAGAAAATATATGCGTATATCGGTTTGAAAAGGGATAAACTATTTATCTAACACCAGTTCCAAGATAAGGCAAAAATTACCTTTTTTCACAAAACATACCTTACACCCGAATAGTTGGTCCCATTAATGGGTTATGTGCATGGAATCGTTTGGAAGAAAAAAATTAACAATATTCAAATTGGGTTTTTGTGAATGGCTCTTTGTGGATGGATTTGGCTCAATCCATTGATGAATCGTCAAGAAAAAGAAACTGGAAAATTATTTATACAGCAGACCAAGGAAGCAGAAAAAAGTCAAACACATTTGGACATCGAAGAGAGTGTTAAAAATAGGGCGATAAAGTTACAGACCTCAAATTAATTATGCTCGTTTTTTTAAACTGATAAAAAATGTGTCCGCAAATAAAATTAATAGGCATGGGGCACAATGGAATTTCAAAAATATGGAGAACGGCGGAGCTGCACGCTGTGTCGCTAAAACGAAAGGTAGAAGGAGATTTGTAGCTGAGAAGGGCCACTATAGGTCGATGGAGCTCTATGGGTGGCCAGACGAAACAGATAAGAAGTGAAGAAGCTAGTTTGGAGGTAGATATTCCTTTTACAGCGATGAGACTGTAGTTACGTGCAGAAAAAGATCTTGTTTGACGATGTGTATGGAAACATTGACTAATATCGATCATCGGTAGGCTATTTGGTGTATGCTACACAGATTAAACCTGCAACAGATGTCATTCATGCTCCGTCTGAAAAACTGAGAGTTCAAATTAGACAGTGTAAGTGGAGACAGCCAAAGACCTTCAGAAGCCGGCCAAAGAGGTCGAATTTTTCTCTATAAAAATCAGTTGTTCGGTACAAGCATGTCTGTCATCTGAAGAGATAATTGGGGACGGGGGAACTGTGCAGAATGTAGTAATTTTGGTCACTTCAGCTAATAGAGTACTAAATTGAATTTTGGTATTGAGAAATTGTTCTTGTGGTTTGGTGTTGTTGCAGTTTAATAGAGAGTTCCTATGGGCACTCTTCAATTCATTGTAACAAGACAAATTCATACAGGCAAAATATGTTTGCTTCTGACTGAATATGGATCACATCTCCAGAGTAAGAACCCGTTTTTACCATAGCACAGGCACTCTTCGGGAGGACCCGAATATGGGTTTACAGAGCAGCGCCCAACCCGTCAATTATCAATTCCCATTCGTCAAGCCCAGAAGCAACCATTTTTTCAGCATTGCCAGGTGAGCCCGTGGAGCTTAGAAATTCGGTTCGATTCGAAATCAT
This sequence comes from Pictodentalium vernedei, assembly GCA_031216915.1. NCBI lineage: Eukaryota > Metazoa > Mollusca > Scaphopoda > Dentaliida > Dentaliidae > Pictodentalium > Pictodentalium vernedei. The sequence continues at coordinate 327,042,095 of CM062292.1, forward strand.
CCAGGTGATTCGGTTCGTGTCTCGTCGATTCGAAATTGTTACATCGTCGAGTTCCCCTCAGAATCCTACCAAATGTCTCCTCTTGAACTCTTTTTCTGTCACCAGGTCTCCTATACAGGAGACCTGATGATAGAAGGAGAGTTCACTGAGATTCCGTTTCCGAAACTACTTTGATTATACTCCTAGGACTTTAACCCTTTACCTAACATGAAGAGCAGACGACACTTTCAAACAAAATTCTTGAATAACTATTTTTTAAAATTTTTTGTCCCCAAAACATAGGTTATGCCCCCTCTTTGGAACGAGCTCGTCAAGCTCGTTCCAAAGAGGGGTCATAACCTATGTTTTTGAGACAAAAAATGAAAAAAAATAAAAATTAATTTGTGATTTTTGTGAATAGCGCTTTTGCAGTTACGTTGGGTAAAGGGTTAACCAACTCAGCTTTGTTTGACAGAGTTCTGTCAAACAAGGTTGAATTGGTTAAATTCCTATAGTTGCATTTTGTAAATAATTTGCTACTTAAAAATTAAGGTATGTATTTTGGAAAGAGTGTGTAGATGGTTAATCACCTTTCTAGTAGGTTACTATTTCAAAAGTTATAAATCACATGCTGTCAAGACTATGGCTATAAGACGGGTTTACCGAGAGATTTTTTCACTCACGTGATGATAATAGCCTTCTTGTTTGAAAACGGCAGCAAAAAAGCGGATGGCTAAAAATGTATTGTTAACTGGATGAGCACTGGATTTGAAGGGTACCGAAACCAGTATTTTCAGCCCTGTCTTAATTAAGGTTTCAGACTGATAGTAAAAAACATGACTTACTGTATATATTAAGGAGAGGCTCGGATCAGGCCAGTGATCAGTTGGAGGAATATTTGAATTTGAATTCCTAGCGATAGCTGCTTAAAATCGTCCTCTGAGTGCCAACGCGTTCTATGTGCCAGCAGGCACATAGAACATATTGGAACTCAGGGGACGAAATAGTAAAACAGGCTCCCCTCGCAAATTCGGTTGGTGTGTTTACTTGCTTCTGATAGTGAATAAAATACTTTATCAAAATCGATTCATTACCCAAGGAGGAGTGCACACGGCAATTTCGAATAGAAACTTATATTAAATGTATTTTCAGAAGGAGTTAATTCAGTTAACCCTTCTCCTATAATACAAAGAGAAGAGAGCTCAGTTGCTCGTTGGTTAGGGCATTGTAGTTCAGATAGTAGGTTCGAGTCTGATCCGCTTCGTCTGCGCTGTGTCCTTGAGCAAGACACTTAACCCCATTTGACAAAGTGGGAGCATTCTTGCGCAGTGTGCGAAAACATACTGTACGTCACATAACATCTGAGGTCCAGTCCGCTAACCAATGAGCCGATGTGCTCCCATTTTAGGTTTACAATCATCACATGCACCATTCCAGATTTACAAATTAAAAAGAAAAATCATTAACTGTGGCTTCTTGGGTCGTACCCACTGTGAAACAGCTTTGACCGCGACAGCTTTTTATGTGTCAGCGGCTGATGCCTGGGTAGGGGACTTTTTCAACCCAAATGCCAATTTCCTGACACAGAGTTTATAAATCCAACAACATTTCTGGCGACCAAAATGAACAGGACTGTAAGAAAGGACAAGCCAGGTCATAATTATTTATTTATTTATTTATTTATTGGTGTTTAAGGTCACATATTTATGCACAATGGCTAATCATGACCGTGACAGTTTTACGGGTGGAGGAAGCCGGAGTACCCGGAGAGAACCACCGAGCAACGACAAGCAGCTGCCAGCTCCCCAACATCGTAACTCCGCACTGCAGCACAGGCAGGGTTAGATTGGTTGAAGACATGCGTACCATCGACGTGCAGTACGCCTTAGTACACGGCGTCATCGTGCCCCCACATGGGCAATGGGGGTGAAGTGTCTTGCCCAAGGACACAACGCGGTTGCCGCAGGTGGGATTCGAACCGAGGACATCTCGGCTTGCAGCCTGCACCTCTACCTACTGAGCCACCGCGCCCCCGCCAGGTCATAATAATGCCCAATACAGTCCGAATGGCTTCAAAGGTTTATGATGTAAGTCTTGGTATGTTTCGACCCTGGTCGTTTCTACCCCAGTAAGGACGAAACTACCAAGGATGAAACATATACCGAGGACGAAATGCATCACGAATTAGGACGAAACGTTCTCCTGCCAAAACGTCCCACGCCCACTGCAAGCGTTTGCATGAACTGGGGCGTTTACAAATTGTTAATCTAGAAAAGTATTCATCTGTCTGACTTGAAATATCGATCTACTGCAGCCAGAAACGCCTTCGGCAACAAAGAAGTAGAAGACTGAAAGTTTAGGCCCGATGAATTTTTTGCCTGGGCTCGGTGACAGTTTTATTGGCCATTTTGTGGCGGAGAAATTAAACTAATTGTTTTTCAATGTTCAACCCCAAACATAGCTTATCCCCCCACCCCCCATCCCCCACCCCCACGGAGTGAATGTCGACTTCTAATGGTGTTAAGCAAATGGTTAAATAATGATAAATAATTGTTCACCCGTGCTTTCCACAGCTACTGGGACTCAGACTTCGGGATAAAAGGGTTGTCAGTCCATGGTTTGTGAACAGGATCAACGTCAATCCATTGTCTCACATTTGCCTTGAAATTTTGCGGCATGGGTTCTAGTTCAATGGGTGCATGGGCGCTGACGAGGTCAGTTAACTCTACTTTTATTTTAATTGTTCACGTCATGTTTCATCGGGCAATTAGTGATAATGTGATGTGAAATTATATAAAATTACATGAAGATATTTTGATGGGTTTTTCTTTTATGTACAGGCATGCCACGGGATAATGCAATTCAGAATAATACACGTACACCATTGTTCCTCATTTGAGAAAACTAATATACAAACACTCAATCATATGTTAGGTTGTGATTTATAAGATACTAACACATTTTCAATTTATTTTTTACAATCTACGGAATAATATGCATGTAATGCACTTCCTTTGAGACAATCGGTGCAACAGATTTCCGATCACTGCAATTTTATCATTTGTGTTTAATGTAATGACTCTAAATGTTCAAGCCCATTTTTTTTTCTCTGATTTTGATAAATTGTTACTGGTCTGGAACTAACGAGCTTGCATCGTAATCCATTAACAGGTTGTGCTATATATACTACTCAAAGTTTGCTAAACACCAAATATTTGACACATCATTGTGAAATTTGCTTGTGACATATTTGCGATATTTTTGGTGGATATGATTGAGGAATGTATTGAGATGGTCCCCAGTGTTTTCATTAGCTCTCTCTTGACAGGCAGACTTTTCGTGACAGTCATGGAAAGCATGTACCCCTTGATTTTCATGATGTTTTCGTGTACTGTCTACATGTACATGACATGTGTAGGGTATTCAATCTTCATTTCAACACAAACCCTTGTGATTTAATGATTGAATATGGCAAATGCAAATGTAAGAAGACATTTGTCTGAAGCAGAAATGTGGCGGGCTGTAGGGATGGTGGAGCAAGGGGCTACCCATCGTCAGGTTGGTGAAGCCCTTGGTGTGCACCATACGGTGATCACCAGAGCCTAGGCAAGATTTCAGCAGTATGGCACACCAGTAAGACAGCTTGGTGGTGGCAGAGACAGGGCAACATCTGCAGCTGAAGACAAGGTTTTTGATCATTCAGGCCCGTAGGAACCGCTTTGCCACAGCAACCCAGCTTCGCAGTGACCTTCAGAATGCATCCGGGTTAAATGTTTCTACGCAGAGGTTGCACGAATGTGGTCCCGATCGAGAAGACCATGTATTCGCATTCCGCTGTCCCAGAACCACCACCAGGCACGGTATGAATGGGCCATGGACCACGTTGGATGGACCAGAGAAGACTGGCGACCTGTCTGTTTTACAGTTGAGTCAAGGTACTGCCTAGACCACACAGATAGTCATTCTAGGGTATGGAGAAGACCAGGAGAGCGATTCCATGCAGCCAATATTGCTGAGCATGACCGCCCTGGTGGAGGGTCAATCATGGTCTGGGCGGCATCAGCAGGGATGGACGTACAGAGCTCTGTGTCCTTGAACGCGGTACATTGACTGCTCAGCGGTATATTGATGAGATCCTGGATGTCCACGTCACATTGTATGCAGGTGCAGTGGGTGATGATCATTCTGATGGACGATAATGCCCGTCCTCATTTTGCCCATGCTGTCGGGGAGTACCGACAGAGGGAGGGGACTGAGCGCATGGACTGGCCAGCAAGATCCCCCGACCTCAATCCAAGCGAACATGTCTGGAATGAGTTGCAACTTGCAATTTCAGTCCGTCCAGTCCAGCCAAGAAGTGTCCAGGAGCTTGGTGACATGCTAGTCCAAGAATGGCAGAACATCCCAGAAAAGACAACCAGGAACCTGATTGGGAGCATGAGAAGGCGTTGTCAAGCTGTAATTAACAGTAATGGGTCCCATACTCGGTATTGAACCCATACCAGTTCGCTCCGTCAACTTTCTGGTAAACTGAAAAATTTCTTCTTTTACCAATAATATCCATTTTCCATGGTTATCGTATTCAAAAGCTAAAAAATAATGTCAAGCACAAACAAAATCTTAATTTCTGTACTTAAATCATTGAAGATATAATTAAATAAAAAAAATATATACACTTTTCATTACAATATTTCAACTAAAACGTAAAACAGGTAGTTGGATATACTTGGTGCTTAGCAAACTTTGAGTAGTATAAAATTGTGGTACCTGTAAGAAAAATGAGTTGTGATGCTTTTCTGTCTTCCCTGTTTTTTACCGCGCCAACCATATTGTTAACAGAATTTTCGCCAAAATCAATTGCCACAACTAACGCGTGATGTAGGGGGCGCAGTGGCTCAGTAGGTAGAGGTGCAGGCTGCAAGCCGAGAGGTCCTCGGTTCGAATCCCACCTGCGGCAACCGCGTTGTGTCCTTGGGTAAGACACTTCACCCCCATTGCCCATGTGGGGGCACGGTGACGCTGTGTACTAAAGCGCACTGCACGTCAATGGTGCACCTGTCTTCAACCAATGCTAACCCTGCTTGTGTGAAGTTAGTATGTTGGGGAGCTGACAGTTGCTCGCCGTTACTCGGTGGTTCTCTCCGGGTACTCCGCTTTCCTCCACCCGCAAAACTGTCATGGTCATGATTAGCCTTTGTGCAGAAATATGTGACCTTAAAAACACCAATAAATAAATAAATAACGCGTGATCTAGCTTTGACGAGATCCTGCAGGAGATGTTGCTATTTATTTTGGTGGAAATTTTGACAAGATATAAACGGCATGCTACTCTATATATAGAATATACCCATAGTAGCTTGGTGTACGAAATGTTCACCACTCGTGGTGAAGTGATGTTAACCGCGAGCCTTCGGCGCGCGGTTAACACCAATTCACCACGAGTGGTGAACATTTCGTACACCAAGGAAGGCTCGCGGTTAACACCACTTCACCACGAGTGGTGAACATTTGGTACACCAAGCCACTTTGGGTATATTTTATTTATACCATGATCGTCAAATTATTAAGAGTCGCTATTATTTTTTCTCGATTTTACTGAGCACCAGACGAACATACGAGCGAATCTTTTTTGTTTACACGAGCATCGGTAGGCGGTACTTCCGCTGTCAATGTTATCGCCGAAACGAAATGAAAACAAGAAACTGAGCCTTTTTCGTTTTAATAACATAATAACGTACTATTTCGAGTTATGCATGCTTTAACATGAGACAATGCATGTTTGTTAATTTTTGGGCATCTTATGAGGTAAACCCATTTAAAAACGTAATAAATAATTGCCACTTCCATTTCACTCTTCACAAGGCGACGTGCAATAAATTTAGACAAGTTTGCATTCAGGTCGACGTCACCAAAGGTCAACGGTCGGGGATGTAGTTCTGCTGTAGGTGTAATTTTTTACTATTGAAATCCTATTGCTGGCGTGTTCATCACGGTTGGTGTGTAAAGCTAAAATTTAAGTCATAGGCTTTTCATATATAGTAGAATAGGTAAACATGTTATAAATGTGGATATACAATGTGCAACCTTTGTGTCGAGTTAGTTCCGAAATATTGTCAAATCGGAATGGCAAAATATGCGGGATAAGGGGGAATTTAATTTTTGTCGTAACATGTAGTTCGTCCGTGTTTTTTACCATTGGAATAATCCTCTCATAATCGAAACGATCGTTCGTGAGTTATATCCTGTCCTGCCACTTGCCGCAGACGTTTCAACACGTTGATCACCACAAATTATAGGCGGCCGAAATATCTATGCTCCCCCGATAGCCTTTCAATTTGTTTCTGTTTTATCCTCCAACACAGCTCATACTCCTTCTAGAAACGAATCCTATAAATTCGTTCCGGCGATGTGCTACAAGCTGTGTATCGGCACAATAACGTGTGAAAGGAGAGTATCTTTAGGGTATTTTTTGCTAAGTTTGTTGCAGTAAAGACTTGCAGGCTATGTTTGGAACAATAGTCTTAAAAAAAATAAAATATGTATAGTATGTTAGTCGGAAACCGGGCTTTGTTATTGCTTGGGGAAAAACTCAAGGAGTGTCGCCTGAACCCGTGCATGAACGTATGTCACGCCGTAGCGAATCCGACCGTTTTCGTTTTGTTGGGGTGGTTCTTATCCCGAAGGGGTCAATGACTTTTACTCGAAAAGCATAATTGAATGGGGATTCACTGAAACAACAATTTTAATATATATATATATATAAATAAATATGGTAATTTGTGACTTACATGGAATCCAATGAATAAGAAGAACAAAACGTCAATCACACCCCACCCACGCAGTTTTTGAGTCACTTGCGGACCCTCATTCTCTATTGTCGCTGTTTTTTCCTCCTTCTCATTGGTGTTTGTTCTTTGTTCGCCTCTTCACTTCACTCTTCCAGTGCCGTAGGTCGGCCACTAACGTATTGTCACTTCACCGGGCGCCTTTTCTCTGACATGTGACAGAATGTCACTGTACCACTGCCGTCGCACGGCCACTAAAGTATTGTCACTTTACTATATCGTTTTCCCTCTAACAAGTGACGGGGTGTCACTCTACCACTACCGTCACACGGCCACTAACGTATTGTCACTTTATTGAATGCCTTTCACTTAAGCAGTCGCCACAAATGAGGTTAAACTCTCCCATACGTTTATCTCAGAATAATGTTCATACAGGCAAGCCTACTACTCTGCCTACGTATGTCTTGCCTTCTGCAACAGGTATGCCGTCTTCCTAAATACTAATAGCTCCCTGAGCTCGCACTTTCTATTTCTGATCCTACACTCAGATATGGCCACCGACTTGGCCCGCGACTGCCCCTATTCTAAATATGAGCTCTGTGGCTCCCCTAACATTACAACGTGCCTGTACGTTCGCACCGATGCGGCACCTCCTCTAATCTGTAGCACGGGACATCCCCAGCTTTTACGACCAACGATCCACAGCCTTACAGGCCTTCAAATTGGAATTTAATTTTCGAGAAACCTCCCGATTTTTATTTCGATGGCCAGAACATCAATTCTAAGTTTAATTGCTTCTCTTGAACTTGGCCGCTTAGATCTATTTTAATTTAATACTCGCGTTAAACTTCCTTTGAAAGTCTCGCATTTTGGTATAGCCTGACATTCGGTGACAGGCTAGATGCGTAATATGAGTGTGTGTCCAGAACATGTGCGATGTACTGTTGTCTACCACAATTACCTATTAACTGGCCATAATTACACAGATAGTGACTGCAGGAGACGACTGGTCTCCCTTACTTCTTTAACCAGTTATCAGATAGCCCATGTGGTTTTCAACAAATGCTCAATAACGGACATTAAATTTCATGCTTAATTAGCAGCGCGTGAATTATTGCTGGTCTTTTTAAGTGACAAATCGGTTTTCGAGGTTCGCCAGATACCTTTTCGTTTTATGTTTAGCCCACTGAGAAAGATTATAGAAAATATCTACACTTCTAAACAAGAAAATCGCAACTTTAAGCTATCACCTAGACAATGTTTTATGTACAGGGTTTTTTTTTTTTTTGTTTTGTTTTGTTTAGTTTTAACTTTATGGCATGGAAAGGCATGGCCAAAAAGGGGATGAAGCGTTAAACAATAAAAAAATGTTTAACGCGTTAAAAATGAAAAAAATAAGGGATGTTATATGATATATACATATTCTGGTATTGTTTTGGCGATTCTTTCAGTAATGTGTCGACATTGGTCAATATTTTAGGAAGACCGCTCTAATCATAACCGTTTTCGCCATGTCAGTTATTGAAAATACGAATGAGTACGCAATACGTAGTTTTGGCCATTTCGGCTATTCTACAAGTGCTATTTTCAAGATTCGTCATTCAAATTTTTATTATTTTTTCCAATGTTTACCTCTAAAACGTAAACTATAACATCGCATTGGAACGAGCTCGTTCAGTCGGTGTACCATAAGCTGTGTTTTGAAGACAAGGGAATTGGAAATTGTTTTAATTATTTAAAAATTGCAGGTGTCGCCTTCTCATCGGGTTTGGTGAAGAGATAATTATTGGTGAAATTGGGCTGGAGTTATGGAACATTGTATGATTTGGGTGATGGTAGTTTTAATTGAGAGTAGATTAAACGGGTACAATTGTGACGGAGCCAGTGAGTATGCAAACCGTATTACAACTCATATAATCTATGTACAGAATTGCAAACAGATTGGCGACGAAATTGAGGTCCTTGTTAACATGCAAATGGGCTGTTAAAAATACTGTTGTTTCAGTTTGAAAAGTCTGGACAAGAGGAAACTGCTTTCATCTTGAAACTTCATCAAACCTCCTGACCGCATAAGACATAATATTTATTTACAGATATACGACGCGGCGTTTTGTGAGGTAATTATGTTAAATGGGTAAAACACTGATCTACATATAACTGATTTACTGGAATGTTAGCGAAAAACGTCGCGACTGAATCTGCCTCCGCCCCTCCCCCTCGCCTCCCCAAGATGTCAAGTCAATCAACGCGATAACTACCTCCTATCGATGACGTTTTGGTGACGTGAAAGCTGTTACGCTCTGATTGTAGTCACAGCGTAGCAGCTTTCACATCAAACAAAAGCCCAGCACGGGAAACTTGGAACACGAGATCAACTTTCCAATCTCGGCAGTTTTTTTGTCAATAATAACTAAGATATGTTGTAAATATTAAATTTGTGTTTCTGCGAAAAATGTGTACACCGTCAACATATTCATTTTTTTCACAGACATTAACCCTTTACCTAACATGAAAAGCAGACGACACTTGCAAAACAAATTCTTGAATAACTCATTTTTTCATTTTTGTGTCTCAAAAACATAGGTTATGACCTCCTCGTTGGAACGAGCTCGTTCCAACGAGGGGTAATAACCTATGTTTTTGAGACGAAAAATGAAAAAAATAATGGAAATTAATTGGCGATTTTTGAGAATAGCGCCGGCCGGTTTTTGCCGTTAAGTTGGGTAAAGGGTTAACTCTTTGCATGCTGCTGGTGGATATTCCTGCGCAGCTCAGTATTTCTCCTGTCATTGAAATAAGTATAATTTGGGCACATTTAAACATATTTTCCCCCTGTAAATTAAATGAATTTCTTCACCAATGATTTCTTGTTATATTTAGCTTACTCAAATCTAGTCATGGCTGCTTCAGAGCATCATGATTAGATTTGATGGAAAATATCTTGAAAATACTCAGTGGTCTAAGAGTTAACATATGTTTGTCAAAAGCGATCGTAGACATCCAAGCGTCGAAAGACTGAAAACCTTCGAGAATGATGTATTTGTTGAGAATTTTTATTTAAAGCACTGCAGTACACCCCCCCCCCCCCCACCCCCCCCCCCCCCCCCCACCCCCCCCCCCCCCCACACACACACACACTTACACAAGATGGCGGCCTGTGAGACATTTTACTGTATGTGATAGTGAGCGTTCCAGGATTCCAGTTCTGTAGAGATTAGTGGGTAAAACGTTACTTACTTTATCGCTTTTTAGTGTTATCTTATTCATCCCAGTTTTTATTAGTAATATACGTTATTAAAGATACCTTTACCTGTACACGCAGTTCCATATCACGTTGCTTTAAATCACTATTTAACCAAACGTCAAGCAATTGTACCCATTTTAAATATGCACCACTGCCACGCGCAGAGAGTCCGACAAAGTATGTCTAAATTTAGATTTCGGGTACTCCTAACGTATGTAAAATCGGCAATGGGAATGCAAGCATGGCAATGTGTTTGAGACGACCGACATCGCAGCGTTCACATTCACATTCAAATGAATATATAGTATTTTTCTTGTCCCTAACTATGAGACATGTGACAAAATCACATCGATCGTAAATACATAAAACTTCTTTTCTTCCAATGGAAAGTCACGAGTTAAACACGTTGAAGCCCGGAGTCGAGACTCCGATGTTGTAAAGCATATGTTCTGACACTGGTACATCTGAGTAGAGCTAACAAGAAGTTGTGTATAACCTGACCTGTTGTTTCTATACACGTGTCGTCTGCCTACTCAGACAGACGACACTTGACTAGAAACAGCTGCTAGGGCACAAATTTTGTTAACTTTTGATGTTCAAAAGGTCCACATTTATTTCTAAGGCTTCTATCAGTTAACCCTTCACCCAACGAATCGCCCGCATCCACCCGCGTAATATGCAAATTCAGCAGCTGAAAAAATATTATTTTTCGAAAAATTTCAACAAAACCATATCATGTGACCCCTCGTTGGAACGAGCTCGTCGAGCTCGTTCCAACGAGGGGTCACATGATATGGTTTTGTTGAATTGTTTTTAAAAGTTTGAAAAAATGATATTTAAAATAATAAATTTTGATGTCGTCTGCGTTGGGTAAAGAGTTAAAGTCTGTACACTAAGTGTCAATGTCTAGTAAAACTCAATATTGCTCATTAAATAAATCAATCCGTGCATATGATTATTTACAAATAATAAGAATCTTGCAGATTAGGTAACTTTTGGCTGTGGTAACTGATTGACATTATGGAAGACAACATCTTGAAGTGTATTTCGGGGCCATTGTTTCAATAATGCATGCAGTTTCTTTCAATTTCGTTGTTGTATACGATTATCCAAACTCCGTCAGGAACTATAGTACTTTCAATAACATGTTTTTGAATGCTGGCCCCGTATCCAGATACAACCAAAGAGTCAGAGACAATTGGTGAATTATATTACATTTGCCGGGATATTCGGTATTTTTTTCATCCTTAGGATGAAATTGCTGCTAACGATTTGTTGTTCATTGTGTCGCCAGCTCGTTGTGGAGAGCTAGATATTTTCCCTTACGTGAATACCGCACTTGAGGTTTAAGATGAAAAACTGATTTTATCCTCTTCTGTTTTTGTTTGTTTGTTTTTAAGGTTTGTTTCGTTATTCGGGTAAAATCTATCTATCCAGTTGTCGGTAATTGGTATTTGTTCAAGTTTGCAGAAAGATGAAAAGCTTATGCAGCTCGAACCTCCTTCTCAAACCCATGTGGCAGATCATGTGATATCAGTGCATGTATCGTCTTGTCCATCTTTAGTCTCAGTATTTTGTACCATCAAATAGCGTAACCTTGTAATAACCCAAGTAACGTTTCATCTGAGGTACCAACAGGTGACATCTCGCGGCCCATTAGTTGAAACACCTCGTCTGCTTCTTATGCTTTTCCAGTGAATTGTCTTGTGACAAAAACTCCTCTTTGTGGGTTTTGTATAGTGGTAAGCCAAACATACTGAACTGTACAAAACACTGCTAAAGAATACGATTAACCCTTTATCCAACGCAGACGATATCAAAATTTATTATTTTAACTATAATTTTTTTTAAATTTTTCAAAACATTTCAACAAAACCATATCATATGACCCCTCATTGGAACGAGCTCAATGAGCTCGTTCCAATGAGGGGTCACATGATATGGATTTGTTGAAATATTTTGAAAAATTTAATTTTTTCAACTACTCAATTTGCATAATATGCGGGCGGATGTGGGCGATTCGTTAGGTAAAGGGTTAAAGCCAATTTATTAATTTTTATTTCTTGTATCTTCGTATAATTTGCTCTGTGACTTTGCGTGTATTTCGTGGGTGTCAACCACACCAACGTAAGGGATATTATCTCTCTTTGTTGTTTTTTCAATTGTAAAGTACATATTAAGCAAGAGAAAACACTCTACTAGCAAACTTTTACATATCAAAATGAAAACCCGGTCTTACTGTTTATTCAAAACCACCAGGTAAATATTGTTACGGTTGAATTGTTTTTCTCTCTCTAGACGTGGTTTATGACCTCTCATTCGAACCATGATGAGATCGTAAACTATTTTTTGAAAAAAAAAGTGAAATTGTAAATTTATGTACGTTTTGATTTTACTGTCGCATTTACTTGAGAAAAACAATCCTACATAAATCGAATCAGGTGATTACTGTTTCTAGCGTACGCGGAACACCTTTCTCTATGCACGAGACGGGCATTTCTATTGTGTCGGAAACCGGGACTTCGTCGCTGCTGGAAGAAATAGATTCACGCCGCGTATTCAGCCAAAACTCAAGGCGTCTTGCTTGAATCCGTGCGTGAACGTATGTCTCACCGTGACGAACCCGCCTGTTTCACTTTTGTTGGGGTGGTGCTTATCCTGAAGGGGTTATTAACTTTTCCTCAAAAAGCATAAATCAACAGGGGTTCACTGAAAACAACAATTTTAATACACATATATAAAAATGAATATGATAATTTGTGACCAACATGAAATCCAAAAGAATAAGAAAACAAAACGTCAATCACGCAATACCCACACAGTTTTTGAGTCACTTGCGGGCCCGCATTCTCTGTTGTTGCTGGTTTTTCCTCCTTTTCGCTGGTATTGGTTCTTTGGTCGCTTCTTCACTTCACCCTTTCACTGACGTCGCACGACCACCAACGTCACTTTATCGGACACCCCTGCTCTAACCTGCTCTAACATGTGACGGAATGTCACTCTACCACTGCCGTCGCACGGCCACTAGCTTATTGTCACTTTACTTGATGCTTTTCACACAAGCAGCCGCCACCAATGGGGTTAAACTCTCCCTTACGTTGCCTACTCTGCGTACGTATGGCTTGCCTTATAAAATAGGTAATGCTGTTTACCTAAATGCAGATAACTCCCTGAGCCCGTACTTCGTGTTTCTGATCCTCTTCTCATATATGGCGACCGACTTGGCCCGCGACTGCTCCTATTCTAAATATAAGCTCTGTGGGCTCCTACATCACAACGTGCCTATACTTTCGCACCGATGCGGCACCTCCTCTAACCTATAGCATGGGACATCCTCATCTACACGCAACAACCCACAGCCTTACACACCTTCAAACTTCAACATTAATTCTCAGTTTAATCGCTTCTCTTGAACTAGATCTATTTTAATTTAATACTCGCGTTAAACTTCCTTTGAAAGACCCACATTTTGGCATATCCTGACGTTTCGATGACAAGCTGATTGCGTAATACGGGTGTGTGTCCAGAGCATGTGCGATGTACAGTTCTTACAATAATTACGTATTAACTGGCCATAATTACATAGATAACGACTTGTCGGAGAATACTGGTCTCTCTAGCTCTTTCAGTCTTTATCAGATAGCCTATGTGGCGTGCAACAAATGCACAATAATGGACATTAAACTTCATGCTTAATTTAGCTGCACTTGAATTATTGCTGGTCTGTTTAAATGACAAATCGGTTTTCGGGGTCCGTCATATACCTATCTTTACGCTCTACATTTAGCATGAACGAGAAAAAATCATCAAAGATATATGCACTTTTAAACAAGAAAATCGCATCTTTTAGCTATCACCTTGACATATTGACCCAATCAATCAATAAAGTATGAGTGGCCAAACTGGGGGGTACTCCGCTTTGAATATTGTTGCAACGCCGTTGGCGGGAACTGAATAAAGAAGTGACTTTTACACAAATCAATGCAGCGTTACACTGAAATTTGGAAACATTGAGGTAAATTCCTTTTTCGGAACTTTAATCACCTTAAAGATTCTCTTGTCGTATTATACTAAAATTAACAAAGGGAAAACGTTGTGTGTCGTCTGCCTTGCTTATCAATACGTTCCTGTGTTGTTCTTGTAAACAGAAATGTCTAATAAAGTAATTGAGATAAACTTTCGTATTTATAAATCATAATCTTAAACAACAAAGCCACAACATGGAGTAAGATATAAAGAATTGTATAAGGTCTCCCTGTTATTAGCCAATTACTAGACACTAAATACTGACAGATAATATTCAAAGGAAGAACTTGTGTTGATCGCTTATATAATTTTCTCGAACTGGAAAGAGATGTTCTAATTTGAGTATGCGCTGATTGTTTGGGGAGACCTCCGTTATCGTCTGAAAGAAGAATTATTTGCTAAATAGGTTTCTTTAGAAAACAGCACTGACTTTCTCATCGGATTACACAGCCCTTCGTGTTGAGACGTCTGGATTAGCCCCAGGGTAAAGTCTTCGATCGTGTCGACACAGTTGTGACTCGAAACCGGCCTTCCTATCTCCAGCAGCGTAGTCTTCCTGTAAAGTGTATTTTTCTTTCGGTGACGCATTTGCATTTACTGAATCACATCTGTCAACATATAATATTTAATGGGATACAAGATTCTTGCCACGAATATCTTTCTCTGTAAATATTGCTCTGACACGGACAAATCGAATGACACCTTCAACATATTCTATGCAATCATTTTATATCAGGCGCGACCCTCTTTTAAGTATAAAGTTTTCTGGGTTTTTTTTCTTTGTTGTGAGGAGAGTGTCTATATGCACTCTGCAATAATTGTAAAGAACTTCCATAGAAACAAAATGGGGTAGGCGTTCCAACTGAACTGAATATGAAATACACGGGAAACCTCATGGTACCAGAAATTTTTAATTATATACATAGATCCAGCGAATATACAGCTCATTACGTGCACCAAATGTTAGAGAAAGACGCGTGGAATGGCTATTTCCAGAACCCCGGCGGCGGGGGTTATTAAATTTTAAACACAACAAAAAGAATCGTACGTTTTTATATCCCAGGGAGCTGCATAGCAAATGGTTCGGGTATTTTGTTAAGTTCCCGGCAGCTTGCTTCAGGGGACTAACCTATTAACTTACTAAAACATTAACCCTCTATGCAACATAACCTATCAAACAAGTAAGCCTTATTCACAAAAGTCGCCATTCGAATATTAATATTTTTCTTTTTTTTATCTCAAAAACATAGCTTTATTGTTCTCATTCCAACAAAGGGCTTAATTTATATGTTTGCGGCCAAAAAATGACAAGTTGTGGTTATTTCACTTTTTGGGTGGTTTTTGTGTTGGATAAAGGGAGAAAATAATTAAATCCTATTGACGTGAGCACACCGCACTGGTACTGTTGGCACGCCTTTGTTTGCTCTGGAGAATAACTGAAAAATGCCAATCGCATCTGAAAAATACTTTGCCCCCACTTTGTTTACGCATTATCGCGAGTGTTGTTCACCATGTTCTACCCCGGGAAAATTTCAAAATTTTGAAGCATTCTGGGCACTTTTGTTAATCTCCTTCACACTAATGTCAAAAAATCGAAATTTCAAGCAAAAATATAATGCGTCTCTGAACTCTGTCAAATAAGATTGAATTTGTTAAATTCCTAATTGCAATAAACTTTGCAGCCAGAAATTGTGATTTTTCGACACCAGTGTGCACATGGGTTTAGGCTTAACCTCTTGAACCCGAGAGGCCGCTTTTTTGGCCCAGGAATATCATACGTATCACACGTCACAATTTCGTTACCGTATATACGTAGGATGGCTGCTAAGTGAATGTGTGCGGTAGACGTATTAATATTTCCAACGTGCAGCCTTAGGGCTGCACGTTGAAAATATTGATTGGTCTACAATGAATAAGGACTCTTCCAATTACCGCCCTTGGACTGATTATATGGAAAATACCACCAGGGTTTAAAGCGTTAATGATCCAGAACTGAGTAAAGGCATAATATATAAAATAAAACCACAATAAAATTATCCAAGAAATATCCAGACTAGGGGACACAAACCGGTTTCAGTAATCTTGAGCACGAGAGAAGGATATAAAGTTGACACTGATGGGGGCGTGTCCTACTCAGACCCTCCCCCGGTCCCACCGCTGGTCAGCCGTACCTGTAGGCTCTTTTATTGGAAAAGTAATAGAAGGATTTTCCGCATGGGCAATGCCTTCTATAAAGTAGTGTCAGCCTGTTTATACTTCGCACGCAACAACGTATTTCATTTTTTTTTATCTAAAAACCTTCGCTGGAGCCCGTCCCAGAGTATGGAATATTGCCGCTTCAGTGTGAGAAAGAATTTTTTGGTTTTTGTGTTTTTTAAAATTAAATTTCGGCTGCTGTGCAGCAACGGACATCACTGAAAAGGTTAACCTCTCTACTAAACACAAGTTGTAAACTCTATACACGAATCTTCCAAATAAAAGACTCATTTTATTTTATCTCAAACAAAGATTTTTGACGTCTCACTGAAATGATCTCTTCGTGCTTGTTCCAGTGTGGGATTGTATGCAACTCTTTTGAAAAAAAAAAATTAAAATTGACTGGTTGTTTTTGTGTTTAGTGATCGAGTGAAAATGCAGTTTGCTTCGTAAAGGGTGAAACACAGTGGCCGTAATATGAACGGCTCGAGATAACGAGCGCCATATGAAACGTTGAACTAACAGCGTATATCTTTGCAAAGCGTATATTAATTGAAAAAAAATATAATTCTAAAATGAACGAAAAGAATAGATTAGCTTTAATAGCTTAACAAAGAAATCCATTCTGTTTGAAAAGTGAAAAATCAACAAAATTAGTAATCTATAAATTCCTGTGTTAGGTTTTGGGTAATATCATGAATTGATAAATATACGTTTATCTATAGCCGCCTGGTGACTTCCTCAAGCTGAGTGCAGTTCTTGATTGGCATTTTAAATTCTTCGCAAATATCCCCATAATAACCGATAGTCCACTGTTATTATTGCATGCATCAGTGGTGAATATATGATTCACTGAAATTTAAAGGTCGTTATAATATTAACATTAGTGATTACAGCGACTTGGATACAAGCACATAATTTCATCCCCACAAATTGCATTTTATCATTGTTATATAGATAACAGCCTAAATAAGCATTGCCGCAGCGCTTAACACAGATAAAATCTATTTTCACAATATTAATTTGAAATGAAAATTATTGATCGGCCGTGTCAGTTTATCAAATTACTATTTTCCTGTCAAGCGGGGAAGCGTTTTATAAAACGATACGCACACAATCCGACATTTTTAAAAATTACCCCCAAATCAAGCGGGGTCAGCGAGTTTGACAAGCTCTGTCCACAATACCCGCAGTAATTGCTCTGTGTCGACAGCAATTTGAATAATTCTTCTGAGAAATTTCAACTCGAGATCCCAGATAGTTATACGTAATTGTATCAGAAGAGGAACAATTGTGGTAGGGTACTACATGAAACCGTCTACAGATATCAACTTCAGATCGTATCAGTTTCCATTCCCAGTTTTTGAATAGGCGCTGATGATGCGCATTGTGGGCTGTTGTGCTCATGGAGTGGTTGTCTGCGTCGTTGAGTGGCCCAATCCAATTGTTGGAAACATTTCTCGTCATTGTGTGTAAATGATCGAAGCATAAATGATTCCCTTCTTTAGGTGTCATTTAGATTGTGCTAGTGAACAAATTGATTTAGTTACTTCTATTCATATGTCAATAAATAAGCACAACAGAATAGCTATTTTGCCGCTCCACCACGGCGGGATGTAATGCGATTAACTCATCAAATACGGGTCGAAGAGAATTGTACCACAATTTCTATTCTTTCACAAAAATCTGAAAAATATCCCATAAACCATTTTGCTCTGTAACACGAGGGTAATGTGTGGTGTTCCACTCCCGCTGCGCCGATACCAGCTTCATACGACAGAAAAAAACACATTTTATGCCGATTGTCAAATGAACGTTAAATGTTCTTCTTGCAAACACTGATATCGATTTATGATTTGAGTCAAATTATTGAGATACCATACATACTAGTAATAAAGGGGTGACTTCTCTTCTGCGTGATATTCTAGATATAAACACTCTTTAGGATTATTGCTTAACCCTTTACCTAACATGAAAAGCAGACGACACTTGTAAAAAAATTCTTGAATAACTAATTTTTTCATTTTTTGTCTCAAAAACATGGGTTATGACCCCTCATTGGAACGAGCTCGTTCCAATGAGGTGACATAACCTATGTTTTTGAGACAAAAAATGAAAAAATAATAAAAATTAATTGGCGATTTTTGAGAATAGTGCTGGCCGGTTTTTGCCGCTACGTTCGGTAAAGGCTTAAACAATATGAAGATCTAGCTATCATTTGAGTCAAATTATTACGATACCATACACACCAGTAATAAAGGGGTGACTTCTCTTCTGTGTGATATTCTAGATATAAACACTCTTTAGGATTATTGCTTAACCCTTTACCCAACGTAACGGCCAAACTGGCCAGCGCTATTCTAAAAAATCGCCAATTAATTTTCATTATTTTTGTCATTTTTTGACTCAAAAACATAGGTTATGACCCCCTCATTGCAACGAGCTCGTCGAGCTCGTTCCATTGGGGGTCATAACCTTTGTTTTGGAGACAACAAAATGAAAAAAAAATAGTTATTCAAAAATTGTTTTTGCAAGTGTCGTCTGCTTTTCATGTTAGATAAAGGGTTAACCCAATACCCTACGAATCTGCCATATTCGCCCGCGTAATATACAAATTCAGCAGATGAAAAAGCAAATTTTTCAAAATTATTCTCCAGAACCATATCATGTGACCCCCTCATTGGAACGAGCTAATCGATCGAGCTCTTTCCAGTGAGGAGTTACATGGTATGGTTTTGTTGAAATGTTTTGAAAAAATGAATAAGTACTGTGTAAAATAATAACTTTTGACATCATCTGAGTTGTTAAAGGGTTAAACATTTACCAAATACTCTTCGCGCGTGGTTGCATGTAAAACCAACGGCAACGTTTCAGAGGTCCTAAGCTCCTCTTTCCACAGATTCTCTGTTTTGAAAAATTTTCTTTTTCAGCCGGGCGTAGAACTCACACCAGCCGTTGGGCTGGCTGTCTGGCTCATTGAGTTTCACTTTGAAAAACTACCTTTAAAAATACGGTAAAACCCCTGGCAATCATCCGCCGATACGTTTGCAGAAAAAATTTTACGGTAATGACGGTTCCTGATTAACGTTTACTCACACGGAAACAAATAAAGGAGTGTAATGGCGACAACCTTTTTCAGACCGAACGCATTCCGCTCTTTGATGCTTGTTTTAGAGAAGTAACGTCGTCCATGTTGAATTGTTAAGGAAGACCATGTCAACGGCTGCAGGTTAAAGATATTCATTGGTCTTCTTTTCTTGGTGTAGTAATCCTCGGTGTCGCATCAAAAAATGCGACATAGCCAAAAATAGTTTAATACTGTGTTTTCACGGACACAGTAAAAACATTTCGGTTGAAGTGCTGACTCGTTGGCTGTCTTTCTGTCGTTATGCACACTCCAGCTCAACTTCAAGAACTATTTTCTCCAAGATGTTGGTTGTAAATGATCTTTTGTAACGTGATCATCTAACGTTCCATGTGCACAGCGTTGTTTCATCAGCGAAACCAAGATCTTCTAGTAGCTCGTCCAAGATCTTCAAAGGCGTCCACAATTGTTTTCTTCATCACTCATTCTACTAATGGCCTGGGAAAAGAGTGCAAAAGCAATTCTCGAACACTGATATTTAGGGATCCTCTCCATTCTTTTGGTATTCGTATATAACATAAGATTTTTGAATGGATGTGGAAGCTTTAGTCCCATGGGTGGCGCAAGGGGGGGGGGGGGGGCTGCAGGGATGTGTAGCAGCAGCCCCCATTGGGGAGGGTTACCCCTGTCGTGGAAACTTGTTCCTTCTTTATTGTTTGCTGAACGGGAAATACCCTTCATCCGCTTCGAGGAGCACAAGTCCTCCTGTCGAAGGAAATTCTGGCCACCACTGTCCAGTCGTCAGATCTCTTTGTAGTTTATTAACTAAACTCGTGAGGTATTAAACCTTTACCTAACATGAAAAGCAGACGACACTTGAAAAAATAATTCTTGAATTACTAATTTTTTTCATTTTTTGTCTCAAAAACATAGGTTGTGACCCCTCGTTGGAACGAGCTCGACGAGCTCGTTCCAGCGAGGGGTCATAACCTATGTTTTTGAGACAAAAAATGAAAAAAATAATGAAAATTAATTGACGATTTTTGAGAATAGCTCTGGCCGGTTTTGGCCGTTACGTTAGGTAAAGGGTTAATCACATAGACTTCAAAGACTCATCACGTGTGGACAACATCTGTTTAACGTATTACCTAGCACGACTAGGCGACATACGTGCAAACAGATTTCTTTTATGACTAAAAATTTCTTTTTTTTTGCTTAAAGATTATGCTTCTAATTCCTTGTTGAAATGAGTTGAGCGCAATCGTTCCAATGAAGAATCATAGACTGTGTTTTTCGGGCAATTATTGAAAAAATAATAGAATTTGAATGTTGATTTTGTAAATAGCTGTGATATGACCGTTACATTGGGTGGGTAGGGGGGGGGGGGGTCAATGGAATTGCATTGCAATCAGCAGCGGTGTATTGTCCTTGGATTATGGGGTAGATTATGTGATAAACATGTTCATTCTAGAGGTATGTCTGTCGAAAACGTCGAGTCACAGGATTTCAAGCCATTTGCGATATCAAGCGAATTGCAGAAAAACTCCTCAAGGGAAAGAACCGAAATATAGAGTGTTCCACCTCCACCAGGGATGTTTAAAACTAGGCTCGGAAAATTTTTTGAAAGCATTCGCCCAGCGGACAAAAAGTACTCATTTAAACTCCACACTTTAAGTTATAACTTTGTTTAATAATTAGTACAAAGACATTTTTTTAATAATTCTCTCCCCTAAATGGACAGTAAACCGCTAATTTGAAAAAAATATTGATTTTTAGATTTTGACTGTTTGTGAAAGAACAAGTAAGAAAACCACTGCATGCAAAGTGTAAACACACCAAAAGCAGCGCGAAATAACTGAAATCTGTAAAAGGTTTTATTGCAGAAGAAATTTCAGAAAACGACATTGTGAAGATATAAACGAAGTTACACGAAAGTTATCGGAGATAAACAAATCCGGGAAATCCCCGTGACATCATTTCTGGATACATGCAGTTTCTAATTTTACCTCTGCTGCTGTTTGAATGGCTGTTTGAAAGACTTCCAGGAACAATAACTATGCAATATTTTATTTTATTTCAAGTGCCAAAAAATGTGCGTAAACAGTTAATGCATTTGTTCCCCCTTTTTCACTGTTATGGCATCCTTTGTGCCTCAAACAATAACAAAATGTCACCAATTGACCATAAAAGCCCACTTAGAAGTATTATTTACAAAAATTACTCCCTCAGTATGAAATATATTGGAGAATTTCACCCCATACTGTTTTGAGGATGGGGGAGGGAGGTGTCCGATATTGAACGGAAAACAGTTGTCCGACAGTTTTCTCCTAAAGTCGACTAAAATATCAATTCCCAAAATAATTCATTCACATTCGAGTTTTTTTTAAACATTCTTTAACCCTTTACCCAACGTAACTGCAAAAACCGGCCAGCGCTATTTCAAAAATCACCATTCAATTTTCATTATTTTTTTCATTTTTTGTCTCAAAAACATAGATTATGACCCCTCATTGGAACGAGCTCACTGAGCTCGTTCCAATGAGGGGTCATAAGCTATGTTTTTGAGACAACAAATGAAAATATTTAGTTATTCAAGAATTTTGTTTGCAAGTGTCGTCTGCTTTTCGTGTCAAGTAAAGGGCTAAAATGAACAATAGTATATAAAATACTGTCTAATGAGTCATAATAACCAGGTGGGACTGATTTTTTCAAAACAAAACAAAAATAAAAATATTAATTTTCATTTCAACGAAATCAAAAAAGTCTGATTTAACAAAAAGAAAAAAGTCTTTTTATAGCTCTCCTGCTATGCAGATGCCATAACAACCCCCCCCCCCCCCCCACCCCCCCCCCCCCCAAAAAAAAACAACAAAAAAAAAAACAAACAAAACAAAAAACAGGTTGGAGGATCCATAAACTACAAAATAAAATAAAAATATTTAAACGAATCCGACGCTTTCATACGAATTACATAAAAAAAAGCGGAGGGCACTTTTGCAAAACGTATATTGTCCCCTTTAAATAAACTACGAAGGGGGCGGAATGCAAGTTCAAAAACACTATTCCAAACTTAGGCGGTAGAGCTGTGAGTTATTTTTGATGGCGTACGGCCAAACGAAAGGCATGCCACAGCAAAAATTAACTTACGGCCCTACCGTTCAAGTTTGTACTAGGACCGCAACAGAGAAAAAAAAAAGATAAGTCCATGACTTGACGTTTCTGAAACGTTAGTAATATATATGTCTATTCTTGTAAGTAAGCTGTGTCAACGAAGGGTTTATAGGCACCTTTTATATTTGTCATACATTAAACGTGATTTTATGATTGTGCATATCATTAATTACACAGTTTCTGAGAGGCCAAATGTTAAAAAAATACCGCTTCATTCAATTCAGTAGTGGGCGAGAGCGTCGTTGCCTTGCTGACTACATTTTTAGTGCACGAAACTGACAAGTGCGATCAAAAATAAACGAGTCAATCCTTATTACTTTAACGTGAAGCGTTTGTCGTCTGAAGACATTTCAAAAGATCAATGAACAAAGGGGAGGTCACCCTTGACTATTAGCCGGATGTTATTTGACTTGCCGCATGCAGCTTAACACAGCTATCAATGACGTTTTAAAACCAATTAAATTCTCACATACTTGAAGGAGGTAAGATATACATATACTTATTTTCTTCTTGTGAAAAGAACAAAACAGAAGATAAGGTTTTCATATCTCCTACTTGAAAAATCTACTCTTTCAGCGACAAACCGATTGATGTACAACCAACCACCAAATTTGATGTTCACTGGTGATGGACGACCGGAAGCGTGATTTCTCAGAGTTCATATTTATACCATATTAGATCCAACATATGATGCAAAAAATCCGAATCGGTGCATGGGTTCTCAACTGAAAGGGAAATCAAGATTTAGATCTTCGTATTGTTTAACACTTTACCCAATGTAACGACCAAAACCGGCCAGCGCTATTCTCAAAAATCGCCAATTAATTTTCATTATTTTTTTCATTTGTTGTGTCAAAAACATAGATTATGACCCCTCGTTGGAACGAGCTCATAACCTATGCTTTTGAGACACAAAATGAACAAGGTCAGTTAATCAAGAATTTTTTTTAGCAAGTGTCGTCTGCTTTTCATGTTAGGTAAAGGGTTAATATATATTCAGAAATGGTGAGTTGAATAATATGTAAAAGGCACGCACACTGCATAATATGTTGTAGGAGATTACTTTAAATGCAGAAAGTTGATCTCAGCAGCTTTGACCCAGAAATTTTTGAGGCTCAGACCATATACCGAAAATCATATCGCGTTTCGCAAGCCCGCGTGCGCGTTCTGGATTTCAATCTAGGACAGTCACACGCGAAAGCTCTGGCATCAATTTATGCAGACCAAATCCTGTACTTATCAACCTGACTTGGGCATTAAATAATATTTAAAAAATGTTCAATAAAGATATAATTTCCGTTGATTTCTTTCGTAACAGCTATTAGACCTATGTCAAATTTGATAGAAAACAAAACGCACGGTCTTACCACTAAAAATATGAGAGAGAAAATGTCTGTTAACTTCATAATTGACAAAGATGCTTTCTTTGGGTACACATGTTCTGCACTTCATTAAATTACCTCTGATTTGTTCTACGACAATTAATGTCAATGAGGTGAATAGTGTATTTCTCAGAAACAATAATTATAAATCAATGTAAAGTTTATGCACTGTGAAGCCCAACGTAACATTTTCAAATGTAAACGGAGAATTTGCTATCCAGAGTTCTATAACTATATGATGTTTCATCATTGGCCATGTCGCGATAATTTTCCACGGCCACGTCGCTGTTCATCCAGGAAAAGTTCCTGGATACCGGTATTGATACTGCCGGTGGCTATAAAGTCTATCTGGGGGCGAAGAACGGTTTTTTTCTGCAAGACGAAGGTGTGCTTTGCCGATAGCCCAGCAGTTTACATAAGGCAGTATTGTTTCGAGAAGAGGTTGTGATTTCTTGGTGCAAGTGACATTTAAAAGTATATGATACTAGATGGGTTGGTGGTCGTGTGTCGGTAATCGCAAGTGTCTGTGTATAGAGGTGCTGTTCTGATAGGCGATTATTATTCCCTCGCAGATACTTGATCTTGGTATGGAAATATTGCTTTCTGCAGAAAAAGGTCTGCCACAACCCCGAGAGTCTGCGAAAAGAAATTCGGTTTTTAT
Source organism: Pictodentalium vernedei (assembly GCA_031216915.1). NCBI lineage: Eukaryota > Metazoa > Mollusca > Scaphopoda > Dentaliida > Dentaliidae > Pictodentalium > Pictodentalium vernedei. The sequence goes on from CM062292.1 coordinate 327,066,624, forward strand.
ATAGATGGTCGTTGAGTTAATGAAGGGCCTCCTTCTTTTGCTAGACAAGGTGTCTACGTGGAGGAATATTCTTTCTTTGGCGGTAGTAATCTGCTGTTGTGTGGTATTAAGCCAAGGTACCATGATTGCCCGCACCCGATAGCTGTCTTTCTTAGCGTTGGAGGTTTTTGGTCACGAGGTGGATTAAGAGAGGATATTCTGTAAAGTTGGGTTATACAAGGAGAAATAAAATGTTAATCTGAGCGGTTTGGGTTTACAAGTGATAGTGTTGCTTATGAAAGGTACTGGTTTGCATGGTAGCTGTGGTCTGCCAGCATATGTGGGGACTTTAGGGAGGAATACTGTTTCGATAGGTGGTAAAGGACTGCAAGGAGCTGTTAGGTCTACTGAGTTGAGCACCCCTTCTGTATAAGTAGTGGCCTGTCGGTACCATGAGTTCCGTTTGGTCTTTGTTGTAGTTTGTTGGTGGTGTTTAGCTACGTTTTGATTGCTGTATATAAGTCCAACAGGTTCAGTTCTACTTTACCAACCAGCAATAGTCAATCGATAGGTGCGACGTGTGGCGGAGAGAAATACTGTTCCCACTAATGTTGCCTCTTGTTGGCCTTTTTGCATGGTACCTGGAAGGTACTTCTAAAAATAGGTCTGTATTGCAAAACTGAAAAACGCCATGAAAAAAACTCTCCCGCATGGTTCAAACCATTTGTCAGCCCAATGATGAAATAAATATACGCAACAACATCGCTTACTTCTGCAATGTGTTGGTGAAGCCTAACGTATGAACCTAGTACCAGTATCTGGTTAACTGATAAACGAGGTCGTAATATATGACTTACTTATCCGTTTATTTACCACGACTTCAGCACTTCACGGCCTATGTTCCAATAAGAGTAAATCCTTGCCCTCTGATTGGTCGAGAACTCGCTTAGTATATTCTATGTTTACGACTCAAGTGGCAAATGTTACCGTCTGACGTCAATCTGCGAAATATTTGAAATGACGTCACCCGTTTCGTAATTGCTTCACCAACGGCGTGACTAGCAAGCCGCTTCATTTTTCTGGATTTTTCACTCGTGCAGCAGACGGTGTTCTGGGTGAGGTGTTGTTTAAATTACAAACCGATTTATAATTTGAAATGAGACGGAATGAGTTAATGTAGTTTATTGATTATTTATCAATTGCCGTCGTGGATACACGATAGGTTTATTTACTAAATCTGTTATAGTTAAAGGTTGCCGTGAACAAGGCAACTTTTAATGATCACAAGTTTAGTAAATAAGCCTCTCGTGTATCCACGATGTAGGTTTTAGGCTATGGGTAGCGTCTTATTGGAACATATGTACATTATTGTGATAAGTTGGCGGTAACATGGTCTGAGGTTTGCAGCTCGGAGCGTACGTTCAACCGCTTCACGTCTCGGTTGAACATAAGCTCCAAGCCGCAAACCTCAGACCATGTTATCGTCAATTCATCACAATAACTTATAATATTTTTCTTAAATAACAAGAAGTTTACATTTATCGCACCCAACACATACAGCTTATAGTGCCTCATTGGAACCAGATCGACGAGCTTGGTTCATATGAAGGTCATAAACCGTTTGGGAAACAAAAAAATGAAACAAAACAAAATATCACGAAAGCAGTCGAAGTATACAGATCAGTGGTATAAATAATGGTGGCAACGGAAGCACATTATGTGAAGGATTTCATACCATGATTACCTATTCTACTATGTATAGAAAGCCTATGACATAAATTTGAGCTTTACACACCAACAGTGTTGAACACGCCAGTAATGGGATTTCAGTAGATAAAATGTACACATACAGTGGAACTTCATCCAAGTTGAGCTTTGGTGACCTCGTCTTAAATGCAGACTTGTCTAAATTTATCACTCGTCGTGTAGATTGAAATGAAACCGGTAATTATTTATTACGTTTTTAAATAACTTTACCTCATAAGATACCAAAAATTAACAAACATACATTGTCTCATGCTAATAAAGCATTCATAATTCGAAATAGTATGTTATTATGTTATTGAAATGAAAAAGGCCCCATAATTTGCGCGTTTCGTTTTCTATTTCGTTTCAGCGATAAAATTGCCACCGGAAGTACCGCCCACCGGTGCTCATGTAAACAAAAAAAAAACAGATTCGCTCGTGTGAATATTGATTTACTTAACATTTAAACTCTTATTAATCTGATGATCATTGTATAAATAAAATATACCCAAAGTAGCTTGGTGTACCAAATGTTCACCATCGTGGTGAAGTGGTGTTAACCGCGCGCCAAAGGCTCGCGGTTAACACCACTTCACCACTCGTGGTGAACATTTGGTACAACAAGCTAGTATTGTATATTCTATATATGTACGAGGTTCGAGATATTCGGCAGGATAATGGTGGAGAGCGAAACATTCGGTCATTATCTGGACGAATATGCTCGGTCGAGTGTATTATCTGACTTAAAACTTCCTTCTCATTAAATTCTTGTTTGAAAAGCGAAGAAAGTAATAATATTATAACATTTGGGAGAATTGAATTGCAAATATGAACAGTTTGATCGTTTGGGATAACTCTTCGAATAAAACAGCACGGATGTTAAAACAGAAACTCCTGGTAAAAACTCCGTCAGGTCACGTTGTCATGTTGAATGTTTGTATGAGAACAATACAGGCTATGAGCCAGTATATAGTCACGCCCCCCCCCCCCCCCCTCCCATTAGGGAATTTTTCAGACAATGTTTTTCTGAAAGTTTAATAATTAAGAAATATTTTAAGACATGTTTGTCATTTGGCGACTGGGGCGTATATAAGTTACAGGCATTTGTTGGATCAGCGTATAAAAGCATGTGTACAAAATTTCGCAAAATCACCACGATGTTTCATAAACAGGCCGAAAATTTGAAAAACGTTACCACACACAATTAACTATAGAGTCTTGGCTATGAATCAGTGTCTAGTCACGCCAACCTTACAACTCACTCCATTTAGCCTGCATCTCACCCCACACATCACTACCTTACCCCACCCCACCCGACACCATCAACATTAACACATTTTCTAAAATTATGTTTTTGAATGTCCAACATTCAAGAGATGTTTTAAGGCATGTTTTCCAGCTGGTGCCTGCAGCTTTAATAATTTACAAGCATTTCGTTGGTCTGATTATAAAACCGTGTGTACATTTTTTTTTAAAAATTGTGAACAAGGTTTTATAAGCAAACTGACGATTTGAGTTAGTTCAAATTGACCGTACCATCAAGGCTATGGGCCACTATATTTTTAGGGCCCATTTCCTACCTTCTCACATCTCAACCACTGCAAATTGTAAAAGACCCCACAAACACACACACACACGCACACCCAAACACGACCGACCCCACATTATACATTTTCGTCGCATGTGCTGCATGTGTTGTGCGCACATTGTGCGTTAGCACATAGGCACATATTGGCATATCCGGCATGTGACACATTGTGCACTTGCACACAAGTACATACCATCAACCACCAGACCCACGTTCCGTGGAATCCCTTTCTAGTATCCGACTATACTTCTAGAATCCCTTTTTCATCGTATGTGCCAATGTGCTGCATGTTTTGTGCACACATTTTGCATAAGCACAGAACCACATATCGGCACGTCCAGTAGGGTGTGCCGAGGTGCTGCATGCAATGTGTACACATTGTGACATAATGTGTATTAATACATCAGCACATCTCTCTACGATCAACATACAGTTTCTTATATGTAAGGTACCCTAGCTTGCACGAGGTCTATGCACTTTATAGACTAATGAGGCTTAGATTAATGGACCAATCTGTTTGCGCCTGTTGAAAACCTGACTTACGATAGAGTTGAGACAGGGTCAGGCATAGCTAGGAAGTATGAAGTAGTTCTACTAGTTAATAGTAATGGTACAAAGCTGTTAGGGTGGTAGAAGACTATATTATTGGGTGACTACAATAGAAGCAAATCATAGGATAGATAGTTGAAGACGAGATGGGAGCCGATCGTAAGACTACCTGGAGCTGTATAGGAGCTTGGAATCCCACTTACGGAATCCCACTTTTACAGAATCCCTATAGAAGCCCGTTTTACCGAAATGAGTCGAAGAGCAGTATGTGGAGTCACTCGTTCAAGCAATTGCTTGATAGCTCATTTGCTCGATAAGATTAGAGTCGTTCGAGCAAGCAGTAGTGGAATACAACTGTGATAGTGATATGAATTGGGACCTGAAGCGACAGTAGTGTACTAAGAGCCGCAGCAGTACCACAAGTTAGTAATGGTTGAGACAGTCAAGCGTTGGACAGAATGGTGGTAGCCAATAGCAATGATAAAGAGCAACAATGGTACGAAGCTGCAAGGCTGGTAGAACACCATACTAAAGGTGAATACAATACACACTGATCATAGGACAGATGGTGGTGTCTATGGACATGTCAACGGCGTTAGTCTTGAAGCTATGAAGGGTATGGGTTGGTTTAGAAGCCAGGTGCTGAATAGGGTTAGAAGCCATAACTATCTTCAGATAAATATCCTGCAAAAGGTATTCTTCAAAAAGATATCCTCAACAGGTATCCTCAAAAGGTATCCTCAAATAGTACATCACTATGTCATAAGTATCCTCAAATACCTGTATGTGCTGCACGTGATGTGCACATGTTGTGTGCACTAGTACACAAGCATATATTGCCACATCCAGCATGTGGCTATGTGCTACATGTAATGTGTACACCTTGTGCACTACCACACAGACACATCTAGGAAAGTTATGATACTTAATAGGGAGATCAGGGAAGTCATAACTTAAGCACGACAGACCAAGGGATGGAAAGGATAATAAGCTATGGATTAGACTAGGATAGGCTGAAGCAGGGGATTCCGAAAGAATCCGAACTAGTAAAACAATTGTCGGGTTGATTGTGGTAATTCTGGATAATTAGATCGACTCTTATACAAAGGAACGCATCTCATACCACTACCTGCTAGTTTTATAAGCCTCTAGGTGGTATTAGAAGCCTTTATGGTCCTATAGCATAGTGTGCTCCTATTAAAATTTAGGATTCTCAAGGAATCCGAACTATTACAACTTGTCGGGTTGTTGGTGGTAATTCTAATCGAGGATTCTGGGTAATTAGATTGACTCTTATACAAAGAAACATGCCTGTTATTAGAAAAATGAGGATTCTGGGGTAATCCGTTCAATCCGTCCGCACCAAATAAAGTGGTTTTGGGTTGATTTTGGAGATTTGCAGGGATTGTCGGGTCTTTTTGGGTAATTAGTTTTACTTCTATTCAATAGAACTCACCCTTCAAACATTCTCTTTGCTATTAGAGGGTTTTGGGTCACATATCCACATATAGAAACCAAGATGGCGGCCTCCAATATACAAAATGGACGACGGAAACACATATCTTCCTAACAACAAACGCTGCGCATGTGCACAGAGACCACGTATCATTATGGTAATTATGTCACAACATGGCTGCTCACAGGGCTACCAACAACCCAACATGGCGCCACTGGGTCACGTGACTGTGATGTCACATTTAATCCACCATTTGAGATCCATAAGATGGGTGACGAAACGAAATATTAACAGAGACGCGCCTATTATAGGGAAAAAACTAGTATAACATGTACCCGGGCGACCCACATCTATGGATCTCATCTGGTGGATCTCATGTAACGTCATATCACATGACTCAGTGGCGCCATGTTGTGCTGTCATTGTAAAACACCCATAATTCATATAGAAACCAAGGACAAATTTAACACTGTAACAGTTAAATTTGTTTAGCCGAGGCCGTGGTATTTACATGCGCATTACTCAGTAATGCCCCAACCCCTAATGACAAACAATGGAGCAAATTGTAGCATTTTGAATAAGCTTTCAGAAAATCATAACCTGCCAAATTCCTCATGGAATTATATATGCATTATTTGTGGCTGTGATTCTTTCGGGAGACAGCGAAGCAGTGTTGGTGATAGTAGCAAAGCCAATAGCTGGGATAATAACTTATTGTCGTCGCCGTTAGTAGTAGCTTAGTAGTTTTGCTTCAAGACCGCAGTGGTGGTAGAAGACGACTGTGGTTGTAGTGGAAGCAGGCAGTGGATGGTTGACAGTAATCGTAGGCAGTAATTGAGAAAGTAGTAGAAGTAATATCATAGCAGAACACAGGAGAAGTGGTTGGGGTGCCAGAAGGCCAGAAGCCAGAATCAGGAGATAGAAGAACGTTTTGAAGTTACAATAGTAAAAGATGGTAATTGTAAATGATAGCAGCAATGGTATCCAATAGCCATATCATCAACAGACTTCGATAGCCCATACATAATATTTACCATGCTAAGGATATGAGGATGCTCAACGTTCGGAAATTTTCTCGTGACTCACTTGACCCCAAACGGCAAAATGGGGAAGGAGATTCTAGAAATTCCCGATAAACAGATGAGCACATGGAGATAGTTGGAACAGTCAAGGCCGAGACCACCGATCTCCGTTTGGAAACAACTGTGATCGGGGGGACTCATGGGTATAGGAAGTTGGCCATTTTTATACTAAGGGCTGAGTCTGTCGCTGACCGACTATACTTGTCTCTGTCGGCCCATAGAATACTTGCCTGAAGAACAAAGACATGAACCTCCGACAGAATTCCAGAGCGAGAGCTGGTCTGGGATCCGACGGGCGCTCTGGCCCCCTTGCTTCTGACTTCCTGACTTTGGTAGGGACAGGGGACATTCATAGAAATTGAGGTGTCACATGTCAACAAATCCCAAATCGTTCCTGTGCGCGTTCGGCAGGATGGAACCCTTTGGTTGTTCATACTAAGAGGTTCATAAAGAATGTCAGAATCTTGACAGTTGTGCCAGAAGAACTGCAAGTAACATTTGTGGCATATGCTAGTAAAGAAACCAGAAGGCAATAGAGGTGATACTCGGTCTCTATATATCTATGCCAAAAAGGACCACCGCCGTGGGGAATAATATACCTTGTCGAAGATTCTGCAATTTCTATTCCTCTGGACGAGAAATAAAAGTAGGCCTTGGAGTAGTCGGAAGAAGACATTGGGTAGGCAGTACAGATCAAAACACGAAGACTAGTAACAAAGAAACGGAGTCCTTTCCAAATTTAAGTCGCTTCCAATCTGAAACTCCACACGGGACGATTCCATCTTTCAGAAATCTGTTTGCGAAGTGAGAAAACAGGAATTGATAAACGCGTTGGGATGTTTTCAAGATATGGACGATTCTGGTTAGGTGTTAAGTAAATGATGTTGACGTTCCCTAACAATTCAGGCAGAAATGTCCTAATCTTGAAACAGGCCGATGCTTTTCTTTCTCAATTCGATTTTCAAATACATCAGATCGAGTTGCATGCGTATAATGTGGATCATGGACTCATCAAACCATTACTGATAGGTAAACTTCAAAATTTAACCAAACAGAAAGGTGTTGGTCACTGAACTATGTTATACATACTATGTCATATTCGTGAAATGTACTAATTAGTTTCTTCTAACAGAGCATAATGACATCATGTGATTCTTCAATAACAAGGTCTTCTCATCTGTCAACTGTTGACGCGTCTTTTGCGACATACATATTTTCCTTTTATACACGCCGTATTTGTGTAGGCAGAGTTGAACACTAGAAGTGAAAAAGGGTAATTTAGTTAATTTAAGCGATACTTACTTCCTCGCCATGTAGTTTGTGCATGGAGTGCATATATTATCCATGAACGAAGCGTACATGAAAAATATTGTATGACTATACCTCAAACAGCTCCGCCGTAATATGCGCATCAAGTCTTGCCATTTCAAAATTCATGTCATGCCTGTCTGTCTCAAACGAGGCTCACGTGATGTGCGTATAATATCGAAGCGATGATATTACAAACGCGAAAACAAATCGGTTGTTTTTTGCGATGAACACCCCGGACCAGTTCTTCTAGAAAATGTTTTACTTAATTTCCATGACAGCTGTCCACCCAAAACGTAAGGGAATCCATGGTCTTGAAAGATATTCGGAAGAAAGTTGACTTAACCCTTTACCCAACGAATCGCCCACATCCGCCCGCGTAATATGCAAATTCAGCAGTTGAAAAAATATTATTTTTCAAAAAATTTCGACAAAACCATATCATGTGACCCCTCGTTGGAACGAGCTCGACGAGCTCTTTCCAACGAGGGGTCACATGGTATGGTTCTGTTGAATTGTTTTCGAAAAATTTGAAAAAATGATATTTAAAATAATAAATTTTGATATCGTCTGCGTTGGGTAAAGGGTTAAATTATACCTCAGACATTGTGAGATATTACTAAGAGTTGGGTATTTCTAATAGATATTTCTAATTCCTAGAGCTGTAACATGCTGTCAGTAGAATGTATGTTTTGTTTGCCTTTCTGGTGTGATATTATTAAATTTTTAAATAACCATTGTCATACCATGAACATATTATTACAACACTCAGTTAGTTTGGGTTGTCCTACTCCATCCCGTAGACGAGATCAGAGACCAATACTAAAAAACATTTACAGTTGTATTTTCTAGAATTGTATTTTCCCACTTATTAATATAACCGACTAAAATGAATCAGTAGCAATTTAAAAGATATGGCAATTTGCTAATGGTTTAGTTCAACCCATTTAAAGTCATAACGAGAAAATATACAGTTCTAGAAAATACAATTGTAAAAGTTTTTTAGTACTGGGCCCAGATAAGCTAGATCAAACACGACGCCGTGTTTGACCTAGCATATCTGATTTCGTCTTCTCGACGGAATACGACAACCAGGACCAATTGACTGTAGTAATAATTTGTATTTATCACTACCTTCTTTAACCCTTTACCCAACGCAGACGATATCAAAATTTATTATTTTAGATACCATTTTTTTAATTTTTTCAAAAAATTTCAACAAAACCATAGCATGTGACCCCCCGTTGGAAAGAGCTCGACGAGCTCGTTCCAACGAGGGGTCACATGATATGGTTTTGTTGAAATTTTCGAAAAATAATATTTTTTCAGCTGCTGAATTTGCATATTACGCGGGCGGATGCGGGCGATTCGTTATATAAAGGGTTAATATATTATTATGCATGTAAAAGGGAATGCCCTTATCTGTGCAGTTCACATTCACTTCCCTGCTTGGTATACAGATACCAGCAAATACAAAACCAAAACTTAGATCCAAGTGTTAACGTAAGATGCATACGAGAAATATTTAAACATCGCTTTCAAGTTCACACGCCACTTGTCTAATTCTGATTGGAATTCGACGCTGATATGGGCTATTTGTTTGCCCAATTTTTGTGGAAATTTGCACATTGACGATCGTTGATGTAATGTGATGTGCCTTGGCTCGCAAGATATACAGGCATTCTTTCCCGCCCCAGTTATTTATATTCCAATCAATAAATATTTAATTTCCATTGAAAACATCAAAATATTAAAATAATTTGTGGCCCTATACGCAGTATAATCATACAACTACTGCTGTGCTGGGCCTCCATTTCTAATTGTAATATCAGCAACATGTCGTTCAAATCAAGTTTCGATTGAGCAACATTTCTAGCTTTGATTCACAGAAAATGAATCATTATGAAATTTTACAGATTCAGTCGTCCGGAATATATCAGTTGGTTGGAAAAGCGAACTGTAGTCTCGCTTTTCCAACCAAGTGATATATTCCAGAGGAGTGAATCTAAACATATAGGCGATAATCTATTTGAGGGTTTGACTGGTTCCAGGCCATAACAGCTTCGAATGTTTTTTTACAGAATTAGACAGGTAATCTGAGAGATTGATAGGCGCAGTGAAGAAGTATCTATTTTGGGAAATACAACGTTGAGGTGCGCCGAGGTTGTATATATATGAGATCAAAAGAACAGTGTTGGTTTTGGGTATTGACTGAGCTTTAACTCAGACCGTTCGAGTCCAGAACGGCTAAATCCACCCTACGGTGGATTTTCAAATGGAGCCCGTCCTTTTTTGTAGAGTGGGGCACCTTCCGTGCATAAGCACTCAGTCTGAACAGGCAGCGCCTTGTGGAATTTAAAAAGACGGATGCTAGATGTATGTTTGTAGCTCTCAAGGAGTGAAGTGATGTCAAGACAATCTGTCCGTGTTTGTTTGGACAACTTTTTATATATTCTCATGTCTTAAACGAAAAACGGTATAAAGTCGCCAGTATTGTGAAGTTCATAAACGACAGGATACGTGATGGCTCTATCGGTTTATGTCAATTTGTCTCAGAGAAGTGTGTCGATAATTAGCGAATAGAGCCGTCGCTAAATAATGTAACTGAGCGTTTAACAGACGCCAATTAAAGACCTTAGTCTATATAAGATTGGCAATGTACCGGTCATTGGAAATTCTAAAAGTCATATATAACCGTCCGTTTAGTTTCGCGTCGTTCAAAGTAACAGGAAGCTCAGTTCTGTGTACTTTTCTGTAAATTGATGATCCCGTAATATCTAGTAGAATCGTATATGGTATAAATTTCCTAATGCAAGTCGATGCCAGGACCCAAAGTTATATTACCAGGACACATCAGAAATACATTAGAAATGTGGAGATTCTGTCAAGCGAACTTAAATGAAAGCAAAGTCGTTTAAAAACATATTTATATTGGCCGGACTGTTAAATGTCAAAGAGAGCGCTTATCGCTTGAATTTATTGCCTGTAAACGATATATATTTGTGGTTAGACCCAGGGTAGGCTGTATCTCAAGCTCCGGAAAACTCAGTAGGCCGCGGAGGGTTCTGCTCTGAGATTCGGCGCAGGTCCACAAAGTCGTGTCAGTGCACAGCCATGAACTGCGGAGGGTACGCGAGCGTTAGTTAAATTGCTAAACAGTCAAGAGCTGAGGCGGATTATTTAGTGTTAGAACTGTTTGGCTGCCGAGAGCTGTTGATAATGTTATAACTTTATACGTGAATTTTGATACAGTAATTGTTTGGTAGGGGGAGTCCAAGTTAACCCTGCGAGGGCAAGACTTTATAACTGAACTGTGGCAGTGAAACTAGGAAATGTGCGAAGACGCCGTCGAGGGCGTACCATAAACAGAACTTTAAGCAAAGTGAGTCCAGGTCACTGTGGGTTTAATCCTTTGAAAGAAGTATCGCGAAAACGCGCATAAACACTGTCATAGTTACTGGGACCAAACCCATGATGAGACGGAGACCGAAGCTAGAAATGTATGCTTGAATGGAGGACTCCGCTAGTCGGTCCTTATAGTACGAAGAATGAACTCGATATATTCTCGAACTGATGAATATATAGTGCATAAACTCTATTTATCATATGACTCGTCCGTTTTGTTCACTGTAAAACATTTGATATTTTGTTTTCATATTGATCAGTGATAAATAAAGCCTTCCGTCAATTTCATTGGTCAGTTTCAAAACTAGACAATTTGATTGGCTGAACAAAATAAAACTGGGGCACATTTTCATAATTTGCATCATTAGAGTTGGGAGCTTTCATTGCTCAATTTCAAAACTGGACAATTTGATTGGCTAAACAAAATACAACTGGGTGACATTTGCATAATTTCAATAGGGAGAATTTACATTATCTGTCCTATTTAGAGTTGGTTACATTATATTAATCTTTTACCTACAAGAAAAACGCCATTCATTTTTTTTATATTTTCACTTTTTGCTTCCAAAACATAGGTTATGACCCCTCATTGGAACGAGCTCGATGAGCTCGTTCCAATGAGGGGTCATAACCTATGTTTTGGAAGCAAAAAATGAAAATTTTTAGTTATACGAGGATGTTTTTTCCAAGTGCCGTCTGCAACTCAAGTTAGGTGATGGGTTAAAAAGTCATACTAAGTGTCTAATTTGTGCCTGTATGTGTGTGTCATATGATAAATAGAATATGAAATGAGTGTTTTTCTCATATAATATTTATGAAACTCGTCCGAATTTTCCGTTTGGGCTCGCCAGAGGCTCGCCAAAACGGAAATTTCATAGACTCCTTTCATAAATATTATATGAGAAAAACACCCATTCCATATCCTCTATATATTGAAAGCTGATGAATTTGTACGATATGCAAATGTACCATATATTAAAACAAATTATCTTTTCAGTGTGTTATCATCGATCACCTTTAAATATTTCAAGCCATTGACCCCTTCAGGAGCACGAACAGTTCCAAGAGACATACGTACGAACCTGGGGCCAGCTGACAGCCTCAGGGTGTCGACTGCGCCACTAACGAATGCTTAGATAACCCACCTCCCAACATTTATAAGCAACCACCCTTATGAAAAATGACATCAGCGTCTAAAAATGAAAAATAAACATGCATCTGCGAAATAACGAGACAAGAAGATAGTTAGAAAATATTTGAGCAGGAGATGAGGGATATCGCCATCTCCCACCACCTTCTTGCATCTTCTCCCATATGAGGCGGGTCCACGTCCCATGTGACATGGTGGGTAGGGAAAGCTGTAAAGGGATGGAATTAATGACGACACACCTTTTCTGTGGACCTGTTTCCTTACTAATTCCTTCCTCGGCCCGGATTACATCAGCCCAAGTACCCTCGAGCTATTCTTGATCACATGGCCTACTTAGAATGACGGAGACGGCAAAAGGGCACGTCGGAAAGATAATGGGGCACCGCTGTCAGAACAGTTTTCAGAATTGTACTCCAACGTCTTCTGTGCCAAGTAACATGTCTTTAAGAAGCCTAGAGAAGCCACAGGACAAACCAACACCCATCATGAAATGTCGACGAGTCAATACAGTCCCTTGGGACCCATCCTTCCGGTAACATATTTTCATAGCGCCATCAATACTAAAATAAACGACAGAAAACCTCCGTCTACCACATCAAATAGTAAACTAGCAACGGTCTAATGATTTTATTAAGAATGAAACACGAACACGATTAGTGCAGACACACCATCGTCTTTTCATACAGAATAGCCACGAGTTCATTTGTGACATTCTTATTTATTTATTTATTTATTTATTTATTTATTTATTTATTTATTTATTTATTTATTTATTTATTTATTTATGTTTTAAGGTCACATATTTCTGCACAATGGCTAATCGTGACCACGACAGTTTTACGGGTGGGGGAAGCCGTAGTACCCAGAGAGAACTACCGAGCAAAGGCGTGCAACTGTCAGCTCCCCAACATACTAACTCCACACAAGCAGTGTTAGCATTGGTTGATGACAGGTGCACCATCGACGTGCAGTACGCCTTAATACACAACGCCACCGTGCTCCCACGTGGGCAATGGGGGTGAAGTGGACCTTCTACCTAACACGGTGGGCAGACGACCCTTGGAATATGTATTTTGGAATAACTAAATTTGTTCATTTTCTACCTCCAGCACATAGGTTATGGCACCTCATAAGAACGAGCACGACGAGCTCGTTCCAATAAGGCCTCATAAGGTATGTTTTAGGGGTTGAAGTTGCCATAATAATAAAATTTTAGTGTCATTCTTGTGAATAGTGCTAGCAATACACTCTGAAATCAGTAGGGTTCAAAATCAACCCAAATCAACTGGGAAGAGTGAATATGAACCCACTTGGGTTCATATTCACTTAACCCTGTTGATTTGTGTTGATTTTTAACCCATCTGAATTTTAGAGTGCAGTAGGACAAAGGAAAACCAACAACTCAAGCTGTATGGTCACCAAATCGAACAAGGAATATTTTTTTCAGGTCGGAATGAAAGTAATAAGTCGACTTGACGATATTGGAAAATGTTTAGAAGAGAAAGTTATGCTGCCTGACCACAAAAATTAATTATTTGAATTACACCCAGTCGGTTTACTCCTTTTAGCGCCTCTCACCCTCCCTGTGTTGAAATGTATCGAATTTTGTTTTGCCTCGGAAAGGGTTTTGCGTGGGAATGTTCTATTAGTGTTATCAGTTCATAATTCAGCTGTCTTTCTCGTCTCAGTTAAACGAATATTTATATAATTATCTCTCTTTTTCTCTCTAATAGGTCTTTATACAAAAACATGATCACAGACCGAGACATGGGACTGCGAAAATCTGTGGTGTCATGTCAGATATACGTTCTCAAGTATCCTGTTTGTTATATAGACCCCTGGTTGTTTGTTCAAATCTGCATGTCGTTTCTAATTTTATACCCGATAACACTTTGATACCATTATTTCATATACACCCATTTTTGTTGAAGACTATTTTACCCACCGCTGTTCACGTTTTGAAAAGAGCTTCTGCAAAATCTGCGTCATGGATTTAACAATTGCGAATAGCACACAAGATGATTTTAGCTCTTAAAACATACAATTTACTATTATAATCCAAGCCAAAAGAGGCAAGGTATCTACAATATACCTGGCTTTCAGAGGGTTTGTAAGAAAAGGTGTAAATGTCGACCACTTTGATATTCCAGCAATACAGACATGGGTAGGAAAATAATTTTCCTTTTAAGTTGCTTATTGAAGGGTGAAATAAATGAAAAAGACTCTCATCTGACGAAGATTATACCCACCGATTTGTCACCCTCAATAACACTGAAAGTCACTCATATTTTACTAGAATTGGTGTAATATCTACGTTTTGTCTAGAACAACAATAGACGTATCATTAAATTCTACTTGTGCAAATTAGCCTTTAAGGGAAACCGCTGCGAAGAAAACTTCTGGTGACAGATATCTCTTACTAAAATCTGTTCAACTGACGTGAACTGAAATTTATGAAAGTATATGATAGTTTCACACCACGCTGCGCCGCTATTCAGCACAGGACGTTTCAACAAAAGCCGAACGAATAACTTTCACCTCGACCGAAACTGAAGTAGTTTTCTGGCGTCTGCTCGTCTTGCACTCGTGAAAGAAACGAGAAAACACCGTCCCGAACAAGAGGTTCTCCATGCACAAGTCAATTGTTTGGCATTTGTAGCAGACTTTTTTCATCACGTCCTCGTAGGAGGGAACATAGAAGAACCCTCAAGCACTATATGCATAATATGTGGGGGGATTGTGAATGGAAATTCCTACCTGTCAAGGTAGTGGAATCCCGGAATCGGAAATACATCACAAAGAGGGCAGACAGGCAGGCGGCGACTCTATTCGTTCACAAAACATTCTTTATTTCAATGTAGAATACCCACAAGTTCAAATTTGTTATATGAAACTATAAATATTTTACTATTTTTTCATCAGTTGATATAATTATAAAACACAATTGCTTTGTTATGAGTTTTTATTATCTTCTTCATTAGACATGGATGTGGTGGTTATTTTGGGACTAATCCATGTTGAGATATTTATGATTAAATAGTTGACTGTTTTGTGAAATAAACAGGAGTTCAGTTTGCCCGTTCGACTCGGTATCCTCTGACTCTTATTCAAGTATTGAGTCCATTGGTTCTGTTCTTAACCCCTTGCACTCTGATGTCAAAATGGCAAAGTTTCAGTGGCAAATATTTCCCATAATGCCATTTGATATTTAACCAAATATACCTTGTTTGACAGAGCTCCGTGAGCTCTGTCAAACAAGATATAATTGGTTAAATTCACAGTTTAACAAGAGAAAAACAGAGTGATTGGATAAAGTTCAGTTGCACTACCAGAGTGCTAGGGGTTAATTAATATAAAAATAAATGTAAACATGCACCTTTTAACTCTTCGGCTACGACCTACTGCTGACGACACTTCATTATTTTTTCCTCTCAGACAATTGATATTTTTACCTTTTTTCAGAAACATGGCTTCCGATCCTTTGCTGCAATGCTTTTCATTCTTTGGCCAAAAGCCACTGCAGACGACATTTGCAGTATTTCTTCATTTTTTGAGAACTGAAATTTAAAAAAAAAAATTCTAGAAACATTGCTTTCGATCCTTTGTTGCAGTGCGTTTGTCCCAATGAATGGCATACTTTGAGAGCAGAATATTTTAACCATTTTCCCTGAATAACGTTTATGATCCTTGAATAACGTTAATTACCAGCTAGCGAAATTCTCAAAAATAGACATTCAAATTTCATTATGTTTTCCAATGTTTGCCTCCAAAACATAGTTTTTGTGTTTTAAATGCAACGAGCTCCTTGAACTCGCTCTAAGGGGAGGGGGGGGGGCATAAGCTATGTATTTGAGGCAAAAAAAATCGCAAATATTTAGTTGTTCGAGAATTTATTCCGGAAAGGTCACCTGCTATTCGAGTTTGGCAAAGGATTAGCAAAACAAATGTTAATGGCAGCTTCGTGTGCAGCGGAAGGCAGACCTCCTGGGTTTGTTAAATAAATGCTCAGGCATTCCTCAGACCCTTGCTAGATGTGTAATTGTCTCCCTTTTTCTTTCTTTTTAAATCCTTTACCCAACATGATTATTAGAGGACACTTCTAAAACGTTTCTTGAAAAACTAAAAAATCAAAACATAGCTTATTACCCCTCATTGGAACTAGCTCGATGAGGAGTCATAAACTATATATTAGAGAAAACAATGTAAAAATTAATAACTTTTGAATGGCGATTTTTGTGAATAGCGTTGGCCTGATATGCTCTTACGTTGGATAAAAGGTTAAAAGAAAATAGAGAAGCTCTTCTTTTACGGCATTATAAACAAAGATTTGTTTGAGTAACAGCCGCATAAATAAATGGGAGGGGCACTGTATGTTTAAAGTGATCATCGATACCCTCTTATAGCGAAATATAAAGTAATGGTTCGTCTTTTCACCCATGACTGTCCATTACGAAACCATATAACATAAATACTACCCCATAGTATCAAATGCTTCCTCATACTAAGTTATTATACTAAATATTATCCTAATAAACACAAAGGTGCACATTTAACTTGAGACATCTTATATACACAGTTTTGGTCAATTTATCTCTTCTTATTCTGTTAAAATTTATGTAAATAATGTAAAAAGACTCGCTTGTAATCATGCAACTGCCAGTACTGCTTCGATTATATTTTATGATAAAAAAAACCTTTATGCAGTTACCTTCTTGTTTTGTTCTACCTGGGAGCGGAGCCTGGGGATTGGTGTAGGAGCAATCACGCGCCTCTTACTGAACGGCTTGATTGTCAAGTGCCCTCACGATATTTACAGGAAACGATTCGGGAATGAAAAAATATCGAGCTTCTTATTGATAAAGCCTTTTAAGCTCATAGCTGTTTTGCGCCCGAATTAATAATTAAAGAGCCATGGGGAAACAAAACGAAAGTGATATAATTGTCATATTAAGGCACTTTGGTCTGGAGGCCAGCACGAACTACGTTCACTCTTGCCGAATAATTAAACCTAGCATATGAACGAAACTGTGTAGGCAAGAGCAATGTTCGGTTAAGGCAGGTATCAATTTTTTTGAGAGACGCTAGAAGTATCCTATTTGCATATTATTACCTCTCTGTCTTATCCCCAAGTCACAGGCGTCCACACAAAAGACCCAATAGACGTGACTATGGTTAAAAACTTCAATCTGAAAAAAAATTGGACACAGATGAGGATTTAAAACACTTAAAAAGACAGAAATCATCTTGAATTTGTTTCCGGGGAATATTGATCGATGAAGCTTGGTTTCCTATAATGACGTTAGTCTGGCAACAACACACCCCAGCCCACAGACACAGCAAACTTCCAAGTCATATAATTCTCTGTTGGCAAAGTAATTATGAAGGCTTCATAAGTTGAGAGTAAAGTTTTAGAAACAAACAGCGAACTGCTGTGATATATCATCCCATTACGTTTGAATACCTGCCCCTTTTCTGAATATGCAACAGCAATATTCAATTAACTCTTTGAACCCTAGTGGGCGCTTTTCCAACCAGGAACATGATACGTCATGACGTCATTATATAGGATGGCTGTTCGTTAAATGTGTGGGGTAGATCAATCAATATTTTCAACGTGCAGCTCCAAGGCTGCACGTGAAAATATTGATTGGTCTACCCCAAATAATGAATATGGACTCTTTTAATTGCTGCCATTGAACTGGCATGGAAGATACCACGAGAGTTCAAAGGGTTAAGATTCGACAAACGACTTTTACCATGGAAGTTGAAACGAATACTGACGAATGACAACAAGCAATATCAACTTAATAAGGATATTCTGTGCTACACAAATGAAACACACACACGGTGTTTTAGAGGAGGCCGGGGAGGGGAATTCTCGGATACAAATGATGGATAATCAAGCTACAGTCCTTTCAACCAATTACAAACACTGAAAGGGTTGCTGTGCGCTTCTAAAAGAGTATCCCATTTCGCCAAGTTTCAATCTTTGCCGGAGAGGCAAACAACTTGGTTGCTGGAACACCAATTGGTCACAAAGGGAAAATTGTTCTGGATTCCGCTAACATGTGGGGATTTGTTCCTGTGAATAGACAATTCTCGCAAAACCTTTTCTCTGGATAGTACAGGATAAGGTACCATTTTTCGACGCCTCGTAATCGCCTATTTGCCTTTTAACCCTTTACCCAACGTAACGGCCAAAACCGGCCAGCGCTATTCTCAAAAATCGCCAATTAATTTTCACTATTTTTTTCATTTTTTGTCTCAAAAACATAGGTTATGACCCCTCGTTGGAACGAGCTCGTCGAGCTCGTTCCAACGAGGGGTCATAACCTATGTTTTTGAGACAAAAAATAAAAAAATTAGTTATTCAAGAATTTTTTTTGCAAGTGTCGTCTGCTTTTCACGTTAGGTAAAGGGTTAAAGAAAATAGTTTGATGTTTACAAAAAACTAACACGTTTACGATGCATACTATTTTCAAGATCATGTAAATTAAATGTTCACAGCATATTTTAATTATTATTGAAAAGAAAAATAAGCGCTGACTTTAGAAAGTTGATACCGTGTTTCTAATTTTCGTTCTAGAGTTTTCGATAAAGACAATGACGCTTGCTGATGTTAAGGTTGCTACACTGTGACTGCAGTCACGGCGTAACAGCTTTCACTCCATCAAACGTCACTACTGGTAAAAGTTAAACCCATTGATTGACTTGACTCTATCTTGGGAAACAGGAGTGCAGATTGATTTGCGAGGTATCTGATGACGGTCCAGCAATCCAGTTGTATAGAGATGTTGCCACCTCTGAATGAACTGAATCGAAAAAAATATTCATAGTGACGTCATATAAACATGACGCCAGTTGATCGTTTTTCAATTTAATTCTGAATTTTTGAGGGCGCAGCTGTGATAATGCGATAACAAAATGTCTATGATAGCCAGCGATGTTTTTGTGAAAAAAGCTACTCGAATTCAATATCCGGTATTTTCAAATAATTTGATCAGATCTCCTGCATCGTGGTGTTATTTGTTCACGAGTCTCTCTGTCGATGATGGGGGTATCGTCTAGGACCAGAGAAGGGAATATCAAATGCACCAGTTCAGAAATTAGGAAACGCGCCCCAATTAACACACTGATTTATGTAAATAGAAATTATTATCCCAACCCCATAAAAATACAGGAATCCAATCGCCGGTAATGCACGTGGCAAATCATATAAACTATGGGGTTTTATTTTTAGTCAAGATACAAATTGCACGTGCAGAATATTATTCACGTGCCAAAATAGCAAACAAATCGCTACGAAATTATAGTACAGGGTATCCAGAATGAAAGAGAAAAACCCGCACGTTGTGACGGATGATATCGGAAAAACATAAAAAACAATTGGCATGTTGCATATGGAAAAACGCACCCCCATATTTTTAACACTTTCAATGCGATTTATGAAATGGTTCAATCAGTTTGAAGGGAGCACGGTGGCTCAGTTGTTACGGCATTGAACTTCAAAGTGAAAGGTTCATGGTTCGATCCCGCCAGGGGTAACTGCATTGTGTCCTTGGACATGGCACTTCATTCCGATTGCCCGCGTGGGGGCACGGTGGCGGTGTGTACTAAGGCGTGCACGTCAATGGTGCACTTGTCTTCAACCAGTGCTAATCCTGCTTGTGAGGAATTTGTACCTTGGGGAGTCAGGCAATTGCTCGCCGTTGCTTGGTGGTTCCTCTCCGGGTACTCAGGCTTCCTCTTCCCGTAAAACTGTCCGACACGAGGTGATCCTGGCTGTCGAAACTGTCGTCAAATCCCAATAAATAAATAAATAAATAAATAAACAAACAAATCAACCAGTTTGAGCAGAAGATAGACCAAGAGCAGGGAGCTCACATATCACAACACCAGATTAAAACAGCTGTCTATGGACTCGGCATTAATGTTCTCTTGTTTGTGTGATCAAAGCCATCAGCGTTTGGACTGTCAGCTCTTACCAGACAGCTTTGCCATACTAGTATCCCAATCTCCAGACCACTCACAAACAAACACATCAGCACCATCGTAAGAGACTCGGGGGCAGGGACCAATACTATAAAACTTTTAGAATTGTATTTTCCCGAATTGTATTTTCTGCCAGTGAAATGACGGAAATGAATCATTAGCATTTTACTGGAAATTTTCAAAATCCAAAAACATTAAAAAATATATAAAATATGCTTAAAGTTTAAACACCAAACAGCCTTGTTAAAGCAACATAACAAGCATACCATCTGACCTACACGCAAACTCTTACAACTAAAAAAAATAAGTTTTACCGGAAAATTTTATTAAAATTGAAAACCCACAATATGATGTAAATCCCCTGGTGATGCATCCAGAACACTCACCTATTAAATACTAAAGGCACGAGGAGTACTTGACTTTTGGACAGCTACCTTAACACAAACTCTTAAAACACTGGACTGTAAAATTTTCAAAGTAAAAAAAAACATTAAAATTTGTGAAAAAAATATATAAATAGTCTTACATTTTGTAGTATGGACGTGATAGTTACCCCCTGAAGGTCATAGGAGGACAAATCAAAACCAAAGCGGTCTAATCGCAAATTCTTACAACTTAAAAAAAAATAAGTTTTACCAAAACCTTTGATTAAAATTTAAAAAAAAAACACAACACGAGGGTTACTCACTAGTGGTGCACCCCGATCACTCAGCTATCAAATACTAAAGCCTTGGAGGTTAATTGACTTTGGGACAATTACCTTAACACAAACTCTTACAGCACTGGAATGGAAATTTCCAAAGTCCAAAAAACATTAAAAATGTTTGGAAAAAAAATATATATTCCTAAATTTTGTAGCAATGAAGTGTTAGTTGCCTCTGAAGGACAATTAAATACCGAATAGGTTTGTTAAACCAACATAACATGCATACAATATGACCTAATCGCAAATTCTTACAACTTAAAAAAACTAAGTTTACCCAAAACCTTTGATTAAAATTTTTAAAAAATACAACACTAGGGTTATTCACTGGTGGTGCCCCCCCCCCCCACCCCCCCCCGATCATTCCCCAAGTAAATACTAAAGCATTGAAGGTTAATTGATTTGGGACAATTACCTTAACACAAACTCTAACAACACTGGACTGTAAAATTTTCAAAGTCCAAAAAGCATTAAAATTGTTTGAAAAAAAAAGTATATATTCTAAAAGTTTGTCGCAATGAAATGTTAGTTGCCTCTGAAGGTCAAAAGACAAATAAACACCACACAGGTTTGTTAAAGCAACATAACATGCATACAATATGACCTAAACGCAAATCCTTACAACGTCAAAAAAATCTAAGTTTATAATATGTTTTTTTTGTGGGGATTGCCTGCAATATTCTCATCTTTCCAACCCACAATATTCCTATCTTAGGCGTGGCTCATGTGATGCAAGTGGCGTTAGAAGATTTTCGAGGCGCCTGATTTTACAAAGGAGAAACAAAAACTTGAATGCCTTTCCGCAAACCCATATCATGCATGCACATCTCAAACGAGGCTCCCGTAATGTCAGTGACGAGAGAAGATTTTCGAGGCGACGGTTTTATAAAGGCGAAGCAAAACTTGAGTGTCTGAAGAGATATTCCATTATTTATTCGTTGTTTACATTTCATGTCTCGTATTTGTTTTTTAAATATCCACTGCTCAAAGAGTAAACACATTGTAACACCAGCCGATCAATTTGGGACGTCATATTCCATCTCGTTAACTCTTGAAACCCTCAAATCCTGGAATGGTAGCGCCTTTGTGTTCCTTTATAGTGAGATATGTCAGTCCAATATCAATAAACAGGGAGGATAAAATAATAACTGCCTGCTGCAGACTGCTGTTATTATTTTGTCATCAATGCCCCCTGTTTCGACTTCTAAAATAAGACAAAAATGTGCGAAATTATGCCTTGGGACGCAAAATCGGTCTTACGAGTTCAAAGGGTTAACGATACCTGATCAGCTAGATCAAGCGACCTTTGGTATATTGTTTGATTTTGTCTTGTCAACGAGACTGGATATGACAATCCATGTCGACTGACTATTATAATAATCTATATAACCCATCCACAAAAAGAAATACTCAGCACCGGCCAAAGATCTGCGACAGTTTAACATCTTCAGTACAATTTCATCATAGGCATAAGGTAAGGATATCAGCATATCTTTTGCCCCCTCCTCATTGATAAGGTTATTTTCCTGTAACTTTATATTAATTAGAAAGGAAATACAGACTAAATATAAACTTTAGCAATATGTACATTCATTTTCAGTTTGTTCTATCTGACCTTTTGTCCGAACTATTTTATTATAATTTTTGTCTCTTACATTTCAAGCTACGACTATGTTTGTTTCTGAAAATTAGGTAATTTTCATTACGTATCAGCAAACTGCTAGTCCTTCAGATGGCAGGCCGGTGGTCAGCACAGTCCCAAAATACGGGAAAGGGCTTCTACACAACCCTAGTGACATCATCCTGGGGTCACCTAGAGCATAAATGCAGTCAAAATAGCTTAAGAATGCAGGAAATGGGTTCTGTGTGATCTTTTCTAAAATCTCAAACTACTCCTTTTGAAGCCTTTCATGCTTTTCCTAGTACGCGCATGTGTTGATCAGCTGAAATAACTTTTTCCCCGTTATTATTTTACCATTTATCTGCCTTTGTCAGTATTGAAATCCTTTCAAACTATTCTACCTTATTCAGTATTGAAAACCTTCCAAAGCCTATGTCTTGTATATAGAGCCCACACAGAGTATGAGTTGATTTCCAGTGAATGGTGTATCGTATGTCACACGCTGCCAGACTAAAGTACAAAGACGTAACGCTCAGACTTAAGAACTGTAAAATGGTCTTTTCGTAACTTTGTATTGATCTTTTGGCACTCAAAAAACCTACAACACTCAGCATTCGTCGTCACTAGATAATTACTTCATTTCCAATAACCACGATACCCGATAAACTAGCGGTTCTCAAATTATATTTGTTTGGAGTTATTTTTCAAAAACATTATATGAGCAGTTAAGATGCACTCTTGATTTCAAACAGACGACATTGCACTCAGTCCTTTCCTGTGAGATGACGTAAAGTGCAGCACTCGAGGTGGATATCAGTTTCAGAAGGATATAATGATCCAATACTGGAGACATATATCGCCATGAAAAAGCGGCGGGCTACAAAATGAAGAAAACTGAAGTACTGTGTCTAGCACTCGTGTCACATATCACCTCTACAATGTCGTGATTAGTGGAAAATGAAAAGTAACACATCTCCAATATTCAGTCAGAGAAGAATATAATAACAAGGTATTATGTTGTTGAGGAGAGATGGTATACGATTGATCTAAGCCGGCATTACCTCCACAGACTTCAAGATGATGTCGGTCAGTTCAAGTGATGTCTTCTGTAAACCCTTTGCTGAACAAAAACTGTCAAATGTACCTACCCTGATTTATCCCATAAATTTACCTAACACGTCCAGCAGACGACATTTCTTGAATAACTGATAATTTTGATTTCAGACCTGCACCCGATTACCGTTAATTTATCCGCATTTGGATCTGGTTTTTAAACTAAATCTGGAATCAGATGAAAAAATCCAAAAAGGAACAATTGTTCTGAGAATTATTGTTCGAGCGTTGGCGGTTATATTTTTAAAAAATCGGTGGAAAATGTCATGCCAGTCCGCAGTATAGCATTAACTAGTGGCTACAAGTGGTATAACTCATTAATGTAAATGCTTGATGGTCAACAATGATTTGGGGTATATTTTCTGTGATCAGTTCCTATAGCTGCGTTTTTTGGAAACTTTCGTATGTATTGTCAGGCAGTTTTATCAGGTTTTACTTCACACAGTTGTGTAAAATCTTTGAAAAACCAAATGGATACTTTACTCTAATGCTGTATAGGCAAAATTAACTCCCTTTCCTGGTGCATATAACGACAGGTTGATTATTTAATCCATTACCTTTTCGTGTGCCTCGCAGTTGTATTCACCAAAACAGTTTTGTGAAGCGGTTTTCTTACCTTTCAACCATGACTGTAGATCTGGATCCGTAAAATAAACTAAAATATGGCCAAATTCAGTTTTGATCCGGATCCCGAAAAATCTCGGTTCCTATTTTCAGCGCATGTAATAATTCTCGCGCCAGTGCATTGTGTGACCTGTAATGTTTTGTTGAGTCACTCTGTTTTAAAAACTAATGTCCCATTTCAACATGTATAATATTCAATCTTTTCTTTCCCTCTGTATGGTAATTATTTTACATATGAAATGCATGAAACCTGCACAGATAGAGTTAAGCTTCTTTGGTGATTTAAACTGTAATTTTTGTTCTTAATGTTCTATGAAGTTTAAATAGGGGTTGCACATATTTTTTTCACGAGAAATGCAAAATGAATTTTCACAGTATAATTTAGTTGCTATTGCCAAAACGACAAGTACTGATATTGGAAAGATGATAACGCAGGGGTGTAACCAGCAATTTGGCCAGTCATCGACGACTAGATTTTCCGGACCCTCCCGCCACCCTATACATCGTGTGTTACATTTTCATGGGTTACATACTTCAGTTTATTGAATGGACCGACGTGAGTTTTATTAGCTGGCATTGTGATCAGAACTGTAACTATATTGAAACGTTTCAGTGAGGAGTCGTAAGAGATGGTTTGGAAGAAAAACAAAACATAACAAAGTTTGAATGTCGAAGTTGTGTCTATTATGCGGTACAGTTTTGGCATTTTACTTTGATAAAAACCTTCAACTTTGTAGCTCCACATGACTTTATGTAAGCATTATAGTTGCTTTCAGTGAGGTTTTGAAAGCATCCACACGGTACTCGAACCATAACCTTTTGGAATTCATATAATATTTAACAGGACACCCGATGACTTCTAATTTTTGAAGACAATACAGTTATAAAACAACGTTGACTCCTAATAAGTGTGTTGCACAACAAAAGAATCCATTACACCATGTGTGACCTCCACTCCGCTCGTCCTTATCTTCTGCTCCCTACATTGCCCACACTCCGATCCATCGATAACATGCTTCACGCAGTGTATTGAATAATATTCAAGATAACGTTTGACATCGTAGTATATCACAATACCATATCTACGCCACGCTGACATTATGAAAAGTTTAAGCAGTGGTCTGCAGAATGTGTAGATCATAATACAACGCAATTAAAACTTGATTATAAAACACCATTATATACTTATAAAATGTTATAATGAGACGATTATAACGAGCTCACATGTACAATAAAACTGCATACAGATCCATAATATGCGTTCGCATTAACACTTGAACATTCAAATACAACAATTACATTTGTATTCACTGATGCCACTATACCTAACATTTCAGGACCCCAGATGAAACGTGAAGATGATTTGTATCAAAACCCCAATGAAAATAATTTTGCCCGTCTAGATACGTATTAAATTTTGAAAAAACAGACTGATAATCTGTCACCCGCATTAAGGTACTGTATAAGTAAAGGAAAGTTAGCTTGGAAATAAGTGACAGGGTATTTTCGATGAGGTATAAAATTTGAAGAAAATTATAATTTGTAATACTTTTTGCTGTCTATCCATATTAATGAACACTGCTTCGCAGTTTTGAACACCAAAAGTGGAAAAATTATAACATTTTTAAGATATCTGACACCATCGAAAATAACGTCAGATATTTTCAAGCTAAATTTTCCATTACTTATATAGCACCTTAAACTGTCTTATTCCAAAAATAATGCATCCCCTTTCTATGATCTCAGGCGCCCAGCACAAGTCAAGGAGATGAAAAAGGATATTTGATAGCAGTTTCTCTCATATTACTAGCACAGATATCCCCTCTACACCACAGTAGTTTGCCTAACAATTCTGGATCTCCAGGAAACTGGAGTCTCAACTTTTTCGAATCTGTATGATGCCTGTCTCCAATCAGCCTCTCATAACGTCACTGAAGTTCGTAGATGTTCGAAGCGAAATTTTTTCAAACGCAAAATAAAAACTGGATTGCCCTGGCGCTAAACATTCATTACAAACATCCATAATTTCTTTTTTCTTTGCATTCAACTGTCTTCTTCGTTTTTAATGATACTGTGTTTATAATAAACATATTACAAAACTCAGTTAATGTAGGTTGTGGTATTCCGTCTCGTTGACGAGACCAGATCAGCCAGATCAAACAAGACGCCTACGGCGCTCTGTTTGATCTCACTGATCTGGGGCCAATACTATAAAACTTATATTTGTATTTTCTAGAATTGTATTTTCTACCTATTAATATAACTGACTAAACTGAATCATTGGCATTTTAAAAGATATAGCTAATTGCCACATCGCTAAAAATGCTAATGGTTCATTTCAACCCATTTAAAGTCATATCTATAAAAAAAACTTATCTAGAAAATACAACTGTACAAGTTTTCTAATATTGTCCACTCGTCTCATCAGCTGCCGACCCAGATCAATTGACTGTTGTAATAATCTGTATCTATCGATTCTGTACCGAGTTGGTCAGAATATTTTATCATAACTCCTGTTATAGTCTAGATATATGATTATTCAATTGCCATAATTGTGGTAATTTCGGTGATTACGCACTTTGCTTTCACCAATCATTGACCAAGTGTGTTCATGCACCAAAACATCTATCAATATTGTTTTATCACCCATAAAATCCAAAAACTACCCGACGCAAAATATCCACACACTCCGTCAACTGTCATTTCTTATGTTTAGTCTCAGGATATTATTGAAACGCCCTTAAATGAAAGTTTGTTTTTTAATATTGACAAACGTCTGGTGTGTATGAAAAATTATTTTTAATTGACATTCCTTATAATTAAAAGTATACTGACCTTTGTTTAATGTGTTATCTTAGGTTATCATCCTCACCCAAAAATAATACCCCAGACGAAGCCGGTGTGTTATTTTTGTGAGGGTGATAATCTATCATAACATACTAAACACAGATCAGTATGTTAATATTATCAAATATCCTTTTTTGACCATTCAAATACACTCTAAAATCAGTTGGGTTACAAATCAACTGGGTTGAGTGAATATGAACCCAAATGGGTTCACTTTCACTCAACCCAGTTGATTGGGGTTGTTTTTTAACCCAACTGATTTTAGAGTGTAGTGTGGAGCACTTGTGATGAAAACATAGAGGATATCTAGTGTTTTTGAGTGGATACCGAAAATTATCTCACGAGTGACCGAGACAAATGTTTATTTTTCGCGAGCGCTTTATCCACTGAATAAACACTAGATTTTCTTTTTATTATACGCTTTTTTAATATAATAATCTGATCATTCCTATCGATAATTCCACTCGTTTCAACCTTGAATTGATGCATAAAATAAACAGCGCATTGATACGCCGAAGTGATTTGATCGATACTCGGAACAGGTAGCGTCTTGCTATCTGATTCAGTTGGCGGGTTTCACGCATCAGTTCAAGGTGAATACGTGTTGGATTTTTGCTGGAAATGATCGGTATCCACTCAAAAATACTAGAGTTTCTTTTCATTATATGTTTTAGAACAAACTGATCATTTCCAGTGATAATTTGACTCGTTTTCACCTTGAAGTGATGCTTTGAAAGTCGCCATTTTGATTGGGGCCATGAAAGTGAAAAGTTCTATATTTTCACAGTGGAGGATACGATTTCTATATTTCCGCATTTTTTTCGATATTCAATCGTTTAGCGTTTAATAAATGGACAGGACGCGATGTGTGTTTGAATCGGTGGGTGTTTTACAAAACGGGTTGGAATGTCGTAGTCATATTTCGCCGGAGCCGTAGGCTCTCGCGAAATACGATTACGCCATTCCAACGAGTTATGTAAAACACCCACCGATTCAAACACACATCGCGTTCTGTGTTTATTAGACAACCCATGCATTAAAATTCATTTCAATAATGTCACGCTATTTGAGGCCAAGAGTTGGAATTGCCACTTTATTATTTTTTTATGTAATTTAACTTGGACTAAAGTATACACAAGTCCTAATATTTGTCGAAAAAACACAAATCTCAGTAATTTGGCGATGATTGCTGGCGAAATCTATGGAAGCCTTCGATTAAATAAGATTTATTTGCTTGTGTCACGCTATCTGGTTAAATGGTCAATTAGAAATAATGCGGTCAACTTAACCTCTAATTAGCTAGAATATTGTTTCGCGTTTTCGAAGCAGACATAAGTGAGCGTACACGTGTGGAACATGAAAAGCGATTTTCGCTTTATGGTTACACTAAACCGCTGTATCATCCTGTCGATCGTGGATTTGAATTAGCGATTGTTCACGGGTAATTTGAACGTAAACAGTTTAATCGTGTTCTGGCCGTTTCAGACAATCATTAAAATGTCTAGTTGTTTCAAAAGAGGCATATCTTACCAAGCTAGGAGAGCTCCGAGATATGTTGCCAGACATCACAGAATACGAGCTCATAATAATAAAAGTATCCACAAAATGTCAAGCGAGTCGAACTCAAACAAAACACGCATTAATATCTCTATCCATAACGAATTACAAAGCACTCGTTAAATCAGAATTAATATGTTTAAACTTTGCGTTCCGACTGTATAAAGATTGAAGCAGAATTCTGAGGTGGTCAGTTGGCCTGAGGGCACTCAGAGAAGGTCCGAGTTTAGCCTTGGCCGTCATAGGCACCGAGATTGAAAGTCTGCGCATTGTCGTAACCATGTGAGGGCTGTAAGGAACCGATAGTAGTTGTTAACGGTTGCGAACCGTAGTAGCATAGTAGCCAAAGAAGTAAAAGCTGTAACGTTGAGGTCTAGAAACCGTGTTAAGAGCTTGAGTAAGCCCTTGAATAGCTCGCGAGATAAGATAGTTTTAGGCGGTGCGAGAATTGGTTATGTTGAGAACACTTTGCAGAATATTTTTATGTAAGCTTTGTTAAGTATATTATATCTGAAGGCGTAGAATAACTTAACCCCGTGAGAGCTAGGCAAGGCGCAAAGTGGTCGTGAACTGTGGTAGACGTCGATTGAATTGTGATTGAACTGTGAGAACGCTGATAGAGTCACACACGCAGAACATTATATGTGTTAAGCCCGAATAACTGTGAAGTTAACCCTGCGAGGAGGAAGCAACGAGAAGTGAATAGACACTTTGTATGTATCACAAACCGTGAGAAAATGAAGATGATGTGAGGTTGATCCAGCGGAAACAGCTAGCCGTGGGAGACGTCGAGAGCCCTAAAGAATAAACTTTTATCCGCGTAATTAGTGTATTCTTATGGATAATTTTGTGAGTAATTTGTTTCATATTTTATTTCTTCGTACATGTAAATAAATAATCTTTTCAGTGAATTATCGCTGACCACCCTTTGGCGTTGTAAGCCACAGGTACCTTCAGGAATCCTAACAGTCCCAAGTGGGCAGGGCATTGATAAGGTGGCAAGGTTTACCTTCGTACTGGAGCACTGATAAGAACATACATTTTCCTCCATCATTTCGAACATCAATTTAACCCCTGCAATCCTGCGACAAATGAACAAATTTTAATTCCGATGTTTAAACCCAAAAGTGAAGAGTCTGTTTGTTTTGACTGAAGCTGTACTGATCAAATGGATCGATAAAAAATCAAAACAAACTTTTCGGAACCAGTGTTTGTTGAAATTCGTATCGCTGTTTCTCTTCAGCTGGTGCCCATTCACGCCTCACCATTTGGTGGCTATTACTGTTAGTAAAAATATAAGTACAAATTTGTGCAGCTTTGCAAAACAGCTGGGAGAAACATTTTTAAAAGAAGTTCGAAGCATGTCAAGATGTACGAGATTTACCGAAATAAAGTTGACCAATTTAGATATAACGGATCCACAAAACGAGACGGCCACGGGACTGGGTTAATGTTCTGGTTGGAATTGATTGGGGGTTTTTTTTAATATCTCATTTTTGGTTAACTAATTTTTTGTGAACCGACTTTATTTTTCACACTATGCGACAGTCTGTCGATAATTGTATAACGAAATTTGGAAACTTTTCGAAGCGTAACTAATGACTCGATGGTAAAGGAACTGGTATGAACGGTGCTGGGAAAAAAAAGTCCCGGCTTGTACATCACCCATTGAATACAGAATCATTTATGTCATAGCGGCTATTCCATTAAATACAAGGGTTTAAAGTTGAATGGATGTGTAATAAAATCTGATATCGCATCGCCGCACTGTAGTAAATAAGAATTTTAAATATATTTTGCGAAAGTTTCCAAGGAGTAAAATTTGCATGAGAAAAAAAATGCCTCGGCGTGAGTATATTTTTTGCCACCAAAATCTCTGTTACAATTCTTTTATGTCTTTGTGATTTTATTGCAAATGCAATCTACTTTTCATTGGCCAAACAAATTCGCCCAACAGTTTCTGTGATTTTAATTTTAGTTGAAATAGACAGTTAGTACAGAGTTATGGTGGGAGACACGGAGTATATGTTTTTCTGCTGTCTAATTCCCATATATATAACCATAAAATTATGTAAATTATTAGAAAATAATATATGTTAATTATCTCCCTTACTCGTGGAATAATTTCGATAACTACTTAACCAGTATAGACATTGTCTATTTATTATACTTCATTTAATATTTTGGACAGCTGATTCGTTAGATGACATTTGATAATTTCCACGATTACGCTCTCCGACTCCATCCATTCTTGACAACATGTGTTAGTTCATCGCAGCGAACATTTAATGTTTAGTATCACCATTTGCTAGTTCCGAAAATTACCGAACACGCACCTCCCGTGAGTATTTCCCATACACGTTGAAAATATTGATTGGTCTTCCCTACAATTCACTGAGTAGCCATTTATTTTTTTAAATCAGGATATATTGTCCCGTCGCAGAAAATCTTGCTTTCGTGTTCAAATGGCTAATTTATATTCTAAATAGTTAAAAAAAAATTAATTATCTTTCGAATTTGACGATTTATCTATTATGTTTTCAGCTACCCCGTGGGAAACCCGTGAAGTGGAGTAGTGATTCTTTGTTGTGGAAACAGGTTCTGCTCTTCTTGTGAAAATGGAACTGGTAACCAACGCCTGGGGCGGAAGTCCTCAAAAGTAGGCAACATAGGTATAAACGATAGGCTAACTCGACATCCTACCTATGGTGCGGTCATGATATAAACATAAATGCTAAAGTGACCTTAAACTTATTTATTTATTTATTTATTTATTTATTTATTTATTTATTTATTTATTTATTTATTTATTTATTTATTTATTTGTTTGTTTATTTTTTCAGCTCTGGGACATTTCGAGCATTTAAGTTGACATCATTTTAAATGTTATTGAAATAAAGTTTGTTGTTATTAACCCTTTACCCAACGCAGGCCATATCAAAATTTATTATTTTAAATGTCATTTCTTTAATTTTTTTCAAAAATTTCAACAAAACCATATCATGTGACCCCTCGTTGGAACGAGCTCGTTCCAACGAGGGGTCACATGATATGGTTTTGTTGAAATTTTTGGAAAAATAATATTTTTTCAACTGCTGAATTTGCATATTACGCGGACGGATGCAGGCGATTCGTTGGGTAAAGGGTTAAATGGTTATAATTAGTATATGAATGATTGTTTTTATGGACACTGATTGTTATTAGATAAAAAACATACTGACCTTCGGCTCGAGCGTTATTTTTTTTATATTTGATACTCTAAGAGGTGGTAATATATCATAACACAAGGAACGAGGGTTAATATGTTTATAATATTGCCTAAATTATATTTGAAAAGTAACTGACATATAAATTTACTGCCGCATAAAGTTCACTATTCAGTATTCTGAATAATGCGCTTTCTCCCACACATTCTTTTCTTTATATTTCTTCTGAAATATAAAATCATTCCAAAGATATAAGTTTCATTTCGAGTTGGAATATTGTTACTAAATTGTAAACATCGAAATATACATATGCTGTTGATATGATCACAAATCAATACAACATATAACGCCTCAAAATACCGTGTCTATTTTTTGTTATTATTATTTTTTGTTCTGGTTCACGGGGGAAATGACGGGAAAGCACTCAATGGATATCTTTAATATCACCGCCGGACAGATGGAATTTATTTTGGAAGCGAGTTTTGTTGTAGCCGGTCCCTGGGTGTTTGTCGCTGCCACTAGAGTCGGAAAAGTTAGTTGAGTGAGTAAGGTAATGTTGGCTTTCTCTGAAACCAGCAGTTAAATGATAGTAGTATGCGTAGGTGTCCATATTTGCCTTGCGGCTTCCACTGAAGTCTCAGCCATTTTCACGAACTTTTGATTAAATGAAAAAGACCCTGAACGCGTCTGCCGCGAATTACAAATTAAGAGCAGTAAAAGGGAAACAACCGTGTTATAACATTTCATATCGAATTTTTAAGGTATTTTATTACAAATAACACGCTCGTATTGAGAAATAGATTTTTAGCAGGCGCGATTTGCAGTATCCGGAAGACCGAAATTCTAAGAGGACATGTTTTACCCGGGACGAATAGGTTCCCCGTTTGGCCGGTTCGTTCAGATAGCTCGGTCTGTGTGTCTGTTGATAACGACTTTATTTTAAAAATCATAATATTTTTCATTTTAAACGTGCGCGTAAGGAACTGATGCTCTCGCATATTTACCCTTATCCAACACAGACGATATAAAAATTTATTGTGTTAAGTATTTTTTTTTCAATTTTAAAAAAAAAAAATTTAGCAAAACCATCTCATATGACCCCTCATTGGAACGAGCTCAACGAGCTCGTTCCACTGAGGGGTCACATGATATGATTTTGTTGAAAATGTTTGGAAAATAATATTTTTTCTACTGCTGAATTTGCACAATTCGCGTGCAGATGCGCGTATTCGTTAGGTAAAGGGTTAAATATTGATATCCTAATTTGGGGTTATACTTTAGGCTAGTTTTCCAATTTTTATTGTTGTTTGCACGCAATTGAATTTCTATCCCGTTGGCCTTGAAATATGTATTCGGAACAAAACTGAAATCTCAAAGAAAGTGTTCTTATAAGAAACGAACGATATAATGATTAAAAGTAAATGTTTGTTAATGATCACAGAGTCTGTGTGCATTTCTGAGATTAGCTTAGCCGATAGAATTGATTTAACCTTGCCCGCGCCTGGTGGAAAGCGCTGCCTAGAGAAGATTTAGACTCGCGGTGAGTAAAGTCGACAAGCATTTCCGTGGAGGCATTTGGGAATTTTGATAGTGAGTCAAAAGAGAAAGCAGCACATGGGTAGACTGGATTTATGATAATTTATGTTTACTGCACTGTAAATTTCACCCCAAAACTACGGTTAACTCTTTACCCAACGTAACGGCCAAAACCGGCCAACGCTATTCTAAAAATTGCCAATTAATTTTCATTATTTTTTTCATTTTTTGTCTCAAAAACATAGGTTATGACCCCTTATTGGAACGAGCTCGCCGAGCTCGTTCCAATGAGGAGTCATAACCTATGTTTTTGAGACAAAAAATGAAAAAAAATAGTTATTCAAGATTTTTTTTTTACGTGTGTCGTCTGCTTTTCATGTTAGGTAAAGGGTTAAAAGACTGACAACTCACTATAGCTACTGCTATCGTAACATTTCATGGTAGCTCCCACACCCTCTGTATTTTTTACAATGACGACATTTTTTTGTTCGACCTTAGCTGCTGAATCTCGAAACTGATATTTGATTTTGCTTCATTTTACCAGAGGGATGTACCACAGTCACGACGCGAAGACAATTCAATATTTTTAGCCCGCAGCCATACGGGAAATGGAAAAGGGTGCAAATCGGTTGTATGGTAAGGCTAAAGCGGCTGGGCATTGGTAGTATACCTTGTGGTGTAGTTTTTGTGGTAGCGCCCCAGAAGGCGTAAAAAACGCATTGATGTTCAGCTAAATGCGTTAAAAAACGTTGGAGGCGTAAACTGTGTTTTAAAAGGGGTGACAGCGGTGCAGTTTTCAAACAGAACGAAGCCATTTCTTTGACCATGGATGCTCGGCAATAGCACAATAGTAAAACAGAACTGACATTTGATAACATTTTTTTTTCTTTTTACCCCAGAACATAGCTTATGGGCGCCTGTTTGGAGAGAGCTCGGCGAATCATTATCAAGTTTCATGCACAACCGTTTGGTGACAATATCTCAACTGCATACGTTAAGTCATTTTTATCTTGATGCCTTTGGTTTATTCATTTGTTATACATAAATATACAGAACCGCACATACGTTTGAATGGGTTAAGAATTATCGCATGAGATTGCTTTGGCCCAGAATATTGGAGCTGAAACGTTTAAGGGGTTAATCGATTAATCAGTGATCAACATCCTGATCGATCCAAAAAGTAATTGATCGATTAACCGTTACTTTTGAACTACTGCATTATATGGGTTAACAAAGGAACAAACTTGCTTCAAAACATGTAAACATTGTCACACTGACTCACATCAATTATATGAGACAGAGTAAAGCATGCAAGTTACTTGCTGACATACTTGTTTACTTGCATGATCATCATACTGTATCAGTAGCTGGAAATGGTCATTCTTAACCCTTTACCCATTGCGGATAGCAGACGATACTTGCAAAATATATTCATGAATTACTAAAAAATTTCAATTTTTGTCTCAAAAACATAGCTTATGGTCCCTCATTGGAACGAGCTCGTTCCAATGAGGGATCATAAGCTATGTTTTTGAGACAAAAATTAAAAACATATTAAATTTGAATGGAGATTTTTGTATATAGGCCTAGTGGGCTTTGTTTGTTACGTTGGGTAAAGGGTTCATGCTGTAAATCATCAACGGTGTGGCAATTATTCATATATCTGTTTGGACAAGTGATTAGTCGGTTAACCAAGGTTAATCCACGTGATTAATCGATCAAGAAAACCCCCTTAACCGTTTCAGCTCGAATATCCTGGGCCAAAGCAATCGAGTGCGATGTTTCTTAACCCATTCAAACGTATGTGCGGTTCTGTATTTATCACATACCTCTCATGTAACAACCAGTCTATGCGAGAATTGAACTAAAAGCACTCTTCAACTGGATAACTGCTGCGTTTTCTTCGTTGCCAGCGAGACATCACTGTTAGCTGGCCGGGTACCAACCCTAATTTGCTTTTTAATTTTTATGGCATTCAATTGGTGGAAACCAATAGATACCGATCAGTGTCACGGTCACGATGATCGAACTTTAAATATTGACCAAACTGCGGAGGATAAAACAACAAACATTTTTTTAAATAGCTAATACGTTTAGAACACTGCATTATTAAATAACCGTTGTGGAAAGTATTTGTCAAGGAACCAGCAGTCAGAATGTTATTTTTATTTTGTTAATTTTTGACTCGAGTCTCATTGTTTAAATATCCCGGGTAAACAAATCTAAGAACTTGGAATTTCCAAGCGATCTCGACTCCGCTGCATACGGCCAATGATGACGTGATTTATTTAAACGGGTTCCTTCTCTGTTTTCGTTGGAAACGAAATCGAACGTGTTTTGTATCACCACATGTGCGATAGAACTTTTTTATCGTACAGGCAGAACATTGGAAATCTTGTGTTTAAAATTAATACGTGTGTGATAAAATCAAAACAATAGATCTGTTAACGCACTGAAAGGGGAATCGTTCAACGAATGATTTTCAAATTTTTAAATAACTTTTTCGTTGCAACATCTTGAAAGGATCCCTGTATAAGCTCCATCGGGACAGGCTTCGAGAGCTATTCACTTGTTTGTGATTTTTTTAAGTGTGTAACATTTCATCACGCTGTAGGGGGAATCATTCACATAATTGTTTTCACAATTTCGATGCAGATATTTCTGATGACAATATCTTACTTGGGTCCGGAAAGTTGACCATTCCCACTTTTTGTTGGGCAGTCTCTTTGTGGTTTGTGTTTGCTTTTGGACAATAAATAGCTCCTTAATTTATCAATACACTGAATACGTTTCTTCCACATTGCTTGTAATCTTTAACCCATTCAACACTGACACACCGCATAGTATCGTCCCAATTCACTACTCGATACGGGTCGTTATTTATTGAAAATGATTTTCTTTCTCAGAATTGCCCATTATCGAACTGGGCTGATATGAGTAGTATGTAATGTGGTTTTGAGGTGCAGGTTGGATGACCCCGGTGGATGACCCCGGAAGTGACGTCATGTCACGTGACGTAGTGGCGCCATGTTGTGTTGTCATGGTAACCCGCGTGAGCGGCCATCTTGTGACGTCATCTCCATAGTGATACGTGGTGGTAGTACGCATGCGCAGCGCGTGTTGTTAGGGTGATACGAGCTTCCGTCGTCCATTTTTTATACTGGAGGCCGCCATCTTGGTTTCTATGGTAGCACGTGGTTGCTATGTTACCAATGGCTTCTAACAAGACAGGCTTCTAACAAGCCTCGTTGAGGGCTTTTACATAGCCCTCATGGCCTCGTACGACAAAAAAGGGGTGCCGAGGGCCATAGGTTTTCCAAAAAGGGGTGCCGAAATCGGGATGCTTTCTGGAGAATCCCTTTTTTGTCAAATGAGCTATCGAGTAATTGCTCGATCGAGTGACTCGACATATTGCTCGAATGATTCGAATCCCATCGAGCAAATGAGCTAACGAGCAATTGCTCGTTCGAGTGACTCCTCGAACGACTCTTAGCCTCATTTCAGAAAAAGGGGTGCCGAAGGCCATATGTTTTCCAAAAAGGGGTGCTGAAATTGGGGTGCCTTCTGGAGAATCCCGTTTTTGTCAGATGAGCTATCGAGTAATTACTCGATCGAGTGACTCGACATACTGCTCGAATGACTCGAATCCCATCGAGCAAATGAGCTAACGAGCAATTGCTCGTTCGAGTGACTCCTCGAACGACTCTTTGCCTCATTTCAGAAAAAAGGGGTGCCGAAGGCCATTAGTTTTTTCAAAAAAGGGGTGCCGAAATTGGGGTGCCTGGGGATATTGCCATTGAATATAGTCTTTTATTATACACAAGGGAGATAACTCTGTATACAGGTTATGGGAAATCAAGCAATCTGGTTGGTTGGTTATAATCTAGATAAATGAAACAACAAGAGTACTTGGAATAGGGTCAGAACTAACAAGAATAGACCAGAAATTGCTAAATATAGTAATAATAAGTAAAGCTGTTCCAGTTGATAGGCTCTTCTACGCTACTGGAGTATACTCTAGAATAAAGGAACATGGCCAGATAAATGATAACTATTGCATATATAGATAGAAGCGGAGAATTCTGGATAAATTTGTCCTATAGCACTACGTGCTATTCTTAATATGGGAAAAACGTCATGGGATAGAGATCCAAAAAGGGATTCTGGGAGAATTCTAAGCCAGAACATTACTCATGTTCAATCGAACGCACCCCTTTGTACCCCTTAGTACTATAACACTACGTGCTAAGCCGATCAATTGGGGAAATAAAGTCAATTTCGGTGATTTTGGGTGGATTTTGGTGATTTGGAGGGATTGTCGGGTTGTTTGTGGTAATCAGATTTACTCTTCTACAAAGGAACACACCCCCGAACATACCCCTGTCTTGTTAGAAGCCATTGGTAACATAGCAACCACGTGCTACCATAGAAACCAAGATGGCGGCCTCCAGTATAAAAAATGGACGACGGAAGCTCGTATCACCCTAACAACACGCGCTGCGCATGCGTACTACCACCACGTATCACTATGGAGATGACGTCACAAGATGGCCGCTCACGCGGGTTACCATAACAACACAACATAGCGCCACTACGTCACGTGACATGACGTCACTTCCGGGGTCATCCACCGGGGTCATCCAACCTGCACCTCAAAACCACATTACATGCTACTGATATGACTTCAAACTCTGCTGATATGACGCTGATCTCGGCCGATTGGAACCACGCTAGAGTTGTTACCCTTGACGCATTACTTGGGCCTGCCATTTTGTTTACAGTGAAATCGTTCACCGCTATTCGTCGAAAGCAATCAATAGTAAAATCTGCGTTACCGGACAAAAAGGAGTAGTTTTTGTATGATGAGGATTTGATGAAGGCAATAAGTCAAGACTGGGTGATGAAGAGAAGAAAGTTGTACAGAAAGGTCATCGCAAATTAATATTCAGAGTCGTTAGCGGAAATTCGTCGAAATGGGTGAAGAGATAGTTTAGCTATCCGAACGTCGCAGTGAAGAAACCGATACGTTCAGGGCCGGGGGGGGGGGGGGGGTTGGGCGGGGTAGTAACCCCGAGGCCCGGAAGTTTGTTGGGCCCGGGGTTGGCTCAGGTTTCCAGGATTCTTGGATCAGGCATGGATCTCCCAAAGTTCTGACTGCTGTGCTAAGCCTTTGACCCACCGATTCCCGAGCAAGAGTCAGCAAGATAAATTGCCCGTCGTATTGGAATGCTAGTTCTCACTCATGTAAAGAAGGAATGGGAGAGCCCGGTGGAGATTGTCAATCTGTTAACCTTTTACTTAACATGAAAAGCAGACGACACTTGCAGACAAAATTATTGAATATCTATTATTTTCATTTTTTGCGTCAAAAAATGCTTATGACCCCTCATTGGAACGAGCTCCAAATGAGGGGTCATATGCTACGTTTTTGAGGCAAAAAATGAAAATGGAATAGCAGTTTTTTTGTGAATAACGCTGTTCGGTTTTGGCCGTTCGGTTGGGTAATGGGTTGATAGACTGTTATCTATATACATATGCACCAAATCCGGTGTTATCACTTCAAGAACTTCGGCATCTGCATCAGTATCCAAACACTTTCGAAATGGGCCCGTAATAGAATTAACGCCTTGGCCCGAATTTCCTCTCCCCGGCCCTGGCAATGATGCGGTCACAAAACTGTAACAGATTCGAGTATTTTTGTAATTTTTTGTTTTAGTTTAATAAATAAAGAGGTTATTACTTGGTTATTATTTGGTTAGTTTCAGCACTCGGTAACTTCACATCACCTTTGGTCTCAGGCTGATATGAAGTTACCGAGGGCTGATATCTCGGCCGATATGAAATTAACCAGGAAATAACCTCTAAATATCAGATTTCGCCCAAAAGTTTGTTTCTTGCATCTGATTTGTCTAGTGTGCAATAAAATTTGCCATATCTCTATTGCCTTTGTATATGACAATGGATGCTATCGTGTCAACACCAACAGTGTCTTGTTCTGTGAAGAGGTATTCCTTGGCAGATCCATCTGCAGCTATTTTTTTCCAGTTTTATTAACCAGTCCAGTAAAACGTGTCGCTTGATGATGGGGTTTGGGTCACAACATGACAATTTATCACTAAACTACAAGATTTGGCACGA
Organism: Pictodentalium vernedei; assembly: GCA_031216915.1. Taxonomy (NCBI): domain Eukaryota; kingdom Metazoa; phylum Mollusca; class Scaphopoda; order Dentaliida; family Dentaliidae; genus Pictodentalium; species Pictodentalium vernedei. Next base: position 327,106,224 of record CM062292.1, read on the forward strand.
AATATCATTAAGGTTTGGCTGTTTCTATAGAAAAAAGGTTTTGTTCTGTAACACACGGCATTATTAATTTTCTCCTGTAACAATTTTGAATAGATGCGAAATAATGGGCGATTTCTCCTGCTGACGAAATCCCAACTTACTGTCCGAGAACGCCACACTTCCACTGAAAGGAAACAAAGATTGCCAGATCGATCTAAACAACAAATTTTCAAAATTAGGCTTTGGGTAGTGGGATCCTCGTGCGTATGTTTCGTGAATATCTTTAATGTAACTCTAATATAATAATTACAAAATGACAAATACAATTCTATGAAGATATTTTTATGTACTCCGACTTTCTACATTTTTGCGGTGCTTGAGGGAGAACTTAGTAATAGACAAAGGCATGGACTGCCTGTATTTCTTTCCTATAACAGTCCCTACTGAAATAGCAAAAATCAGTACAACAGTGACATAAATTGTTACAGAATGTAAACTTTGCTTCTCAGCGTATAAACGTGTAGTTTACCTTTTGTTATAAATGGCTATAAACAATAATGTTTGCTTTGTTTACATACCATATGGAAATGAGTCTTTATTACAGGAGATACATATATGTTATGGGAGAGACCTAACCTTCGTAGTTGATCAACTTAGTTGGCAATTTACTTTGCACAAGTATCTTTAGCAGCAGTTGAAGGCACGTGCACCGTCGACGTGTTAGGCCTCTCCTGTAACATATATGTATCTCCTATATAAATAAAACAATTTGAGAATTGTTTTATTTGTACCGGAGATACATATATGTTATGGGAGAAACCTAACCTTGATAGATGATCAGCTTACTTGCCAACTTACTTTGTACAAGCAGATTTATCAGCGATTGAAGGCAAGTGCACTATAGACGTGTACAGTTCAACGCCCTGTGCGCAGATCATCTCATCGACCATTATCTTACTGGTGAAATATATTCCTTCTGGAACAAATTTAGGTGTAACTGCGATGTCCCGTCGAGAAAAGTCATGTTTGCCATACCTTTCAGGGGCGCCGGAACGGCGCAAACATTGGCCCGACCATAACACCCAGATCCTTGTTTTTTCGAATTGTTGCCACAGATTATGTGGGGGAGAAAAAAAATGACAGTGCATGCAGTTCGTTTTTCGAGGAACATAATATGACAAACTTCCCTGCCAAAGGCAATTTGGCAGGGAATTTTGTCATATTATGTTCCTCGAAAGACGAACTTTAATGTGGGGGCCCCCACAAATGTGGGGGCCCTGGGCGTCCGCCCAGTCTGCCTATTCGTAATCCGGCCCTGCCCCCAGAAAAAGGTTTGAAAAATGACATCTCTCAGACCCATTTTGGGGATACTTCTTTAGTATTCCAACCGCTTCCGAAGCGGTTGGAATACTAAAGAAGTAGCTCCAAAATCTCCTCATCTTTCGTTAACTGGTCATTAACAGCTGCCATTGTGTGCGCAATATTAAAGAAACAAGACGATCTATGCGCGCACTATTTTCGGATATCCGCCAGAACAAAATTAAAAAATCATAGCCTAGTTATTTGATATGAATGACGTTCGGCTGAAGGTCGATCACAAAAAATATCATGATCGGCAAATTTTTTGTCCCGACATTGGTCGGGGCGGCTCCGGCGCCCCTGCTTTTGTATTCAAATTTTGTGTAAGGACCAAACGCTTAATATTTTCATAAACTTATTTTATTTGGTCAATTCGAAGGAAAGTTTTGGAAAAATAATGTTTATTCAACTGCCCAGTTTGTAAATTACGTGAGTGGATCCAGCCGATTCGTTTGGCAAAGGATTAATCAAGTTAGTACAGTTGAGAATTGTACGATGAATCTGTCATCACCGTCATGTTAAATCCCGACTTATACAGAAACAGAATGTTGATAATATATATAGAATAAATAGGTACTAGGGTCGATAATTAGAAATAAACCACGAGTAGGATAGTAGTTATATCCACGAGGCTATGCCGAGTGGTTAAAACCCTTATTCTACGAGTGGTGTAAATCTGATTACCGGCCCTAGTGCCTATTTGTTTTATTTACACCATGCTCTCAATAATAAATAATCGACTTTGTCACTTAAAATGGAGAAAAACTGATACTTTCTATCGCAAACACATGGGTTTGTTTTGTTTACATTTGTGCCGGTGGGCAGTACTTCCGCCTGCACGTGAATGCTTGATTGACAGCTGGACACATGGTCAAAGTTGATTGAATTTACCTTGCTTTTACAGTCAAATTATTATTAACAATTCTTAAATTTTATTTTAAATATTTAATTGTAGGTATTTTAAACTTAATAAGTCATTGCACGTAGTAGACACTACCGCAGAACGTCGTATGTTTAAATGAAACATTGCGAAGTGTGAGTGTATCAGAGTCGGCAAATTGCGTTTTAACCGCAGTAGAAGCTTTACATCGGTAGAGTTGATAAAAGCAAAAATTTAATATACAGGCTTTTCACAGGCAGTAACATTGGTGAACATGGTATAAATATGTATTTGACGACCGGTTCAGTAATAATTTTATCCTATAACTCCATACGACTGAAGGATTAAATTATCATTGATACCCGTGTCCAGTTGCGTGTTTATTGTGTTGTCCCACGAACTGTCAACATTCGTTTTATGCAAAATATTATGCATGACTTGAAATGGTTATCATATATTTTCCTAGCCCTTGACGGTGGCGCGATGTGACCATCCCATGACGTTTATTTTTATGGACTGAGCCACCCTTGTAATAAGTGCAAGAGTTTGTTTTGAGACTGAGCGAATTCATGGAAACTTCTTAGTTTTTTCATCTGGACATTCGAGATGTATCATAAACAGTTTATTGCAATGGCAGACTCTTTCTGTAAAATATTATACAGAGTGAAGGGTCTACAACAAAACAACCGCACAATTAGCGTCAGCCAATCATCTCTCTACAACTGGATTGCTGGAACGTCATCGAAAATGTCGCCACTCAATCTGCCCGCGTCCACAAGATGGTGTCAGATTAACAAAGACAAAAAGCACACACAAGACTTTCAGCTAATTGATCCCCCAGGGTTGCCGCGGGGCCCTGGATTCAAGAAATGGCATTGAATGTGACTAAGTGTCATTTAAGGCCTTAAAATTCTGGAAAATATGCCCGAAGGCATTGAATATTCATAAAAAAAAATGCTAACGAAGCATGTTGTCATAACTATAGTTTTATATGCCAGAGTTCGTGAAGGCATAGTCCTTACTAGGACCCTCAGGTGATTACCCCCTCCTCCCACTTCCCCTGGGGGAAGTGGGAGGACGCGGTAATAGCCGGAGGGTCCTAGTTAGGACTAGTGAAAGCAGGCCTTGAAAATTCTTGAATTTGACAATTGTATGGCCTTGAGAAAATTGCTGAAATATGTCGTGAAAATGGCATTGAATAGCCTTGAATTTTATCAGTCCCCTCGGGGGCGCGGTGGCTCAGTAGGTAGTGGTGCAGGCTGCAAGCCGAGAGGTCCTCGGTTCGATTCCCACCTGCGGCAACCGCGTTGTGTCCTTGGGCAAGACACTTCACCCCCATTGCCCACGTGGGTGCACGGTGACGCTGTGTACTTAGGCGTACTGCACGTCGATGGTGTACTTGTCTTCAACCAATGCTAACCCTGCTTGTGTGGAGTTAGTATGCTGGGGAGCTGGCAGTTGCTCGCCGTTGCTTGGTGGTTCTCTCCGGGTACTCCGGCTTCCTCCACCCGTAAAACTGTCGTGGTCATGATTAGCCATTGTACAGAAATATGTGACCTTAAACACCAGTAAATAAATAAGTGAATATAAGTCCTTGCCTGCAGGAACCCTGCCCCCGTTTTGACTCCGGGAGTATATTAGCTGAAACTTTGTTAGTGCTTTCTATGTTTTTTTTCCATTTTTTACATGTTGGAGATCTGGTGTCCGGTTGGGGACACCACTCCACAAGTGTAATCGTAATAAACAACATTTACCGCACTGTGGATCGCTTGCGATATACAGGATACGTTTATTTTTCCCAAATATTCTCGACACGCTCGTGAATTATTAGTAAAAATAAGTCGGTCGTTTATTCTTCAATTACCGAATCGCTTATTGAAATATGCTGATAACATTTTGACTACTTTAATTATCATTTTATTTATTTGAAGCCTATCATGTGTTCTCAGTTTATTTATGCGTTGAAACCTTTCTATGGGTTCGTGGGGCATTTAGTGCTAAAAACACATCTACATTGTCAATACATATGGGTCTCGTCTAGTGATGAAAAGGAACTTCGGGTTCATTTCCATTAGCAGCAAAATTTCTAATATTCATTCGAATGTGTTAACTAGAAGAAGCTTCAGGCATCTTTAACACATAAATATCGAAAATCGAATCTGCTCTCCCGTGTTGTAATACAGCCGATACCCTAGCACTGGCTGACAGTCACGATATTAGTGGGCAGGGAGAATCGTAAAGCCTGAGCAGCTGTTTCCAGACGAGTGGCATCTGCCAGGGCAGACAGACGACACTTGACTAAAATCATCGGTTAGGCCAAAAAGAGCAGAATGTTATGATCATTAAATCCACTCTTATTTCCCAGGATTGAAGTAGTTAAAATTGGATATCGTATCATCATAATTCATTAAACGATTGGACATGCTTCACAGACATGTTTGATCCGGTACATCTCTTTTTGTGTGTTTTGTCTTTGACTACAGGCAACAAATAAAACATCGGCGAATAGTCGACGCCATCCTCGTCAGTTATGCTTTTGCTAGACGGCAAGTCTGCGCATGATCTCTTTACTTAAAAAGCCTGATCAGTTTCTGGGGTGGCGGCGTTTTTTGCTTTGATTATGCTATCTCTCATGTAAAACAGCCGTGGCCTAAATTGGTAGTTTTATAGAAAAGTGATGATTTGGTTCAATGAAATTATTGCCGGATAGGTTACCTTTGTTGTGTAGAAACAATGGTTTGAGGCAACGTCCTATTTGGGAGCAGCTTGAAAACACTTGATTCGCAAATCATGAATCTTTACTGAATTGATCAGCTTCGAAACATCACTTCATTTTTGCGCGATTCTCAAAAATCACCAATTAATTTTAATAATTTTTTCATTTTTTGTCTCAAAAACATAGGTTATGACCCCTCGTTGGAACGAGCTCGTCGAGCTCGTTCCAACGAGGGGCCATAACCTATGTTTTTTAGACAAAAAATGAAAAAAATTAGTTATTCAAGAATTATTTTTGCAAGTGTCGTCTGCTTTTCAGGTTAGGTAAAGGGTTCAAACCACCACCACAGACAGCAGGAATTGGCGCTGCAATTATTCATTGCAGGTGGGATTCGAACCGAGGACTTCTCGGCTTGCAGCCTGCACCTCTACCACCTGAGCCACCGCGCCCCAGTGACGGGCAATAAATTATCAACAGACCCGATAGCTTGACTATCAACAATAAACTCCTGGTAGTCCTGGTAAAATGCTATACCTCGACAAAAATGTGTAAGAAGTTAGTTCTGAAATTTTCTTGCACAATTTGTGTAGATTCACATTTACGTGTTTGCATGAGTTGTGAATCCAATGATGAGTACCGTTCTCTTGTGTGACCAGCGGAAGAGATGAAAAATAAGGTTCAAGTCCCGTTGAGTGCATGCCTCAGTGATGTTGTTGGAATATTAGTCAGTTGAGATGAATAAAATAAAATATGTGAATAAATAAAATATATTACTTTCCAAGGTGTGATTTACTTGGATTTCCGGGTTTGATTATAAACGATAACTTCACAAGAGAATTATGCAATCAACAATTGGGGTGTGTATCCGTGCGCGCAAACGAAGACGCTTTCCCGTGGGTGTAATGGGGACTTCATTGTTTTTTGTTTTTTTAACCCTTTACCTAACATGAAAAGTAGACGACACTTGCAAAAAAAATTCTTGAATAACTATTATTTTTTGTCTCAAAAACAAAGGTTATAACCCCCATTGGAATGAGCTCGACAAACTCGTTCCAATGAGGGGTCATAACCTATGTTTTAGAGACAAAAAATTAAAAAATGATGAAAATTAATTGGCGATTTTTGAGAATAGGGCTGGCCGTTTTGGCCGTTACGTTAGGTAAAGGGTTAAATATTATAATTATTGGTAATGATGAAAAGTAATAAACAGAGTAATTGATTGCCTGGACTGGTTACGTGAAATAATTCATTCGAGGCGAGGGACTATATTGTAAAAAAGCCGTGCACATTCGCGCACTCGTGTTTGTACAACGTCCCTCGCCTCTCATGAATTATTTCACGTGACCAGTCCAGTCATGCGATTACGCTTTATTTTCATGTAGTAGTCGTGACTTAACAACTTTTATCACATGACTTCCCCGTTTTCTCCGCTTATTAGCGTTTCATATTTTCAATAAACATTCATTATTGCTTCATTTCGCCTTCAGTTGATTTGATTGGTCAATTTCAAACGAACCGTTTCTGATTGGTTATCATCGAAAAGATCTGTGTAAATTACTGCGGTTATGACGTATGATTGCTTGCAACTGTGACGCGTCACTGTCAAATGCATGACGTTCAAGGTGAATTTCCATTATTTAACCCTTCTCTTCTAATTAGCAGGCGTGTTTTGGTAACTGTGGTGCCATATGAAAAACAGAATATGAAAATCGTGTTTTGGTCACTCGATATTTATGAAACGTGTCTAAGAATGTCTCGTTTTGCCTCCCCAGAGGCTCGGCAAAACGGGAAATTCTTAAACTCTTTTCATAAATATCGTGTGACCAAACCTTTCATTCCATATCATCTATATATAATTAGCACATACTGTACCGGTACTCCAAATTGGTCACGCTGGCCCCCCAACAGCCTGAATCGGGTACTACATACATGATACCTCTATTGCAATGATTGAATGTGTGTGTGACACAGGTCCAAGTATCAAATCTAGTCTTTTAACCCTTTACCCAAAGCAGACGATATCAAAATTTATTATTTTAAATATCATTTTTTTAAATTTTTCAAAAAATTTCAACAAAACCATATCATGTGACCCCTCGTTGGAACGAGCTCGTTCCGACGAGGGGTCACATGATATGGTTTTGTTGACATTTTTTGAAAAATAATATTTTTTCAACTGCTGAATTTGCATATTACGTGGGCGGATGCGAGCGATTCGTTGGGTAAAGGGTTAAGAATGTATATGATTACAAGCAATAGATAACTGATACCTTAGATTCCAATCCTGCGAAATTGTTCCTACAATTGGAGAACTCTCCGTTTCACCAGGGTGGGGGGGGGGGGGCGGAAAAAAAATACGTGAACAGGACCATAGGAGGAAATTTTTATTTTGCAGATTTTTTTACCCACCCACCCTTTACTACTGCATATTTTTTCCATAACCGTTTGGGTGACCCACCCCATTCTCATATGTTTTATATACAAAACTTCGGCACTCGAACATCAACTCGAAACACGTAATGCACATTGATTCAGTGCATAATTTTATATCTTCAAACATGTTTCCATTTACTCTATCAGATGCATTTTTCAAGACTTACCTAGCTTGAACCCCGTATGGGCCCTGGTATAATGGGTCCACATTTGGTAGCCAGGTTGTTAATGCACGACAGCGATGGCCTGGATGTTCACATAGAACATTTTACTCTATTGATGTAGCAAATTCTAAGGAATTCGTTTTATCCCTATATTGAGGTTTCTGTGTGGATGAGCTTGTTAGTTCCTCCCCAGTGGTTGGCGGATTCCTCAGGCCATCCAGTGGATCTGTTTGAGTAATTGTACCTTCATCTTGGGAACTAACAGCGTCGTGATATAGGCATCATATAACCATAGTTGTTGAAATCGATGCAAAACCCCAATCAAACCATATCAGACAAACTAAATATATAGCTTAATATTCTTACAAATCTAGTTTTTTGTTGTTTACCTTGCAAATGAAACTCAATTATTCTTTTACCCAGAAACCTTTGATTTTAAATCAAATTTAATTAAGCTTTCTCTAATTTTGATATTCTGATATGCAGCGATATGTACTTCGACAACCAGTCTAGTTTCAGTAAATCATGGCGTATGCAGGCATTTGTGAGCGCTGTGCCTACTGTGCCCATAATTAATTTACTACTGCATATACCGTAACCGTGTATATGTTGCAAATATTGGGCTCGTAAAAGGGAACTTGTTTTGTTCTGATTCAAGAAGAGCAAACCTTGATTTTTTTAGTATATTCAATATAGTCCAGGTAGGGACTCACAGTTAATTGTATAAACATGTAATTTAGCTCAGTTCCAAAGCTTTCGGGCATTGCCCTTCTTCAGTGGATTAATGACACAGTTTTACATCCTATCTGTTTTGCGTCCTTTCTACTAAACACAAGATATTTTTTACAGTATTGACGTTAGTTGGAAAACGTCATATGTGAAGCGTCATTTCTTACCACGATACATTTGACGTTGCTTCAGTCCTGTTTATTTTTGCATTGAAGCCCCTGTCGCTGTCTGTCCCTAATCGCGTTATCCACTTGTTTTCTTTTATGAGGCGCAAACTTTTTCCTCCCGATACACACTCCATGATGGCGACGCGCATGTCTGTGATTGAATGACCGTTGCTATTGAAATGCCGGAAGACCGGTTTATCGCAGTGTAGCCTAGCGTCACGCAAATGTTCTGTAATTCTTTCTTGTAGTTGTCTAGATGTTTCCCCTACATACACGGCGTTTTTACATTTCTGGCAGTCCAACGTATAAATCAGATTCCTATTTTTACAGTTCACACTCTTGAGAACATTAAATTTTCTACCTTCTGCTGATTTAATACTACCTCTGACGAGAATGTTACACACATTACATTGAGGATTACAGTTTTTGACCGGGGTTGACATAGCATTTGCAGTCTTTCTGTGTACAAGCAGGTCTCCCAGATTTTTAGCTCTTCTGAATGCGATTAATGGTGGTTGACTGAACACCTCTTTCATTTTGGTGGATTCATGTAATGTTCCCATGTACTTCTTGGTAATTTTTCCCAAGTCTGGCAGCCATGATGTGTATGTGGTGACCAGTGGGACTCTGCTGTTAGATTTATTCTCACTGTTACATTTTTTATTTAATAATTCTGCCCGTTTAAATTGGTCAACTTTGGAGAGTTCTCTTTCAATAAAAGTACCCCCATATCCTCGCTTTCTCAGTTGTTTTTTCAGTTCATTACGGCACCTGTTGTAGTCATCATCCCGCATACATATTCGTTTTATTCTCATTCCTAAACTATATACCACTGATCGTTTCGTGTGCGTCGGGTGGTCTGAGTGTTTTAATAGGTAAAGCTGTTTATCTGTCGGTTTTCGATAGAGATCGGTGTATAGCCCCCCGCGGTCAATATTCACATACATATCAAGAAATTCGATAGATCGGTCACTGTGCCGTAACGTTACTGTAATGCTGGGGTGAATTTTATTAGCATGTTCTGTGAATTTTTCTAAATCTACCAAACTTCCTGTCCATATACCGAATCCATCATCAATGTAAAGTTTATAAAACATAGGTTTTTTCTCGAAGCTAAGGAGCGATTCATCCCACTTTCGCATATACGCACAGGCATAGTTTCTCCCGAGTCGACTTCCAATTGCTACACCGTCCGTCTGAATATAATGCTTATCTCCTATCGAGAAGTTGTTGTTATCCAAGACACATTCAATTATTTGTAAAGCGTAGTTAGTGGGAATCAATGGGTCAGTCCGTGATTCTAAAGCCGCTTTACATGCCTCCATTCCTTCCTTTCTAGGCACCGATGGATACAACTGCTCCACGTCAAAACAGAACAGTCGGGCGTTCTCTGGTAATTGTCCAATTTTCGAAATTTTATTGAGAAAGTCAGTGGTGTCTCTTAAATAGCTCGGAGACGATAGCACATACTCATTCAGTTCGTGTTCGGCCACCTCTGCCATTTTCTCTGTCGGCGTACCCATGCCACTAACTATCGCACGATATGGGTTCCCTGGCTTATGCAATTTAGGATACCCCTTAAGTTTGCCGGACTTATAATATTTTGGGGTCATATATTTTTTTATGTCATCTGATATCGCGTTATTTCTGTCCATTTTATTTACTAATACACGCACTTGTTTAGCCGACCTCTCCGTTAGGTCCACCGGTGTTTCTGAGTAAGAATGATTCCTAGTCATTTCTGCGTGTAGCTTTGTGGCATAGTCGATTTTGTCCAGTACCACAATACCCGATCCTTTATCCGCGGGTCGGATTATGACGTCTCCGTTTTGCAATAATTCCCGCATTGCCTTCCGCTCCTCACCAGTGATGTTCGGTTTGGGTTTTTTATTTACGCTGGCCATCACATCCCTCTTCACAAGTGTTATATAGTTATCTAGGGCCACATTCCTTCCGACAGGTGGTGTGAATGTACTTTCCTCCTTCACTTTAAATTTATTCTCAGGTGTGTTATTGTCAATCAGTGAATCCTCCTTGTCGGCAAAGTATTCGCGCAACCTCATTCTACGCTCCCATTCTGTAAGGTCAGACATTAATTTCTCTTATCAATTCTAGTTTGTGTTGTTATGAACTTTATACCTTTGGAAAGAAGATTCTCCTGTGCTTGTGTAAGTTCATGGGACGACAAGTTTGTAACAGGTGACTGTATACTTCTTCCGACGTCTGATGCACACCTCTTTTTTCCTTTTCCATTTGTGTTTTTCATTTGCGAATCCGGTTGTTGGCTGGGAACTTGAGTTAGTGAGAACCAGTCAAATGTAGTTCCATTCGTGTTGTCAATTTTATACGGTGTCCCTTCATCAATTATTTTCCCATTATGGTTATTCCATTTCATGGGTTGCAAGCCCGCCATCTTTTTGTTTTTTATTTTCGACAATTCCACTGCCTTCCGAGATATTATCGACTCTACCGTTCGTTCGTCGACTCCAGTTTGCCACTGTATTCTAATGAGTTCGTGTTGCAGTGCTTCACATTCCTCCTTTACAGCTCTAGAAATGACATTCATCAGCCTATAAGACGCATCCTCTCGTATTTTGTCACACTGTTCAATAAATCTATCACTTATATCAAGGTCTGGGGACCATTTAAGTCTGAATCCTCGGGGAATAACTCTTTTTCGTGTTGCTTCATCAATAAACTGTAAATGCGATTCATACCTTGCTAACTTATCCGCAGTCCATTCCATAGGAATTTGAAGATCCGTGTCCATATCCAAGCAGGAGCTTAATTTATCTAGTATATTCAATATAGTCCAGGTAGGGACTCACAGTTAATTGTATAAACATGTAATTTAGCTCAGTTCCAAAGCTTTCGGGCATTGCCCTTCTTCAGTGGATTAATGACACAGTTTTACATCCTATCTGTTTTGCGTCCTTTCTACTAAACACAAGATATTTACAGTATTGACGTTAGTTGGAAAACGTCATATGTGAAGCGTCATTTCTTACCACGATACATTTGACGTTGCTTCAGTCCTGTTTATTTTTGCATTGAAGCCCCTGTCGCTGTCTGTCCCTAATCGCGTTATCCACTTGTTTTCTTTTATGAGGCGCAAACTTTTTCCTCCCGATACACACTCCATGATGGCGACGCGCATGTCTGTGATTGAATGACCGTTGCTATTGAAATGCCGGAAGACCGGTTTATCGCAGTGTAGCCTAGCGTCACGCAAATGTTCTGTAATTCTTTCTTGTAGTTGTCTAGATGTTTCCCCTACATACACGGCGTTTTTACATTTCTGGCAGTCCAACGTATAAATCAGATTCCTATTTTTACAGTTCACACTCTTGAGAACATTAAATTTTCTACCTTCTGCTGATTTAATACTACCTCTGACGAGAATGTTACACACATTACATTGAGGATTACAGTTTTTGACCGGGGTTGACATAGCATTTGCAGTCTTTCTGTGTACAAGCAGGTCTCCCAGATTTTTAGCTCTTCTGAATGCGATTAATGGTGGTTGACTGAACACCTCTTTCATTTTGGTGGATTCATGTAATGTTCCCATGTACTTCTTGGTAATTTTTCCCAAGTCTGGCAGCCACGATGTGTATGTGGTGACCAGTGGGACTCTGCTGTTAGATTTATTCTCACTGTTACATTTTTTATTTAATAATTCTGCCCGTTTAAATTGGTCAACTTTGGAGAGTTCTCTTTCAATAAAAGTACCCCCATATCCTCGCTTTCTCAGTTGTTTTTTCAGTTCATTACGGCACCTGTTGTAGTCATCATCCCGCTTACATATTCGTTTTATTCTCATTCCTAAATTTTTTACCACTGATCGTTTCGTGTGCGTCGGGTGGTCTGAGTGTTTTAATAGGTAAAGCTGTTTATCTGTCGGTTTTCGATAGAGATCGGTGTATAGCCCCCCGCGGTCAATATTCACATACATATCAAGAAATTCGATAGATCGGTCACTATGCCGTAACGTTACTCTAATGCTGGGGTGAATTTTATTAGCATGTTCTGTGAATTTTTCTAAATCTACCAAACTTCCTGTCCATATACCGAATCCATCATCAATGTAACGTTTATAAAACATAGGTTTTTTCTCGAAGCTAAGGAGCGATTCATCCCACTTTCGCATATACGCACAGGCATAGTTTCTCCCGAGTCGACTTCCAATTGCTACACCGTCCGTCTGAATATAATGCTTATCTCCTATCGAGAAGTTGTTGTTATCCAAGACACATTCAATTATTTGTAAAGCGTAGTCAGTGGGAATCAATGGGTCAGTCCGTGATTCTAAAGCCGCTTTACATGCCTCCATTCCTTCCTTTCTAGGCACCGATGGATACAACTGCTCCACGTCAAAACAGAACAGTCGGGCGTTCTCTGGTAATTGTCCAATTTCCGAAATTTTATTGAGAAAGTCAGTGGTGTCTCTTAAATAGCTCGGAGACGATAGCACATACTCATTCAGTTCGTGTTCGGCCACCTCTGCCATTTTCTCCCCCCCCCCCCTGGTTTCGCCGCTTTAGATTGACCACTTCTTGGCTAAGGGATTCATTTCACCAAACCTTTACTGTCTCGCTCCCCATATTTCTAGTGCGCTGAGATGGCGTTGAAAAGCCATTCAGTGGTTCGTGTTCTCCACAGTTTCAATGCTTGCAACGGGTATGAATTTTTCATATTAATGGGGTTAATTTTGTTAATAATGCTTCTAAGTGGGCTTTTGTGGTCATTTGAAGACATTTTGTGACTGTTTGGGGCACAAAAGATGCCACAATACTGAAAAAGAAAAAAAATGCATTAACTGTTTACACACATTATTTAGGCACTTGAACACCCACCCACCCTCTCCTATGTTCACGCAATTTTATTACGCCCCCCCCCCCCACCTTACTCCCCCCCCCCCTGGTTTCGCCGCTTTAGATTGACCACTTCTTGGCTAAGGGATTCATTTCACCAAACCTTTACTGTCTCGCTCCCCATATTTCTAGTGCGCTGAGATGGCGTTGAAAACCTTTACTGTCTCGCTCCCCATATTTCTAGTGCGCTGAGATGGCGTTGAAAAGCCATTCAGTGGTTCGTGTTCTCCACAGTTTCAATGCTTGCAACGGGTATGATTTTTTTCTTTTTCATACGAGACAATTAATCACTATGAAGGTCACCATTACATCTCGGTGCATACTATGTACTACCAATTTTATTAATTAACTTTTTTTCTGGGTGACTACTTCTCAATTATAAAAACTAAAGGTTCCATCAAACGACTGCACTGTGCACTTGGCGAGATATGAAAAGTAACCAACAAAACGTATCTCTCTGAATGTTTCAGGAAATAATCCATAGAAATAACGGCATTTTTAAAAATGTGAGTTTTTCAGAAACAAAATGTCGATGTAGCTATATCAAGCTCTATAATCTACGCACAAGAAAAAGCGACAATTATAACCTCTCTATTAAGTTAAACACATTACTGGCGTTGCATGTATGCAATCTTTGTGTTCTTTGTTCCTCGATTTTTTCTCATGTAAGTTATAAAACCTAGAAGAAAATCGATGCTTAACGATACATGTTCATTTTTTACGTGACCTCAGAGCACTTCCGGTTACGAAAACATCTAATTGATTTTAGACATTAATTTGAGTTATCTCGTGTGATATCAAAATGATGCACACAAGTTTAATTGACAAGCTGCTATATATGGCAGAAAAGATAAAAACACACCCACCCTAATGCTTTGTGCCAAACAGAATGAAGCACGGACTAAGGCCTGCTAAATTACATCCTTTGAAGAACTAATTGACCTCTAGGGGACTATAAAGCTATAATAACAGTATTTTCAAGGTTTATTCAAACAGTGTAGTATACAATTTATTATTTTTTTATAAACCGGTTTTTAATCACCTAAAGATTAAGAAAGTATAATAACCCTAGACCTGCTCGCTCAAAAGTTAAACGTTCCAATCCGAGCAAGAAGTGCGTTTACGTGTATTAGCCATTTACCCAACGTAACGGCCCAAACCGGCCACCGATATTTACAAAAATCACCATTCAATTTTCATTGTTTTTTTACTTCTTTTTTTTTGTCTCCAAAGCATAGCTTATGACCCCTCATTGCAACGAGCTCGTTGAGATTGTTTTAATGAGGGGTCATAAGCTGTGTTTTGACGCAAAAATGAAAGTCGTTATTCAAGAATTTTATTTGCAAGTGTTGTCTGCCTTTCGTGTTATGTAAAGGGTTAAAATGTCATGTACACCTTAACCCTTTTCCTAGCGTAACAACCATTTCCGACAAGCGCTGTTCGCGGAAATCGCTTTTATAGTTTATTATTATTTCAGTCTTTGCCCAAGGGGGGGGGGGGGGGCACTAAAATTTTGCAAGACGTGACGTCCTATTTTTTATTCGGCTCCTTTTTGCACCCACCCACCCACTACGCGCAAATTTTCTACTACCGTTCTCAGACACCCACCCCCACTCTCCCATTAAAATCCAAAATAAGCTTATAAACTTAGTAGGCACAGCTGTCTTTAGGGGGTTTTCATAATGTTCTTAACCCTTTACCCAACGTAACGGCCGAACCCGGCCAGCGCTATTCTCAAAAATCGCCAATTAATTTTTATTATTTTTTCATTTTTTGTCTCAAAAACATAGGTTATGACCCCTCATTGGAACGAGCTCGTCGAGCTCGTTCCAATGAGGTGTCATAACCTATGTTTTTGAGACAAAAAATGAAAAAAATTAGTTATTCAATTTTTGGCAAGTGTAGTCTGCTTTTCATGTTAGGTAAAGGGTTAAACTGGTACCACCAATTTAAACCTCTGTGGGCTGCCGTGGACCCCAATCTACAAATGACAAGCTGTTCATTATCAGGCTTGGCCTGAGCACGTGTACATATACGGGAACAAATTTTCATTTGAATTGTTCCCAAAATATTGTCTGCACATTTTCTACATTTCGAACAAGACACCCACCCCCTATTAACGTGTGACATTTTCCCAATTTAAGCCCAATATTCTCACATATAAAGCCTCCTGATGTTGTATTTATGTTAAGAGTGTGGTGTACAACATCATCTTTAAGGTTTGAAACACAAATGATGGTATATATTAGCTGATATATTGATATATTTTAAAAAAATTCAAAAAATTGCACAAGTTGGAAATGCACATATTTGGCGCACTCAAGAGACCCACCCACCCCCACGTCACGTCTTGCAAATTTTTGGTGGCCTCCCCCTGCGTTGCCTCCAAAACATAGCTTTTGACCCCTCATTGGAACGAGCTCGTCGCGCCCGTTCCTGTAAGGATTCATATGCTATATGTTTTGCAGTAAAACAAAGCATTTTAGTTATTCAAGGATTATTTATGTTTATGCCCCGCATGAAAAGCAAAGAACATTAAGTGTTACCCATGAACGTCTGTCCGTACGTCTGTGCGGTCAAGTTTTGGTTTCCGGGTGATAACTTCGATACATACTGAAATTATTTTATGAGCTTTCACATATTTCTAGAATGATAAAATGCAGGTCAGTTTCATTTGGATGCATTCGCATTCTCCATTCTATAGAGTTATTCCCGTTAATTTACCGTTTCCACGTCCATATTTTGGTTTCCGGGTGATACCTTGAGTATGCGTTGAGATATTTTTTGAAACTTTCACATACTGATGATGACAAAATACAGCTCAAGTTTATTTGGCGTATTTGCATACTCCATCGTAGAGTTAATCTCCCTGGCTTAGTGAAAAGTTACACATTTCATGCTTTCCGGATGATAACTTGAGTATGCATTCATTTATTTTATGTTCATATTTTTTCCCTGTCGCCAGTGTCGCCCTCTAGTCGTGTTAGATAAACGGTTGAATAAATTTGATGTGGATTAGTGAAAGCATAATCTCACAGCCGTAAAATAACAAAACCTTTCTAGGGTGCTGTATTACATTATTGGGATGATATACATTGGCAGTCCTGCAATTATTTTCGGCCCGTGACACTACTGATGGGCGCCAATAACTATTTGGCTACTAACTAGTACTCAAACGATTAGTCGACTAGTCGATGTCGACGCTGAGCAAACCAGTAGTCGACTCTCAGTTGTGCAGTCGACTAGTCGGAGGAGTTCAAGCTTTTAGGTAAATAGTATACATTCTGTGCCACTGTCAGACAGTTTGAACAGCAATATTGGGCAATCAATGTATACATCTATTGCCATCTAATAGTAGTGACAGTAGTTTGTTTTAACTGGTACTAGTAGAGTGCTGAATTATTTTGGGCTATCGGGATATGTTATTAATTTGCCTTGTTGCAATTTATGGGAGAGTGCCTATAGGCACCCTCCCATAAATTGCAACAAGGCAAATTAAATAAGACTATATAATTTCACTCTTAGCATAATTAGAAGCACATTAACAGAATAATGTTCCAGTAAGTTGCTGTATATGAATGCCCAAGTGAAGCCAAATTTGGACCTTCAGCACTCTACCGAAACACCAACACTGTTATAAGGAGACAAGTTATCACCAATTACTAGTCGAAGTCGACTTGACTTTTGGGTATTGACTAGTCGACTTTGGAATTCACTAGTCGTTTGAGCACTACTACTAACCCCACATCGAGAACCCAAAATGAAATTGTGAAGCTTCAGAAAAACCAGCCCTTACTAATACCATCAAGACATGAGTCCAGGAGATAGTCGGTGGGCCTAAATATGTTTTTGTACAGGCCGTTGCCCCTTATCGTTTTTTTAATATTTTTTTTAAAATCGTATTTGTTTTACAATGATTGGCGAACAAGTTATGCAACTTATATTAACGCCTCTCCTTGGCCCAATAGCGCAGGTGTGTGGGATGACCTTCGCAGCCGCAACTTCGTGGCCTCGCACTCCTCGAATACTACGAAGGGATCTTTAGCCTGCATGGATTGTGTCTCTCTCCGCACAGCGGGCAGCCGTTTTACGTCCCCACCCGATAGGACGGTACGCTGTGACAGCATGAACCCCACAATTGATGCTGACAGAGAGTGTTCGAACACCTCGAGAACTTTCCTCTTACCAGGGATCGATTCCGGGACCTCTGGCATGAGAGACCAGCGCACTTATCCACTCGGCCACCACTCTCGTTGTTTTGTCGAGTCCTTTTTCTTTATTGTCACGAAAACGTCGCCATTATTCAGTGGTTTCCCAACAGTTTGTTCCACAGTTTTTAAACACTCGTGCATGAATCCCACCTGTTTCATTCCCCACCCCTAATAGAATGGCCTTTCACTTATCACCATATACATCGATAAATATTCGTTCATCAGGCGTTCGCATCACATGGAACAGTACTATTAAAGGTTACAGAGGTGAGAGGCTTTACGCTTTTCTGAACAACATAACCTAAAGCAACATAGATGTATTTGGCGTGAGTTCCCGTGACGAGACAGGCAAGTTAGGGTTGACGTAATAGAGGCGATAAGAGAATCTACACGGGTTTTAAAAATGTGAGAATAGTGATTCCATTTCCCGACTCGCATACGATATAGAGGATCTCCATTGAGTCGCGATTTCACGTGAATTTTTGTACCGAGTTCAATAAAATCGATCTGAGCCGAGGTTTACCGAGGCTCAGATCGATTTTAGTGAACGAGGTTCAGGAATTTCATGTCAGGTCGTGACGAATTTGGGATTATTTTTATCACATAATGTGTAATTTATCCTTTTATCTAACGTAACAACTTAGACTAGCCAGCGCTGTTCACAAAAATCACCGTCACAATTTTGGTATGTTTTTCAATTTTTCCTCCAAAACATAGCTTATGACCCCGACAGCGGAACGAACTCGTCGAGCTCGTTCTAAAGAGGGCCATAAATTTTGGTTTCGAGACAAAAAAAATGAAAATGTTTAGGTATTCAGCGAACGTTTTCTGAAAATGTCGTCTGCCAGTTGTAATGGGTTGACAGTTAAGGAAAAATAAGTGAAATTTAATTCAATGTCACTTCCTAGACCAATTCAATCACAACGTACCACGTCGACGTTGATTTCTGACGTCATTCCCGTATTAGACATGTTGAGATCTATATTTTTCGTAATGATCTATTTGATGGTGATTATGTGGTCAACTGTTTTTCTTGAACAAGTAGAAACTTTGAGGGTTGCTTTTTGTTCCCAAACCATTGCGCGCCAGTCCTTCATTGAAAGGTGCTCGACGGAATCGTTCCAATAAAAATTTTTATCATATGACTCGTCCGTTTTGTTCACTTTAAAACATTTGATATTTTGTTTTCATATTAATCGATAAAAATCAGTGATAAATAAAGCCTTCAGTCAATTTCATTGGTCAATTTCAAAACTAGACAATTTGACTGGCTGAACAAAATACAATTGGGCCACATTTTCATAATTTGCATAATTAGAGTTGGGAGCTTTCATTGGTCAATTTCAAAACTGGGCAATTTGATTGGCTAAACAAAATACAACTGGGTCACATTTGCATAATTTCAGGAGAGAGAATTTACGTTATCTGTACTATTTAGGGTGGGTTATATTGTATTAATCTTTTACCGACAAGAAAAAACGCCATTCATTTTTTTATATTTTCACTTTTTGCTTCCAAAACATAGGTTATGACCCCTCATTGGAACTAGCGTGTCGCGCTCGTTCCAATGAGGGGGTCATAACCTATGTTTTGGAAGCAACAAATGAAAATTTATAGTTATACGAGGATGTTTTTTCCAAGTGCCGTCTGCAACTCAAGTTAGGTGATGGGTTAAAAAGTCATACTAAGTGGCTAATTTGTGCGTGTGTGTGTGTCATATGATAAATAGAATATGAAATGAGTGTTTTTCTCATATAATATTTATGAAACTCGTCCGAATTTTCCGTTTGGGCTCGCCAGAGGCTCGCCCAAACGGAAAATTCTTAGACTCGTTTCATAAATATTATATGTGAAAAACATTCATTCCATATCCGCTATATAAGCTGTGTTTTGAAACAAAATTAGAGAACTTTAAATGGCGATGTGTTGAGTGTAGATGGCTCTGGTACTTTCTGATTGATTTGTTAGGTAAAACACATGTGAATAGATTCAACGATTACCAATCATAATCTTGTAACATCTATTCTCTTTTCTCCAAAATATTTATTATGTACACGTTTATAAATGTGAAGCAAGCGTGGGGCACTTGTGAATTTTTATAGCAGAGTAATAGTGACAGACAGTGCGATTACACATGCAGGATAAGACCAAGACGGAGAGCCAACTTATTGATATTATGATAACCTTCACTTTCACGTTATTAACTCTTTACCCAACGTAACGGCCAAAACTGACCAGAGCTATTCACAAAAATCTTCATTCAATATTCATTATTTTTTCTTTTTTTTCTGCGGACGCTGATAATGAAACTGCGAGAAAGAAACATGCATTGTGTCACGATTGCCGTGCATATTCAACGTTACGCGATTCAATATAGACAGTGAGGAAATGTTCTAGGAACATTATGCGTGGAATATGGGTTAATGGTTAGTATATGATTGACGCATCTGATTGAACGTTACGCATCTGAATGACTTTATGACGTGACTGAGATGCTTCGACACAAAACAATGTCGGGAAAGAAAATTATCTGACCGTCAGAGGTAATATTTTTCTTTAAACATGTCAGCCCCATTCACTTAATTCATGTGCGCATTCGGCGCACGTGAAATACAACAAAACTCCACCTCGTGTCATTGATTCCAGTCCCCCGTATTCTACTCTCGTTGTGTACTGTCTCTGACCACACAAGAAGGGTGAAAATGGACGCTTGTTAATTGAATAGCCACTTTAGCAGTGACAAATATTCATTTAACTGCAATATTTAGTTGACCAGAATGTGTAGATTTCTGTGCGTTATGCAATAAATAGAATCTTTATTCTATACCTTGTTTGACAGAGCTCCTTAGAATCAGTCAAACGAGGTATAGCATAATAATTTTTTCTTATTGGGAGTAGTGAGGCAAAATAGGTCAGTATAGAATAGAAATTTGATAGTTCTTAGTAGAATTTTTCGATAAATAACAACATTTTTATTCATTTCACATGGATTTAATTCCAAGCCTTTATTCAGTTAACAAGTCAAATTTGTTCTGAAAGTATGGCACACGCTTTCTTGTTTTAGAAATACATGCAATTAACAGAGGTTTCTCTATCAATTAATCAGTATACCTTTAAGAAGGGCCCACTGAAGTTTCACTTTTTTCCGAAAAGGGTTTGTTCAGGCGACAACAGTCATAATTTGAAACCATTTTGACATTTCTAGACAAGCACGTTCACATATTTTTATGTAACTCAAGACGACACACACCTCTGAGTTTATTTTTGAAACATTACGAAATATTAAAATGTATACGAAAATTCCCAAGCCAAAATGTTAAATTCATCGACAGGTTTAGCAAATTAAGAGGAGATAACTTTCTCCATTGTGTCTCTGAATGTTGAATGAGTTGGAAATCACTTATCCAAATCTCTGGACACACACCTAATGGTGATAATGTATATTTATTTCTGTTTTTTCTGCAGTGACGAATACTTGTTCTGGGAAGTGATTATCAAAAAACAATATGATTCAGTAGAGACGTCAAAAATGATTATGTTTCATGAAATAGTATTTGTGTTTCTAACTAATGTTATTATGATAGAGAAATGAGTATTTCTACAAAAATTTCCTCTGGGAAATTATTGAATCATCTGTTACATTTTGAGGGTATTATAGGATCGTTATCGCCTTTCTCAGTAATATAACTCATTACAAGCTGCTGTCGATTTCAATAGCGATATGTCCTGGATATATGAGAAAAGTATTTGTGTGTACGAAATAAAAGATATTTATATTGGTTTTATGTAATAAGCAAAAAGATTTTAGATTCTATAACGGCTACAATTACAAAGCTAATCACCATTCAGTAGTGTAATCTTGTAAAGATATCTGGAATAGTGGAGAATTATCTTGAAAATATATGGAACACGACCCGTTCTTGTGTTCACTACTCATTAGCAAAATTGGTGCTAGACTATTAATCTGTTTGGCTGTGTACCAACATGATACAGGTAGAGTCGATAAAAGTAGCTGATTTTAATGCAGAGATTTATTTTTAATCATCGACTGAGCGATGAGTTTCATCAACGCACGAAGCCTGAGGTCAGATGTGTAAACGTTTCGCTGGGGCCTCGAGGGTTGGCGTTTTCCCACCAAAACGTTTTGCAGGATCTTTGGAGTGTGTTTTCTACGGAAGCCCATTAGGGGCATGTGAAAAAAAAAATTACATGTGGGGAAAAAAAATTAAGTCGTGCGCACGAGATAATTAAGTCGTGCGCACGAGATAATTATCTCGTGCGCACGACTTAATTATCTCGTGTGCACGACTTAATTATCTCGTGCACACGACTTAATTTTTTTTTTTCACACATATAATTTTTTTTTTTTTCACACATGTAATTTTTTTTCTTCACATATCCCTAATGGGCTTCCGTAGTTTTCAAATAGAGTCAATGATATTTTAGTAGCCCATTTTACAGAAAAAAAACCCAAAACGTTGATGTGAAGATTGGGACGTTGCTATGGCCTGGGAGAGGGGGCGGGGTTGTAACCCAGGGGGCCGGAACTTTGGGGACCGGGCCTGGTCCTGGAGTCCAGAATTCTTGGGTCAGGCCTGGGACACCAAAGTTCAGACTCCTGTGTCAAGCCTGCCCCCTCCCCCTCCGATCCCTGAGCGAGAACCAGCAAAATAAGCTGCCCGTCGTATTGGAGTACAAATTGCCTCTCATGTGCCCTTTCCAAAGTTAGTGCCATTGTAACCTTATCAACATTTGGTTCTACACAACAGAACTAGTGGATTGTACTATTAACGCATTTCAACTAAGAACCACTAGTTCTATAGTTGCATAGAACTAAATGTTAGCCCTTTACCCAACGCAGACGATATCAAAATTTATTATTTTAAATATCATTTTTTCAAAATTTTCAAAAAATTTCAACAAAACCATATCATGTGGCCCCTCGTTGGAAGGAGCTCGACGCATTTCAACTAAGAACCACTAGTTCTATAGTTGCATAGAACTAAATGTTAACCCTTTACTCTACGCAGACGATATCAAAATTTATTATTGTAAATATCATTTTTTCAAAATTTTCAAAACATTTCAACAAAACCATATCATGTGACCCCTCGTTGGAACGAGCTCGACGAGCTCGTTCCAACGAGGGGTCACATGATATGGTTTTGTTGAAACTGTTTGAAAAATAATATTTTTTCAACTGCTGAATTTGCATATTACGCGGGCGGATGCCGGCGATTCGTTGGGTGAATGGTTAAGAAGGGGGCTGGATCGCGAATAGAGCTCTGCACTTGAGAAACGGTTATAATTTTTGCCTGCATGTTTCTTGAAGTGAGAACTTTATTATATCAACTTGACGTAATATCTTTATCACTTCAGGAAGAATTGTGCAGTCAAAAGCTATAACTCAAGGTCACTGGATACTCACTGATGAATTTGCAAATTTGAAACATGTTGCTAAAAACATCATTTTGACAGCCAAAAAATAAGGGGATTTCTCATTCCAAAAGCCGCCAGAAGTCTCCACTTAATAACTGATTTCAAAATTTCCTTTGTGCGGAGAAAACTCATCCCCACCCCCAACCACCACCTACAATGCATCAGTACTCCCACACTTTTGAGAGGGCCGTCACAGAATTCACCCCGGGGACCGAATTTCCTCTCCCCGGCCTTGAGTGTTGCTTGTTAGTATTTCACCAACTTGTCACAATTTGCTCACCACGATTATTTTTTGAATTCCTGCTTTGTGTCGAAAATTGTTCGATTCCCGGCCGGAGATCAGAAATCAACATTCTAAATTCTTCGAAAACATTATTGTGTCTTTCAATACACACGCACGCACGCACGCACGCACGCACGCACGCACGCACGCACGCACGCACGCGCGTTTCACACCTTCATGTAGCTTCCGTAAGGAAAGTGAACCAAGTATTCATAAGAATATCATCTAATAAGCTAGATTTCAGCCATAGTTTTTTTGTTTTTTTTTTTGACGGTGTGCAATGGTCCAGTGGTTTGGGTGTTGGACGGGGATCAGAAATCAACATTCCAAATTCTTCGAAAACATGACTGTGTCCTTCACTATATACACCACTACATCACTGGTAAACGCTAACCCTTATTGGCGAAAGACGAGACCACTGACCTCCAGCATTTTAAAAATGATGCCGACATCAGTAGTGGCTCGAAAAACGGTTCGGTTAATAGGTTCATAACCATCGCATAATAGGGCGTTTGTCAAGATAGTATTAGCTGTATGTACCATCAGCATGTTATCATCTGCAGCACATTGTGCGTTCGTGCCCTGATTACAACATGTCGCCCCTTGTGTAGAACAAGATGCCATCTGCAATGCTAAAGCATTGCAGCTGGCGTCTTATTCCACTCAAGGGACGATGTGCGGTTAAGTACTATCATCATAGGGACTCAGTATTCGAACTCTGTATTACTTTTCTTATACAACACTGCTGTGGGTATCAAGTATCACCAATCCTTCTTGTCAATGAAGGACGGCACCTCCGGCCCTAGACCCTAAGTAATCTACGGTTCTGCGTGAATTGTCCAACAGAGGTGGAAACTGAGGTCCACTTCCTAACTAAATGCAAATTATATAGTGCCGAACGTAATGATTTGATGTAGAGATTAAATAATTTGTCTGCCTCGTACAGACCAGTTAGACGAATGGTCGATAACTTTACTGCTGAGTCGTTTCGACTATGAAATAACGTGTCTTCTAATAGATTATGTATATAAGGTTTCTGAAATTAGAAAGTCTCAAACTCGATAAGGAATGAACCATGTGACGTAATAAGGTATAGCCACTGATTACTAGCAGTGTCATAAGTCACCAAAATGGGGGCTATTACAGTCCGCAACTATCTTCGGTCTTCTACTTGCGAAACCATGCGGGATCGAGTGTAGTTGGTACCGATTCAATGCACTGGTCCGATAACATCCGTACTGATATAATTCTATCGATTGGTAACTTCAGTCAGTTCAAAGAACAAGTGTGATGTGAGTGTGTCCGGGTCCTATTTACTGTAGCAAAATTGTTCGTATGTTGCTTGTATTCTTTCTTTTCATGTTTATATGTTAAGTACCCATGTGTGGAACAAATAACAATAAAGCGTTATTATTATTATTATTATTATTATTATTATTATTATTATTATTATTATTATTATTATTATTATTATTATTCTTACTGGTTCTTTGTTTTTCTTCATATCAACTAGCCCATTCCATGTATGAAAAATACTTGTGTTAAAACCTTAAGTACCCATGTGTGGAACAAATAACAATAAAGCGTTATTATTATTATTATTATCATTATTATTATTATTATTATTATTATTATTATTATTATTATTATTATTATTATTATTATTATTATTATTATTATTATTACTGGTCCTTTGTTTTTCTTCATATCAACTAGCCCATTCCATGTATGAAAAATACTTGTGTTTAAAAGCTTTAAACCATTAATAGCAATGATAATGCTGTTTGTTGATACCAGAGATTGCACATTTAGAAACAGAATGAAACACATGAAATAATTACAGCAGGTAGACAACGCCTCCGACATTGATAATTGATCCCATGGACCAATGCTGTTAAACTTTTACGGTTGTATGTTCTAGAATTGTATTTTTTAGTTATACCTTTAAATAGGTTGAATGAACCATTAGCATTTTCAAAGATATGGCAATTTGCCAAATAGAGTCGTGATGGCCAACCCGAAGGGATCTGAACGTGCTGCAACGTGTCCCATCCACTGATCGCCATACAACTGGATTGTTGGAACGCACCATGATCACAAATAGAAAAGTGTTCCACCTACCGCCATCTTGGGTGGGAGTGAATATTATAAACAGATAATTCTCAACAAAACAAAAATTTTTACTATAGTTTTTCACTTATCCAGCACCTTGAGATCACCGGCTGTTTTTTTTTTTTTTAAATATTATTTAACCCTTTACCTAACATGAAAAGCAGACGACACTTGTAAAAAAATTCTTGAATAACTATTTTTTTTCATTTTTTGTCTGAAAAACATAGGTTATGACCCCTCATTGGAACGAGCTCGACGAGCTCGTTCAAATGAGGTGTCATAACCTATGTTTTTGAGACAAAAAATGAAAAAAATAATGAAAATTAATTGACGATTTTGGAGAATAGCGCTGGTCGTTACGCTGGGTAAAGGGTTAATATCGGTGAAAAAGTGGATGATGCGCACACATTTCACGACAGTGGATAATGGATATTTATAATTTATTTTATTTTCATTCGATTTTCTTCTCCCAAAATAAATCGTATTTCAACTCCCACTCGCCGAAAATGGTTTTCCACTCCCAGAATCGTATTCCACTCTCGGCGATGACGGACTATTTTTTCTGTTGTTTAAAAATCAGTTGAGTTGAATCAGTTATACAGGGTTGTTTTATAATGTGCAAATAAGGAGAAAATAAAAGAAATACAAAAATTCACTGCTCGGATTCGAGTACGATTTAGCCTCTCGTGGGCTGCGCGATTATTTAGTTATTATTGACAAATAACAAATGCTGATATTGGAAAGTTGATAAGGCGTTATTAGTTTTAAATTGATGTTGGATGACGTGGAAGCTATTACTCTTGTGACTACAGTCACGGAGTAACAGTTTTCAAGTGACCAAAGTGATTCACTGAAACTTAGAGGCACTACGTGTTTGCATTTAGCAAATCCATATTTGACGTCTTGTCAGTTGCAAGTAAAATCAAAAAATGGCAACAAGGGAGATTGTTCGTCAATGTGCATATCAAGGGAGATAATATGTCACAAACATTGATTAACCCAAAAGATGCAAATATGCATAATTAGGGATGGCCTCTAGTATTCTTGTAACAGGAGTAGAGATAAGTGCGGGAGCCGGGGTTCGAACCGTCGACCTCTAGCACACAAAGCGACCGATTTACCACGAGACTAAGAGATCCGGGTCTACCAGGCTGGTTGGTAAATGGCCTTTATACCTCGAACGCTGCACTACTCTCCCCTTCTTTTTGAGATTCACCCACTGTGAATCTCACCCCAGATTCTACCTCAGAGCGGTCAAAACATCCACCATGCTTCACCACAGCGTCCATAACGCCACCAACGTCTGAGGATCAGACGAGCCCCCAAATGTAACAGGAGGAGAGATAAGTGCGGGAGCCGGGGTTCGAATCGTCGACCTCTAGCACACAAAGCGACCGATTTACCATGGGACTTAGAGATCCAGACCAACCAGGCTGGTGAGTAAATGGCCTTTATGCCTCGACCGCTACACAATCATTATTTGGGGCGCGCCAAATAATATTTTCTGCGTTTCCCCCGTTGAAAATGCTGATTGTGTTCCCCCAAAATTCACTGAGCAACCGTTTACGGTTTTAAATTGGGACGTGTAGTGATCACGACGCGTAAAAACGAGCTAACGGATTCAATTCTTCATTATATCACTTGCTCATACAACAGGTAATATTTACAAATCATTCTTGTTTCCAGAAAAAAAATTAGATAAAAAATAAAACAAAGATATTTTCAATGTGCACTTAACTAGGTACATATACTCTCTGTTAAACTGCACAAAAATATTTTTTAAAATAGAGAAACTCTCTTACTTATCTGAGTACGAAGGAGTTGAAGGTAACAAATTAACTTTTGCTTTCTTATACCAGTTGTTGGCCTAAGTGGTTCACCCCGAGCCATTCCAGAGACATTTTTTGCCTGTTTCTCAAATCCATCTTAGTTTCTAGTTTTAAATAAAACAAGAAAATTATACCAATACTATGCAAAAAAGGGCGATGGGAAAAATTGGCAGTGATTCTCCACTCTGCCATTCAGATACAAATCTGGTATCGTGTATATTTCAGTGTTATAAAGATGAGGTCATTTAGTGCCATTAACCTCGTTATTATCTAATTAATACCAAGGACACAGCAGAGAGGGTATGAAAACATAAGCACGAAGAAGTTCCTTTTGGTAAGATTATACACCAGAATCGACAGAACAGATGTATCTGTTATGTTCCTATTTTTGTTCCCTTAATGAGAAATACCGAAATACTTCAAAGGTTTAAAGCACTCCCAAAATTGCGTTTGCATTGATAACATATCACAAAAAAGCTATGAATGATAAAATTATGTATATTAAATGAAATGGAACCAGGCTAGTTTGCCGCGTGGTTTATTTGGTTTATATGTAACTCATGGTACTACATATAAAATTTTAGTAGAAATCGAGTAAATATTTCGTCCATTGCAATGGAAATGGGGTGGAGATAAAATGACGTAGTTGGACTGTTAGTTTTTATCTGGCCGACTCACAGTCCTAACTTTGCAATAGGACAAAAATCCACAGATTAGTTTGGCTATCATGCAAGGGAGCATACGATTGCTACGGGGCTACGTGATTTGATCATCGAGTGGTTTGTTCAGTCTCTGAATAAGTTGTGTGCATAAATATAAAATTTCATTCCAATTAAACCCGGGGGTAGACCGTTGCTAAGGACAGAATTTTGTTGCTAAGGAACTCACTTGACATTATGGTTGCACTGGTAGATTAATTTTTGGTCCAGCTATGAAATAACATCAAACTCTACCAATTAGTTAACCGTTGCTAGGGAAGCACAGTGGTGGCTATGGAGACAACGTGACTTCCTTGCCAAGTGTAGTAGTGCCCGTTGCTATGGAGTCGCATTAATTGCCATTGAAGTCACGTTACATAGTCGGCGATCAAATAGGTCGAATTCCAAATTTATTATGGGTCCACATATCAGATTTGGCTAAATTTTACCTAGTACCTTCCCTGTTGCTAGGGTCTCGCGTTGGTTGCTATGTATGCCACACGACATGGTCGATGGCCCAGTAGGTCGATTTCTCAAATGTATTATGGGTTCATAACCAAATTTGGTTAAAATCGGTTCAGTAGTTTATCCTTTGCTAGGGGGTCGCGTTGGTTGCTATTAGAATCACCTGACCTCGTCAGTGCCCTAATAAGTCGAATTACAAATGTATCATGAGTCCATATACCGAATTGGGTCCAAATCGGCCCAGTACTTTCCCCGTTGCTATGGACTCACTTTGGTTACTATGCCACGTGACATGATAAATGGCCCAATTGGTCGATTTCCCAAAGCATTATGAGTTCAGATATCAAATTTGGTTAAAATATGCCCAGTCCTCTGTCCGTTGCTAGGGAGTCGCGCCGGTTGCTATGGGTGTTACGTGACATGGCTGATGGCCCAATAGATCGAATTCCTGAGGCATTACGGTTTCATACACAAAGTTTGGTTGAAATCGGCCCAGTAGTTTGCTCGTTGCTATGGAGTCGCGTTGGTTGCTATGGGAGATAAGCAACATGGTCAGTGACCCAATATGTCGAATTCGTAATGCATTTGGGGTCCACATACCAAATTCGGTTAAAGTCGGCACAGTCGGCTTCCCATTGCTAGGGAGTCGCTTTGGTTACTATGGATGTCACGTGACATGGAAAATGGCCCAATGCGTCGATCTCCCAATGCATTATAGGCTCAGATACCAAATTTGGTTAAAATAGGTTCAGTAATTTGCCCGTTGCTAGGGAGTGGCGCCGGTTGCTATGGGTGTTACCTGACATGGTCAATGGCCCAATATATCAAATTCTCGAGGCATTATGGTTTCATACACCAAGTTTGGTTGAAATTGGCCTAGTAGTTAGTCCGTTGCTATGGAAACGCGTTGGTTTCTATGGGAGTTATGTAACATGTCCACTGACCCAATAGGTCGAATTTGTAATGCATTGTGGATTCACATACTAAATTCGGTCAAAACCGTCCTAATACTTTCCCAGTTGGTAGGAAGCCGCTTTGGTTACTATAGATGTCACGTGACATGATAAATGGCCCAATGGGTTGATTTCCCAAAGCATTATAGGATCAGATACCAAATTTGGTTAAAATAGGCCCAGTAATCTGTCCGTTGCTAGGGAGTCGCGCCGGTTGCTATAGGCGTTACGTGATATGGTCAGTGGCCCAATTGATAGAATTCCCGGGGCATTGTGATTTCATACACCAAGTTTGGTTGAAATCGGCCTGATAGTTTGCCCGTTGCTATTGAGTCGCGCTGGTTGCTGTGGGAGTTATATTATATGGTTAATGACCCAATAGGTCGACTTCGTAATGCATTGTGGGTCGACACACCAAATATTTATTTATTTATTTATTGATGTTTAAGGTCACATACTTATGCACAATGGCTAATCGTGACCGTGACAGTTTTACGGGTGGAGGAAGCCGGAGTACCCGAAGAGAACCACCGAGCATCGACGAGAAAATGTCGGCTCCTCAATATTCTAACTCTGTTCAAGCTCCGCTCGAGCAGGGTTACAGTGGTTGAAGACATGTGCACCACCGACGTGCAGTACGCCTTAGTACACGGCGTCATCGTGCCCCCATGTAGGCAACCTGGATAAAGTGACTTGCCCAAGGACACAACGCGGGTCGTCCCGGACGGGGATCGAACTCGGGACCTCTAGCATAGAAGTCCAATCGTCTATCACTGAGCCACCGCGCTCCCCCACGTACCAAATTCGGTTAAAATCAGCGCAGTAGTCTGCCCGTTGCTAGGAAGTCCCGTGTTGCTATGGAAGTTAAGTGGCATTGTCAGTGGCTCGATAAATCGGATTCTTGCTATATTTTGGGTCAGTCAGATGAATAATTCCATCTTGTTGGGTGCGCGATGTTAACCCTCGTTTTATTTTTGCCTGAACCACTATACACCCCATTCCGTTTTTACATTTCGAAATAATATTTTCCAAGAAATCGTTTAAAGGCTACATTTCGTACCTGAGCTTCTTTGAATAATCCTTGATTCACTGTGAAGTCTCGGGCGAATCACGTATCGCGAAAAACGTCTGATGTGGAAGCAATATAAAGGACGATTTCGCTCGACGTCGGGTACCGCCGCCTACGTCTCCCTCGGGAGCCTTCGGCTCCATCGCCCTTTAAAAAATGAGTTTTTTAATCACCTTTACAGCATTTCCGCAATGTGGTGAAGGACCTATCTTGAATAAACACAACATAAACTCTTATCTGCGTTCGTTCTAAAAGTTTAGTTAACATGAACAACTTAGGTCGATCTTTGAAAATCTGTTTTATGGGGAGCGGAGGAATAGATGCCTCGCTTGCGCTGGGTGAAGGGGATCCTTTCACCAAGTTGGTACGCAATTTAACTCATCAAACTGAAGAGTTAGTGCACGAGTTGTAATTCGCAAGTATTCCCCAAATGGTAATCACGATCTTTATGAAAACGTAACGGCTGTGTCCGGGGAGCGTTGTTCATAAAAATCCCCACTGATAGTTTACTTAACCCTTTACCCAACGTAACGATCAAAAACGACCAGCGCTATTCACAAAAAAAGCCATTCAGTTGTCATTATTGTTTCACTTTTTGGCATCAAAAACATAGCTTATGACCTCTCATAATAAGCTATGTTTTTGACGCAAAATATGAAAAAATAGTTATTCAACAATTACGTTTGCAAGTGTCGTCTGCATTTCATGTTGCGTAAAAGATCCATTACCCAATATCAAGATTTGTTATTTTATTTATTCTTTTTCAAATTAAAACAAATTCAATAAAGCCCGTTCCAATGAGGGGATGACATGGTATGGTTTTGCTGAAATATTTTTTACAAAAAAAATCGATTACTCAGTTTTTAAATTACGTGGACGGATACAGCCGATTCGCTAGATAAAGGATTATTTTTTTCTCTCAATTTTTGCCTCCAAAATATAGCTTATGGCACCTCACTGGGACGAGCTTGTGTGGTCATAAGCTATGTTTTAAACTAAAAAAAATGAAATTCTTTCAGTTATTCTAAAAATTGTACTAGTATCAACCTCTAGACGTGTTATGTAAAGAATAAACCAACACTGGACATCCGGTGTTCGTCGAGGGGGGTCCACGTCAACATTTGTCAGTCATTCGTCGAATTACATTTTGTATTGTTGATACTGGTGACACTTGAATTGAATCCAGCCCTTATTTGCACTTATAGAATGTATTTGATACATTGTGGACACCCGTGACACGGAAGTTTACTTTGCGTTCATTCCACGGATTAGCTGCTCATTGGGATATCCGGAGAACATTGAGACGTCACAAGGCATTGGAGATTACGCAAGCGTCAGCGGATAATCAACGAAATAAAAATCGGTTCAAACCTTTAAGGCCATTCTCTCAAACAATACACCCTCCACAGTGGTGTCGAAGTAGATAAGTAGATAGGGTAGACATGGGGTGCGACCCCCCCCCCCCCCCCCCCACCAAAGATTTTGTCGATAATACAGAGCGTGTTCGGATTTTCTATTCTATTTAATTATTCGATGCTACGCGTACTTGTTTTCTACCATAAATGTTTATGGGTTCCATTAAAATAAGCTATCTTCGCAAGGGTTTCCTCACCGCAGACACAGGGCGTGAGAATACTATCAAAATAGGTGAGCCCCGCCAGAGTTTCCTTAACGCACAAGCAGAGCCGAAGAAAGTCAGGGCTCGCCGTGAATCTTCTTTCGAAAACAAATTTGAAAGATGGTGGTTAAAAAGGAGTTCCGTGCTAAAAAAATTAGTATTGTACCAGCAAAGATGGAAGATTTGCTGATTAACATAGTTTGTATGAACATTTTATTTTGTGATAGGAAACAAGAGAGGTCTCTTTGTGAATCAACACAATGATTATGTTATTAGTAGTCATTTCGTTTGGCAATCGAATACATGTATCAGAACATATTTTATTAAGATATGTTGCTTTTTCGAATGTCTGATGTTCGTGCCGGTGCTGTCGATAATTTATCGTTACCGACAGCTGATGAAACCACGCAGACTATATTCATGTTAATCCCATAAGAACGGAAAACGAAGATTTCAAAACTTCAAGTGGCATAACAATTCCTCTTTAGCAGCTGTTCGTCAACCCAGATTCCATTGATCCCAATGCAAGATTGGTATTTTCAGGAGAGCGATTTATTCGCTCGCCTACTGCTAGACTTAACGAAATTAAGGAGGGCGACAACTAGCCCTCCTGGCCTTACAAAATAATGATTACCATAACAACCTATTCCTAAAACC
The DNA here is from genome assembly GCA_031216915.1 of Pictodentalium vernedei. Classification (NCBI taxonomy): domain Eukaryota; kingdom Metazoa; phylum Mollusca; class Scaphopoda; order Dentaliida; family Dentaliidae; genus Pictodentalium; species Pictodentalium vernedei. Next base: position 327,138,859 of record CM062292.1, read on the forward strand.
CAGTTCTCTCGGCTATGTTAGTGGTCTCTGTAAGATGGCCACACTGCCTTTCCCACACCCCCGAGCCTTGCTGAGGCCCGGCGGTGTGGGAGAGGCAGTGTAGCCGTCTTTCGGAGACTACCTTGTTAGCAGCACCAAATATAATGTACAAAGACCACTAGGCAGAATTCATTACCAGTAAAACATCATTTTGCCACTTTTAGCTTTTGTAACTTTGAGGAGAGCTAATCGCTCCCGTAGGCCATGCGAGGGGGGGGGGGGATTTTTAGCCTTCCTACATTTTTAGCTGCGACTAGCAGCTCTATAAGCTCTATAAGTGGCAATGTCGGTCTGTCTGTTGGTCTGTCTGTCGGTCGGTCGGTCGGTCTGTCTGTGACCAACGAGTTTGTCTGTGACCAACGAGTTTCAAAACTCAATAACTTTTGAAATACTTGATGGAATGACTTTATATTTGGCATGTAAGTGTATCTTATTGATGTCTAGCCACTGTTCAAGGGTTAAAGTGCTCCTCTCGTGGCTAGTTTTGTTATGCTGCTATAATCTTCCCAGTTGTCTGAATGACAAGCAAATTTTTATACGCAACAAACATCTAAATAAATATTTTTCAGTTTCATTACACTTGCATAACAATAAGGAATTTACAGCAATTAGCCGATTATGTTATGCTGGTAGAAAAAAAACAACTTTATTGTTATTGCTGGTTTGAGGTTAGGCACTTTGGGTCCTGGTTCAAAACTATGGAAGATCCATAAGTGCACAGTGAACAAAAAGCCCCTCTTTTCTGCGTAACTTCACCAGTTTAACTATTGTTATGGCGAAATCACAATTGTCTCCAGTATGCTCTCATAGATCAGGAATCACTTAAGCTACAGTCCCATATAGGCTAGTCCCGGATCTATAGCCCAGGATTATCCCGGATTGCCGTAACTGTGGTTCGGGATGATCCGGCGATACTTTTCCGCCCCGGATGCGTATTGTTGCCCACAATGCGTTATAAAAACCCAACAAGCCGGTGTCGATACGGACCACCCCGGACAGTCCAGGACCGTCCAGGAGGAGTCACGGATCGACCCGGCAGAGTTAGGGATGAATAGGGATCACTACGGACAGGACCCGGATCATCCCGGATCACCCCGGACTCCACCGTGTTGGCAACGGGGTTGTCCTGGACGGTCCGTAACTTGAACGGGATGATCCGGCGTGATCCTGCATGTCATTTATTGTCCCGTACTACCTCGTTTCGATACGGTTCACGCCGGCTCATCCCGTTCAAGTTACGGATCGTCCACGACGACCCCGTTGCCAACACGGCGGAGTCCAGGATGATTCAGGATGGTCAAGGACCACCCCGGATTAAATCTTCGTCCCGGATCGTTCCGGAGGTTTTTGACAGTCAAAAATATCCGGGACGACATGCCGGATACCCAAGGACCACCCCGGATGGCCAAGGACGACCCCGGACTATCCAGGACCACTACGGCGTCGTCAAGGATCAGGCCCCGGATCATCCCGGACTGGTCCGGGGTGATCCGGGGCCTATATGGGACTGTACCTTTATCAATGTCGGAGGCGTTGGAATATTATTTAATATTTGTGAAAAACGCCTTGGTGGATAATGTGCACATTTTATACGACAATAGAGATTGGATATTTAAAATATATTTAGTTATCATTGACAAATAATAAGTGCTGTCAATCAAAAGTTGATAAGACGTTATTAATTTTCAATTGTTGTATGATGACGTGGAGCTGTTACTCTTTTGACTACAGTCACCAAAGTGATTCATTAAAACTTAGAGGCACTACGTGTTTGCATTTAGCAAATCCATAATTGAGGTGAGTGCACGAGATAATTGTGTCCACCTGTCGTTGGTGAGAATCCGGGGAGCATTTTGTAATTCCGATGGTTAAAGTGGTCCTCTGGTGGCTAGTTCTGTTATGCTGCTATTATCTTTCCAGTTGCCAGAATGAACAACAAAATTTTATACGCAACACAAACTTCTAAATAAATATTTTTCAGTGTCATTACACTTACATAATAGTAAGGACTTTACACCAATTGGCCGATTATGTAATGTTGGTAGAAAAAATACCATATGTTTATTGTTATTGCTGGTTTGAGGTCAGGCTCCCACCCATGCATAAGTGCACAATGACCAAAAAGTCACTCTCTTCTGCGTAACTTCATCAGTTTAACCCTTTGAGACATTAATTATCATGACATTCAAATTCAGTTTCTTCAACGTTTTTCAACATGTGACGTCAAACGTCGGAAAGTACAAATAACAAGATATTTTTCACATTAGTGATTAACTGGTTGAGGGCTAGATTATTTTTGGTGGTCTGAATTTGTTATTCAAAACTTGTTTTATTACAAATTATTGGAGAGTGCCCAGAGGCACTCTCCAATAATTTGTAATAAAACAAATTTATATAAACAAAATATTTTTTTGCTTGACTGAATATGAAATATAAGCAAGGAAAGTGTTGGCTTTTGCTCTGGTATCCTCATTTTTTGAGAGCCCTGATAGTGGCGTCTAGCACTCAACCAGTTAAGAAGTCTTGACAGCAGGATTATATTGGTACTTTAAGCTGCGATAACATTTGGTTCAACGGCTGCCACTGAGCACTATTCGGGAGAAAATAGGAATTGAGGTTAAAACTTTAAAAAATCAAAAAATAACAAAACAAATGACCACAAAGTATCAACGCGCTGTTTGATTTCGTACGTCATAAGACGTACACAAGTATCAAAGGGTTAACCATTGTTGTGGAGAAACCAGAATTGTCTCAAAGCATGCTCCAATTGATCAGGAGCCAATACTATAAAACGTTTACAATTGTATTTTCTAAAACTGTTTTTTTCTGTCTATTAATATAACTGACTAAAATGAATCATTGGCATTTTAAAAGATATGGGGGCGATATCCAGTTAAATCGTGTTGACATGGGTGATAGATGGCAGGCATTCATTGAATACATACATTCTGTTTTCCTGCAAAAGTATCCTCTAGAGGTTAATAATATCACATCAAGTCATTCACGTGGTGGTAAGACCACCGGAAGTATCCGACAGCAAGGAAACAAGGGTATCAAAAAGGGCACTCAACTCTAGGTATGAGCTGATACCGGAATCTTACAATGTATCATAAATTGTAAGGTGATATCACACTCATTAGTACTGACATTATATACATATCGGCCCTTGAGGGGAACAAGGTGCATCTGCAAAGCGAAAGCATTGCAGATGGCACCTTGTTCCCCTCAAGAGACCATATAACGCTTTAGAAATCACATTGTCGATTGTATAGCTTTGTTTAGTGATTATCGACCAAACTCTGTCATACCTGATACACCCGCCTCCAGTCCTGAAAATAAACAGTCTGACATTTGCAGAATGATGTCTTTAGAGGGTGAATTTGATGGTGCTATCCCATACAGTGGGCCAGTTTATCTTCTGGGTACCTCTTTATGTTTAGTTTTGAGACACTGATTCAGATTGAGGTTCACATAGGGTAAATTTAGTGATGCTACCCTGCTATGCAGGGTAGCATCACTAAATTAACCCTCTGGGGACCTCATTTTGCAGATGACAGTCTGCTTATTTTCTGGCTTGCCCGCCTCGCCGCATCCCATTGGCATACGTAAAATACGCTAGAAATGAATACTCGAAAGTTTCTCAGTTGCAGTTCTTGGAAAGTAAAGTCTTTTCAGCGGGTGCACTTCTGGCGAAAAGGAGCACGCGCTGTCCCCTTAGACCCTAGCCTCAGGTCTAGTGGGGGCAACCGTCCCTCTGCTTCAGGCGCCCTTAAGTGGTGGAACGTATAATCACACGTGATAAATAGTGAGGAAAATATTAAAACCTCCCTCTGCATAAAAATTGCATCAAAAATAGCATATTAGTTGCGCAGTGCGTTGGAGTCTTCGAGGTATTTTCTTATATTCGTTTATTGTATAACTGTTAGTTTGAAACGTGATAGCATTACCAGGGTCGTTGCAATAAGCTTATGAAGATTATGATATTACAAGAGAAAAACATAACACCGACAAGTGTGATTATTTTGGTATTTTTTCCCTTTTTACAAATTGAAATAACATGTTTAGTTGTGAAATATTAGTTTAAAAAATGTCTGCATATATTCAAGTAATTGATTGTTACAAGCGCCCCTACTAACAACTCTTCTCTGATTTCAGTTCTATTAAAGAATTTCTTTCAAAACAAACACTTTAAGGATTACAAAACGCATCGAGTGTAAGATTCTCTCGGACATACTTGATGCATCCTGGTTCACGTATTTTGTTCTTGAACACATAATCAAATATATCTTTTCGAGAAGCTAAATCTGGCACCAGGGGTGGGGGTGAGGGTGGGGGAGACTCTTTTCTTCTTTTTTATATTATTTAACCAATATACGGATATAATTCAGAAAATTTCCCAAGATCCACATAATAACGGATATGTGATTAGAACGGGGACCAGTAACATTATTATATTGACGAGGTAACATTAGCATGTGGTCTGTGATCAAAACACTGTGGGTAAATCTGGTGATATAACAGGATAGATTGCAATGAGCCAATGCTACTTATACAAGCCAACACGTCCACTGAGTTCCAACGTGTTCTATGTGCCAGTAGGCACATAGAACACATTGGAACTCAGAGGACGATTACATGTGGTTTTGGTGTTTGATTTCATCACATCCATAGACTTTGGCAATTTTATTATCACTGTCAGATAAGGCTGGTGTATCATTTAGTACTGTATAGGGAGAGTTAGCACTGGCACTTTCTGTCAGCATGCACAAGATTACATTTTAATGCCCAAATGCACGAGAGAGCGTCCTTTCAACATTGAAAATCCAAAATTGGAGACGCGCAAGCGCGTCAATGGTTTTGCTCCCCCCCCCCCCCTCCCCATGTCATTTGCCTTCCTACGGGCCTGCCTGACACACACATTAATTAGTTGAACACACATTAATTAGTTTAATCCTATTGTTACACAAGAATTAGGAGCACGTTCTACAAGCCACGTTAGCTCTTTTTATAGCCCCCATTGCGCAGGTTATGTGGAATGATCCATAGGAGAAGGGGACATCTTTGTGCCAACGTACTTTTGAAACACATCATAAAAATCATTCTCCTGCAAGGATGTTTCTCTAAATCCTCCACACAGGAGACTGTCATTTAAAAACCGCGCCCAATAAAATGAAACGGCATCACGTCACCAACCGACAAGAGAAGGTACCAGAAAATATTAAACAAGTTTGGAACATTTCTCTACCAATGACCGGATCACAGGTGCTTTGTATGCATGTGTTTGAGAGAAGTAATTTTGATTAACTGTAAAGCTTGATGACAAAGATGGTGCATAACCCAATCTAGGAACATTTATTATTTTATTTATTTATTTATTTATTTATTTATTTATTTATTTATTTATTTATTTATTTATTGGTGTTTAAGGTCACATATTTCTGCACAATGGCTAATCATGACCATGACAGTTTTACGGGTGGAGGAAGTCGGAGTACCCGGAGAGAACCACCGAGCAACGACGAGCAACTGTCAGCTCCCCAACATACTAACTCCACACAAGCAGGGTTAGCATTGGTTGAAGACAGGTGCACCATCGACGTGCAGTACGCCTTAGTACACAGCGTCACCGTGCCCCCACGTGGGCAATGGGGGTGAAGTGTCTTGCCCAAGGACACAACGCGGTTGCCGCAGGTGTGATTCGAACCGAGGACCTCTCGGCTTGCAGCCTGCACCTCTACCAACTGAGCCACCGCGCCCCTATCTAGGAACATCGTTGTCACAGTGTTCCGTATACGGCATAGCATGAAGGGTAACTGATCTTCGTTGATTGTTAACTGGTAGAGTGCTAAATTATTTTTGGCCATCAAAATGTTGTACACATGTCTTTGCCTTGTTACAATTTATGGGAGAATGCCTAAGGACACTCTCCCATAAATTGTAACAAGGCAAACCCTTACAGACTAACTAGTATCACTTCAAAGATAATACAAAGCACAAGCACTGAATACGAGCCTTCAAGTTGTGGAACCTGCTTTTCAGAATAAAGTCCTAATATGGGCTCCCAGCACTCTACCAGTTAAGAAGAAACCGTACTTCGCATTTCCTAATTTATTTATTTATTTTATTGATGTTTAAGGTCACATATTTATGCACAATGGCTAATCATGACCGTGACAGTTTTACGGATGGAGGATGCCGGAGTACCCAGAGAGAACCACCGAGCAACGACGAGCAGCTGCCAGCTCCCCAACATCGTAACTCCGCACTGCAGCACAGGCAGGGTTAGGTTGGTTGAAGACATGCGCACCATCGACGTGCAGTACGCCTTAGTACACGGCGTCATCGTGCCCCCACGCGGGCAATGGAGATGAAGTGTCTTGTCCAAGGACACAACGCGGTTGCCGCAGGTGGGATTCAAACCGAGGACTTCTCAGCTTGCAGCCTGTACCTCTACCTACTGACCCACCGCGCTCCCCGCATTTCCTAAGAGCACTGCACTGCTGACTACAATGTTCTGTATCTCCAGGTGCTCATTTCCTAAAATCACTGCACAACTGACTACACTGTCCTATGGCTCCAGGAGAGCATTTCCTAAAATCACTGCACAACTAACTACATTATTCTATAGCTCCAAGGGCTTGTGAGTTCTTTACCCAAAACTGATGTTGTTTAATGGTGACCATGACGTCGAGCCTCGCTGGCTATACGATGTAGCGTATATTATTATTAAACATATTTTATTTGTTATAACAAAATGGATTGGATAACAAGTGCCCAGAACTTAGATAATATCCTCTCCTTAATATATATCGCCCAAAAAAGAAAGTGTGCATTGCAGAAATTGATCAAACTCCAAAAAATTAATTTCGTAAGTGTAAAGAGTGTTAACCTGTTCATGAATAAGTTATATTGAACACAAAAACAGCTTTCCCTGTTAAAATTGCATTAACGTTAAATGACGTGCTGCACGTTTGTGAAAAGGCATGTTTTGAACGTGGAGAGTCTGAAAATTCACGCAGCAGTGTGAATCTTTGGGTATTTAAACACTAAAGTAAGGCCCTCCTATCGTTCACATTCAAACTTGCGCTGCTGTTAAAACGACTCCATATTAGCATGCCAAGATGGACAATGAATCAACGTCTCCTTGCCCTGGGTATGATTAGAGCTGGCAGAACACACAGAGAGGTTGCCTAGCATTTGAACTGCCACCGTAACACTGCAGACAGGCTAGTCCATCGACATGCACAACATGATGACGTTCGAGAGCGACCCCGCTCCGGGAGACCCCGAGTTACCACCCCTGCACAAGATCGGTATATCCGTTTCGTCCATCTCCGGAACCGGCAACAAACGGCAACGACGACAGCCAGGAACATCCCTAACCTGAGACGGATACATCCTCAAACAGAAATCAACCGGCTGAGAGAATACGGCTTACGTCCTCGAAGATCTGCCATTCGTCAGATTTTGACGTTACGTCATCGTCGTGCTCGACTGCAGTGGTGTAGACAACATCTCAGGCATCCCTTACACTGGTGGCGACGTGTTTTATTCACAGATGAATGTCGTTTCCATCTTTCATCATCAGATGGCCGCCAGAGAGTGTACAGACGTCGAAACGAACGCTACGCAGATCCATGTGTCGTGGAGCGAAACCGTTATGGGGGAGGGTCTCTCGTGGTGTGGGGTGGCATCACTGCCCGTAACAGAACTGAGCTGGTTATTATTGATGGCAACCTCAATGCAGTCAGATATCGTGATGAAGTGCTTACACCTGTTGTTGTCCCATTTCTGCAATGTCACGGCCCGGCGTCATTCTACAGCAGGACAACGCCCGACCCCACGCAGCTCGTGTTGTTCAACAGTATCTGCAGCAACAACAAGTGGATGTTCTTCCCTGGCCCGCAAATTCGCCCGATATCTCACCCATTGAGCACGTATGGGACGAAATGAAACGTCAGCTACGCCGGCTTCCCCATGCTCCGTCAACGCTTGTGGAACTCCAAAGACAGCTTATCAGAATATGGAACAACATCCCACAACACTTCCATGCTAACTTGTTCGCTTCCATGAGGCGTAGATGCACAGCAGTAGTCGATGCAGACGGAGGTCATACCAGATATTGAGTATGTGACTTTTGTGTTTGACCCTTAGTGTCTTTGAATCTTCATGGCACCAAGAGTATTCGTCGTAGCGTAATGAAATTTCTCGTGTTGATCACAAATTGATTCATCTGTGATTGAATAAAATTTTCATGAATGAAAATGATATATATCTTTTTTTAGTGTTAATTTTTGGCATGCACACTTTCTTTTTTGGGAGAGTATACATTTGAAAATTTCAGATTATGTTTACAAATATTTACAAAAAGTTACCAAAATGTGCATGCAATGGCAAGGCAAACTTATGAATAATTAAAACAATATTGTGTATGTACACTCTTCAAGATGGATGTTGGTAGGTATTCGACTTCACAAGAGTCAGAAGAGATAGGTGAGAGGAAGGAGAGCAGAAAGGTGAAAGGTGAACTGCCACATCGCAACACTGCTGGACTTGGTCAACTAGCCAACGTGTCATATCATGGTACAATCGCGATTCCAGCGGAACCGCGATTTAGACGGAGCCCCGTTACCACTGCTATAGCCAGGGCATACAGGACGAACATGCGGAATGCACAAAGCCGTAACTGAAGGAAATGGAAGTGAAAATGAAAATGGACACTCATGTTATAGGACATTTGGCTGGGAAGATGTTGAGAGATGTAGCGTATATAAAGTTTCTCTTCTACTTGTTGCATAAGACGGTGACTTATATCATTGTTGTTGATAGTCCACTGCCGAGTATGAAATCTACTTCAAACAGGGCGCTTGAACGGCGCGTACACCTTCCTAACTTCGTGTCTGCCCTCGGCGTACTACAACACACACACTCTTCTCAGAACATTCTCTGACGCGTATATTTGAAACATATAAGTGGGACAGGAAATGATATAATGAAATAAAAAATTACCTGTCAATGGCAGTTATGATTGTTATGTTACAGACCTACCAATTCTGCTAATGTGGTAGAAATAAGGGAAAGTCGCGAGAACTTTGAATTTCAATTATCAACGACAATTCAACTTGCTCACTAAAATACCTGAGTTCTGTGACAATCATACATCCAACCGAAGCTGTTCGAGGCGCGCAAGCAGCAAGTTCCAGTATCAACAAACAATTTGAAATCATTGTTTTGCTAAAGCATTGCCAGCTTGTTATTGTTTGTTTTTTTTCATTTGCTTGTTTGTTTGGGTTTTTTTTCGCTTTACTCGCAATTACCTTGTCTCCAAGCACACAGCGGAGAAATAATAATCTTGTTACCATTGACGATTGACGACACTATGTGGGCGGTATCTTGTGCCCTTTCTTTATCTTCCTGTCTGATTCTTCGTCTACAAGTAATTTTGGTACTGCAAATGCATCAGCAAAGGGGCCAAAAAATGACAGTACGGTCGCGCTGAAAACAAGACACACACCCTCATCTCCTTCACCCCCTCCACACACACCAACTAATGGGAAACAGCGAGTTCTGGTGAACAATACCTTCTCTAGCTTTTCCGAAATAACAGCCGGTGTTCCTCAAGGATCCGTTCTCAGCCCCTTCTTGTTCCTGATTTACATCAACGATATTGAAGAATCACTAAACTCACTTGCAAGGCACTTTGCAAATGACACCTGTCTAACTAATGCAAACCAAGATCTTCTGACACAATATCTGCATTAAACGAAGACCTACAAGCCATACACGTTTGGTCCCAGAAGTGGCTTGTGATGTTTAATCCTGATAAAACCGAGGCCGTCTATTTCACATTCAGTCGCTCAGCTAACCTCAACCCAATTTTATATCTTAACAACGTGCCTGTTACCTTTGTAAAAAGTCACAAACATCTCGGTATGCACCTTCAATCAAACCTAAACTGGAAGTGCCACATAATAGAAATATGTAAGAAGGTTACCGCGCGACTTTCCCAACTTCGTAAATTGAAATTTATGATCTCTAGAAAAACACTCGAGCAAATCTACTCGGCGTTTATACGCCCACTACTTGATTATGGTGACATCTTATGGGATTCTGCCCCGCAATACCTTCTGAAAAGAGTAGATAGGCTACATCTTGATGCTGCTAGAATCATATCAGGGCTAACGCGTTCCACATCTTCGGATTGTCTGCTAGAGCTTGGGTGGACAAATCTCCGTGACCAGAGGAAGTTTCATAAACTCTGTACATTGCATAAAATCATCAACCACGACGCCCCCGAGTTTTTATCTGAACTGCTACCACCGCGAACATGAGACAGCGCGGCCTACAGTTTCCGAAACCCTTCCAAATTTAAATCATACCAATGTAGAACTGAACACTTTAGAAATTCATTTTTCCCCTCTACAACAGATTTATGGAACAGTCTTCCCCGAGAAACGCAGAATGCAGCCAATCTGCGGGAATTCAAGTACTCTATTCTGTGTGATGACCCCATACTTAGACCTCCTAGTTACTTCTGCATTGGAAACAGAAAAGCGAATATTTTACACTGTCGGTTGCGAAATGGTTGCAGCGACTTATGCCATGACAAGTTCCTTAACTTTATCTCCTCGACTTCCCAGTGTGCATATGGTCATATGAAAGAGGATGCTGCCCATTTCCTTTTCGACTGTCCTAACTATGATACCCAGAGGAGAGAAATGCTGAACGACCTACATTTCTGCAACAAAGCGTGTGCCAATGATTTACTTTTTGGTATCACTAATCTCTCGGAAAAACCCAATATTCTACTTTTTTCGAAAGTACAGAAATTCCTCATCTCTAGCGGTCGTTTTAATTGATCCCCTTGATCACATCAATCTACATCCTGTTTACAAAACAGAAAGGAACTCATCATTGTACAGCCGAGACTCGATACCCTGGAAGTCGGATTGCTCAAATATGTAGGATAGCACAAAGTTGACGATCGGTCTCAGAAATCAATTTCCAGAAACATTCGTCCGTTCCTCCCATGAAGTGTAGACTGCCTTTGACAACGTCGACGACGATGTGCACACCCTGGGAGGAGTGGGTGGTGTTTCAGGGTCCAAATTCGAAGCTCCCTGTGTTCTCGCCTTCTGTGCAGCCAACTCCCTCACTGGAGCATCGGGATAAGCTGAGGTAGCCATTCGGCCCCGTAAACTTCGAGATGCCAGTGATGAATGTACGTTTAACAGCTTGATATGAAATAATTACTATGCTGTGTGCCCGGTTTACTTACACTCATTTTATGTCCATTGGACCTTCAATTCCTTTGCTCCGACGATAATCTACTCCTTTTTCTCTAATATTTTTTTTCGCACTATTGTTCTACAATTTTCTACTTTTCGTTGTATCAATTACAAGCAAAAACGGTTCTATTATTCTGAGTCACTGTTCTAGTTTATATTTTGGTTTGTACGTACTGTTATGCCGCAATCTCAAATTTGTACTTATTCACAGACACGGAGATTAACTAAGTTGTATAACTTGTTCTCCAATCCTTTTTGCATCTTTATGGCAAATAAAATATGCTTAAACTAAACCAAACTGGGTATTCGTGAGAACGCTGGGTGAAAATTACAAAATGTTGCTGTTTTACAGAGGAAACAAATTGTTAAACACGAAAAAAGTTTACTAACGTACACGATCATCTTGTGCAATAATGCAACCAATCACGCGTCCACGAATAGAGCCTGTTAAAAGTTTGACAACATAACTGTCAGTACTTTTTGAGAGTTTGGTTCATTTCTTGTCTTTTCGTTAGATTTGACGTGTGTACAGCTGTGGATTTTGTGTGTCCAGGGGCCAATACTATAAAACTGTATTTTCTGTGTATGGAAATAACTCATTGAAATGAACCATCAGCATTTTCAAAGATATGGCAATTTGCCAGTTGGCAAATTTCCATATCTTTTGAAATACAAATGATTCATTTCCGTCATTTATATTCACTGGTAGAAAATACACTTCGGGAAAATACAATTGTAAAAGTTTTATAGTATTTTCCCAGTTCTTTGGTCTAACGCGAGTCTATATGGGTGATATGTCTTTAGATAGATCAGACAACCGAAGGCCCCTTGGCTTCTCATTTGACAGAAAATCTTAGACGGTTGGAGCTACATGAGACCTTGCACTGCCGGAGACATTGTTCAGTTGAAGACAGAAAAAAGAAGTAAAATGTAACCACGATAGACATCCACTTGGAATTGATATTAATAATTACAAGTCAAGTCTTCTTCTTGCCAAATGTGGAACTTTGTGCTGTAATTGCGGGCCGAGTTCATTCCTATAGTTCTCTTGCGCTGTTCGGATGTCAGCTACGACATGTTACAGGTGTTTTCATAAACTGCGGATAAACCGTGATCGTAGTAGTTTTAAACCCCCTTGGCACGTGATTAATTTTCTGCACGTGCAAGTTGCATTTTGGCCAAAAATACGATTTCCTTGAATTACCGCAAGCATTATGGGCAAATAGATTTGAACATATTTCTGGATGTGAATTAAGGTTTTTTTTACTGGTTGTGTTAGTGTATTTTGTTCGTGTGTGAGATAATATAAGGATGCATTTGAGGTTGTATTACCTATCATACCACACATGTAGAGGTTGAGTAATTTTAAAAGCTTACACAAATAATGAAAGGATCCCCACGGACCTTGAAAACCTTGGGCAATCATTCAAATTTTTAAACAATGTATTCCATGCTTGAAATTAGTTAATTTCAAACAGGGTCATGGAAATTCTTGTAACTCTTTTCATTGTACTAAACCTAGCGATAACTGTGTGCAATCTGGTTGTCCTCCCCTCATAGAAACAAATAAATATTCTTTCAGCAACCAATTATAGAGAGACCATGCTTATATTTATTTATTTATTTATTTATTTATTTATTTATTTATTTATTTATTTATTTATTTATTTATTTATTTATTTATTTATTTAAGGTTAAGTGCCTTGCCCGAGTCCATGCTTAATTAATTCACCTTTCAACCATCAAGGTTTTAACACAATTAATGGAACTTTGCGGTTTAACACTTACGCTGCCGAAAAAGACTATTGTCACCTATTTTATGATTGTTATCTGTACTTTCTGGTATGCGCAGATCTAACCTACCATCTGATTAATTGTTGGAAAGGGCTCAGAGAGCCCTTTCCAACAATTAATCAGATGATAAAGTTACAAGTATGTCATAAATCTTATTAAACTTCCTCGCATACAGGCGTACATAGAGGTCCTCCATATATAGCTAAAGTGGGCGTGGCAGTAAAAGGGTTAATCACCTATCTACGACTGGTGAGTCTTTATTCTTATTGTTAATGTTATAACAAATTCAGTCAAATCAAGTGTCGATTGAGCAACATTTCTAGCTTCTAGCTTCAACGAAAATGAATGCTAATGGGTTTTTTTCAGATTCACTTGTCTGGAATACATCAGTTAGTTGGAAAAGCGAACATGGATGATGGACTATTTAACCCTTTGAACCCGAGAGGGCGTTTTTTTCCGGCTAGTAATACGATACTTCATAATTCCATCAAGTAGGATGGCTCCTAAGAGAAGGCAGGAGCTATTCGCCATCGGATGGTAAATAGTGATATTCACAATATGCGCAATTTACCATCCGATGACATGTTTTGAGTAGCATCGGCAAGCCAGAAAATAAGCAGACTGACATCTGCAAAATGAGGTCCCCAGAGGGTGAATTTGGTGATGCTACCCTGCTAAGCAGGGTAACATCACCAAATTTACCCTCTGTGAACCTCAGTCTGAATCAGTGTCTCAAACCTAAACAGAAAGAGGTATCCAGGGGGATAAATTGGCCCACTGTATAGGATAGCATCAGCCAATTCACCCTCTGGAGACCTCATTCTGCAAATGTCGGACTGCTTATTTTCAGGCCTGAGCATTGGGTGGTAAATAACGATATTCTGGATTTGCACGATTTACCTTCCGATGGCATGTGTTGAGCGGCATCGGATGGTAAATAACGATACTCATGATTTGCGCTTTTTACCATCCGATGACATGTTTTGAGCGGCATCGGGTGGTAAATAACGAAATTCATCATTTGCGCTTTTTACCATCTGATGCCATATGCTTTGAGCGGTCAAAACATGTCATCGGATGTTAAATAGCGCAAATCCCGAATTTCGTTATTTACCACCAGATTATCCTCAAAACATGCCATCGGATTGTAAAGAGTGCAAATCTAGAATATCGTTTTTACCATCCGATGCCGGTCAAAACATGTCATGGAATGGTAAGTAGCGCAAATCCAGAATATCGTTATATACCATCCGATGCCGCTCAAAACATGACAGCTGATGGTAAATAGCGCAAATCCAGAATATCGTTTTTTACCATCCATAAACTTGCCATCAGATGGTAAACATTGGAGGTCGTTAACCCTTTACCAAACGCAGACGATATCAAAATTTATTACTTAAAATATAATTTTTTTAATTTTTTCAAAAATTTCAACAAAACCTTATCATGTGACCCCTCAATGAGCTCGTTCCAATGAGGGGCCACATGATATGGTTTTGTTGAAATATTTTGAAAAATTTAATTTTTTCAACTGCTCAATTTGCATATTATGCGGGCGGATGCGGGCGATTCGTTAGGTAAAGGGTTAATATCGTCATTTGCCATCCGATGCCGCTGAAAGCATGCCATCGGATGGTACAAAACGCATATCCTGAATATCGTCATTTACCATGCGATGGCAAATAGTCACTTCCCTAAGAGAGTGTGTGGAATAGACAAATTAGTATTTTCAACGTGCAGCCCTCAAGGCTGCACGTTGAAAATATTAATTGGTCTACCCCCAAATAATGAATATGGACTTTCCCAATTGCTCCCGTTGAACCGACATGAAATATACCACCAGCGTTCAAAGTGTTAAGGGCTAGATTTATTCCAGGACGTGATAGCGTTCAATTCCTTGTAGAACTAGACTGGTGGCCTGAGAACTTGCGTGGGTTGTAATAAAACAATATTTTGAGAGACAACATTTGCGCAACCCTTTGTTCTTTCAGTTATTCTTCATCCATACATTCCCCTCAGTGACGCTCTTGCTTTTTTTCGTCACAGGGACAACGTCAGCTACGGGAACACTACCAACAGGTCTAAAATCCTTCCCCGCGATAAGATCTACCTGAAGCCTGATGGCATTTTCAGACACCGTAATCCTTGTTAATGTTAGGTTGATACAAGCCCTTAAAATGTTGTTGAAATATCAAACGACACGTGTTGGCATGCTTGAATGATTTCCTACTTGTTAAAAAGGCTCTTACAAACAATCGGTCAAATTACCGAAAGCTTTTTTCCACGCCATGTGAAGCACCAACATCTTTATTTAATAGCTAATAAGTGTGTGTAATATCGCGTGGAACAAACGTACGCTTCTACTTCATTACATGCATGCTGTTAAATCTTGACATGAACATCGATGGACTTATTTTACATCTCTCGGCGAATTATTATTTTCAATTTATTCTACCAAATCACTCCATTTACTGTCAAAACTTCACACTTATCGGGGAGTTGAAACTACTTGTTTCCAGGCATTTTCAATAGCATTTAACAATGTTGGCAAACTGCATGTGTTGAAAGACAAATTGCTCATTGAGATGTGGGGAAAAGAAAAGGATACTGGAACTCGTAAAAACACTCCTCTATTCTTAACCTCTGACCTTCTTTCTTTTTGGAAAATTGGGATAACTATCGCGATTCAAAAGCCTCTTGATCAACAATTTGTGATGCAGCATTTGGTTGATGAAAGATAAAGTTGGAATCAAAGAACATTGTAATGGAATAGAGCTATAATTTTACTGTTTTAACCCCTTTACCTAATATGAAAAGCAGACGACACTTGCAAAAAAAATTCTTGAATAACTAATTTTTTTCATTTTTTGTCTCCAAAACATAGGTTATGACCCCTCATTGGAACGAGCTCGTTCCAATGAGGGGTCATACCCTATGTTTTGGAGACAAAAAATGAAAAAATCATGAAAATTAATTGGCGATTTTTTAGAATAGCGCTGGCCGGTTTTGGCCGTTACATTGGGTAAAGGGTTAATGTCATGGGCAATCAAAGCTCCAGTTGGGAATCATATGGACCTTAAAACGACTTGTTCATTTTAGAGGTGGACTGACTGTATGGTCCACCAGGAAATTTTCCGGTGCCCCCCCCCCCCCCCATATGGGCCCCTGCGGCCCCCAAATTGATGCAGCCCAACACCTGTTCATACAATAATTTTCGAGGAATTGACCAAAAGGCGACATGAATCTGATTGAAACGGCTGGCTTAATATCGAAATGCCCTCTCTGTGGACTGCCATTGACAGTCCACATGGAGGGCATTTCGATATACCAGCAGTCCAGTCTGCTGGTATATCGATATTCTAGTACGCACCGTCATGATCCACATGTAGTCTGTGACTGTGGTTATGTACCACTTAGGCGGTTGTTCAAAACTGACTTTAATAACACCTTTCCATCTTTTGTTGGAGATAGGGTATCATACTCGTTTAGCCACTGGTAGAGACTGAACATCCTCGTTTCTATTCTCATCGCATTTGTGATTCGGTGTGGTTGAATATAGGTCACTGTACATTCAAGATTTAGATCGAGTCGAACTGTTAAATCGAATCAACATCTTGGTTTCGAATTGAATCGAATCTCGATTCCTGAAACCTGCACTGCAAAAAATATAGGTTCTCTTTAGAACCCAAACTGGTTCTAATCTTGTCCCTGAGATGGAACCAGTTCTGTTTAAACAGTATTTATTTCAAATCAAATAAATTTAGAAAGATTAACATTAAATATTAACAGAATTAAACATAAATTGAGGGGGTTTCAGCCGTAAGTTTAGAGTTTATACGAGGTTGTCTCAAATCAGTATTAAGCAAAGGTGATATGAACAGTTGGCATATCGAACCAGTTTGGGTTCTGTATAGAACCAATATACCAGGTATTTATATTCGCTTTGTTTCAAAATGTTTGGCGACTGCGTTGGATAAGCTCCAAGTTTACTGCTGAATCTACTTCAGTTCATGTATTATTCTGTTAAAATTGAATGCTAATCTTGGTAAATGTATTTGATTTGAAATAAATACTGTTTAAACTAAACTGGTTCCATCTCAGGGACAAGATAGAACCAGTTTTGGTTTTAAAAAGAACCTTTATTTTTTGCAGTGTAGTGGACTTAGCGATAATCAGCGCCGTTGGATTGTGGAGGTAGAAACATGAAAACCCAGTTTTTCCGATAAAACGACGAGTGTTAAACGCCGTGTATGTGCGAAAACATTACTGAATGGCATCCGTAACGTCATTTGACTAACACATTCGGACCTGTTTCATATACTGTACCACCGTCTGTCTTATGCATTTAACAATCGGCTGCTATGATGTATTTGCTTAATTCGCGAGCGGAACACACCCATGGGTTAATTCAATAGTCTGAATTCTTATGAAAGGTATCGAACTGAGTCGAACATTGCGGTGGTTTCGAGTCGAATCAAATCTCGATCGGATAGCAGGGCCCTTGTTGAATACACCTTATATGAACGCGATGATCGTCATCGTTTGTGAGGACAAAAAGAGGAGTCAATCTCTGAATTGTTTTCCAAATTACTTGTAAACAGTGTTGTCCTTTTCGTCCAATTCGATATGCAAATTCGGTTGGAGTTCTAATACCTTTCTTGATTCGAGATTAGATTCGATCAGGATATTTTCTATTCTCAGGGCACTAACAAAAAATGTTGAGGCATTAATACCTTTATACCGACATTACACATGGAACTATGTGGTCCATATGAACGGCCACTGATCTCTATACAACTGGGTTTATGGAACGCTCATTGGTCACATTTTGGAAAGTGTCTCGACGGTGACTATCTTAGGGTGGGGGAGTTGCTATAACCCTTTACCCAAAGACGATATCAAAATTTATTATTTTAAATATCATTGTTTTTAATTTTTTCAAAACATTTCAACAAAACCATATCATGTTACCCCTCATTGGAACGAGCTCAATGAGCTCGTTCCAATGAGGGGTCACATGATATGGTTTTGTTGAAATATTTTGAAAAATTTAATTTTTTCAACTGCTCAATTTGCATATTACGCGGGCGGATGTGGACGATTCGTTAGGTAAAGGGTTAATTAAACAATGCGCAATAAAAAAAAATTCGAAGGTTTTCAAATTTCAATCGCCTCGCAGTCGCCGATCAATTTTTAAAGAAAATATTTTGATGTCTTTGAAAAATGAATATGTTGATGATGTGCAGATTTTTCGCGACATTTCGAATTGAATATTTGCAACATTTTTTAGTAGTTTTTACAAAAACAAGTGCCAAGATTGGAAAGTTGACACAATGTTATACGTTTTCATGCTAGGAGAACACCATGACGTGAAGACCATGGAACTATGTGGTCCATATGAACGGCCTTAACACACAGATCTCAATACAACTGGATTTATGGAACGCTCATTGGTCACATTTTGAACAGTGTCTCCACGGTGACCATCTTAGGGTGGGGGAGTTGCTATAAATAATCACTGCTTAACAAAAAAAAAAAAAATTCGAAGGTTTTCAAATTTCAATCGCCTCGCAATCGCCGATCAATTTTTAAAGAATATATTTTGATGTCTGTGAAAAATGAATATGTCGATGATGTGCAGATTTTTCGCGGCATTTCGAATTGAATATTTGCAACATATTTTAGTATTTTTTTTAAAAAACGAGTGCCAAGATTGGAAAGTTGACACAATGTTATACGTTTTCGTGCTAGGTGAACACCATGACGTTAGGAGAAGTGAAAGCTGTTACGCTGTGACTACAGTCACAGCGTAACAGCTTTCACGTCATCAAGCGTAATCATTGGGAAGAGTTGAGTGTTGATTGACATGGCGCTATCTTAGGGGATGTGGCAGATTAAGCTGCGGCGTTTTTCGCTGACGTTTCATCAAGATAGAGATCAATGCCGTGACTCCCCCTGAACGCGAAACCCCCTTTTCCGCTCCAGGGTAACGATACGTCCTAATTTCATAGAGTAAAATCTCTGCCGTAACAACCAAGACTGACTGAATACTTACGTCATGGCAAGAACGACGCAAAACGGGCAGCAGTGTTATATCTTCATTTTATCAAACATCATAACCTGAGCTAATACGTAGATGTGATTCAACATTCACAATTCACGTAGGCTAACAAACCGCCCCTTAAAAAGGACACCAGATCTCGGTACCAATTCCTTGCATTGCACAAAAATAGACTTCTCGTTTTCGGAAATCACATCAGCACTAAACTCGGCTACAGGATTGGTGTATAAGCCATCACACGGAGTTGCTTGGGATGGGGAGGTGAGCTCCTGATGATTTCTCGGAACTTCAATTTCCAAGACGGGAACTGTGTGTGATCAAACAAAAAAACATATTGGCATCAAAATCAAATATACTTGGTATGAAGTGCTTCCATCGGAAGTCTTTTTCCTATTATTGAAGTGTATTCCGTGCCCAAACAATTGTGGTATTAACTTTTTTTTTAAATATCAAGTCTTCTCACGAAACGTTAGCTTGAAGCTTTGATCTGTGCTAATTTTGGACATTACCAGGAGCAAAACAATTATTTGAAATCTGTATTACGTTTTTAGACGTACCTATATTTCACAGCTGAATGTTCAATTTTTATTTCAGGTTAGAGAATGTGCTATCAAATTGCTTAAGAGCAGAAATAAAACGGGTTTTACTTCTCGGGCGAAAAGACGCATACTTTAACCAATCGAAGAGGTTGTTTAGATCTCAGCCTTACGATTAGTTAATACAAGCACTGTCGTCTTTTATGTATATTCGGTGAGACGACGTTGAATGAATGGTTACAGATAACCTGGCGATATAATCATCTTCCGAGAGGGTCAAGATTGCATGAGATTCATTTTTTTTAAAAACTAATCTACTATTTTGTATGAAATTTTTATTCGAGAAATTTGTCCTGAATCTCTGTTAACAAATCGTCCGATTCACGAAGCGCAATATTTATAAATAACAAATACAGTTGGCCAAATTGTCATTTTATTTTGTGACTACCTGAAATCCCAGGATCCTTTCACCACTAATGGTATACACTATATCAGTACAATAATATCAGCTGGATAGGTCCATATTCATCTTTTGGGATAGACCAATTAATATTTTCAACGTGCATCCTTTGGGATGCACGATGAAAATATTAATTGGTCTGCCCGAAGGTTCACTGAGGTACACCTACTTTTTTTATAAATCAGGACATATTATGAATCTCGGCCGGTCGTAAAAGCGGTCTCGTGTCGAGGTGGCCTACTTGCTATGTTTCGCGAGCAATGTTTTATTCAGATATTGACAGTACTGCCCACAAGCTGTGTTCGGCAGAGGGTCAACACATGAAGAGTTTAGATCAAACAGCTGTCAAAATATTGTTCTTTTCAGCTTTAGTGGTTTGATCCAACCCAGCTTGATAAAACTGCTTATTATATTCCGTTATTCCACTAATACGGTGTTTTCCTTAAATCAGCAGATGCTACTGCACTGAAAATGATTCATTTTGCCAAGAAATGTTTTCTTCTCAAATTTGCATATCGGTGTACAGTTTATTCATGGATAACAGAGGATAAACGCCGAGAATAACAACGACAGACTTTTTCGTAAAACCTTGAACCCTTTCCGTGAGCAATTCTCTTTATATGATGAAGACAGGCGGCTGAAAACAGACAGTAACAGACAGTGACTTCAACAGAAATATTTTCTGCCATTTACGTGATAAATGGACCATTGTCCGTTACATAGTAACGTATATTATTGCTTAAACTGGAAACTATTTTATATCGGTCGCCTGCTTAGTGACAAATCTACAACCATTTAATTTTTTTTAATTTGTAGTTTGGAGTATACATGTAAATTTGAAAAAATATGTCCGAGTCAAACCAACCCACTGCTATATCGTCAATTGCTATTCAAGTTTTGTTTTTACAGTCGTGTCGTTGAGGAAGATCACTGCAAGAGTTGTCGACAACTTCGTGTCGGGTGGCGAGGAATAGATTTTTAATAAAAACCTCAGACAACTGTTTTCTTGAAATAGTAATGTTGCTACGATGACCTTTTTCATTTTTTACGTAGAATTATCATTGAAAGTAATGAAGTAATGAGTCCCATCCGCTACCGTGCAATGTAAATATCAGGGGTGTAGCCAGCATTTTTTAGTGGGTTCGTCCACAGTGCACCTCAAGGATGAGAATGTCTGGCAACTAAAAAGACTGAAAACTTGGTCAGGGGGCCAAGCCTTGGCCAGAGGTCAAGTTGGAGGAGATTATGGGAGGGGGTGACCATCTTCCATAATCTCCTCTAAATTGACCTTTGGCCATCGGTGGTGGGGTGGGGGTGGGGGGGGGGGGGGGTATTCAATACTTGATATCAGCAGTGATCAAAGATTTCATATTGATGGAAAGTGAATCTACTTCAATGTAGGCATGTATTAGATTGTTGTGGAGAATATCGGCCGCGGATCTTTGGGATTGGATAGGGGGGAGGGGTCGTACGACCCCCATGACCCTCCCTGGCTACACCCTTGAATATTCTGGCTTCTATTATGTCTAAACTGTGGGGAGAATAATTTATAAAGGTGTGTTGTCAGACTGTGCCCTCTATCAAGTTAATTTTATGTGAAATAAGAGCACCCATTATTATCACCTAAATAATTTTAAACATTATAGGGAGAGGAAGAGAGCATATGTCGGGGAAAAGAACATATGTTTGCCAAAAGAAGTTTGCCTGTGGACAGTAACACCAAAGTAAACCTTGGTAAGTAAGTCAGTTTTTTTTCTAAAGAGTATGGGATGGGTAATCACTGAACTGAACGGTAACCCAAGCTCTCGTGTCACCAGTCTAATTCTGTAAGATGTTCGACTCTGTTATGGCATGGAACCAGTCTAACCCTCAGATAGGTCATTGCCAATGTTTATATCAGGAATATTTCAGTTGATTGAAAAAGTGAACCTACGGTTCGCTTTTCCGACCAACTGATATTTTCCGGAAAAATGAATCTGATAAACTTCATGAAGATTCATTTTATGTGAATCCAAGCTAGAAATGTTGCTAAATCGAGACTTGATTTGCTCGACAATTTGATGGCGTTGCAATCAGTAAAGAGGACTCAACAAATTAGTAGTTCCACAAATTATGCTAATATTTTGAAGTTCTTGTCAAAGTGATAGCTTAAAGTGGCGATTTTCTTGTTTAAAAGTGTAAATATTTTCTATAATCTTTCTCAATGGGTTAAACATAAAACTTAAAGATAGGTATGTGGCGGACCCCAAAAACAGATCGGCAATAATTCAGACGCTGCTAAATTAAGTATGAAATTTAATGTCATTATGTTCAACGCCATATGGGCTTCTGATAACAGATCAATAGTAAGAGAGACCATATTCTCTTCTGTAATAATTATCTGGGTAATTAAAGCCAGTTAAAATCTAATTGTAGAATACAGTGCATCACATATGTTCTGGACACACACCCATATTACGCATCTATCCTGTCTCCGAAATGTCAAAAGATACCAAAATGCGAGTCTTTCAAAGCAACTTTAAAGTGAGTGTTAAATTAAGATAGATCTAAGCGGCCAAGTTCAAGAGAAGCGATTAACTGAGAATAAATGTTCTGGCTATCTAAATAAAAATCGAGGGACTTCTCGAAAAATTCATTCCAGCCAATTCCAGTCGGAAGGCGTGTAAGGCTGTGGGTCGTTGCGAGGCAGTTGGCCTGAGGGCACTCAGAGAAGGTCCGAATTTAGCCTTGGCCGTCGAGGGTCATAGGCTAAGGAAACCGATTGTAGTTTGTTAACGGTTGCGAACCGTAGTGGCATAGTAGCCAAAGAAGTAAAAGCTGTAACGTTGAGGTCTAGGGACCGTATTAAGAGCATGAGTAAGCACTGGAGTAGCTCGCGAGATAAGATAGTTTTAGGCGGTGCGAGAATTGGTGATCTTGAGAACACTTTGCAGAGTATTTTTATGTAAGCTTTGTTAAGTATATATCTGAAGGCGAAGAATAACTTAACCAGTGAGAGCCAGACAAGGCGCAAAGTGATCGTGAACTGTAATAGACGCCGATTGAATTGTGGTTGAACTGTGAGAACGCTGATAGCGTCGCTAAAGCAGAACATTGTATGAGTTAAGCCCGACTGACGGGAAAGTTAACCCTGCGAGGAGGAAGCAACGAGAAATGAATAGACACTTTGTATTTGTCACAGACCGTGAGAGGATGAAGATGATGTGAGGTTGATCCAGCGGACACAGCTAGCTGTGGGAGACGTCGAGGGCCCTAAAGATTAAACTTTTATCCGCGTAATTAGTGTATTCTTATGGATAATTTTGTGAGTAATCTGTTTCATATTATATTTCTTCGTACATGTAAATAAATAATCTTTCAGTGAATTATCGTTGATCACCCTTTGGCGTTGTAAGCCATAGGCACCTTCAGGAATCCTAAGAGTCCCGAGCGGATAGGGCATTGATAAGGTGGCAAAGTTTACGTTCGAACTTGGGTTCAGACGACAGTCACTGGCTGTCGGCTGAGCACTGATAAGAACATAAATTTTCCTCCACCACTTCACCCCGGTAATCCTGCTACAGTTCTCAAGAGAATTAAAAATACTTATCGATTGAATGTCAAAATAACTGGGGCAGGAAGGAATACCTGTATATTCTTGTAAGCAAAGCCACATCATATTACATTAACCGTAGTCTGATTGCAAATTTCCACAAAAAGTGTTCCATAACAGCTTCGAATTCCGAACAGAATTAGACTGGTGACCTGAGAGCTTGATGGTAACCCACTGAATTCAAGCTCTGAAGCCAACAGTCAAACTCTTACGCTATTATGACGCTGTAATGGCTTGGAAACAGTCTAGCCCTTGAATATAGTCCTTCGCCCATCTTTAGATTAAACTTGATGGAAGGTCCACTGTTCGATCCCCGCCAGGGGTAACTGCATTGTGTCCTTGGGCAAGGTACTTAATCCCGACTGCCCACGTGGGGGGCAGGGTGTTGCTGTGTACTAAGGCGTACTGTACGTCGATGGTGCACCTGTCTTCAATCAATGCCTTGCCTGTGCGGAGTTAGTATGTTTGAGAGTATGACAGTTGCTCGCCGTTTCTCGGTGGTTCTCCCGGGTACTCCGGCTTCCTCCCCCCCCCCCCCCGTAAAACTGTTTGACACGATGTGGCCCTGATTGTCGAAGGTGTCGTTAAACTCCAATAAATAGATAAATAAATAAATAAATTTGATGGAATATTTCAGCTAGGGTGAATACTACAAAACCTTTACAATTGTATTTTCTAGAATTGTATTTTCTAGTTATGACTGTAAATGGGTTACAATGAACCATTAGCATTTTCAAAGATCTGGCAATTATATAAGTAGGTAGAAATAGAATTCTAGAAAATACAATTGTAAAAGTTTTATAGTATTGGCTCCAGGTTGGAAAGGCGAGCCGTTCAGGTTCGCGTGTCCGAGAAACTAAAATATTCCATCTGATTGAATTTTAAATACCACAAATAGTAATTGCTTGTAATCAACGCAAGTAATGTTTCTCAATCAAAACTTGTTTTGACCTTATCTTTGATGATGTTACCATTACTATTATACTTGTTTGTTCACTAAATATCATGAATGAACACTCACCACAGCTGTAGTTTTTAGATTACCCCACAAAGTTCCATTAACCCTTTACCTAACATGAAAAGCAGACGACACTTGCCAAAAAAATTATTGAATAACTAATTTTTTTCATTTTTTGCCTCAAAAACATAGGTTATGACCCCTCATTGGAACGAGCTCGACGAGCTCGTTCCAATGAGGGGTCATAACCTATGTTTTTGAGACAAAAAATGAAAACAATAATGAAAATTAATTGGCGAATTTTGAGAATAGCGCTGGCGGGTTTTATTACAGTAATATCTGATTGGTTGGAATGTCTATAACTGCGGTGACTGGTGGTCTTGGAGCTTGCCTTGAAGACTGTAGTTCGACTGTGAGAACTTTTATGACTTCAGAATAGTTGTTCTAGTATGAGAACATGTCCTCCATTGTTTCCTGTCAAGTCCTGGCTACCTATATACGTACCGAACTCTCAAGCGGAAATTAGTGGCACTAGACTTGAATATTGTGGTGTTGTAGATAGTAACTGTTGATAACTTAACCCTTTGCCTAACGTAACTGCCATATTCTGGAGGCGCCATTCACGAAATACGCCACGGAAATTTTAATATAGTTCCAATTTTTTGCCTCCAAAAATATGACCTCCCTCATATGGACGAACTCATCGAGCTCCTTTCAATGACGGGTAATAATTAGAGGTTATTACTTCGGTTTCAGGCTGATATGAAATTACCTCAGGCTAATATATCGACCGATATGAAACTAACCAAGTAATAACCTCTTTATTTATAATAATTTTAACAAATAATTGCAAAATGTTCTCATATCTGTTACAGTTTTCTGACAGGGTTATTGTTTCTCATTCATTTTCATAAAGTCTGAAGTCTCCCCTTCTAATAGTTCAGCAATCCGAACATCTTGGCTTCCCACTGGGGATGCCGTGACGTTCGGGTAGCTGGACTATCTCTTCTCCCACTTCGACGAGTCTCCACTTACTACTCCGTATCTTAGTTTGCGTAGAATTTTCTGCACAACTCTCTTCTTTCTTCTTTTCGTCCACCCAAGTCTTACTCATTGCCATTATTAATTCCGCACCATACAAAAACTGCCCCATTGTGACTGCTAACGCCAATTTCCCTGATCACGTTCGATCGATAACGGTAGGCGATTTCGATGTAAACAAATTGTTGCGCCAAGTAACGCATCAAGGGAGACAACATATCAGCCGAGATCGGCTTCATATCAGCCGAGTTTGAAGCCATATCTGCCGAGCTTGATAATGGGCTATTCTGGGAAAGAAAGTCATATCTAATAAATACGCTATGTCTTTGCGCACAAAATTTTAAAAGTTATTCAATAATATTTGGGAGCGCGGGTGCTCAGAAGATAGAGATACAGGTTGCAAACCGAGAGGTCCTCGGTTCGAATCCTACCTGCGGCAGCCGCGTTGTTTCCTTGAGCAAGACACTTAATCCCAATTGCCCACGTGGGGACACGATGGCGTTGTGTACTAAGGTGTACCGCACATCGATGGTGCACTTATCTTCAACCAATGCTGACCCTGAATGTGTGGAATTAGTACGTTGGAGAGTCTGACAGTTGCTTGCCGTTGCTGGGTGGTTCTCTTCGGGTACTCCAGCTTCCTCCACCCGTAAAACTGTCCGACACGAGCTGACCCTGGTTGTCGAAAGTGTCGTTAAACTCCAATAATAATTAATAAATTCAATAATATAAAAGTGTTTTTCGTGTTAGGTATGGTATTGACGGACAAGTGAGGCTTTCACTGTGTATGAACAGAAAATGCGCAGTTATTAAATATAAAAATAAAAAATCGAGTTGTAGAATTAAGTGTTAATTTAATCCTTTACCTAACACAGTATTTTTAAAAAATAAATTAATTTTGATATTTTTCGAAAGCAAATTTCACAATTAAAAAAAAAAAACATACAAATATGGATATCATTAGAACCAGCTCGACGAGCTGGTTCTAATGATATCCATATTTGTATGGTTTTAGTGAGAAACTTCCGAGATATTTTAGGCTGTGGTGGGCTTATTCTGTTTAATTCTCTGGCCGTTTTTTGGTCGCTTTGTTAGTTAAAGGGTTAAATAAGACTGTTTATTAAGACAAAAAAGGGGGTGAAAACAGATTTTATATTTCCTAAATTGTGAACTAACTATATTTCTAATTTTGTGATGTGGAGCTGTTCCAGCCCTCATTTTATCGCAATGAATGATGCATATATCTTCATGTTGCACGACCAACTGAGGTAGGTACAAACTGCACTATGTTTTGCAGTGTTTTGAACTTTTTAACAATCAAATATGAATTAGCGTTAAAAGGTTGGATGTCATAAAGTTCACATAGCAAGTGAATAAATTTCTTTCATCTTGAGTAATATTACACAACGAAGTCAGACGAGGTGTTTCGTCGCCCACGAGTATTTAGTTTCGTGTTGTGTAATTGCCTACATTATAATATGTTTTAATAGGAAGCATGTTCTTATCTCCAAGTTAAGTCTTTTAACTTTCTTAACACAAAAAACATTTTTGTTTCCGCGTGATATCAGGATCAGTGATTTTTTGGCATAAGTATTTCAACAAAAATTCAACAAAGAAAGAAATGTTGGTAGAAAAGTCATCTAGTACCACACTGTAAACTTTAGATTTTTTTGTTTTAGCTCCCTTTTTGTTCTGTAGCTTATTTTAACAAAGGCTTTCAGTTCCTCTTGGCGTTTCCACTTCCACACGTCACTGAAAGCAAATTTATGATTTTCTTGGAGTGCGCAGTTTTGTATTTTGATCTTCCTCGTGGCCGAATCTAGGACGCCCGACATGAAAGGCGGGTGGGTGGATGTTGGATGCGGGTAGGTGGATAGTGCTACCATTGGAATTCCCTGACATATCAGGCAGTTGTTGCATAGAAACTGGGAGCAAGTGCCCCCCAACTTTTGTCCAAAATTCATTAAAAAGAGAGACTGAATAGGGTATCTTTACTCATAACACCATCACCACTAGGGACACTCACGACTCAAAGGCAGTCACCTAAAACCTGAACAAGGGCGTCGCAAGAAGTGGGCAGGGGACAGGGGATCAGCTATCTCCCTTGTCCCGAGGCTGGGGAGGGGGGGGGGGGGGATTGGACAGCGCGCGCCTTTTTCGCCAGTGGAAAAGACTTCTCGGAACTCGCGAGAATTCGTTTCTAACGTACATTGTCTATATGCACCCTAGTTGTCAAGGCTCGCCAAAACGGAAAATTCTTAGACTCGTTTCATAAATATTATATGAGAAAAACACTCATTCCATGTCCTCTATCTATGAAAGAGATTAAGTTTGATGACGTCGTACAAACAATATTTGAAGGTGAAAACACAGGGGGGTGCAGTACAAAGGTTGCCGACGACATGTCCCATTTTTCAATTTAGCCCTCTTTTAAATCCACCCACCACTTTGTGCAATTTTTCTACTGCCATTTTCAGACACCCACCCCCGCTTTCCCATTGAAATTACGAATTGCGTTGACAAAATCATAATAGGTATGGAAAGAAGTATAGTTCACTGATTAGTTAGATTCCATCAGTGATTCCAGGTACTTGTTACAACTTTTTATTACACAGAAAGATTAGTTTCACTTCCTGTTTGCAAAATGAGGCTTCCGAAATCTTAAAAAAAACTCATCCAGAACAGCTCAAATGACAATGTTCATGAAAGTATGAATGCTGGCCTAAGATATGCCCAACCTTATTTTCCCCTGACGTAAATAAAATATGTTTAAATTATTTCCCTGATTTGTGCCATAGGAGTAAGCTAAAAATGACAAAACTTCAATCAATTCTGATCCATTTATTTATTTTTTACTTGATTCTGGCAGGAGTATGCATGTTTGATTCCATAAGTGTCTCCAAGTACTAACCTTGTTAGTATGGTGTATTTATTTTTTGTTTATTTTTGCCTAATTCTCAATTAAAAATCAGTTGAAAATGATATTTGTCAATTTTCCAAAATCTCAAGTTACCAATGACAGACGTGGTAAAGTCTTAGTTCACAATAATAACAAGTTAACCTATACTGAATATTATATTGTGACTAGGTCATGCAACAATATTTGAAATTTGAAAGCGTGTTGGAACTGTCAACCAAGTTGTAACAGGGCAGTTGTCACAATCAGTTCACTAGCACTCCTTCTGCGTCATAATACTTAAGCAATGACAACGAGTGAATAACAGAAAATATTCTCAAATATCCTTTTAACATTTGAGTGAATAAGTGAAGCCCTTGAAGTGAATAGAATATTAGTTGATACTAGCACATTTATACATTATTTCATGTATATGGTGCATTATAAATCATTTTCCCCCAAAATGTCCGGCATATCTTCTACACTGAGAACCAGACACCCACCCCTCCACCGACATGTATTATTTGTGATATTTGCACAGATTTCACATCATATTAACACTTATAAAGGCTCCTTGTGTTGCAGTTAACTAATAGGGTTGACCTACAACATTATCTCAGCGGTTTGCAACATAAATAATGATATATTGTAGAAGATTATGAAAAATTGCATAATTTGAGAACCCACGTTTTTAGCGCACCCATGAAATCCACCTACCCCACCCCACACATAACGTCTCGAAAAATTTGGGTGCCCCCCACCCCCCCCCCCCCCCCCCCACCCCGGTGAAAATGCGAATTAGAAATACATTTATCCACACCATGAGCGACACACTCTGATATTTCAGGTGTTGTTGCCTTTATAAATGTCGTCAAAGGGAGAACTTGCATTTTATTGGTAAACTCTTTGAAACATGGTGGTACCGCCCATGTCAGCCCAGAGGCACCATTTGAGAGAGTCCATATTTATTATTTGTTGGTAAACCAATTAATATTTTCAACGTGCAGCCTTCAGCTGCATGTTGGAAATGTTCATTGGTTTGTCCAATAAATTCAGCAATGGACCATTTGTTTTATGAAATTGGGAAGTATCGCTATCCTGAACTGGGTAGGTGCGCTTTACTGTTCAAAGGCTTTACTCTAGGAAGCATCGAATAAATATTGGACAATGGATTAAATATTAGGCAGTGAATTGTTGTTGCTGTTTTTGTTATTGGGGTTTAATGATACTTCCGACAGTCAGGGTCACCTCGTGTCGGACAGTTTTACGGCTGGAGGAATCCGGAGTACGCGGAGAGAACCACCGAGTAATGGCGAGTGACAATCAGGATCCCCAACGTACTAACTCCGCACAAGCAGGGTAAGCATTGGTTGAAGACAAGTGCACCATCGAGGTGCAGTAAACCTTAGGACACAGCGTCATCGTGCCCCAACGTGGACAATCGGGATTAAAGGCCTTGTCCGTGGACACAAAGCAGTTACCCTTGGCAAGGATCGAACCGTAGACCTTTCAGTCTGAAGTCCAATGTTGTAACCAGTGAGCCACTGCGCCCCCTCATGATTTGCTGTACATGGAAACACGTCATTCAAACAACATTCAGCAAAGATTGCTCTGGAAGATTGCTTCGCAAGATACTGTATTTCGCTTCTATTGATGTTTCGCCGTATTTTGTTACATTTTAAAAGTTACAAGTGTGAGTTGTGATATTCGAGACATCGTTTATCAACAACTGTTTGCAAAGAAAACAGACATGCTCCACCAAAATTTATTATTCTAACAAACATGCCATATCAAAATATCATATTCCCTGTTAAAATAAAACTTGAGTGACATTATCAGTTGTAATTTGCCCAAAATGTTTTCTTAGAAAACAAGAGTGGCTGTAGCTGGTGAACTACATGGGCGGCGTACTATGTTGCTAAATTGTGCAGATCGCTTAGCGCAATGCCTGTATAAACAATATAATATACTGTGTATATTGGGATTCTCCACCAAGCCAGTAGCATTTGAGTGAAAATCAACACGATATCTTAATCACGGCATAATATAAAAGCTATTAACACCACGATAATATTAATGATAGGTTCATTTGTGCGTGCATTATACGAGCGTGGTCTGGGCAACTATTCACTAATGTTCCTCGCTAACCCTTCCAGACAGCTGCGCTAATGCAACATAATTGATAGTAGCTGGTGAACTACATGGGCGGCGTACAGAACGTAGAACAAAATAAGCCCAACCGTTTAGGAGGTAAGGTAATATTATATAATCCCTTGGGAGCAACAGAGAGCCGTCTACAATGCTAAAGCATTGCTGGTGGCGCTTTGTTGCACTCAAGGGTCGATATAAACTATTAACAATCGCAGCAAAATATATTAACACGAGACTGTTTCCTGGTTCAAATCCGGTGATGGTTGTGGCTGAGTTCCTTATTTTCTGCAGGCGTATGTTTTGTAGTGGGTTTAGTGAGCCAACTAGCACTTTCAGCACTGGGTTTTATACCACGATTCCTGTATCTTCTCAACGTTACCCGATGCAGTACAGACATTCCGAAATGTGTTTGATACACTATGCCTGGAATCTGGCCTACGTGTAGGAACGTCATATAAGGACGCTGTAGTCGTGATGCATATGATTGCCGTTATGATGTAAATGAAATGCTTCGGCACAAAACAGTGTCAAGCAAGAAAATAAACAGACCGCTGAATGTTATGTTTTTCTTTAAAATTTTAGCTTAATTCACTTAAGTCAAGTTTAATCGTGGTATAAATACAGAACACAACTAGGGTAGAATACAGGGGGCATGAATCCACGACCCTTGGTGGAGTTTTTTCAGTTTTTCACTTTTCTCCTTCGGCGCTCATGAATCACTTAAAAAACTCAAACTCGGGTGGTTCATTCTTCTCCCCCGTACTCCACCCCTCGTAGTGTTCATCCTTAATAGTTGCTATTATCCTGTATATAAATGTGATAAAAAAGGCTGAGTGAATCGTTTACAATTCAAACTTGTGACGAGCAGACGTGTTGGGAATAATGCTTGATTGTAAAACATTACCGTTAAAAACACGCAGAGCCTGATTGGCCATACAGTTCATCGGGAAATTTCCCAGTGGGCCCCCATATTGGTGTCCAACTGGGGCCCCAAGATCGATGCAGCCCAACACGTGTGGTTTCATGAAATTTTGTGAAAATGATCCAACTGGCGAAATGGATCTGATTGTATAGACTACCGGCATACCGGAATGCTCTCTATGTGGACTGTCACCTGCCGTCCACATAGAGACACTTCGTCTAGTTTGCATTTGTTCGCCCAGATGCAGAAAAGCAGTGTTTTTTTCAGTTCGAAAAATTATAATTTTCTCCGGACCTAGGGCCACCTTTGCTGCATTTCCCAATAACTTTTCTTGGCCCAGTCCGCCCCTGAAAACACGGTAGAATATCGTCAACTGGCTATGGTCATGTTGTCATGAATTTCCGCTTTCAGCCTTCCGAAACGAAATACTAACAAATGAGGGGTTATGTTTCCAGGACAAACACAGCCAACTTTTAGATTCCTGTTTTTGTGTGTGTAAAAGCATCGCTCTTGTCGAAAGATGACTGGCATTGGAAGTGTCTATCTACTGGGTAGACTATTTGATGTCTTTGACCTTCAGCCATACGGCCATACGGCTGCAGCTTAATGATACCAATTAGTCTATTATTGAACAACCTTCTCGTGTAATGAAGCTAAAGCAAATATTAGGTTCTTGGTTTTGCGTCTGGATTGAACAGAAATGTCATTGCAAAAACTGTTTTATCATGACATTTTACGATACCGTACAGTCGCCGTGGATTGGTCGTAATCCAAGCGTGGGCAGCGTTATTTATTTATTTACTGGGTTTAACGACACTTTAGACAGCCAGGATCACCTCAGGTCGGACATTTTTACGGGTAGGGGAAGCCGGAGTACCCGGAGAGAACCACTGGGCAGCGAGCAGCCATCAGACTCCCCAAACGTACTAACTCCACACAAGCAGGGTTAGCACTGATTGAAGACAAGTGCTCCATCGACGTGCAGTACGCCTTAGTACACAACGCCACCGTGCCCCCACTTGGGCAATTGGGATTAAGTGTCTTGCGTGGGCAACGTTGTTCACGCATGCGTTAACCAGGTAATAAAAATCATCATCAGCAAAATTTTAATTAGTGAAGCACCGGGTTGCACCCGGTGCTTCATTAATTAAATTTTTGATGATTATTTCTCTAATTGGTGTTTGGAAGCTATTATTATGGTGTTAGTATGGGTGATCGGTAAAACATGGACAAGATCATGTTGGTGTTTCAAATGAAATGGTTTTTGCGCACCAAAGGCGCGCAGGGACGGTGTGGGGCAAGCCCCTTTCGATCCTCTTTGACTGGTTTAGCGGCGTTTGTGCCGCTTGTTTTTCTTTTTTGGTGGAGGTGGCTGTGATGGAGAAACTGTAGTGGTTGTTGGCGTAGTCGGGCTGTTGATGTTTTTGGAGGACTGTCTTGGATGGAATGGTCGAGTCCTGGCCGCTTCAGGGGTGTTGTGGCTGTTGTGTTGTTTCAGGATTGCCTTCACAAGGTTGTCGTTATCAGATGATTCCTTTTTGGTTTTTTCGACGCCTTTACTAAAATTTCTCATGTTTGCCATCAAGACAGAGATATCCCGTGCCAGCTCCTGATCCGGAGGGAGGGGAGAGATTGGATTAGGAGACTTCGGAGAGTCAGTTTCCATTTCCGCCTCCGCCTCACTGATGAAATTCGCCATCCTCCAGGTTGCCTCTCAAAGGACAGGCAGCAGGGGTGTGGATGGGAGTCACAGGAGTTGGGAGGTGGGGAAATGGTAGTGACCTCCTCTGTCTTCTCTTCCGCCTTCTCTTCCTTCTTCCTTTTCAGGAACTTCTCCAGCCGCCGAGCATCACGGCGCCTGGTAGATGGGCTCTTCTTCTTGTTTCCCTTTTCAGGGTCAGGTCCAGGATTCTTCGGGTGAGGACCAGTGTGAGAGGGGTTCCTCTCACAAAAGGTGCTACCTCTCCCCGAAGAAGGTGTGGTGGTATACTCCTCTGCATCAAACTCCAGCGTCAGGTGGACGCTCTTGCCTCTTGTCTGGAGAGTCCAGTTGAGAGGGAAAGAGACGCCCAGAGCTGACAAAGCTTTCTGTAAGTTAATTAGAAGGTCCAAATTTGCCATCGTGATTGCTTTGTGAATGTCCAGATGGTGTTTAAACGCTGAAGTCAGAGGTGCGTTCAACATCTGATGTGTAACCTTTGGTGTTTGAGTGTGATACAATCTACTTTCCACCGGCCCCACGGAATTTCACCAACGGGCGTCTTAATCATACATCTGCTCCTTATTTACAATACACGTGTTTAAAAATGAGATGTTTAAACGATAAATAAAGCATTTTAAAGACAGCCTGAGGCACATGACACAACAGTAATCATCGCAAATTACACCAAACACAGTGTGTTTACTATACAGGAAATGGTGAGACCTTCATTTTGTTAATTCTCCAATTTAGCTTTTTTTCGTCTTGTTTAGGCATCTTTTATTGCAATATGTCAACAAAATACATTTAAGCAGTCTAATTACTGAGATTTCTGAATCATT
Organism: Pictodentalium vernedei; assembly: GCA_031216915.1. Classification (NCBI taxonomy): domain Eukaryota; kingdom Metazoa; phylum Mollusca; class Scaphopoda; order Dentaliida; family Dentaliidae; genus Pictodentalium; species Pictodentalium vernedei. The sequence continues at coordinate 327,173,138 of CM062292.1, forward strand.
GAAATTATTACAAGTGTTTTGTGTTATTTAGAAAATTAGGGTAACAGGAAGGTCATTGAAACTGGATAATTAGAGGGGACTGATAAACTGTTTGACAGATCCAACATTTAGTCTGTCTACAGTTGTAACCAATTATATAACAATTACTTTTGAATTTGATTGGATAACGACAATAATTAAGAAAAGGAAGTGAGATCACAATAATGGACAAACGTGGAATACATCAAGAAGGCACAAAAAGTTTACTCAATTACAAATATGTGTGTTTTATCTCTTAGTTTAAAACATTGTATGCTTTTGGCATTTTTCTCCCTTGGGGAAATCTAATGATCGATTTATATGCTGTTACATAAACATGAACCAATTTTCCTTTCGAATTAGCCAGACCTTTAGCGGCGTGGGTGCAGTGGAAGGGGACCACCTTTCCTGTAATCACCTAAAATTTTGTCAGAAAATATGCAGACTTGTCGGAAAAATCTTTTGGCCCGTAGTTTTGGAAGATACTATTAGTTACACAGTTTGTTGGTGGCCTAATATGGTATATATGGTGTCAGTTAATTTCATATTGGACGAGAGCGAAGCTCGAGTCCAATATGGAATTAACTGACACCATATATACCATATTAGACCACCAACAAACTGTGTAACGAATATATCTTACCGACTGCTGCATCGATGCGCAGAACTAATAACAACAGCGATCAAAATTAAATGAGAGAATTCTCACAATTTGTTCACGTGTCTTTGCCTTGTTACAATTTATGGGAGTGCCTACGGGCACTCTCCCATAAATTGTAACAGGGCAAATTCATATATACCAAACAGTTTCATTTCGAAGGTAACATGACACACATCCACAGAATATGAAGCCTTTTAAGTTGCCTAACCTGCACGTCAGACCAAATATGGGCTTCCAACACTCAATCTTTCAACTTGAAGTGTTTATCGGCTGCCGCCATTTTGAATAATCAATAAACAAAGGGGAGATTACCCGTAGTTGTCAGCGTATATTGATGTTGACAGGCAGTAGTATATGGTTTTATATGCAGTCTGCATGTGACGTCTTTGAACCAATGAAATTCCCAGATACTTGTAGGAGGTAAGATATACAATACTGTGATCACAAAGGTGGTCTTTTAACGATCAGATCACGATTGGATCGGGACACACTCACACCAGTGGGTCAAAATTTCATGAATATTTATTTATTTATTTATTGGGATTTAACGACACTTTCGACAGCCAGGGTCACCTCGTATCGGACAGTTTGACATGTGGAGGAAGCCGGAGTACCCGGAGAGAACCACCTAGCAACGGCGAGCAACTTCCAGACTCCTCAACGTACTAACCCTACACAAGCAGGGTTAGCATTGGTTGAAGACAAGTGCACCATCGACGTGCAGTACGTCTTAGTACGCAGCGTCACGGTGCCCCCTCCCCCCCCCCCCCGCCACCCTTGTGAGCAATCGGGATTAAGTGCCTTTCCCAAGGCCACAACGCAGTTATCCCTGGCGGGGATCGAACCGCGGACCTTTCGGTTTGAAGTCGAATTCTGTAACCATTGAGCCGCCGCGATCACAATTTCATGAATAAAATGAAGCAAAATCAAAACCGAATCAAGAAAAATAAATGAAACTAGCTTCTCATATTCAATGTTCACGCATTTCCTTTTCTATAGAAGAGATTAGCGGACAGAGAATTTCAACCGAATCGCGACTCAGTCGCGATCCAGTAGAAATTCCCTGTCCGCTCTATCATCACAATATAGTACACGACAGAGATAACTGTCAGCTGAGAGTGAGAATGGAGAAGATCTTTGACAAACATTTTCCACACATTTTTCATGTTGGATGAGGGTGGGGGTGGTAAGGGGGAAATGCCCCGGGATTTTTGATGTTCTAAAAAGTGTAGGTTTACCTATCGATACGTCTGAGCTGAAAGTCGTCGTGGGGAGGTTTTTGGTACGGTCCTCCGACGGTAGTGGAGGTGACAGGAGTACGTAGTGGCATTACTGACCAGGTTCCATTCATATAAAGAACACTTGTTCAAGTTCGTTGGTTTTCCACTGGTGCCTCCTGCATCGTAGTGGTCACGATTATCTTTGAAGAGAAAATACACCATACACACAGAAATACAGGTAATAAATTACCCAAATTGTAAGGAAATAATAATGGATATTGTCAAGAAAATGCAGAGAATGCTTCTCCAAGCACTAATTTAAAAAAAAGTTCCACACATGTTCTACACATTGCCCCGGTACCCTTCTCGCTCTCGGCTGCCCTGGGGACATGAAAATTTCCACAGACATTAGCGATGCAGTGCGTTTCCGCAGGCCGCTTATAGCACGCCCCACCACCAGGAAAAACTCTCATCGCTACTGCACCTTCTTGCACAGTTGAACACAAAAATTCCGATTTAAATTTATTCTATTATCTTTTCTCAACTATAGCATGTTACACTACACCTACTACCGTTTAAACGGGCTCGCCATCTATAATCACATTAACCAATGAAACCAATTATATGCCAATACTCGTCCATTTTCTTCAAACAGTGTTGTAACTTCAAACTCATGGCAGGCTTACAATTCTCTGATTTCTTCATAAATGTTTGATACTATCGGTTACATCGGTGGACAGACGAATAGATAGAGGAGGTGCTACAACAAAGGATTTTGTCGGAAATTTATTGTTTCGTGGAATTTATTTTACTCACATAATTGTACATTAACGGTAAAAATAAAATTCTAATTGTCAGTTACATTCAATTATACTACGCCTTTTGAAAACCCAGTTTTTAAACGATGCCGTTGTTTCACACAACACGAGTTGCAGACCTTACTGGCAGTACCCGATGTCGTTTTTCTTATAGGCCTACAACGGAGGATTTTCGTTGTAGATGCTAGTATTCCTCCCCTTACCCCACCTGAACCGCATTGCAATGTTCAAACAAGCTTGCTCCAATGAGTGGTCAAAATGTTTCTTTGTAAATACAAAAATTGGTTTAAAAAGTAACAAAACTCGAATGACGTCTTATGTGGTTTGTGCTGGGCACATCAGAAAATTCCATAAAGCAGCAGGCTTGACGAAGCTCTGCGTTTGAAATTAAATTGATCGTCGTCGCAGCACAAGAATGAAGGGAAAAGTGCGAACAATACATGGGGGATAACTCTTGTTTGTGTATATTGCTTTGGAAAATGATTTTTCGTTGCGCCACGGCGAGATCGAATCAAACCGCATATCTCTTTTTCTAAACGTTCGATAAGACGAAGACCTGGCACTTCTAGCGTGTCTCGTAAACTCTAAGAAAAATTAATATGACCACGCTCAATTTTCGAGACTTCGTTTATCTAATGAAAAAAAAACGAAGAGTGTTCTAAATGATAGAACATAATTTGTTGAGAATTTCACCTGGGGTTGGTTTAAATTAGTGTCGGACCCAGGGTTCCGGGTTTGAGGGGGCGCCACGTTTCAATCGTGGGCTATGATGCGAAGCATCACTCGACGATCGTAGCGGCGAGTTTGGATGAACACCAGAGTGGGTGTCCTACTCTTGTCAGTGCGGTCTGGGGGATATCGGGGGAAAATGTTGGAGCATGGAAGGACAGTGCAGCCCTCAGCTAACTTCTTTGCACATGACCGCAATGTTTTCCAACAATATTCCAGCATTCAAATTTCGAAGAAAAGAAGCCAATTTATATCGGCTTGCATGAGATCGCGTAGGAGCTAGACCTACGGCTGTATTCATGAGGTATAGTATTATCGGAAATAACACTTGGGCATCCACTACCAAGGTAGTGGATTTTGGTAGTGGATGTCCATGTGTTATCGCCGATACTATCGTGTCCCTTATTATCAGTACTTCTAAAAAAAAATTGAATTATAAAAATCGGAGGGAGCGCGCCGGGTGCGCCCCCTATCGATCCGCTTATGTTTAAATAACGGACTATGGGTTGATGTTACAGGAGTTCAACACTTGTTTCACGCATATACATATTTAACTTCTGTTTGTTTATATTTAACTTCTGTCCCAATGTGCACAAGCCAGAAAATAAGCAGACTGTCATCTGCAAAAGGAGGTCCCCAACGGTTGGATTTAGTAATGCTACCCTGCGAAGCAGGGTAGCATCACTAAATTTACCCTCTGTGAACCTCAGTCTGAATCAGAGTCTCAAAACTAAACAGAAAGAGGTACCCAGAGAATAAATTGGACCACTGTATGGGATAGCATCATCAAATTCACCCTCTGGGGACCTCATTCTGCAAATGTCACACTGCTTATTTTCAGGCCTGAATGTACAGACAACAACCTAGAAGACCGCTAACTCTGATGTAAATAATTCACTTTCGGTGTTTCCTTCATTTATCGTACGCGATGTTTCAAGCTGAGTCGATTGTTTCTCTTTCATTTCTGAAACTAAAAAGAATATTCTTTTTGTAATTTTCTAATGATTTATGATTTATTGGCTATTGTAATCACTAAATTGATTCAAACTTTGAGAAATCCCGAGGGTGAGACAATGCTTATAAAGTAATTCGGAAACTGCACGAGTGAGCAAGTATTCTTCAGATCTGCAATATTAGATTTGTCTTGGGAAGTAACGAAAGGCACGACAGAAGTGATGTTTGGTGAAGTGCATTTGCCAAGTTGTGTAACTCTTATATTTATGCAGGCTGCTTGCTGATGATATGTGTATGAGGCTCTCTCAGCGGTGTAAAAGATCTTTACCTAACATGAAGAGCAGACGACACTTGCAAACAAAATTCTTGAATAACTAATTTTTTTTAATTTTTTGTCTCAAAAACATAGGTTATGATCCCTCATTGGAACGAGCTCGTTCCAAAGAGGGGTCATAACCTATGTTTCTCAGACAAAAAAATTAAAAAATAATGAAAATTAATTGGCGATTTTTTAGAATAGCGCTGGCCGGTTTCTGCCGTTACGTTGGGTAAAGGGTTAACAGTGCAAATCGGAATTGGAGGACAAGTGCTTATCACTTAGAAGGTCCTCCGCTCCTGTACATTGATTGGCAGTGTACAATTTACAATATGACAGGACGAATAATATCACGAATACAATTTAACTAAATTAAGCATGATCAGAATATGGAATAAAATATTGAAAACGGAACAGAATGTCATAGAATACAACAGAAGATCCAATGATGAGGTCTTTGGTAATAAATGACAGATTTCACACAGAATGTAGCCACGAGCCACGGCAAGCGTCAATGACCCTGTTAACCCTTTACCTAACACGAAAGGGGGCGCGGTGGCTCAGTTGGTAGAGGTGCAGGCTGCAAGTCGAGAGGTCCTCGGTTCGAATCCCACCTGCGGCAACCGCGTTGTGTCCTTGGGCAAGACAGTTCACCCCCATTGCCCACGTGGGGGCACGGTGACGCTGTGTACTAAGGCGTACTGCACGTCTATGGTGCACCTGTCTTCAACCAATGCTAACCCTGCATGTGTGGAGTTGGTATGTTGGGGAGCTGACAGTTGCTCGCCGTTGCTCGGTGGTTCTCTCCTGGTACTCCGGCTTCCTCCACCCGTAAAACTGTCACGGCCATGGTTAGCCATTGTGCAGAAATATGTGACCTTAAACACCAATAAATAAATAAATACCTAACACGAAAAGCAGACGACACTTGCAAATAAAATACTTGAATAACTATTTTTTTTTCATTTTTTATCACAAAAACATAGCTTATAACCCCTCATTGGAACGAGCTCGTTCCAATGGGGGATCATAAGCTATGTTTTTGTGATAAAAAAAGAAAAAATAATGAAAATTGGATAGTATTTTTTTTTGTGAATAGCCCTGGTCGGTTTTTGGCCGTTACGTTAGGTAAAGGTCGTAGCAAAGTGTCAAAATGTTTATTGCATTTTATGTCAATCGTGTGATCTCTTACAGCGGATATGATTGTCTTCTGAAAACGTACGAAACAGACGAAACTCATCCACGAACTGACGATGCAAGTTTAAAGTGAATCGAACAAACCCTTAGAACACCCCCTAATCCTTTTACCGTCGCGCTAATGTCAAATGAAACACAGATAATATAGCCGTGGTTGTGTTGGAAACCAAAAGCCTGTCATCCCGACAAACTCGTACGCAGGGGCCATGCGCCCAAAGAGACCATGATAAACGTGCGGCCTCCGTTTCACATAACGTTCGTTATGCTAATTAACGGGCATTTGTTTGAGGCCACAAATCCAAGTAATGCTAACATAGTCCAGGCAAATCGTTTTGGTTCTTATCTTCGGCTTTTCTGTGGCCCTGCGATGATTTGAAATTCGATTCGATTCGATTCGAAATCGTCGCGATGATTCGATTCGATTCGATTCGACTTACGTCGTGTTGATTCGGAAATTTACGAATCGTCTAGATGTTCTCGCAGTCCAACCAACTGCCTCCTAATGAACTCTTCTTCCATCATCGGTTCTCTTGAACAGGAGACCTGATGATATAAAAAATGTTCAAGGAGGTCCCTCTTCCGAAATTACTATTTTTATTCAGTCCTGGAATATTTCGCTCTTTTTGTTGACTTGCCCAGACAGTTGAGTCACTAATGAATTCAATGGTCGAGTGGAAACTGTCAATATTTATACGGTTGTAAGAATGTGCAGTATTTACAATTTGGAGAGTTGTGAGATTCGATTCGATTCGAAGGCTTCTGTCCGAGTCCATGCGACCCAAATTTCAGATTTTGCAGATCCCTTCAGCCAAATGCTATTCAATGAACAGCGTTGGCATGTATTTTTCATCAAAATGAAGGTTGTAATTCATAGAACCCGAATAAATGAATGCCGGCAGCTTAACTGTTGGCAGCGAATTTAAACGATTCCTCAAAGTCTGCTATCGCATTTTAGAGCTGAAACGGTTAAATGGTTTTCTTGATCGATTAATCACATGGATAAACTTTGGTTAACCGATTAATCACCTGCCCTTATAGGTAGCTGAATAACTGCCGTACCGTTGATGATTTATAGCATTAACCCTTTACCCGATGTAAAGGACAAAATCGACCAGCTCTACATACAAAAATCTCCATTCAGATTGTATTATGTTTTCAATTTTGTCTCAAAAACATAGCTTATGACCCCTCATCGGAACGAGCTCGCTGAGCTCGTTGCAATGAGGGATCATAAGCTATGTTTTTGAGACAAAAATTGAAAATTTTTAGTAATTCAAGAATCTATTTTGCAAGTGTCGTCTGCTACCCGCATTGGATAAAGGTTAACTTAAGAATGACCAGTTCCAGCTACTGGTACAGTATAATGATCATGCAAGTGAACAAGTATGTCATCACGTAACTTGCATGCTTTACTCTGTTGCATATACTACTCAAAGTTTGCTAAGCACCAAGTATATCCAACTACCTGTTTTAAGTTGTAGTTGAAATATTGTAATGAAAAGTGTATATATTTGTTATTTAATTGTTTCTTTAATGACTTATGGACAAAAATTCAGATTTTATTTGTGTTTGCCATTATTTTTTAGCTTTTGAAAAGTTGACGGAGCGAACTGGTATGGGTTCACTATCGAGTATGAGACTCATTACTGTTAATTACAGCTTGACAACGCCTTCTCGTGCTCCCAATAAGGTTCCTGATGGTCCTTTGTGGGATTTTGTTCCATTCTTGGACCAGCATGGCACCAAGCTCCTGGACACTTCTTGGCCGGACTGGACGTGCTGAAATTGCAACTCATTCAATACATGTTCGATTGGATTGAGTTTAGGGGATCTTTCTGGTCAGTCCATACACTCAACCCCCCCCCCCCCCCCCCGACGGTACTCCCTGACAGCATGGACAACATGAGAACGGGCATTATCGTCCATCAGAATGACTCTATCACCCACTGCACCTGCATACAATCTGACGTGGACATCCAGGATCTCATCAATATACCGCTGTGCAGTCAATGTACCACGTCCAAGGACACAGAGCTCTGTACGTCCATCCCTGCTGATGCCGCCCCAGACCATGATTGACCCTCAATCATAAAGGTCATGCTCAGCAATGTTGTCTGAATGGAATCACTGTCCGGTCTTCTCCATACCATAAAACGCCTATCTGTGTGGTCTATAGGCAGTACCTTGACTCATCAGATCTGTAAAAAGGACAGGTCGCCAATCTTCTCTGGTCAATCCAACGTCGTCCATAGCCCATTCATATCGTGCCTGGTGGTGGTTCTGGGACAGCGGAATGCAAATACATGGTCTTCTCGTCGGAGACCTCCTTCGTGCAACCTTGCCCGGATAGTCTGCGTCGAAACATTTACCCCGGATGCATTCTGAAGGTCACTGCGAAGGTGGGTTGCTGTGGCAAAGCGGTTCCTACGGGTCTGAGTGATCAAAAAACAGTCTTCAGCTGCAGATGTTGCCGTGTCTCTGCCACCACCGTGCCGTCGTACTGGTGTGCCATACCACTGAAATCTTGCCCAGGCTCTGGTGATCACCGTATGGTGCACACCAAGAGCTTCACCAACCTGACGATGGGTAGCACCTTGCTCCACCATCCCTACAGCCCGTCACATTTCGGCTTCAGACAAATGTCTTCTTGCATTTGCATTTGCCATATTCAGTCATTAAATCACAAGGGTTGGTGTTGAAATGAAGATTGAATACCCTACACATGTCATGTACATGTAGACAGTACGCGAAAACGACATGAAACTCAAGGGGTACATGCTTTCCATGACTGCCACGAAAAGTCTGCCTGTTACGAGAGCTAATGTAAACACTGGGGACCATCTCAATACATTCCTCAAGCATATTCACCAAACACCAAAAATATCGCAAATAGGTCAAAAGATCATTTCACAATGATGTGTCAAATATTTGGTGCTTAGCAAACTTTGAGTAGTTTTTAATTGATGTGGGTCAGTGTGACAATGTTTGCCTATTTTGGAGCAAGTTTGTTCCTTTGTTAACTCAGAAAATACAGTAGTTCAAAAGTAACGGGTAATCAATAAATTAGTTTTTTGATCGATCAAGACGTTGATTATTGGTTAATCGATTAATCGTTTAACCGTTTCAACTCGATCGCATTTTAAAGCTAAAGTTGTCCAGACATCAGACCAGTTGAATTGACAGCAGCTTGTATTCTTGAATTAAGTATTCAAATTGGTTTCTGTTTGGAGGAAGCTTCATGTTTGTTTTTGTTGTGGAATGTTGCATGAGATCACATGTGACACTATTTTAGAGTATGTCGCTGGAACAGCTTTCTTATTAACCTTTTGCCTACCGAAACGGCGGAATCCGCCCGCGTAATTTGCAAATTTTGCAGTTGAAAAAATATTTTTTTTAAAAATCAACAAAACCATATCATGTGACCCCTTATTGGAACGAGCTCGTCGTGATATGGTTTTGTTAAAATATTTTGACAAATTTAAAAAAAATAATTTTTAAAATAATTAATTTTTATATTGTCTACGTTGTGCAAAAGGTTAAAAAATCGAGACATGGGGGCGCGAATTGGATCGTCTAGTGAAATGTGAACTGCTCGCATACAAACAAAGGCAGAAAATGTTTTCCAAAGACACGCCCCATTTATCGTGTTATTTTTTAAGAATTTCATAGTTCAACGTTTTGGAAACAAATGAGGTTCAAACATGACGTGCATGCGTTTAAACTGGCCGACTTGTGTTTTGAAAGTGTCGGGTTGTAGCGATTTCCAGGGTGCAAAAAGATCAGCGTTTCGGCGTTTACAGTCGCGTTATGAGCCAATACACGTATTGCGTAAGTCACAGTTGTTGATTCTGTGTCTTAACCCTTTACCCAACGTAACGGCAAAAACAGGCCAGCGCTATTGCTATTCTCAAAAATCGCCAATTAATTCTCATTATATTTTAAATTTTTGTCTCAAAAACATAGGTTATGACCCCTCTTTGGAACGAGCTCGTTCCAATGAGGGGTCATAACCTATGTTTTTGAGACAGAATATGAAAAAAATTAGTTATTCAAGAATTTTATTTGCAAGTGTCGTCTGCTTTTCGTGTTAAGTAAAGGGTTAATCGACCGGTTGTTGCGTTCGAAATAGGCGATAACTGAATTCATTTTGGCTTCTCATTTACATATTCTTGAACATTTATCTTGATTTTGACATCAAAGCCAATATCATTTGCTTTTGTTGGCTTTTCAACAAAATTCAACATTAAGTACATTTTCGATTGTTTAGCCTGAACAGATATAGTCTTCACGTCAAGTCTCGCAAAAATCTCCAAACACAGATGAATTTCATCCAGTTTTCGCGTAGAAGACACATTCAAGAGCTGAAAATCCTTTCTACACTTTCTATTTGATTGATCCACGAGCCTCCTTAAACAAGAGATTCAGTTGTATTTTTACTGGACACCTGATAATAAAATCCCCTTCAATCCAGTTCTGATCAAATATTACAACGTAAGGGGGTCCATAATCCTCTCGGATAAGTTGTGTTTCTTTTGTAAACTACTTCGCTACAAACAACTCTCGGGTTGCATAAATGATACTTTTCTGTGGATTTAGAAAGAATTCTCCATCGAGCGTTGTGTTTTAGCAAGACTATGACTAATCCCTGGTTTCCTACAAAGTTGCAGTCTGGCCGTATCATGTTGTAACGTAACTCTCAACATTGTCATGTCAAATCAATCTATCCACTAAGATGTTTTGACGTATCATAGTCCTGCTGATGTGTGAAGAGTTGTGCCAGGAATGCTGATATGAAGAAATATGCAGAGCCTATCATAAGATCAGAGATGTTTTGCACATGTTTATTGACCTATAAACATATAAACAAGCATTATTTTCTTTTAACCTTATCATGTTAATTTCTCCAAGAATGTCGTTGTTAATGAGAGACGTATCATTGTATGGGATAGATAATAGTGATTATGGTTCTTTCTCCTAACTGTTCGCAGAACTGGTCCAATATACACCAAGCAGGGACGTGGCGACAGGTGTGTGTGTGGGTGCCCCCCCCCCCCCCCCCCCCCCCCCCATGCGGGAAAAATTTCCTACAGTTGGAAATTCGGATGGCAAGTCATGAGTAGTTGGAAATTCCATCTATCTGGATTTTAGAGCCTCTTTGGTGATGCAGATATCTCCTTTACTTCCCAAAATTCCACCTCGGTTTCAAATCGGCAAAAATTCCAACTGTTACTATTTACAACTACAGTGTACGCAATATCAAGCTTCATAAGTATGCATGATGTCAGTCGGCACGAGATTTCTATAGTACTCGGTGATTCTCTCCGGTACTCCGGCTTCCTCCACCCGTAAAACTGTCACGGCCACGATTAGCCGTTGTAAATAAGTATATGACCTTAAACACCAATAAATAAATAAATAAAATAAATAAATAAATAAATAAATATCATGAAAATCGACTTTCGATAAAGTTATCTCCCTTGAAAATTATTAGGAGGGCGAGTAAGGCCCAATTAGAAGTTACCCAACGAATCGCCGGCATCCGCCCGCGTAATATGCAAATTCAGCAGTTGAAAAAATATTATTTTTCAAAAAATTTCAACAAAACCATATTATGTGACCCCTCGTTGGAACGAGCTCGTTCCAACGAGGGGTCACATGGTATGGTTTTGTTGAAACTTTTTGAAAAATTTGAAAAAATTATTTTTAAAATAAGAAATTTTGATATCGTCTGCGTTGTGTAAAGGGTTAAGAAGTATGTAATTGTTTGGAAAACACATATGACATCAGTAGAAAATAAAGCGATTTTTCCTATTTGTTACTTTTAATAAACGAAAACAACAGACAGCTCTCGGAGCTGTCTGCTGTTTTCGTTCATTCAAAGTTATAAAAGGAAACTTGGCTTTTTATGGCAAGCTAATTAGAAGCAGCTATAAGTAACTGCCCATGTCGGCCCTTTGTTTAGCGAATGTGTTTTTTACAGTAATTTGCAAGTTTTTATTATTCCCAGGAAAAAATTAACAAATCTTAACTCCTAGACCATTTTATATTCATGGAAAGGATAGTGCCTGTATTATATGTCACGAAGCACACAAAGTTGAGGTAATGAACTGAAAAAAGTAACAGAAGATCACAACATGGTGAAAGCTCAGATTTCTTATTTTTAAATGGGTTTAAACAGAAAATAATAGTCAAACTTTCAGACTCATTCGGAAAAATATTATTAAAAGCCGGCTTCTGTATTTTATGCTACTCTACGGGAATTGATGAGCACATCGATAATACAACTTCGCTAACATTTCAAAAATTCAATTTTTATATGAAATCCCCATACCCTAAGTGGTAAATTTACTAACACTTTAGAAAATTAAAGGGAGCGAACTTTCCTGTGAATCTCTGCCAATAATGAAAATTGTCAGCAATGATTTTTTAAAGAAAAAAAAAACGCAGCCAAGGAAGAGTTTTTTTATTACAGTATCAAATTTTCCACCGCAAGTGAGTGTACTACAAGTGCATTATGCACTCCCCCATAACAACAGTGTGCCCGCTTCTGCTGGGAGTTTGGCTCCTAGGATGCACACCGCTCTTTGATTTCGCATTGTTGGCCATTTTTCTTGTGCAGTCTTATCTTTCTTAATCCTGCACCAAACACTAATAGAAGACGACACTTGCAATTTCTTGAATAATTGAAAGTTTTCATTTCTTCTTTTTTGCCTTAAAACATAGATTATAACCCCTCATTGGAACTAGTTAAATGGTGGGGGTGTTAAATTATGTTTTTGAGCTGAAAATTTAAAAGATAATAGAATGTGCATGAGTGGCGATTTTGTAATAGCGGTAGCAGTTACTCATTTTGTTAAAAAAAATTGCACAAATTTTTCAGTTTCAAAAAGAAAAAAATATTCAATGACTTCCAATCCCAAGTTCCATGGTAAGTGCCATTGTCATAAAGCTTTAATTCGTCATCACAGAGCGTATCCATGTTGCATTGTTTTCTCATACGTGGGACGGGGGTTGGGGATGTTGATGGATGTTTTCAAGTTGTGGAACTAATCATGAATAACAAGAGAAGGGGTCGACAATATGTTTAGGATAATATAAGAGAACCCCCACCACATTCTCTTTTTTTAACTTTTTAGTATGTATGTAGCAGTGCAGAGGACGAGTGTACTTCTGGTTCTCTCTCAATCTCCTAATCGTGTGCAGAACTTATAAGGTGATTTTTGTACTCTGACCACAAAATGGCTGACTATCCACCCATACCTTTAGTCGTATGTCTAGCAGAAGACGCTCGAAAACCAAACGTGCATAAACTGTGCATATATTTCGACGAGAATCCCAGAATCGATTCACGCAAAGATTCGCGCGACAAAACCAGCAAGAATCCATGTAGATTCTCGCTGCACCTCTTCTAGGATTCGCATGAAAAGAATTAATTGAGTCAGTTTAACCCTTTGCCTAACATAGCGACAGCAGAATAACCACTACAAAGCTAACATGATCTGAAATATCTTGAAACTTTGTTAATAAAATTGTACAGATATGGCTGTCATTGGAACCGGCTCAACGAGCCGGTTCCAATGACGTCCATATTTGTAAGGTTTTATTGGTAAATATCTTATTTATGTTTTAAAAAATAAAAAGCTCTGTTGGGTCAAGAGTTAACGTGTGTTATCATTATGCAACAGGGGTTCAACCATGGTGGCCTCATGGCATCCTGGGACACTCACAGCAAGTTTTGATTCTCCCAACCATTTGCGCTAGAATCCAAATGGATTCTCACAAATTTAGATGAAATGTAAGGCCTGATATGAATTTCATGGACCACCGCGTAGACTAGATGGATGGTTTGATATCTGATTTTTTAAGATTTTAATGGTACATGCCGCAAATAAGAGAACTATGCATGTCCACATACTGAAATCGCCACGTGTTTACTTCATGTTATAAATAACTGCTCATTGGGCATAGACTGTATGGAACTAAGTACTCGTACTAATAAAACTGACAATTCCCACAAGTGGTAGTCACTTGGAGGATTTGGGGCGTCCCCCAACCCAACACCTTTCCTGAAAAATGTCAACCTTATATTCAGTTATGTCTGGAATCCCCTAAACTAATTCATACACTGCCATCCTGCTATTTCTTGGATCATCTTGCTGAAGTCATGCCTTCATTTTCTGGGTACATGAGCCTTTAAAAAGTTCTTAGGGCGCTCCGAATGCCAAGAAAAGTTCATTTTTGTCCCCAGGGAAGACCTCCCCTGGACCTTCATTTATGGAAAATGCACATTCTTAGCTCAACCCGGGGTGAAATGAAGTGGACGGAAACTATTTTTCTGCTGCCCTTGAAATGAGGTGGAGGGGAAAATACCCCCCTCCCACCACTTCATTTAGCCTGGATATGTCTTTGACTCAAAGAATATACTAAATCAGACACCATCCCCTCCCCACCCCCTTTAACATCAATTGGGTTCATATTCACTCAACTCCGTTGATTTGGGTTAATTTTTAACCCAACTGATTTTGGAGTATGGGTAGTTTACGGGATACGAACACAAAGTATTTGTACAGCGCGTTAAGTTTGAAATCCAACAATTTTGGATCAGAGCAATAGAACTTCAGTTTGCATTGGGTAGTGTGTATTGGTTTACCTGCACAAACATGACGCTGGAATTATCAACTCTTGTCCAATCTTAAATCTTTTTCATAGCAAATACAAAAAGAAACGTATGATTGTTTAATTAGTTATTTAGTCTTTAAGTTAATTGAATTTAAATAATTTTGCGGGTTTATCGATTCATGGGCAAACATCCGCTGCCTGCGTCGACCACTCGCATTGTTCACCTCACTCTAAATTGTCTGGGAATTAAGACAATGGTCTAAGCTCGTGTTTATCAACAAACACACCTTACAGTATCATATAAATAATAATTAATAATAAATCACCTGACTCCTAATCGTCGTATTTTATCTCCAAACAGTACCATTGTTGTCAGAGAAAGGCAAGGAGACTCTAGACAAGCGTCGACAAATATTTGTATTGCAAAATATAACCAGTCGATTTTCTTCATCAAGTCTGAAAATTTCAGAAATATCCTGACCCTTGTAACACTAACGTTTGTTTGTCGACAGTATCGTCCGGCATAAAAGATGTTACACATTGGACACGATGGGAGCGATGTGACAAGTGTAGATTATTACAACAGTTAGTTGATCTCGGTCGAGGGATTCCGTCGAGTTGGCGAGACTTGATCAGCTTGGTCAAACAAGATAATATTTTGGAGCCTTTAACTTGACAGCCCGGATAATACTTCTTTGTAAGTATTTTCCAGCAAGTCATTGAATTTTATTGTGATTTCGGCATTCTTGATCATTTTTTAGGTTGATTGGGTTATCTTCAGTCCATTATTATGTACGTTTCTGCTAGTTTGCGTATAGACTTGCTCTGTATACATACACAAAGCAAGTCTACAAGTCAACTAGCAGAAACGTGCATGATACATATATGATATATATTATACCTCACGTGACTTCCTTGCATTCTGATTGGCTGAAAGGTGATACCCTATTTCGTGTAGTTATCCAGCACAGAGCTGAAGGGTCAAAACATGCGGGCACTGGGAAGGGCATTGGCTGTTCCCTCTCGCCGCCGGCCCGTCGTCCGAAGGCAGGGATGCGACCCCCCCCCCCCCCCCCCGTCCCCCTGCTCCCGTGCTTCCGGCGTTCATGGCAACAACAGGCCAAGCGAATGAGTCCTGTCGTTGGCCTAAAACAATTTTCAATACTCTAATTAGGCCTATTTATGCCTTGTTATCTCACCTGACTGAAAGTCAGGGTGAGCTTTTCTGATCACTTTTTGTCCGTCGTCCGTCGTGAAGGTGGTGTTTGGGTCATTTTCTCCCAAGCCACTGCCACTAAAACCTAAAGTGTTAAAACGGACACTTTCAAGGTGTTAAACCCATTAGAACTCTTAGCGTTTGATTTTAACACTCAAAGTGCAATGCTTTAAGCACTTAGACATTACAATCGTGAGACATCTGAAACTTGGATGGATGGCGCTTCCCATGTGTCTGGCATTGGTGGTTCTTCCAGAATCGTCCATAATTTGATTTGCGCTTGGTGGGTACATAATTAAAAGGACACAACGCAGATGACGCGGATCAGGCTCGAGAGTTCGAGCCTGATCCGCGTCATCTGCGTTGTTTCCTTTTAAGTGTCGCGACATTAAACTTGTCAAGTGGTATTATTGGCAACACCTGTCAAGTTCTGGGATATCTACACTTGAATAAAGTGCTAGTTCAGCACTTAGTAAGTGTTAAATACAGCACTTCAAGTGTAGTTTTTAACACTTCAGTTTTTAGCGTGTGACTGCAGTTCAATGAAAATTCACATGAGTAGCGGTTATATAGGGGCATTTGGGTTTTTCTTCAAATTGGGTTTCTGCTCATATTGTGGAGGGGTGTGGGGCTTGATTTATGCCAAAAACTTTTTTCTGCAGCCCCGTGGGAACCTCAGGAGCCAAAAATAGAAAAAAACGAAAACGTCCATATCTCCAAAACTGCACGGCACTGGAATTTTTATTTGGTGTGAGGCTTCTTTGGGACTAACAGAAAGGAATGGTAAAAGAAAATTGCCATCGGTTTTGTCATAAGGTACTTTTTCGGGACTTTGAAAAAATGCGGAGTCAGCATTTTTTAACACTGTGGGCAATGGGAAAAAATTAAAGAATTGTTTGCTTCCAAACCACTGCTCCAAAAGTTTTCATATTTTATATATAACATCTTTGGAACATTGATTCACATATTTGTTGAAATCAAATCCCTCGGTCCATATTTGGGTTCCCTATGGGAGCCCAAATGTTCAAATTAGTGCAGTATGAGGAATATTCTTTAAAAATCTTTTTCTTCAGATCTACCAATAAGAATCTTTTGATATTTGGTATGCATCATGCTTAGGGGGTGAGATTCAAGTTTGTTCAAGCCAAGTCCCTGGGTTCATATTTAGGCTGAAAATGTGGGTCCTGGTCCGGACTTAGAAATTTTGGACCAAAATCCGGAAATGAGGGTTTTTTTTATGCGTTTCGGTCAATTTTAAGACAAAAAAAATTTATTTCTTTTTTACACTGAAAATTTGGGGTCCGGGTGGGACTTGAAAATTTTGGACCAAAATCCGGAAATTATTTTTTTTTTGTTGTTTTTATGCATTTTGATCAATTTTAAGACACATTTTTTTTTTTTTTTTGCACTGAAAATTTGGGGTCCGGGTAGGACTTGAAAATTTTGGACCAAAATCCGGAAATTAGTTTTTTGTTTTTTTTATGCGTTTTGGTAGGGGGCGCGGTGGCTCAGTTGGTAGAGGTGCAGGCTGCAAGCCGAGAGGTCCTCGGTTCGAATCCCACCTGCGGCAACCGTGTTGTGTCCTTGGGCAAGACACTTCACCCCGATTGCCTACATGGGGGCACGATGACGCTGTGTACTGAGGCGTACTGCACGTCGATGGTGCGCATGTCTTCAACCAATCTAACCCTGCCTGTGCTGCGGTGCAGAGTTCAGAGTTACGATGTTGGAGGGCTGACAGCTGCTCGTCGTTCCTCGGTGGTTCTCTCCGGGTACTCCGGCTTCCTCCACCCGTAAAACTGTCACGGTCACGATTAGTCATTGTGCATAAGTATGTGACCTTAAACACCAATAAATAATAATAAATATGCGTTTTGGTCAACTTTAAGAAGAAACAAAACTTTAGTCTGAAAATATTTTGTTTGGGACTTCGAAAATTTTCGAACAAAAATATATAAAAAATCTGTTTTTATGTGTTTATCTCAATTTTGGGACGTAAAAGTACAGGAACTGAAAATAGAAGGAAAATCCTGTGTATTGTGTGGGCACAATCGCTTCATCTAGTTGGTATATGCTTTTCTTAGGAGGGGCGTATGCAGTTTATTCAAGTCAAGTCCCTGGTTTGATACTTAGACTACCATGTCAGGTGAGCGTTCTCAGGCCCCCTGGGCCTCTTGTTTTTGATGGGGAACAGATGACTAGATAGGAAGCATTTGTCTTCCAAAACTTTTTGATTTGATGCACCATGCTTCTAACAACATTGAAAATCCTTGATAAAAGCATTTCCAATACCTTGAAAGTGCTTCAATTTAGACAGAATTGAAAATGTCGTTGAAAAATCGTTGAATCTTCATTGTTGAACTTCTGCTGCTATGACCGACCAATCGAAGGATTCATACTCTTGACCTAAAACAAATTTCAAACACTATAATTATGTCTATATAACCTCATTGTTTATGGTAATGGGTGGCTAGACGGGGAACTGAGGCGTACATTAAATTATACCGTTGAAAATTCTTTCTTTTGACTTTAAAAATCATTGAAAAGACCTTGAATTCAATTTCAAAAAATCTGTGGGAAACCCGCCCTTCGTTCACTTTTTCTTGTTAACTGGTAGAGTGCTGGAAGCCCATATTTGGGCTTTGTTCTGAAGAGCAGGTGCCACAATTTAATGGCTTCACATTCTGTGGATGTGCTTCATATTATTTTTGAATTGAAATTATTTAGTCTGTGAGGATTTGCCTTGTTACACTTTATGGGAGAGTGCCATTAGGCACTCTCCCATAAATTGTAACAAGGCAAAGAGTCGTGGACAAATTTAGATGACCAAAAATAATTTAGCACTCTACCAGTTAATATTCTCTGGCTGAATGACAGGAGGGTGGAAGGTGGTCTAGGGATTGAGGAGCCCGTGAAGTATGGCGCTTAAGTTTAAGCCTTTTTGGATAATAACAGCCAGTGGATATATTTCTGCCTGATGCGTAGTACTTCAACTGGCGCAAGTGGTTGGGGTAGGCCTCCGCTCATGTTCCTTCCAAAGAACGGACACAAGCGGACATAAACGAATACAAGTGAAAAGGGGGAAAATATAAATTAAAAAAAAAAGTTTTAAATGGGTAGAGGGTGGGTGTACTAGTATATTATACTCACGTGTACTGTTTTATCCGTTTCTAATGAGTATTTTGATGATTAAGATGATTTAAAATGTGTTGAGTGGCGCAGAACTTGCTGTGCTACTTAGCACCGAACACAACTGAACACAAATAATATAACTGGAAAAGTGTCAAATAAAGTTGATATATTGGGAGATTGTGCTATAAATATTATATATTCCATGTTCCAAGTGGATCTGATCACTCAACCCGATTTTATTAACATTTTTAACTCAAGTTGACAAATTCTAAGTTGAGCTATTGCCCTCACTTCTCGTCCGTTAGAGTACGTACGTCCGCAGTTTCCTTTGGCATACCGCACCGATCACATTTATGATCAGATCGCTTTGAAACTTGGTATCCTTGTTTGGGGTGACCTCTAAATGTGCGCTGTGGATTTCTTCCATTTCCGTTGAAAAATGTTACCGCTGTCAACGACCTTTGAACTTAGTTTAGTCAGACCTCAATATTTCCCCTTGACACACCCTACATGGCACATTTATGATCAGATTGCTTTGAAACCTGGTATGCTTGTTTGGGGTGACCTCTAGATGGGAGCTATCGATTTACTTCCATTTCCTTTAAAAAGTGTTGCCGCCGGTAACGACCTTTAAACTAAGTTTAGTCGAGCATCAATATTTCCTTTTGGCACACCCTGCAGGACACATTTAGGATCAGATCGCTGTGAAACTTGGTGTGCTTGTTATGGGTGACCTCTAGATGGGCGCTATTGATTTTCTTCTATTTCCATCAAAAATAGTTGCCGTTGGCAACGACATTTGATAAACTTAGTGCAGTTATACATCAATATTTCCCTTTGGCACACCCTGCAGGGCGCATTTATGATTGGATCGCTTTGAAACTTGGTGTGCTTGTTTGGTGTGACCGTTAGATGGGAACTATCGATTTTCGTCCTTTTCCGTTAAAAAACTGTTGCCGTTTGGCAACGACCTTTGAACTTAATTTAGTTAGGCATCGATATTCCCGAGGTGCACACCCTACAGGGCACATTTATAATCGGATTGCTTTGAAACTTGGTATGCTTGTTTAGGGTGACCTGTAGATGGGAGCTATCGATTTTCTTCCATTTTCTTGAAAAAACATTGCCATTGCAACAGCCTTCGCTTCGAACTTCGAACTTAATTTAGTCAGGCATCAATATATTCCTCTGACACGCCTTACAGAGCACATTTATGATCGAATCGCTTCGAAACTTGGTACACGTATTCAGGGTGACCCCTAGATGTGAGCTATTGATTTTCTTTCTTTTCCATAAAAAAATTGTTGTCGTTAGTACCAGCCTTTGAACTTGGTGCATTTGTGCAGTAACTTATCCCTTTTGCACTCTCTGCAGGGTATACTTATGAATTTCCATAAAAAAGAAAAAAAACATTGTCACTAGCAATGACCTTCAAACTTAGTGCATTTGTGCATTAACATCTTCCATCGGCATGCCTCAGAGGGTGCATTCAATATCGGGTTGTTTTGAAACTTATTCTCATTCGGGGTGAGATAGATGGATAATTCTTTATTCACAGTATGCAAAATGGTTTACAGTACAATTCACATAGTCTTGTGTTACATAAGTAGGCACGCCGTAGGGAGACCAGATTGGCTGTCTGTCCGACATTCTCTTAAGAAATAACAGTTTATTTCCAGTCAGACTATGAGAGCAAACAGAAGTAGTAATAGCTCTTTCTTTCAAAGAAAGAGTATACAAGGCGGGGAGGAAATTATTTATTCAGGATCCATGTTTTACAGTATGTCCAGTGAGATATCCGGCGGTTTTTCAAGGTAGATAAACCCACAGGTACTCGGCACAAGCTGGGAAATCGAAAGAAAAATGATATTTGATACCATTTTTGACTCTATGCTGACGTGCCCCTGTAATGGTATATATATATTAACAAGGTAAACAACTCGCTTTTCGAAAACGATAGCACTCATCTTCGTTTTTCCACCCTCAAATTTGATTCACACAACGTATCCAACAATACCCAGTATCAATGGAAAGGGGAATGAATAAGCTTTACAGTGGTGTATTACATGACCATTGGGTGTTCTTGGGTTGTATAGACGACACAGCAGAGTAGTCATCCATAGAGCAATAATTCAGTTGTACAGTCCACTAGTAGCTCTATAAGTGGCAATGTCGGTCTGTCGGTCGGTCTGTCTGTCGGTCGGTCTGTCTGTGACCAACGAGTTTGTCTGTGATCAACGAGTTTCAAAACTCAATAAATTTTGAAATACTTGATGGAATGACTTTATATTTGGCATATAAGTGTATCTTATTGATGTCTAGCTACTGTTCAATGCATGTGTTGTTCCAAATATCTTTCTTGGAGTTATGGCCCTTGATGAACTTAGAATTTTGTGAGATTGCACCACCCGTCGCAGCTACGGCGTCGATGTCGCGATTTTTTCATAAACAAAACTTAAAAGCCTTTTTCAATCGTCTGTCGCGTTTTTCGACAGTCATATTAATCCAGATATCATTTCTAACTTTGAATTGTCATGCCAACGACGTTAAGTCAAAATTTCCAACGTTATGTAAACTCACTCGTGTTTTTCGCAGTTCACATTATCATTTATTCCTTCGTTACATGTTAAAGCTAAGTTTCAGTACTTTCCCAACCGAAAAGCTATTACTGAGCAACGCCGCTAATTCAATTGTCTTCATCTCAATCCTTTGTCGAATGCCACTGAGAGGTGTGAAATTACTAACCGTCGAACACAAGAATATTACCACATTCTGGGCCGAGCAGTTGAAATAAAAGTTTTAATAAAATCACTTTGAGTGAACAGATCCACTTAAAACTTGAAGTATATGATATTTATATCACCACCTACCAATATATCAACTTTGACACTTGTCCCATTATTTTATTTGTGTTCGTTTATGTTCGGTTGTGTTCGGAGTTAAGTAGCACCCCAAGAACTTGTTTTCGTTAATTTGTCGCTGTTGACCGGTCCTTGCAAAGGTGTCGGGTCGTTTCGTTCCTTTTCCCGTTCGTCCACCGGGTCGTTTCGTTCCTTTGCCAGTTCGTACTGGGTCGTTTCGTACTGAGTAGTTTCGTTAGGTTAGTGTAACCAACTGGCTGTTGGATGGGAATGTCGATTATCCAATGAGGCACATAATCTGCTCGGAATAAAATATTGAAATATACGGATGTATTAAAATCGAAACTAATAGACAATTACCAGATCGGGATAGTAAGAAAATGGAAGTTTCCTAGAAACCCGTCAAGTTACCCTGAAATATAGACATAGAAATCCCTGTACAATGAAAAATAGTTTCGATTTTAATACAACTTCTTCTTTACATTCCTTATTTGTTTGTTGCTCTTATTACTGTTTTTCAACTTGTCTTTGTATATGTGTACGATATGGAATAAATTAAAGATAAAAGTTCAAGTGTTTGTTGTTTTTTGTCCCAATATGGTCTAAAGTAAAATCCCATTCAACTTAACTTGGAGCCGAATCGACTCAGGCCGAATCGACTCAGGCCGATTCGACTCAAGGCCGAATCGACTCGGGGCCGAATCGACTCAAGGCCGAATCGACCCGTTCCCTATACAGACACTATCAGCTACAAAGCGTTTATTTGTCGTGTAACTAACATATCAAGACTTGAGCTTTCCTGACTGAGAATGCTAAAAAAATTAGCAGGCAACCAATAATTTATTAGTTAATCATTTGAAATATGAGGTCACGCTGAGTAGTGAGAACACTAATGAGAGTACAGAGCAAAGAAAAATGTGCACAATTTTCGTAGAAACTTTAAAAATTCCAGAACACAGCCTCACTGGGGGGGGGGGGGGGGGGGGGGGGGGCACCATTATGAGTCCTTATACAAACTGCAGTCTGTGAGTGCATTGTATATAGAAGAGAACAAAACGCGTAACACGACCACGTTATTTGATCAAAATTCTGTCTGTGGGGGTCGGCAGTTTGAATTTTCACGGGAATACCGCATTCGGAAAAAAAACATCCGTTACAACAATGCTTTGAATTTCCAATTTTTGCCTGAAAATTTTCCAACTATCTTGATTTGGGGACAATTATTGAGGATGGGGTAGAGGTTGAGGGGAAGACACCCCCCCCCCCCCCCCCCCATGATAGCTACGTCCTTGCGAGTGATCTTTGATTGTCGACGAGAAGATCTAAACAATCTCTTTTGATAACTGAGGATAATTGTCAAAAATGTTCACTTGAAAAAACAGTAGAATGAGGACAAAAATAAGTTTTCTCAGTACGTTTGTGCTATTGTTATTGACAAACTAACTGGATAAAGAATCTGACAGAAATATAATTATTGGTCAGTATGATAAAACATGTGCGGTATGATTGAATATGTTTTTATAATAAATTAAATTATAATCTAACCGAAATAATTAACATTCAAAAATACTTTACCTGAATTAATTAATGATGTATTCCACCACAGACGTTTCGTACCTCATTTACATAAGGTTCGAAACGACTCAGTACGAACTGGTCAAGGAACGAAACAACCCGGGACACTTCCAAATAACGAACATTCGGTTGGAGCTACTATCCTCTCGGGACTTTTGGATATGAATATTACAAAACAAAGAGTAGTGAACCATGCCTGTTGCGGAGGGATTTGGGCAGGTGGGGGGGGGGGGGAGGGGCGGGGGAGGGTGGCGTTTGAATAATCCGCATTTCGATACCAAAAAGCAAATCCATTAGGTGGATGCAATTTTTTATTTGTTGCATACCAACTCTTCTGAACTTTGTGGTGTTTTTAACATCACTTCCGTTTTCTACAATTCACTAAATTTTACAATACATTTCGCTATTAGTTTTACGTTTATAGAAGGTGTCATCAGTTATATTCTGATTCGATTATATAGGTTTATATATGCGTCTCTTATTTGAATGAAATATGTGGAAGTGTGCATCTTTAAACACATTACGATCAAGATTTCTTTCTGTGTCATCTAATTTCGATGTAAAGCCAGGGTATCGATTTTTTCGAAAAGAGAGAATTGTACCACCATCCTTATGTAGAATAGATAGTTCTGCATCTCCGAAGACACTAGAAATGAATTGTGCATTCAAGTGTTCCGTAAAACAAAATCATTGTATAAGAAGACAGTTTTTATCAACTTCAGACCAGTTTTCGAGAGATTCCGAAGTTGACATGTTTCAAGTTAATATTAATGTACCAAATGATACATTATTGTATTCTTATTCTTCAGATAGGTTCTATACATTATTTTCTTATTTTGGCATTGTGCAATGTGCATTTTGGCTGTATCTGGCAATATTTTCTTATAGAAACCTGAAGGATACAAAAGACAAAACTTCTCAGCAGGATGAAAAGGGTACTGGTAAAATGTCTTGGTGGAGACGAATAAATCTTGGTGAAAACAAGTATAGAAATGGAATTGCTCTGCTGTGTCTTTCAGTTGGTGCGTATCTGTATATTTACATGTACATGTACATGCAGATCAGTTTGTTATTGTGATCAAGGGTGTGGGAAGAGAGTTTTGAATTAAGGGGTCGTCTAACGTAACTTTGGCTATATGTTTGTAAATTTTCACAATGCCCTAAAATGAATTAAAGCGGTGAATAACGACATACATGTATTATACACCAAAATAATGACAAAAGTATACAAAACCCGAATTTACCCACTTTTTGGAAATTTAAAAAAAAAATTTTTGCTTTTGATGACAAAGAAACTGCCAGCCGCATAAGTAACCGTCAGGGTTAACAAGGAATAGATCAGTAATTCACATGACTGTGTTGTGAATAAAAGACTCCACACTCCATACTCAGAGAAAGCATATTTATCATTTGATCACCAATGTGGTGAGAATGCTCAGGGGAAAATGGATGACCACAAATGCTTCATTCTGTTTGTCCGACACGTTGTTGTGATCACATGGGTTTTTGGGTGAAGTTGTGAAATGATTTCATTTCTCACGATCTGAAATCTTCAAACATTTCACTGCTGTTTTTGAATCTGGCAGGCGATGTAATGTACAACTCACGATACATTCACAGGAAAATATTCAACTGACAATGTTGCGAGATTCTGCCCATAGTAGCGATGTTCAGATCACAAACTGTACAATTTGACACAAGTGTCAGCATGGGATTAATACGCCACCAATTCGAACTACTATTATTTGGTTGGTGACTATGATCAGAACATAAAAGTGGAAAATTATATTTGAAAACAAAAATATATTCACATCAACATACAATACATTTGTCACAATTGAATACTTACGAAAAAATAATTTTACTGTCGCTGAACTATATTAGTGACGTAAAGAAGGCTTGATGAAGTCTGCTACAAAAAAAGAAGACCAATGTCAAGGAGAATTATCAGAAAGGTGTTTTCCTGTTCTTCGAATATTGAGAAATGTCTTACCATCGTAAATTTAAATATCTCCCCCACACAACCGCATTGTGTATATAAATATCTCCCTCACACAACCGCATTGTGTATAAGACAGATCAACATCGATTTTGAGCACTGTTAGAACCAAAAGGTTGCGAAAATCTATGTGTGTTGACACTGTGGACAAAAAAAGAGAAATTCCGCTTACCGAAATGAGACCACAACGTGTCATAAGTGTTTAGATAAATGAATTTAATAACCAACACAATTCCGACATTGTTCTGCCCGATAACCCTCCACCAATAAAATTAGTATTGGTATGCAGATCAGTTAGTAATGTTCTTAAATCGCATGAGAAAACAACAGTCAGGCTGCCCCAAACAACAACTACGGAAGGCCGATAGTTCCAAAACAAATGAAGCATACCAGATCATGTACATAAATGAATTGGAAACCAGGATGTCTAACTAAGTGTAGCCGATTGGTGAAAGTATTCAGCATGCAGGGCAGGTCATTTTTTGTTGTTTTGGCCACACTTGAACATTCAAATGACACTCTTGGCAGCTGTCACTGGTCATGCAACCCCAGAAATGGGCACATATAACACTAAATGAGGAAGTTTGGCAGTTCACCCTTTTTTGGTGTATCAATCTCATCGTATATTACCAATTTGATACAGATCTCATGCAAAATGGCACAGGATTGTGAGGGGTAATGGTCACAGCAGTCTCACAAAAGCCACATTGGACATTCTTCATTTTTCATTGATGCACTCTCTCATGACTCCATACTTTACTTATTCTTCTGAACTGTGTGGATTTGACCCTTGGTGAACTTCATAAAAGGTAAACACACAAGAAAAATGGCAGCCATTTTAAAATGTAGGCATCCTAAATTACAATTTGTCTTGTGGTCTGTTCTTTGCAAGAATGATAAAAAGATTTCTCTGAGTTTGTACTAGAAGGATTGCAAGATTAAACTATACAACAAATTTAAGGTATTTTATTGTCTAAAATCTGGTTGTTTACTTATTCCATAGCAGACTTTCAGGCGGTGCTATATACCATGTGGCAGCAGTTCCATGGCAAATTTCAGTTTCCACATGTTCTATGTTTCATTCCAAGCATTTTGGTATATAATTTATTGGGGATATTCATTTTGGGTCTTTTTTAGACTTGGAAGAAAATTACATGAAATTTGACCAAAGTTAGGTTGGACGTCCCCTTAAGGTCGAAACGGTCATAGGATTTTTGTGACTGGTTAACTGTGTTTAATTGGTTAATCGCGGTCAGTTCTGAAAATTGTCCACAGTCTTTCTTTGGCTCTGTACTCTCATTTGTTCTAAAGTATGGTATGTGTTAAGTATAAGATATATTGCTAAATACATGTATCAGTGATAATCAACATAAATGGGTGTTTTCTCAGTATTTCTAGCACTGCCTCTGGTCATGATGTAACATGCCCATGTCGAATTTTGGCCCATTTTGAAGTACAGTAGAACCTGTCTTGAGAGACCGCCCTTTGGGTCACGCAAAAGTGGTCTCTCAAGACAGGTGGTCTCTCATAACAGTTTTCAGGTTTTCTCAAGTCAGTGAATAACCAACCACAAAATTCAGAAATGGAGAAGAATAGATTTTTATAATTACTTTGTAGTTGTTCTTTTTTATAAAGTTTTTGTAACAAATTGAAATGGACTGTTATAAAAATTATAAAAATAAATTAGTGTTGAAAATCTTCATTGAAGATTTTCAACACTAATTTATTTTTATAATTTTTTATAACAGTCCATTTCAATTTGTTACAAAAAGATTTTCAACACAAATTTATTTTTATTCCTATCTGTCACATTTCAGGTATGTATGAAATTGTTTATTCAGCAATAATCCTAATCTTTTCATAGGGGTCTTATAAAAACATCTCAATCTTTAATGAGTTAGCAATTGAATCCCAATTAAGAGCTTTTAATACTTTTAATTATGTTAGTATAACCACAATGGATTTTCCAATTCCAAAACAGGTAAAAAGTTTTTGTCATGGTTTCAGTCTTTAAAGGGGCGGTCTCTCAAGACAGGTCTATTATGGCATAAAAACACAAGTTGGTACCAGGTCACAGTGGTCTCTCAAGACAGGTGGTCTCTCAAGACATGTGGTCTCCCATAGCAGGTCCATTATAGAGTAAAACCAATCGGTGTCTGGTATATGTGGTCTCTCAAGACAGGTGATCTGGTCTTTCAAGACAGGTGATCTCTCAAGACAGTGGTCTCTCAAGACAGGTTTTACTGTAGTCTAAACTGGCATGTCATAAATGTAACTGGGCATTAAAATATCAAAAAAGATTTGTTTCTGTTTATCAGCTTTCGAATAAACAACTATCATTTATCAACTCTCCATTCCAAGAGAGTTGTTTTTTATGACGGAGAGGCAAAGAGTGGAAAACTTCAACCATGTTTGTTTGGGTTTCAGAAAATTTGCCTGCCGTTGGTTCTAGCATGTCACATGTGTTACTTGAGCAAATCAGTTGTAAATATTCTGAAACGCAAAACAAATAACTGAAGCTTCCCAATTATCCGTCGATTTGAAAGAAAAAACATTTCCATTTGAATGAAAAATTAATAAATGAAAGTTCTTTTATTCCAAAGTTGATATATAGAAATGAAACTCTTGCTCTCTTTTTCTCTAGATATTTTAATGTCGGGGTATGATACACTGCACCGGTAACAACAGCAAGCCGAGGCAGGTGTTTCAAACTGGCAGCATAGTTTCTCCACTGAATAAATTGATATCATATAGAGTGCTGGTCGTAAGAGCCATACCACACTAAAAAAAAATTTGTTTTATTATTTTACGACCTCACCTCAAAGTTTGGACTGATTTTAAACACACCCATACATGTAGATGTGCTTAAATATT
Source organism: Pictodentalium vernedei (assembly GCA_031216915.1). Lineage (NCBI taxonomy): Eukaryota > Metazoa > Mollusca > Scaphopoda > Dentaliida > Dentaliidae > Pictodentalium > Pictodentalium vernedei. Next base: position 327,201,327 of record CM062292.1, read on the forward strand.
ATCATTAGTACTCATTATTGTGTGAGTATGGGGTGCTTTTAGAGCTGTAGGTGTTTAAGTTTCTTGTTCGGTTTCGGTTTCAGTTTTTCAGGTTGAATAAAACCTTGGTTCGGTTTTCGGTTTGTTCATGAGGCCAAATAAAATTCAATAAAACTCATTCTATATGTCTGGAATCATAACTGAATGGCAGTGAGATTGAATGAAACTCAATGAATGCCCGAAATAAGCTATAATACATGAAGAATCAGGAAGGCCAATATAATAATTACCAATATATTCAGAACTTTTATTGTGCTTGGCCATTTTTCGAGGGCTTACACCTACGCGCAACTTGAGGAAAGCTGCGAACACAACTAAGCTGAAATGTCGGAAATTCACAGAATGTAGCCATCCCGGAGTAGTGAGAGATGGCTACATTCTGTGAATTTCTGCAGCAAGAGAGTATTTTAATAAAAACGAAAAACCTTAGATTACGGGATGTCGACGGTTTCGGTTTTTAAAAAAACAAAAAACCTCGGTTCGGTTTCGGTTAACCTACAGCTCTAGGTGCTTCCCAGTTTTAAACTGGGAGAGGGAGGTGGTGACCGCATTTGAACTTGTTTTAACAGGACTGAATAAAATCTTTGCATAGGTCTAATTTCCAGATCAAGAAATCAGATGATGATTGTTGAAGGTCTAGAGTCTCCAATAGTATCAGATATGTTGATCAGTATGCAAAGCATGTATAAAAACATTGAAGTCATGCCATCAATTTACTTCACTGACTGGCAGCTTTTGTTCTCAGATATCTTTGAAGTTAGTTTCAGAGAAGGGCTGTATTGCAACTTGCTACAGTTAAAACTAAAAGTCCTGTCATGAAATCCACACAAATAGCACGTCAATCTGCGCGTTAACCTACACGTTATGACTATAGTAAGGCTATCAAATTCTGTACATATGGCCTGTGCACAAGCAATGTTTCAGCCAATGGACCTCCGGGTAACCCGGAGATCCATTGGCAGAAACATTACCTGTGTTTGCTATAAGGAACCAGGAGAACCTGCCGTGCTTTGGATGCCATTCGATATGGTAATTGCGCGCTATTCCTACTCGCAATTAAGCCTAGATAAGCGCACAGTTCGTGACAAGACTTCTAGTTTTAACAGTACATTGACGTGATGTGATCACTTTGATGTTTTGACATTGTACATTACCTGAACTGCATGCGACAGGAATACAACTTGCATTTATGAAGAGATTTCATTACAAATTTGTAACATGACTCAGTATAATGTCGAGATGAGAACGTCCTATTTTGGCTGTGATCGGTCAACCGTGATGGCCTCACAGGCACATGACCTAGATTTGTTTAGCACAGTCTACAGTTCATATTTGTGAAGTGATTTCATTGTACTGTAACTTTGAAGGATAACTCGTTATGATGTCTAGATGAGACTCTCTTATTTTGGTTACATTTGGTCAGCCATTACCGCCACCTGGTCATGTGACCTAGATTCCTTTAGCACTGTCTACGAGTTATATTTATAAAGGGAATTCTTTGTAACTTGGTAGGATGACGCATTTTGGAATGATTTTACTGTAACTTGTTAACTTTGGTTGACATACATTAACTGTGAAGGCCACATTAACCTAGGCCTCAGTTCTTTAGTGCGGTCTACACCTCAAATTTTTCTTATTGAAAACAGCATATAAGGAACAAAAATTAACATCTTCTCAATTATCAAATTTCTTGTCTTATTTCATAATCTTTTCATAAACATTGAACATTATCCTTTTCATCAAACACTGCACACAAGTTAAGCCGCAGTGTCATTGACACTTTTATTAGTTTAGCACGTACTGATAGAATGATGTATCATGGTCCCTACTACCCATTAGTTGTTCTTAACCCTTTACCCAACTTAATGGCCAAATGAGGGGTTTAAAGCTATGTTTTTTTCGCGAGAAATGAAAAAAATAGTTATTCAAGAATTTTGTTTGTATGTGTCATGTGTCTTTTGTATTACGTAAAGGGTCAACATCAGAGGTCCTGTCAAACACCAGACTGGCAAAGGTCATTGAAGGTCCTTTAAAATGGCAAATTTATGCACGATATCAATAAAATATGATTGAATATGTAATTATATGATGATTTTAATTCAACTGACCAGGTCTGAAAGCTATTTACCCTATATACATGTAAGTGTAACTGGGAAGATGGTCATGAGGAAATTTTGTACCAGCGATTTCATCTTAGAATATTATATATTGTGATATACCGTATTTACTCTATGTATTGGGACAGCTAAAAATAATTATTTTCACAGGTGTCCCAATTCTTAGAAAATGGGGAAAGAACAGAGCCTGGTCTTGATTTGATGCTGAATAAAGTTGTGTGTGATTCGGTTTCCATCACTATATACGAAAATCGCCGTCCAATTTTTTTTGATCTTTTCATTTTTTGCTTCCAAAATATAGCTTATGATACCTCACTGGAATGAGTGTACTGCGCTTGTTCCAATGAGGGATCATAAGCTATGTTTTAGAAGCAAAAAATGAAAATGTTTAGTTACCCAAGAATTTTTTTATGAGTGTCGTCTGCTACTAGCGATGGGCCAACTGGAAACAAATCTCCTGAATGTCCCAAAATTTGGAGCATAAAAAAAATATAGTTTTCTGGAAAAAATGTGTGTCCCAAATCATAGAGTGTCTCAATACATAGAGTAAATACGGCAGCCCTTGAAATTGGCGACGGCAAATGGCAATGCTGTCACAAAATGCTGTCGTAATCTAGTTTTACGACAGCACACAACTGCCATCGTACTCACACTGACAGGCCTATTCAGTTAAAAAGATTGATTTTAAAATGCCGTCGAAACTGCAGTCGCAAAATTGATTTGCGATGGCACTTTACTGCCATCGTAAAAAATGGCCAATTTCAAAGGCTGATACGGTAATAGCATTCCATTGCTACCCACTTGAGAGGACTTTACACACAAGGTTGGTCATGATTAGCCATTGTGCAGAAATATGTGACCTTAAACACCAATAAATAAATATATACTCATGAGGTATTCAGCCTTTACTGGAAATGAGAGTACAGTGGATCCCACTTAATTGGATATCTCTTAACTGAATAACCCTGTTAATTGAATATAGTTTCCCAACACAAAACCATTTACCATACCTCCAATATAAATTTGACCGATTAATTGAATATAGGTTATAGAGTAAACTCCTGTTAATTGAATAAAAAATCTTGTAACCTCTCGAGAAATTATCCTGACTGTCCCCAGTTTTCCTTTATTAAAAGACCAATTTGGCCTCAGTATATCCAATACAGGCATTTAATCTATTATATCTTGTTTGACAGAGCTCATGGAGCTCTGTCAAATAAGATATAATAGAATATATGCTAAGTGTATCTCTAGAATACAGGAAAGTGGCACAATCCCTGTTAATTGAATATTCCAGTTAATTGAATAATTTTCATTGGCAAAGTGGCTCAATTAACAGTGCTCCACTGTACATGTATGTCAAATCTGTGTATTGCTCATCAGAGAGGTGAGGAATTCACCATGTGGTCATGTTTGGAAATTTATTTACATTATTTGAAATGTGTGGTTTGTTTCTGTGGATGAGTATGAAAGAAAAAACAAATGAAGATAATTTGTTTTGCCTCTCTGTTGTAAACCTTTTTTGTCCGGGCCAAACAAATGAAGATGATTTCTTTTGCCTCTCTGTTGCAAACCTTTTTTGTCCGGGCCAAACAAATGAAGATGATTTCTTTCGCCTGTGTGTCGCAAACCTTTGTCCAGGCCATAACCACTGAATATTTTTTTCACAAAACTTTATAACAATATGTCTTATCAAAAGACAGTGTGTCGCAAATTATAATATGGTACATGTATGTGCCTTTCAAAGTCAAGGCCACAGGGCCGGGATAAGGTGACAGAAAAACTTTGACATTTCACTGTCACTTTTGTCCGGTCCATATAACTTTGTATGATTGACAGATCTTATTCATACTTGGGAAACTTATTGCTCATGACTCAAAGGTGTGTTGTGACTTTGATCCAAGATCACATCATCAAGTTCAAGGTCACAGAGAGCAAAACTTTGATATTGTTATACAGTCCTTGAATCATGTCCAGGCCATAACTTCTCAACCACTGAATTTTTTTGACAAACTTTATAACATTATGTATTATCAAAAGACAGTGTGTCATGAATTATAGTATGGAATCTGCCACTCAAGGCCAAGATTACAGGCCCTATGTTCAGGAGTCAGAAAAACTTTGACATTTCACTGTGGCTTTTGTCCAGTCCACGTAACTTAGTATGATTAACAGATCTTATTCATACTTTGTATGATTGACAGATCTTATTCATACTTTGTACAATTATTGCTCATGACTCAAAGGCATGTCACAACTTAGATCCAAGGTTACCGGGTATATCATCAAGGCCAAGGTCACAGACAGCAAAACTTGGATATCGATATACAACCCTTTGCTTGTCTGTATAATTGAATCTATGTGACCGATCTTGTTCATCGTTCACATAATTGTTACTCATAACATAATGTGTCATGACCTTGACCCATTGTCATGTCATCAAGGTCATGGTCACAAGCAGTAACACTTGGATTCTTGAATACCAGACTTGTCCTGGGTTGTACAGTTTGATGACTTTTGTCTGGTCCATATAACTTGCTATTATTGACAGATTTTATTTATACTTGGATCAATTATGGCCAAAACAAATTTATATAAACAAAACATTATTTGCGTTTGACTGAATATGAAACATAAATAAAGGAAATGTTCGGCTTTTACTCTGGTTCCCTCTTTTTAGTTTACCTTGACAAAGTCAAGCTGAGCTTATCTTATCCCTTTCCGTCCAGCATCCGTTCGTCGTCTGTCAACACCATGTTCTGGACTTCTCCTCCAAACCACTGGGCCAATTCAAGTGAAAGTTTGTGTGAGTGATGGTCCAGAAGGGCCATTGCATTTTGTCTAACTCAACATGCCCAGCCCCAGGGAGGAGGTGGGGAAAATGCTCCAAAATATTTTAAAATCTTCTCATGAACCAGTGGGTACAGTGACTTGATATTTGGTATGGAGCCTCCTTTTGAGGTGCAGAATCAAGTTTGTTGAAACGAAGTTCATGGCGCAATATTTGCCTTTGTTTTGGGAGGGGCAAGATTTTTGGCCCCGCCTAAAATTTCTATTTTCTAAACCAAAGGTCCGATTTAAACCAAATTTGGTATATGGAATTATTGGGTCATAAGTACTTGACTCATGGGAAAATATTTTTTTTGGTGTCCCTGAGGCAACCTCAGGAGCTAAAAATAGAAATATTTTGGTATGAAGCACCCATAGGACCAGTAAAATTGAATAGTAAACAAAACTCGCCATCGGTTATGTCAAGGGGGGGAGGGGGGAGGGGAATCAAAAGAATGTTGAGTCAGCATATTTGCAAAAAAAAATTTTTTAAATTTTCTCCTGAACCGATGATCAGAATCTTTTGATATTTGGTATACTGCAGCCATTGGGGGTCAGATACAAGTTTGTTAAAATGAAGCCCCCCCCCCCCCCCCCCCCCCCCCACCTGGTTCATATTCGGGCCCAATACAGGAGCCCGAATTTCTAACTTAGAGCAATATGGGGAATAATCTTTTAAATCTTCTTATTCAGAACCACCTGTCGGAATCTTTTAATGTTTGGCATACATCTTTGTTAAGAGGGTCAGATTCAAGATTGTTCAAACCAAGTCCCTAGGTTACAGGCTTGTCATTTTGAGGCGGGCGAACGCCCCAGCCCACAGTCGCCGCCTGAGTTCAAAATTCCGCTGATGGTAAAGGTCCGCCTAACCCAGATTTCTGCAGCCCATTAATTCAGTCAAAAGCACCTCAAAATTGGCCATCTCAAATGGCAATTTTCATGGATTGAAGGAGGTAACAAAATGTAATTTGTGAAGTTTGTAGTGTATCGTTGACACAGTCACCCAGAGACAGTAAGTAACTTTCCAAATACGAGTGAGAGGTCTGCCAATTCCAAAGTTGAAATTAGTTATTACATTGTACATCAGACTGTGACAACTCTCATGTCACATGCGATTACGGGACTTGTCATCTCCAAGCCAGTTCGATCCCTGATGATTCGACTGGGGCGTTTCATTCCAAAATCAAAGCCGGGACGATTCGTTCCCCAAATCTGATTGATTCGCTCCAAGTTATCTGCATTTGGGCCTGTACAGTCATCATGTAATGTATATAGATACAGGCTTGGTTATTTGGTTGCAAGATAACTATAGCACTCACTGTTTGTGAGTGTCATGGGTAACCTGGTATCTTGCATCCAAATATTCAAGCCTGTATCTACATGTATACATTACGTGGTGACGTACATCATAATTACACAAACCATGTACCTTAAAATGATATTAGCTGTCTACCCAGCAGGCTGAAAAAAAATGGCCCACGCCAACCATAAATGGCCCTCCTGTGTCATTTTAGGCAAACCCAAAATGGCCCTCCTGGGGTGATTTGAGGCGAACCATAATGGCCCTCCTGCAATCTTCAAAATGACAAGCCTGAGGTTAATATTGGGGCTTCCCATGGAAGCCCAAATTTTAACTTAGTGCAATATGGGGTATAATTGTTTTAAATCTTCTTCAGATTCACCAGTCAGAATGCTTTCATATTTGGTATACAACATCTCTAGTGGGGTGAGATTCAAGTTTGTTCAAATTGTGTGCGTGGTTTAATATTTGGGCTCCCTATTTGGGCTGCGATTGGCCATGCAGCTGAAGAATTGGAAATATTTTATTAAGCACCCCTAGAAATGTGTGGTGACTAAGATTAATCCACATATGTTGTATCAGGGGGATCCATAGGGGAGCTCCACTTTTTATTCCATTATGATTAACTGAAGAAAAGGCATGATGGTTGGACTATTTTAGTCACTCCTGAGGGGCTCAAGGATTATTAATGGATCTTATGGAGATTGATTGCTTAATGTAGATTCATTCTTGGACTCTGTTTATATCAGGTTCTGTTCAAGGTGAGCACTTCAGGCCCTGTGGGACATCTTGTTTTTGAAAGTCTTTATAGTGTCTTCTAGCAGTCAACCAGTTAAAAATTAAAAAGTGTGGAAATAATTGGAAAAAAAGCTTGGCGGTCTAACATTTGACAAAAAATCAGAGGTATTGGACTCAAGCCCAAATATAAGCAACCTGTTATTTGCAAAATGGGGTCCCCAGAGGGTGAATTTGCTGCTGCTATCCCATACAGTTGGCCAATTTATCCTCTAGGTACATTTTTCTGTTTTGGCTTGAGACCTTAATTCAGACTGAGGTTCACAGAGGGTAAATTTTGTGATGTTTCCCATGCCACTGACCCCTTAAAGTTAAACGGCTTATTGTCTCTTTCAAAACTTTAAGTTTATCTGTCCAAATGCATAATGGCATACAGAAGTCGCTAAGGCGACAGGAAGCACCTGAACTGCACCAAATTACTTGTTTTAGAGTAGGTTTGTAAATGAGATTATTATTATCCCTGGTGGATGAGATGGGGAAATCTCATCCGAGCACACAATATTTGGGTAAATGGGATTATTATTATCCCTGGTGGGTGAGGGTGTGAGATGGGGAAATCTCATCCGAGCACACAATATTTGGGCACGAGGCTTGCCGAGTGTCTGGACCAAATATCTTGTCCCGAGGATGAGATTTGACCATCTCACACCCGCCCCATCAGGGATAATTTTTCTCCCCCACCAAAACAGTCTGACATCATCAAAAAGTAATTCAGGGGCACGTGCAGCTATATCGAACAATTTTGTTGTCCATTTCTGAAAAAATTGATTTGCTTATCGGAAAGGGCACTCAAAAGTTCTGAATATACTACAGGTATATACCACAAAATCAAATCCCAACACTGGCAAGACAGGGATTAAAGATTTGTAGCGAAATGAACATTGACACATTCTGATGATGTCATATTATGAATTCTGCAATGTGTTCGCATAACTTTTCAACAGGAATTTTGTGCAAATCGCTCCACTCATAATGACATTCATCCAAACATCCATATGAAAGAGTCAAGTGTCCTTTGGTTTTGCGGTCTGTGTTTTTATTTCTATTTTCTTTGACAAACGTTCTTCTGCTAATATTTCCGAAACGTGACACCATGTTGTTTGTTTACAGAAGAACTTGTGATGATTGAATAGTCCTGCGCTCATTAAATATGCTGAGAGATTTCATTGGTATCTATTTTTTTGTCCTAGGCAGGAATATCTGCCAGCAGCACTAAGGGGTTAAAAGTCAAGTTTCTAATTGAAAGGTCTAACTTGTTATTTAATGGAACCATTTAAGTAAATATATACAAAATGTTACTGTCGCCTCATTACATGAGTATAATTTAATCACAGTTATATTCTCAGCTTTAAATGGGCCTTTCTTTTTTTGAACTGATTTGGGGTAACATAGTCTTTAAGGGAGTGTGGGTGGGATGAAATGAATTTGGATGAGAAAATATAGAAAGAAAAACAAGAACTGATGAACTATGTTCGCAAATATAAGACCACTTCCCAAGGAGCAGGTTCATTGCTCAGTGAATGTTTTTGTGTAATCCAGTGCATCCATCATGTTATTCTGGATCATTCTTAACTCTTTACCCAAAGTAACGGCCAAAACCAGCCAGCGCTATTCTTAAAAATCGCCAATTAATTTTAATTTTTTGTCTCAAAAACATAGGTTATGACCCCTCTTTCGAACAAGCTCATCGAGCTCGTGCCAATGAGGGGTCATAACCTGTGTTTTTGAGACAAAAAATTCATAATTCTAGAATTTTTGGCAAGTGTCGTCTGCTTTTCATATTAGGTAAAGGGTTAATGTAGGCTACAGTTCAAAACATTTTGGAATACCAACCAGAAAAAATTAATTAACCACAGATGCATAGTATAGTTCTATGATTTTGGGGGAGATAACCTACTTTTCCAAAAGATGCTTTACATGTGCATGTACATGTAGCTCCTGCATGAGTCTACTGGTTTATATGGGCCATTATAAATTGGCTCCCCTTTTTTAAAATGATCACAATGAGTTTATGTAAAACGGCAGAAATTATCACAAGGGTGGGGGGAGGTGCAGAGCAGACGCCACCAACAGGCCTTTAAATTCACTGAAATTGAAATTACCGATGGTGGCCGCTGTGCATAAAATATGATAATGTGTCCAAATCACCATATAACTCTTTATTGTACCTCAAAGTTAGTTTGTCCAATCAGAACACCGGAATTCCATCTAAGGGTTTGCTGTATCAGGTTGCTCACCTCATATTATTTGATGTCTGGTGAGTAGCCGGCATTACTATTTTGATGCATTTCCTCTCGCTTCGAATTTTCAAAAATTGAATTAAGATAAAAAAGTGAATTCAAGTACCAAAAATATTTTCAAGGTACCGTATTTATTGATTTAAAACATTAGGGCAGAAAATGTATTCCCAAAAGTTCTTTGTAGTTTTTACGGCTTTATCAATTTTTTATACTGAAGCGAACATTTTCTTTCCAGTTTATTCAACAGATTAAAAGTGATTTTTTTAACAAAAATGCTTTGTTTTAACCCTTTTTAAGTGGTAATGACAGTATATGTATGTAAGTGTATATCAGATATGCTTTAGCGATACATTTTATTTTGTAAACAAATATTGCATTTCGAACAGCGATGATTGTTTGCTGTTACCATGGATATGAACTGGCGCCAGTTACTGCTAATGATTCTGTGCGGTGCTGTCAATAGCGGTTTCTAAAAAATAAACGTCCTGCCGTTCTTTGTTTCTTGTGAAAATTTATTAATCCCTTGATTTACATGGACTTTCGACATAATATGAAGCCTTTTGGAAATGCCACTGATCTTAAGGGATCTAATTTCAATCTTTGGCTACATATATCGTTTATCAGTAGAAAGCAATCTGTGTCGACAGTGTTGTATACTGTGAATGCAGATTGGTATCCTTTGGCAAATTCTGTGATTCTTTAAACTTCAGGCCTTTAACCCTTTGCCCAACACAGACGATATCAGAATGTATTATTTTAAATATATGTATTATTTTAAATGTGAATGCAGATTGGTATCCTTTGGCAAATTCTGTGATTCTTTAAACTTCAGGCCTTTAACCCTTTGCCCAACACAGACGAAATCAGAATGTATTATTTTAAATATAATTTTTTTAAAATTTTCAAAAATTTTCAACCAAACCATATCATGGGACCCCTCATTGGAACGAGCTCAACGAGCTCATTCCAAAGAGGGGTCACATGATATTGTTTTGTTGAAATTTTTTTTTAAATAATATTTTTTCAGCTGCTGAATTTGCATATTATGTGGATGGATGTGGCCGATTCATTGGGTAAAGGGTTAAATTCATTTATTTTGGGCACACCGTTTTACCCGAAGTTGGGCACATTAAAACCAGAGATAACAGTCTAATCCTGTTATGTTTTATTGCCATGCCTTTCTTTGTGTTACTAAGGTCTTAATATGATGGAAGTAATTCTAAAAGGCAGGAGAGGCACAGAGAATTTTTAAATTTTTCTTGATATCTTCACACCATCTCTAATTTGGGCAGGGGTGTTCTCACTTCGCCAGCAGGTATTGTTCTCATAAAAGGGTGTTAATAACTTACACAATAGAAATTTGAAGTATAGTCTGTACTATATTTCTTGGTAGTTAGGTTGATCTATTAAAAAAACGTATCAACTAACACAGCTTCGAAAATATGTTTAGCCCTTTACCCAACACAGACGATATCGAAATTTATTATTTTAAACATCATTTTTTCAAATTTTTCAAAAAATTTCAACAAAACCATATCATGTGACCCCTCGAAGGAATGAGCTCGACAAGCTCGTTCCAACGAGTGGTCACATGATATGGTTTTGTTGAAAATTTTTGAAAAATAATATTTTTTCAACTGGTGAATTTGCATATTACGCGGGCGGTTGCGGGCGATTCGTTGGGTAAAGGGTTAATTGATTATTATTGTCCATGACAATTTCGAGTTAAATTAAATTAAAATCTATATACATCTTAGACATTAATAAAATGTTATGGAAGCAAACAACGTTAAGTACAAAATGGGATATTTGTATAGGTGGGTATTTGTCTTTGATTGTGAATAACTTTTTTACATACATTTTTTACACTTATATACATGAAATACTAATTAATATCTATTATTATTTAAATATATCATCCCTTCAGTGCAATAAGGTGCCATCTGCAATGCTAAAGCATTGCAGATAGCATCTTATTGTACTCAAGGTATGATATATTGTTGAATTTTTAAAACAATTAACTTCTTTCCATACCGGCAGGGCAAGAGTTTGCACTGCTGAAATTTAAATTTTAGCCCTCATCTAAACAGATCTTTATAATAATTATTCTGATTTGTGCTTGGAAGCCGATAACTGTAAAATAAGTTATCACAATTGTGATTGCCAGCTCATTGCCAGCTCATTGCCAGTTAGTGCCGGTCCGTTGTAAACACTGCTAACAAACAGAGGATCATCGACTCTGAATATCTGTCATTAATACTAATATAGACTACAGTAGTAGTAGAGGTGTAAAAATTTCAAACTCCAGCCTGCTGGCAAAGTGAGTATACAGGTTTGGGCACACTTGTAAATGGTGTGAAATTGGGGTAATGAAATGGCCTGAATTTAGGCCGTACTTTTTAGTTACATTCTTTTAGTTAGACAGGTACTCTCAGTTACCTAATAATACATGTAGTAATGCTGAATATATGTAATATTGTTGTCCTGCATTTTCGGTTAAAATTAATAAAAGTGATGGCATTTTCACCCTTTGTCTCGATTCCAAATACATGTAAAGTGAGGACCAAAATTTTTCCTATTATTTGGCAGATGGAAGAACATGTAAGCAAAAAAAAATTATTGTGTCTTTCGGGAAACTTGACAAAGATCTGGGAAAAACATTGTAAAATATTCTTAAATGCCTTGTAATTTGGGTACAGCATTTACCATTGCTAGTTTGGGAAGATTTAAAGGCCTGATGACACCCTGGCCTTCACAAATTAGAATTTAAGGTGATCCTAAAAAAGGGTTACTTAACTTGTTTTGGGCAACCCATTTTTCTAGTCAGACTTTTTACATGGAAAGTATGGTAACTGATAGGTTTCTCATTCCTAGTGCAAAATCTGAATTGAGAAACCTAGAATTCAGCATCATTTTCTTGTGAGTTCCTTTCATTAAGTCAAGATGCTGTGTTGTAATATATATTTAAATTGCAGGCTGACATGTCTGCTACACGTGTGCGAGTTGTGTTGTTGTAAGGGTTTGATGATGCGTGATTCCCATTATGTTATGCGAGTAAGAAGTTCCACCCCACAAGGATAGAAACTTGGTGATAGAGAGAGATGGATTGGCGATAGTGCACATAGTTAAAAAATTCCAATAGTACATGTATCTGTATGGAAGAGAGTTTGGTCTGCAAGTTGACCACACTCTTTTGGTTTATATGCAACAAAAGAAGTCAGACAGTGCATGTGCATTTAGATGAACTGGGAGCGCGGTGGCTCTGTGGAAGACTGTTGGACTTCTATGCTAGAGGTCCCGAGTTCGATCCCCGTCCGGGACGACCTGCATTATGTCCTTGGGCAAGGCACTTTATCCCGGTTGCCTACATGGGGGCACGATGACGCCGTGTACTAAGGCGTACTGCACATTGATGGTGCACATGTCTTCAGTCGCTGTAACCCTGCTTGAATGGAGCTTGAACAGAGTTAGAATGTTGAGGAGCTGACAGTTGCTCGTCGTTGCTCGGTGGTTCTCTCCAGGTACTTTAGCTACCTCTACCCATAAAACTGTCACGGTCATGATTAGCCATTGTGCATAAGTATGTGACCTTAAACCTCAATAAATAAATAAATTTAGATGACCTTTATTTTGACATATTTATAAATTTAAGACTGAGTCTGTGCATAGAAAGCACAATGTAGTGGCAGATTATCTTTGTCAAAAGCAATAGGAATATGTCTGTTTAACTCTTTGCACTCTGTTGTCAAAATACCCAAGCTTTCAACATTGCATTTTCCCCATAATGCAACTGAGAATATAAAAAATTATATCCTGTTTGACAGAGCTCATTGAGCTCTGTCAAACAAGATATAATTTGTTAAATTTTTCATGCTACATTGGCAATATGGAGTCAATGATGAAAATTCTGAAATACGACCAGAATGCTAGGAGTTAATGTTCAGTAATGGCTAAACCATCTAGTCTAGGTATCTAAAATGCACCTGAAAGATGGCTACATGTTGGCTAGGAGTGTTTGTTTGTGTTCTTGTTAACAATGTGCCAGGTACCTTGTAGCATAATCTATGACTGTCAAGATGAATCTGTTTTTATCAGACACTGGTTGAGTATGATCTACAAGATCTATGGCTACCTTTTGAAAATAGCTTATCTGTTATGGGTATGGTTTAGGTACATGAACTTTTCCTTGCGGTATTGTCTTCTAGCATATGTCACAAGACCCACACTACCACATAATTTCACTGCTAATGTCAGCCCAGTAAAAATTTTATGCTGTCCTATCAAGTTCCTTCCTCGCCTCTAAATGTCCTTACACTATTGCCTTGTTGGCATATGACTTAATCTGCTGCCTATATTTGGTTGGTGCTACTATATGGTCTATTGTGGAAGTGGAATTGCACTTGTGTTTTCAAACACCTGGTACAGCACTTTATTTTGCACGCCATACTTATATTTCCTGTTTTTCTAGTATTAAACTCCTTCTTTAATATTCTTGGCATGATGCCGTATCTGGCTTTAACTTGTCTAATGAATAGTCTCCCTGCTGTGCCTTAACTAAATCATCAATGCCAACTTCACCCACAATTTTACCAGCTACTTTTAATGGTTTTGATGGTTGCTGTTCCCTCTACACTATGGCCCGTCAAGTAACTGCACCTGCAACCTTTTCCTCTCTCCATGAATACCTACCTCCATTGTGCTGGATCTGAGCACCAGGTATATTTCTGATGATCAAAGAATACAGCCAATACAAGCCTGAAAATACACAGACTGTCATCTGCAAAATGAGGTCCCCAGAGGGTGAACTTGGTGGTGCTACCCTGCACAGCAGGGTAGCATCACAAAATTATTTCCCCTCTGTGAACCTCAGGCTGAATCAAGGTCTCAAGCCAAACAGAAAAATGTACCTAGAGGATAAATTGGCCCACTGTATGGGATAGCATCAGCAAATTCACCCTCTGGGGACCCCATTTTGCAAATGACAGGTTGCTTATATTCAGGCTTGCATGCATATGGCATTCTCCTCACCTCTATAGAAGGGTTTGTCTATCTTAATATAGGCCATCAGGAAAACTCTTGCACTTTTGTCAGCTAATAAACATGTCACCTTACTACAAGTTACAGGGCTTAAATTTCATCTAAATTTGGCAGAATCCATTTGGATTCTTTCAAAAATTGTTGCGAGAATCCATGCCTACTATCCCTGAATCCCACGAGGCCACCATGACTAAACTGCTGCTGTATACATGTTAACCCTTTAGCTAACACAGCTTTTTAATTTTCAAAACATAAACTGAATTTGATAATTATTAACTTTACAAATAAGGATGTCATTGGAACCGGTTCAATGAGCTGGTTCCAATGACAGCCATATTTGTACAATTTTTTAACTGTGTCAGGATATTCAGTTTATGTTATCCTTGTATTGGTTAATTTTCTGCCACCTTGTTAGTAAAGGGTTAAATTGATTTTTCACTTGAGTCTTAGCAAAGGTGCAATGGGAATCTACATGGATTCTCCCAGGTTTTGTTGCACGAATCTTTGCGTGAATCGATTCTCGTCAAAATACAGGCCCTGAGTCAGTTGATGAGGCTCAACTAATAAATAGCATTTTCCTATAACACTATTGCACTCAGTATCACGTAGTACCTGGATCATGCAAGGGCATACTTAACCACTCTTGAACAGCATGTTTGATTGAGAGTGATCTCCATATATTCCATTAAGCAGTATCTATGGTTCAATAATATCTACATCCATATCCATACTCCACCTACATGAGGATGGAACCTTTCCAGCACCAAGTACTATACACAAGTATGACAAATATCTTTCACTGTAGATTGCCTGAAAACTATATTAATTGGCTTTCAATTACATTGTTATTCAGTTGTATCACACTTCAAGTCTGAGAACTTTTTACCAAGATCCCTTTGAAAATATAAAGATTATTGTTAAAAAAACATCCTGAGTTCAATCCCCACCCGGTACGTCCTGCGATGTGTCCTTAGGCAAGGCGCTTTATCCTGGTTGCCTACATGGGGGCATGATGAGGCCGTGTACTAAAGGGTACTGCATGTGAATGGTTCACATGTCTTCAACTGCTGTAAGCCTGCTTCAGAAGAGCTTGAACAGGGTTAGAATGTTGAGGAGCTGACAGTTGCTTGTCACTGCTCGGTGCTTCTCTCCGGGTACTCCGGCTTCCTCCACCCATAAAACTGTCACGGTCATGATTACCCATTGTGCATAAGTATGTGACCTTAAATACCAATAAATAATTAAATGTTAAAAAAACAAAATTAGTTTATGTCCATTATTTGCTCAAGTGTGACAAAATCAGATTAAGCAAACTAAAACACCTTGGTAAGCTTATTTTTATTTAAAGTGTGACTGAAATTGTTTTCCATTAAAACAAAACCTGACAGCCCCCTCACATCATAATCTTAAAGAGTTTTTCAGTTTATGTCCTTTTAACTGTAATTTCTCAAACAATGCCTCTGTACTTGTATTAAAACTGAATTAAATTTAAAACAATAATAAAAAAAAAGTTGTAAAATCAATTCTTTTCCATTTCTGCAACAAATATTCTCTGGTTGGTCATTCACTGATGAGAAAACCATAAACCTTTAATGAGAGGCCACCTGTCTTGAGAGACCACTTTTGCTTGGCAAAAGAGGTGGTCTCTCAAGGCAGGTTCTACTGTAGTGACAATACCAACACAAAAACACTTATAACCACTTACGGGTACCGGTATGTTAATTTCCAAATGCCTAAAAGGGTTAATTAATCTGGCAGAGCCCTGTTATAAAACAAGTACAGTCTCCTGACTTGTCTGCTGGAATGGTTACCTTACAAAACAAAAGTCCCAGATGTCTAGTCCCCCCACCCCCCCCCCCCCCCCCACACACTTGCTATGTCAATTGTCAAACAATTTGTGAGGTGTTCCACTGGCTGAGGGTGCATGGCCAAATAAATAATACCATGGGTATATCTTCCATCGAATCTCTCACAGCCAGTCACCTTAGTATTGTAAGACATATAGACATTTTGGCTTGGATCCCTGTTGACTGTGGTGCCAGCATTTACGGCTTCATGTTGTTGAAAAGCAAAACAATAAATACTCCTGACAATAAAAGTAAAATGGCTGCCTCATGCTCACTTTTTATAACCAGTGCATCCTTAAAGAAAATTTTTAAATTATTGGTTTATGTCTGATAGTTTTTTATCCAAGTTAACTAAATTGATAAATTTGTCCCTTGAGTGCAACAAGGCTTTGCAAAGCCATCTTGCACTCAAGGATCGAAATACACACCACCCATCTTATTCTCTAGATTATGAGGCCTAAAACATAAAACAAACCATGCAATGGCTCTCCTAAACTAAAATTTGCAAGAACAGTAAACACCATCCTTGCCACATCCAAGGAGAGCCATGAAAGTGAACTTTGTCCAATAGTGGTGATCGGTATCACTCATTTTAATATTTGATTGCAAAAGCTTACTGGTAGCTAGTTTTTATGAGACCCTACACCTGGCCTCTGGTCTCATCAAAACTAACAGATAATATGTTTGCTTACTTATCAGATACTGGCGAAAATTGTCTGATTACATACATAATTCAGGTAGAAATCCTGACATGTTCTCAAGAAATTATTGCATTTTCAAATCTGCGTTAGATACCATATGCACAACCTAAACAATAAGATGGAAAGATATGGTAAAATTACCAGTATCAAGAACAGACCCCAAATTGTTCTCTTTGTATCAAATTAAGGTGTGCCAAAAATGGGCTCTCCTAAGTTCATTTAAGGTGGGCCACCATTACTCTCCCCCCATTTTGAAAATGACAGGCCTGAATTGATGTATTAATGCAGTTTATAAATCCCCTTATTGCTTGACATAATTCTGACATCATAGGAGAATTAAAGAAATAATAACCAAACTCAAAGAAAGACATGAAAGCAATTTTTATGAAGAATTTAATAATGATAGATGGGCCAGTTGAGATAACAAACTATTAATTTTCTGGATTTTCAAAATTGATCATATATGTAAGTCAGAGCCATATCTACAATGCATTATCTTCAAGGTCTGATGAAGCTATACATTTTTTCACAAGAATTTAAGTAACCATTCCAGGGCTTATATTTCATCTAAATTTGGGAGAATCCATTTGGATTCTCGCGAAATTGGTTGCGAAAATCTATACCAGCCATGAGTATCCCAGGATCCATGAGACCACCATGGTTGAGCCCCTCTTGTATAGCAATAATACTTGTTAACCCTTTTCCCAACACAGTTTTTTAATTCTTAAAACATAAACTAAATGTGCTATTTTCTTTAAAAATAAACAATATTTACCAATAAAACCTTACAAATATGGCTGTCATTGGTACCGGCTCATTGAGCCGTTCCAATGACCGCCATATTTGTACAATTTTATTGACAAACTGTCAGGATATTTCAGGTCATGTTAGCCTTGTATTGGTTAATTTGCTACCGCTGTTTTAGGTGAAGGGTTAAATCGACTCAATTTTTTTTCATGTGAATCCTAGCAGAGGTGCAGTGAGAATCTATATGGATTCTCGCTGGTGTTGTTGCGCGAATCTTTATGTGAAACAATTCTCAGATTCTCGTTGAAATATAAGCCATGCTGATTCTCTAGAAATAGAAAAAGGGGTACATGCATATCCACCCAAACCCATTGAATCAAGTTTATGAGTATATTGTGACATGGGAGTAATTGAGTAATAAAAGTGAATTCTAAAAATGAAAACAGAAGGCCTAAAAGAAAAGTTAAAAATCAATTTATCAGGCCCTCCAACATGGTCCTTTTGGCTGTTGCATGCTCTCCTTTTATAAGCAATGCAAACTTATAAAAATAAAAATTAAATGATTTATGTCTGATATTTTACCCAAGTTAATAAACTGATAAATTTGTCCCTTGAGTGCAACAAGGTTCTGCAGCATTGCAAAGCCTTCTTGCACTCAAGGGACGAAATACACCACCATCCATGTTATTCTGTAGATTATGAGACCTAAAACATAAAACTAACAAAAGACACAAACTTTTGATGTCAAAGAAATAATTACAAAAAATATAAAAAATAAAATTTAAAAAAACCTGTCCACATGCAATTTTACAAAAAATGGCCTGAGAAACAAGATCTACTTTGTGGAATCTATTTTATTTTCAATTGATAGCTTGTTTCATATATGTGAACATGAAATTATATACATCATTATATATAAAGTTGTAAATTTATACTTGGTCAAACTTCCCAGTTGGGGTGTCTTTTCAAGATGAATTTTATCATATCTAATTTCTAAGACTTCACTCCATAGAATAAATTGATTAAGCTCAATCCAGCATTTGGCGTAAACTTTATATGTGTATTGGGAGAAATTTTTTGTTTGTTTTTCATCAAATAATGTAAGGCAATGACACTGATAGAATACATGTAGCAAGGATTCTTTCAGAGTTAGCGTATAATCTTTACACAGCAGAACCCTTTCAGTGGAATTGTCAATTTGTGTTTACAAACATGTGGTAAACCTTTTACCCAATATGACTAGCAGACAATATATGTACTTGCAGAAATGGTTTGTTTTTTGATAAACTATAAAAAAATTTCATTTTTTGCCTTCCAAACGTAGCTTATGACTCCTTCTTGGAACAAGCTTAAAAGAGGGTCATTTGCTAAATAGAGATCTCCAGAGAGTCCCCAGTTAATATTAAAATTTACAAACTGGGTTCGGTAAATTTGTTTGGACTCTGCTTTTGCGAGATCCAGACCTAATTTATTGGATTAGTTTTGTAACTTTTCATATAAACTGGGGATGAGTTGAAGATTGTATTTATTATATGACCCAAAAACCTCCACAGAAGACAGTTAAGGCCCCACAAAGTAGATCTTGGTTTATCATGCAATTTTTTGTAAAATTGCATGTGGGCGGGCATTTTTTTATTTTTTTTCTATATAGTACTTCCATGTGTTAACATAGAAGTATATTGTAATTGCTTTTTTTTCCCTTTTATTATACTTTTTATTATTATTATTATTAATCATCACTGAGATCTCAAGACCTGCAAGGCTTACAACCGTGAAATATTCAGGAGTGGTAGCCCTTGCAGCATAGGGTGGACTGGGGCAGTTGCGAATTTCGTCCGACCGTGACCTTTGCCATAATGTTCTTTATCTGAAATCTTTGTTATTGCTACTCCTCCAGAATGGCTCAACGTATCAAGTTAGGATTTTGCCCTGATATTCACCAACATGTCTAGTATATTCAGTGTAAAAATGGTAGGGGTCTGACGTCTAGTTCGGGAGATCGGGAGGGGTCTAAAAAAAAATTTGTTACTTGCGCCTACATGTCTAGTATATTCATTTAAAAAATGGCAGGGGTCCGTCTTCCGGTTCAGTTACCAGGAGTTGACTATATAACCTACATGCAATAAACAGGTCAAATTTGTACTGAAGGTATGGTAAATGGTTTTGTATTTGGAAGTTATATTCAGTTAACAGGGTTATTCATTTAAGAGATACCCAATTATGTGGACTCTGCTGTGTATAATATAGAAACCCACTTGAATACCAAATACATGTATCCTACTGTGCATATTCGGCAAACCGTGAAACTTGTGATTGTAAAGTACTTGGGATACTGCACAAACTTCATTTTGTAAACTGCTTAAACCTTTACCTACAAATTGGCCACATTCGCCCACATAATTTAGAAATTGAGCAGTTGAAAAACAAATTATTTTCCAAAACATTTCAACAAAAGCACCTCATGTGACCCATCATTGGAACAGGCTCACTGAGCTTGTTCCATTGAGGGGGCACATAATATGGTTTTGTTGAAATTTATGGAAAAAATTGAAAATAAAACAAATAAAATAATACACTTTGATATCATATTCATTGAGTGAAGGGTTAGCTTTGTTTGAAAAACATAAAAATTATGGAGACTGAAATGTATGACGTGTCATTTGGTTCTAGTCAAGCATCATATGCAAGCCTGAAAATAAGCAGACAGTCATCTTCAGAATGAGGACCCCAGAGGGTGAATTTGGTGATGCTACCCTGCACAGCAGGGTAGCCTCTCTAAATTTACCCTCTATGAACTTCAATCTGAATCAAGGTCTCAAACCTCAACAGCTAGAGGTACCCAGAGGATAAACTGGCACACTGTATGGGATAGCATCAGCAAATTCACCCTCTGGGGACCTCATTCTGCAAATGACAGATTGCTTATTTTCAGGCTTGGTCATATGCCCATTCAGGCAGACGACACCCAGCTAGAAACACTTACTGCTCATACTATAGATTTTCGCTACTTACTATTATTCAAAATATCAGTGGCAGAGGGAGCATAGTGGCTCAGTAGGTAGAGATGCATGCTGCAAGCCTGGAGGTCCTTGGTTTGAATCCCACATGCGGCAACCACATTGTGTCCTTGTGCAAGACACTTAATCCCAGTAAAGCGTACTGCATGTCGAGGTTGCCCTTGTCTTCAACCAATGCTAACCCTGCTTGTGTGGAGTTAATGCATTGGGGAGTCTGACAGTTGCTCGCTTTTGCTTGGTGGTTCTCTCTGGGTACTTTGGCTTCCTCACCCATAAAACTGTCCGACATGAGATGACCCTGGCTGTCGAAAATGTCATTAAAGCCCAATAAATAAATATCAGTGGCAAATCACTTTCTAAATCAGCATTGGAGGAGAGTGGGCTTGCTTCAGGCTTCTCGGTGTTAAAGAACATCACAATTCATTTGGCCTTTACAATGGAAGGTTCACCAATCAGAAGGGCATTGGACCCTTTCCAAAACAGGATGGATAGAACATTTGCGGGACATCCTGTTCACTTGGACATGTACATATGTTGAGAGGGATCATTTTCTTCACAATTTTGCTCTTTAACTCGTTGAGTGCTAAATTATTTTTCAAAGGTAATTTGAAACATGGGTATTTTTTTCAAAGATATCTTGCTACCAGCACGAGTAGCCTTAAATAAGCGAGATTTGGTGCTACATGCCAGAGGTCCTCGGTTTGATCCCTCCTGCAGCAACCATGTTGCATCCTTGGGCAAGACACTTCACCCCCATTGCCCAAGTGGGTTCATGGTGGCATTGTGTACTAAAACATACTGCACATCGATGGTACACTTGTCTTCAACCAATGTTAACCCTGCTTGTGTGGAGTTAGTATGTTGGGGAGCTGACAGTTGCTCGCCATTGCTTGGTGGTTCTCTCCAGGTACGCCGGCTTCCTCCACCCGTAAAACTGTTGTGGTCATGATTAGCCATAGTGCAGAAATATGTAACCATGAACACCAATAAATAAATACTAAGCGAGATTTGGTAACAATTTATTGGAGATTGCAACCAAACAGTTTTATATAAAAATATTTTCTTCTACTGCTAGCAAACATCAAGCTAATGCATACAGTGCTAATGCATACACTTTTCAATAGAGCCATGAACATTCAACCAGTTAGCCCGGTTAGTCCTTGGATGGGTGACTGTCAGAGCGATCGATTCGGACTCCCATGCTGGGTCCTTGGGCAAGGCACTTCACCCCAATTGTCCACATGGGGGCATGATGACGCTGTGTACGAAGGCGTACTGCATGTCGATGGTGTGCATGTCTTCAATCAATCTAACCCTGCCTGTGCTGTAGTGTGCAGTTATGATGTTGGGGAGCTGGCAGCTGCTCATCATTGCTCTGTGGTTCTCTCTGGGTACTCCGGCTTCCTCCACTGGTAAAACTGTCACTGACACAATAATACATCGGCTGTTAAAGTGTCGTTAAACCTTAATAAATAAATAAATAGCTCATCCAGTTAATGATTTGCTTCAAGTTCTCTTTTTTGTTTTGTAGGATATGTTGTTTTCTTCATCTCAGTTCTCTACCCATTGAGAGCCATAAACCAGATCTGGTTGTTGAAAGGTGGAGAAGCAGTGAAAATGAGAACCTATGCCCCATTTGGCAAGAAGAAGACTTTTGTTTCACCATTGGATAATTTGAGTGCATATCAAGCTCGGACTGACCAAGGATCACAAATAGCTCTGAAAGTGAAAGGATGGCGGTTTTTCTTTCTCATTGATAACAGAGGAAAATTTTATGAAACCAAACTTTTTGATAGTTCAGTTGGTTTAATGAGAAAACTGAAATAGTGTTTAAATTACGTAAGTGTTCATTGTGGTTACCAGTCAGTTTATGTTGAATTGTTACCATATTGCGGTGCAATTATTTAACTGAATTACCAAACTCAGAAAATAACAGGAATATTCCAATCTTCAGCAGTCAGTTAACCCTCTACACACTGATGTCGAAATCTCAAAATTTCAGCCTGCTAATTTTTCCCATGATGCAACTAGGAATTTAACCAGTTCGATCTTGTTTGACAGAGCTCATGGAGCTCTATCAAACAAGATTGAATTGGTTAATTTCCTAGTTGCATTATGGGAAATAATTGCATGTTGAAGTTTTAATATTTTGACACCAGAGTGCAGAGGGTTAATTACTCCTGTCTGATGATAAATAAAGAATTTCAAAACATTCTCCCCTGAAGGATAATGCAAAGACACTGAAATATATTTCTGGTATCTGTCAACTTGAAGGATATCAAGTTACATATTAGGGACTGTCAAATTATAATTGTTTGCTCAAATCAAAAGATTTCACTTTGAATCAAACCTTAATTTGAATCACATTTCCACTGGTTGCATCTGTGCAAGCCCAAAGCTAGCATCTCAAAATTTACCAACATGGTGTGCCAAGATTTAAATTTTTCGACAGTGTTCATTGATTGTTGGTATGAACTTGAAACCTAACCAAAATATACGTCTTTAAAATAATAATAAATGAAACAGGATGGAAATGTTCATTCATTATTATTATTTAAAGAATTAGTTTTGCTTAACCCTTTACCCAACGCACACGATATCAAAATTTTTTATTTTAAATATCATTTTTTTAAATTTTTCAAAAACTTTCAACTAAACCATATCATGTGACCCCTCATTGGAACGAGCTCGATGAGCTCGTTCCAACAAGGGTTCACACGATATGGTTTTGTAGAAATTTTTTGAAAAATAATATTTTTTCAACTGCTGAATTTGCATATTATGCAGGCGGATGCGGCCGATTCATCAGGTAAAGGGTTAACGAAAGTAATCCTTTAAAATAATATGACTATACAGGATTTTTTCGTGTAGATAACAACTCAGTTGTCATATACTATTAACAAGTGCTTTTTGTACAAAGGATGTTTGAAACATAAAGGTATTTTGCATAATGAAAATTGTGGTTTCGCCAAATAGACGTTTTTTTTCAAATTTGTGACTTTGAGAGAAAATATTGGCAGTCAACACATTTTCCAAGGGACAAAAATTTCCAACAGACAGGGTCATGGGAGGGAGGAAAATCCCCCCTTCCCCCACGAGCTAGAGATGGGCGGTATTGGAATTTTGAGTTTGGTATTGGTTTCGGTATTTTTAGGGGGTATACCTCGGTATCGGTTCGGTATTCAGTATTTAATTTGACTGACGTTTGCTGATACAGTGGAACCCTGTTAATTGAATAGCCAGTTTGCTATTGAAAATTATTCAGTTAACAAGAGTATTCAATTAACAGGGATTGTGTCACCATCCTGTATTCTAGAGATAAACTTAGCATTTATTCTATTACATCTTGTCTGACAGTGCTCCATGAGCTCTGTCAAACAAGGTATAATAGATTAAATGCCTGTATTGGATGTACTGAGGCCAAATAGGTCTATAAACAAAGGAAAACTGGGGAGAGTTAGGGTAATTTCTTGACAGGTTACAAGATTATTTATTCAATTAACAGGAGTTTACTCTATAACCTATATTCAATAAACTGGTCAAATTTGTACTGGAGGTACGGTAAATGGTTTTGTGTTGGGAAATTATATTCAATTAACAGGGTTATTCAGTTAAGAGATATTCAATTACGTGGGTTCCACTGCAGTAGCAAAGGGGAATTCACATCAGGAAAAACAGAATGAGTTGTTTTAGTATCATTCTACGTCCCCATGGGAACCCCGGGAAGTGAACCAGTGCCTGTTCACTGTGGTAAACAGGCTTTGTTTTACTGGTAAAATAGGACCCAGTCACCAGTGCTTGTGAGGTGCAAACCCTCTCTAAAATGGGCAACATGGCTTATTAACGCTCACCCCTGGTCTTGAGTGGATACTCATGTTGTGGTCATGATTAGCCATTGTGCAAAAATGTGTCCTTAAACACCAATAAATAAATAAATAGTATCATTCTACCACAGCACTCTAAATGATACTGCCAATGAGCTCAACAGTGGTATTCTTTTACGATGACCAATCATATCTACAGTAATTTTGTGACTTGTTCTAAATGCATCTCAATGTTTAAAGACCTGTTTCAAGCTTTTGCAATCTCAGAGCATGTGCCCTGACCATGCCATCTTTAGGAGGTCCTGCTGGCAATAGACAGAACACCTGGTATGGGCAGTGATTTCTAGAATGACTATAGAAAGCACTGCTAGGTTGTAGTCTAGTGGGAATTCATGACAGTTGCACAGTCCATTGAGGGTTAACAAAACTAAAAAGAAAATGAGTCACCTCTTTCATCAAAATGAACCTTTCAGCTGTTATGAAGCCTCAACATGGATTTCTAAATAGCAAATGTTTGAAAATTTGAAAATTCAGATGTATTCAGTTCGTTTTTTTGGTATCCCCATGAAATTGGTATTGGTTTCGGTATTTTTCGATATATTGCCCATATCTACCACTAGCTGAAGGTCTGCATCTGTGGTTGTCCCGAATTATCTCTCCATACATGAGAAGGTATATTTAGTGTAGAATATATGTACAAGGCTATTGCATACCATTACTCGTCCATATGAAGCCAACCAGTTGGCTTCATTTGGACGTGTGATGGTATACAATAGCCTAGTACACACATCTTATGCTGAATACCATCTTGTATATAGGGGAGATACATCACCTTTTGCGATGCATTTAGAATTTTGCAGAGATTTGTATACTTCCGAAATAACCAAACAGATTTTTAATCGAATAAGTGAAAGGATTTCAAAAGGAATCTCAAAGCTTCAAGGAGCCATATTACATCTCTTCTAAGCTTGTGTGATGATATTTAATGTTTTTCTTCATGTTTTTTTTGTTTTCAAAGTTTGAATGTTAGGGAAATCAGTTTTATAATGCCTATAAAAAGAAAATTAATCTCATGTGAGCAGATAACATACTTTTCTCCCATTCCATGCCCATTGAGACATGCATGTCCTGGGTGAGATACCTGGGTGAGACAGACCCCATTCTCATTTAACCCTTTACCTAACATGAAAAGCAGACGACACTTGCAAGTAAAATTCTTGAATAACTTATTTTTTTCATTTTTTTACTCAAAAACATAGGTTATGACCCCTCTTTGGAACGAGCTTGATGAGCTCGTTCCAACGAGGAGTCATAACCTATGTTTTTGAGACAAAAAATGAAAAAATAATGGAAATTAATTGGCGATTTTTGAGAATAGCGCTGGCCAGTTCTGACCATTACGTTGGGTAAAGGGTTAAATTTTTTATGATCACAGACTATTTAATTATCCACTCTGAGATACTTTCCTTTGGCACCAACCTTCTATCTAAACTGGACTAAACCATGCACACCACTGAGCCACCAACAGCCCTTATGATGGTGAGTTGGTGGCCAAGTGGTGTGCTTAGTTTAGTACAGTTTTGGTAGGCAGTTGGTCCTTAGGGAAACTCTCTCAGCATGGGTTCAAACCCTCGCTATGCCATTTGCAGCATAACCAGCATCTTTATGGCACTCAGGAAATTTGAAAAAGATACCTTCTCACTGATGTCCTTGGAAGTGTAGAACTGGGGTATGTAGAATTAAGTGATGCATTCTTCGAAAATTAATATTTCATTATCATCTGTTTTTTGTAAACAAGCATGGTGCCCGGCTTTGCTTCAGTTGACATAGCTTCCCTTTCCATCCCCACACCACTCAAGGAGGATGTTTCTCCCACCACATGACATCATCGAAAATCAATAATTTCAAAAGCGACCTCATTGTTAGCTGTTTCTACTCTCTTCAGTAAGTTAGCCCATCATTGCCGTGAGCTAATGCTAGATTTTGTAGTATATACCTTGCAATATACAGAACATTTTAAGGCCTAAAACAGTTACAAATTTGTTTCTCAGGCCCTCCTGCTTGGTCCTTTTGGCTGCTGCATACTCTCTTTTTATAACCAATGCAAACTTAAAAAAATACAAATTATTTGTCTGATATTTTACTCAGGTTAATAAAATTGATAAATTTGTCCTTTGTGTGCAACACCTTTGAAAAATAATTTAGCACTCTACCAGTTAACTGGGTCCTAAATTATTTCGGACCATCAAATCTTGTACACATGTCTTTGCCTTGTTACAATTTATGGGAGAGCACCTATGGGCACTCTCCCATAAATTGTAATAAGGCAAACTTTTACAGATTAAATAGTATCACTTAAACATAATACAAAGCACATGCATTGAATGTGAGCCTTCAAGCTGTGGTACCTGCACTTCAGAATAAAGCTCAAATATGGGCTTTCAGCACTCTACCAGTTCATCATCACTTCACTTTCAATTTTTATCTTTGATTGATTGATTTTATTCAGTAGTGCAACATGTATACAATAAAAACCAAAAATAAACATAGAGGTAACATTATTCAAAACCACAACTACATGATTGCACCAAAGGGAGATGGCATAGCCACTAGTGGCTGTCTTCCCGTTGTTCCCATTTAAAAAAAAAATTAACAAGAAAAAAGAGAGAAAAAAAAAAAAAATGAAAGAAGACAAATGAAAACGAGAAACAGACATGAGAATCAAGGCAATCCTGACAACAGTGTGTTCTCCAATAAGAGGGCATTTTATAGCCCTACTGCATATGATATGTTAGGCTGGTTCTTTCGGTCACGTGAGAAATCTATTCTGTTTCCTGACGTGATGAAGATTGAGTTCAATAGAAAGGTAGCTATGAGATAGACAGAGCTATGACCTACAGTCAGGACATACTGGATTTCTGCAGCTGACATGTAGCAAGTATGAGCTTAGAAATTGTTCAGTTATAGCCTTTTTGAATAGTGATCTTGCATAATTTTGAACGAAGGGTTCAGTATTATTCCACGTCCAAGGGAAAGTATGTATCTTTAAGGTTGTGATGTTGGAAAATTTAAAAGAGCTGATTATGTAAAGTTACCAAGTTTATTGGCATTGTATGTCCACAATCACACATACATGTCTAACTAAATGATGTGGGGTGAGAGAGACAAAACATTTTCCTGCTACCTTTTAAATTTGTCTGCTTCAGATTTGAGGACCATGGTCTTGTTGGGGTTAAATTTTAAAATGTTCATGTCAACTCAAAACCCTGAGCACTATATATATATATGTACAGTGGAGCCCACTTAATTGGATTTCTCACAACTGAATAACCCTATTATTTTTCACTACTGAAATTTCAGTATTTTGAGATTCCATCGGTACAGTAAATCGGTACTGGTTCGATACCGAACAGTATTTACAGTATACTGCCCATCTCCAATTCAAATTTCAAGTTCAGATTCGGTACAGTATCCAGTGTCAACAACATACATGTCCATGCACCAGTACCAGTATTGGATGGTATTTTTGGTATGCTGCCCAGCTGGAGGTCATCGTTTACAGCACACAAAGAATTGTCAGAATATTCAAAGTAACTGGACACTTGCTATCGGTTATCTGATGTTATTTATATTTATTTATTTATTAGGGTTTAATGACACTTTAACAGCCAGGGTCATATCGTGTCAGTGACAGTTTTAAGGGTGGAGGAAGCTGGAGTACCCGGAGAGAACCACCAAGCAACGACAAGCAGTTGCCAGCTCCCCAACATCGTAACTCCGCACTGCAGCACAGGCAAGGTTAGATTGGTTGAAGACATGCGCATCATCAACGTGCAGTACGCCTTAGTACACAGCGTCATCGTGCACCCATGTCGACAATTGGGGTTAAGAGCCTTGCCCAAGGACACAACATGGGAGTCCGAATCGATTGCTCTGACGGTCACCCATCCAAGGACCAGCCTTGACATTGCTTAAGTTTGGTGATCTGACAAGACCTGGTTACCACAATGCCACCATGCCCAAACTGATGTTATAAAAATGCTGAGAGAAAATATGCCTGGGTATTTTCTCTCAGGTTTTTTGTTATATCAAGTGACCAATGGAGAGTGCCTTCATGTTTTCATAGTCCATGGGCTCTTCTTGTCAGGAATTTTGTGTAATTTTCTTTGTCATTTGCCCTTTTATTTTTACAGTGTCCATGATATTTTTCCATAGGACCCCCCGTTCACCAATGCCTGAGGTGGAAGTTCTCTAAAATGGGTAACATTGATAT
The DNA here is from genome assembly GCA_031216915.1 of Pictodentalium vernedei. NCBI lineage: Eukaryota > Metazoa > Mollusca > Scaphopoda > Dentaliida > Dentaliidae > Pictodentalium > Pictodentalium vernedei. Next base: position 327,230,093 of record CM062292.1, read on the forward strand.
AGACAATTGGCTAGACATGACTTTATATCCATGTTGTGATCATTATTAGCCATTCTGAAATATGAACACCAATAAATAAAAAATAAATGCATAGGAATTTCAAACAAAACCATTTACCATACCTTCATGAGTAAATTTGGCTAGAGATGAGTTTTATTGGAATTTTGAGTTCAGTATCGGTATTTTTAAGAGGGTATAACTCGGTATCGGTTCAGTATTCGGCATCTGACTTGAATGAGATTTGCTGATAGTATCAAATGGGGGAATTCGCATCAGGAAAATACAGAATAAGTTGTTCTTGTATCATTCAACCTTCCACTTGGGAACCATGGGAAGTAAAGCAGTGCTTGTTTACTGTGGCAAACAAGCTCTGTTTTACTGGTAAAATAGGACCCTATCACCAATGCTTGGGGTGGAAGTTCTCTAAAATGGGCAACTTGGGTATAAACAATTGACTAAACTTGGCTTTATCTCCATGTTATGGTCATGATTAGCCATTGTGCAGAAATATGTGACCTTAAACACCAATAAATAAATAAATCATTCTACGACAGTGCTGCAAATGCCACTGCCAATGAGCTCAACAGTGGCATTCTTTTACGAAAACAAGTCATATCTACAGTGATTTTGTGACTTGTTCTAAACACACCTTAACCTTTAACCCTTTACCTAACGAATCGCCCGCATCCGCCCACGTAATATGCAAATTTAGCAGTTGAAAAAATATTGATTTTTAAAAAATTTCAACAAAACCATATCATGTGACCCCTCGTTGGAACGAGCTCGTTACAATGAGGGGTCACACGAAATGGTTTTGTTGAAATTTTTTGAAAAATTTAAAAAAATGATATTTAAAAAAATAAATTTTGATATTGTCTGCGTTGGGTAAAGGGTTAATGCCCTGTTTCAGGCATATGCAATCTCACAGTCTTTACCCAACACAGACGATGCCAAAATTTATTATTTTAAATATTAGTTTCTCAAATTGAAAAAAAAATCAATAGAATAATATCATGTGAACCCCTCAATGGCACGAGCTCATTCCAATGAAGGGTGACATTATATGGTTTTGTTGAAATTTTTTGCAAAATAATATTTTTTAAACTTTTTTAAACTGCTCAATTTGTATATTGCATGGGCAGATGTGTTCGATTCGTCACATAAAGGGATATTATTCATTCGAGACTTTGTTTAAAAAAACTCGAGACATCTTGAATTATATTGTAAATAAATAATGTGATAAACCAATATTTTTGTAATTACACCAGTATTCAGTCTATACTGGTTTGAATACCGTATGTATTGCTTTATCGGTATACCATGCAGCTCTAGGTTAATGTACAACAATCAATTTGTGTTGATAGGTGTGTTGCAGGGTAACAAAACAAAAACTTTCTCTCAAATAAATCTGTTTACACTGATTGGGGGGGGGGGGGGGGGGGGGGGAGTAAGAGCTATTGACTGATGCAAAAGGAAATCTTGAAAATTATCAGAAAGGTGCATGAAAAAGTCTGTGAAGTCCTTGATTTTTTTCATCCTTGAGAAAATGAGCCCTGGCTTTTCTGAGTGTGGACCAGCTGTAGTGTCGATGCACACAAGTGGCGCAATCTTTTTCTGGCAAACGAAATGGATGTTTGCCCAATTTGTACAGATCTGCTTGATACAATGGCCATTTTAGTTAGAAAATAATGAATAGATGTTGATCCACATAATATTTTATCTGAGCTACAATTGTGGGGTTTTGTCCATATGGGGATGCTTGTGCTTCATTTAGTTGGCTTGGACAGAGCTGAAATTTAAAAAACTGGCCGTTTAATTTGTGACATCCCTGTATGAACCACAGGAAGTGATGTGGTGCTTGTTTACTGTGGTAAACAAGATCTCTGCTACTGGTAAAATAGGACCTGATCACCATTGCCTCGGATGGAAGTCCCCTAAAATGTACAACATCTGTATAAACAATTGGCTTGGCTTGACTTTATATCCATGTTGTGGTCGTGATTTCCATGGTGCAGAAATATGTGACCTTAAACACCAATAAATGAATACATTTGTGACAGAACCAAAAATACTTTTACTTGTGGGATTAGTAAAAACTTGAGTGGCCAATACTCAAATAGGATGAGTGATAAAATAACAGCGATGTTGCTGAGGGCTCTCGGATGGGGTTGTGCACCTTTGGATTTCCAATTGCACCACTCCTCCTCTCCCTCCCCACGGCCGGTTGGCTAAATTCTGACTACCACAACATAATATCCAACAAGAGGGAATTTCCTTCAGCAGGATGAGTTTGATTTATTAGGTAAAGTTAAGATGCAGAATTCAATTTGTACATGCCAATTGACTGTAAATTAACCAACTGAGGCTCTTGGTAGTCGAAAATTGCAACTAAAAATAAATATTTTGGGTGGATTTTTACTACTTTTCATTCAATATTTGGAAGACTTTTGTGACTTTTCGGTCAAAAAACTCCATATTTTGGCCAAATTCTAGATGTGTGGAAAAATTCCACTAGTTCCCTGTCTGAAATTTCCTACTTTTTCCAATTGAGGACTTCGAATTTCCAGCTATTGTAAATTTGAGGAATGTTGTAGGTTTTGGGGGAATCATATCGGCCATGACAGTAATACCATCTTTGTTTGAATTTTGTAAAGATGATGAAAGTTGGCAAAAAATGCATATTAAGACAGTACACAATGAGGGCAAGAATACATGACGAAAGTTGGAGTTTTTCTTCTATTTCACGTGCACCTTTTGCGCACCTGAAATACAGTAAAAACTCCAACACGGTTCATTGATTCCTGTTTCTCATACTATTCTCATCTGAGTTATATTCTGTATTCATTCCATTATTCAACTTGTATCAAGTGAATGAAACTGATATTTTTTTAAAGACAAATTGGAGGTCTCTTTAGTTTCTTGCTTGAAGCTTTTTTGAGTAAAAGCATTTCATTCACGTCATAAAGTCACTCAGATGTTATGCAAATGAAATGCCTTGTTGAGATTGCAGGCCAGTTTTAACATCCAATCAGATATGTTATTACATAACGTTCTCACACATAATCCAGATACGGTGTACCTAGAACATTTCCCAATGTCTGTATTTTATCACAATGTTAAATACACATAGCAGTTGTGGTATATTGTTCATCCCAAACAAGCTCATGTGAATTTCAAGGGTGATTAACCTTTTTGTTAACTTTTTACCCAACACAACTAGAAGATGAGATATGCAAAAAAGAATACATTAACCCTTTGAACCCAAGAGGCCTTTTTTCCGGCCCAAGAACAGGCCTGGACTTTTGAAAAATCTAGGGGAGCTGTTATGGCTCCCCTAAACCAGTGCCAAGAGAGCTATTCTATACTTAAGTCCATTATTAATAAGGGAATTGAAGGTTCAAGGAGAGCTATTACAGCTCTTAAGGAGAGCAATTATGGCACTCCTTAAATTGATTTTGCAGGAGCCATGAAGGACGGGAGCTATAGCTCTCCTCAAAAGACCAGGCCTGCAAGAATATGATACATCATAATTTCAATAAGTGTACTGGCTGCTAAGTGAATATGTGTTTTGGACCAATCAATATTTTCAGTGTGCAGCCCCAAGGCTGCTCATTGAAAATATTAATTGGTCTATCCCCAAATAATGAATACCGACTGTACCAATCACTGTCATTGAACTGACTTAATACCACCAGTGTTCAAGGGGTTTAGAGTACATCATTAACTAAAAAAATCCATTGTCAGCCAGCCTCAAGAATGAAGATTGTGACCTCTCACTGGAATGATCTCAATGAGTGAGAGGTCATAAACTATTTTTGGTCGAGTTGTGTTAACAACCGAGACCAATGGTTTGGCGACGGTCTGTGTGTCCGGATGGGTGGGCATCCTCGCATTGTTAGTGCAATAACTTGAACAAACGTTAACTGTTTTGACTAATATTTGCCATACAGGTCTTTTTCAATAATATCTCGGAACAAGTTTGAAAACTGGCCCGGTCGAATTTTTCGTTACAGAGTTATGGCCCTTAATTAGTCAATTTTTACAAATTTTGAGCTTGTTAGCGTAATAACAATGAACAAACGTTCTTTGATTTGGCTAATATTTGCCACATAGGTCCTTTGCAATAATATCTCAAGCGAGTTCGAAAACTGGCTCACCCCAATGTTTTGTTACAGAGTTATGGGCCTTAATTCATCAATTTTATGAAGTTTGAGCTCATTGAAGCAATAACTTGACAAACATTCTCCGATTTGAGTTATATTTGCTATACGGGTCTTATGCAATAATATCTCAAGGGAGTTTGAAACTGGCCTGGTCAGATTCTTTGTTACAGAATTATGTGCCTTAGTTTGTCAATTTTTATGAATTTTCAGCTCATTAGCACTATAACTTGAACAAATGTTCTCTAATTTGACTAATTTTTGCCATAGAAATATGTACATATTTTGTACAAATATCTCAGGCGAGTGAAAACTAGCCTGGTCTGCTTTCTCATTACAGAGTTATGGGCCTTAATTAGTCCACTTTTACAAATTTTGAGCTTGTAAATTTTTTTGAGTTTTCAGCTCAATGCGATGACATTTCTGATTTTCAATAGAGTGCATGAAGAAAGTAGCCACAACTCAATGACTGCATGATGCACACCTCTTGTTGAGTTAAAAAATGAAAAAATAATCAAATATGAATGCTGGTGATTCTTAAGATTGCAGGCCAGTTGTAACCCTTTATCCAGTGCACACATATCAAAATTTATTATTTTAATTATTTTTTTTCAAATATTTAACAAAATTTGACTAAAACCATATCATGTGATCCCTTCATTGGAACGAGCTAGATGGGCTTGTTTCAGTGAGGGGTTCACATGATATGGTTTTATTGAAATGTTTCGAAAAATAATAGCCCCTACCGATAATGCCAAAATTAAAAATTTTAGAAATTGTTTCAGCATAATCTTACAGCCTCGAAATTTAACCTGTAGATATATCTCATGATTTGCTGAATTTGTCATTTTTTAAAACTTTTATACCCCTGACTTTGCAGGGGGTAGAAAGTATTCCTTGTGTCCATCAGTCCGTCCGTCCATCCCAAAATTGTACCATACACTACACTCGCACCTTTCAAGACAGCCATCTGAAATTACCTTGTTAGAAGGCCAGACAACTCTGTATGTTTTTGTCACAGTTATTGCCCTTTATCAACTTAGAGAATTTCATTTGTTTTTAATTGACAGTTTCTTCATGGTGTAATCAACTCCTCCTACAGCTGCTGATGTAGAGCTGAAACTTTAGGATATGGTTACACATGCCATGAAGATATGCAACATCAGTGAAGTCAGCAGAAAAAATATTTTTTAACAAAATTATTGCCCTTTATCGACATAGAAAATTTCAGTGTTGTTTAATTGAGGGTACCTTATTCAGGGTACCTTCACGGTGTAATCAACTCCTTCCACAGTTTGTAATGTAGAGATTTGAAACCTTTGTATATGGTTACAGACACAATGATGATGTACATCGTCTGTAAAGTTTGCCAGAAAAATATTTTTTCACAAAATTATTGCCTGTTATCAACTTAGAAAATTTCATGTGTTTTTTGGTTGAGGGTACCTTCGTGGTCTAATCAACTCCTTCCTCAGTTTCTAATGCAGAGAGTTGGATATAGTTACACATGCCTTGAAGATACGCAACATCTATTTATTGCCCTTTTTTGACTTAGAAAATTTCCAGTATTTTTAGCTCAACTTGACAAATTCAAGATAAGCAATCGCCATCACATGTGCTGAAGTCTGTGAGTCTGTAAGTCTGTTCACATTTTCTTTAGCACAGGCTACACCCCATAGTTCTTGTATGCTCAGCACTAAATTTCATGTGCAGGTTTGAGGTCATGTCTAGTTGAGAATGACACATTTTGGTCGTGATTGGTCAACCATGAAGGTTGTGCAGTTTCGAAACCCGAAGACATTTAGCAGAGTCCACAGGGCATATTTATTAAGGGATTTCATTGTAACTTGGCAGAATGACTCTGTATAATGTCTAGATGAGCCTGTCCTGTTATGGTTGTGATCGGTCAGCTGTGATAGCTGCACAGGTACATGATTATTTATTTAGCACAGTCTGCAGTTCATATTTATGAAGTGATTTCATTGTAACTTGGTAGGATGACTCAGTATGATATCCAGATGAGACTGTCTTATTTTGGTCACAATTGGTGAAACATGACCACTGGGCAGGCATGTGACCTAGATTCCTTTAGTAAAGTCTATGAGTCATACTTATGAAGGGATTTCATTGTAATTTGGTAGGATGTCTCATTTTGGAATGATTTTACTGGAACTTGGTAACTTTGGTTGACAAACGTTGACTTTGACGCCCACATCAACCCAAGCCTCAATTCTTGAGTACAGTCTACACCTCAAATTATTCTTGTTGAAAACATAGCATGTAGGGTATAGAACTTAACATATCCTCAATTATCACAATTCTTGTCTTATTTCATACTCCTTTCATAAACATTGAACATTATCCTTTTCATCAAACACTACACACAGTCAAGTTAAGCTGCAGTGTCATTGACACTTTCATTTTTATTGAGGGTACCTTCATGGTGTAATCAACTTCCTCCACAGTTTGTAATATAAAGATTTTAAAGTTCAGGATATGTTTACACACACAATGAAGATGTGCAACATCTATAACATTAGCAGAAAAATATTTTTTCACAAAATTATTGCCCTTTATCGACTTAAAAAATGTCCTGTATTTTTAATTGAGGGTACCGTCATGGTATAATCAACTCCTTCCACAGTTTCTAATGTAGAGAGTTGAAACTAGAATATGGTTACACATGTCTTGGAGATGTGCGACCCAGCCTGAAAATAAGCAGACTGACATCTTCAAAATGAGGTTCCCAGAGGGTGAATTTAGTGACTACCCTGCACAGCAGGGTAGCATCACAAAATTTACACTCTGTGAACCTCAGTATGAATCAAAGTCTCAAACCAAAACACAAAGATGTACAGTACGTAGAGAGTGTATTATCACTAAATCACCCGCAGAGTGGAGAATCCACCCAAGCAACAATTGCAAATTTGTTGCAAAGCATAACCAGCATAATCAGCACAAGCAATGTTTCAGCCAATGGACCTCCGGGTTAAACCCGGAGGTCCATTGGCTGAAACATTGCTTGTGTTTTTTGTCGATATGTACAAAATTTGAAAGTTATAGCATAGGTGATAACTCCACTCCATGGGTGATTTAGTTACAATCCACTCTCCACGTACTGTACCTGGAGGATAAATTGGCCAACTGTATGGGATAGCCTCAGCAAATTCACCCTCTGGGGACCTCGTTTTGCAAATGAACAGGTTGCTTTTTATCAGCCTTGTGTGCAACATATATAAAATTTGCAGAAAAATATTTTTTCACAAAATCATCAAATCAAGTCACTCTTAGATTTTGGTAAAGAGACAGGGATATCTTTTTGTGTCACCCTATGGTGACAGTTAATACTTTTTATAATAATGCCACAATTGTTTGTAATCTGTCAAAGGACCATCTGTCATCCTTCATTTGTCAGCTAGTAATAAATGTTCCATATCTGTAGTGCTATGCATGGATTGCAAGCGTGATATTGCACATGGGGCATATTAATGTTTATCTGACTAGTTTGGTATTCTAGCACCCAATCATACTTGTGCAATAAACACTTGTATGGTTTTGTCTATGGCAGATTTTGTTGTTATTTGGTATGAAGTAGTCCTTAGGATCAGTAGAATCGAATAGGCCAAAACCAGTTGTGTCAAAGGTACCATATGAGGACACTCATTTTAACACTGTTGGTAATATAAAAGTGTGTAGTCATGTCTTATTTTCAAAAATTAAAAAATAATTCTTCAAAACCAATTGGAAGCTTTTGATATTTGGTGTACAGCTTCCTTAGAGGGAACAGATTCAGGTATATTCAAACCAAGTCCAGGGGGTCATATGGAGGGAACCAAAATTGGTGCAATAAGAGGAAACTTCTTCAAAAATTTCTCTTTGTCAGATTCACCAGTCAATCTCATTTGATAATAGATCTTTAGGGGAATAGTAAGATTCAAGTGTGTTCAGATCAAGTCCCTGGGTTTATATTTGGGTAACCAAAATTTTGTCTTTCTACAATATGAGGTAAATTCTCTCAGAAATCTTCCTTCTTCAGATCCACCAGTCAAAATCTTTTGATATTTAGTCTACAACATCCTTAGTGGGTCAAGACTCATGTTTGTCCAAATCAAATCCCTGGGTTCATATTTAAAAATCTTCTTCAACTCTACCATTCAAATTTTTCTGATATTTGGTGTAGTTTGGAAGTTGGGACAGATTCAAGTTTGTTCAAATATAAAGTCCCTGGGTTTTTATTTGGGCTCCCCATGAGAGCCCAAATTTTAAATTTGTGGAATATGAGGAATATTTTAAAGAACTTCTTCCAATCCATGTAGAATCTTTTGATATTTGATAATAGCATAACTATGACTCCCAGATTAAAGTTTGTTCCAGGCATAATGTTCACCTCATGGGGGCAACATGGGGTTTAAAATTTAACAAAGAACCCTATGTAGAATTTACTGTTTGTGTGTTTAATGAATTCTACCACAAGTGATGGGGCAGGGTGTGGTCAACTGGCTGCATCATGGTTAGTCTGTGGAGCATCTTGGACATAATGCCCTACCCCATCCCCACCCCCTCCACACACATACCCACACATACTTTCATCATGCTTCTGCCACCCTACCTCCCCCCTCCCCCCCTGTATACCACTGCTATACAGAATATGGCTTATAAAAACCTTAAGTTTGCTATTAAAACTTGTCAAGAAATTCTCAGTATTCAAAAATGTGCTTCTAAATATTAATTCTGAAATCTGTCCCTGTATTGTCAATTTTCTAATATTTTCCCCATTTCACTATTGTTTGAATGAAAACATTGTATTGTATCAGTATAGAAATTATTTTTTCTGAAATAAATATTATTTAAAGTACATTTGAACAGATTTTGTTGTGATGCTTTATTCACTATGTATTACCTGACAGTTTCATGAGTTCTCAAGATATTCCCACCAGGGTACCAAAAACTCTGTCACGAACCACAGAATAGCCAGAGATGGGGGAAGCTTTTCAGTCTTTGGGCAAGGGCGCCCACATACTGATGTATATATCAGTGGTGCCCATGTGCCTTAGTGGGATTTTTTGCCTTTAAAACCTGTACAAGAGACAAACCAAACGAGGGAATCTTTGGTTAAATGTTAAGTCTGTGCACCCCTTTCCTTTTAGTTCCCAATGCAGGCCTGGCATTCTTAAAAATGCTGAAGGGCTAAAAATTGCTCCTCTTTTTTGTTTCGTGGGGATTGGGACAGTGTTTTGCTTGCAGTATGATTAAATGAGACAGATTTTTTCCAAAAATATTGTGTGCTGATGCAGATTTTAGTTTTATTTTGGGATCAGGGTAGTTTTTGAAGAAAGTTATAAATTCTCATCCCTCTCGGATAATTTATTAGGTACTGGCTAGAAAAATCATTTGGAGGCAATACCAATTTTTAAGCCCATTTGACAAAGTTTGGTCACTTTTGCTTAAAAGAGCAAATGTCCATGTTTTTGGCTCAGCAGAAGCCAAAAGTTGGATTGTAATGCAGAAATGACTCTTTTTATCTCATGGAAGTGGTAAAATGTCTCTTTGGTAGGGTTGAGGGTGATTATAGGTATCAGGGAACTAAATATTTCAGTAAGAGTTACTTGCATTGAAATTTTGCTCTCAGAAATGATGCAGTCTCTAAAAATAAACAGCCTTGAGAAAATATATTGTTTCCATAAACGTTTTAAACATTCTATTAACATCTTGCATTATTATTGAATATTCCTGATAAAAATGAGGGTGATTTGATGACTTATTGAACCTAAAAAATACAATTTACTTTTTGTTTGTTTTTGTAGGGAATTCCCTGAAAAATATGTGAAGACCACTACTTCCTTTCGTGTCACTTTTTCTCTCTTATTTGTTGCATGACCCCCTGTTCTCGGATGAGACAAAGTTATTTGATGGGCTATACCTGACAAAGATATACTACTCAAAGTTTGCTAAGCACCAAATATTTGACACATCATTGTGAAATTTGCTTTTGACATATTTGGGATATTTTGGGTGGATATGATTAAGGAATGTGTTGAGATGGTTCCCAGTGTTTACATTAGCTCTCTTGATAGGCAGACTTTTCGTGACAGTCATGGAAAGCATGTACCCCTTGATTTCAGTGATGTTTTCGTGTACTGTCTGCATGTACATGACATGTGTAGAGTATTCAGTCTTCATTTCAACACAAACCGTTGCAATTTAATGATTGAATATGGCAAATGCAAATGTAAGAAAACATTTGTCTGAAGCAGAAATGTGGCGGGATGTAGGGATGGTGGAGCAAGGGGCTACCCATCGTCAGGTTGGTGAAGCCCTTGGTGTGCACCATTCAGTGATCACCAGGGCCTGGGCAAGATTTCGGCAGTATGGCACATCAGTAAGACGGCAGTAAGATGACATGGTGGTGGCAGAGACAGGGCAACATCTGCTGCTGAAGACCGGTTTTTGATCGTTCATGCCCGTAGGAATCGCTTTGCCACAGTAACCCAGCTTCGTAGTGACCTTCAGAATGCATCCGGGGTAAATGTTTCGACACAGACTATATGGGCAAGGTTGCACGAAGGTGGTCTCCGATCGAAAAGACCATGTATTCGCATTCCGCTGTCCCAGAACCACTGCCAGGCACGATATGAATGGGTCATGGACCACGTTGGATGGACCAGAGAAGATTGGCGACCTATCCTTTTTACAGATGAGCCAAGGTACTGCCTAGACTACACAGATAGGCGTTCTAGGGTATGGAGAAGACACAGAGAGCGATTCCATGCAGCCAACATTGCTGAGCATGACCGCTATGGTGGAGGGTAAATCATGGTCTGGGGCGGCATCAGCTGGGATGGACGTACAGAGCTATGTATCCTTGAACGTGGTACACAGCGGTATACTGAGATCCTGGATGTCCACGTCAGATTGTATGCAGGTTCAGTGGGTGATAGATTCATTCTGATGGACGATAATGCCCGTCCTCATGTTGCTCATGCTGTTGGGGAGTACCGACAGAGGAAGGGGATTGAGCGTATGGACTGACCAGCAAGATCCCCTGACCTCAATCCAATCGAACATGTTCGGAATGAGTTGCAGCTTGCAATTTCAGACCGTCCAGTCCAGACAAGATGTGTCCAGGAGCTTGGTGCTATGCTGGTCCAAGAATGGAACCTCATCCCACAAAGGACCACCAGGAACCTGATTGGGAGCACGAGAAGGCGCCGTCAAGCTGTAATTAACAGTAATGGGTCTCATACTCGATACTGAACCCATACCAGTTTGCTCCGTCAACTTTTTGGCATATTGAAAAATGGCCCCTTTTACCAATAATATCCATTTTCCATGTTATCGTATTCAAAAGGTAAAAATAATGCCAAACACAAATAAAATCTTAACTTCTGTACTTAAATCATTGAAGATATAATTAAATAAAAAATATATACACTTTTCATTACAATATTTTAACTAAAACGTAAAACAGGAAGTTGGGAGTACTTGGTGCTTAGCAAACTTTGAGTAGTATATTTGAATGCCAAAATTAAAGTGATGCGATATTTTTTTTTTTTTGTTTTGCCTGGACGTTATAATGGTCGCCTATGAGAAAATATTTAGTTCCGTGATACCTATAATAGACTTAAGACGACTCCCAGAAGCTCCAACCTTACTGTCGAATCCATTATTTACAAATTGTTCTCTTTGTTATTTAAATATATTATCTTGGATTTCGCTTTTTTCTGTGGGGGAGGGGGGGGGGGGCGCTTGTCTGGAACCCGATGGTTCACTTAAGTCCCGCTTAGTAGGTCTTCGTGGTGTGAACCGGTTTCGCGAATTACAACTTTCAAATGTGCTTCCGTCACGGTGCTTGCACGAATTCTCACCGACCGACTTTGAGTCGATATTCACAACACTCTGATACTACGCGATCAACCTCTGCTCCCCTGAGGGCTAATACCACAATACAATAGCCTACACTCTGAGGCAGGTGCGAGTCGATATTCGCTATCGACATCTAAACTACGCCTTTACTTCGGTTCGTAATCTACTGATTCTATTCAACGAATTCGGGCCTATAGCCCTCCTACATCCACCTAATCTGACAATAGCGTCGTACAACGGAGCTTCGTCGGTGCCCAGCAATTCCACTTGCACGCGACACTATTATGGTGTCTCTTAAACGGCCGAAATCCAAGTCTCAGTGAATTAGCTAATTCTCCAAACTTTATACCTTGTCCTGGAATGCCCAAGATGGCACGCGGCATGTCTGAAAATAGAAAACAGCATGTACCAATGCATGTGTTATAAAGCGTATCTCGAAAAATAATATACTTGATAGCCATGTCGATTGGAATCAGTCTTTTAGTGCCAGTCACTGCGAGATTAATTAACCAGCGATAAGGTGGAGACACCTCATTTTGACCGGTAATATACCGTGATTCGTCTAAGGCTAATTTTATAATTAAAACGTGTGCTTACAACACAGAAAGAAAAATATATACGTATATTTGAACTTGAAAGTCGGGGGAGCGGGCCTCCCTCAGCAAAGTTTGGGACAAACTTCCGATAATAACCAGCTAGCCCCAGGAACGTTCTCACCTTGGCCTAAGGTGGGCTGGCCTCGCGTATTCTGCCCAGTTTTTCCACATCCATTTTCCCGCATTTCCCCTCCTCAACCTTGTGGCGCAGAAATTCGAAGGTCCGGAAACCAATCTGACATTTTGAAGGCTGGACGGCGAGACTGGTCCTTGGTCCTTCGTAGCCTATGAAGAAGGGATCGGAGTACGCTGACGTGTTCCGCCCAGCTACTCGTGTTACCCAAAATGTTGTCCACATAATGTTCAACATCCTTTTCGTCTGCCAACAGCTTCCTAATCATACGATTAAACGTTGCCTCGGCATTCACTTTTCCAAAGAGTAGCTTTTTTAAACTGGTAGCAGACGACGGGTGTGTGAAGGCGGTCATTGATCGATGTCCCTTCTCAACGGGGATTTGCCACTAACCCTTGCTCAGATCGATCTTGCTGGAATATTTGGCTTTGCTGTATTTTGGACAGTATAGTCTCTATCTCGCACATTGGTTCGTTGTCAAACTAGGTGACAGAGTTCAGCCTTCTAAAGTTAATGCAGAAACGGAGACTGCTCTGTTCTTCTTCACCCAGACCAACGCGGAGTTTTGATGATTCAGTAACTCCCGCTTCCAGCATCCGTTCGACCTCCTCCAGCATTTCGGCCCTTTTTGAGGAAGGGATACTGTAAGGTGTAACCCTCACTGGACCGCCGTGGTGAGTTCTATTTATACTCAACTAAGTCAGTGGTTCCAGGTCGATCCGAAAACACATCGCTGAACTCCTGCAACAATGCCCCAACCTGTAGTCTCTGGCAGTTGTCCAACGCATTGTCGATAAGTTCGTCTCGAAATGTTTCTGTCCCAAGCAAGTTTTCGTCACCGACTACTCCAGACTCGTCGGTGTTTTCAGCTTCAATAGTGGCGATACCAGCAGCTTCTTGGGATCACCCGGGTTAGGGTTATTTTTCCCGGCCCCGACACTGGGTGACTCAGCCTCCCCTCGTGGTAGGGTCTGAGCAGGTTGGTATGATACAACTTGATCCTGTCATCGGTGTTCACTCGGTAGTTCATCCTGTTCACACACCCTGTGACGTCAAATGGTCCCCTCCACTGAAGAAGCAACTTGTGTTCGGTAGGGAGAAGCAGTACCATCTTCTGACCGACCTCGAATTGTCTGTTTCTTGTTTGCCGGTTATAGTGGTGTTTGTACATTCCTTGGGCTTTCTGCAAACTTTGTCTAGCCAGGCGACATGTATCTTCTGCTTTGTTCCTGAGATCAAGAACATAATCATAAGTGTTTCGGACCTCGGCACTTCCTGTCCCTGTCCATAGTTCTTTCAGCGCTTGCATAGGACCCCTCACCGTTCTCCCGGGTAATAGCTCGAACGGGGCAAATCAGGTACTCGCTTGCGGGACCTCCTTGTAGATAAACATGACAGCAGGAAAGTAACGCACCCAGTCCTTGGGCCTCTCCTGGCACATCTTTTTCAGCATACCCTTCGGGACGTCGTTCACTCTTTCACATAGCCCGTAGCCCGCTTGTGAAAATTTGTTTTATTGACACCAACCGACACATCTTGAGCATTCCCGGCGTGAACTGAGAACTCCTGTCGCTGAGGATTTCTCTGCCGAAGCCCAGTCTACAGAAGACATCAAGAAGCGCTTCGGCAACTCGACCTGTTTCTATCCTTGGCAGCGCTACAGCCTCTGGGTACTGCGTGCGTAGTCCACCATGGCCAGCACGTATCTGCTGCATTTGTCGAAAACCGGAGATATTGGTCCGGTCAAACCCACCACGACTCTGTCGAGGAGGCTCACCTATGTGTGGCATATCCCCCCAAAGGTACTCTATTGACTTCCCCCTTTGGGACGGTTTTCTGTCAGATGTCACAGGACCTACAGAATCTCGTTACATCGCCAGTGATACAGAGCCAGTGAAAACATGACGTGATCCTATCAAGTGTTTTTTCTGGTTTCCAGGTGGCCTCCCACTACGGATTCGTGGGCGAGGGCCATGACCTGCCTCTGCCTTCTGAGGTATCAGTATCTGACGTACCTCTGCAATGACCTGTCCACGGGATTGCTTGTGGTCTCTATATAAAATACCATTTCTAACGGATATCTTGTACCGCCCCTTGCCCCTGGTAGCCACACTTTCGCTCACTTTGGGAAGTTGTCAGAATTTCTTCAGAGTGGGGTCACTGCTTTGGCGCTTTTGCGATCGTCAGCATGGACTTCTTCCACTGCCTCGACTGGTACATTTAGTGGTCGGATGGTTCATTTCTCCTTCGCAGCTTGGGCCCATGTCATCACGACAGAGGCTTCGCCAGGTGTTCGATCTATTGACCAATTGGTGCCCGGATCATTACTCACAACAGGGATATTCCCAATCACCAGATCATAAATTCGGTCCTCCATACACATGGCCTTCACCCCTCCCTTGTAAAAAGGTGTATCCACGTGCACTTTTGCAATAGGGATACGCCTAATGGTTCCGTCTTTCAGAACGCACAAGTGATCGCCTCCAGTGAGCTGTTTGTCGCTCATTAGACATTTTCTAGCCGCCACACTACTGCAGCCAGTGTCGCGAGGCATTCGCACCTCCTTCTGACCCACGAAACCGGCGTAAACAGGCATAGCTCCCCTAGCGGAAGGTGCTTCTCATACATGCCACTTATATTGGGAATAATACTGCCCCCTCCAGTCTAAGCTGTCCTTCCTGGATGTACTCGTGTAGAGGACTGCTCTCTGGGCCTATCGTCTGGCACAATACCGCCGCTTGCCTGCTGTTCCCCGATCTCTCGACATCCCTGCGTCTCCAGACCGTGGGAGAATGGTCTCTCTTTCCCAGCCCCTGCAGTGTTTTCGGGCTTTTTCCCGCAGTCCCTGGCCATATGCCCACTCTTGCTGCATATAAAGCATGTTGTTTCTTTGGGCGCGTCCCCATTCTGGCTACACTTCGCTTTAGGTAGGTTGTGGTGGAGCTGCTTTGCGGATGCCGATGCCAACCCAATTTCCCCAACCCTATAGCCGTTTTGGGGAAGCTTACGCTCCCGCCATGGGCCTCAATGTAGCGCTCCGTCAGAGTCCTATTTCATCTAAATTTGGGGGTTGCCTTTCCTTTATGAAGAAACCCAATTCCATGGAGCAGATTATCATGAACTGTTCCCGGAGTAACAGAAACATTATCGAAGTGAAAATAAATGCAAATGATCCCCTAAATGTTGATGAACTAGAAAAAGCCTGCGCCCACCTCAACGAGGTCATCAACAGTACACTAGATGAAATCTGTCCCAAGCAAACGGTAAAGCCGCGGATAAACAGAATAACTCAAACAACATTTGAAATAATTAAACAAAAAAGAAAAGCCTCCCGTGCTTACCAATCAGATAATGATCAAATTAAAAAAGCAGAATTTAAAACCGCGTATAATCACCTTCACGGAGAAGCAAAAAAGCCCATAGCTAATGACAATCGCGTGAGATGGGAAAGGACGACAGAAAACCTCAATGGGTTCAGAGAACCTAAGAGGTTCTGGGATACATTTAAAACTCTTATTGGCCAGGAGAGCAAAAATGCCAATACATTTAACCCTTTACCTAACCTTAAAAGCAGACGACACTTGCAAAAATAATTCTTGAATAACTAATTTTTTTCATTTTTTGTTTCAAAAACATAGGTTATGACCCCTCGTTGGAACGAGCTCGACGAGCTCGTTCCAACGAGGGGTCATAACCTATGTTTTCGAGACAAAAAAATGAAAACAATAATGAAAATTAATTGGCGATTTTTGAGAATAGCGCTGGCCGGTTTTGGCCGTTACGTTAGGTAAAGGGTTAAGATAGTCAGCCACTCCGCCTCCTCATTTTTGGCTGCAGATCAAAAAGCCCATTTAAGTTTTAAAAAAATGGCTGATGCAGCAAAGAAAGATGTCATTATATTTTGCACTCTTTCGGAACCCCTTGCTGAAGGGGAGATTTCAATTAAATACTCCTTTTTGGACAATGATGGCATCTTAGCTTTGTCATCTGCAATTGCTGCAGGCCTTTCGATATTAGAATTCATTTACCTATTTCTGAAATACAGAACACTAGAAGCCGCTTTAGCACTTTCAAGAAATGTTCCATCAGGTCAAACAAAACAACTCTTTCCTTCTTTTGTCTATAATAAAGAAGGCACCTCACCGATGGAAAATAATGTCACACCTGTTGTAATATTTTCTGAAAATGTCATGTATCATGTAATGGTGTCATTTTGAATTGGTTTTGTCTTGGGCATATTAGTGTATAAACTGAAAAAAATTGTATGAAAAAGAAGCATAACACAACAATTTGGTTAGAATTGACAAATGGCAAGGATTTCATTAATATTAAGCTGTTGTCATTATCTTTTTGTCCTGCCTATTGGCAAATTCGAATGCTATCCACTAGATGGTTTAGAGATTGAAGTCCAAGTGATGCCTCATCTGTATGTTAATTTATCTGGCATGGAGTTGAGACATACCTTGAATGGTCAGCCTGTTGAAATCAAAAGAAAACACCGCCTCACTTGGTATGAAGCATATAAAGACAAAAACACTCTTAAGACGCCATATTGTGCATTTATATTGCAATCACATCTTGGTTTTTCATGGACATTGAACTCAGAATATCTCAAAGACATAGGTTCTACTGCCCCTTCTTGCCCGGGGTTTCTAAAAATGTTGGATCCTTAAACATTTGATTATTCATTTTTGGTGGATCAAAGATTTTTTTAGGCCAGAGGAGAGTGTCATAGGCTATTTTCACAGGTGTTTTAAGGTCACAGTTGAAATAAAAATATATTAATATTTTGTGGGATAATAACTTTGGTAACTAACTATCAGCTTATCAGTGAAGTATGCAGGTGACAGATGATTGAGATTAATACCGTATTGTGCTCCAACCTTTTTACATTTGTCGGCTGAGGTAGTCAGTCGCGACGTTTTCTTTCCCCTCGATACCGTTTAGACAGGCTTTGCCTGACATATTGAATCCAATTTTCTTTTTGTTAACTGAATGAATTTTTTTTCACCGATGATCCCTTACGTTAAATTTAGATCAATTTTTCATCAAATCTAGTCATGAGCTTCAGAGCAGCCATGAATAGATTTGATGACATTTATCTTGAAAATATAAGTCCTCTGTCTTATTAACTGGTAGAGTGCTAAATTATTTTTGGTCATCCAAATTTGTCCACGTCTCTTTGTCTTGTTACAATTTATGGGAGAGTGCCTAGTGGCACTCTCCCATAAATTGTAACAAGGCAAACCTTCACTGACTAAATAATGTTAATTCCAAATTAATATGAAGCATATCCACAGAATATGAAGGCATCAAGTTGTGGCGCCTGCACTTCACAATAAAGCCCAAATATGGGCTTCCAGCACTCTACCAGTTAACGACCCTCGTCTCCGTAATAAACCCTCGGGCTATTATTCATTGCTCGCGAACTGTTAGAACAAGGCAACGCCCCCCCCCCCCCCCCCCTCCAAACTCATTATTGTTATATTACCACTATTGGTCCCTAGGAAAGTCTAAACCGTAGAAAGGGGTGATGAGGAATGATAAATATATTTGAAATTGAAACGATACTAACTTATTGATTCCCGTTTGGAAAAGTCACGTGACGTGTCGGGCTGCTGTTGAATTCTTTGACTCATAGTCGGCCCGACACGTCACCTCATCTGTTCTGATTTGTGCATAGCGGAGTTTCACTACCCAACTAAACCCCGACATACGCATCGGCACAATGATATGAATGTTCTTCACGCTGGCACGACCGTTGTCTGGGTCGAACTGAATAGGGAGGAAATGCCTTGCAATTGAAAATGACTCGGTGAGCAACATCCTTGTTTTGGTCGGTCATTGTTGGTTTTATAGGCTTTGCTTTGACTTCCAAGTAAAGTTGGGCCTAAATTTTCGTTTTTAACAATACTATGGCAATTAAATACCCTCTAAAACTCATTCCGCTGTGTTTTCTGTAGGTGAACAAATACCACAAACTGAGATCCATACAATGACGGAGTCCAAAACCTAAGCTATTAAATTTAAGCCTTTATTCATTGATTCTCCAAGTGATAACTGGTAGGGTGGCGAGTCACTGACCGGGCCCAAAGCTTTATTCAGTGATAAATGACAACCCACGTAACACAGTTCGAAAAGGCAGGCAATTGCTCGTTTTGGGGTGATGAAATAGCAGGCACACATCAACAGAGGAAAAAAACAAACAAAAAAAAAAACAGTCGTCAGTTCTTTTTCGAAGTCCGAGTTTACTCTTGAACTCCATTGAAAATGTGATAGGGGAAGTGGGGGAGGTGGATAGGGTGACGCCTTGGCCTAGGCCTAACGTGAGCTAACCCTGTGTCTTCGAAAATACACCCCTATATACCCCCGTCTTCCCAAAATACCAAACGTGCATTGGATTTTAAAAAATAAGATTCGTTTTATTATTGTTTGTTGGACGTATGCCGAAAAGTCGCAGTCAAAATAAAGCAACGAATGAATGGTTTTCTCACGCGGAGGGTAAACTAAACGCGTGCACACATGTCTGTTGTTACATGTACGATAATAGCATGTTTGCTACAACCGAAACAATCAGCTCTTTCTTTGAGTGACGTATTTATTGGCACGAATTAAATTTAATCCCAATCACCCGACGTCGCGGCGGATCACTCGTAGGCCTACGGAAGCATTTTTCATTCATTAAAACTTGACCATATTCCCGAAAAGCGCTAATCCTCAATACTTGCGTTTGCAGTGAAAAAATTATTAGTTTAAATGGTTCGCCGAGGATTTTAATCTTTTCCACCCGTTGTCGCTGCCATAGAAATCGGATATAAAATACATTTTCCGATATCTATGGTCGCAGCCGCAGCGACGGGCGTTTTGTGGTAGAACGCCTGGCACGTACTGTATACCCCAAACAACGAAATGTTTAGCACAGAACCACTGAGAACCCTCCATACAGGCCACAGAGAATCTGCTGAACCACTTTTTGTTGCGTACCATACCCATGTCTAAATTGTGCATATTTTGAAAACGACTCACGGTGACCAACTTAAATTGTTTTCATTCCCAATATATTTCGTTTCCAATCTATCACCCCCGATTCCTAAAATTATGCTTACAAATTGGTTAAAAATACACCTGATTGTCAATAAGATAGAAATTCTACCAGACCTCTCTAGGTTTGTGCAGCCCATTTTCCTGCTTAACCCTTTACCCAACGTAACGGCCAAAACCGGCCAGCGCTATTCTCAAAAATCGCCAATTAATTTTCATTATTTTTTTCATTTTCTGTCTCAAAAACATAGGTTATGACCCCTCGTTGGAACGAGCTCGTCGAGCTCGTTCCAACGAGGGGTCATAACCTATGTTTTTGAGACAAAAAATGAAAAAAATTAGTTATTCAAGAATTATTTTTGCAAGTGTCGTCTGCTTTTCAGGTTAGGTAAAGGGTTAAAACATAAGTTACGTCTCCCCAGATGAACTGAGTCTCAGTCGATAACCCTGAAACTTGATAAATGCAAAGGGGTTGATAAATATCCCCACCATCTTACTCGTGTAAATAGAAATCTGCTCTGGGACCGTATCTGCTGGGTGAAAAGACGCGATTTCAACATAGAAACTTACGAACATCAACAGGGAATCCTCTGATTGCTCATAGAATCCTAGAAGCGATTGGGCAGTGTGATATATAGCTTTGATGTGAAGTCTAGATGGGAGCTATCGAATTTCGTTGAAAAACATGGCCGCCGATGGCCATCTTGGCATATGAACTGTCAACAATTCTGTTAGCACACCGTACAGGCCGCATCTATCACCCGATCTCTCAGATTTCATATGCATAAACATAATTTGATTTCGAACATAAAGCAGTAGAATCACTAAATAGTCCTGAAATACAGTCCAAAATTCAAAACTTCAAGATGAAGACTTACTCAGTTACAAGGGATGGCAGAGAAGATGTAGACCATG
The DNA here is from genome assembly GCA_031216915.1 of Pictodentalium vernedei. Taxonomy (NCBI): domain Eukaryota; kingdom Metazoa; phylum Mollusca; class Scaphopoda; order Dentaliida; family Dentaliidae; genus Pictodentalium; species Pictodentalium vernedei. The sequence continues at coordinate 327,250,801 of CM062292.1, forward strand.
ACTTAACAGGTGTAAAAAATTCAGTTAATAAGACAGCTTGCAGGTTGATGCCATATTGTAAAGGTAAACAAAAACCTAAGCGCAAGTGGTTTGACTCAACCTGCAAATTCCTTAAACAAAAAATGAGCACAATTGTTAACGCTATGAAAAAAAGACCTAGTGACGAATCTTTGTTAGCAAATTTTTTTCACCGCAAAGAAGGCGTACAAAAAAAAGAAACAAAACGCAAATCCAGACTGTTTTACAAAAAACATGTGCAATCAGCTCGAATCCACGGACCCCAAGTCTTACTGAAAAATAGTAAACCGTCTTAGTTCAAAAGAAGCGCCTTCAAATGAGCTTGACCCCCGACACAACGGTCAATTTCTTCAAAAAATTGTTTTGTAAAGAGGTCACAACTGAGAAAAATCATCTTACAAAAACAAACATTAATTTGAAAGACCCTTTAAATAATGTAAATATAACCGCAGAAGAGATAAATACTGCTCTCCGACAACTGAAAAACAAAAGGACTCCTGGTGCAGATCAGGTGTCAAATGAAATGCTGAAGATTCTGGTACCTTTCATGATTGACGATATTGTTAAATTGTTCAACCAAATATTAGACTCACACCATTATCCTCTTAGCTGGAGTGAATCTACTATCACAACAGTCACAATAATCTAAAAAAAGGAGACAGATATAATCCTGACAATTACAGGGCCATCGCCCTGAGCTGTACATTGGGGAAGCTGTTCAACAAAATTATAAACCGCAGAAATAATGATTTTTTAGAAGATAACTTAACCCCATGCACACTGATGTCGAAATATCTAAAGTTCAGGGTGCAAATATTTCCCATAATGCAACTAGAAATTTAACCAATTCAATCTTGTTTGACAGAGCTCAATGAGCTCTGTCAAATAAGATTGAATTGGTTAAATTTCCAGTTGCATTATGGGAAAAAGGCTACCTCAGATCTGGATATTTTGACATCAGTATGCAGGGGGTTAATTAGTGAAAATCAATTCGGATTTCGAGATAAACGTAATACGATCGTCAGTGTGTTTGTTCCCAGGTCTGCAATCAACAAATATAAGGAGCTAAAGAAATCCTTATACGCTGCGTTTGCTGACTTTAAGAAAGCGTTCGACACTGTGGGTCGATCAATACTTATTGAAAAAATAAAAAGAATCGGAGTCGCGGGACCTGTGTCACAAATAATAGAATCGCTCTATCGATCAGGTCACCACTGCATAAAAACAAATCGGGGTATTGGACCACCCCTATTGTCGACAATAGGCGTGAGGCAGGGATGTACCATTTCGCCTACTTTGTCTAAAATATTTATAGATGACATCAGTGGGGGTTTTTTTTATAAAAACTGTGATCCAATAAACTTGAACAACCGTAAACTGAATCACTTACTATTTGCGGATGACTTAGTGCTGACCTCAGACTCACAAATGGGACTACAGTTCTGCCGGAACAGACTAGAAGCGTATAGAAAGCAAAACAACTTGTTAATAAAGATAGACAAGACAAATATATGATTTTTAAGGCCAGAAAAATAAGGAATATCCCAAACTTTTCAATAGGTGGTAAAGAACTGGAATGTACCTCAAAATACACATACCTAGGGTTAACCCTTTCGGAAAATGGCGCCCTGAAACATGCACAGTCTGAACTTAGTCTTAAGGGGCTCAAGGCTCTGTACAGTTTACACAGCTCGTTTAAAAAGAAATGCACACCAACCGTGGTTGTCTTTTCTAAGCTGTTTGATAAACTAATTAAGCCTATATTATTATAGGCAGTGAAATATGGTCGACGGAGCTGAATATTAGGGACAGAGATAATGCACCGAGTGAAAGGGCTCATATCAAGTTCTACAAACTGATCTTAAATGTAGGTAAACATTCCTCCAACCATGCGGTGCGCGCGGATCTAGGCCAGTATCCAATAACATTAGATGCTTTAGTATGATTCGCAAATTATACTGGTAAATTGCTTACTACTTCCCAGGGTACCATTCTAAATGACGCTTTTGTGGAAGCTAAGAAATGTAAACTCCCTGACTCAATAAGTGAAACACTTGAAGGACTTGGATTTAACAGTTTGAATGAAACTGAAATTTCCAAAAGTAAAATTAATCTTCTAAAGTCCAAATTTGAATCTTGAATTATTTAAAGAAGATATACACAATGGTAATAAGAGAATAGGAAAAAAACAAACTTAGGACTTATCGACTATTCAAAGTAGATTATCAAATGGAACCGTATCTCATTCACACTTCTTCCATTGAAGCTAGAAACAATTTCACGCGATTACGCATCAGCAACCATAAACTGTTGATCGAACGTGCAAGGCATTTACAACCTCCTCGTCCTATCGAACGCAGAATGTGCGAAGCTTGTACAATGGGGGAGGTGGAATCGAAATGACATTTCGTAATGGAATGTCCGCTTTATGCACCATTGAGAGAAAAATTATTTCGCGCAATTTCTGACGAAAAAATTGACTTTCCTCTAATGGATACAATGGACAAATTTAAAGTAATAATGACGAATGATAATCCAGTGCTGTGCAATGTTATTTGTAACATAGTCCAGCTCTTCCTTCACAAGAGGGACATATCTGTAATATGATTTATATATGTCATATGAATTAGTGTGTTTTATGATTCTGTTTATGTTGATTCTCTGTGTAGCAATCTGCCTTTATTCTGGTGTATTTGCTGAATAAATCTTATCTTATCTTATCTTATCTTATCTTATCTTATCTTATCTCATCTTATCTTACCTTATGTTACTTTGGTGTGATGGCCTTTCTGAAGAAACTTGAGTGAATGACTTGGCATTACTGGAACTTTTTACTTAGTTCAGTCCCTTCTTGGACAAGTTGTGCTGCAGTATCATTGAAACTTTCATCAAGATCATGCCTTCATCTTTGGGGCGATGATGGGGGATTTAAAGGAACTCGCGCCAATTTGGCACTATGAAGCGAGGGGATATCGGAATGCTGTTTCGAGTCCGCCACCAGCTTAATTTCGAAGTAACTTTATCCGTTATTCACACCACCCCCGCCCCAATCCGTAGGGAGTGTTAAATCATTTAACCTCTTTCCCTTTCTTTTTGCATTGTGTAGAGACTTGGGCTGAAAGGCCTCTTGATCATCTCCGAATATTTTTTCGGGCCTATCACTGGGACCTGTCAGATAAAATAAACATAGAGCATGATTGTCCCTCTGTTGATCTGCAGTCTTCAAAATCGTGCAGCGGAGATCCTTAGCTCCAAAGCCATATTTTGATTTCACGTATAAAATTGGGACTTTGAGTTTGAAAATATTATCACCGATATTGGTAAGTGTTGTCCGAAATAAGCTATATGCCATTAGCTATCACGATGCGGGAAGATAAAACCAGTTTGTTTATAAAGGCCATGATCTGCGTTTCAAATTGAATTGACCAAAGTCCATCAGTCGTGTAAGTACTAATTCTCCAATAAGTGATCTTATATTTCTGCTTTTGATTTGTAGAGTACAAAATTAACATGCGTTTGGGGTTTTTTTGTTTGTTTTGCTTTCTTTCTTTTGTTGTTATTGTTGTTGTTGTTGTTGTTTTTGTTGTTGTTTACTGCTTCTCCCGGTAACCGTCAATGAACTTTACACTTAAAACACCTTCTCAAGAACTGCCAGGCTATTTCAACCCAAGCTGTTGAAAAACATATAAAGAGGTGTACGATTCTAATTGACAGTCAATTCCACAAGACCCCCAAAAAAGTTTCAAAAAGAGTTATTGAAATAGACCCCCCCCCCCCCCCCCAAAAAAAAACCCAAATCAACGAACGTTAACTGAGAATCCACCATCATTTCATATATCTGGATGGGTCTACCCAGCCGATATTCGTGATTTTGTTCATTCGTTTTTATCGTGTGTCCTGAATTCGGATCAGGCCCGTATCGCTGGTGTAGTATGCCTGAGCCAAGTGACTGAAGGTCATTTGTGTAGGAGCTCGTGGGATTGAAGAGTGACAAGTTACACATGAGAAGCAGGAACTGAACAAAACAAGAGCCAGGATGTATCCGGGGAGGAGGGGTAATAGGGTAGTATGGTACCCCCCCCCCCCCGCCCCCACAAAAAAAAGAAAAGAAAATGTCACTCTTAAGTTTGGACTAAATAAACATGAGTTAAGGTCCCCTAGGAATACTGCAGAAAGTATGGCATAGCATGTTACTGGCCGGAAAAACGGTCTCTCGGTTCAAAGGGTTAAAGAGAGACGTTCGTTTTGGATAGTGTTGGATGTTTTCAGCCGGTTAATTTGGTAAACGTGTGAATGTTTCTATAATCGTGAGTTTTGAGGGTATTGGCCAATCTGCTCAAAATTAAATAACAATATTAAATGAAGTGTTAAACCAGTGACTCCCGATTTTTTTACTGATGTTGCCGGGTGCGGGTGCAAGAAAACGGCATGTGCAAATAATAAATGCACGTGTAGAACTAAGAATCTGCAGTGCTGAGAATTGTGTGCTTGTTTGGACCGTTCGAACAGTAGAGAAGCCACCCCAAAATTATCCATTGGGTGGCTTTGATCTCGGAATTCGATGAAAATTCATACCTGATGGTAATTTATTTATTTATTGGGGGTTTAACGACACTTTCGACAGCTGGGATCACCACATGTCGTACAGTTTTACGGGTAGAGGAGGCCGGAGATAACCACCGAGCAACGGAGAGCAATTCGTGCTCCCCAAACATAATAATTCCACAAGCAGGGTTAGCATTGGTTAAATATAAGTGCACCATCGACGTACAGAACGCTTTAGTACACAACGTCACCGTGCCCCCACGTGCGCAATGGAGGTGAAGTGTCTTGCCCAAGGACACAACGCGGTTGCCGCAGGTGGGATTCGAACCGAGAACCTCTCAGCTTGCAGCCTGCACCTCTACCTACTGATCCACCGGGCCACCACCTCATGGTAATAATATCAATATATGGTTGCATTTCGACGAAAATGCAAGAATCGATTCATGCAAAGATTCGCGCAATAAAACCGGCAAAAAAATCATGTAGATTCTGGCAGCACCTCCTTTAGGATTCACATGAAAACAATTGAGTGAATTAACCCTATTTCTAAACCAGCGGAAGCAAATTCACCAATAAAAGGAAATATCCTGCCAGTTTGTTAATAAACTTGTTCAAATATGGTTGTCACTGGAACCGGCTCAATGAGCCGATTCCAATGACATCCATTGTTATATAGCCCCAAATTATATTGAGATTGAGATATCCTTAGTGGATAATGATATTGAGATTGATATTTTTTTCTGCATTTTCTGACTGGTCTGACTCATTTGCACTCAGTGACCTTGTTTACATCTTTGTTACACTGATATATTGTACATATAGCTGTTGATTGTTTAAGTAGTTCAAGGACCTTATTTACTTGGATTGTGATAGAAGCACCTGGAAACTGATAGAACTTTGGAGATTCTTCTAGGACATTCTATCTGGTTACTATATAAAGGTTTGTCAGCAGAATTCAAAAACTCATTTTTAGAAAGCCATTTCAGAAAGACTCACTTCAGTTGTTTCCATTGGAGATTATTATTGTTCTAGGACAGTGCATTTATTAAAGAAGCAGTGCTTCTTTGTCAATTTGGAAGATGAATTCCAAAAGAGAATTTTGAAGAGAATCTATTCGTCTTGGAAAAGAGAATTTATACTTTCTGTCAAACAGAATAACATTATTTTGTGAAAAGCCAGGATTCTGCTGGATTATTTGGAAATTACCTGTGGCACCAATACTTCTTGGATTTTTACTCCATTTGAATTTTGCGGAGCATTTTATTATATTTTATTGGAGACTGCTGAAATTTCTAAGTGAAAATTTTATTACAATCTATGGGATACTGTTTCTGAAGAGACATTCTTGGATTTAATACTACATGTACCAGCTGGTAACTTTCTTCACAAGATTCTTCACCACTGGATTACTGGATTCTGTCAAACTGTACTTTGGACTAATTCTATAATTGATAAGTACCACTGTTTTTATTTTCTGTAAACCAATTAGTGTAAAAGATCTTTGTATCGTTTTTTTTTTATTTTAATTTTTTAAAATTAAATTTCAGAATAGTTAAATTCATAGTTATTGTTGCTGATTCTCAGAATTCTTTCTGTTACCAAAATCAATAATATTTCCACACCGTAACATCCATAAGGTTTTATTGGTAAATATTATTTATTTTTTTAAAAATTCGATTGATGTTTTAAAAAATTAAAAAGCCGTGTTGGGTAAAGGGTTAACGTGTGTTATCAGTATACAACAGTGGTCCAACCAGGTTGGCCTCATTGGATCCTGGGACACTCATAGCAGCTATGGATTCTCGCAATTTAACCATTTTCGCGAGAATCCAAATGGTTCTCCCGAATTTAGATGAAATACAGGCCCTGCAGTGAATATATATATCATGATTCTGATCCGACAAAAACTTTATTCTGTTCTTCCCGTTCTTTAAACAGTTTTCGTTTCCAAATACATTATTTCTTCAGCCAGTTAACTAATAATAGTACATGGTGAACTGGGAGTATCATAAAATATACACTGTATATTAACCCCTGCACACTGATGTCGATATGTAAAAATTTTCAGGTGCAAAATTTTCCCATAATGCAATTAGGAATTTAGCAAATTCAGTCTTGTTTGACAGTGCTCATTGAGCACAATGTGACACAATATGCCCTAGCACAAAGGCACATGCTTTATGTGCCGATATGTGCTTATGTGAAAAGGCACAATGTGACACAATGTGACCTAGCACATAGGCACATACGGGTATTTGAGGATACCTAATATGGCCTGGTATTGTATTATTTGAGGATACCTATCTAGGATACCTTCTAGCTTTGCTTATTGTTACTATATTTAGCTATTCTGGTATATTCTTGTTAGTTCTGACCCTATTCCAAGTACTCTTGTTGTTTCATTTATCTAGATCATTTATATAAATTATAACCAACCAATCAGATTGCTTGATTTCCCATAATCTGTATGCAGAGTTATCTCCCCCTATTACAACGAAGTTGTATCCAATTCTCGTCACCTCTATATCCAATGGCAATATCCCCGGGTACCCCAATTTTGGCACCCCTTTTTTGAAAAACATATGACCTTCGGCACCTCTTTTTTGTCATATGTGCCCATGTGTAAAAGCACAATGTGACACAATGTGCCCTAGTGTCAAGATTTGATTTTTTCCAATCTCTCGTACTAACTTCAATTTGTTACATTTCCAACAAAAATTGGATAAAATTGTCATTAGACAATTCATTTATGTCGGCTCAGTTCCTATTTAATTGAGTAAATGACAATGTTTGTTTGGTAAGTAGAGAATTTTTCCCAGAACATTATCCATAGTTTTAGTTTTTGAAGGCTTAACTTGTTACTATTCACGTTCTGAAGAACGTGAATAGTAACAAGTTAAGCCTTCGAATACTAAAACTATGGATAATAGGCATAGCTGTTTCAGCGACTGCGCTGCAGAGAATATTTATTTATTGGTGTTTAATGTGTTCACTCAGTCTTGTAAGGGTCATCACAGTGTTCCGTAACTTCCGTTTGGTGCAATATAAAATATCTTGTCTTTTAAGATTCGATTCGAGATTCGATTCGATATCAGAGATACGATTCGATTCGAAAAAGATTTGTGATTCGCAGATCCCTAATTCCCACCTTTTTGGTACGTCAAAAATATACAGGCGTGAGTGCTATCACAGGGTTGTTATGTTAAGGTTATTCTAAATTTTAAAAAATAAGTAAACAATTCGAGTTATTTAGAATGAATGAAAGAAAGAAAGTTTTTAATAATCAGTGTGAGTAAACTGGGTAAGCGCATTAATTTAATTAAGTTCGTATTCGGAAAGCTTTCTTTGTTCAGTCGCTGTCATGCAGGGACTGTATAAACAATGCATTCCAAATTAGAACTTATTGAAAAGTCAGTTCATGTCACTGCAAGTCATCAAAGCCGTCTTTTCTAAATTAGCACCTTTGCCCAAATCAAGTTTTTGATAGGTGATGCGCGCGCCTATATAAGATCCCTCGAGTTAACCTCAAGACAGACTCGCTAGGATGGGATAATCGTTAGTTCACGCGGTGTAGTAAAGAGTTAATGTATTTGTGTGGTTCCGGTAAGCCGTCATTTGGACGACAGGATTCCCGATCTGATGATTTGCATCGAGGGGAGGCGCCGAAGAAGAACCGATGAGTATATGTAGTATTTAGTTGTGATAACACGTCGTAGTTACATAGTTATTAGTTAACAGTTTTAAGTGTATTAGTGAATCTGTGTTATTAGATGAACAGTTGTTATTATTTCGAGTTAGAAGCACTATTAGCAGGAATTGTAGGTGATAAGATATTCTAAAGGGTGAAATTTAGTATTAAAGGTAATTCCCCATAATGTGGTAGGCGCAACAGGATAAATGCGCGCATGAGCGGTTGAGTGAAAGATTTCGTGATTTCTTGTCAGTAGTCGCAGCTTCGACCTTTCTCTACGAATATAAATTTGGGAAACAATTTAATTTTAGATAATATTTTAGTACTTGTTTTCGGTGGGATTCAGTGACTAGTCACAAAACTCATTTCAGTAGTGTTGAGATTATTTATTTAGGATTTGTTGGCTATTTGTAAATAAGAGTATAGAAGATTTATATATAAAATTGCTGGATTGTTAATAGTCTTTATCTTATTAATGAAGAAGCCCTGAGTACCCTAGGAATTGATGGAACCTCAGCCCCGCCAAGAAATTAGCCCATGCTAGGTCATTACCGTTGAAAGCAATTGATTAAAGCGCGGCGCTACTCTGTGGCTTGTGAATAAGCAATTGCGATCTACAAAAGTGAGCTAGTGAAAATCCCCTGTCCACGGTGAAAGAGTATCTTTGGTCCCCAGCAAAGTTGATCAACCCCAGCCTTGGCCCTCCGCTGATAAGCGCCCTCTAGCAAATAAATATTCACTCTGTCCAAGACGTTGCCACATCGGCGTTCCTGGGGACAGTAATTTCTATTTATCAGAAAGTGCTAACACCTGTATAGACACCTGAATGAGCGATTCCCCAGTGGAAGTAACGCGTGGTTCCACTTTACAGGCGGACCGTTTGGTCATAGTACGACCACATTTAAATCTGGCTGAAGATACGAAGCACACGAGAGATCCAAGTTGACTCACTGCGGCCCATTTGAGTCCCTTCTAAGCCAACTTGGATACCTGTTGTGTTTCGAAATGCGAAAAACACGACCCATATTGGAGACAAGATACTTGAACGTACATGGCTCATAATAATGATCTGCTTCCGAGCTCGTAAATCAGTACTGGATATGTTCATCTGCTGGGTGTGAGAATAAAGGGAGAGACATTGTGTGGGTGGGAGTGTTTGTGCGAGGGGTGTGTGTGTGTGTGTGTGTGTGTGTGTGTGTGTGTGTGTGTGTGTGTGTGTGTGTGTGTGTGTGTGTGTGTGTGTGTGTGTGTGTGACGATGGATGGCCTGTACACTCAGCTCAGTCCATCGAATTTCATTGGTATGGGGTTTCCTTTGTAGGGGTCATTAGATGGATTAGGACGAAAGCGCGGAGCCGTTTTGTCCACTCAGCTAGGTCGAAACGTTTCGATTATCTCCCTTTAATATGCAGAGAACTTCCTTCCCGTTCGTATTCGCCGGACAGGGAATCAGCTGGTGTATAAAATTGGTTCTGAAATAGCTTCACATTTGAGCAAAAGAACATTGGTCTGATACAAATTATTATTATTTTTTAATTATTATTATTTTTTTAGGAACAAACCTCATCGAAAACGAGTACAAAAGGACTTCGAACCAAGTTGGAGATTATTTCGAGATAAATGGAGCCCAGCAAAGTAATATTAAGCGAATTACAACGTTGCTGTGATGATAAAGAGCCAGAAGCAAACACCGTACCAGCGTGGTTAAACAAGCAAAAATTTGAAGATGGCAAGCTATTCTTTCAAACGCACATGTTTTTGTGTGCGACATGCATGGTCTCATCACTTATTAGTGGTTTGTCTCTGGACATTTTTTTAGACGTTTTGATATTCACAGAATTCAGTGACACTCCGAGAAAAGCGTTCAAAAGATACATGTCTACATTTGCTCATATTTGGCGGTGGCACTGTGGTGATGTTTGGGATTTCAACAAATCCCCTGCAAACAAATCGATATTGCTGGTTCGAAGAATGCACGACCGCGTTAGAAACGACCTGAACAAGCAAAAAGGCGAAAAACCATACATTACACAATACGATATGGCTTTAACACAGCTAGGGTTCATGGGCGCGATTGTCACTCATGGTAGGAAGTTTGGAATAAAATGTACTGATTATGAACTGGAGTGTTATACGCATTTCTGGGCTGGCATTGGTTATCTTCTTGGAATCAACGACAAATTCAATGTGTGTTTACGTGGCCGTGACGCCACAGTTCAGTTTACTAAAGAGATCGAGCATCATTTAATATTACCAGCGCTGCGAAATCCACATGAGAAATTTTACTCAATGGCCGAATCATTTGCTCGCGGCTTCAGCCTTAGAGTTTTAAATTTGAACACACCTGAGTCATTTATTTTGTGTTCTATGGAAACCGCTGGATATTACGATCAGATTCAAACTATTCCAATGCTTCGAAATTTCAGTGTTGCTAATAGGTTGAGAGTTGCAGTTTTTAAACTCGTGACGTTTCTTGCGTGGTATTCTCCCCTCATTGAGGAAACACTCAATGCCTTATTTAATTTCTTTTTGAAGAAAACAGGTTATTTGTGACAAATTCAGGCGAAATCAGTTTTCCGTAAAAAAAAGTCTGCAATAAACGCAACAGGGACTGACAAATATACCTTTTCCTCTTCTTTCGGCATTTTAATTTTTGCCTACCACGGTCGGATCCAAAGAGGGCGAAAGCTGCGACATCCCCCTCCACCTTATTTTTGTAGCTCCCTTTCCCCAAGTAAAGAGTCAAGGATAAACGACGATATCCGCGATAACACATGGGCATCCACTGTGAGAGAGGCATGCAGGGGCGACTAACCTGGGGCAGCGGGAGCAAGTTGGCGAATGTTACCCATAAGGACAAAGAGAATGATTTCTAACAATTACACTTATAGCAAAACAGTAGTCTGACCAAAGCTGTGCAGTGCAATAAAATACCTTATTAAATGTTGTACGATTTTGATGATTATTCATGTATGTTGGATGTTTTTACAACGCTTCAAACAGGAAATATTTTAAGTCGCAAAGAATTACTATACGGTCCAGAAGGACCCTCTGTAAACCGCTCAAAAACATAGGTTATGACCCCTCATTGGAACGAGCTCGACGAGCTCGTTCCAATGAGGGGTCGTCATAACCTATGTTTTAGAGACAAATAATGAAAAAATAATGAAAATTAATTGGCAATTTTTGAGAATAGCGCTGGCCGGTTTGGCCATTACGTTAGGCAAAGGGTTAAATAATATAATTATCGTTAATAACGCAAAATAATAACATACGATTTAGCCCACGCAATGGGCGTGTTTACTCTTACAGGTGCGTGAACAACAAACAGGTCCTATTAAATTGCATAATATCCTAACGTGCATTTTGATTAGATAAGGAGAACTTGCATGCACAGCAAGGAAATAAATGTGCAACATGTAATTTTAGAGCTCGTGACGTATGATGCACTTGTGGGAAATAGAAGTCGGTATAATTTGTCAGATAGTCAGAATAACGCATCATATTTTGTAAGGGTACATGGAATTTTGTAGTCTGGCTGTCTATAAGAAAATTAAACAGTTTTTTAAAGGAAAGTGGATGAATACTACTCACCACAAGATTGGGACCAGACTCTGTTGAACATTCATGTACCTGGGACCGTCTAATAGATATCACATCTATATATCGAGGCGGTTAGTAGGATGGCGTCTTTCGCAATCAAAATATCTAAGAACCATAATGACCTGATGTGGAATATGGTAGCTGAACAGACAAATTGTAAAGGCAAACCGGAATCCCCTTTCAAATTACTGGAAAGATGTGGTCTCGCTGTCCCTCAGCATCGAATTGTCACTCACACTAATGTTATAGGTAATCTGAAGTATAATTTGCGCTTGCAGCGTGTAAACACGTTCAAGAAGTCAATCTTTGCGGACTGCAAAAAGAATGGAGATAATAAACTGAGAACAGACTGTTTATAGGTATCACGGAACTAAATATTTTCCCATAGGCGACCATGAAAGCGTTCAGGCAAAAAAAATATGATCGCATCACCTTAATTTTGGCATTCAAATATCTTTTCAAGTATAGCCCTTCAGACAACTTTTTCTGACCCCAAAACAGGGGGTCGTGCAACAAATAAGAGAGAAAAATTGACAGCAAGGGAAGCACTGGTCGCGTGCACATATTTTTCAGGGAATTCCACACAAAAACACACCAGTTTGAAATGTAAATTGTATATTTTAGGTCCAAAAGTCATCAAATCAACCCTCTTTTTTCTCTGGAATATTCATCAATATTGCAAGATGTCAATACAGTGCTTCAAACGTTTATTGAAACAATTTATTTTCCCAAGGCTGTTTATTTTTAGAGATTGCATCACTTCCGAGTGCAACATTTCAAGGCGGGTATTTCTAATTCAAATATTTAGTTCAGTGATACCTAAAGATGGCTATTCAATGGAAACGTACTTAGTGAAGACCAGGGAATTTTCACTAAGCTTCGTATCAGCAATCATAAGTTAGCTATTGAGAAAGGGTGACATTATCAACCGCCGAAGCCTGTTATCGACAAGATATGTACTCACTGTGAAGCTAACTCTGAGAAAATAGAAAACGAATACCATTTTCTTACGGAATGTTTACATTATTCAAAGCTTCGATCAGAACTATTTGTTCTGATCAACAGTGAGATCGACGGTCTTCGTGATCTGAGTAAATTTTAGAAATTCTAATTAATATTTGAAAATAGAACCCCCAGTTTATGCAAAAAAAAATCGGCAGCGTGATCCGGAATTTTTTCGCCAGACGATTATGATATGTTTGGTGATGTGTATGGGAAGTTCTAGTTCACATCTCCACGCTTTTTCGCATCTCAAATTAATAACAAAAAATATAGTACTTTGCTCGTGGAAAATTGGTGGATGAAATTGTAACGTTTTGAGTACTATTCTTGTTCATGTTACTTCTAGATTCTCGCATACTGTCCTGTAGAGGATGTTTTATGCTAATAAATGTTATATTATGTAATGTTATGTTATATCATACATTAGAGTATACTGATGGAATTTAACCATTTACCCAACGTAACGGACAAAACCGGCTAGCGCTATACACAAAATTCACCATTCAATTTTTTTATTACATTTTTTCATTTTTATCACAAAACATAGCTTATGACCCCTCATTGGAACGAGCTCGTTCCAATGAGGGGTCATAAGCTATGTTTTTTGACAAAAAAAATCAAAAAAATTAATGCTTCAAGAATTTTATTTGCAAATGTCGTCTGCTTTTCGTGTTAGGTAAAGGATTAATCGAAAGTGGAGAGCAGTTGTTTGAATAAAAACGCCTTGAATGGGTTTTTGGAACAACGAGAATCCGCTATTTCAAAAATACTTAGTCACATATCTCATATGGTAAGACTTCTGTTCAAATTGATATTAATGTGGATTTATCAGGAGGGGTGGAAAAATAAGAAAAGATGAGCAGGGGTTGGGGTAAAAGATACTCTGGAACATTTTATTTCAAGATAACTAAATCATCTCTCCAATAGAAGAAAGAAATACACTAGAATACAATAAGATTCAATCGAATTAGATTAGATTTTAACCCTTTACGTAACGCAGGCGATATCAAAATTAATGATGAGCTCGTTCCAATGAGAAGTCTTCTGTTTGTTTGTAAATTACGCGGGCGTACAGTTAAAATTAGAAGTCCTGTCATGAAATGCGCACAAATAGCACGTCGATCTGCGCGTTAATCTACGCGTTAGGACCATAGTAAGTCTCTCAAATTCTGTACATATGGTCTGTGCACAAGCAATGTTTCTGCCAATGGACCTCCGGGTAACCCGGAGGTCCATTGGCAGAAACATTGCCCGTGTTTGCTATGAGTAACCAGGAGAACCTGCCGTGCTTTAGATGCCATTCGATATGGCCATTGCGCGCAAATCCTACGCGCAATTGAGCCTAGATAAGCGCACAGTTCATGACAGGACTTCTACTTTTAACAGTATGCGATCGATTCGTTAAGTACACGGTTAACCAATTTGGTAGGTTGATTGTGAGTTAGAAAATTAAATAGTCTTTTCAAGCAAAGTGGGTATATAAATATTCATTTATTAGAACTGTATCTACATATCATACGTAATTGGTCTTTATTTCCATAGTTCTGGTACTTGAGATGTCCACGAAGACAGCGTAGTACTTAAAGTAAGCCCAATGATAAATTGCCTACGCAGCCTCAAGTATCGCATATCTGGAACAGCGTTTGTGACACTACACAAGTCTTTCATTTTACCACTTTTTGACTATGCGGATGTTATTCGGGGATAACTGCTCGACAAGAAAACTGGATCAGCTTGAAAGCCTGCAACTGGATGCGTTACGCTCTATTTGTGCAACAAGAGGGACTAGTCACCGACTTTTGTACGAGTAAACGGATTTTATAACATTGAATGAGCGCAGAAGACGTCACAAACTTTCAGTGTTTTACAAAATTAGAAATGGAGTTACCCCGAGGTATTTATCTCTGTTGGTGCCAAACCAAGTCGCAAATGTTACGTCATACTCATTGAGATCAACTGACTCCCTTCGTGAGATACTCTGTCGCACAGTGAGTTACTACAGCTCTTTCCTTCCAGCAACGGTACGATTATGGAGCGCTCTTGACCCCTCTACTCGCAACTGTTTGACGTTATATTCTTTCAAAAAAGGCTTGACAAGTGGGGACTTTTGCATTCCATGGCACTATGGAGTTGGCAAGAGAACAAACCAAATTCTATGCTGTAGACTCTGATTGGGGTGTAGTAATTTAACACTTTACCCAACCCAACGCAGACGATATCAATCAAAATTTATTATTTTTTAAATATCATTTTTTCAAATTTTTCAAAAATTTTCAACAAAACCATATCCTGTGACCCCTCGTTGGAACGAGCTCGACGGGCTCGTTCCAACGAGGGGTCACATGATATGGTTTTGTTGAAATTTTTTGAAAAATAATATTTTTTCAACTGCTGAATTTGCATATTACGCGGGTGGATGCGGCCGATTCGTTGGGTAAAGGATTAAAGGCACATAAATTCGAAAGATTCCTCATAGATAATCCCAGATGTAATGGTGGTTACGTATATGAAACCCCAGAACACTACTTCTTGCAGTGTCCGCTTTACGCAGATAAGCGGAATATTCTGGTTTTTGTTTATATAAATTTGTTTTATTACAAATTATTGGAGAGTGTCTGTGGGAACTCTCCAATAATTTGTAATAAAACAAGTTTTGAATAACAAATTCAGACCACCAAAAATAATCTAGCCGTCAACCAGATAATCACTAATGTGAAAAATATCTTGTTATTTGTTCTTTCCGATGTTTGACGTCGCATTTTGAAAAACGTTGAAGAAACTGACTTCTCAGTGACGTTTGAACGTCAGGATAATTAAAGTCTCAAAGGATTAGTGGATACAACCCTCTTTCTTCTCTTCATCTACCTAGGGATTACCTGTTGACATCATTAATTCCTCACCATACAAGATATAGCGAGAAAATCAAAATTATTAGAATAATAAATGAATAATATAAATAAATAAATAATGTCTTATTTTTCAATCGTAGACACATTAGAATGCTCCAAAGTGTTTGGCAAGTTATTACTTCAATTTGTGAAATCTTTTGCATATCCTTCTTGGCTTTCCAGTTATTTTCTGTCGACAAGTTGAACACATCTAGTCTTCAATAAAACCATTGTAATCAGCCACCAAGTCTACAAAATCCGCATGTGCCTTTAGGGCTTTCAGAGACTGAGTTGCAAAACCCACAGTCCAAATGCAATGTTGAAGCAGACATACGTCATTGGGAGGTGGCACAGCCAATCTGACAGTGTCTCTCATCTCCCTACGCTATATGTACTCGGTATTTTTATTTTGAAACAATTTCGTTTTTTAGAAATGTTTGCTTTGAAATAGTTTTGTTCTTTAGATATAGAATATACCTACAGTAGCTTGGTGTACCAAATGTTCACCACGAGTGGTGAACATTTGGTACACCAAGCTACTTTGGGTATATTTTATTTATATCGTGGTCGTCCGATTAATAAGAGTTTAAATGTTAAATAAATCCATATTCACAAGTGTGAATCTGTTTTTGTTTACATGAGCACCAATGGGCCGTACTTCCGCTGGCAATTTTATCGCAGAAACGAAATAGAAAACAAAACGCGCAAATTACGGGGCCTTTTTCACTTTAATAACATTACAACATACTATTTCGAGTTATGGATGCTCTATTAACACGAGACAACGCATGTTTGTTAATTTTTGATATCTTATGAGGTAAGCTTATTTAAAAACGTAATAAATAATTGCCGGTTTCATTTCACTCTTCACGACGCTACGAGTGATAAATTTAGACAAGTTTGCATTCAAGGTGAGGTCACCAAAGGTCATCTTGGATGTAGCTCCACTGTAGGTGTAAATTTTAACTATTGAAATCCCATTGCTGGTGTGTTCACCACGGTTGGTGTGTAAAGCTAAAATTTATGTCATTAGATTTTTATAGATAGTAGAATAGGTAATCATGGTATAATGATGTTTACTTTGTAGAATGTGTATATCATAAATGAATTGTCCGTCCGTCTGTTCGTCCGTCCGTCCGTCCGTCCACAATTCCTTTAGCACACCCTACAGGCCGGAGCTCTCATCCGATCAGTTTCAGATTTCATACGTGGCTTTGGGGCAATGTCTAAATGGGAGCTATCGATTT
The DNA here is from genome assembly GCA_031216915.1 of Pictodentalium vernedei. Lineage (NCBI taxonomy): Eukaryota > Metazoa > Mollusca > Scaphopoda > Dentaliida > Dentaliidae > Pictodentalium > Pictodentalium vernedei. Next base: position 327,267,794 of record CM062292.1, read on the forward strand.
TTTCTGCATTTCATTGAAAAACATGGCCGCCAGTGGCTAACTTGAATTTGGCATATAACGTGCCAATACTTCCATTAAGCACATCCACAGGCCGCATCTCTCATCCGATTATTTTCAAATTTCATATATAGCTTTGGTGTGATGTCTAGATGGGAACTATCGAATTTTTATGAATTTCTATGAAAAACATGGCCACCGGTGGCCATCTTGACATATGAACTGTCAACAATTTTGTTAGCACACCCAACAGGCCGCATCTCCCACCGATCTTTTTCAAATTCCATATGTTACTCTGGTGTGATGTCTTTTCTGCAGAAACTCGAGTGAATGACTTGGCATTACTTGAACTTTCCACTTAGTTCAGCCCCTTCCTGGAGAAGTTGCGCTGCAGTGTCATTGGCACTTTCATCAAGATCATGCAAACACCTTTGGGGTAATGGAGGGGGGGGGGGATTTAAAGGAACTCGAGACAATTCGGCACCACGAAGCGCGGGGATATCGGAATGCTGTTTCGAGTCCGCCACCCACTCGCTTAATTTCGAAGTAACTTTATCTGTTATTCACGGGTGCGCGGTGACCCAGTAGATAGAGGTGCAAGCTGCAAGCCGAGAGGTCCTCGGTTCGAATCCCATCTGCGCCAGCCGCGTTGTGTCCTTGGGCAAGACACTTCATCCCCATTGCCTACGTGGGGGCATGGTGACGTTGTACTAAGGCGTACTGCACGTCGATGGTCTTCAACCAATGCTAACCCTGCTTGTGTGTAGTTGGTATGTTGGGGAGCTGGCTGTTGCTCGTTAGTTCTCTCCGGGTACTCCCACTTCCTCCACCCGTAAAACTATCGTGGTCGTGATTAGCCATTGTGCATAAATGTGTGACCTTAAATACCAGTAAATACCAATAAATAAACAAATAAATAAAGAATCCATTATTTACACCACATCCCACCCTAATCCGTATGGAGTGTTAAATCATTTAATCTCTTTCCCTTTCTCTTTGCGTTTTGTAGAGGCCTGAGCTGAGAGGCCTCTTGATCAGCCCCGAATGTGTTTTTTTCGGGGCCTATCACTTGGGCCTGCCAGAGTAAGAATATAAAAAAAACGTAGAGAATGATGGTCCTTCTGTTGATCTACAGTTTCCAAAGTGCAGCTAAGATCCCTAGCACAAAAGCCATATTTTCATTACATGTATAAAATTGGGACTTTGAGTTTGAAAACATTATCACCGATATCGGTAAATGTTATGCGAAATAATCTGTATGTCGTAGGCTATCACGATGCGAGAAGATAAATCCGGTTTGTTTATGAAGACCACGACGAGCGTTTGAAAGTGAATTGACCAAAGTTCATCCATCAGTCGTGAAAGTACAAATTCCCCAATAACTGTTCTTCTAGCGTCCATAAATTCTTCACCGTTCGAAAAATTGCTATTTATAAATTATCAGAATATCACTGACTGGTTCCACACGGTTGTCGTTAAGCCTGTCGGAATCAGTTTTTTCAACTCTCATTTCATAATTCAGCAGTCTCTGCCAAACCTCTTCCACATTAATATTAAACTTTCCAACTTCATCCATATTAATTACAGTTAATTACGAGAAAGATAGAAAACATTTTTATTTTACAGAAAGTCAACGCGTTCACAGCGTTTGTTTACCTTGGGTGTGGTAGTCAGTGACTCTGAATGGAACGAAAATAGAACGCCCACGAATACATCTTGACTTTCCGGAAATAGTATTTGAATTCACAAAATTTGCGACAGGTTACGCCGATTTTACTGTCGCAAATTTTATTGATTAACCAATCAAATTTCGAGATTTATAGTAATTGTATTAGAATTCTACTTTTAATTCGTAGAATCCAAAATTATCATGCGTTTTGGGGCTTGTTTTTTTTTGTTTGTTTTTGTTTTGTTTTTGTTGTGGTCTACAGCTTCTCCCGCGGTCCGTCAATGAACTTTACACTTAAAACACCTTCTGAAGAACTGCCAGGCTATTTCAACCCAAGCTATTGAAAAAAACATATAAGAGGGTGTACGATTCTAATTTAGACAGACAGTTCCATAAGACCAAAAAAGAAAGTTTCAAAAAGAGTCATCTTAAAATAATCAGCCTGATTCGACGGCAAACAGTTACAAACAAAGATCTGCCGATCGTTCCTTCAAGGCGACGTACCGCTGAAGGCGACGCCATGCGCCGAAGCGTGTAGACCTGAAAGTATTGTTTTTCACTCGCGCAAGCGCGAGTGAAAAATAAAGCTTTCATGTCCACACTCATGATATAATTCCACATATTCACTAAAATCGTAGATTTTCTATTTATTATACCCTACGTAACATTTTACTGCGCAATATTCAGCCCAATTTGACTGCGAACAGTTTCAAGACAATAACAAAGATCTGGTGATCGTTCCTTCAACGCGACGTTCAACGCGACGTCATGCGCCGAAGCGTGACATCATTTAGGAAGTTACTGTGGAATATTTCTCGATATCAATCGAGTCGATATCGAGAAGTATCTTTTAGATAATTTGCGATAATGCACAGGCGGATATATGGGTAGTTTGGAGAAAACTAGCTGTCTTTTTCAGTCAACAAAATTCACTTATTTAAATTCCGTAAAAGAGCAATGGGCCACGAATTCACTCTCTTGGGCCTGAAAATTCAAAACATTTCCTGGAGGGCGTCTCCCGGACCCCATCCAAAGATAAGGGACACCAACTGATATTTTCTAAGTGCAGCCCCATGACTGCACGTTGAAATATTATTTAGTTTACCCCAAATACCCCAAATCATAAATATGGACTCTTCCAATTCTTGCAGTTGGCCTGACCTGGAAGATACCACCAGAGTTCAAAGGGTTAATGAAAGTATGGCGTATCATGTTACTGTACGGAAAAACAGTCTATCTGGTTTCAAGGGGTTAAAGAGAGACGTTCGTTTTCAATAGCGCTAGATGTTTTCAATCTGTTCATTTGGTAAACGTGTGAATGTTTCTATAATCATGAGTTTTGAGGGTAATGGCCGATCTGCTCAAAAATAAATAACAATATTAAATGAAGTGTTAAACCAGTGACTCCCGAATGTTGAACCGATGTTGCCTGATGCAGCTGCACGAAAACGGCCTTTTGCAAATAACAAATGCAAATGTAGAGCTAAAAAACTGCAGTGCTGGGAATTGGACTGTTCGAACAGCAGAGAAGCCACCTCAATACGATGCATTGGATGACTATGACCTCGGAATCTGATGAAAATTCATACCTGATGGTAATAATATCAATTTATTTATTTATTTATGTGTTTAAGGTGCTAACCCAGCTTGTCTGGAGTTAGTATGTTGGGGAGCTGACAGTTGCTCGCCGTTGCTCGGTGGTTCTCTCCTGGTACTCCGGCTTCCTCCACCCGTAAAACTGTCGAGGTTATGATTAGCCATTGTGCAGAAATATGTGACCTTAAACACCAATAAATAAATAATAATTCTAGAAGAGCTACGATTTTACCCCAAGGTCTAAATAACTTGATTGGTAAATATCCGATTTCAATAAATTTTGATGTCGTGCTTTGGAGTAATAATGTCTTGGACAAGTTAAAAATTTACGATGACTTCCTTAAAATTGAGAAAGGCCTTGCCCTTTGTTGCTTCCATTTTACTTGAATGTTTAATCCTTATGTGATTAGCCTACTTTGAAAATAAATAGCTGATTTAAATAATTTTATTTTTGCTGCTATATATTAACTTTGTCTTGGATAAGATCGAAAATGATTTGGTGAACATTGATAGTTATTGTGCATTCCATTTTTATGTTCGTGTGATAACTTGAAAACTAATTAGCACATTTCATTAACCCTCTGCACTCTGATGTCAAAATGTTAGAAAATATTTCCCATAATGCAGTTTGAAATTTAACCAAATATACTGTTTTTGACAGAGCTCGGTGTTTTCTTCCCACAAAAAAATAATCGTGCCTTCAAATGAAGCCTTCTGGCGGGGATTGGGATGAATTTCCACTAGAGTCCTGTGAATCTTCGAGATTCGATTGGGTAACTATACCATACGTTTGCTTCGAGATCGACCCCGAATCAGTCTCAAGATTCCATTTTTTTTTTCGAAGCTCTCGTCCTAACCTCAATTTGTTACATTTCCAACAAAAAATGGATAAAACTGTCATTAGACAATTCATTCATGTATGCGCAATTCCTATTTAATTGAGTAATTGACAATGTTTAATTCTTTGTTAAATAGTGAATTTTGCCCAGAACATTATCCATAGTTTTAGTTTTTGAAGGCTTAACTTGTTACTATTCACGTTCTTCAGAACGTGAATAGTAACAAGTTAAACGTTCAAAAACTAAAACTATGGATAATAGGCCTAGCTGTTTCAGCGACGGTGCAACAGAGAATATTTATTTATTGGCGTTTAAGGTGTTCACTCAGTCTTGTAAGGATCATCACAATCAGTACTGGATATGTTCACCTGCTGGGTGATCGAATAAAGAGAAGAGAAACATTATGTGGGTGGGAGTGTTTGTGCGAGGGGTGTGCGTGTGTGCAGAGGCGGCGGAACCAGTGGACACGTGCTCCTCCGCTTTTTTCCACAGATATGTTGCGCGTTTACATAATAAGTTAAATGGGCGCAAACAATATATTATTTGTAAATCCATACAACATTTGGAGAAAAAATCCCGCTTTCGGTCGCTTCGGTCTGTTTCTTCTACTTCAGCCATCTCCAACCCGAAAGCCAACCTTCGGGTTGGAAGATGATTCAAGTAGAAGAAATGGACTGGGCAGAGACTACACCGCGGCGTGCTCATCTAAGCGAGGGTTTCTGGTGTGTCATGTTACATTTACCGATATACGATTGTAACTTTTCTCCCACTGGGCGGAACCATAGTAGCTTTAAAATTTGTGCCCCTCCACTTTATCGAGCTTCCGCCTCCTCGGCGTGTGTGTTTGACGATGGATGGAAAATATACTCGACTCAGTCCATCGAATATCACTGGTGTGTGGTTTCCTTTGTGGGGGTCAATGGATGGAATGGGATGAAAACGCGGAGCCATTATTTCCACTCAGCCACGTCGAAACGTTTCGATTATCTCCCTTCAATATGCAGAGAACTACCTTCCCGTTCGTGTGCGCCGGACAGGGAATCAAAATTGGTCCTAAAATAAAACAATGGTTTGATGCGAATTCTTATTATTTTTAGGAAGAAACTTCATCGAAAAAGAGTACGAAAGGACCTCGAATCAAGTTGGAGATTATTTCGGGATAGATGGAGCCCAGCAAATTAATATTAAACGAATTGCAACATTGCTGTGATGATGATGAGCCAGAAGCAAACACCGTACCCGCGTGGTTAAACAAGCAAAAATTTGAAGATGGAAAGTTGTTCTTTCAAAAGCATATGTTTTTGTGTGCGACATGCATGTCCTATCACTTATTAGTGGTTTGTCTCTGGACATTTTTTTAGACGTTTTGGTGTTTACAGAATTCAGTGACACCCTGAGAAAAGCTTTCAACAGATACATGTCTACATTTGCTCATATTTGGCGTTGGCACTGTGGAGATGTTCGGGATTTCAACAAATCCCTTGCAAACAAATCGATATTGCTGGTTCGAAAAATGCACGACCGTGTTAGAAACAACCCGAAGAAGCAAAAAGGCGAAAAACCATACATAACACAATATGATATGGCTTTAACACAGCTAGGGTTCATGGGCGCGATTGTCACTCATGGTAGGAAGTTTGGAATAAAATGTACTGATTATGAACTGGAGTGTTATACGCATTTCTGGGTTGGCATTGGATATCTTCTTGGAATCAACGACAAATTCAATGTGTGTTTACGTGGCCGTTACGCCACAGTTCAGTTTACTAAAGAGATCGAGCATCATTTAATATTACCAGCGCTACGAAATCCACATGAGAAATTTTACTCAATGGCCGAAGCATTTGCTCGCGGCTTCCACCTTGGATTCTTAATTTCGAACACGCCTGAGTCATTAATTATGTTTTCAGCGGAAACCGCTGGATATTACGATCAGATTCAAACTGTTCCAATGCTTCGAAATTTCAGTGTTGTTAATAGGTTGAGAGTTGCAATTTTGAAAGTCATGACGTTTCTTGCGTGGTATTTTCCCCTCGTTGAGAAAGGACTCAATGCATTATTTAATTTCTTTTTGAAGAAAACAGGTTATTACGCCAATAGCTGGGAAATAGCCGTAATTTAACCCTTGATCTGATTTTGCACCTTACTGTAGACTTGGGGAACTCGCTGACTGTAACACATATCAATGGGCTTACGAGATTCTGAAGAAAGGTATACACGAATTAATGTTTATTCTCACATGGTTGAAGTTTGCATTTTTACAGTTAGGATAATAAGTATATTAACATGATATTAACAGTTGAGATATTCAGTACATATATATTTAACTAATAAATAATAATACATTCTTTTCTAGAAAGTATAAATTGAATGCTACTAGACTTAATCGAATCCGTTGCGTATGAGGGACACAATCATCTCGAGTATATAACTTGCACACTTCAGTTGTCGCGATCAACCGACTAAGAACCGTAAGCATAACTGGTGAAGGTAACACTCAAGACGGTTGCCGTTAAGATATAAACCTCGAACAAAATATGCCCTGTTAACCCTAACTTAACCTGTATTAAATTACATAGAGACACTGGATTAACCCTTTACCCAACGTAACGGAAAAAACCGACCACGCTATTCTCAACAATCGCCAATTAATTTTCATTATTTTTTTCATTTTTTGTCTCAAAAACATGGGTTATGACCCCTCGTTGGAACTATCTCGTCGAGCTCGTTCCAACGAGGGGTTATAACCTGTGTTTTTTAGACAAAAAATGAAAAAATTAGTTATTCAAGAATTTCTTTTGCAAGTGTCGTCTGCTTTTCATGTTAGGTAAAGGGTTAACTGACGAGTTGACGAGTTGACGAGTACACCTGCGGAAGCACAGTTTATTTACTTGGAGTGCCATATTATTTTACTAACAACGGAATCACCTTGGTTAGCTAATTCCAGCAACTCGTAAAATAATATGAAACACAAAGTGTTCCTAAACTAAAATATTACAACATACTCCACTATCAGTTAAACCGCTATGATTTCATACTCTAAAATTAATGGCTCATTCAATACTTGAATTGTCAACAGCTTCAAGCTCATTCCATCGATTCACATTAGAACAAGTGCATGGAATAAAATGACAATCCTACACTATATTTCGCGTTATTCAACATTTGATGGAATGCACACTCAGTGTGCATTCCAGCAAACGTCGAATAACCCGAAATATTTCAAAATAGGACAGGATGCGTGACGTTATAGGATAGAACAAAAATAACATCAATAGAACCACTTTTAAACTCTCATTTTCTCAACATAAATATTTACAAAATGTCTCAGAATCTTTTAGATATGCTTCGAATAAAACATCAATAATTATCTGTGATACGCAAAATAACCTTGTGAGTTTTGTTTAGATCTTGTTGGAAGGATCACCCAGTGCTCATTCCAATACGATGTAAACAAATACTAAATGACAACTTAAGTTGCTGACATCTAAATCTGTTGTATGCCGCACAAGGTGGGTTCCAAACGAACACAAAACCAACACAGGGACAATCCACTTAAGTTTATGTCCAAACACCGTACATATTTACATTTTGTAAATAATGAACTTCGCATTATTCTTGATTCGATTAGCACTGAAATTAGTACAGCATGCCTTGCTAACTGACGGCACAATCTTCAAAATACTGCGCAATCTTCAAAAATGACGGCGCAATCTTCAAAATACTGCTTCCAGCAATTAACTATTTAAAAACGGATATAAATTCTATATCAGGTATGCACTTACCTGAAGAAAGGAATACATTAATTAACCCTTTACCTAACGTAACGGTCAAAACGGCCAGCGCTATTCTCAAAAATCGCCAATTAATTTTCATTATTTTTTTCATTTTTTGTCTCAAAAACATAGGTTATGACCCCTCGTTGGAACGAGCTCGTCGTGCTTTTCAGGTTAGGTAAAGGGTTAACATTTATTCTCACATGACAGAAGTGCTTGTTTGCCCAGATGTACCGGTTTTTGCGCACCGAAGGCGCGCAGGGACAGTGTGGGGCAAGCCCCTTTCGACCCTCTTTAACTGTGGTATTTAAGTCTTGTCTGGCAGTGGTTTATGAGGAGAAGGTGTGAGTACTCAGCGGCGCTTGAGTCTTTTCTGTTTTTTTCTTGAGAGGGGGTGGTTTGGATGGTGAGACCGTGGCCGTCGGCGTTGTTGGGAGATTGCCCGGAGGTGACTGTCTTGGCTCATATGGTCTAGTCCTAGCCGAATCTGGAGTAGTCACGTGTGTTGTGGGAGGTGTTTATGGCTTTTGTTGTGACTGTACCTCCGCCAGTTTGGTAGTTATCCCTTTGATCATCCCGAGTAGCTGTTGGTGTTCTCGTTCTTCTTCCTCTTGATACCGGTCTCGCTCTTCCTGGCATTTCTGTCTGTTCTGTTTAATCTGCTCCAGGCGTGTGTCCAGATCCCGGTGTTCTGGTTCCAAAGGGAGAGGTGAGTGAGGATCAGGAAGTGTCGAGAGGGCAACTTCCATTTCCGCGTCAGTCTCCACAGACACCTCCTCATTCGACAACTCCGGCTGGGGAGCCGGCAGGCTCTGGCTCTTTCTTTTCCTCACCTTTTTCTCTCTTTTTCTCCAAGAATGCCTCCAAGCGTTGGGCATTCCTTTGCGTGGTGGATAGGCTCTTTCTTCTGTCTTCTTCTCTTTTCAGGGCCTCCAAACCCTCTTTGGTGTGGACCAGTGTTAGAGGGGTCCTCTCACTAAAGGTGCTACCTCTACCTATGGGGGTGGTGTGGTGGTCTCATTCGTAGTCGTACTAAATTCCAAAGTCAGATCGGCGAGCTCGTTCCAATGAGATTGGTTGAAGACATGCGCACCATCGACGTGCAGTACGCCTTAGTGCACGGCGTCATCGTACCCCCATGTGAACAATCGGGGTTAAGTGCCTTGCCCAAAGACACAACGCGGGAGTCTGAATCGATCTCTCAGAAGGTCACCCATCCAGGTACTAACCGGGATCGACGTTACTTAACTTCGGTGATCTGACGAGAAACGGTTACCGCAACGCTTTTGTGTTAGGTAAAGGGTTAATGGGATAAGTAATTCAATTATTAAATTTTTATCAAAACACTTTTCAGTTTTTACAGAATTTACAAAGCATAATATCAACTGCCCTGTTTTTACACATACGATCACAAATAAATTATTTTTCGTCATGAATATTAGTAAACGAGGGCGGTTATGTAATTATTTTGAAAATATATCCAAGATCTGGCATGCTTTCTTGGAAAGCCCTATATAAGGACAATTCACAAGAAATGATGGCGTAGACCCATATTATCAATATAGGTTATTGCAACTATCGTACAGCTTCCATCATATTATAACCAGGTGCACTCAAGGGACTATATATATTTTTGTATATTTTTATACACCATAAAATATGTTTACTATTCAAATGATTCACTTCGCTGCTGCCATTTAGTCAATGGTCTAATACATGGTTCGAGGAAAAATCGGGTGATAACTGTTAATTCCCCCTTCCCAATCAGTGCACTTTCGCCTGCACTTTTTTCAGATTTATTTTGTAGGCGAAAGTGCACTGTGGCCAAAAGTAGACCGACCCCCCGAAAGTGAAGGCGGGGTCAACAAATATCAGTGCAAGAGTGCATAAACCAGTGTCCGGTTTTACTAGGCATGGGTGATACACAAGGTTGATATTTATCAGGGAATGTGTGTGTTGGAGACCTCCCTAACACAACACTCTATGGCATCACCACTAGGCAAGTTTTTTCCCTCATAAATGGTCTGTTTGATCAGGTCTTGATTCGAAGCTATTCGAGTTTTTTATGTCTAATAGATGTGGATTGGCGAGTCACAACCTCCGCCATGAAAATGGGGTTCTTGCGCTCAGTTAATCATTATTTTATCTCGCGTGTTTTGTTTTAATGTTTGTAGTTGCTGGGAGGTGGGGGGGGGGGGGGTCTTCGAGTCATAATATGACTACCAAGTTTGTTAAACGCTTAATGGTCTATTCCCGCTGTTGGGAGATGAAAAAGGAACTATTCCTAAAAGACTAAAAGATATTACACATTCGGACATCCATTTTGAAATGTTTTCCAAACTGTATGGCAGCACAATCGCTTTATATCACTTCCTTCTGCTTTGGACTGCTACTTTTCGTCGGAAAATGTAAGGTTTCCCCCCATTACCAACCAAAAAAGCAATTCGCCGAACCAGGACAATATTTGAGTTAGCTTCCTTCGATCGTTTTTTTTTTTTTCTATGTGTCTTTTTGAATTTAGAGTAAGCCCGCTCAGATTGTACATCGGCTCATTTGCGATTCTTTTCGTTTGGAGTTGAGTGTTTTTGTTTTGTCTTAGTTTTTTTGTTTTTTGGTTTTTTTTGTTTTTTTTTTTTGGTTTTTGTGTTTTTCAATTGTGTTGAATAACAAGGAAGCCCATTAGTTTCAGTTATGTGTGTTGTATTTTAACTGTCGATTTCTATTCAAAAAGACACCTTGATGATCAACCAAGTAAAATCGCAGTTCATGGACCACCCGGTACCCTACTAACTGATGCATGTACTACAAATATTTTGTGTATACCAACCACTGGCGTAGCCATGGGGCGATCTGAGGGAGCGTCCCCCACCCCACCAATTCCCACCACCCATTAAAAATACCGAATTCTACCATCTTCGTGGGGCGTAAGCTAATGAAATTACAGATGACATACCACGCTTGACGCGCTTTCGCGCCTCAAAATGGCCCAAAATAGCGCCATTTGGAGCATATGTTCAAAATTTCGCCGGGGAGGCCTACGCCGGAAAGGCTAGGCCTCCTCCGAAGACATTTTGTGATAGATAGACCATCCCGACTCCACCAACATGAGAGGGACATAACCTCCATATGTTTCCCCAACTCAAGACTTCCATGCCTACAACATAAAGATGCTTGTACCCCCTCCCCAAAGATCGATGTGCACCCCCCAACATAGATACCTGGCTACGTATCTGTTTCTAACCAAACAGATTGAAGCTGCAAAGAAGCGTGTACTCAGTGAATACACATTCTACAGTGCACAAGATACATTTACATTGTGCATATTTTTTTTATCAACCTAGGAGCACAAAATATTTATGAAGGGTCACGTGTCCCATTAATCTTCTAAATGCGCCCTCTCAAAAGTTGATTTCCTGCCTTTTTGTTTCCCAACCCCCAAGCTGCTCTCAAAATTCATACAGCGTATCTTCACAGCCGCGAATTTAAAAAGAAATCATTCAAACCGTCAGGTGAAATCAGTATTGGAGGTTTTTATCTGCAGTCAGGCCTGAAAATAAGCAGTCTGATATTTGCAAAATGAGGTCCCCTGAGTGTGAATTTGATGATACTAATCCATACAGTGGTCCAGTTTATCATCTTGGGACCTCTTTCTGTTTAGTTTTGAGACCCTGCTTCAGAATGAGGTTCACAGAGGGTAAATTTAGTGATGCTCCAGTTTCACATCATGCGCAAGAAGGGAGACAATTTCTGTTTTGACAAGGTCACACACAAACGTAAACAAACAGACGATGTTGCTCTCAACGTCGAACATGTTCGGTAAAGAACGGCTCATCTCATAAATTATTAACAAGCCAACAGCATATAGCTATAAACGGCCAGGGAGGCAGTCGTGGCCGCTAAAAAATGGAGGACTGTTAATCATTTCCGGAGGGCCGTTGATAAACACCAATGCCAGATAACACGGTGATCTTTTCTGATTTGTGCATTTCGGAGTTTCACAACCTAGCTCAACCCCGTAATTTAATATACAGGACGCCCATCCGGTGTGCTGAACAGCTGGTCCATGTTGATAAAGGTATGTATATTAATGACACATACCGATGTAGAAATATTTATTTATTTATTTGTGTTTAAGGTCACATACTTATGCACAGTGGCTAATCGTGACCGCGACAGTTTTACGAGTGGAGGAAGCGGGAGTACCCGGAGAGAATCGACGAGCAACTGTCAGCTCCTTAACATTCCAACCCTGTCCAAGCTCCGCTCAAGCAGCGTTACAGCGGTTGAAGACATGTGCACCACCGACGTGCAGTGCGCCTTAGTACACGGCGTCATCGTGCCCCCGTGTAGGCAACCGGGATAAAGTGTGCGCCTTAGTACACGGCGTCATCGTGCCCCCGTGTAGGCAACCGGGATAAAGTGCCTTGCCCAAAGACACAACGCGAGGCGTCTCGGACGGGGATCGAACTCGGGACCCCTAGCATAGAAATGCAACAGTCTACCACTGAGCCACCGCGCTCCCGATGTGGAAATAACAGCACAGCACAGCACAGCACAACATAAAAGGCATTAGTGACGCATACCATTTTTATCAATTCACGGTTCACGTGAAGCACCGCACATCACATCAAAACGGCTCAAACACTGTTCAATGGAGATGACCGCATCGAAATCCAAGATGCCCATGGTTCAGTGAACACCCCGATGTCAAGTATATGGCCAGTATATTTTTGTAGTGCTGGTAGACCTAGTATGAAAGTAGCCTATATATAATTTTTATTTTAAATATATTAAAAATTCTGTTGCGACGAGTGCCCGTCTGGGGGTGGCGGAACGAGTGTATGTGGGGCGGGGCTGGATTGGGCGATGGATGGTCGTCGGTATGAACATTTTAATAACCAGGGTCCCAAAGCTCCATTTCCATGCATCTGAGTGGATATTTTGTGATTTTTCAGATGTATTTGACTATTTGAAAGATTTCACACTTTGAGAGCCGTCAAAAAACGTCGGTAAAGCATACAGGTGAGGTCTATATTTATCAGCTTCGATCGTAACGACCAAAGCTGATAAATACACCTCACCTGTATGCTTTACCAGTCGTTAACAGCAATTGTACTGTCTGTGGATTATCTTGTCTGGGGGTGGATTTGGTACTCGTATGTCTCCAAGATTACGATCTATTTCAGTTAACCGATTTATTAACAGATTGTATACATTTTAGCGTTTGCTGCCACTTACTGCAAAAAATGATCCGAAATCTATCGAAACTGAACCAGTACGAGAGAAACATAGCTGACGAAAATATGAGTATAGGCTCTGGATCCGCCCTTGTTTCACCAGTCATTGGTTGTGTTAAAATATATGCATACAAAAAAACATGGCCCGGCAAAAAAAAGTGGATGGGCTGAAGCCCCCCCCCCCCCCACCCACCCCCCTGTTCCGCCGCCCCTGCCGTCAGAGCTTACATTTCGACGAGAATCCGAGAATCATTCGCGCAATAAAACCAGCGAGAATCCATATAGATCATCGCTACACTTCTGATAGGATTCGCGTCAAAAGAAATTATTATCCACCCTGAAAACTTATGGCTACACTCTTAAACCCTTTGAAACATGGTGGTACCTTCCATGTCAGTTCAATGGATTCAATGGAAAGAGTCGATATTTATTATCTGGGGGTAGACCAATTAATATTTTGAACGTGCGCTTCTCACATTTTAAATTAGCAGCTATCCTACTCAATGAAAGTATGGTGTATCGTTGCTCAACGGAAAAACGGTCTGTTCTCAGGGTTAAAAGGGTGAAAGAGAGACGTTCGTTTTGAATAGTTCTGGATGTTTTCAGCCGGTTCATTTGGTAAACGTGTGAACATTTCTGTAATCATGAGTTTTGAGGATATTGGCCAATCTGCTCAAAATTAAATAACAATATTAAATGAAGGGTTAGACCAGTGACTCCCGAATTTTGCACTGTTTCCTGGCGCAGATGCAATAACATGGCCTGTGTAATAATAAATGCACTTGTAGAGCTAAGAACATGTGCTTGTTTGGACTGTTCGAACAGTAGAGAAGCCATCTCAAAATGATTCATCGGATGACGTTGGCGTCGGAATATGATAAAAATTCATACCTGATAGTGATTTATTTATTTATTGGGGGTTTAGCGACACTTTCGACAGCTGTGGTCACCTCGTGTCGTATAGTTTTACGGATGGAGGAAGCCGAAGGCATCCACCGAGCAACGGCGAGCAACTGTCAGCCCCTCCCCCACCCCCACCCCACCCCCAACATACTAACTCCACAAGCACGGTTAGCATTGGTTAAAGACAAGTGCACCATCGGCGTGCAGTACATCTCGGTTCACAACGCCACCATGCCCCACGTGGACAATGGGGAGAAGTGTCTAGCCCAAGGGCATAACCCAGTTGCCGCAGGTGGGATTCGAACCGGGGAGCTCGCGGCTTTCAGTCTGCGCCTCTACCTCTGAGGCACTGGGCCCCACATGATGGTAATAATATCAATATGGGGCTTATATTTCGACGAGAATCCAAGAATCGATTCACGCAAAGATTCGCGCAACAAAGCCGGCAAACATTCATGTAGATTCTCGCTGCACCTAATTTACGATTCGCATGAAAAGAATTGAGTGAATTAACCCTTTACCTAACACGGCAGAAGCAAATTAACCAATACAAGGAAATATCCTTCCACTTTGTCAACAAAATTGTTCATATATGCCTGTCATGGGAATGGGCTCAACGAGCCCGTTCCAGTGACATCCATATGTTAAGATTTTATTGGTGAATTTTGTTTATTTTTTTATGTTGGGTAAAGGGTTAACATGTGTTATCTACTAGTATACAACAGGAGTTCAACCAGGGTGGCCTCATGGGATCCTGGGACACTCATAGCAGGTATGGATTCTCTCAACCATTTTCGCCCGAATTTAGATGAAATATTAGCCTTGCAAAGCAGCCTGCGGTGAAATATATGATGATTCTGATATTACAATCACTTCATTCTGTTCTTCCCGTTCTTAAAACAATTTTCGTTTCCAAATAAATTATTTCTTCAGTCAGTCAACAAATAATAGTACATGGAGAACTGGTGTATATTAAATACGCTCTCATTTTACAACCGGTCAAACGATCGTAGAAACAATCAAACAGTGTCTCGGGAAAGGGGACGGAATACAATTTTAGCGTTGATATCAAGATAGATAACTCTAAATGAAAGAAACGGCGTGTTGAAAAAAAAATCATTTAAACTGACATTTTTAATTAAAATAGAGTGAAAACAAACAAAAAAGCCATAACCCAGTCAATAAATTTTGATGTCGTGCTTTGATCAATAATGTCTTGGACAAGTTCAAAATTTACGATGACTTCCTTAAAATTGAGAAAGGCATTGCCCTTTGTTGGTTTCATTTTACTTGAATGTTTAAACTTTATGTGATTAGCCTACTTTAAAAATAAACAGCTGATTTAAATAATTTTGTCTTTGCTGATGTATATCAAGTTATCAACTTTGTCTTGGATAAGATCTAAAATTATTTGGTGAACATGGTATCCAGACAACTGCCCCCAGACAACTGCCCCCCCCCCCCCCCCCCCAGTCCAAAACTGGCAGGTCGGACGACTGCCCCCCAGTCGAATTGGCAGGTAGGATAACTGCCCTCCAGTCCGATTGGCAGCTAGGACGACTGCCTCCCAGTTGAAATGGCAGCTAGGACGACTGCCCCCCAGTCGAATTGGCAGCGAGGATAACTGCCCTCCAGTCCAGTTGGCAGTTAGGACGACTGCCCCCCCCCCCCTCCCCCAATCCAATTGGCAGGTAGGACGACTGTCCCCCAATCTAATTGGCAGGTAGGACGACTGCCCCCACCTGAATTGTCAGTGAGGAAAACTACCCCCCACCTGCAGGTGCAGTCCAATTTGTCTGTATTTTTGGCTGTATTTTATTTTAATTACATTCTTATTCAGTCAGTTCTATATTGTTTCTTCCAAGGTCTGAGTCACATATGTGACAGTGATAAGTGGTTTGTGGATGGTACGTTCGGAACGGCCCCCAAAATGTTTCAGCAACTTTTCGTAATCAGAGCTGCTGTCAGTGAGGTGTATGCCACGTGTGTGTATGCATTTCTACCAAATAAATGTCAATCTACATATGAAGAAGTTCTGACTTCTGTTCTTAATGCCTGCAGTGAATATAATTTAATTCCGGACCCTACTTGTGTCTCATGTGACTTCGAACTTGGCATACATAACGCAATCAAAACAATGTTGGGTAATCATGTTAAAGTTCAAGGCTGCTTTTATCACTTGATTCAGAACACTTGGAGAAGGATTCAGAATGATGGACTTTCAGTTTTATATAAAAATGATGAATCAGTAAAGCAGTTTTGTGGAATGTTGGATGGACTGGCATTCTTACCAATTGACGAAGTTAGCGAGGGTATGCGTTACTTGGGGTCCACTGTGCCAGACAGTTTAAGTGAAATAGTTGATTATTTTGATCAAAATTATGTTCGTGGTGCCTATAGGTCAGTAAGAGGTCCCCATGGGACAATTAGGCTGCAAAGAACAAACTCACCAAAATATGCTGTTTCTATGTGGAATGTTAGTGAAGAAACATTAAAAGATGGTACCCCGGACGAACAATGTATGTGAAGGGTGGAACAACTCATTCAGTCATTTAGTTGGACATAAAAATCCAGGTCTATGGCATACAATAAAATGTATACAAAAAGATCAGCTAAATGCACTCACAGAAATAGAACGTTTGAGACAAGGTGAACCAGCAAGAAAACGCATACGCCTCGAATCCAAAAAACTCCAAACAAAACTAACTAGAAAAACTGTGAGCACTGCTCACTAAATGATACCACCCACTCCCACCAAGAAACATTTTACAACAGTAAAAGTGTGTTTAATGTAGAGAGCACAAACACTGACAACCCCCCCCCCCCCCCCAAAAAAAAAAAATAAAAATACCTGAAAGCAGAATAGAAGGTGCACATCTATAATGTATATAAAAGAATGTCTGAGAGTTTCAATGAAATTTGCCCACTGGTATTAGAGGAGTAGCGGATAGCAGGAGTGTACCCCCCTAAAGCATCACAACAATTTGGCTAAGTTCATTTCGCCCTTTGGGAAAGAGTAAAAAATAAAAATACCTGAAAGCAAAATAGGAGGTGCACATCTATAATGTATAGAAAAGAATGCCTGTAAGTTTCAATGAAATCCACCCACTGGTTCAAGAGGAGTAGCGGATAGCAGATGTGTACCCCCAAAGCGTCACGGACGTACGGACGTACAGAAGTACGGACGTACGGAAGTACGGACACTATGAATGCTATATACCGCCCACTTTTCAAGTGGGTGGTATAAAAAGTCTTTGTATAAAGCATTCTGAGGGAGAAAAGACTGTACCTGAATTTTTGCAAGCAGTTGGCCATTGCACTCGGTTCTAACTATTTTGACTGGTTGAGTGCTAGAAGTTATTAGGCATAGAAACTATGAGTGCTTTATTTTTTTAGACTGCAAGCATTTCTCTACAATTTATGGAAGAGTGTCTTTAGGCACCTACAGCCAATTACCTAACAGAGCGTTTCTGGACATTTTTTAATTTCACATATTACGAAAACAAATCGCACCATTTTTCAATAAAACCATGCAAATATGGATATCATTATAACAAACTCAACGGGTCAGTTCTAATGATATCCTTACTTGCATGGTTCTATTGAAAAATGGTGAGATTTCTTTTCGTAAAACGTAAAATTCAAAAATTTCCGAAAACTCTCTGTTAGGTAAAGGGTTAAAGACTGCATATTCTGTGGATATGCTTCATATCTAGTGACCTGTCCATATTGTGTCTATTAATAATGAAATGTACCAGTTAAGTAATGATTTTGCTACAAGGATGTAGTAATAAATGCTGGAGGAGAGGAGGGGGAGGGGAGGGGGATGGGGTGCTGAGGGAATGATGGCCTTCTCTTGTGATCAGCGGATGGCCAGAGTTATTATTATTAGCCAATTACCTTTACCTAACAGAGCGTTTCTGGAAATTTTCTAATTTCACATTTTACGAAAACAAATCTCACCATTTTTCAATAAAACCATGCAAATATGGATATCATTATAACAAACTCAATGGGTCAGTTCTAATGATATCCATACTTGCATTGTTCTATTGAAAAATGGTGAGATTTCTTTTCGTAAAACGTAAAATTCAAAAATTTCCGAAAACTCTCTGTTAGGTAAAGGGCTAAAGACTGCATATTCTGTGGATATGCTTCATATCTAGTGACCTGTCCATATCGTGTCTATTAATATTGAAATGTACCAGTTAAGTAATGATTTTGCTACAATGATGTAGTAATAAATTATCAGTACTTTTTAATAAACAGTGTGAAAATATTTCAGTTTTTCTTTTTCATTTGATGAAAACCAAAATTAATAATAATTGACCCGGTAGCTGGGTAGTGCAAACTTAGACCCACTTTCGTAATATAATTTTTTGGTTTGGTACGTCCTGACGTACCAAACCAAAAGATTATATTACGGACTGTGGGTCTAAGTTTGGAATATAGTTTGCAATTGCACTTGGGGAGGGCAGTTGTCCTTGCTGACAACTGGGCTGGGGGCAGTTGTCCTCACTGACAATTCAGGTGGGGGGCAGTCGTCCTACCTGCCAATTAGATGGGGGGGGGGGGGGGGGGGGGGGGCAGTCGTCCCATCTGCCAATTGGACTGGGGGGCAGTTATCCTAGCTGCCAATTCGACTGGGGGGCAGTCGTCCTAGCTGCCATTTCAACTGGGGGGCAGTCGTCCTAGCTGCCAATCGGACTGGGGGGCAGTTATCCTACCTGCCAATTCGACTGGGGGGGGGGGGGGGGGGGCAGTCGTCCGACCTGCCAGTTGTCTGGGGGGCACTTGTCCTACAATCGGTGAACATTGGTAGAGTTATTGCCCTTTGTGTATTCCGTTTTTATGTTCAAGTGATAACTTGAAAACTGATTATCACATTTCATTAACCCACTGCACTCTGATGGCAAGATGGTAGCAAATATATCCCATAATGCAGTTTGATATTTAACCCAATATACTTTTTTGAATAGAGCTCAGTGTTCTTTTCCCATAAAAAATAATCGTGCCTTCAAATGAAGCTTTCTGGTGGGGTTTGGGATGAATTTCCACTTGGGTCCTGCGAATATTCGAGATTCGATTCTATATCGTCTGCGTCTGCGTCGAGATCGATCCCGAATCAGTCTCCAGATTCGATTTTTTCGAATCTCTCGTACTAACTTCAATTTCTTACATTTCCCCCCAAAAATTGGATAAAATTGTCATTAGACAATTCATTCATGTAGTTTCAATACCTATTTATTTGAGTAATTGACAATGGTTGTTTGGTAAGTAGTGAATTTTGCCCAGAACATTATCCATAGTTTTAGTTTTTCAAGGCTTGACTTGTTACTATTCACGTTCTAAAGAACGTGAATAGCAACAAGTTAAGCCTCCAAAAACTAAAACTATTGATAATATTTATTTATTGGTGTTTAAGGTCACATACTTATGCACAATGGCGAATTGTGACCGTGACAGTTTTACGGGTGGAGGAAGTCGGAGTACCCGGAGAGAACCACCGAGCCTCGACGAGCAACTGTTAGCTCCTCAACATTCTAACTTTGTTCAAGCTCCGTTCAAGCAGGGTTACAGCGGTTAAAGACATGTGCACCATCGACTTGAGGCACGCATTAGTACACGGAGTACGCGGCGTCATCGTGCCCCCATGTAGGCAACCTGGATAACGTGCCTTGCCCAAGGACACAACGCGGGTCGTCCCGGAAGGGGATCGAGCTCGGGACCACTAGCATAGGGGTCCAACAGTCTATCACTGAGCCACCGCGCTCCCAACTATTGGTAAGGGGCCTAGCTGTTTCAGCGACGATGCTACAGAGAATATTTATTTATTGGTGTTTAAGGTGTCCACCCTGCCTTATAATGGTCATCACAGTGTTCCGTAACTTCCGTTTGGTGCAATATAATATAACTTGTCTTTTAACCCTTTACCCAACGTAACGGCAAAAACCGGCTAGCGCTATTCTCAAAAATCGCCAACTAATTTTCTTTATTTTTTCATTTTTTGTCTCAAAAACATAGATTATGACACCTCGTTGGAACAAGCTCGTTCCAACGAGGGGTCGTAATATATTTTTGAGACAAAAATGAAAAAAATTAGTTATTCCAAAAACAAATTTGCAAGTGTCTTCTTTTCAAGTTAGGTAAAGGGTTAAGATTCGATTCGATATCAGAGACACGATTCGATTCCAAAAAAACTTTGTGATTCGCAGATCCCTAATTCCCACCTTTTTGGTACGTCAGAAATATAGAGGCGCGAGTACGTTCACATTTAAATCTGTCTGAAGATATGAAGCACACGAGATATCCAAATTGGCTCACTGCGGCCCATTTGGGTCCCTTCTAAACCAACTTGGATATCTGCTGTGTTTCGTAATACGAAAAACACGACCCATATTTTGGAGACAAGATACTTGAACATACATGGCTCTTAATAATGATCTGCTTCCGAGCTTGAAAATCAGTACCGGTACTGGATATGTTCACCTGCCGGATGTGAGAATAACGATAAGAGAGACAATGCGTGGTTGGAAATGTTTGTGCGAGTGGTGCGCGCTCGTTCGTGTTCGCCGGACAGGGAGTCAGCTTGTGTTTAAAACTGGACCTAAATAGCCCCCCACATTCAGCTGTAGAACAATGATTTGATGCAAATTGATTTTATTTTTTTAGGAAGAAACTTCATCGAAAAAGAGTACGAAAGAACCTTGAACCAAGTCTCGGGTTATTTCGGGATAGATGGAGCCCAGGAAATTAATATTAAGCGAATTGCAACATTGCTGTGATGATAAAGAGCCAGAAGCAAACACCGTACCAGCGTGGTTAGACAAGCAAAAATTTGAAGATGGCAAGCTGTTCTTTCAAACGCATATGTTTTTGTGTGCGATATGCATGGTCCTATCACTTATTAGTGGTTTGTCTCTGGACATTTTGTTAGAAGCTTTGGTATTTACAGAATTCAGTGACACTCCGAGAAAAGCTTTCAAAAGATACATGTCTACATTTGCTCATATTTGGCATTGGCACTGTGGAGATGTTTGGGATTTCAACAAATCCTCTGCAAACAAATCGATATTGCTGGTTCGAAGAATGCACGACAGTGTTAGAAACGACCTGAACAAGCAAAAAGGTGAAAAACCATACATAACACAATACGATATGGCTTTAACACAGCTAGGGTTCATGGGTGTGATTGTCACTTATGGTCGGAAGTTTGGAATAAAATGTACTGATTATGAACTGGAGTGTTATACGCATTTCTGGGCTGGCATTGGACATCTTCTTGGAATCAACGACAAATTCAATGTGTGTTTACGTGGCCTTGACGTCACAGCTCAGTTTACAAAAGAGATCGAGTATCATTTAATATTACCAGCGCTGCGAAATCCACATGAGAAATTTTACTCAATGGCCGAAGCATTTGCTCGCGGCTTCCACCTTGGATTCTTAATTTCGAACACACCTGAGTCATTTATTATGTTTTTAATGGAAACCGCTGGATATTACGATCAGATTCAAACTGTTCCAATGCTTCGAAATTTCAGTGTTGCTAATAGGTTGAGAGTTGCGGTTTTTAAACTCGTGACGTTTCTTGCGTGGTATTTTCCCCTCATTGAGGAAAAACTCAATGCATCATTTAATTCCTTTTTGAAGAAAACAGGTTATTTATGACAAACTCAGGCGAAATCAGTTTTCCGTAGAAAAGTCTGCAATAAAAGCAATAGGGAATGAAAAATATACCTGTGCCTCTTCTTTCGGCGTTTTAATCTTTGCCTACCACGGCCATATCCAAAGGGTCGAAAGCGGCGACACCCCCCCCCCCCCCCCCCTCATTTTTGTAACTCCCTTTTTCCCAAGTAAAGGGACAAGGATAAACGGCGATATCCGCGATAACACATGGGAATCCACTGTGAGAGAAGCGTGCAGCGGCGACTAACCTGGGGGCAGCGGGAGAAAAGTGGGTAATTGTTACCCATAAGGACTGGGGGAATGATTTCTAACAATTACACTTATAGCTAAGCAGTAGTCTGGCCAAAGCTGTGCAGTGGAATAAAATACCTTATTAAATGTAGTACGATTTTGATGACTATTCATAAATGTTGGATGTTTTCACAACGCTTCAAACTGAGAATCCAGAAGAACCCGTTGTAAACCTCACGACAGGTCATATGCGTAGTTCCACTCAACTGTCGCCCCCTCCATCACTTCCCGATTTTGGATTGATTCACCTCTTTGGGAGCTATCCTCCTCTATCGAATCACAATTTACAGTACGTGGAGAGTGTATTATCACTAAATCACCCGTAGAGTGAGATTCCACCCGAGTAATAATTGCAAATTGTTGCAAAGCATAACCAGCACCAGCAAAGTTTCAGCCAATGGACCTCCGGGTTTAACCCGGAGGTCCATTGGCTGAAACATTGATTGTGATTTTTGTCGATATGTACAACATTTGAGAGTTACAGCTTGGGTGATAGTCCCACTCCGTGGGTGATTTAGTTACGATCCACTCTCCACGTACAGTACGGGTGTTCACGATTTTCACTGCAGGTCCCGGATAAGCAATTTTCACACCAGGCCCCCGTGTAAGCATATTGCGCAATCGTGCAGCTGGCCACTCACTGTACGGCGTTATTCAAATTACGATGAATTGTATCGACATCAAATTGACCTTTCATTCAACAGACATTGACAACATGCCCAGAACAAATTATTATATTTTGTTCATTATTTTTTTACTCTTACACATAGCTGATGACCTTGAGCTCATTCCAATGAGGGTGTGAGACCATACGTTATATTTTGATGCAGCAGTGAAAGTTATTTCTGACTTAATGAGCGGGCAAAACTTTTGTCCAGTTTGAAAGGCAAAACTCAAGGGATTGCTCTTGTTGAAGCAGTTGTTTTTCATTTTCTGTTTCTCACATGGTGGATAGGTGTAAGGGACTCCTCCAACCCCAGCCTCAATTCGCGTGAAGCGTGCACAGCATACACACAATTGCCCTTCTCTTTATCATTCGTCCGTTGCCCTTTTGTCCTTCTATCGGCCAGGAGAGCCTGTGGACACTCTCCAAAGAATTTTAGTAGAACTGTTTTTTACGAGGTTCTATTGCTGAATAAACGACGTGCGCTCTTGGGGACTGCAGTTTAATTTGTTGGCTTGGAATTATATTGTGCGAGCCTGGTCGCTACCTCTTTTGGAGTTGGCCTACGGTCGCTCTGCTGGGCGATGTATCTCATGAGCAGCTAATCGTGTAAATGTCTTTAACGGCCAAAACCGGCCAGCGCTATTCACAAAAATCGCCAATTAATTTTCATTATTTTTTTCATTTTTTGTCTCAAAAACATAGGTTATGACCCCTCATTGGAACGAGCTCGTCGAGCTCGTTCCAATGAGGGGCCATAACCTATGTTTTTGAGACAAAAAATGAAAAAAATTAGTTATTCAAGAATTTTTTTTTGCAAGTGTCGTCTGCTTTTCATGTTAGGTAAAGGGTTAACGTCTTCTGTCGAGAATTATGTAAATGTCTAATAATTTTTTCTGTTCTCGACAGAAGAAATCTCATCAGCTGGTGAAATGGAACTTGAATGTTGTCGAAACGAACACTTTAGCTTGTTGTCGAATCTGAGGATTTGTCACTTCAATAAGTCATCGACTTTAATTCAAAACGTGTACGCAAGATTCGTAAACGATTAACTGAGAAGGTGCAGTCATGGCCTACTGAGAGGAAAATCGGGCCCTAGGGTTAATTCTGTGGCTGGCCTCCTTTCGAAAGTGTCGGGATACTGATACAGATGCCGAAGTTCTTGAAGTGAAGAATTCTTGATGTGATAGCACCGGGTCTGGTGCATATGCGTATAGATAACAATATATTAACCCTTTATCCAACCTAACAGCAAAAACCGACCAGTGCTATTCACAAAACAATTGTCATTCGATTTTCACATGCAGGTCGCTCCAATTCCTTCTTCACTTGAGAGGCAATTAGTATTCCAATACGATGGGCAACTTATCTTGCTGATTCTAGCTCGGGGGTCGGGAGCCCAGGATTGGCACAGGAGTCAAAACTTTGGGGGACCCAGGTCTGACCTAAGAATCCTGGCCTCCTGGGCCAACCCCGGGCTCAACAAACTTCTGTGCTCCGGGGTTATTACCCCGGGCCACCACCTCTCCTCGGCCCTGGGTGTATTGTGGGGACATAATTGGACGGTCAGTGCAGTTAACAAATGCTCAAGGCATTAGGTATTTCCACAAACCTGGACGTGAAAGGCATTTCAAACTAGGAGTGGATGGAGGGGTGACGGTCATAGAAAAGCACCCTCACACGGATATATACCAGTGGCGACCCACGTGCCTTAGTGGCATGGTAGGAATACAATAAACAGATCTATATTTGAAACTCTCGCACCTCTTAATTTATAAAAATACATATGTCTGATTCCAAATTTACAAATGTTTCGACCAAATGGGGAAATTAGTTAAATATGGAGGCAGAAATGTGCATTTTTCTCTCCTTTAACCCATTGCCTAACATGAACAGCAGACGACACTTGCGAACAAAATTATCGAATAACTGAGTTATTTCCTTTTTTGCGTCAAAAACGTAGCGTATGACCTCTCATTTGAACGAGCTCGTTGACGCAAAAATGAAAAAAATAATGAAAATTGAATGGCATTTCACGAATATCGCTGGCCGGTTTTGGCTGTTCCGTTTGGTAAAGGGATATTTGGTGTGATCTCAAGAGTAAAGGCGTCTTTGCAGTCCCTTCTTTCTAATTTCCAAAAAGATTGTAATGACAGGCTGGTAAGGATAATCGTACACAGAGCTATTTCTGGAAAAGGTTGTGGGCACTTGCCTTGTATGCTCCGATTCCTACGTTCATGTCCCAAACTTCTGGGAAGGTTAAAATGCCGTGCATTTGTGATATGGGAGGTAACCGTGTTGTTGTCCAGAGATAAGAGAGTTTTTAATCCAAAGTTTTCCTCGACTAGACAGATTTCGGTTCAAATTAAATTTCCTACATCCATGGCATCCAAAGCCTCTGATGATTCCGCAAGTAACCCCTATAGCACTCTGGTAGTACAATAGAATTTTCTCCAATCACTGTTTTTCTCTTTTTTAAATATGAATTTAACCAATTATATCTTGTTTGACAGAGCTCTGAGCTCTGTCTTACAAAGTATAATTGGTTAAATGTAAATTGCATTATGGGAAATATTTGCCTCTGAAAACCTTTGCTATTTTGACATCAGAGTGCACAGAGGGTTAAACATGAATGTAACTGCTCAGCCATAACAAAAGAGCCCTTGAAAAGTAGGTCACTGTGAGGTCATCTCGAGAGTGACCACTGATCTATCCTGAACTCATACTGGACCTCGGACAGGGGCTGATCAAAAGGGACAAGACATGCCTGTGTGAGAGACAGGCAGAGAAGGGACCACTAGTATATCAGAAATGGGTTTGAACCACAGTCCAAGACCATGGGACAAAGGGTGCAACTACAAGGCAGTTAAAAGTAGACGGTCCTCGTAGTACTCTCGAATCTCACCTCATGGGGCGAAATCGTGGTTATATAGGGCATTGTCTTTCAGTACCCAGAAAATGATACGAGGGGCCTGAGATTAGGCCTTAATGGGGTATTTTCTCATAGAGAAAAGAATTCCACAAGCATGGACAGACGACGGGAATCCCTTCTAATACAACCAACATGATACCCATAACGTATATACGTACTAACAACACGTGTCACAATGGTAATGCCGTCACTATATGGTCGGTAACCCGGGTTGCCATAGCAACCACTCATAATAACCGTAATGCACTGCGATATGACGTCACTAGGCATGAGAACCGTCATAACATCTGACGGAATTGGTCAGATTCACCGTGATATACTACTTGCCTTCTGGATACAAAGGCCTTTGAAAAGTACTCCGAGTGCTTCAGTTGATTACAGAATTTCTTTTTTTTCCCACGGGGAGACTCTGGACCTTTTTAACACAGCACGAAAGAAATAGGGTCCTGTGAATCACACATTTTCGAATCGAATCGAATCATATACGAAATTTATGGAAGAGGTGCTGTAACCCTGATTTGTTGTGATTGTGACAGCTCAAGTTCGGACTGGTAAAATATTCTAAAATATAATATCTCATCGTCGAGATTGCTTGGAAACTTTAAATTTGCCTCCAACAATGGTAGTGAATGGTGAGACTGGAATTATGATGAGTGGCGACATGGGTGCAGATGCTATTTATGCTAATAAAGTGGAAATTACTCGCAGTTTTCACTTTCGGCATTATTTATGTACACTTTCCATCTGAACTGTGAGACGACGAATAAGACTGATACCATGCTATATTCCAGTGAATGAAAATGAATCAGGAAGCCGATTTCAAATCGAGCCGGATAGCAACATGATATTCAAAATCGAAACGAATCTCGGCGCTTCGCAGGGCCCTAGAATGAAACTGAAGTAGGGGAAAAGATGTTTGCACTGCCATTCACGACAGGAAAAAATTATGTCCTCTGTTTCGTTTAGTCCGGTCAGCCCACACTTTCTATCCTGGTTATTTGAATCTCTAGAAAAACTTCAAGAAGCACAAATTATCTAAAGAACGCTTCGTACCTTATTGGAACAACTTTTATTAGTGAATATCAGGGGTCTCCTTGGGAAATTGTTTACCTTCTTCATAACATGTTTACCTTCTTCATATCGTACTGACAAGCATTAATTCTTTTCTAAGGCTTAAATATGTTCACCTGCAGAGCACTTTCGCCTACAAAATGAATCTGGTAAAGGTGTAGACGAAAGTGCACTGATTGGGATAATGGTATTAACAGGTGTCACCTGATTTATCTATGTACAATAGACTGGGCCTGTTTTCTGCACATGTGATCAGAGGTAAATTATTTTTAAGTCATAAATATTAGTTAACCCTTTTCCAACATATCGACCAAAACCGGCCAGCGCTACTCATAAAAATTACCATTCATTTTTCATTATTTTTTTTATTTTTTAGCTAAAAATATAGTTTATGACCTCTCATTGGAACGAGCTCGACGAGCTCGTTCCATTGAGGGGTTATAAGCTGTGTTTTTGACCCAAAAAATGAAAAAATAGCAATTCAAGAATTCTGTTTGCAAGTGTCGTCTACCTTTCGAGTTATTTATTTATTTATTTATTTATTTATTTATTTATTTATTTATTTATTTATTTATTTAGGTTTAACGACACATTAACAGCCAATGTCATATCGTGTCGGTGACAGTTTTACGGGTGGAGGAAGCTGGAGTACCCGGAGAGAACCACTGAACAAGGACAAGCAGCTGCCAGCTTCACAGCATCGTAACTCCGCACTGTAGCACGGGCAGGGTTAGATAAGTTGAAGACATGCGCACCATCGACGTGCAGTACGCCTTAGTGCACGGCGTCATCTTACCTCCATGTGGACAATCGAGGTTAAGTGCCTTGCCGAAGGACACAACGCAGGAGTCCGAATCGATCACTCAGACGGTCACCCATCCAAGAACTAACCGGGATCGACGTTACTTAACTTCGGTGATCTGACGAGAAACGGTTACCGCAACGCTTTCGTGTTAGGCAAAGGGTTAATGGGATAAGTAATTCAATTATTAAATTTTTATCAAAACACTTTTCAGTTTTTACTGAATTTACAAGACATAATATCAACTGCCCTATTTTTACACACACGATCACAAATAAATTATTTTTAGTCATGAATATTAGTAAACGAGGACGGCTGTGAAATTATTTTGAAAATATATCCAGGATCTGGTATGCTTTCTTGGAAAGCTCTATAAGGACACTTCACAAGAAATGATGGCGTAGACTCATATTAATATAGGCGATTGCAACTATCGTACAGCTTCCATCATATTATAACCAGGTGCACTCAAGGGACTATATGTTTGTTTGTATGTTTTTATACACCATAAATATGTTTACAATTTAAATGATTCACTTCGCTGCTGCCATTTAGTCAATGGTCCAATACTTGTTTCGAGGAAAAATCAGGCGATAACTGTTAATTCCCCCATCCCAATCAGTGCACTTTCGCCTACACTTTTACCAGATTTATTTTGTAGGCGAAAGTGCACTGTGGCCAAAAGTAGACCGACCCCCCGAAAGTGAAGGCGGGGTCAACAAATATCAGTGCAAGAGTGCATAAACCAGTGTCCGGTTTTACTAGGCATGGGTGATACACAAGGTTGATATTTATCAGGGAATGTGTGTGTTGGAGACCTCCCTAACACAACACTCTATGGCATCACCACCGAAAGTAGACCGACCCCCCCCCCCCCCCCCCACCCCCACCCTCGGAAACTAAAGGCGAGTCCAACAAATATCAGTGCAAGAGTGCATAAACTAGTGTCCGGGATTTTAGGCATGGGTAATGCACAAGGTTGACATCTATCAGGAAATGTGTGTGTTAGAGACCTCCCCAATACACACACTCTATGACATCGCCACTGGACAAGACTTTTTCTCTTAAATGGTCTGTTTGATCAGGTCCTGATTCGAAGCTATTCTGTTTTTTCTGATGTCCAATAGGTGTGGATTGGCGAGTCACAACCTCCGCCATGAAAATGGGCTTCCAGCCTCAGTCAATCATTTTATTTCGCATGCATTGTTTTAATGCTTCTAGTTGCTGGAGGGATTCTTCGAGTCATAACATGAGTACCTAGTCTGTTAAACGCTTAATGGTCCATTCCCGCTGTTGGAAAACGAAAAAAAGGAACTATTCCAAAAAAGACTAAAAGAAATTACACATTCGGACATCCATTTTGAAATGTTTTCCAAACAGAATGTTGATACCGTCGCTTTATATTACTTCCTTCTACTTTGGGCTGCTACTTTTCGTAAATCGCCCCCACTGTGTTCAAAGCAATTCGCAACCAGGACAATTTGGAGTTGGCTTCCTTCGATCGTTCTTTTTTGTGTGTGTCTTTTCGAATTTAGAGTAAGCTCCCTTAGATTGTACATTTGTTCATTTGCGATTCTTGATCAACCAAGTAGAATTGCAGTTCCTGGACCACCCGGTACCCTACTCAGTAGTGTAAGTACTACAAATATTTTGTATTTTCCAACCAGTGGCATAGCCATGAGGGTGGGCTGAGGGAGCCTCCCCACCCCCACCAATTCGCACCGCCCCCTAAAAATACCGAATTCTACCAAATTGCAGATGCCATACCACGCTTGACGCACCTTCGAGCCTCAAAATCGCCCAAAATGTTCAAAATTTCACCGGGGAAGCCTACGCCGAGGAGGCAAGGCCTCCCCCGAAGACATTTTGTGATACATATACCACCCCGACTCCACCAACGTGAGAGGGATACAACCCCCATATGTTTCTCCACCTCAGGATTTCGATGCCAACAACATAAAGATGCTTGGATCCCCTCACCAAAGATCGATGTGCATCTCCTAACATAGGTACCTGGCTACGTACCTGTTTCTAACCAAACAGATCGTGGCCGCAAAGAAGTGTGTACTCAGTGAATACACATTCTACAGTGCACAAGATACATCTACATTGTGCATATTTGTTTATCAAAATACTTATGAAAGGTCACATGCCCCATTAACCTTCTAAATGTGCCATCTCGAACGTTCAGTACCAGCCCTTTTGTTTCCTCACCCCCAAACCGCTCTCAAAATTCATACAGCGTATCTCCACTGCCTCGAATTTAAAAAGAAATCATTCAAACCGTCAGGTGAAATCAGTATTGGAGGTTTTTATCTGAAGTTAGGCCTGAAAATAAGCAGTCTGACATTTGCAAAATGAGGTCCCCAGAGGGTGAATTTGATGATGCTATTCCATACAATGGGTCAAATTATCCTCTAGGTACCTCTTTCTGTTTAGTTTAGAGACCCTGATTCAGAATGAGGCTCACAGGGGGTAAATTTAGTGATGTTTTTCAGAGCTACCTATACACAGTCAGTATACATGTCAATACGGCTCGGGCTAGGGGCTCTGTTTATGAACCGATCTTCACGAAACTATTTGGCTACCTTTGGGGCGCGAACGAGTGTTTTTGGGTGCGACCCGAATTCAAGATGGCTGCCCGCGGCCATTTTATACCGAAATTAAGTTCAATCAGTTTTTTGTACAGAATTTCTACATGAAGGTTCTGATTTTAATAAATTTTTGTATGAATGTTTAGTAGCATGCACATATAATACGGGGTTTTTTTCTCGTCCATAAATTGTGCAAATTAGATGAACTTTGATTTATTCAGAGGTACTTATACACAGTTAGCACACGTGTCAATACGGCTCGGGGTAGAGGCTGTATTTATGAACCGATCTTCACGAAACTTCTTGGGTACCTTTGTTATCACCTTGGGACGAGAACAAGTGTTTTGGGGTGCGGTCCGAAATTTTAAGATGGCCGCCGGCCTCCAATTAGACAAGCAGTAAGTGCACATTTCAATACAGCTCTGGCTAGAGGCATCTATCTGTCACACACCCTTACAATACTTTACCTGTACATTTGTTACAGGCTACAGTCAGTATTTATGTACAGACCGTTATCAGGTCATTACCTAGATGTGTGTTATTGCCGTGTCACATACTATACGTGTACATGTCTTACACACGTTGAGCTACGGTGTCATTGACACTTTCATTTCTTTTGAAGATGTATTGTAAAATGAGAAGCTGTTGGTCCCCTTGTTTGATTCGTTTCTTTTGTGTTTCAGATTGCATTGTTTATCTTCTAATAATGTTGAATTTCTGTATGGAGTAGTACCGCTAATGATATCCCAACGCAACAAAGTTGTCTGTTAGGGGTATACTATAATCAGCATGTTTATCAGGCCACGTGTCTGTTGACATAATGTTTTCGGTGCTTTTAAAAAAAAATTGACAAACGTCTAGATATAGTTTCCGGTTATCACCATGGAGCATGTAATTCAATTTGTCGATGCGATTAGGAATAAGTTGTTTGGATACTGGCCCACCAGGACGTTGTGGAAGTTTTTAACTGAGAAAAAGACATAAGGATATTTCTGGGGAGAAATATTACCGCCACGAATTGTAGTTGGTGATGATACCAACATGCCTTTGTCAAATTGGTGAAAACACTTAAGATTTTTCCCTCAGTATTTTCTTGGTGCTTTTGGAGGGTCAGGCCTGCCATTTTCTCACTATTCTCAAACCTTACCAGTATAGACATTTTCTACACATTTAACACTAAGGTTATGGGAATTTCATATAAGAATTGAAATTTCGAAATGTTAGCGAAGTTCAGGCCTGGGATTCTTTGGGAGTGCAGGAGTGCTGCACGCTTACAGCTCGCCTAGAAAATATTGAGGAGGGAAATTTTTTGCACCCCTTGATTTTCAGGAATGCCAGACCTGTTTGGGCTGCCTTTAAAATCTATTATCATTTCGTTCTCGGAGTTCCAATGTGTTCTCTGTGCCTAATGGCACAGAGCACATATTGGAACTCAGGGGACGATTTGTCAATGTTGTATTGATTCGCAACAATTCAAGGTCAAACTCGACTTATAGTTTGATGAAGTGGTGGGCGGGCGTAAGCAATTGGTTTCCGGGCAATAACTTTAGTTCTATTTGATGCACCTTTTCCAAAATTATACCAGAGGTTACCCTATTGGAAAAGAAGACACCTATCGATTTCAGAGTCTCGCGCCCCAAGGTCAAGGTCACTGTTACTATAAATAGAATATTCGACTCGACTTATACTTTGATGAAGTGGCGAGCGGGTGGTGGGCGGCGGGCGTAAAAAATTGGTTTCCGGGCAATAACGTTAGTTCTATTTAACGCACCTTTACCAAACTTATACCAGAGGTTACCCTATAGGAAGGAAAGACACCTATTGATTTCAAGGTCAAGGTCACTATTACTATAAATAGCTTATTTCTTCAGAATTTAATGTCAAAACTCGACTTCTGGATCTGTGATCCTCTTGCTGGATTTTTAATAATGAGAAGACGTGTGTGCTAATTTTTCAACCATTTTACTGAATATAGTACAATTTTTCAGTCACAATATTAATTTATTTATTTATCTATTGGTGCGTAAGGTCATATACTTATGCACAATGGCTAATCATGACCGTGACAGTTTTACGGGTGGAGGAAGCCGGAGTACCCGGAGAGAACCACCGAGCAACGACGAGCAGCTGTCAGCTCCCTAACATCGTAACTCCGCACTGCAGCACAGGCAGACCTGATATCGGTCTGTACATAAATACTGACCGTAGCCTGTAACAAATGTACAGGTAAAGTATTGTAAGGGTGGGTGACAGATAGATGCCTCTAGATTGGTTGAAGACATGCGTACCATCGACGTGTAGTCCGCCTTAGTACACGGCGTCATCGTGCCCCCATGTGAACAATCGGGGTTAAGTGCCTTGCCCAAGGACACAACGCGGTTGCCGCAGGTGGGATTCGAACCGAGGACCTCTCGGCTTGCAGCCTGCACCTCAACGTACTGAGCCACCGCGCCCCCAGTCACAGTATTAATACCTTGAAGTGAAAATAACCAAAATAGCATACAAGGTTTTGCTTTGAAAATTTCAGGTGAAATTGCACGCCCAAGCAATCTGAGGAGGGCAATTGTTTTGCACTCCTTGATTTTCTAGACTGCCAGGCCTGGAAGTTGTATCATCCATGGGCTCAACATTACAAAAACTTCAGTCATTTTCCAGTACAGTATTATAAAAATGCAGAAGCTTGCTTTTTACCATTCTGTTCCGAGTCACTTTGAGCGTTTGATTTATTCGCTATTTAAACCCATTTAAATTGAGAAGAACTGTGCTTTCACCATGTCTTGATGCTCTGTAACCATTTTTCTGTCCATTATATCAACAGTGCGCATTATATCAACAGTGCGCATCGTGATATCCAATACAGACACTATCATTTCCATTCATCTAAAAGTCGAGGAGGTAAGATTTGCTGATTTCTTTCTTTCTTTTTTTTTTTTTTTTTTTTTTGGTGTGGGGGGGGGGGAAGAATAAAAACTTGCAAATTTAATTCTGTAAAAGCACATTTGATAAACAAAGAGCCAAAGTGGACAGTTCCTTAGTTACTTCTAATTAACTTGCCATAAAAAATGTCAGGTTTCCTTTTGTAACTTTTAGTAAACAAAAACAATCGACTGCTCCGAAAAGTAACAACAATCTCATAGGCCTTTTCTCAACAATTACGTGTTTTTTAACCCTTTAGCTAACATGAAAAGCAGACGACACTTTCAAACAAAATTCTTGAATAACTCATTTTTTTCATTTTTTTTTTCACAAAAACATTGGTCATGACCCCTCATTGGAACGAGCTCGTTCCAAGGAGGGGCCATAACCTATGTATTTGAGACAACAAATGAAAAAAATAATGAAGTGTATTGGCGATTTTTGTGAATAGCCCTGGCCGGTTTTGGTCGTTACGTTGGTAAAGGATTAACTGGATCTTCCTCGTCAGTCTAATAATTTCAGGGGAGATAACTTTATCGAAGGTCGATTGTCATGACAAGAAAGACAGGGATGTGTTTCGACTGTGGATAGAGAATTGCCCCCACTCCCTCTACGCTCCTGAATTCGTCAAACAACCTTTCAGAATGTTTATATTTTACCGCATTGCGATAAGTTCCTTTATTTTGTCGGATTTCGCTCTATGAAATATATACACCAGGAACTTAATTAAGCACCCCCTGAAACATTTCATGACAGTGAAGTTGCTGTTACTGATTATTATGTTTTAATGATTGCTATGCCTTGCAGCATATTTCATCTGGTGAAACATGATGTTTCTGGTTGATAAGAGTACCCCAAACACATCCCTTCATCCAAGTGAAGCATGCTTCCCGCGAATGCCACAAAAAACACATCATTCACAGGCTATACCTGGGTATAAAACAAGAATATGTGTCACTTCTTTTATCAATAAATGTTGACATGGCAAGGAGAAGACTGTCAGAGGTACTGAGATGGCAAACCGTTGGCATACATGCAAGAGGCATTGTCATTCAAAGGTATTGGAACATGGCTATATTCATTCTGTCAACAGCAGACTTGTCCGAAAACATCAACAAACCAACGATGTTAAGGACCGACCAAGACCTGGGCAACCCCAAAAGATCCCTCCTCGAGAAGATCGGAGTCTGGCACGCCTCGTTAGGCGTGAACCCTTTGCTTCAAGTGGGGTTTTGAAATGCCCTTGGCTCCCCAACAGGCGTTTGTGCAACAGAACTGTCCGAAACAGTCTCAAAGCGCTGGATATGAGGCCCAGAAGGGTCATCAAGTGTCCAGATCTGTCCGATCAGCATCAAAGATGACGTTCGGAGTGGTGTATGGCACAACATTGGAATCTCGGGACGTGGAGGAGAGTCCATTATTCAGACGAGAGTAGGCTCCTGCTTCACGTCACAGATGGTCGCATGAGAGTGTGGATGCATAGAAATTCTGTTCACGTGTCCATGAACATCAGACCTATACTGTTCCTTATGGCTGAGGATCAGTAATGATCTGGGAATGCCTCTCTCACGATTGAAAACTTGATTTGGTGACTGTACGTGGGAATCTCAATGGTCATCAGTACATCCGGGACATTCTCAATCCGATTGCCGTGGCTCATTTTGACAACTACCCGTTGGCTACTCGTCCGGTATTCGTAGACGACAATGCAAGGCCACATCGTTCCCATGCTGTGAGAGCATTCCTTCAGAACATCGCTATTACAACACTACCTTGGCCTTCAATGAGCCCCGATTTGAATCCCTTAGAACAATCTGGGACTTTCTTGGGCGTCGCGTGCAAGCAAGGATCCGCCAGTACAGAATTTGGCCGATTTGGAAGCTGCAGTGCAGAGAGGATTTACAGCAGTTGCATCTGGACCATATCAGAAGGCTCACTGGTAGCATTAGGAGGAGGGTTCATGCTGCTATCCGGGCACGTGGTGGATACACTCTCTACAGACGTCAGACACTGCTATTGTGTTCAGGAGATCACACGTTACACTTTTTGTCAATAATTATCGGCATTGTTTTATCATGGACTGTTTCATCACCATACTTGTCGAGAGAACATTTTTCCATCAAAAACATTAGTGACAGATATGTGTAATTAGTGCCATTAAAATACTGCATATTTTCATCATTGTATTGTCTTTCATTGGTCAATAGACCATTCTTTCCGCAAACAATCACTTTTGGCCATCTGAAAGATAGCATGAAAGTAATGACAGTGTCTATTAACATGTGCACCAGCGCGAAAAAACAGGAGGTGCTTAATTAAGATCCAGGTGTATATTTTGTTTTTATTCTTAGAGACTATTTGAATGTTTTTGTTGAAAATATTTCCTATGGTAGAGCTGCATAAAAACAGATGTTTTTTCTATTTGAAATAAAAAAAATAATAAAATATTTTCAAGAGTTTTTACATTGTTTTATCCGTTCATCTATGAGAAAATCTCCATGCTTACAGTATAATATGTGGTTTTGTCCATCATTGTCTTTTTGTTCGAATGGTGTTTTGTCGTATGGCATGGGCGAACGACTATAGGATGAGAGAGGAAGGTTTGGCGCCCCCTCTTTGTGTAACTAATTTTTATGTGTACCCATACTATGTATGGTACACATAATGCCGGCATCTGGGTGGCCATTCGTCGTTCGTTCATCCTTTGTCCGTCCGTCCGTCTGTACGTCCGCCCATCCGTATCCATTTCTTTGGCATTCGATAACTTGAAAAATATTGCTTGGATTGTCAAGTTACTTTATATTTGTGTTCAGGTTACTGATGTGCCGATCTGTGTAGTTTTTGGTGTAAATCTGATAATTTGATCCTGAGATATTAACTCTTTATCCTTCAAATTGAGAATTCTTCCAATCCCTTTGGCATGAGATAACTCCAAAAATATCGATCCAATTGTCAAGTTACTTTATATATATCTTCAGGTTACTGATGTTCCGAGCTGTATGGTTTTTGGTGTAAATCTGTTATTTTGATCCTGAAATATTAACCCTTTGTCCTTCAAATTGAAAATTCCTCCAATCCCTTTGGCATTCGATAACTTGAAAAATATTACTTGGATTGTCAAGTTACTTTATATTTGTGTTCAGGCTGCTGATGTGCCGAGCTGTATAGTTTTTGGTGTAAATCTGATAATTTGATCCTAAGATATTATCCCTTTATCATTCAAATTGAAAATTCCTCCAATCCCTTTGGCATTCGATAACTTGAAAAATATTGCTTGGATTGTCAAGTTACTCTATATTTCTGTTCAGGTTACTAATGTGCCGAGCTGTATAGTTTTTGGTGTAAATCTGTTATTCTGATCCTGAGATATTAACCCTTTAACCTTCAAATTGAAAATTCCTCCAATCCCTTTGGCATTCGATAACTTGAAAAATATTGCTTGGATTGTCAAGTTACTTTATATTTGTGTTCAGCTTACTGATTTGCCGAGCTGTACAGTTTTTGGTGTAAATCTGTTATTTTCATCCTGAGATATTAACCCTTCATCCTTCAAATTGAAAATTCCTCCAATCCCTTTGGCATTCGATAACTTGAAAAATATTGCTTGGATTGTCAAGTTACCTTATATTTCTGTTCAGGTTACTGATGTGCCGAGTTGTATAGTCTTGTGTAAGTCTGATAATTTGACCCTGAGATATTAACCCTTTATCCTTCAAATTGAAAATTCCTCCATTCCTTTGGCATTCGATAACTTGAAAAATATTGCCTGTCTTGTCAAGTTACTTTATATTTGTGTTCAGGTTACTGATGTGCCGAGTTGTATAGTTTTTGGTGTAAATCTGATAATTTGATCCTGAGATATTAACCCTTCATCCTTCAAATTGAAAATTCCTCCAATCCTTTTGGCATGAGATAACTCAAAAAATATTGCTTGGATTGTCAAGTTACCTTATATTTCTGGTCAGGTTACTGATGTGCCGAGTTGTATAGTCTTGTGTAAATCTGATAATTTGACCCTGAGATATTAACCCTTTATCCTTCAAATTGAAAATTCCTCCATTCCTTTGGCATTCGATAACTTGAAAAATATTGCCTGTCTTGTCAAGTTACTTTATATATGTATTCAGGTTACTGATGTGCTGTGCTGTATAGTTTTTTTTTATGTAAATCTGATAATTTGATCCGGAGATATTAACCCTTTATCCATCAAATTAGGCACTCCTCCGATCCATTTCTGTATGTACCCATACCATGTATGGTGTACATAATGTCGGCTTTCTACTAGTTGCGCGTATGGGTGCACATTTGACGATTTCATCGGCCTATTTTTTACAAGAACGCCGAGATCAGGAGGTTACCCGAGGTAGCTGATGTCCAAATATTGTCGGAGATAATTCCGTGCTCAGTGCATGCAGCGATAGCTCATGCGCGGGCCTCCAGTTGAAAGAGCCGTTATAAATTGGCTTAGAATTTTCAAAACGTTCACCGAGACTATATAAACTATATAAACGGTGGGAATATTTTGACTGAAAGAAAAATCGTGGTAATGTGCAGAGAAGTAGCCGGATGTCCACATCGACCTTCCGTTTCCCCCATTTTACCCAAAATGTCCCAAACCCTGTCGACGAGAGGGGAATACCCCTCTCGTGCTCGTCCCTCAACTCACCGCTGTGCGGGTTGGCTGGTACTTCGAACCATGATCCATGGGTGGAATGTGCCCCCCCCCCCCCCCCCCCACACACACACACATCCACACACACATTGTCCCCCTGAGTTCCAATGTGTTCTATGTGCCAGGAGGCACATAGAACACATTGGAACTCAGGAGACGACATGGCAAAACAAAAACGCCGGATCCACTTCTGTACGCTGTTTTGTCCATCACTCAATTTGAAGTCGCATTAAGCAATTTTACAGTTAACAGAGAATATGGTAATGGTATTTATCTTACAATCACCATGTATTTTGTCTGTATTAACTCCGCAACTGTCGTGTATCCGACCCCTGATACAGATGTTTGTATCAGGGGGTCGGATACAAGCATGTTCCTTTCGCGTGAGTTCCATTTTTCTTCTTTTTGCTCATGCGTACGAATAAATAGTTCGTTATATATTCGTCTACATTCTTGACTTAACCCCAATATTTTGTAAGATAAAATGATTATTACCATTATGTGGATGTACAAAATATGTATCCGAGTCTCGCTCCGGGTTCTAAGGGTAGATCACGACTCGTTTTCGACTCGTCGTGATCTGCCCTTAGAACCCGGAGCTCGACTCGGATACATATTTTGTACATCCACATAATGGTAATAATCTCTATGTTTCAAAATCGCACTTCACAGCATTTGCCGAATTCAAACCAATATTACAGATTTTAAAGAGTATCTCAGATATCTGAAGTACATAAATTAGCGCCGAGGGTAGATGTCTATTATCCAAAGTGTAACCTGCCTTCAACCACAGAGACTGCTACCCTGATCATGCAGAGTTAATATGATGGGTAGGGGGAAGGGGGGTTGACAGTAGCCCACCGCAGCTCGGCGGTTTTCCCCGGATACTCTGGCTTCCTCCATCTGTAAAACTGTCCGACACTATGTAACCCTGGCTGTTGAAAGTATTGTTAACCCCCTACCCAACGCAGATGCTATTAAAATTTACAATTTTAAATATTTGGTAAAAATTTTCAAAATATTTTAACAAAGCCATATCATGCGACCCCCTTATTGGAACGAGCTCGACGAGCTCGTTCCAATGAGGGGGTCACATGATATAGTTGTGCTGTAATTTTCTGAAAATGACAATAAAACAAACTCGTAAAATTATTTTTCCCAAGTCGTTTTATACATCTTACTGAGATACAAGGGTGGATCCAGAGGGAGGGGGGGGGGGGACTAAGGGGACTAGCCCCCCCCCCCCCCCTCCTCGAGCCCACTAAAAAAGTCATGCTCTTATTCCACACGATCTTGTCCTATAAAGCGCCTCCTTAACTAATGACATCACGTCGCCAAATAAGGGACATGATCCTCTTTTAGAATTCGCAGAATATCTGTTATTTATAGAACTTACGACAGTCACGTCCGTACATCGAGCGATGAAAAATTAAAAAAAAAAAAATAATAACTGCTTAGCAAGCGAAACGTGTGAGTCAATCACCCCAAATTACATCAAATAGCGTAAATATACATTTTGTAAATCATTTTTTTAGCTCAACTTTGGCGAAGCCAAATTTGAGCTTATGCCATGGCCAGTCGTCTGTCTGTCCGTCAACAATTCAATACGGCTCGGGCTAGAGGCCGTATTTATGAACCGATCTTTACGAAACTTCTTGGGTACCTTTGTTATGACCGTGGGACGAGAAGCAATGTTTTTGGGTCCGATCCGAAATTCAAGTTGGCCGCTGGCGGCCATTTTGTACAAACTTAGGTGCAATCAGATTTTTGCGCAGAACTTCCATATGAAAGCGCTGATTTGAATATTTTTTTGTATGAATGTTTAGTACCATGGGATACGTCACATATAATACGATTTTTTTTCTCGTACGTAAATTATGCAAATTAGACTAACTTTGATGTATTTAGTGTTACTTTCAGCACTGTAAGTGCAAATGCCAATACGGCTCTGGCTAGATGCCGTATTTATAAACCTATCTTTACGAAACTTCTTGGGTACTTTTGGTATCATCGTGGGACGAGAACGAGTGTTTTTGGGTAAGGTCCGAAATTCAAGATGGTCGAAGGCAGCCATTTTGTACAAAATTAGGTGCAATCAGATTTTTGCACAGAATTTCCATATGAAAGCGCTGATTTGAATAATTTTTTGTGTGAATGTTTAGTACCATGGGATATATCACATATAATACGGGTTTTTGTCTCGTTCAGAAATTATGCAAACTAGATGAACTTTGATTTTTTCAGTGCTACTTACACACAGTAAGTACACATGTCAATACGGCTCGGGCCAGAGGCTGTATTTATCAACCGATCTCACGAAACTTCTTGGGTACCTCTTTTATCACCTTGGGACGAGAACGAGTGTTTCTGAGTGCGGTCCAAAATTCAAGATGGCTGCCAGTGGCCATTTTGTACCGAAATTAGGTCTAATCGGTTTTTGTACACAACTTCTATAC
Organism: Pictodentalium vernedei; assembly: GCA_031216915.1. NCBI lineage: Eukaryota > Metazoa > Mollusca > Scaphopoda > Dentaliida > Dentaliidae > Pictodentalium > Pictodentalium vernedei. The sequence continues at coordinate 327,307,898 of CM062292.1, forward strand.
GGCTCGGGCTAGAGGCCGTATTTATGAACCGATCTTTACGAAACTTCTTGGGATCCTTTGTTATCACCGTGGGATGAGAACGAGTGTTTTGGGGTGTGGTCCGAAATTCAAGATGGCCACCAGCAGCCACGTTGTACCAAAATTAGTGCAATCAGTCTTTTGTACAGAACTTCTGTATGAAAGTTCTGATTTGAATAAATTTTTGTATGAATGTTTAGTAACATGGAGTACATCACATATAGTATGGGTTTTTTTCTCGTGCAGAAATTATGTAAATTATATGAATTTTGGTTTATTTAGTGCTACTTATACACTGTAAGTGCACATGACAATATGGCTCGGGCTAGAGGCTGTATTTATGAACCGATCTTCACGAAACTTCTTGGGTACCTTTGTTTTCACCTTGGGACAGGAATGAGTGTGTTTCTGGGTGCCTTTGTTATCACTGTGCTATGAGAACAAATATTTTGGGGTTCAGTCAGCCCCACTCTGGGACTCAAAGATTTCTTTTCTAGTTTAGCTTCTGACTGTCACCCGCCTTTACAATACTTTACCTATACATTTGTAACAGGCTACGACCAGTATTTATGTACTGTCCGTTACAATACTTTATATGTACATTTGTTATCAGGTCATTACCTAGATGTTTGTCATTGCTGTGTCACATACTATACATGTACATGTCTTGACAAGTTCAGCTACAGTGTCATTGACACTTTCATTTATTCTTAATTTCCTCTAAAATTAGTTAAAAAAGAAGTTTTCGTTCTCTTGGGATTCGTTTTGTTGGGATATTAGTTATCCGTTCGTCTTGTTGGGATGACACCCAATTAAACACCGCTTTGATAATTCTTACAGTTGTTTTATGATTATCGAGCCACTGTTGTTTTTAGCTTTAACTTGGCAAAGGCAAGATAAGCTATTGCCATCACGCGTGCGGAAGTCTGTGAGTCTGTTCACATTTTACTTTAGCACGGGCTACATCCCGCAGTTTGGGGCATGTCTAGTTGAGAACGTCCCCTTTTGGCCGCGATCGGTCAACCGGTATGGTTGCCCGAGCCCAAAACCCGAAAACGATTAGCAGAGTCTGCAGGTCGTATTTATGAAGGGATTTCAATCATTTCATTGTAACTTGGTAGGATGCCTCTGTGTAATGCCTAGATGAGAACGTCCCCTTTCGGGCATGATCTGTCAACCGTGATGGCAGCCCAAGTCATGTTTAATACTGAGGGATTTCATTGTAACTTGTTAGGATGACTCCTTATGATGTCTAGATGAGTATTTCCCCATTTGGGCGTGATCTGCCAACCGTGACGACTGCCCGAGCCCAAAACCCGAAAACCTTTAGCACAGTCTACAGGTCATATTTATTGGGGAATTTCATTGTAACTTGGTGGGCTGACTTAATATAATGTCTAGATGAGAAAGTCCCCTTTTGGACGTGATTGGACAACTGTGACGGCTACAGGGGGCCGAAGCCCGAAAACCTTCTTCGCAGTTTACAGGTCATATTTATGAAGGGATTTCATTGTAACTTGGTGGGATGACTCCAAATAATGTCTAGATGAGAACGTCCCATTTTGACCGCGATCATTCAGCCTTGATGGGTGCCTGAGCCCAAAAACCTTTAGCATAGGCAAAAGGTCATATTTATGGAAGGATTTCATTGTAACCTGTTAGGTTGACTCCATATAATGCCTAGATGATGACATTCCCTTTTGTCGTGATTGGTCAACTGTGATGGCTACAGGTGCCCGAAGCCCGAAAACCTTGAGCACAGCCTACAGGTCATATTTATGAAGGGATTTCATTGTAACTCCAGATGATGTTCAGATGAGATTGTCCCCTTTGGTTGCGATCATTCAACCATGATGGCTACCCGAGCCCGAAGCCCGAAAACCTTTAGCACAATCTACAGGTCATATTTATGAATGGATTTCATTGTAACTTGGTAGGTTGACTTCATATAATGCCTAGATGAGCACGTCCCCTTTTGGACACGATTGGGCAACTGAGACGGCTACAGGGGCCCGAAGCCCGAAAACCTTTAGAACAGTCTACAGGTCATAATTGTGAAGGGATTTCATTGTAGCTTGGTAGGATGACTCCAAATAATCTTTAGATGAGAACATCCCCTTTTGGTTGCGATCATTCAGCCTTTATGGCTGCCCGAGCCCAAAGACCTTTACCATAGTCTATAGGTCGTATTTATGAAAGGATTTCATTGTAACTTGTTAGGTTGACTCCATAAATGCCTAGATAATGACATCCCCTTTTGGTCATGATTGGTCAACTGCGATGGCTACAGGTGCCCGAAGCCTGAAAATCTTCAGCACAGTCCTCGGGTTATATTTATGAAGGGATTTCATTGTAACTTCGTAGGATCGCTCCAGATGATGCCCAGATAAGAATGTCCCCTTTTGGTTGCAATCATTCAACCATGATGGCTGCCCGAGCCCAAAGCTCGAAAGCCTTTAGCACAGTCTTCAGGTCATATTTATGAAGGGATTTCATTGTAACTTGGTAGGTTGACTTCGTATAATGTCTAGATGAGAACAGCCCCTTTTGGACGCCATTGGGAAACTGTGACGGCTACAGGGGCATGAAGCCCGAAAACCTTTAGCACAGTCTACAAGTGATATTTATGAAGAGATTTCATTGTACCTTGGTAGGATGACTCCAAATAATCTTTAGATGAGAACGGCCCCTTTTGGTCGCGATCATTCAGCCTTGATTGCTGCCCGAGCCCAAAACCCCAAAACCTTTAGCATAGCCTATAGGTCATATTTATGGAAGGATTTCATTGTAACCTGTTAGTTTGACTCCTTATAATGCCTAGATGATGACATCTCCTTTTGGTCGTGATTGGTCAACTGTGACGGCTTCAGGGGCCCGAAGCCCGAAAACCTTGAGCACAGTCTACAGGTCACATTTATGAAGGGATTTCATTGTAACTTCGTAGGATCACTCCAGTTGATGCCCAGATGAGAATGTCCCCTTTTGGTTGGGATCATTCAACCATGATGGCTGCCCGAGCCCAAAGCCCCAAAACCTTTAGCACACTCTACAGGTCATATTTATGAAGGGATTTCATTGTAACTTGGTAGGTTGACTTCATATAATGTCTAGGTGAGAACGTCCCTTTTGGACGCAATTGGGTAACTGACGGCTACGGGGGCCCGAAGCCCGAAAACCTTAGCACAGTCTACAGGCCATATTTATGAAGGGATTTCAATGTAAGTTGATATGATGACTCGTTTTGGAATAATTTCACTGAAACTTGGTAACTTTCGTTGATATACGTTAACTGTGAGGGCCACATACATTAACTGTGAGGTCATATTAATCCACCCCTCAGCTCTTTAGTACAGTGTACACCGCATATTATTTTTATCAAAAACATAGCATACAGGGAACAGAAATTAACATATTCCCAATTATCACAATTCTTGTCTTATTTCATAATCCTTTCATAAACATTGAACATTATCCTTTTCATCAAACACAACACACAAGTTAAGCTACAGTGTAATTGACACTTTCATTTGATCAAATGGTTTCGCGCTCAGGGACGGTTTGTGTCAAGCCTCTTTCAAGTCAGAGGTCTGAATGATGGCGGGCGATGGAAAAAAATAATGTGATGTTCATCGAGTGAATGTTACCTCAAACAGCGTAAATATACACTTAGTAAATCATTTTCAGCTCATCTTTAACGTAAGTCAAATTTGAGCTTATGCCATGGTCAGTCGTCCGTCTGTCCGTCAACAATTTAATACGGCTCGGGCTAGAGGCCGTATTTATGAACCGATCTTTACAAAACTTCTTGGTTACCTTTGTTATGACCTTGGGACGAGAACGAGTGTTTTGGGGTCCGTTCCGAAATTCAAGTTGGCCGCTGGCAGCCATTTTGTACAAAATTAGGTGCAATCAGATGTTTGCGCAGAACTTCCATATCAGTGAAAGCTCTGATCTGAATAATTTTTTGTATGAATGTTTAGTACCATGGGATACATCACATATAATACGGGACGGGTTTTTTTCTCGTGCAGAAATTATGCGAATTTGATGAACTTTGATTTTTTCAGTGCTACTTACACACAGTAAGTACACATGTCAATACAGTTCGGGATAGAGTCTGTATTTATGAACCGATCTTCACGAAACTTCTTGGGTACCTTTGTTATCACTTTGGGACGAGAACAAGTGTTTCTGGGTGCGGTCCAAAGTTCATGATGGATGCCAGTGGCCATTTTGTACCGAAATTATGTCCAATCAGTTTTTTGTCACAAGTTCTATACGGCTCGTATTTATGAACTGATCTTCACGAAACTTCTTGGGTACCTTTGTTATCACCTTGGGACAGGCACGAGCGTGTTTTTGGGGTGCCTTTGTTATCACTGTGCTATGAGAACAAATACTTTGGGGTTCAGTCAGACCCACTCTGGGACTCAAAGATTTCTTTTCTAGTTTAGCATCTGACTGTCACCCACCTTTACAATACTTTACCTATACATTTGTTACAGGCTACGGTCAGTAGTTATGTACAGACCGTTACAATACTTTATAATAACCTTTATTATCAGGTCATTACCTAGATGTTTGTCATTGCTGTGTCACGTACTATACATGTACATGTCTTAACAAGTTGAGCTACAGTGTCAATGACACTTTCATTTTATTCTTAATTTCCCCTATAATTAGTTTAAAAAGAAGTTTTCGTTCTCTTGGGATTCGTCTTGTTGGGATATTAGTTATCCGCTCGTCTTGTAGGGATGACACCCAATTAAACACCGCTTTGATAATTCTTATAGTTGTTTTATGATCATCGAGCCACTGTTGTTTTTTCATCAAATGGTTTCGCGCGCAGGCACGGTTTGTGTCAAGCCTCTTTCGATCCTCTCTGACAGAAGAGTGAAAAGTTTTCTTTCATGTCTATCGCCTGTTACCTCGAACATTCGACTTTTAGTCCACACCCCTCATCATTTCTTACCCTTCGGTCCCTTCCTCTGATGTGGACCAGTGTAGAGGGCCCTGCGAAGGTGTCCTTCATTTGAAGTGTGGGGAAATCCATCGCGCAGCTAATTAAGGTCGCATCACTCTGAAGTCAGAGGTCTGAATGGTGGCGGGCGATGGGAAACAAATGATGTGCTATTGGGAACATCGGAAGTCTTATATAATTTCCGTTAGCTGTCTGTTCCTGGGTGGTAATCCTATTGAGGCGATTGTCTCATTGAAGGCTTATTGCCACCTGATTTTCTGTCTGACAATACACATACTTGTGCAGCGAAATCGAGCATTCTTCGAAAGGAGTGGATAAATAAATAATAAACAAGAATAATGTTACTAAGGTAACACATGCCCGCCCCCCCCCCCCCTTGTGACCTTCACCTTGCAGATGCGGCGGAAACTATTATACGCGACACACCTTCTGACTGTCCTTAACATTTGTAAAAAGTTTAACAATTGTACTCTGATTCGTTTCTGAGTTATGGCTGAGACACGAATATTGACCGATTTTTAGTGTGACCTTGAAATGTGACCTTGACCTTGAAGGTACGAACCCGGCTATGGTGTGTGACACATCCTCCCATGGCCCTTTATAATTGTGTGAAGTTTGATGACTGAGGCCCAAACCGCGTTCAGTGTGACCTTGACCTTACGGACCTGGTTGTGGCACGTGACACATCCACCCATTGTCCTTTATAATTGAGTGATGTTAGATGATTGTAGCCCTAATAGTTTTGGAGTTATGCTTGAGACACGATTTGTGACCCTGAACATATGACGGTCAATTGTGACCTCCACCTTGCAGATGCAGCGTAAACTATTATACGCTACACACCTTCTGACTATCCTTAACATTTGTAAAAAGTTTAACAATTGTACTATGACTCGTTTCTGAGTTATGGCTGAGACTCGAATATTGACCAATTTTTAGTGTGACCTTGAAATGTGACCTTGACCTTGAAGGTACGAACCCGACTATGGTGTGTGACATATCCTCCCATGGTTCTTTATAATTGTGTGAAGTTTGATGACTGGCCCTAACCGTTTTCGAGTTGTTGACTCGGACACACACACACACACACACACACACACACACACACACACACACACACACACACACACACACACACACACACACACACACACACACACAGAGTCTTGTTTTCCCTACATACCGAGGTACCCCATTGTCTGTCCTTTGTGTGGACTAACGGTTTCAACCTCGTTTTGCCGGTACAGTTCTGGGAAAACAACCGAGGTAAAGGGTTTCTTTTGTCTTTTATACCTCGGTAAGGCGAAACACGCAAACTCTTTTGTCTAGTTACCTCGTCAAGTTGGTAAGACAAACGCACACACACACACACACACACACACACACACACACACACACACACACACACACACACACACACACACACACACACACTTCAATCGCTATATGCCACCCGACCTAAGTCGGGGGTATAAAAAACGCCTCATACAACAAAGTGACTCCACAAAAGTAATTGTTATTATGAGATAATATCTGATGGCGAAAATAACCTATTGTTCCATATTTCCCTGGGCTTATGTCATTAGTTACTAATTCTTGGCTCCACTGATTACAGTGAAAACAAGTCGTGGCTCCCGCATTATACTCAGTTCATCATTTATACCGTTGGTTGATTATCTGCATTGTCAACGCGGGAAGTAGTTTGCCAATATTTGGGAACAGGTGATAGATAATACCAGTTTATTAATTATTAAATCGGGAAAAGGTGTAATAAATTGCGTTTATTCGTTGAAAACGCTGCATGGGAGCGTGTTCAATGAATAAGCACGAAACTATTGGTGACAGATATGTATAAAAATTAGGGTTAGTCTTATCTAGCAATATGAACAATATGAAAAATTAAAGTGATTTTGAGCTAAAACTTATGGATAACACCCTCCCAGAATGCAAAGAAGCGAAATTCCTGGGCATCACCAGTGATCAAAAATTGTCCTTTAACAAACATACCGACGACATGGCGAAAAAAGCTACCAAACGAATTAACTTACTGAAAATGCTAAAGGGAACCTCATGGGGAGCCAACCAGTCCACCCTACTCAAACTATGCAAATCCTTTGTGCGCCCAGTACTCGAATACGGTGCAATCATACTAACTGACCTCAACCAAACTAATACGGGAAAGCTCCAGAAGGTCCAAAATCACGCGCTTAGAGTTGCCCTCCGCGCCCCATGGGACACACCCATCAAAACACTCCACGACAGGGCCGATATCCCCACCATTAAAGACCGCCTAGCCACCCTGGCCGCGAAAAATCATGACCGGTTAGCCGACAGCGAACTAATCTCCGAACTTGGAGCAATTTGCGAAAGCCGACAAAAGCCCAAAAACTGCAATCAAAACTAAGACCGCTCAAATAAAACTAGGGAACGAGAAGGTGAACTAACATGCAGAAAAAAAACAGCTTAACTGTGGCCTTCTACCAGAAAGGGCTGCCTTCACCGACTCAAGTAAAATTACATCATGATTAAATATTGTTATAGAACTAAATAAATAGGGAACGAGAAGGTGAATAAACAGGCAGAAAAACAGCTTAACTGTGGCCTTCTACCAGAAAGGGCTGCCTTCACCGACTCAACTAAAAATTACATCAGCATTAAATACTGTTATAAAAACTAAATAATAAATAGGGAACGAGAAGGTGAATAAACAGGCAGAAAAACAGCTTAACTGTGGCCTTCTACCAGAAAGGGCTGCCTTCAGCGACTCAACTAAAAATTACATCAGGATTAAATACTGTTATAAAAACTAAATAATAAATAGGGAACGAGAAGGTGAATAAACAGGCGGAAAAACAGCTTAACTGTGGCCTTCTACCAGAAAGGGCTGCCTTCACCGACTCAGCTTAAGATTAAACCTTAAGATTGAACAAGATGTGCTACTTTTATCTTTACAGTTTACATACTTTAATGAAAACTAATTCTACCTTATTATTTTAAGCAGGTGCACAGAAGATGCTTTTTGACCAGCACCCCAATAACCGCTACAGACAGTCTAACCGTTATGGAAACAGTCACCACCACGGTTCCTGAACATCCTCCGCACCATCCCTAAAAGTGGTCGACCACTTTAAGGGAGGTGAACGTTGGTCCTGCGTCCCGCCTCTGCCCCTTTTTGTAAGCGCATTGCGCATCTTTTTGTCCCAACCCAATAGGATTACATTGCAGGCCTGCCCCCGAACCAGGGAAGTTCGGGTCTTCTTCTTGGTGGTCCCCGAAAGGGGTCGTTGTTGTTTTCCTTCAAAGAGTCCAACCAAACAGAGACAGCCTGAGGCAGATTATACTTGCCAGTGATGGCCATCACTCAAAATCATCCTCGAAGCGGCAGACTATACTTGCCCGAAACTCCAGATCGACTGCACCCTCGGGGAGAGGTAGTACCTTTGTGAGAGGACCCGACCTCTCACAGTGGTCCTCACCCGAGGGTTCAACCGACATCAGTCAAAGAGACCATCACGCTGCAACCGGTGACACCTGCCGAGTACCTGAACCTGTTCCTCCTTCGACACGAGTAGACATGTGGAAACTATTCATTAACAGCCAACGAGGGTCGAAAGGGGCTTGTTCCCCATACCGTCCCTGCGCACCTTCGGCGCGTTAAACCATTCCATTCAATCTAGCAATAGGTCATCATCATTCACACTTCTGACTTTAGAGTGTGAGCACCTCATCAACAACAACATGGGAGCACTGGAATTACCAGCAAGACTGCAAAACACCATTTCAGCTCTGGGCGTCTCTCGTCCCGTCACCTGGAATATCCAGGAGAAGGGCGAGAGCGTCTATCTGACACTGGAATTCTCCACAGAAGAAAGGATCACACCACCCCAAGGATAGAGGTAGTACACTTAGTGAGAGGACCCCCCTCTCACACTGGTCCTCACCCAAGGGGGTCTGGAGGCCTGAAAAGAGAAGGAAACCGAGAAGAAAGAGCCTGTCCACCAAGCGGAGGGATGCCCGGCGCTTGGAGGCATTTTTGGAGGTGAAGAAAGAGAACGGTGAGGAAAAGTAAGAGCCAGAGGCGGCCACCACTTCCCCTACCACTCCCACAGACAGCCCCATCCTACTGCCGACTCCCAGCCGGTGTTGTCGGATGTGGAAGAGCCTGTGGAGACTGAGATGGAAATGGAAGCTGCTCTCTCGGGTCTTCCTGATCCCCGCTCGCCTCTTCCTTCAGAACCAAAATGCCAGGACGCGGACGACTGACTGGACAACATCATACGGAATGTACTGAGCTGTGAAAAAAATCCTCTAGAGGCAGGAGGGGGTCTTCCAAAAAATTCCGGACACAAGGCCGGGGTGGGTGGGTGGTCGGATGGGGGCCAAAACACCTTTTTTCCTGGAGTTGCAATTTTTTTCCTGGTGGTTTTTTTTTTCAATTTATTTTCACATAACAAGGCTATATTGTTGTTTAGTAGTCTAATAGGCACCTGTTTGTCAGGTAGGGTTAGTGAATAAGGCCCCACTTGGTCGATTAGGGGATTTGTTCTCTTTTTTGTAAATTAAATTAGATGTATTAAAGAATTGTGTACTCCAGTTTGACTAAAAACAATCATTGGAAATTTATGAATTTTAATTTGGGAATGGTTAACATAATTTTCATAGCTGTATCATCACAATTTGGATTTTACAATGAGTAGTAATGTGTTTAGCAGAACATCTAAAATAATGTAAAAAATTTACGGAAAATAATCTAAATGCCCAGTTTCTCTGAGTAGAGCTCTTGTAACCTGAAACTAATGAAAATTCTCACTGTGCATCTTTGATATAAAACCCCACTTACTTAATTCAAGCTCAGAGTGATAGTACCAGGGTTTTCACAGAGGGTTTGTCTGGATATCTCGTGAAAACATGAAACAAAAGTTACAGTTAATATTTGAATTGAAAACTGACCCTGACTGAGCCAGAGTATATAGATTAGTAGCTGAGCATAATACTATGCAGCAAAAGAAGAGTATTTTAATCCTCTATTTGATGTTCACAAAAATAGTCTAATTCTTACATTATACATGTATGCTGCTATATGCAGAAATCAATGCTGACATTTTTTTGGAGACGGACCAGGACGGACAGTGAGATTTACAATAGTGTTAGGTGACAGATTTTCAGCTTTCCTACGCTATCTACTATCTTTTGAGTAATGACAATTGGCTGAAACCTCAAGCCTAGACACTTAGCCTATAGTCAGGTCATTAAAATTAACACTTCTTCACTAAATTTAAACTGTTTCTTCAGTCTCGGAACTTAACACATGAATGATAATTATTATGAGAGCATTGAGGCCAGAACTTTCAGTTCAGCATTTGTAATGCATGCACTTCAATAATATGCCAGTATACACTATGCCATAGTGTATATAGGCATATTATTGAAATGCATGAATTACAAATGCTCAACTGAAAGTTCTGTCATCAGGTATTAGAACCACCAGAACATAAAGATGTGAAAAAAACAGTTATCAGATTAGGATTCAAATTAAGGCAAGAATTGACAACTGGAAGCTCAGTGCAATAATTTTTCATTACCCACTGTGGTGATACACTGAAAAAATAAAGGTGGTGGGGTGGGTGTCCAAGTGGTCAGAGGAAAAAAATATTTTTTTTTGCACGTGGGTGGGTGGGTGGTGGTCAAAAGGTGGAAAAAAATATTTTAGGCCTTGTGTCCGGAATTTTTTGGAAGACCCCCCCCCCCCCTGCTAGAGGTGTAAATGTTGAATAATATTTGAAAATATTTATTGACTCATCAGCAAATATTTATTTATTGGGTCTGAAATGACTTGGTAAAAGCTTAAAAGTGAGCCGTTTCGGCCTCCTAAAGTCACTAGACAACAAGCTCACCACATCACACTGGACTGTTGATCAAGTCGGACGCTCACAGGACTCTCGATCCGTTGGCACCACTAATTACGGCCAGAATGATTCTACCGCACAGGCTATCTGACATGTTAACATGTCTGAATGTGGGTAACATCAGAAACTGGACCATCCATGTTTCTGGTGATACCTGTCAGGTGGTATTGGACTTTCCAATACCACATGGAATGGCTCCAACAAGGAGACAAAATAAGCCAGCAGCCAGACCATCTGCCCCTCTGGGGAGTGGTAGTACCTTAGCCCAATCGGGCTCTGGTCCACACCCAGAGGACCCTGAAAAGGCCAAGTACAAGAGGAAGAAGAAAAGCCCATCCACTAAGCGCCTAGAGGCCTGGAGGAGAAAGTCTGAAGAAAACCGCAAAGAGAAGGAAATGGAAGTCCACTCCCCCATCCAGACGGAAAAAACAGGCACCACCCAGTCATCAAATGCATCCACCACCAGTTCCATCTCAAGCTTGGACCCCCACGCTGAGATGGAACATGATGAAGAACTAAGTAAGCTCGCCCACGAACTGAAACAACAGGTCATGGGCACAGAAGAGTCAACAGATAGCTTTCCCACGGCCACCGAGCCAACCACAATCACACTCCAGGAAGAAACCATGCGTAGATTAAAAAGAGAGTATCAAGAAACCAAAGATTCCTTTGATAACCAAGTGGCAGACCTTTTAAAAGAGAAAGACGAACTGCTTTCCGAAGTTGCCAATCTCACCCAATCTCAAAACATGGCACCACGGTCCTCACCTTCAAAGGTTAAGAAATCCCCACCTCCACCTCCACAGCCAAAGAAGAAACGGACGAAACAAAAGAGCCTACGGTAGAAATCAAGACCAGTCGAGTAGCCATCTGTCCACTACGGACAGTAGGCGTACGCATTCGTGCACCAGAAGACGACCAACTTTCATCCACTTATGGGATGCACCGCGCATCCCCAAGTGCAGATTCTTTCTCAGCATCCTGAAGTGGGACGTTTCGGCCTTCTGTGGGGCCGAAACGTCCCAGGCCGGAACGTCTCAAGGCCGAAACGTCACGACCCACCCCCTCCCCCGGTCAGCGGGATGGCTCTTGAGTCGGGGAAAATAGTGGGTTGAAGTTACCGAAATTGGGTCGAAATTACCGATTTGGGTAGAAATTACCGATTTGCTAGTGGGTCGAAATTACCGATTTGGGTCGAATTGATGCAATTCCTTGATGACTGAGGAATAAATAAATTGTTAGGAGTTTGTCCTTTTTTCACCGAAACAGGACACTGGGCAAAAATAACTTTACAGTCAATATCTTTTCTCGATATTTGTAACCGAAGTAATTAGCATCATATCAATAATTTCAGCGGCACCTGACATCACTCAGTGGGGGTAGGTGGTTGTTTCTTTGATCAATCTGGTAATTCCAAGTCATAACCCCACAAGGACGAATGTCGTTTGGCGCAGCGTCATTTATTTCCGAAGACGAAGCATGCGTTTCTCACCTCCATTCAAAGGGTTAGTTTGCAAGTTCAGCGTGGGTCGACCAAAGTACTGCATAGCGGTAGACCTTCGAGTAAGTGTCCACAAATTTTAAAAGTATTTTAAGACCAGAGAAAATGTTCAAATAGCCAATAGTCAATACCAAAGTCACAAGTCCATGGAAGATTGAAAATGGCAATGCCAGTTGCGGCGTTGCCACACTCCGTCCGGTTCGACGATTTACCCCATAGATACCCCCATTAGAACCCCATAGAGCATGACAGGTACCGCATAGATACCCCATAGAAGAGTACCGGACCAATGCTTTTATTGGAAAAGTGTTTTAAGGGGACGTCCAATCTAACTTTGGTCAAATTTAATGTAATTTTGTTTCAAGTCTAAAAAAAGTCCCAAAATGAATAAACCCAATAAATTATATACCAAAATGCTTGGAATGAAACATATAACATGTGGAAACTGAAATTTGCCATGTAACTGCTGCCATGTGTAAATAGCACCACCTGAAAGTCTGCTGTGGCATAAGTAAGAGAACAAAATTTTTACAATGAAATACCTCAAAATAAAATAACAGCTGTATTCTATAAACATTGAATTTGAAGTACATACTCGAAGAAATCTTTTCCTAATTCTTGAAAGTAATAAAGATTGAGACCAAATGTTATAAGTGGAGTGCTCACTGATTGAAGGCAGACATTTTCTTTTGTTTATGTTTTGATTTGGGGAGTTCAACAAAGGTCAACTTGAAGGAGGCCAGCAGAAGAAGTCTGAAAGGACAAACGAGTGTCTCCCAATATAAAGATGTATGTGTTACTTTGGTGGTTTGGAAAGAAACTATGATATTCTCCTAAGTCCTATGTAGAATGCACTGCAAAGTCATACATTGTAGTTGAATAAATATATTTACAAACCCCTTGCACTGTAACCCCTTTTATCCCATGCATCAATTTGATAGTGATTAAATTGTTAAATTTGTCTGGTTTATCAATAAGTATAATAGCTTTGTTTACTCTTGGACATCAATACACTCATGATATCTGTTGGAGAAGAAATAATTAAGGGTAACTGTAACCTGTCACTGCAATAAACCATCTAATGTACGGTACTTAAAAGTACATTGTTATTCAAAACACATCAAATCAACCTTACATAACCATTATTGCATGTACTTTCCCCGAGGAGGCTTATTGGCATATTGAGATCAGAAGGGCACATCCAGAGGGTCTCACATATTTTTTTCAAGAACGCAGTACACAAAGCAATCCCCAAAAGGTGACAAGTGAGCTCTATTTGACACAAAAAATTTCCCGGAGGGGTGGGGGGGGGGGGCTCTCTTCCTTGTATGACGCTACCTCCGGCACTCAAGGCATATGCCTTTTTCTCAAAGTTTAACTCTTTTTTTTCTTTTTGAAGATCCTGGCCACACATGTTCCAAACACTATGAGACAGGTAACCCTCCAAATAAGTGTATCTGCAAAAATCATGTTACATTGCAAAACATTCTTTTTAGACTTTTAGTTCTGGACCTTTCATGCTTCTTACCATACTTTCAACTATAACACTTAATTTATCGATTAATGGGTGAATAGAAAAGTCCTGCCATAATCAACATTTTGAGTTCCATAAGCCTTCCAAACAGCTCCGATAAAAGTGTCAAACATCAGATTGGTGGTTTAATACAGAATATTCATTAGGTTGTTGCTTGATAAGTAATAGGAACAAAATCTTCACCAGAAAATTCTGTAGCAATACAATTGAGGGTATTAGCAGGCACTTTGCAACAAATTGTAACAAATCAACTAGTCATAAACAAAATTTTCTAACTCAAAAGAGTGAAAAAGTACCACAACTCTGAAAAAAATGTGGGAAGAAACACATGCTACAGCAGCTACACAGGCATTGTTTCCCCATGATGCTCGATCACAACACCAAATATCCTTCAAATTGGAGTAGTAATGGTTGAGATACAGGGGAGAATGTTGGTACATGTAACTAATGATGAATGGGTAAGACTAAGAGGACAGAGGTCACCACTGCACGGCCCTAGATGCACCTTTGATTTTACAACTTCCAGGTCTGGGGTATAATAATCGCAACACACCCACCTTATCAATTCATAATTTCAGTAAAATAAAAGAAAATATCAATTTCAATTAATGGATGATGGAAAATATTTGGCTTCCTTCGCCTTCTCGTACTATTTAATTACCACAAACAATATCAGTTTGATGCCGACAAACGAAACTGAACGCATGTGGTCTGGTTAAAAAGTAACTCGGCATGAATAATGAAGAAATTGCGAATATTTCGTGTATTTTCATTTGTTTAAAGCCAATTGCAGCTAATATTGACCGTGCATTCGATAATTCGTTTCGGTTTTGACCACACGGCCACGCTGACACTCAGTGACAGCGGTTATGTTTATTGTGATATGCAAATTGGGGGATGGTTTCCGGTGAAGGAGATTTGTCACATTTGTCAGTGTAAAACGATGACAAAAGACACTCATCGACGCTTGTGTTAGTATGGTTGGTTGCAAGAAAAAACTGAATTCTCAGCATCGTCCAAGCGCAACTTATTTCAAAGCGCGAATGCATCATTTTCAACCCATCTTCAATCGGTCCTTTGCAGACATCAAAGACAGCCCGTCGAAAATCCATGGTAACTGTGAAGTAAGTAACTTCACAACATTGGGGAATTCAACACGCTCAATATAGTTCTAGGTCACTTGGAATATACTTCATGAAAAAGTGATTTCTGTAGCATTCTGCTTACTTTATTATAAATATTGCCTTATTTTATGTGTATGATCCCGATTTTATACACTCGGTTATTTTTTTACAAGTTGTTCATGTTGTCTTTCTAGTGCGCAATAATTCAGATTTTTTGTCAACAAAAAAGTTGAGACGGCATGTCAACACGAGAGGGAATTTCGAACCATATTTTGCAGTTGTGACATTAACAGCTCAAGTATTTGCTGTCACCTGTTTGCAAATCCACTCATACATTGTCTCGAACAAATAAAGGGCGTGATTACGTCCTTGCATTCTTACGATTGCCCAAATTGAGTATTTCGGCAAGCACCACATCGTAATCACATGACCGGAATAAACATCATTGAAACATGGCCACATCTGGAACATCCAAAATTTGTGTTGGTGTTATTACATTCAAACATCAAAACCCACCAGAGTGTGTGTCAAAAAAATGCTTTCTCCGAGTCTGTAGTATGTTATCATCATATTGAGGACAAGGCTTTCAAATTACCGATTATTTTGTGGTTTTACCGGTTCGTTACTTATGCCATTGGCAAATTAATCTTCTTCAAAATCATAAAATTCACTTTTTTTCCTGAAAAAAATTATATGTACATTTTCTATGCACTTTACTCATTATTTTGATATATAATTTGCCTTTCCTTGCTTCTCTTATCTGTTTCTGAGGCATTGGGAAAAATGTCAAAAAATTGACCAAAGATAGGTTGGACGACCCCTTAACCCTTTATCCAACGCCAACGTAACGGCCAAAACCGGCCAGCGCTATTCTAAAAAATCGCCAATTAATTTTCAAAATATTTTCATTTTTTGTCTCAAAAACATAGGTTATGACCCCTCGTTGGAACGAGCTCGTCGAGCTCGTTCCAACGAGGGGTCATAACCTATGTTTTTGAGACAAAAAATGAATAAAATTAGTTATTCAAGATTTTTTTTTGCAAGTGCCGTCTGCTTTTCATGTTAGGTAAAGGGTTAAGGGCCTATTTTAGTAATGAAATTTTGTTTATTTTGAAAATTCTCACCTCTGATATTCCTTCAATTCAAATTAAATATACACAAAATATACATCAAAATCAAGCTTGTGATGTATAGAACACGAAACATGTGTGTAATCAAGTCTTAGAGTCGTCTGTAGGCACCACTGGTTCCTGGAAGTCTGCTACTGTATTCGCACCAGAACTGATAATTTAATATTATTTCACGAAAACAACTCGTGGCCAAATGTGCTTTACATATCCAAGAACAAAGCTAGGGGATCAAAATTCTTCAAAACACGGCGACAGAGCTGCATGGGGGTAAATTTGATAAAGCTTTTGCTTTTGTTTACGTATGAATATACTTTCGATTTCCGGTCGACGTCATCGGACGGAAAAAGCATGTAAAAACAACACGCTGTAAAATCAAATAATGAAAAAGATCGCCTTCATACAGTATACTGTTATTAGATAGAGACTGTACAGTTGCCGAATTCAACGCAAGGTATCATGATACCTGTTGAAATTTCTGAGAAATACGATTTTGTTTTTCGATGGAAATTTGTGGTATTGAGTGATTTGCGCATGTCTGTCGAGCATGGAAACCATCTTCAATAAAAATGCAGACAGTGTTGTCCTTTTCCCAAATGCAGTCCTATCGCTGTATTCGAAAGTGTTTTGAATGCCTAGCTTTGTTCTTGGATATATGAAGCACATTTGGCCACAAGTTGTTCTGATGAAATATTATTTTATTATCAGTTCTGGTGCGAATACGGTAGCAGACTTCCAGGAACTAGTGGTGCCTACAGTCAACTCTATGAGTTGATTACATATGTGTTTCATGTTCTATACATCCCAACCTTCATTTTGATGTATAATTTGTGTATATTTAATTTGAATTTAAGAAATATGAGAGGTGAGAATTTTCAAAATAAACAAAATTTCATTACTTATATAGGCCCTTAAGGGGACGTCCAACCTAACTTTGGTCAAATTTCATGTAATTTTCTTTCAAGTCTAAAAAAGACCCAAAATGAATAACCCCAATACATAATATACCAAAATGCTTGGAATGAAATATGGAACATGTGGAAACTGAAATTTGCCATGGAACTGCTGCCATGTGTAAATAGCACCACCTGAAAGTCTGCTGTGGCATAATTAAGAGAACAAATTTTTTACAATAAAATACCTCAAAATAAAATAACAGCTGTATTCTATAAACATTGAAGTACATACTCGAAGAAATCTTTTCCTAATTCATGAAAGTAATAAAGATTGAGACCAAATGTTATAAGTGGAGTGCTCACTGATTGAAGGCAGACATTTTCTTTTGTTTATGTTTTGATTTGGAGAGTTCAACAAAGGTCAACTTGAAGGAGTCCAGCAGAAGAAGTATGGAAGAACAAAAGAGTGTCTCCCAATATAAAGATGTATGGGTCTCCCTATATACCGAATCTGACTTCAAATACCGAATCTGACCTCAAATAAATTAATTATATGTTTTTCCTAATGGAATTGTCGGTTTTGAGTGGGCCTAGTGGGTATATAATTATTTTTAAATAAAACTGTCACAGTAAATGTCCATGAATTTCATGTAACGATAGTTATTGGTGAAACGTCGCAAGTTCAGTTTTCGAGCATCACCTAATTTTATGTATGACGCTGGGCTACCAATTCTCAGGAACAGAATATGGAATAGAATGGGTACCTAATCTCAGGAATGCAGGAACAGAGAGAAAGTTCATTAATCCACGCAAGTGAAAACACACTAATCATACTTTTTAACCCCCTGCGCCTCTTGTCTATATAATTTTTTTAAATGTGTCTTTTTCTCGCCTTGAATTCACAGGAACAGTTACCGCCGGCGGAACAATTCTCTTTGCAGCGGGAGTAAATTTCAACAGCCAAATATTTCTGCTCAACGGGTTTTATTTATTTATTTATTGGCGTTTAAGGTCACTTTCTGAAGCTATGGCTGATTGTGACCATGACAAAGGTATAAAGTCAAGTTTAACCAGTCGCTTACATCTTCGCTGTCTAGTTTAGAGGACTTCCACCTCAGGTACTGGTGAACGGATCCTAATTTACGAGTAAAGCAGAACTTGTTGGCCACAGTTAACAAGCACTGCTTCACATCCCGGGGTCCCTACGGGGAGACGAGGTTGATAATGCTCCCCCCCCCCCCCCCCAAAAAAGAGAAGAACTAGACCCTGGTTATGTTCCCGGTTCTATGTTATGTGAAACTTACATTGGGCCGATGTTTCTTTGGGGCAGGGCAGCAAACATTTTAGCCCCCCCTCCCACACACACCCCACCATTATAATTATTGTCATTTCACGTTGCAAGGTCGAACTATTCTGGGTTACGAATACGTGTGGTCAACAGATGACGCTCCGGTCAATGTGGATCTGATTTAATTCATGTGGATCTGATCAAATCCACGATAGAACAACAATATTTAAGAGTGTGTTGGTTGTTAAATATGTCGTTAACCCCCACCAAAAACATACTTCTAGTATAGTAAAAATATTCTGATCTGACAAGAATGGAGATATCTCCTCCCTCAACCCCTCCCTGCATTCCAATGGCCCTCACAGCAGCTAAAGGCACTTACAATCACGGCTGCAAACCCCACAACGGTACCTAACAGGCTTGGGTTTTGGTATGACGTATATTTTTTAATACATTTTGAGACTAGAACGATTTCAAACCAATGATACCCCAAAAAACTGATTTCGCGATTTTTTATACATTTTTTTCTTCTAGTTTTAGAGATGTCAATTGCCAAAATCCTCTGGACGAATGCCATCTGGACAACATGGGATATTATTGTATTGAAGGAAAAAATGGTTCGCGGCATGTCATGACATTATTTTTTGTTTGATGAGATATTGCTTTATTTCAAAATATATCATATTACACCTATAAATCGCTATAGGCTAATCTTATTCGCGCTTCTCATTGTTATGTTTAAACTAAAAATATATTTTTAAAAATTGACATTTTCATTTGCCATGAAGGGAATCTCACAGATTATGATTACATGTACTGACTGTTGTAATTTGTTGACACAGCATGGAAGGACGTACTTTTGGCATGAAAAACATTATAGCTGACAAACAACAGAAAATTCAGAATTCATGTATCTTTATTTGAATTTTCCATTAACTCATCACCGGTGTAACGCGGTGTTATTCATCCCACGCAAATTGTCCCACGCATGGTTAAACGTAATAGATATCCGAGGTACCTGGTATTTGTGACAGTATAGTTTTCCCATATCTGTTTTATCTTTAACTGTCATCAACCACACGCGCGCCTCCTTCTGCTCCCGATCCACCTGCGTTACTCAATTGGCAAATTTGTCTTGCAGACCCGCATCTTTTTGGAGAACCCCAAGTTATTCACTACCGCTTAATTTTTTTGGAGGGTTTCAAAATTTATCACTGCTGCACGATTTGAATTCAACAAATACCGAAATGGTGAATAAAGACAAGGCAGGCCTCTTGGCCCAAAACAGAATTTTTTAACGTCACTGCAAATTTGCTTGTATTTTTTTTAAATTCTAGAATGTTCTTTAATTCAGGTTTTGTAAAAGGATAGCCAATATGTGTATGGAGACACTTTGGTTAAGGGGACAGATGGGTTGACTTGCCCGAACGTTGAATAGTGAAATCCCGACACGTGAATGCCATAGGCACTAAAGCTTTGATGGGAGAATCTGGGGGTTCTGCCCCAGATTTTTTTTAAGTTGATGTGTTTAGATGCGTTTTCCTGGGTAGGATAGGATGAGATAGGATGTCGTGTGTGGGAAAAAAAATGTACGCCTATCTGGTTGTCCTAGAATTCCAAATACCCTCCCTCCACCGTTCCGAAAAAAAATGATGATCAGTCAGTCAGTCATTTCCCCCCACCTAGTAGAGAACGTTTTTTACGGCTGTATGCCTGCGGGAAACGAAGTGGTACTGTGTGCCCCTTGCGACCCCGTTAGCGATATTTCACTGTTTCGTTTTTGTCAGCTAGGCTTGTGGGACGAATATCTGCAGCTGTGCTCTAGGCTACCACAGAGAGATCTTTAGCCTGCACAGGGTGTGTCTCTCCCTGCACAGAAGCCAGCCATTTTATGTTCCCACCCGATAGTACAATGCACAGTGACAGCATCAACCCCACCCACTTCATGTTGGATTTTATAAGAAAATAACACGTTAAAGCAAATTGTTTGATTTATTATTATCCTTCAAAAATAACTTGATATGGAATCATGTAACAATAAACTACATCTTGTATTAATAGTTCACTGAAACAACATTAAACAACAGGTTGTAATCGGTACTAATCTGGTGAATGTTTAATAAATAAATAAAACCTGTCGAGCAGAAATATTTGTCTGCTGAAATTTACTCCCCTCCGGCAGTAACTGTTCCTGTGAATTCAATGAAAATTGATAAAGGCGAGAAAAAGACACATTTTACAAATTATATTGACGAGAGGCACAGGGGGGGTTAAAAGGTATGATTAGTGTGTTATTATGGTGGGCAAACATTTGAATAAAGTTTATTCACTTGCGTGGATTAATGCGCTTTCTCTCTGTTCTTGCATTCCTGAGATTAGGTACCCGTTCCTGTTCCACATCCTGTTTCTGAGAAAATTAGGTGATGTTCGAAAACTGAACTTGCGCCGTTTCACCAATAACTACCGTTACATGAAATTCATGGACATTTACTGTGACAGTTTTATTTTAAAATAATTATATACCCACTAGGTCCACTCAAAACCGATTATTCCATTTGAAAAAACGTATAATTAATTTATTTGAGGTCAGATTCAGTATTTGAAGTCAGTTTCGGTCAGATTCGGTCAGATTTGGTATATAGGGAGACCGAGATGTATGTGTTACTGTGGTGGTTTGGAAAGAAACTATGATATTCTCCTATGTAGAATGCACTGTAACCCCTTTTATCCCATGCATCAATTTGACAGTGATTAAATTGTTAAATATGTCTAGTTTATCAATAAATATAATAGCTCTGTTTACTCTTGGACACCAATACACTCATTATATCTGTTGGAGAAGAAATAAGGGTAACCTGTCACTGCAGTAAACCATCTAATGTACTTAAAAGTACATTGTTATTCAAAACACATCAAATCAACCTTAATACATAACCATTATTGCATGTACTTTCTCCAAGGTTGCTTATTGGCATATTGAGATCAGAAGGGCACATCCAGAGGGTCTCACATATTTTTTTTCAAGAACGCAGTGCACAAAGCAATCCCCAAAAGGTGATAAGTGAGCTCCATTTGACACAAAAAATTTCCCGGAGGGGGGCTCTCTTCCTTGTATGACGCTACCTCCGGCACTCAAGGCATATGCCTTTTTTCTCAAAGTTTAACTCTTTTTTTTCTTTTTGAAGATCCTGGCCACACATGTTCCAAACACTATCAGACAGGTAACCCTCCAAATAAGTGTATCTGCAAAATCATGTTACATTGCAAAACATTCTTTTTAGACTTTTAGTTCTGGACCTTTCATAATTCTTATTTCCAACTATAACACTTAATTTATTGATTACTGGGTGAATAGAAAAGTCCTGCCATAATCAACATTTTGAGTTCCATAAGCCTTCAAAACAGCTCTGATAAAAGTGTCAAACATCAGATTGGTGGCTTTAAACAGAATATTCATTAGGTTGTTGCTTGATAAGTAATAGGAACAGAATCTTCACTAGAAAATTCTGTAGCAATACAATTGAGGGTATTAGCAGGCACTTTGCAACAAATTGTAACAAATCAACTAGTTATAAACAAAATTTTTTAACTCAAAAGAGTGAAAAAGTACCACAACTCTGAAAAAATGTTGGAAGAAACACATGCTTATTGCTACAGCAGCTACACAGGCATTGTTTCCCCATGATGCTCGATCACAACACCAAATATCCTTCAAATTGGAGTAGCAATGGTTGGGATACAAGAGAGAATGTTGGTACATGTAATGATGAATGGGTAAGACTAAGATTAAGAGGACAGGGGTCACCACTGCACGGCCCTAGATGCACCTTTGATATTTTTATACTGTACCAATGACCAAGACATAGCTGGTGCTAACTCTTAAATTCTAGGGCCAAACACAAATTTTGCCCCCCAATCCCCAAAATTTGCATCTAAAACCGAAAAATCATGCCCTAAATGGTCCTCCATACTTTCCCTCCACTGCACATGCGCAGTGTCAAGGAGGTCTCGAAATTGGGCCAATTATCATTCTTTGTTTGGCTCTTCATCAGTTCACATCTGACTGATATTTGTGCTTGTAAATCTCAGTTTAAATGATACCAGACACGTAATTATTAGAGAAATGGTGGATCTAAAGAGGAATTAGAAGGAGGAGAGGAAAAATGAGGGGCAGGAAATAATCAGGGCTGTAACTTAAAATCTTTTTATGAAATTATGTTATGTTGCCTAATTTCAAGGCATGGGCCTGTTGTCATTCTTGCTATAAAGTTACACTGCTTATTCAGTGTTTCCTCTCTCCCTTTCCTTTAAGTCCCCCCTTGCTATTCTCCCATGCCTTTGGCATATATTTTCTGTAATATTATTACTAAAATTTCTTGTTAGTTTTAGCTGGGTAACAGAATGAATTCTGTTCTTTTCCCCATGTTTACGTCCTCACCCATGGGTTTTTAGGCGTGGTGTTCTGCATCTACCATCTGATGTTCTTCAGTTTCTTCCCTGGAAGCCTCTGTTTTGCATCAGATAGTGTTATTATTGGTAACTGATTTCGGGCCATGTTTTTTCAGTGCCTGGAGTCATGTTTCTGGTGTTTATACACTTCTTGTTTACATTGACAACAGTCTCTGTGGAGGGGGATTTCTTGTCTTTGTATTAGCTTAATCATAACAAGAACATTATTATTATACGTAAGTGTTGCATTAAATTTTTAAAAATATTTTTAAAATTTTTGTCCACACTTAGGATTTTTGGGATCCATTGGGGCTCAACGTTACTTTTCAGAAACTTGGGCTTTTCTGAAAAAATCTGAAAAAATATTTTTTCAAAAAATTTTTTTGATTTCAATTATTTTTTCTATGTTAATGGATCATGTTATTATGTATCTTTGTTTTCAGGGGTTGGTGTGAGTACTAGGACTTTTTGTATTCTTTTCACAATGAAAGGATATTGTTCAAATTGTAATAAGAGGAAATCTTCCTCTGACTTGCATGGGGAGCGCGGTGGCTCAGTTGGTAGAGGTGCAGGCTGCAAGCCGAGGGGTCCTCGGTTCGAATCCCACCTGCGGCAACCGCGTTGTGTCCTTGGGCAAGACACTTCATCCCCATTGCCCGCGTGGGGGCACGATGACGCCGTGTACTAAGGCGTACTGCACGTCGATGGTACGCATGTCTTCAACCTATCTAACCCTGCCTGTGCTGCAGTGCGGAGTTACGATGTTGGGGAGCTGACAGCTGCTCGTCGTTGCTCGGTGGTTCTCTCCGGGTACTCCGGCTTCCTCCACCCGTAAAACTGTCACGGTCATGATTAGCCATTGTGCATAAATATGTGACCTTAAACATCAATAAATAAATAAATAAATAAATAAATACTCTGACTTGCATAATCATTGTATTAATTGTAGTCAGTGTACTCGCACTAACTCCTGTTCAGTATGTGTCAGTTGGGATGACAAACATTGGAAACGTGTGTCACGGTATGTTGTTAGTGGGGAAAAGGCCATGCCGGTCCTTTCTCCGCAGAGTCACTCTAGTTTATCAATCTCTATTTCAGAGGAACAAGAACAGGGTGATGTTTCCGAGATGTCTTCCAAAAGTGTGCCTCCGTCGTCACAGTTAAATGAAGAGCTAGCGGCAAAAGTGCTCATGGAAATACGTCAATTGCCTAAGAGGTCCCTAGTAGGATCGACGGCGTTGGCGTCCGCTAGCTCGCCCAGTGTAGCGTCCATTCATCGAATGGTTCGACAGCCGGGTTCATCCGTTGCGGTCCAGGAAGGAGATTTGGGTGATGCGAGCACTATAATAAGACAAAGTGCACACCCAGTGATGACGGATCAGAGGAGAGAACGGAGGAAGCCTATTAGTCCGGTTCCTAGCTCGTCCAGGTCCATCCGGGCTGCGAGCGAGAGAGGTCCCTCTCTCGTACAACAACATCTGGGACCAGATGTTGTGGTACAAAACATTTCGTCCAGGAGGTGATGGTTTGAACCTCTATCGTGTTCCGGTAGGCGCAAGATTATCGAGTTTTACAAACGAGTGGGCGTCAATTACGGATGACCCCTGGGTCAGAGGGGTAATTTTGGAAGGACTAAGAATATCCTTCAAACGAAAGCCTCCATTAACTCGAAGTCCAAAATGGACTCAGCTTCCGTCAAATCCGCAGAAAAGAGATGCTCTTTTATCAGAAGTACAGTCTCTTCTGACGAAGAACGCGGTAGAGGTCGTAGAAGACCAGGAATCACCGGGTTTCTACAGCCATCTGTTTCTGGTTCCAAAACCAGACGGCTCGTTCCGTCCAGTCATAGATCTGAGCTGGATAAACTAGCTGATCGTCGCTCCGAAGTTCTATATGGAGACAACTTGATCAGTCAGAGCGAGTATTCGGGTGAACGACTATGCTACAAGCATAGATCTCAAAGATGCGTACTTTCACGTCATGGTACATCCGACATTCAGAAGGTATCTACGCTTCGCAGTCCTAGGAGTTGTATATCAGTTCCGAGCGATGTGCTTCGGTTTGAACCTAGTGCCCTGGGCTTTCACTCGAATAATGAACTTGGTAATGATACATTTCCGAGCTCATTCGTCTGCGGTAATGTCGGCCTACCTGGATGACATTCTTCAGAGGTACGGCAACGAGTTAACACTTCAGAACGATGTGCAGAATCTGCTTCTATTATTCCGACGTCTCGGTTTTATAATAAACAAGGAGAAGTCGGATCTGGTGCCATCCAAGTCATTCACTCATCTGGGAATGAGCTTCGAGACGCACAACAATCTCGTTCGTCTGCTGTTAACCAGAGCGAAATTAATCAGTTGTTACGCTCGCTATTGTCTTCACTCAGACAAAGTCACAGCGAGAGAGTTCATGAGACTGATAGGTCTGTGCGGAGCCGCTGCAGATCTCATTCCGATGGGGCGGTTGCGCACTCGTCCTCTACAAATTTTCTTGACTCAGAATTGGAGTGTAAAGATTCATTCGCTCGATATAGACGTTCTCTTGTCAAATCAAGTGAAACAAGAGATTCAGACTTGGGCAAACATTCAGTGGTTGACTCAGGGAGTTCCACTGCAGTTGCCGGATCCGAGTTTTACGATTATGACGGATGCCAGTCAAACAGGTTGGGGTGCAACGTTGATCCCAACGGATTCAAAGTGCCAGGGTCTTTGGGATCCGCAGTTTCTAGGCAAGCACATAAACATCAAGGAAATGATGTCAATTTGGCTTGCACTACGTCATTGGATGAACATTATTCAGAAAGAACATGTCCAAATCCTGTCCGACAATACGACAGTAGTAGCGTATATCCGGAACCAGGGAGGCACTCATTCCATTCCGTTATTCAATTTAACGGAAAGAATCCTTCTGTTTGTTCTAGAACACCAAGTTCTGCTTTCGGTCCGTCATATTCCAGGTCGTCTGAATGTATTAGCAGACTCCCTTTCACGGAAGGGTCGCTTGTTGCCGTCAGAATGGACTCTCAACAAACAGGTATTCAATCAGATTTGCTACCAATGGGAGCGGCCAATGATAGACTTATTTGCGACACAACTCAACAATCAGTTGCAGACGTATGTGTCACCATATCCGGATCCCCGAGCATATGCAGTAGACGCTCTATCGATCTCGTGGGACGGAATGATAGGATATGCGTATCCTCCAGCGCCGTTGATTCAGCAAATATTGCTAAAGATAAAACAATCACAATGCAAAATTCTGTTGGTAGCATCTCTGTCTCCACAGAGACCATGGATAAATCTACCCAGGTGTCTGCTGTGGGACATACCGCGGAAGCTTCCTCCACTAGAGGATCTTCTTTCGCAGGGGAAATCGCGTCAACTCCATCACAACCCGCAAGGTCTCAACCTTCACGTATTTCCGTTGTGCGGTCCTTCTTGCACGGCAAGCATTTTACAGGACGAGCAGTGGACGCAATTTCTAGCTGTAGGAGGACCTCCTCTTTGCTAAACTATGCGGCTAAGTGGAAGGTCTTTTGTCGTTGGTGTAGGGATCATTCTGTTGATATTTTTGATCCCTCCATTCCAGACATTGCAAACTTTCTAGTATTCTTGTTTGATGAGATCAAACTGCAGCCTGTTACTATTAAAGGTTATAGGTCCCTGTTATCTGATACCTATGCACACCATGATAGTTTACAAATTGGATCTAATGTCTCTTTATCTAAATTAGTTAGAAACTTCTCGATAAATATACCTAGAACCTTTAGATTAATTCCTAAATGGAATTTAGCTTGGGTTCTTCTTGAACTAAAAGAAAAGCCATTTGAGCCTCTTGAGACAGTGGACTTCAAATTCTTGTTTTATAAGACAGCATTTCTCTTAGCTTTCTCTTCTGCTAGAAGAGTCAGTGAGCTTCATGCACTGTCTGTGGACAATTCTCACTATCGTAGTGTCGGGAACACTATTACCTTTACTACTAATGTTGGATTTTTGGCTAAGACTCAGGCTCCTAATAAATATCTGGAACCTATTGTTATTAAGGCCCTTCAGTCTTCAGACGGGCATAGACCTTTACTCTGTCCAGTTAGAGCTTTACGTATTTATAAACGAAGATTTCAGTTTATCAGAAAGGGACGAAAACGCTTCTTTCTGTCTCTGATACCTAATAGAAAGGACGTTACGGTCCATTCTATTGCTAGATGGATTCAATTAACTATCCGTACTGCTTATGATAATCTATCTTCATCTCAGCAGTCTCTGCTTAAGATTTCGGCTCATGAAGTAAGAGCTCTTTCTACATCTTGGGCTTACGCAAATAGTGTTGCTATTACAGATTTAATGAAGGCTGCATATTGGTCTCAGCCATCCACATTCACGAATTTTTATCTCAGAAATATTGAGTTCATTTCTGGAGACCTGCATTGTTTAGGTCCGTTATCTGTTGCTCAGAATGTCGTCCACTAAACAGTTGCAACTATAGTTATGCAGGCTTTCTGTTCCGGCAGTGACTCCGTCCTGCTACCCTCTTCGCTCTGGGCTATTTGACCCAGGGCAAGGGGAAAGAGGAGGGGGGGAGGGTGTTCCCTTAGGTCACCTGCTTTATAGTGAAAAGCAAGGGGATACCTCCTCCGGGGTCAGTAATTATGAGTCGTTTCCGGGATGGTTTTAAAGTGTAAAAGTTAATGTTTAAAATTCATTCATGTCATATTTTTAAAGTGTAGCTCGGTGTGAAGCATTTGTATATGTCATGTGTCAAACGGGCATTAATATACAATCCTCGGACACTTTTAAAAGAGTACAAAAAGTCTCAATTCTCTGGACTGACTTTATTTATTGGCTTACTTTAAAAATAATTAGTATAAAGGGTTATACTGGATGTTAATAGAGAAGATGAATGTTATTATGCTCAATTATGGAGGGTGTTGTGTCTTTCTAATTTATCATAAAATAAGAAAGATACATGTAAAGCCTAATACTCCTTTTCTCCTCGAGGGGATGACTCTATTATATATAGTTGAGCTTATTGGATTTTCCTCTATGTCCTAGGCCCTCTAGCCTTTTTACTATTCAGCTATGTCTGGGTCATTGGTACAGTATGAAATGTTAAAAAATTTGTAGTAATTTATATATTTTTTATACTTACCAATGACCCAGACGGGGATGGCCCTCCCAGGAGTTGGGAACTCATACCTCCCTGCTGAGTACACAGCGCTGACCAGGCACTGCTTGTAAGAATGATAATTGGCGCCAATTTCGAGACCTCCTTGACACTGCGCATGCGCAGTGGAGGGAAAGTATGGAGGACCATTTAGGACATGATTTTTCGGTTTTAGATGCAAATTTGGGAGATTGGGGAGCCAAATTTGTGTTTGGCCCTAGATTTTTAAGAGTTAGCACCAGCTTTGTCTGGGTCATTGGTAAGTATAAAAAATATATAAATTACTATAAATTTTTTAACTTTCCAACTTCCCGGTCTGGGGCATAATAATCGCAACACACCCACCTTATTAATTCATAATTTCAGTAAAATAAAAGAAATTATCAATTTTAATTAATTAATAGATGATGGAAAATATTTGTCTTCCTTCGCCTTCTCGTACTATTTAATTACCACAAACAATATCAGTTTGATGCCGATAAACGAAACTGAATGCATGTGGTCTGGTTAAAAAGTAACTCGGCATGAATAATGAAGAAATTGCGAATATTTCGTGTATTTCATGTGTTTAAAAGCCAATAGCAGCTAATATTGACCGTGCATTTGATAATTCGTTTCGTTTTTTACCACACGGCCACGCTGACACTCAGTGACAGCGGTTATGTTTATTGTGATATGCAAATTGGGGGATGGTTTCCGGTGAAGGAGATTTGTCACATTTGTCAGTGTAAAACGATGACAAAAGACACTGATCGACGCTTGTGTTGGTTGCAAGAAAAAACTGAATTCTCAGCATCGTCCAAGCGCACCTTATTTAAAAGCGCGAATGCATCATTTTCAACCCATCTTCAGTCAGTCCTTTGTAGACATCAAAGATAGCCGCCACAATCCCATTGTTACTAGGAAGTAAATAACTTTACAACATCGGGGGAAATCAACACGCTCAATATAGTTCCAGGTCACTTGGAATATACTTCGTGAAAAAGTGATTTCTGAAGCATTCTGCTTACTTTGTTATGAATATTGCCTTATTTTATGTGTATCCTCCCGATTTTATACACTCGGTTATTTTTTTACAAGTGGTTCATGTTGTCTTTCTAGTGCGCAATAATTCAGATTTTTTGTCAACAAAAAAGTTCAGACGGCCTGTAAACACAAGAGGGAATTTCGAACCATATTTTGCAGTTATGACATTAACAGCTCAAGTATTTGCTGTCACCTGTTTGCAAATCCGCTCATACATTGTCTCGAACAAATAAAGGGCGTGATCACGTCCTTGCATTCTTACGATTGCCCAAATTGAGTATTTCTGCAAGAACCACATCGTAATCACATGACCGGAATAAACATCATTGAAACATGGCCACAACCGGAACATCAAAAATTTGTGTTGGTGTTATTACATTCAAACGTCAAAACCCACCAGAGTGTGTGTCAAAAAAATGCTTTCTCCGAGTCTGTAGTATGTTATCATTATATTGAGGACAAGGCTTTCGAATTACCGATTATTTTGTGGTTTTACCGGTTCGTTACTTATGCCATTTTCAAATTAATCTTCTTCAAAATCATAAAATTGACTTTTTTTTCCTGAAAAAATTACATGTACCTTTTCTATGCACTTTACTCATTATTTTGATATATAATTTGCCTTTCCTTACTTCTCTTATCTGTTTCTGAGGCATTGGGAAAAATGTCCAAAAATTGACCAAAGTTAGGTTGGACGACCCCTTAAAATGGAAAAAAAACCCAAAAAGAAGCGAGAAAAAACTGCCTAATTTTGCAAACCCTCCCCCCCCCCAAACCCACTATATACCTAGATCTTACCAGCTATCCGCCATGCGCAATGCATTTCGGGACGCCACCCAAATGAAAGGTATCAGGACAACTCGACTCATAAATAAGTCCGTCCATAACGAAGTCGGCCCATAACGAAGTCGGCCCATTACCAACTCGGACTAGGGCATCTCGGCCCATAACAAACTCGGCCCATTACCAACTCGGACTACGGACTGTGGGAATACGTAAGGGAATGTTGATGGGAAAATTGTTAAGACGGGAGGGGTAGATGAGATAAGAAAACAAAACTCGAACTCGACTGAAAGTTGAAAAAATTTATTCGGAACTTCTCAAAAATGAAGGGATTTTGCAAAAACATATACAGCTGTACAGTGAAGAAAAATATATACAATACACATGGATAAAAATGTAATTATATATGTGAATTTAATTTAGTCGTTACTGCTGATAAGTTTTACTCCTTTTCTCTGCGATGCATTTTCAGCTATAGTGTATGTGACCGGTCTGTCCCCTATGATAGTCTCTAAAAGGTCTGGGTCCCGAATGGTACTGTGAAGAAAAAATTGAATTTAATTAAATAAATTACTAATAATAAATAAGACTGTGTGCGATTGATCTATTTTTTTTAATTGAATGTTCCATAATCATGCGACGATACATTTTCAATGGATGTCGATTCAGCTCTACCATTCATGGTTATGAACCACTAAATAAGTGAACACGTGACTTGGAGCGTTTGACACCCAGTGTTGTGAGTAGGATTAAATAGGGCTGATCAGCTGATTGGTTAAATGTATTTTGACTTTGAAACCATTAATTAAAATTTTGATTCCTCCACTTTAGAAAGGATTAATAAGTTTGTTTGTAATTTGGTGCCGGAATGTGTGAGAATCTCTCAAAAACATGAGGCATGGGGAAAAAAGTGTGAAGGTCATTCAGTGCAAGACCATACGGTAGTTGTGAAAATTCAAAATTTAAACTGAAATTTGATGTGGCAACATATATTTTTTTCCAGTTTAATTTTTTCAAGAGATGGTGTACTTTGTAAATGTATTGGTATTTTTTTTCAAAACAACTTGGTGTGTTGTGCAGAGAGTGGAAGGTTAACACTATGGTCAATGGGATTTATTTAGTGGTTCATAACCTAAAGGAGTATTTCCTTGTAACTGTTGTTGAGGGATATTTCAAGATATTTCTTTGTTTTCGGATATCCCGGTCTTGTAAATTTTTCAATTCAAGCACTTTGGCTGTGTAATATGTTTGAAAGTTTGGGGAAAATGCTATTTTGTAGGTGTAGGATGCCCAATTTTCACGACACAGTGCCTGTTTTGCTTTCCTGGCATGCATAAAATGCTTGCTGAATAAACAGGTGATCTGAGAAAGGAGGAAAGATTGTTCGGCTGGTTAGTTGTTGAATTTCCAGTTGTTTGGGGCAACTGCAAGGTAGAACAGCTGAAATAATGGTGACAAACACAACGATTTCTGCAGAATGAATCTGTTTAACCCTATACCGGTTGGAGTTTAAATACACTGTATTGCTACCTTGAAACACAATTAATAAAATTTGTCATGTTTTCCACATGCCACCTAAGCTCCCATCCCACATCTAACTACTGCAAGTCTCTTTTCTTTCATTCTGACATTTTAACCCCCCTCTATCCATATAAATGTGCTAAATATGTGATTTTTAACATGCCAAGTTCTCAGAAACAGCACAGAATGGAGACTATTCTTGTTTTTTGGGACCTCAGTTAGTGAATCAAATGTGAGATAACCTGCTTCATCCCATGAAATGAATTAAATGTTTTATTGTTCCTTTTTCATATCAAAAATATTTCCGATGGAATAAAAAAAATTCTATGGGCCGACTTGGTAATGGACCGACTTTGTTATGGGCTGACTTTGTCATGGGCTGAGTTGTCCTACAATCAAATGAAAACGTAAACATGAACGCACGTGTGCAAACAGAACCGACTCGCTTCGAAAATTTAAGTTTCAATGTATGTTCTCGTGAATATTGTCAACTTCACATTTAAGGGCCTATCAGTAATGAAATTTTGTTTGTTTTGAAAATTCTCACCTCTCATATTCCTTAAATTCAAATTAAATATACACAAATTATACATCAAAATGAAGGTTGGGATGTATAGAACACGAAACACATATGTAATCAACTCATAGAGTTGACTGTAGGCACTACTGGTTTCTGGAAGTCTGCTACCGTATTCGCACCAGAACTGATAACAAAATAATATTTCATCAGAACGACTTGTGGCCAAATGTGCTTCATATATCCAAGAACAAAGCTAGGCATTCAAAACACTTCTGAATACAGTGATAGGACTGCATTTGGGAAAAGGACAACACTGTCTGCATTTTTTATTGAAGATGGTTTCCATGCTCGACAGACATGCGCAAATCACTCGATACCACAAATTTCCATCGAAAAACAAAATCGTAATTCTCAGAAATTTCATCAGGTATAATAATGATACCTTGCATTGAATATGGCAACTGTGCAATCTCTATCTAATAACAGTATACTGTATGAAGGCGATCTTTTTCATTATTTGATTTTACACGGCGTTGTTTTTACATGTTTTTAACGTCCGATGATGTCGACCGGAAATCGAAAGTATATTCATACGTAAACAAAAGCAAAGGCTTTGGAATTTACCCCCATGCAGCTCTGTCGCCGTGTTTTGAAGAATTTTGATCCCCTAGCTTTGTTCTTGGATATGTAAAGCACATTTGGCCCCAAGTTGTTTTCGTGAAATATTATTAAATTATCAGTTCTGGTGCGAATACGGTAGCAGACTTCCAGGAACCAGTGGTGCCTACAGTCGACTCTATGAGTTGATTACACACGTGTTTCGTGTTCTATACATCTCAGTCTTGATTTTGATGTATATTTTGTGTATATTTAATTTGAATTGAAGGAATATCAGAGGTGTGAATTTTAAAAATAAACAAAATTTCATTACTTATATAGGCCCTTAATAATCACAAATAAAGATAAATCGAATCATAATTATGCAGAATTTTAGTTCTTGAGCGAAATGAATATCCAACAACAGGATTTATTTCAACATTTATCGCCTGAAATCTCTGTGTTCGCCGTGGGACCTTCGGCGCCCAGATGATACATAATTAATGTTAATGTTAATTTTATAGTCTAGTTTTGGTATGTCATGTGCACGTACCAAAACAAACAAAATATATTACAGACTGTGACTCCAAGGTTGGACTAGGCATGCAGGTGGGGGTAATTCGCAGGTGGGGGTAATTCGCGGGTGGGACCAGTCCTTCCTCCACATTTAGAAGCCCAGAGGTCTTGGAAAGTCTTTTTATAACACCCCCCCCCCCCCCCCCCCCACCACACACACACACACACACACACACATCGTATTAGATATTCCCAATCCCCCAAGATGTGAGAGTCGGGTAGGCCCGATCATATCTAAGTCTCCATATACTATGTGGCTGGAAAAATGGTGGAAGTAAGGGGGGGTCTGAAAATTTCTTTCGAACAAGAGGCCGGGAGTGGATGGGTCACCAGCCCAGAAAACATATTTTATCCTGTCCCTGTAGGGCCCTGCAAATTTTTTCCTGTGTTTATTTTTCTTGAAAATGATGGAGTCAAATTGTTCAGGCATGCTTCTATGGTGTTTACTGTTTCGGCATGTATTTATCTCCTCTGAGTGAACTTGAGGTGACAATCCTTTAGGTATGAGAGCTGATGGGACCCAGGTCAACTTGGAAACATCTTGCCTTCCTCCTCTCATTTATAACACAATGAAAAATATTGCTCCACAATTTTTATTTCAACAAACGTAAATGCGTGTACACCCCAAAAGAAAGCTGAATACCATATATCAAGACATTGTATGTGTCTGTTTGTGAAAAGATTTTTAGTCGAGTTGTGACGAAGTCAAACTCGACTTATAGTTTGGTGAATGGCGGGCGGGCGGGCGGGCGGGCGTCCAGGCAGGCGGGCGGGCGGGCGGGCGGGCGGGCGGCGCGGGCGTCCGGGCAGGCGAGCGTAAACAATTGGTTTCCGGATGATAACTTGATAGTGGTTCAACTCACATTCATTAAACTTCATACATAGGTTGGTCTTGGTGGGAGGAAGAACCCTATTGATTTTGGACATGCTACGTCGAAGGTCAAGGTCACAGTGACCTTGAACGTAGTAAATCTTAAACAATTGGTTTCCGGATGATAACTTGATAATGGTTCAACCCATGTTCATGAAACTTCATAGGTAGGTTGGTATCGGTGAGAGGAAGAACCCTATTAATTTTGGACTTGCTTAGTCAAAGGTCAAGGTCACAGTGACCTTGAAAATTGTAAATTGTAAACAATTGGTTTCCGGATGATAACTTGACTACGGTTCAACCCACTTTCATGAAACTTCATGTGTAGGTTGGCCTTCGTGAGAGGAAGAACCCTATTTATTTTGGACTCACTAGGTCAAAGGTCAAGGTCACAGTGACCCTGAACAAAGTAAATCAAAACAATTGGTTTCCAGATGATAACTTGATGATGGTTCGACCCATGTTCATGAAACTTCATATTTAGGTTGACATTAGTGAGAGGAAGAACCCTATTTATTTTGGACTCGCTAGATGAAAGGTCAAGGTCACAGTGACCTTCAACATAGTAAATCGTAGACAATTGGTTTCCGGATGACAACTTGATGTTTCGACCCATGTCTATGAAACTTAATAGGTAGGTTGGCATCAGTGAGAGGAAGAACCTATTTATTTTGGACTTGCTAGGTGAAAGATCAAGGTCACAGTGACCTGCAGCATAGTAAATCGTAAACAATTGGTTTCCGGACAATAACTTGATAATGGTTTGACCCACATTCATGAAACTTCATAGGTAGGTTGGCCTAGGTGAGTGGAAGACCCCTATTTATTTTGGACTCACTAGGTCAAAGGCCAAGGTCACAGTGACCTTGATCATTAAAAATCGTAAACAATTAGTTTCCAGATGATTATTTGACAATGGTTCCACCTACGTTCATGAAACTTCATAGGTAGGTTGGCATTAGTGCAAGAAAGAGCCCTATTTATTTTGGAATCACTAGGTCAAAGGTCAAGGTCACACTGACCCTTCACATAGTAAATTGTAAACAATTGATTTCCGGACGATAAGTTGATAATGATTAAACCCACTTTTGTGCCGTCACAACTCGACATTGGATCGGTGATCCTATCGGCATTTTTAAAAAAGTAAGTGCATTTTTCCCACCACTCCCTATGGGGCAGCAATTGGATTTGTACAAAACCAATAGGCAACTCCCCAGCCAATCATTTCCTAAACTATCTTTTAAATCAGTTCAATGTTTTTTTTAATTAAGGCACAAAAAGCACCTTCACAAGTTCACACAGGATGTCGGATGATGGCAGACTGACGACGGATAGGGTGTGATCACAAAACATCCTGACTTTCTGTCAAGTACTGGTAAGCTAAGAATTCTGAATGGTGCCTGGTGGAACTTAAAAAGATTTTCCAAAAAATGTCATCACATTGCATTAAATTAAACTTTGAGCTTTTTCGAATGCAGCAATAAACATTTGATGGAAGGTTGGCATGACGAAATGGATAAAATAGACATTTCTTATGGTGTAAGGGGGTGGGTCCCTATCTGAAAATCAGAATTTTTTTTTTTTTTTTTTTGCTTCCCTAAAGGAGTGAATGGGTTCCCAAAAGTTTGAAAAAACTTTTTTGTACCTAGTGGGAAAAATTTATTGCCCTCCCCCTCCCCCGCCCCCCCCTTCGGGAAAAAAAATCATTCAATATATTGTCTGGGTTGGTTCAGTCAATGATTACTTAAAATAACACCATTATTTATGCTAATTGAATTTTATTTTCTCATTACAGAGAAAAATGTAAAGTACCAAATTAACAAAAATAGAACCATTTTAAATATCTTAATTTCAGTTTGTGTAAAATAAGGTAGCATTTTGCATAATTAATCGAATATCAAGATGGAAGAAAACAGTAAATTTGCTTCTTTCACTGTTTCTCAAATGAAAGAATTTTTAAAATCAAGAAGTGTTCCACAGACCGGTACTCATAGAGAACTACTAAAATGCTGTTATTGGGTTGATCAACTCAACCTACAGACATATCCAACTCCTGGGCAACAAAAGGCGGAAGCAGAGTTAAGATACATTGAAAAGCTGACATTGGAAAGTGGGGTCAAACTCCAGGACCCAAACCTTATTATAAATTGGTCAGATGATTTGCACGAAATGCCCGATATTGACTATTCAGATATTTATTCCTATTTGATCAATACACCTGGTGATTTTAACAATGAATGTTTAAAATCTAAGAAAGCACTCAAAGCCACCCAATACATGAAGGGTGGATGAGTGCAAACTTTATTCACTTGTCCTGCAAACTCGTCCCTTTTTTCTCCCATCTGCACCACAATCCTTTCACACAACAGTAGCGATGCCCCATTATCTGAAGACAAACAAATAGAAAGAAATCATTATTGCTATGATGTGCACAGATTGCCAGAAATAACAAGAATATCACAAACTAAGAACCTTTTAATTTCAACCCAATAGATGTTACATTTTAGGTATGTGTGTGTAGTGGTTGGAGGGGGGGGGGGGGGGGGGGGGGGGTGGTGTCGAGAATTTGTTATTTATTTATTGGTGTTTAATGTCACTTTTCTTCAGCTATGGCTAATTGTGACCGCAACATAGGTGTAAAATCAAGTTTTGCCAATAGTTTACTATTCTTCTACTAAAAATCATTTGTAAAATGCCCCCCAAACAGGGCCATCGGAAGATCAAAAGGGGCTGGGCCTCGGGCACCCATAAGATTAGGGCAATTCAGTGGGGGCAGGAGTTCCTGCCAAGTGGTCTTACTTTTGTCATTATAATTATATATCTGGTTTGTTGAACTTGAATGTTGTGAAGTTTCCACTATCTGGAGGGGCGTCTCATAGAATTTACTTAATTTGTCTTGCCAAAAGCATTAATTATATTACGGTGTTCAGCCACCAGTATCCGTAATCTTGAAATGCCGCAGTTACCTGGAAGGCATATTCGAATGGTGTGCCGTAATACCACTGTGCAGAAACTGGAGTAAGACGAACTGTCAAAATGGATTGTTTTGGTAATTTGACAGTGACTCTTACAAGTTAGTGACATCTGCCATGCGCAATATGTGCCCAAACTCCAATTTATACCAGCAACAGAATGCTTGTAAATATACATATAATTGTTTTTGAATGTTGCTACTCGGTTTACGAACCTAAAATACTTTCACAAGTCCAAATCGTGCAGAAACGTATTCATTCTGAATTTTAATATGGCTGTGTGCAGTTTGCTGTCCATGCGCATTTGTGTTTATGTTTACGTTTATATTTGGGTGGCGTCCCAAAATGCATTGCACATGGAGGATAGCTGACAAGATCTATTGTAAAGGATTACCACCAAACTTCCTTTTACCCAATACGTTAACCCCTCTCTCTATTGCATGCTTTCGACCAACTCCCTCACACAGTCACAGAGAACACTCGACCTTGAATCCCATAGATACCCCATAGAAGAGTACCGGACCTAACTCTCTTTTACCCAATACATTAACCCCCTCTCCCTATTGCATGCTTTTCGGTTAACTCCCCTACAGAGAGCACCCGACCGTGAATCTGAGTAATTTTTAGCTCACCTGAGCGAAGCTCAAGGGGAGCTTTACTAATCACTTTCTGTCCGGCGTCCGTCGTCCGTCGTCGTCCGTCCGGCGTTAACTTTACATTATCGACTTCTCCTCCTAAACACTAGCCCAATTTTATTCAAATGTTGGCTAAATGTTTATTACCTAATGCCAATTCAGATTTGTTCAAATGAAGTTGCCCCTCCTCCTGGGTGGTGCCACGCCCCCAAGGGGCACCAAAATCTTTGTAAATCTTCTTCTCATGAACCAGCAGTAGCAGAGACTTGATATTTGGTGTGCAGCTTCCTTTTGAGGTGTAGACTCAGATTTGTTCAAGAGAAGTTTGTGGGGCTATACTTGGCGTCGTTATGGGAGGGCAAAATTTTTTGCCCCGCCCAAAATTTCTATTTTCCAAACCGAGAGGCTGATTTGAACGAAATTTTATGTGAGGGCTTATTGGGTCATGAGTACTTGATTTATGCAAAAAAAAAATTTCCCGCAGCCCCGTGGGAACCGCAGGAGCTAAAAATAGAAAAAAATTTAAAACGCCCATATCTCCAAAACTGCACAGCACTGAGAATTTTTATTTGTGTGCAGCTTTCTTAGGACCAACAGAAAGGATTGGTAAAAAAAAAATTGCCATCGGTTTTATCATAGGGTACAGTTTCGGGACTTTGAAAAAGTGCTGAGTCAGCACTTTTTAACACTGTAGGCAATGGGAAAAACATTAAAAAATCTTCTTCTCCAGATCCAGCAGGCAGAATCTTTTGATATTTGGTATGCAACATTGTAGGGTGGATCTGATTCAAGTTTGTTCAAATCGGCCCCCTGGGTTCATATTTGGGCTCAGTATAGGAGCCCGATTTCGAACTTAGTGCATTTCAGGCAAATTTCTTAAAAAATCTTCTTCTCCAGATCCAGCAGGCAGAATCTTTTGATATTTGGTATGCAACATTGTGGGGTGGATCTGATTCAAGTTTGTCCAAATCGGCCCCTCTGGGTTTATATTTGGGCTCAGTATAGGAGCCCAAATTTGAACTTACTGCATTTCAGGCAAATTTCTTTGAAAATCTTCTTCTCCAGATCCAGCAGGCAGAATCTTTTGATATTTGGCATGCAACATTGTAGGGTGGATCTGATTCAAGTTTGTTCAAATCGGCTCCCTAGATTCATATTTGGGCTCACTATAGGAGCTTGAATTCGAACTTAGTGCATTTCAGGCACATTTCTTCAAAAATCTTCTTCTCCAGATCCAGCAGGCAGAATCTTTTGATATTTGGTATGCAACGTTGCGGGGTAGATCTGATTCAAGTTTGTTCAAATCGGCCCCCTGGATTCATATTTGGGCTTACTATAGAAGCCCCAATTCGAACTTAGTGCATTTCAGGCAAATTTCTTAAAAAATCTTCTTCTCCAGATCCAGCAGGCAGAATCTTTTCATATTTGGTAAGCAACATTGTGGGGTGGATCTGATTCAAGTTTGTTCAAATCGGATCCCTGGGTTAATATTTGGGCTCAGTATAGGAGCCCAATTTCGAACTTAGTGCATTTCAGGCAAATTTCTTAAAAAATCTTCTTCTCCAGATCCAGCAGGCAGAATCTTTTGATATTTGGTATGCAACATTGTAGGGTGGATCTGATTCAAGTTTGTTCAAATCGGCCCCCCTGGGTTCATATTTGGGCTCAGTATAGAAGCCCGATTTCGAACTTAGTGCATTTAGGCAAATTTCTTAAAAAATCTTCTTCTCCAGATCCAGCAGGCAGAATCTTTTAATATTTGGTATGCAACATTGTGGGGTGGATCTGATTCAAGTTTGTTCAAATCGGCTTCGTAGATTCATATTTGGGCTCACTATAGAAGCTCGAATTTGAACTTAGTGCATTTCATGCAAATTTCTTAAAAAATCTTCTTCTCCAGATCCAGCAGGCAGAATCTTTTCATATTTGGTAAGCAACATTGTGGGGTGGATCTGATTCAAGTTTGTTCAAATCGGCCCCCTGGGTTTATATTTGGGCTCAGTATAGGAGCCCAAATTTGAACTTAGTGCATTTCAAGCAAATTTATTAAAAATCTTCTTCTCCAGATCCAGCAGGCAGAATCTTTTGATATTTGGTATGCAACATTGTGGGATGAATCTGATTCAAGTTTGTTCAAATCGGCTTCCTAGATTCATATTTGGGCTCACTATAGAAGCTCGAATTCGAACTTAGTGCATTTCAGGCAAATTTCTTAAAAAATTTTCTTCTCCAGATCCAGCAGGCAGAATCTTTTGATATTTGGTATGCAACATTGTTGGATGGATCTGATGCAAATTTGTTCAAATCGGCTCCTTAGATTCATATTTGGGCTCACTATAGAAGCTCGAATTCGAACTTAGTGCATTTCAGGCAAATTTCTTAAAAAATCATCTTCTCCAGATCCAGCAGGCAGAATCTTTTGATATTTGGTATGCAACATTGCGGGGTGGATCTGATTCAAGTTTGTTCAAATCGGCCCCCTGGATTCATAGTTGGGCTCACTATAGAAGCTCGAATTCAAACTTAGTGCATTTCGGGCAAATTTCTTCAAAAATCTTCTTCTCCAGATCCAGCAGGCAGAATCTTTTGATATTTGGTATGCAACATTGCGGGGTGGATCTGATTCAAGTTTGTTCAAATCGGCCCCCTGGATTCATATTTGGGCTTAATATAGAAGCCTGAATTCGCACTTAGTGCATTTCGGGCAAATTTATTAAAAAATCTTCTTCTCCAGATTCAGCAGGCAGAATCTTTTGATATTTGGTATGCAACATTGTGGGGTGGATCTGATTCAAGTTTGTTCAAATCGGCTTCCTAGTTTCATATTTGGGCTCACTATAGAAGCTCGAATTCGAACTTAGTGCATTTCAGGCAAATTTCTTAAAAAATCTTCTTCTCCAGATCCAGCTTCAGAATCTTTTCATATTTGGTAAGCAACATTGTGGGGTGGATCTGATTCAAGTTTGTTCAAATCGGCCCCCTGGGTTTATATTTGGGCTCCGTATAGGAGCCCAAATTTTAACTTAGTGCATTTCAGGCATATTTCTTAAAAAATCTTCTTCTCCAGATCCAGCAGGCAGAATCTTTTGATATTTGGTATGCAACATTGTGGGGTGGATCTGATTGTGATTCATGAACGTATTTATTTGTAAAGTTGATAGAATCTTAGACAAAATTTGCAGAAAAGATCTACTATAGAAGGGGTGGTATCCAGGGTGAACCGTTTACCCAAATCTAGCAGTACTAATGCATTATTCACTCAAATCTCCGTTCAAATTTTATGACCCCTCATTGGAACACACGCATTCAGCTCATTCCAACAAAGGTCATATGCCATGTTTTCGAGACAAAAGAATAAAAATTTTAGTTATTCATGAAATTTTTAGGCAACTGTTGTCTGTTATTCACATTGCTTCATGAAATTTCAGTACTTTTAGAAGTTACCTCAGTAATCAAGGGTTAATTCCCCTTAATTAAATGTCGCCTCTAAAAAACAACCACTTTGCATATCTTACCTTTTTACCAGCATAACTGCCAAAACTTGTCAGCATTCTTCGCAAAAATCGCTATTCAAATTTTAATTTTTGTCTCTTAAACATACATGTACTTATCGCTTGTAAATACCCCATTGGAATGAGCTTTTTGAGCTCATTCCAATGAGAGGTCGCACACCATGCTTTTTGAGTCAAAAAAGCAATTTTTTAGTTATTCCAGAATTTCGTACGTAAAACACAGCTTTATGACTTCACATTAAAATGAGCTCTCTAAGCTTGTTCCAATCAACATTCACGCACTATGTCTTTCACACAAAAAATAAAATTTTCCATTTATTCAGGAATTTTGTTTGCAAGAACACTCTTACCCCCCCCCCCCCCCCCCCCCCCCCCCCCACACACACACACACACACACACACACACAAACACAGACACACACATCTAAAAGTTCGGGCAGCAAAAAAACAGTTACTTCAATTTTTAAATGCATTATAGGAACAACTTGCCTAATCAAATTTAAATACTTTTGCATCATTCTGTATCTAGAACAAACCATTTACCATATCTTTACGCAAAATTCTCCAGCATCATTCACAAAAAAAACACCATTATTTATATATTCACATTTCTGTCTCAAAATATACCTGATCTTCCCATACCCCTATTGGAATAAGCTATTTGAGCTTGTTCCAATGATGATAAAAAAAACTAATATTTTGGAAAATTTGTGAAAATTTTTGTTTTCTTGCATGCAAATATGTACATGTAGCACATGGAAGATATCCACAGTTGGGGAGAGATGTCCAAGGCTATCTCTTCACATTCCTTGTTTGTGCTTCAAGCTAAACCAGTTTGTCTGCAGAGATAAATTTGCTTTATTAAAAATCATTGGAGATTGGCCACACACCAATGATTTTAAATAAAACTAATTTTAGGTAACAAATGTTGAACTTCAAACAAAATCTATCACTCAACCAGTTAATGTTGATGAGGCATGACATGGTGAAGGTGACCTAAAATACTTCTTAGAGTCACTTTGTCAGGTGAGCGATTAAGGCCACGTGGGGCCTCTTGTTTATTTTTATATTTTAACCCTTCACCCCAAGTCCAAGACACATCCCTTTTTAAACAATACGTTAACCCCTCTCCCTGTTGCATTC
Source organism: Pictodentalium vernedei (assembly GCA_031216915.1). Lineage (NCBI taxonomy): Eukaryota > Metazoa > Mollusca > Scaphopoda > Dentaliida > Dentaliidae > Pictodentalium > Pictodentalium vernedei. The sequence goes on from CM062292.1 coordinate 327,350,041, forward strand.
TTTTCAGCCAATTCCCCCACAGAGAACACCCGACCCAAGTAATATTTGATTTTTATATTTTAACCCTTAACTCCAAGAAACGTGCATGCCAAAGGACAGTGTCTGTGTACGATGTGTTTTTTTTTTTTTTTTTACCATTTCAACACCTTTTTTTACTTTCTGTGATGGAGATGTCGACAGCTGTAACGGCTGCGAGGTGTAGACGATGTATCTGTTAGCTAATATATAGTTTTGATATTTACATGCTATTCTCAGCTGGAAAACTAAACAAGTTTTTGCTTGCAGTCGTTCGTAACAGATTTTCGGTACGAACGGTTTGGACGTGTTAAAAGCACTAAATACCTGCCTTGACAATGTAATTTCGATTCCAATTTGAAGCCGGTCATCTCTTCTACATTTTTTAACAAAATGACGGCTGACCACAGTGCATTTCATGCATAAGAGACAATTATAATGAACGGACCCCCAATTTTTCTCACAAAATAAAACAAGCAAACTGGGAAATACCAGACATTTGTGACGTTTTTGGTTTGCATGTGCTGAAAATAATCAAAATATGGAATTCTGGAATTTGAAATGGACTGGCATTTCCTTATCTCACACAACAAAACAGGACAATTTTTGAGCCTTGAGTTTCTAAATATTTAAAGATATTCGGGTGTAACTTTTATACAAAAGAATATGATTCTTCTAAATCATTTACACAACAATTAAACAATTAAAATATGTCATAAAAATAGAATGACGATTGTCAAATGTTGAATATGTGAGGTCTTAGTGTGACACAGTCAGGGCTGGGTAGAGAAAATTTGGGCCATAGGTTTATTCTGTCACGCCAACTTCACTGAACTTACGGGACCCTTTTGAAAGTGTGTGGGGGAGGGGGGCATGCCGGCATTTCAATGGGTCCTAAGTAAGATATGGGGGTCCAAGGTCGAGATACCGAAAGCATCTCCCGAACGCCGCAAGCCTGAGCTAGAGTAGAAAAGAGGAGGAGGCAGTTTAACGATCTGAATGAAAGGGTGTAGCAACAATGATCAGATAGTAATTTGATGTTTGATTTGGGGGGTGGGGGTGGGGGGTGAGAGAAAAGTGGGGGAGATGCCTCAAGCAACCCCCCCTCCCCCATGGTGTCACCACTGGGGGGGGGGGGGGGTGCTCTAAGAGGGCAGAAGGCATGAACAATGATGGGGGTTGGGGGAGGGGCCATCCAATTAAAGTTTGAAATCCACTATTAAATAGCACCTTTTTGCAGCTTTGGGGATGAAAATTCACTTTTGGCCGTCAAATGACTTTTTTAGCAGCTTGTTTCAAATTTGAAACAAGCTGCTAAAAAAGTCATTTGACGAGTATTCAAATACACCTCAGTACACGGCACGATGATGCTGTGTACTAAGGCGCACCGCATGTTGATGGTGCGCATGTCTTCAATCAATCTAACCCTGCCTGTGCTGCAGTGCGGAGTTACGATGTTGGGGAGCTGGCAGCTGCTCGGTGGTTCTCTCCGGGTACTCCGGCTTCCTCCACCCGTAAAAGTGTCACGGTCATGATTTGTGCATAAGCATGTGACCTTAAAACGCCAATAAATAAATAAATAAATAAATAAATAAATAAATAAATCATAAGCAGAAGATCTTCTTTTATCTAATCTTCCATTTGCTGATAATTTCAGCACTTGAATGATGTTTTTTTCAAAGCTGTCCCTGAGAGCCTTCCATGAAACAATGTCAAGTAATGGAGTTATCATCAAAAGAGGTATGCTACCTATAAATTCCAGCTACAGTTTGTGGAGGCTGAATTGCTATTAAATCGCGATCGAATAGAATTTCCACCCTGCGATCATTTATAATTTCTTGCAGCAAAGCACAGGAAGTACTTGCAAACTTTCAGCTCATGGACCACCAGGTTGCATGTGGTGGTCCGTGAGCTGAAAATTTGCTAGTGCTTGTTCATTGTTGTCCATAAATATTTGTCGGGTGAGAATTGTACCCATCGCGATTTAGTAGTATTCCACCTACCATTTATTGTACCATCTGAAATATTTTCTGGTCAAGGATTTTGAACACACTTTCCCCTTCTAATAATTAGAACTCTTGACATCATTTCGTGGGAAGCTGTCACTGGGTGTTACGGTATGGAAATATTATTGATATTGGTAACAGAAAGAAATCTGAGAATCAGCAACAATAACTATGAATTTATCTATTCTGAAATTTAATTGAAAAAAATTAATATAAAAAAAATGATACAAAAATCTTTTACACTAATTGGTTTACAGAAAATAAAAACAGTGGTACTTATCAATTATTGAATTAGTCCAAAGTACAGTTTGACAGAATCCAGTAATCCAGTGGTGAAGAATCTTGTGAAGAAAGTTACCAGCTGGTAGTATTAAATCCAAGAATGTCTCTTCAGAAACAGTATCCCATAGATTGTAATAAAATTTTCACTTAGAAATTTCAGCAGTCTCCAATAAAATATAATAAAATGATCTGCAAAATTCAAATGGAGTAAAAATCCACGAAGTATTGGTGCCACAGGTAATTTCCAAATAATCCAGTAGAATCCTGGCTTTTCACAAAATATTCTGTTTCACAGAAAGTATAAATTCTCTTTTTCAAGACGAACAAATTCTCTTCAAAATTCTCTTTTGGAATCAATCTTCCAAATTCACAAAGAAGCACTGCTTCTATAATAAATGCACTGTCCTAGAACAATAATAATCTCCAATGGAAACAACTGCTGTGTTTTAACTGAAGTGAGTCTTTCTGAAATGGCTTTCTAAAAATGAGTTTTTGAATTCTGTTGACAAACCTTTATATAGTAACCAGATAGAATGTCCTAGAAGATGAAATGTCTACAATGTTCTGTCAGTTTCTATCAGTTTCCAAGTGATTCTGTCACAATCCAAGTAAATAAGGTCCCTGACCTACTTAAACAATCCACAGCTATATGTACAATAATTGTAGATCAGTGTAACAAAGATGTAAACAAGGTCACTGAGTGCAAATGAGTGAGACCAGTCAGAAAATGCACCAACAAAAAATATCTTTCTCACATAACTATCCACCAAAGATATATCAATCCCAATATAACATGGGGGCTATAACACACCCCGCCTTAAAAGAAAAAGTTTGAAGATACTGAAAACTTTTTATAACTTTAGCAGACTCTGACTGGTTTACAATACACACACACCATAGTCTTCACAATTTTTTTTTTTTTTAATAAACATATATACACTTGAAGTGAATAGGGGCCGATCATATCATTTTAAATTAGGATATTCTGGAAAGAGCATCAGCTACAACATTATCTCTTCCCGAAATATGCCTAATCTCTAAATTATATTCTTGAAGGGCTAAACTCCACCGCAATAATCTTTGATTCTTGTTTTTCATTTTATTGATAAAAGTTAAGGGGTTATGATCGGTATAAACTGTAATTGGGCATTGGGTAGTTCCTAGATACACATCAAAATGGGTTAATGCCAAAATTAGAGCTAAAGTTTCTTTTTCTACCGTAGAGTAATTCTTTTGATGTTTGAGAAATTTTCTGGAGAAATAACATACAGGGTGATCAATACCTTGGGAATCTTCCTGGGCAATATACCCACCTGCTCCATTGTCACTCGCATCTATAAATAATTTGAAGGGCTTTTCATAACTGGTGACTGGCCAAGACAGGGGAATTATTTAATAAAGTTTTTATTCTGTTAAAAGATTTCTGGCATTCCTCAGTCCAAACAAACTTAACTCTTTTGCTCAATAAACTGGTCAAAGGGGAGACAACATCTGAGAAATTTAAACAAAATTTTCTATAATATCTAGCCATGCCTAAGAATCTCGTGAGCTCTTTTTTAGAGTTTGGCACTGGAAAATTCACAATGGCATCAACTTTTGCCGCAATCGGCCTCACCTGCCCCTGACCCACAACATGCCCTAAATAATTTACAGTTGCTTTGCCAAATTCTGATTTTACCAAGTTAATAGTTAGGTTAGCTTGGGTCACTTTGTCAAAGAATTCTTGAATATGCTTTAGATGATCAGCCCAATTTGTATCTGTGTGTATAATAACATCATCAATATAAGCTTCACTGTGATCTAGGTCTGCAATTAAGTGGTTAACCATGCGCTGGAACGTTGCCGGAGAGTTTTTCATGCCAAAAGGGGTAACTTTATATTGATACAATCCAAATGGTGTAACAAAAGCAGATATTTCTTTTGCTTTTTCTGTTAAAGGGACTTGCCAATAACCCTTTAACAAGTCAAATTTTGTCACAAATTTAGCATGGCCAAGTTTGTCAATGCAGTCATCAATTCTTGGAATTGGATAATTGTCTGTTTTGGTGAGGCTGTTCACTTTTCGGTAATCCGTACAAAATCGGTAACTCCCATCAGGTTTTGGGACAAGTATACAGGGAGAACTCCAGTTGCTATGGCTAGGTTCTATGATATCATTGTCCAGCATATACTGTATTTCCTTTCGCATGATCTCAGCTTTGAAAGGGTTCAATCTATATGGATGCTGTTTGATGGGATTTGCCTCTCCTAAAATAACAGATGTCCTACTAGGCACATTGAGAAATAAGTGTTGATATTTGAAAATTAAATCAACTAAATCGTTTCTTTGGTCAGGCAGTAAATAATCTATTTTATTTTGTAGATCTCTCAGGACATCTGAGTTTTGTAACTTTAGAGGTACATTTTCACTGCCTTCATGAACATCCTCCATAGGATTTTCCAGCTCATCCATGTGGGTGACTGTTGAGACTGGTAGAGAGTTTGGTTCTCTCTCATAATATGTTGTCAACATATTTATATGGCACAGCTGAGTATTTTTGAGTCTTTCGGGAGTCTCAACAACATAATCATTATCACTAATCTTGTGCTTAACAATATAAGGGCCTGAATATCTTGCTTGTAAAGCATTGCCCTTTAAAGGGAATAATACTAGCACCTTGTCCCCAGGTTTAAAGGTGCGAAATTTTGCCTTTTTATCATACCAGGTCTTCATGTGACTCTGGGCTTTCTGTAAATGTTTATTTGCCATTTCTCTGGCCTGGTGCAATTTTTCCTTAAAAGTGGACACATAGTCCAGGAGAGAAATTTCAGGTGGTTCTTCCTCGAGCCATTTCTCCTTCAAAGCAGTGAGTGGACCCCTCACTGAGTGTCCAAACACTAATTCAAAAGGACTGAACCCCAGAGATTCCTGTACAGTCTAACGGACTGCAAATAAGAGGGGATGTACTCCTTCATCCCAATCCTTCTCATTATCCTCCCCATAGGCCTTTATCATGGTCTTCGGTGTTTGATGAAAGCGTTCTAGAGCTCCTTGACTTTCGGGATGGTAGGCACTTGATGTGTACTGCTTTATTTTGAGCTCATACATCACCTGCTGAAAAATGTTTGACATAAAATTTGAGCCTTGGTCTGATTGCACTGACCTGGGTAGACTGAAAGTCGTGAAAAATTTTATCAAGGCCTTAACTATAGTCTTCGTTTTAATATTTCTTAGAGGTATAGCCTCAGGAAATCGTGTAGAAGCACACATGATGGTAAGCAGATATTCATTTCCAGATCTTGTTCTAGGCAATGGGCCAACACAATCAATAATAATTCTACTAAATGGCTCCTCAAAAGCAGGGATTGGTTGAAGGGGAGCAGAAGGAATCTTCTGGTTGGGTTTTCCTACAATTTGACAGGTGTGGCAGGTTTTACAAAATTCAAAAACATCCTGTCGAAGCTTGGGCCAGTAAAAACACTGTTGAATACGAGAGTAGGTTTTCCTAACTCCCAAATGTCCAGCCATTGGATTTTCATGAGCCAGGCTTATTATTTCATTCCGGTATTTAGTGGGGACAACTATTTGATAAATAACCTCCCAATCACTATTGGAGGGTACTTCTGGTTGTCGCCATTTCCTCATGAGTACATCAGATTTTTTAAAATAACAGACAGGGGAGTTTTGGGCTTCTGCCTCTGTGAGAGCCCTTTCACGTGGCTCGGCAAGGTCAGGATCACTTTCCTGTTCCTGAATTAAAGATGTCCGGGAAATGACATTCAAGGAGGTCCACCTATCACTCTCAGGTGTAGTGGCCTCTTTACAATTTCTAGAGGAGTCATCACACTGACTCAAAAATGTCTGAGACAAATCAATATCTTCAGAATCCGTAATTCTGTGACTGTTCTTATCCTCAGCTTTGCTGTTTAAATCAACATAATTAAGGTTGTTATCAACCTCAGCTTTCTCTGCCATGGACCGAGTCACAGCACATGCTGGAAAGGCAAAAGGAAAACATTCCTTCAAATTAATAATACTTTCATCTGTGCTCGGCTAATCCACCACTTGAGGTTCTACAGTGACTTTGTCACCAGCTAAGTCATTTCCCAATAATAAAGAAATACCTTTTACAGGTAGAGTAGGTCTGATTCCTACTGTCACAGTCCCATTTACTAAACTACTTTTTAAATTTATTTTATGAAGTGGGACATTTAAAGAATTTGACTCAATACCCGATATTAGAACTTGTGCCCCTGCAGCACTTTCTTCAGAAAATGGCAAAATGCCTTCTAACATTAAAGACTGAGTAGCCCCTGTGTCTCTCAGTATTTTTATTGGTAAGGAACAGTGCTTATCCCCCTCAAGGGAAACAAAGCCTTCAGAAATAAATGGCTTATAATTTTCCAAAGCATCTTGCTTTATTACATAATTTTCAGGGCACGGAGCACATGCTAGTGCATTCTGTGAAGTAGAGGACTCATTTTTCCTTTTTAACAGCCAGCAATCAGATAATGAATGACCTGGTTTCTTACAATAATTACAGGTTTTATTTGAACTGTTGGGTCGTAATGGTGTTGGACTTGCATTAGATGACTTATTCTCATTAGGCTTCCTATTAAATTTGGGTTGTGAAAAGTTTGGAGGACTGGAAGGATGAGTTTTATCTGAAGTTGGTCTTGGTCCACTTTGGAAAGAATTCTTGTGAAGCCAAACATTTGTAGAGTTATGACTCATTTTATGAGTTAAGGCATAGTCATCTGCTAGTACTGCTGCTCTGTTCAAAGTGTCAACTTTTTGTTCATCCAGGTGGGCCTTTATATCTGAATGTATCTTTCCTTTGAACTCTTCAATTAGCATCATTTCTTTTAATTTAGAGAAATCTTTCCCTATTTCTTTTGAATGGCACCACCTGTCAAATAAATTTTGCTTCTCTCTGGCAAATTCCACATGAGTTTGATTTTTGTTTTTATAATAATTTCTGAATTTCTGCCTGTAGGCCTCTGGAACAAGTTCATATGCCTTAAGTATAACCTCTTTAACAGTGTCATAATTATTGCTTTGCTCAGAAGATAGAGCGGAATAGATTTCTTGGGCCTTCCCTTTCAAAACACTTTGCAATAGCAAAGTCCAGACATCCCTTGGCCCTTCTAAACTTGTTGCCACTTTTTCAAAATGTGAAAAATATTTATCAACTTCTTTTTCTTGAAAAGGGGGAACTAGCCTAACATGTTTGGTTGCATCAATTCTACTTGGTGAAATTACATTTGAGTCTTGACGTTGAGATTCCAATTCTTTTATTTTTATTTCTTTTTGGGCCTGAATTTCTAGTTCTCTTAAATGTATTTCTTTTTGGGTCTGAATCTGTATTTGTTCCCTTTCTTTTTGAGCTTCAATTTCTTTTAATTTAATTTCATTTTCTCTTTCTTCTTTTTGGGCCTGAATTTCAATTTCCCTCATTTTTTGTTGCATTTCTAACTTTTTTAATTCCAATTCTAACTTTTTGAGTTCAAGGGAATCAGTGGGTTGTGGTTCAGAGGGGAGAGTTTCAGACTGAGGCAAAAGGCCTTCCTCCATATAATGATTAACAATGAGCTGTTTAAGTTTATGTTTGTTCAGACCAGGGGTGGCAGGTAATTTTAGATACTGAGCAAGTTGAAATAAATCCTCCTTCTTAAGAGATTCTAAAAGGGCCAAACTAGGAGAGCTTTCAAATTCAGAAATAAATTCTGTCACAATAAATACCATGATGAAAAGGTTTGCTGGTTCTCATATTATATAAATAATAAATAATAATGCTAAAATTTTCGAAGAAAATTTAAATGTTTTGACTATGAGCCAAACTAATAATTGCAATATGCAAATAAAGCTTTCTTGTTATCTTGTATTCAATCTCGGCAACGAGCCCCCAATTTCTGTTACGGTATGGAAATATTATTGATATTGGTAACAGAAAGAAATCTGAGAATCAGCAACAATAACTATGAATTTATCCATTCTGAAATTTAATTAAAAAAAATTAATATAAAAAAAAATGATACAAAAATCTTTTACACTAATTGGTTTACAGAAAATAAAAACAGTGGTACTTATCAATTATTGAATTAGTCCAAAGTACAGTTTGACAGAATCCAGTAATCCAGTGGTGAAGAATCTTGTGAAGAAAGTTACCAGCTGGTAGTATTAAATCCAAGAATGTCTCTTCAGAAACAGTATCCCATAGATTGTAATAAAATTTTCACTTAGAAATTTCAGCAGTCTCCAATAAAATATAATAAAATGATCTGCAAAATTCAAATGTTGTAAAAATCCACGAAGTATTGGTGCCACAGGTAATTTCCAAATAATCCAGTAGAATCCTGGCTTTTCACAAAATATTATTCTGTTTCACAGAAAGTATAAATTCTCTTTTTCAAGACGAACAAATTCTCTTCAAAATTCTCTTTTGGAATCAATCTTCCAAATTCACAAAGAAGCACTGCTTCTATAATTAATGCACTGTCCTAGAACAATAATAATCTCCAATGGAAACAACTGCTGTGTTTTAACTGAAGTGAGTCTTTCTGAAATGGCTTTCTAAAAATGAGTTTTTGAATTCTGTTGACATACCTTTATATAGTAACCAGATAGAATGTCCTAGAAGATGAAATGTCTGCAATGTTCTGTCAGTTTCTATCAGTTTCCAGGTGATTCTGTCACAATCCAAGTAAACAAGGTCCCTGACCTACTTAAACAATCAACAGCTATATGTACAATAATTGTAGAACAGTGTAACAAAGATGTAAACAATGTCACTGCGTGCAAATGAGTGAGACCAGTCAGAAAATGCACCAACAAAAAATATCTTTCTCACATAACTATCCACCAAAGATATATCAATCCCAATATAACATGGGGGCTATAACACTGGGAGCATTCAAATAAATGATACCACTGATTTAAACTGCCAACAAAGAGAAAATATATCAGGGATTTTATAGCAGTTCTATTTCAACTTTTTTCACCTTGTACTTTATCACATCATTTCACTCTACCGGATTATTGAGTTTGCAACTAATCTCTTCTTTATGTCAAGCTTTTTGCCAAGATTGATAAGTTTTTCACAAAGTTTCCGAGGGGATTTGATTTGCGGGTCCAGTACAAAGTCGGGGAATGCTCTATATTTCCTCCCCAGTCGACAGCAGAAATTTTTTTTCTTTTTCAAACAGTTTAACAAATAATAGAATATCATCATTGTATTTTGGACATTGAGTGTAGGATTTTTTCAGCATAATTTCAGAAACTGAAGAAGCGTAAGCTCTTTTAAGCCTTTCACCAAAGCTGCCACTGAGTTCACTAATTCTCCGCACTGTGCGGTCGTCATAGTGTCCACATTGCCGCAAAGTGTTTTTGAACTCTCCATTGAGAAATTCATTCACTAAATCCATCTCAATGTTATTACCCATTCCACCGGATAGATTCACAGTTCTGTTCCAAACGAAATCATGACACAGTCTATCATTTAGCCACCCCGAACAACCTGTTATCATTTTATGGCCAAGAATGATGTATTTAAAATGATGATTATTGTGAAATTCTAATATGTCATGCTTCCAGTGAGAAATCATTGCTGGGTCGTCGTTTTCTCTGATGGCATCACGTCGACTTAAGTTGTTTAACCCTCTCCACATAAATGCTTTGCAATATTCCATCACGTGATCATATTTTTTCACGTTACCAAACGTTCTCCTCTTTTACCCACTGTTTTACCTTTACTTTTTTTAATTAACTCGCACTCGGTAGAATAATATCAGCTACCTGATGGTATGTCTTCCCGTCAATCTTCTGCATGCATAATGGAACCATTCGCCCTTTGTACATTTTACATTTGAACAACCGTTCATAGGTTCTTAGTATCCCAAGTTGGTTTTACAGTCACAATATGGATATGTAGGGCGACATTAAGGTCACCCCTAACACCACCACCGATGACCAAACGTCAAGTTGGAAGACATTATGGGAGGGACATAATCTTCTGGCCAAGGCTTGACCCCTGGCCAAGTTTTTAGTTGCCACACATTCTCATCATTGAGTTGCATTGTGGGAGGCCCCCCTCCCCCCACCCCCCAAATTAAAAAAATGCAGGATACACCACTGAATAGTGGTAATTTTAAGCAGGGTTTCCGCTAGGGGAAAATTTGTGAGACCGTTAGTTTAAAGAAAGTGAAACTCAGAAGCCGAAGGTGTCTGCCGCTCGAGGGGGATCTGGGGAAAATTTTGATTTTTAGATGCTCCCTGGTGGCCTCTGGGGGCATTCTGGTCATTAAAATGCTGAATAATTGAAGTGGAAAGTATGTATTTTTTCCTCCTACAATTCTCTAAATTCCCACAGGACACACAATACTACATCTGATCGGAGGTTTCATAAAAATACAAACCCAAAACAACACAAAATCCACGAATCCTGACAGTGACTGCGATGCTTGACCTAATTTTTTTTTTATACAACCCGATATGTGCCAACGTAAATAATTGGAAATGCAGAGAGAACGAAATATTCGAAAAGAACCATGATGCGGACGTGTGACGTCATGCACGTGCAATTACATCATTTATCGCTCGAAGTAAAATCCAGTGATTTCGGACCAAACACAACAATTTTGGTCCGAAATTTTATAGGCAACGTTTAGAATTTAAACCGTATCAGGTTGTTGCCAGTAATAGTAGGCATAGTATTCAACATAATTATGCCTATATTACGTGGAAACAAAGGATCCTGAGTGTCGTTACGATACATGCATTGTACTCGACATTTTAACCACCAGCTTTTCTGACTGATCATAGTATGACTGGCAGGGGGAATGGATCCGGTCGACGGACCTGCAGCTGGTCTAGCGGAAACCCTGTTTTTAGCCACAGGAATCTAGGATTTTTTGTCTAATTGTAATTACGAGTCCATTTTTATTCTCGTGTCAATCAATTGGGCGAGAAGCACTTAGGTTCAGATTTTACAACAAAATCATAGAGAGCGTCGAACGAATGTGTGCTGTTCTCGTCTGCAGTTTTTTTTGTCAACCCTCCCCCCCCCCCCCCTTTATTCTCATTGAGTGAGCCATCATTTCTAAATGGTTGGATGTGACCAAGGAGTGTGTGTGTGGGGGGAGGGGGGGGGGGGGCACAATGCCAAACAGTTTTAACAATCAGTTGTTTGATAATGCACCTCATGCACAATGCTGAGCTGTTTCGTTTAGTTCTGTAGCCCTAAACTGATTTTTCAGTCAATTGCGGAATTCCTTGATGACGGAATGGATGTAAACAATTCCGATGCCAACTCGATTAATAGAAAGTAAATTTCTTAAAAATTTGAATGTTTTACGTTTCAGTGACAAATACAGTTTCTTTAATATTGTATACACTGCACACGAAGGGTTGTATATTTGTCAAATACTACGCATATATTTCACGAAGAACAATAATGTGGTCATGTTTCCCAATTCGTGCAACTGATTGGAAAAATCGCTTCATTCGTTGAGCTTTGTTTGCAGCAATAAATATCTGATTTTAAATATAAACTGCAAACAAAGCTCAAAAGTTGAGCTATCGACGGTTATGCTACCATTTTTTTTCAAAGTATCGTCTCCATTTTTCTTATTTTTCTGTTTTGTCACAGTGTTTGATTGTTAAAAAAGCACGCTTCGTGTGCAGCTGGTCAGAGCTGTGGAATTAGTTGAGTGGTCCCCATGTACTCTTAACATCCCCTCCTCCCACCCTCTCCCTCTACACACTCCTGCAGGAACATCGTGAGCATGGTCGAATGGATATGTCTTGGATGTTTTGGGAATAAAATTGAAAATATTTGGTAATTTAGTTGTGGATAAATATGTTTGGACTTGTCAACTTCTTGGAACAGGTAGTACAAACTGAGAACTCGCAAAAATGACATTTGGTAACTCATTTTTAATCACAACTAGTTATAAAATGTCATTTTTGTGAGTTCTCAGATTGTACCGAGAAGTACATTTGCATCTTGACACTTATTATAGCCTCCAAATTGGCCACACTGGGCACAAGGGCACTTTAACAAAGAATATTAGAAAATCATAAGCACCCTCCCCCCCTCCGACCCACCCATTCAGACTACAATACTATATTATTCTTTGATAATTAACATGCCACGTGTGCTGCCCCTACAAACCACAAGAGGGGTGTTCTCAGACCTCCTTTTTTATGCCTAACCATACATGTATGTCTCGAAAGTTCGGCAGAGGTCTGTTCAAGAACTATAACCAGCCCAAAAAGTCTCAGACTGACCCAGCTTCCTCAACATTCAACTGTATATAATAGTGCTGTGCAGTATTCCAGATTTTCGGTACACTGCCTGTATTACAGGGATACCGAAAACCATACCGAAACCAAATCAAAATATCGCTCATTTCTGTATTTCCATTTTTCTGCGTCAAAGTCAACTCATAAAGGTGGATCGTAAATTGGCAATGACGACACAATGTTTTCACAACTGGGATTATCATAGATTATTAGTCTCCTGTGGTTTTACTGTATTGGGGGACTATTGGATTGCACTCCATCTGTCCGTCTGACTGTCCATCTGTCTGTCCTCATTTATGTTACCACCCGTATCTCATAAATGCTTTGATGCTGTACTTTCATTTTTATACCATTCGTAACACATAAATGGAGGATGATGCACATCAAAAAAAATTTTTTTTAAATTCAAGATGGCCGACATTTGTTTTTTTGTCATTTTTTGCTTCATTTGATGTTACCACCTGTATTTTAGACATGTTTTGATATATTTGCTTCAGGTTTCTAACATTGTTCATAGATGCTATGAGGATGATGCACGTCAAAATTGTTTGAAAAAGAAAATTCAAGATGGCCGAATGACGTCCATTTTTGTTCATTTTTAGCTCAACTTTGGCAAAGCCAAATTTGAGCTTATGCCATGGTGCGTCGGCTGTCTGTCCGTCTGTCCACCAACAATTGGATACGGCTCGGGCTAGAGGCCGTGTTTATGAACCGATCTTTACGAAACTTCTTGGGTACCTTTGTTATGACCGTGGGACGTGAACGAGTGTTTTTGGGTGCGGTCCAAAATTTAAGATGGCTGCCAGCCGCCATTTTGTTCTGACGATGCAGAAATCTGTTTTTTGTACAGAACTTGCATATGAAAGCTCTGATTTGAATAATTTTTTGTATGAATGTTTAGTACCATGGGACATATAATACGGGTTTTTTTTCTCGTGCGTAAATTATGCAAATTAGACTAACTTTGATGTTTTTTGGTGTTACTTTCAGCACTGTAAGTGCAAATGCCAATACGGCTCGAGCTAGAGGCCGTATTTATGAACCGATCTTCACGAAACGTCTTGAGTACCTTTGTTATCACCTTGGGACGAGAACGAGTGTTTCTGTGTGCAGTCCAAAATTCGAGATGGGTGCCAGTGGTTATTTTTACCGAAATTAGGTCTAATCAGTTTTTTGTACACAACTTCTATACGGCTCAGGCTAGAGGCCGTATTTATGAACCGATCTTTACGAAACTTCTTGGGTACCTTTGTTATCACCGTGGGATGAGAACGAGTGTTTTTGGGTGTGGTCCAAAATTCAAGATGGCCACCAGCAGCCATTTTGTACCAAAATTAGTGCAATCAGTCTTTTGTACAGAACTTCTGTATGAAAGTTCTGATTTGAATAAATTTGTGTATGAATGTTTAGTAACATGGAATACATCACATATAGTACAGGTTTTTTTCTCGTGCAGAAATTATGCAAATTAGACTAACTTTGATGTTTTTTGTTGTTACTTTCAGCACTGTAAGTGCAAATGCCAATACGGCTCGGGCTAGAGGCTGTATTTATGAACCGATCTTTACGAAACTTCTTGGGTACCTTTGTTATCACCGTGGGACGAGAACGAGTGTTTTGGGGTCCGGTCCGAAATTCAAGATGGCCGATGGCAGCCATTTTGTACAAAATTTGGTGCAATCAGATTTTTGCACAGAACTTCCATATGAAAGCGCTGATTTGAATAATTTTTTGTGTGAATGTTTAGTACCATGGGATACATCACATATAATACAGGTTTTTTTCTCGTGCAGAAATTATGCAAACCAGATGAACTTTGATTTTTTCAGTGCTACTTACACACAGTAAGTACACATGTCAATACGGCTCAGGCTAGAGTCTGTATTTATGAACCGATCTTCACGAAACGTCTTGGGTACCTTTGTTATCACCTTGGGACGAGAACGAGTGTTTCTGAGTGTGGTCCAAAATTCAAGATGGCTGCCAGTGGCCATTTTGTACCGAAATTAGGTCTAATCAATTTTTAGCTCAACTTGACAAAGTCAAGCTGAGCTATTGCCATCACTTCTCGTCTGTCGGCGTACGTACGTACGTACATACGTTAGTACGTACGTCCACAATTTCCTTTGGCACACCTCACAGGTCGCATTTATGATGGGATTACTTTGAAACTTGGTATGCTTGTTTGGGGTGACCTCTAGATGGGAGCTATCGATTTTCTTCAATTTCCGTCAAAAAATGTTGCCGGGGCCAACGTTCTTAGAACTAAGTTTAGTCAAACCACAATATTTCCCTTTGGCACACCCTACAGGGCACATTTATGATTTGATTGCTTTGAGACCTGGTATGCTTATTTAGGGTGACCTCTAGATGGGAGCTATCGATTTTCTTCAATTTCCGGCAAAAAATGTTGCCACGGCCAACGTTCGTAGAACTTAGTTTAGTCAGACCTCAATATTTCCCTTTGGCACACCCTACAGGGTACATTTATGATTGGATTGCTTTGAAACCTGGCATGCTTGTTTGGGGTGACATCTAGATGGGAGCTCTTGATTTTCTTCAATTTCTGTCAAAAAATGTTGCCGCGGCCAACGTTTTTAGAACTCAGTTTAGTCAGACCACAATATTTCCCTTTGGCACACCCTACAGGGCACATTTATGATTTGATTGCTTTGAAACCTGATATGCTTGTTTGGGGAGACCTCTAGATGGGAGCTATCGATTTTCTTCAATTTCCGTCAAAACATGTTGCCGCGGCCAACGTTCTTAGAACTTAGTTTAGTCAGAAGACTCAATATTTACTCTTTGGCACACCCTACAGGGCACATTTATGATTGGATTGCTTTGAAACCTGGCATGCTTGTTTGGGGTGACCTCTAGATGGGAGCTATCGATTTTCTTCAATTCCCATCAAAAAATGTTGCCGCAGCCAACATTCTTAGAACTTAGTTCAGTCAGACCACAATATTTCCCTTTGGCTCACCCTACAGGGCACATTTATGACTAGATTGCTTTGAAACCTGGTATGCTTATTTACGGTGACCTCTAGATGGGAGCTATCGATTTTCTTCCATTTCCGTCAAAAAATGTTGACACGGCCAACGTTCTTAGAATTTAGTCTAGTCAGACCACAATATTTCCCTTTTGTACACCCTACAGGGCTTTGAAACCTGGCTTGCTTGTTTGGTGGGGCCTCTAGATGGGAGCTATCGATTTTCTTTGGTTTCTGTCAAAAAATGTTGCCACTGGCAAAACAAATGACATTGGTACCAATGATCTTCAATTTTGCCATTTCATTTATAACTTACCAAGTTCAAGTTTGTCAAGTTGAGCTACAGTGTCATTGACACTTTCATTTGTACACAACTTCTATACAGCTCAGGCTAGAGGCTGTATTTATGAACCGATCTTTACGCACCGTCTTGGGTACCTTTGTTATCACCGTGGGATGAGAACGAGTGTTTTTGGGTGTGGTCCAAAATTCAAGATGGCCACCAGCAGCCATTTTGTACCAAAATTAGTGCAATCAGTCTTTTGTACAGAACTTCTGTATGAAAGTTCTGATTTGAATAAATTTTTGTATGAATGTTTAGTAACATGGAATACATCACATATAGTATGGGTTTTTTTCTCGTGCAGAAATTAAGCAAATTAGATGAACTTTGATTCATTCAGTGCTACTTATACACTGTAAGTGCACATGTCAATACGGCTCGGGATAGAGGCTGTATTTATGAACCGATCTTCACAAAACTTCTTGGGTACCTTTGTTATCACCTTGGGACAAGAACGAGTGTTTCTGGGTGCGGTCCAAAATTCAAGATGGCTGCCAGTGGCCATTTTGTACCGAAATTAGGTCCAATCAATTTTTTGTCACAACTTCTACACAGCTCATATTTGTGAACTGATCTTCACGAAACTTCTTGGGTATCTTTGTTTTCACCTTGGGACAGGAATGAGTGTGTTTTGGGGTGCCTTTGTTATCACTGTGCTATGAGAACAAATATTTTGGGGTTCAGTCAGACCCACTCTGGGACTCAAAGATTTTTTTCTAGTTTAGCATCTGACTGTCGCCTACCTTTACAATACTTTACCTATACATTTGTTACAGGCAACGGTCAGTATTTATGTACAGACCGTTACAATACTTTATATGTACCTTTGTTATCAGGTCAATACCTAGATGTTTGTCATTGCTGTGTCACATACTATACATGTACATGTCTTTGTCTTGACAAGTTGAGCTACAGTGTCATTGACACTTTCATTTCCATTCTCAAGTTACGTTATCACCCGTACTTTAGAAATTTTTTGAGATATTAGTTTTAAATTATCAACATTTATCAGACATCATAGGAGGATGATGCATGCCAAAATCTTTTGAAAAAAAAAAATTCAAGATGGCCGAATGGCAGCTATTTTTGTTGTCATTTTTTGCTATATTTGACGTTACCACCTGTATCTTAGACATAGTTTGAGCTATTACTTTCAGATTTCTAACATTGGTCAGAGATGCTAGTAGGGTGATGCACATCAAAATTTTTGGAAAAAAATTCAAGATGGCCAAAATCTTTTGAAAAAAATTTCAAGATGGCTGAATGACAGACATTTCTGTTGTCATTTTTTTGCCATATTTGATGTTACCACATGTATCTTAGACATGTTTCGAGCTATTACTTTCAGATTTCTGACATTGGTCAGAGATGCTAGGAGGATTTCTAACATTGGTCAGAGATGCTAGGAGGATGATGCACGTCACTAGGAGGATTTCTAACATTGGTCAGAGATACTAGGAGGAGGATGCACGTCAAAATGTTTTGGAAAAAAAAATTTAGAATGGCCGAAGGACGACCATTTTCATTGATTTTTTGTGTTCCTATTTTATGGTTACCACCTGTATCTAATAGATAGATGCTTCAAGACTGTACTTTCATATTTATACCATTGGTAACACATAATAGGAGGATGATGCATGTCAATTTTTTAATAAAAATGCAATATGGAATGATTACATTGTTGTTCCTGTATTTAAATGGTAGGTGCCTGAGAACAGATACATGATGGGGGAGAGAGGACTTCATTTCCCACTTGCTGATGAAATCTTTTATCCATTTCATAATTAATAAAGTGCAACTTATTTTTTAAATGCCCAACAGGCCTAAAAAATATTTTGCATGTTTTATAGAACAGACCATCCACTGTGGGGGACTAGAGTCTGATCGCCTGTGATCGGCATTGCATTTGTTTACAGTTGCATTACTTCAATTTACTTGCATATTTGAGTGGATCTTGAGCACTGGATTCACTAGACAGTGGACATTAATCTTGTTGCCACTTTGAAAGATAAGTAGCGAAGGACTGACCAAGAATGTTACTACTAGTGAAAACTTACTAAAATGCTTTGAAGGTGAAGAACATATGTTTCTTCTATCTATTTCATTGGGGGAGGGGCATGGTATGAAGGACATAGAGGCCAACTGATTAGCTTGGCAAGTTATTTTATGAATCACTTGATTCAGTGTGATGATTCACACTGAAGCGAGTGATTCATTAAATAACTTGCTAGACTAATTAGTTATCGCAGTTGAATCCTTTTCAAGTTCATGAGATGTTAGCGCTGAACCTGTTGAGTTACTGTGTGGTTGAATGTTGGGAAATTGGGTCAGTTTTTGACTACTTTCAGTGTTCTGTGCATATACTGAATACCGTACCAAAACCAGGGTATTCACCTGAAAAATACTGGTACCAAATCTGAAATTTCAGTAACTCACAGCTCTAGTAACAATATGTGCTGCCTACCACTACACGTACACTCTAGTGTTGTGTTGGGTGTCAACTAGTCAATTAGTCAACAACTAATGGCTGTTGATTACTCTGTGAAATCCTTAATAGGTTCAACACTATGAATGATATACTGAGGAAGATGAGAAGTTTATGTAACCATCTCGGATAAAATAGTAATTAACAACCTGAGCAAAATGCATGTTCAGTCTCCATTTTGCTTACTGTATTGTCTTTGTTGTAGGTTGAAGGTGAATGAATCTGGTGTTAAATTGATGAATGGTGATGGCGGGAGTAGATCATGAAAAGATAATGA
Organism: Pictodentalium vernedei; assembly: GCA_031216915.1. Lineage (NCBI taxonomy): Eukaryota > Metazoa > Mollusca > Scaphopoda > Dentaliida > Dentaliidae > Pictodentalium > Pictodentalium vernedei. The sequence goes on from CM062292.1 coordinate 327,368,723, forward strand.
CAGTGATTGCAGATACAGGGACCAGTATGAAAAGGTGAGTAGGAAGTAGCATTCTGGTTGTGATAGTGATTAAAAACACTCTATACATGTCAAGTTTATGAGGGTAAATACAACTGAAGCAAGCTTTCCGGTGTGAAGTTTACATTATTGACTTCTCATAAACCACTGGGCTGAATTGAACCAAGTTTGATATGCATGGTACTCATATACTACTCAAAAGTTTGCTAAGCACCAAGTACATCCAACTACCTGTTTACACTTTAGTTGAAATATTGTAATGAAAAGTGTATATATATTTTATTAGCTCACTGAAGGGAGCTTAACTTATCACTTGCCATCCGTCGTCCGTCGTCGTCCATCGTGAACTTTACATTATTGACTACTCTTCCCAAACTACTGGATCAAATTGAACCAAATTTGGTGTGCATGTTCCCTATCATATGTCAATTGAAACTTGTACAAATAAACTTGCCGCACCCACAGAGGGCACCACAAGGGGCATAACTCTGATAGCACCCATGAATTTCTTTCCAAAATTAAAAAAAATCTTCTTCACATCCACCAGGCAGAATTCTTTCCTATTTGGTATACATCATCTCTAGGGGGGTCAGATTCAAGTTTGTTCAAATTGGCTCCCTGGGTTCATATTTGGGCTCACTATAGAAGCCCGAATTTGAACTTAGTGCATTTCAGGCAAATTTCTTGAAAAATCTTCTTCTCCAGATTCAGCAGGCAGAATCTTGTAATATTTGATATTCAACATTGTGGGTGGGATCTGATTCAAGTTTGTACAAATCGGCCCCCCTGGGTTCATATTTGGGCTCAGTATAGGAGCTCGAATTTCAACTTATTGCATTTCAGGCAAATTTCTTGAAAAATCTTCTTCTCCAGATCCAGCAGGCAGAATCTTTTGAAATTTGGTATGCAACATTGTGGGGTGGATCTGATTCAAGTTTGTTCAAATCGGCCCCTGGATTCATATTTGGGCTCAGTATAGAAGCCCAAATTCGAACTCCGTGCATTTCAGGCAAATTTCGTAAAAAATCTTCTCCAGATCCAGCAGGCAGAATCTTTTTATATTGGGTATGCAACATTGTGGGGTGGATCTGATTCAAGTTTGTTCAAATCGCCCCTCTGGATTCATATTTGGGCTCACTATAGAAGCTCGAATTTGAACTTAGTGCATTTCAGTCAAATTTCTTTTAAAAATCTTCTTCTCCAGATCCAGCAGGCAGAATCTTTTGATATTGGGTATGCAACATTGTGGGGTGGATCTGATTCAAGTTTGTACAAATTGGCCCCTTGGGTTCATATATGGGCTCAGTATAGGAGCCCGAATTTCAACCTAGTGCATTTCAGGCAAATTTCTTGAAAAATCTTCTCCAGATCCAGCAGGCAGAATCTTTTGATATTTGGTATGCAACATTGTGGGGTGGATCTGATTCAAGTTTGTTCAAATCGGCCCCTTGGATTCATATTTGGGCTCACTATAGAAGCCCGAATTTGAACTTAGTGCATTTCAGGCAAATTTCTTGAAAAATCTTCTCAAGATCCAGCAGGCAGAATCTTTTGATATTTGGTATGCAACATTGTGGGGTTGATCTGATTCGAGTTTGTTCAGATCGGCCCCCTGGGTTTATATTTGGGCTCAGTACAGGAGCCTAAATTTGAACTTAGTGCATTTCAGGCAAATTTCTTTGAATATCTTCTTCTCAAGATCCAGCAGGCAGAATCTTTTGATATTGGGTATGCACCATGCTTAGGGGGGTGAGATTCAAATTTGTTCAAGCCAAGTCCCTGGGTTCATATTTGGGGTCTCTGTGGTAGCCCGAATTATAACATAGATCAGAATGAGGAATTTTCTTTAAAAATCTTCTTCAGATCCAGCAGTCGGAATGTTTTGATATTTGGTATGCAACATCCTTAGGGTGGAGAGATTCAAGTTTGTTCAAGCCATGTCCCTAGGTCCATAATTAGACTTCATGTGGGAGCCTGAATGATAACTTAGTTCAAAATGAGGAATTTTCTTTAAAAATCTTGTTTAGATCCAGCAGTCGGAATGTTTTGATATTTGGTATGCAGCATCCTTAGGGGGGTGAGATTCAAGTTTGTTCAAGCCATGTCCCTAGGTCCATATTTGGACTCACTGTGGGTGTTCAAATTGTAACTTAGTTCAAAATGAGGAATTTTCTTTAAAAATCTTCTTCAGATCCAGCAGTCAGAATGTTTTGATATTTGGTGTGCAGCATCCTTAGGGGGGTGAGATTCAAGTTTGTTAAAGCCAAGTCCCTGGGTTCGTATTATAACTTGGTTCAGTATGAGGAATATTCTTTAAAATTTTTTTTTTTTTTAGATCCACTGGTCAGAATCTTTGGATATTTGGTATAAGCTTTTCTTAGGAGGAGCAGATGCAACTTGTTGAAATCAATTCTCTGGGTTGATATTTAGGCTACCATGTCAGGTGAGCGCCCTCAGGCCCCTTGGGGCCTCTTGTTTAATTATATCTTTAATGATTCAAGTACAGAAATTAAGATTTTATTTGTGTTTGACATTATTTTTTAGCTTTTGAATATGATAACCATGGAAAATGGATATTATTGCAGGGTTTCCGCTATACCGGCAGCGGGTCCGTCGACCAGACCCATTCCCCCCACCGATCATACTATGATCAGTCAGAAAAGTTGGTGGTTAAAATGTCGAGTACAATGCTGTATCGTAACGACACTCGGGATCCTTTGTTTCCACGTAATATAGGCACAATTATGTTGTATACTATGCCTATTACTGGCGACAACCTGATACCTCATAACCCCCAGACGAGAGGGGGAAACAAAGTTCAAATCCTAAACGTCGCCTATAAAATTTCGGACTCAAATTGTCGTGTTTGGTCCGAAATCACTGGCTTTTATTTTGAGCGACAAATGATGTACTCATTTTAGAAGCTGTCCCTTGTTTCAAATGAGTGTGCAGGCTGCTGTCAGTAGTTGTCTGAAACACGCCCACAACATATAGTTTTCACAGTTTTCACAGTGGTTGAATATCATCAGAAAGATACTGATTGAACACTGCCACTTTCGAGTGGTGCACAACTCATTGTGAAAGAACACTGCCACTTTCGAGCATGTACAACTCATTGTGAAAAATGGGTGTTCAGAAATTAATGAGAAAGTGGTAATTAAAAATAAAAAAAATAATTACAACTCTGGTATTTGAGAATTATATAACAATATAATCAGGGATATGATTTATGACTTATTGGTTCAATAAAACATGCTCATTTATCATTTCATCATGCCCTGCAACATGTGAAGTTATGACTTTCAGTGTAAAATCAATTTTTCGAATGGTGCCAATGAAGGCAACTATTTTGTTATTCATATTTCACTGTGTAAATTTTATTTGGTCTTCATTTTATGAATTTTTTATTGAGTTTGTGTGAAGCTATATTTTGTTTTATTCGTAAAATTTTTTAAAAATGTACATATTTAAAAAAAACAGCTATTTTTAAACAGACTATGTTTGTCTGTTTTCAAAGGGGTGGTTTGCAGTGCTGATTGACATACTTAACGTCCATTTCTGTCTTCGACTTTCGAGAGTAACCTGTACAAAAATTGAAAACAACACCGCATGGTTTTCTGTTTGTTTTATTCATTAAATTGAGGATTAAAACCCGAAATTTGAAAATGAAACGTATGTACAAGATAATGATGAGAATTTTTAAAGCAAATTCTATAAAACTGGTAGGTGGTTTCCAAAGAAACGTAACATACCCAGTGGATATTTACTTGTCTTATATCGCCAATTTCAGACGCATCCCAACGCGACTTGCAAGCACTATTACTCGTCCCCGAAGCCCCCCCCCCCCCCTCCCCCATACACACACTTTGCAATTTATCCACTACAAGCACCCCCCTGGGCTTCTACACGAGTCAGTACGGTAATTGCACGTGCATGACATCACACGTCCGCATCATGGTTCTTTTCAAATATTACTGTGAGCAGTTGTAAACAAAGCTCAGTCACTGTTAGGATTCATTGATTTTGTGTTGTTTTGGGTTTGTATTTTTATGAAACCTCCGACCAGATGTAGTATTGTGTGTCCCTTGGGAATATAGAGAATTGTAGGAGGAAAAAATACATATTTTCCACATCAATTATTCAGCATTTTAGCGACCAGAATGTTTCCATGAGGCCACCAGAGAGCACCTAAAAATTAAAATTTTTCAGGGGGAGAACCCCCCCAGACCCTCCTCTATATGCACGTGCCTTCGTCACATATGGCACACACCTTCGGCGTGTGAATTTCACTTCCTTTAAACTACAGGACCAACAAATTTTCCCCTAGCGGAAACCCTGATTATTGGTAAAAGAGGAAATTTCTCAATATGCCGAAAAGTTGATGGAGCAAACTGGTATGGCTTCAATATCGAGTGAGACACATTACTGTTAATTACAGCTTGACAACGCCTTCTCACTCTCCCAGTAAGGTTCCTGGTGGTCCTTTGTGGGATGTTGTTCCATTCTTAGACAAGCATGGCACCAAGCTCCTGGACACTTCTTGGCTGGACTGGACGGGCTGAAATTGCAAGCTGCAACTCATTCCAGGCATGTTTGATTGGATTGAGGTCAGGGGATCTTGCTGACCAGTCCATACGCTCAATCCCCTCCCTCTATCGTTAGTCCTCAACAGCATGGGCAACATGAGGACAGGCATTATCGTCCATCAGAATGAATCTATCACCCACTGCACCTGCATACAATTTGACATGGACATCCAGGATCTCATCAATATATCGTTGTGTACTCAATGTACCACTTTCAAGGACACAGGGCTCGCTAAGTCCATCCCAGCTGCCACAGACCATTATTGATCCTCCACCATAGTGGTCATGCTCAGCAATGTTGGCTGCCTTGAATCTCTCTCCAGTCTTCTCCTTACCCTAGAACGCCTATATGTGTGGTCTGGGCAGAACGTTGGCTCATCTGTAAAAAGGACAGGTCACCAATCTTCTCTAGTCCATCCAACGTGGTCCATGGTCCATTCATTTCGTGCCTGGCGCTGGTTCTGGGACAGCCGAATGCGAATACATCGTCTTCTTGATTGGAGACCACCTTCGTGCAACCTTGCCCGGATAGTCTGCATCGTAAACATTTACCCCGGATGCAGGCCTGGCAATCTAGAAAATCAAGGAGTGCAAAACAATTGCTCCTCAGATTGCATGAGAGTGCAATTGCACCTGAAATTTTCAGTGCAAAAACTTATATGCTATTTTGGTTATATTCACTTCAAGGTATTAATATTGTGACTAAGAAATTGTACTATATTCAGCTACATGGTGGAAAAATTGGCACACACATCTTCTCATTATTAAAAATGTTGCATTCAACTCTTATGTAACTGTCTTCTACACTCAAAATGTATTGAAATGCGACACAGAATGGGCCATGAATGATTGTGAGTCAATACAACATTGACAAATCGACCCCTGAGTTCCAATGTGTTCTCTGTGCCAATAGGTACAGAGAACACATTGGAACTCAGGGGACAAAATGATGATAGATTTTAAAGGCAGTTCAAACAAGTCTGGCATTCCAGAAAATCGAGGGGTGCAAAAAATTGCCCTCCTCAATTTTTTATAGGCGTGTAGTAGGCGTGCAGCACTCCTGCACTCCTAAAGAATGCTAGGCCCGCGGATGCATTCTGAAGGTCACAGCGAAGCTGGGTTGCTGTGTCGAAGCGGTTCCTATCGGCCTGAATGATCAAAGCTGCAGATGTTGCCCTGTCTCTGCAACCACCATGTTGTCTTACTGGTGTGCCATACTGCTGAAATCTTGCCCAGGCTCTGGTGATCACCATATGGTGCACACCAAGGGCTTCACCAACTTAATGATGGGTAGCCCCTTGATCCACCATCCCTACAGCCCTCAACATTTCTGCTTCAGACAAATGTCTTCTTACATTTGCATTTGCCATATTCAATCATTAAATCACAAGGGGTTATGTTGAAATGAAGATTGAATACCCCACACATGTCATGCACATGTAGACGTACACGAAAACATCATAAAATCAAGGGGTACATGCTTTCCATGACTGTCATGAAAAGTATGCCTGTCAAGTGAGCTAATATAAACCACTGGGGACCATCTCAATACATTCCTCAGTCATATCCACCAAAAATATCGCAAATATGACACAAAAAATATTTCACAATGATGTGTCAAATATTTGGTGCTTAGCAAACTTTGAGTAGTATATGTCAATTCAAGTTCATTCAAATAAAGTTACCACATTCCATCGGGAGGCGGGCAGGTGTGGAAAATGCTCCAAAATTTTAGAAAATTTTGTTAGTCGTCACACTCAACTTATAGTTTGATGAATGGCGGGCGGGCGGGCGTAAACAATTGGTTTCTGGATGTAAACTTGATAATGGTTCAACCCATGTTCATGAAACTTCATAGGTAGGTTGGTATCGGTGAAAGGAAGAACCTTATTAATTTTGGACTTGCTTGGTCAAAGGTCAAGGTCACAGTGGCCTTGAACATAGTAAATTGTAAACAATTGGTTTCCGGATGATAACTTGAGTACGGTTCAACCCACATTCATGAAAACGTCATATGTAGGTTGGCCTTCGTGAGAGGAAGAACCCTGTTTATTTTGGACTCACTAGTTCAAAGGTCAAGGTCACAGTGACCCTGAACATAGTAAATTGTAAACAGTTGGTTTCCAATTGATAAGTTGATAATGATTAAACCCACTTTTGTGCTGTCACAACTCGACATTGGATCGGTGATCCTATCGGCATTTTTTTTTTATCTTCTCTTGAACCAGTGGGTACAATGACTTGATATTTTAATACTGTAACCCAATGGCCTAGACTAGCTGGTGCGAACTCAAAAATATCTAGGGCCAAACACAAATTTTGCGCCCCCAATCCCCCAAATTTGCATACAAAACCGAAAATTAAGTCCTATCTGACCCTCCATACATTTACTCTCTGCGTCTGCGCAGACGTCAGGAAGTGACCGGAATTGGTGAATCGTCATTCTTTGTTTGGCCCTCAGTCAGATAACAACAAACTGACATCTGTGCTTTTAAATCTCAGTTTTAATGATGCCAGACACAAATCAATGGTTAATTTGGTGGAGCCAAGGACACAACTGGATGAAGGAAGGAAGAAATGGTGGTTTGAAACGTTCAGGGCTGTAACTTTAAAATTTTTATAAAAATTATTTCATGTTCCTCATATTCGGGACATGGGTCTGACGTCATCATTCTTGCTAAGGATTTTTCCACTGTTTGTTAAGTGTTCCTTCCCTATTCTTCCTTGAAGCCCCCCAGTTCAACTTCCAAGCTTTTTGGCTTGTTTTATTAAAATTGTTTAATAAATTTCTTGGGAGTTGAACGTGTTACACAGAATGTTTATTCTCTATATCCCCATGGTTACTTCCTCAACCTAGGGGTGTTGAGGCATTTTGGTCATGCATCATACATCCGTTTATCGTTTTTCTTTTCTGATGAAAATCTTGCTTTACATCGGATAGTTCAAATTCTGTTACTGACTTCGGACTTGGGCTTTTGTCAAAATTTTTCGAAAAATTTTTTTGTTTAAATTATTTTTTGATTTATATTTTGAATGTTATAGTTATGTATCTTTTTCTAATATTTAATGTGGAGTTGGTGGAAGTACAATCAACTTTATTTTGTTTCATTATGAAAGCATATTGCTTGTAGTAGATGTACTCCCACTAATTCTTGCTCAACATGTGTTGGATGGGATGACAAACGTTGGAGACGGACGTCACGGTACGTTGTTAGTGGTGAGAGGCCACTGCCAGTCCTCTCGCCATAGAGTCCTTCTTGTTTCTGAGTTTCTATTTCAGAGGAACAAGGACATGGTGATGTTTACGTGACGCCTAGACAGAGTGTGTTGCCGCTGTCGCATTCAGATGATCAAACAGAGCTAGTGGCAACATGCTCATGAATATTGGGCAGGGCTATAAACCACAAACCAGTGGTTTCAGTTCCTTGTTGCCAGGTAGCTCGACCGTTGAAGTGTTACTCCTTCTGTGGGTACCGTGACACCAGTTGTGTCTGTTGCGGTCTAAGAGGTGGATTGGGTAGAGCGAGCACCTTAAATATAAACAGGCCCACCCAGTGAAACAGAAGAAGCCGGCAAGTTCATTGGGAAGCTCGGTGAGGTCTGAAAGGACCGCAAGCGTGAGAACCCCCTCTCTGGGGCCAGATGTGGTGATTGGAACCATCAGTCGGAGCATACGTTCGCGCCTTCCGACCGAGACGCTCCGTTCTGTTCACAGCCGGCATCACGGCAACAGTTTTGGCTTCTGCATCAGCATCTTCCAAGCACACACGACCACACCTTAGCTACACGACTTCAGATATCCAGCCTACATCGCCGAGAAGGGACCACACATCGTCAGGAAGTTAGAGCATCCGGTAGCCAAGGAGAAAAGGCCTCATTTATCGGGACGTCCAGAGAAAAAAGCCGTCCCGGGAGCAGCCAGCGGTCAGGAAACGGAAGACTGCTGCTCCTCAGGCCTCCGTAACGGACTTGCTGTCGCAGATTGCGCAGATCATCGCAACATACCAGCAAGTGCAGAAGCAGCCGACGGCAGTCTCAGAACCCCAGCTGTCGGATGGTGCTGGGTCGATCCAGTCATCTGCAAGTTCTGATGCCGCTGACCGTGAATTTCAACGGATTCAGACGAATGGTGAAAGGGATAAGGAGAAGGATTACCCTTCCCTTTTCGGAACAACACATGGTTGCGATTGATTTAATCCATCAACACTACCCTGAATTTGTTCCAGCGAATCAGAATGCTGCATCTACAAGGAAGAAACCGCTGGCGTCGTTGGACACTGACTTTATTCGGACAAAGGAGGAGGCCATGTCTTTTCCGGTTCAGTCTAGACAGGTGTTGCAGGCCATCAGCCATTTAGATGATGCTATATTCAACTTATTGGGTTGAAGAAAGGCTGTTTCTTGTTATCATCTTCCGTAAATTTACCGTTTGTTGGACTACGTTTATTTAAAACAGTCGGGGAAGATGTATAGAGAGTTCCTCTGCATTTGGGTGAGCAGGCTGAGGACCTAGTCATGGCCTTACCTTCGTCATTCACTATTCGCTGGGACACAATTGAGACGGCAATTTCTTCATTTAGAGCGAATTTAGGCAAATTCTTACGCAGATCACCTTCAAGAGCTGTGGCGCAACATCTCAACAGAAAGGAATTTGAGGACGTTCTTACCTCTTTAAGAGTCCTTTTTAGGGCTATTATGTTTATCACGTATAACTCTGCCTTAACAGTGGCTAATTTGGAGTTAATCAGACATGACAGAGCCATTGCGTCGTCATCTTTAATAGATGACAAGGTGAGAAACTCTCTACGGGTCGCTCTGGTATCCGGACACTAAGTTTTTGACGACAAGCTTTCATTGGTATATGACCAAGCTACAAAGAAAGCATCAATACTCTGCTCCTTAATACGGTGTCTAATCGACCCGCAGCAGCAGAAAAGAGTAAGGGAGGACGTCCTAGACAGAAATCATCTAAAAGGGACTCCTGGCAAGGGTATAGGAAACCCTCCTATAATTACTCTAGGGATCGTCCAATACAGCAACCTGGAAAGGGGACGTAGGTCTGATTGAGACTACCGGTCAGACGCCCCTCAGCTGGCGGGTTGAGGCTCTTCACGAGGGGAACGTGGTTTCTCCTCCCGTAAACCTCGCAGTTACAACAGGTGATGGTTAGGCCCCCTATTTCTTGACAGTTGGCGGGTGGTTATCAAGATTCGCATCAAACTGGATAACTATTACGGAAGACCAGTAGGCGAGAAGTGTGGTCTCGGACAGCCTACGGCTATCTTTCCAACAGAAACCACCACTAACATGATGTTCGCGTCAAATTTCCGTCAAATCGTTGCATAAGATTCACTCCAATCGGAGGTAAAGGCTCTCTTGGCAATGGAAGCAATAAAGGTTGTCGAGAACCAAGATTCTCTAGGATTCTACAGTCACCTGTTCTTCATACCGAAGCCAGACAGCACGTTCTGACCGGTAATAGACTGGAGCTGGATAACAAGTTTATCATGGCTCTAAAAGTTTATTTATGGTAATCATCCAGTCTGTAAAAGTGAGCGTTCGAGTGATCGACTATGCGGCAAGCATAGATCTAAGGATCCATACTTCCATGTCCTGGTATATCCGGCATTCAGAAAGTACCTACGGTTCATCGTTTAAGGGATAGTATTTCAGTTCTGAGCGATGTGCTTCAGTCTGAATCTAGCACTGTGGACGTTTACCCGAATAATGAACTCGGTAATGTCTCACTTCCGAGCTTATTCGTCTGTGGTAACGTCAGCTTTTTTTGGACGACATTCTTCAGAGATACGGCATCAACTACTCTTCAGATGGGAATGAGTTTCTAGACTCACAACAATCTGGTTTGTCTGTCATTACCCAGGGTGAAATTAGTCAGTTGTTATGCTTGCTTTTGTCTATCAGTCGCATTATCAGTGAGGCAATTTATGCAACTGATGGGGTTGTGCGGAGGGGCTTATTCTGATGGGTTGCTTAACGCACATGTCCCCTCCAGATATTCTCTACCCAGAACTGGAGTGTGAAGACCCATTCGCTCGAGACCAGTATTCTTTTAATGGATCTAGTAAACAAAAGGTCCAGATTTGGGCAGATGTTCAGTGGTTAACTCGAGTTCTGTTGCAGCTGCCGGATCCAGCTTTCACGATTATGACGGATGCGAGTCAACAGTTTGGGGTGCGGCCCTGAGCCAGACAGACTCGAAATGCCAGGGTCTTTGGGACCCTCGGTTCCTGGAGATACACATAAACATCAAAGAAATGATGTCAATTTGGTTAGCACTACAACAGAGGTTTTATTTTAGCAGACATGCATGTTCAGATATTGCCGTACAACTCGATAGTGGTAGCGTAATCAGGAACCAGGGGGGCACCCATTCATTTCCGTTATGCCAACTAACAGAAAAGATTTTCCTATTTCGTCATGTATCTTCATGTTCATCTTTCTATCCATCGTACCGGGTCATCTGAACGTACTAGCAGACTCGCTCCTCGAAAAGGGCGCCTGTTGCATTTGGAATGGATGCTCAACAAGCGAGTATTTGGACAGTTTTACTACCAGTGGGATAGCCCCATGATAGATCAGTTTGCAATGCACCGGAACAATTAGTTACCGTTGTTTGTGTCATCATGCCCAGACCATTGAGCACATGCAGTTGACGCTCTGCCGATCTCATGGGGTTAGATAATAGACTATGCGTATCCACCAATTCATTTGATTCAGTAGATTATGTTTAAAATTAAACAGCCTCGTTGTGAATCTTATTAGTAGCACCTCTGTGATCACAGAAATCTTGGATCAGTTTTCTCAAGTGTCTGTTATGGGACGCTCCCCAGAAGCTTCCTCCACGAGAGGACCTTCTTTTTCAGGGCAAGTTTTTGTTCTTCCCATCCTTCTCCGCCCATAGTGGCATAATGGAGTCGGTTAGACGTGAGGGAACCATTGTGGTCCCTATATTATATTTGATGACTAACACAGGAACGATTTACTAATGCCGGTGAGGAGATTTTGATAGGACTTCGAATCCCTCCCCCCCCCCCCCCCCCCTCCCTCCCCCAAGCACACACACACTGCCAATGTGTTTAGAGGCAATTACCGGGCAAGACGTAGTTTTCTTCCCGCAAGCCGAGTATAGTTTAAAACATGCATACTATGTATTTCTTCACTTTTCGATTGATTGGCGGCTGGGTCGTGTTCTATGGCGACCTCATGGGCACATCCGCTTTTTAGCTCATCTTGACAAAGTCAAGCTGAGCTAATCTCATCGCTTCCCGTCCGTCATCTGTCGTCCGTCGTCCGTCAACACCATGTTTTGGTCTTCTCCTCCAAAGCCACTGGGCCAATTCAAGTGAAAGTTTGTGTGAGTGATGGTCCCAAAGGGGTATTTCATTTTTGTTCAACTCAGCATGCCCAGCCCCATAGGGAGGGAGTGGGGGAAAATGCTCCAAAATATTTTTAAAATCTTCTTCTCAAGAACCAGTGTGTACAATGACTTGATATTTGCTATGGAGCTTCCATATGAGGTGTAGAATCAAGTTTGTTCAAACGAAGTTCATGAAGTAATATTTGGCTTTGTAATAGGAGGGGTAAGATTTTTGGCCCCGCCCAAAATTTCTATTTTCTGAACCGATGGTCCGGTATGAACCAAATTTGGTTTGTGGTAGTATTGGGTCATAAGTACTTGACCCATGCAAAAAAAAAAAAATTCTCGCATCCCCATGGAAACCCTGGGAGCTAAAAATAGAAATATTTTCAAAAGCCCATATTTCCCAAACCCCACGGAGCAGAGAGCTTTTATTTGGTATGAAGTATCCTTATGACCAGTAGAATTGAATGGTAAAAAAAAATTGCCATCGGTTATGTTAGGGTGTTCTGTAATGGGCATCGAAAAAATGCTGAGTCAGCATATTTGCAAAAATTTTTAAAAATCTTTTCTCCAGAACCAATCATCAGAATCTTTTGATATTTGGTATACAGCATTCATAGGGGGGGGGGGGGGGGGGGTCAGATAAAAGTTTGTTGAAATAAAGCTCATTGGTTCATATTTGGGCTCTCGACAGGAGCCCGAAGTTTTAACATAGGGTAATATGGGGAATATTCTTTAAAAATCTTCTTCTTCAGAACCACCAGTCAGAATCTTTTAATATTTGGTATACATCATTGTTATGAGGGTCAGATTCTAGATTGTTCAAACCAAGTCCCTAGGTTAATATTTGGGCTTCCATAGGAAGCCGAAATTTTATCTTTGTTCAATAAGGAGGGTAATTTAAAAAAATCATCTTCTTCAGATCCATCAGTCAGAATGCTTTGATATTTGGTATGCAACATCTCTATGGGGGTCAGATTCAAGTTTGTTCAAATCAGATCCCTAGGTATATATTTGGGCTCACTATGGTAGCCCAAATTTTTACTTAGTGCAATATGAGAAAATTTCTTTAAAAATCTTCTTCTTCAGATCCACCGGTCGGAATGCTTTTATATTTGGTATACAACATCTCTAGGGGGGGTCAGGTTCCAGGTTGTTCAATTCGAGTGCCTAGGTTAATATTTGGGCTCCATATGGGAACATGAAATTTAACTTAGTACAATATGAGGGAATTTCTTCAAAAATCTTCTTCTTCAGATTCACTTGACAGAATGCTTTCACATTTGGTATACAACATCTCTAGGGGGGTCAGATTCAAGTTTGTTCAAATCGGATCCATAGGTCAATATTTGGGCTCGCTATGGTAGCCCAAATTTGAACTTAGTGCAATTCGAAGAAATTTCTTTACAATTTCTCTTCTTCAGATCCAACAGTCAGAATGCTTTCATATTCGGTACACAACATCTCTAGGGAAGTCAGATTTAACTGTGTTCAAATCAAGAGCCTGGGTTAATATTTGGGCTCTCTATGGGAGCCGGAATTGGCCATTTTGCTGAAGAATTAAAAATTTGTATTCAGTACCCTCTAGAGGTACTAAGATTAATCCACATAGGTTGTATCAAGGGGCTTCACAGGGGAGCTCTACATTTTACTTATGATCAACTGAAGAAAAGGCATGATGCCCAGATTATTTTTGTCACTCCTGAGGGACTCAAGGATTGACAGTGTAGCCTATGGAGATGGCTTGCTTAATGTAGACTCATTCTTGGACTCTGTTTAAATTGTGTTCTGTACAAGATGAGCGCTTCAGGCCCCGTGGGGCCTCTTGTTTATTTTTTAGTTTGATTAGTTTCCTGTCATTAATTGTCGATTTGTTAAGTACGAGCGCATATTTCATCATATTAAATTGCTAGTCTTTGGTTACTGCTCGGAGGCTGCATAACCATTTTACTGGTAATCAAATGATTACATGCTGGATTTTAATGCTCTCGCGCATTATAATTCTTAGGTTGACTCTTTATTGTATATTAATGACGTTTGAAATTATTAATTATTTCGGAGGCGGTCTGTGTCGGAGACTGTTAATCATACCTACTTCCATTTCTAGATCCAGGTTTCTATTAATGTCCGTACTCAAATTCTCAGATACGCAATCTTAATTTTTGGCCCCTGTGGTAAACAAGCTCTGTTTCACTGGTAAAATAGGACCCAGTCACTAATGCTTGGGGTGCAAGTCCTCTAAAATAGGCAACATGGGGTATAAACGATTGACTGACCTTGACTTTATCTCCATGTTGTGGTCATGATTAGCCATTGTGCAGAAGTATGTGACCTTAAACAACAATAAATAAATAAATAAATTAAATTTTTGGGGCTTAGTCCGGACTAGCCTTAAAAATTAGGAACTTGTTACATCCTAATTAGCATAGTTTTCATGCTTAGAAGAAGGAATTACTTAAATTGGGCTCCTTATTTAGGATATGTCTGTTCTATTACAGAATAGAAAAACATACATGTAACTCCTAATTATTCTAATTTCCTTTCATCTTGGTTTACAGGATTGGAACTAATAAAAATATACTACTCAAAGTTTGCTAAGCACCAAATATTTGACACATCATTGAGAAATTTGCTGGTGACATATTTGCGATATTTTTGGTGGATATGATTGAAAAATGTATACAGATGGTCCCCAGTGTTTACATTAGCTCTCTTGACAGGCAGACTTTTCGTGACAGACATGGAAAGAAAGCATGTACCCCTTGATTTTCATGATGTTTTCATGTACTGTCTACATGTTCATGACATGTGTAGGGTATTCAATCTTCATTTCAACACAAACCCTTATGATTTAATGATTGAATATGGCAAATGCAAATGTAAGAAGACATTTGTCTGAAGCAGAATTGTGGCGGGCTGTGGGGATGGTGGAGCAAGGGGATACCCATTGTCAGGTTGGTGAAGCCCTTGGTGTGCACCATACAATGATCAACAGAGCCTGGGCAAGATTTCAGCAGTATGACACACCAGTAAGACGGCATGGTGGTGGCAGAGACAGAGCAACATCTGCAGCTGAAGACCGGTTTTTGATCATTCAGGCCCATAGGAACCACTTTGCCACAGCAACCCAGCTTTGCAGTGACCTTCAGAGTGCATCCAGGGTAAATGTTTCGACGCAGACTATCTGGGCAAGGTTGCACGAAGGTGGTCTTCGATCAAGAAGGCCATGTATTCGCATTCCGCAGTGCCAGAACCACCTCCAGGCACGTTATGAATGGGCCATGGATCACGATGGATGGACCAGAGAAGATTTGCGACCTGTCCTTTTTACAGATGAGTTAAGGTACTGCCTAAACCACACAGATAGGTGGTCTAGGGTATGGAGAAGATCAGGAGAGCGATTCCATACTACCAACATTGCTGAGCATGACCGCTATGGTGGAGGGTCAGTCATGGTCTGGGCGGCATCAGCAGGGATGGACGTACAGAGCTCTGTGTCCTTGAACGTGGTACATTGACTGCATAGCGGTATACTGATGAGCTCCTGGATGTCCATGTCAGATTGTATGCAGGTGCAGTGGGTCATAAATTCATTCTGATGGACGATAATGCCCGTCCACATGTTGCCCATGCTGTCTGGGAGTACCGACAGAGGGAGGGAATTGAGCATATGGACTGGTCAGCAAGATCTTCTGACCTCAGTCCAATTGAACATGTCTGAAATGAGGTGCAGCTTGCAATTTCAGCCCATCCAGTCCAGCCAAGAAGTGTCCAGGAGCTTGGTGCCATGCTGGTCAAAGAATAGAACAATATCCCACAAGATTTTTGCCCCTACCACAAAATTTATGTATTTTTATACTGTACCAATGACCCAGACTTAGCTGGTGCTAACTCCAACAAAACCAGGGCCAAACACAAATTTTGCCCCCCAATCCCCAAAATTTGCATCCGAAACAAAAAGAAATCATGTCCTAAAGGACCTCCATAGTACGCCTCTACTGCGCATGCGCAGTGACGCAGTCGTCCCGAAATTGGCGCCAATTATCATTCTCTGTTTGGCCCTTCATCAGTCAACATCTCACTGATCTTTGTGCTTGTAAATCTCAGTTTAAAGGATGCCAGACACGTAATTTTTGGAGAAAATGTGATTCTAAGGAGGATAGAAGGAGGAGAGGAAAAAAGAAGTGGCAAAAAATAATCAGGGCTGTACTTAAAATTTTTTGTTGAAATTATGTTAAGTTGCCTATTTTCGAGGCATGGGCCTCTTGTTGTCATTCTTGCTAATTGTTGCACTGCTTATTCAGTGTTTCCTCTCCCCTAGCCTTCTAAAGTCCCCCCTTGCAATTCTCCCATGCTTTTGGCATATTTTTGAGAAGTTTCATTTCTAAAATTTCCTGGGAGAGTTGCTTGGTTACAGAATGTTTTCTGTTATTTTCCCCATAGTTACGTTTTCACCCATGGGTGTATAACGTTTGTGTTCTGCATCTTCCATCTGATGTTCTGCAGATTCTCCCCTGGGAGTCTCTGTTTTGCATCAGATAGAGTGTAATTGATGACTGATTCCGGGCCAGTTTTTTCAGTGCCTGGAGTCATGTTTTCTAGTGTGTTTACACTGTTTGTTTTCATTGGCAACAGCCTTTTTTGAGGGGGGCTGTTTGCCTTTGTAGTAGTTTATCTCATTATAAGATACATTTATATTATCCGAAAGTGTCTCATTAATTATTTTATATAAATTTAAAATTTTTGACCACACTTTGCCATCGGATCCATCGGGGCTCAATGTTACTTTTCAGCAACTTGGGCTTCTCTGAAAAAATATTTTTTCAAAATTATTTTGTTTTGCAATTGTTTTTTCATTTATTAATGGATCATGTTATTATGTATCTTTGTGTCAGGGGTTTTTGCGAGTAACTAGGACTTATTGTTGTTCTTTCACAATGAAGGGACATTGTTCAAATTGTAATAGGAAGAAATCTTCCTCTGACTTTCATGATCATTGCATTAATTGTAGTCAGTGTTCTCGCATTAATCCCTGTCCTATATGTGAACATTGGGATGAGAAACATTGGAAACGTGTGTCACGATATGTTGTTTCTGGAGAAAGAGCGATGCCGACTCTTTCTCCACAAGGTCACTCTACTCTCTCAGTTTCTATTTCAGAGGAACCAGAACAGGGTGATGTTTCCATGTTATCTTCTTCAAGTGTGCGTCCGTCGTCACAAATAAATTCAGAGCTAGCGGCAAAAGTGCTCATGGAGATTAGACAAATGTCGTCCGCTAGCTCGCCCGGTGTAGCGTCCATTCACCGAATGGTTCGGCAGCCGGGTTCGTCCGATGCGGTCCAAGAGGAAATTTTGGGTGATGCGAGCACTATAAACATAATAGATGCACACCCAGTGACGGCGGATAGTAAACGAGAACGGAGGAAGCCTTTTAGTCCGGTTCCTAGCTCGTCCAGGTCCAGCCGGGCCGCGAGCGAGAGAGGCCCCTCTCTCGTACAACAACATCTGGGACCAGATGTTGTGGTACAAAATGTGTCTTTAGCGGAGCATACGTCCGTCGCTCGGGACGCTCCGTTGTATAAGCAGTCCGCAGAGACTGTTAAGGCTTCCTCTTCTCGTCGGCGCACACGACCGCACCTTGGCTGCGTGACCTCCGATATTTTGCCAGCTTCGCCGGTGAAGGATTCTTCGGCGACCAGGTCACACCATCCGGCAGCCAGGGATTCGAGACCGAAGCAGCGAAAGACCGCGCCTCCGCAGGTCTCGACGTCGGACATTCTAGTGCAGATAGCACAGCTTATCGCAGCATCCCAGCAGCCGACAGAAACGGTGTCGGATCGAGAATTATCCGACGGCGCTGGGTCGGTACGCTCCGCCAAAGCATCGGGGGCGGACGACCGGGAACATCGGGAGGTCCGACCGGATGGTGAAAGGGATACGGATGAATTGGAGCTATCCCTTTCGGAACAACATAAAGCTGCCGTGGACTTCATCCAGCACTTTCTCCCTCAAGTTGTTCCGTCGGGCCAGACTGCTGCGCTTCCGGACAAGAGAATTATAGCGTCATTGGACTCTGAATTTTTTGAGCGGTTCAGGGACATCGCTCCCGAGTTTCCGTCGCAGTCCAATAATGTTGCAAGAACATTTGAATTATTGAACGACGCTATATTTAAACTTGCTTCCAGGACGGGGAAAGCAGGTTTCTTGTCCGCAAATACTCTCAACCTGCCTTTCATTAATGCAAGGAATAAATTCGACACGGCAGGACAGGGTATACCGAGAGTTCCTCTGCGTATGGACGACGAGGCGGAAGACTTAGAGCTATCATTACCGTCGTCAGCTTCTATTCCAACCGCGGTGTTGGAAACAGCTATTGCGTCTAACAGAGCCAATTTAGATGCCTTATCTTACGCAGATCACCTTACTAAGGCGTTATCACTGCGCCTTCAAGGGGAAGAGTTTCAGGATATACAATCCTCTTTAAGACTTCTTTCAAGGGCAGTAGCTTATTCCACGTGTAACTCCGCCCTTTCAGTGGCAAATCTGGAGTTGGTTAGACGTGACGCAGCCCTGGCTACATCCACACTAGTGGATTCTAAGGTGAAGAACTCTCTTAGAGTCGCTTCGGTCTCAGGAGAACTTCTCTTTGACGGCAAGCTTTCCGCTATTTATGATAATATTAAAAAGAAAGCTAATGATTCTCTGTTGTTCAGATCCGCTCCTAAAAGGTCGGATACAGCAGACACGAATAAGGCGGGCACTTCTGGGTCTAATGCGCCCAAGAGAGGTTCCTATAGAGGTTCCGGTGCGTCCTCTTGGTCTTATTCGAGAGACCGTCAGGATAGCGACTCTCGTTCGGGACGTCCTTCAGGCCGGGACAATCGGTCGGACGCCCCGAGGTCGACGAGGCGAGGTGCGGGTCGTGGAAGACGTGGTTTCTCCTACCGCAGGCCTTGCAGGTCCAGGAGGTGATGGCTTAAACCTCTATCGCGTTCCGGTTGGCGGAAGGTTGTCGAGTTTTTCACAAGAGTGGGCGTCGATTACGGACGACCCGTGGGTGAGAGGAGTGACTTCGGAAGGTCTAAAGATATCCTTCAAACAAAAGCCTCCATTAACTCGAAGTCCAAAGTGGACTCATCTTCCGTCAAATCCACAGAAAAGAGACGCTCTGTTATCAGAGGTGCAGTCTCTTTTAATGAAGAACGCGGTAGAGGTCGTAGAAAACCAGGAATCGCTGGGATTCTACAGCCATCTGTTTCTGGTTCCGAAACCAGACGGCTCGTTCCGTCCAGTCATAGATTTGAGCTGGATAAACAAGCTGATCGTCGCTCCGAAGTTTTATATGGAGACGATTCGATCGGTCAGAGCGAGTATTCGGGTGAACGATTATGCAACGAGCATAGATCTCAAGGATGCGTACTTTCACGTCATGGTACATCCGACATTTCGAAAGTATCTACGCTTCGCAGTCCTAGGAGTGGTGTATCAGTTCCGGGCCATGTGCTTCGGATTGAATCTAGCACCCTGGGCTTTCACTCGGGTAATGAACTCGGTAATGATCTACTTCCGAGCTCATTCGTCTGCGGTAACGTCGGCCTACCTGGACGACATTCTTCAGAGGTACGGCAACGAGTTAACGCTTCAGAACGATGTTCAGAATCTTCTTCTATTGCTCCGACGTCTCGGTTTCATAGTAAACGAGGAGAAGTCGGATCTGGTGCCGTCCAAGTCATTCACTCATCTGGGAATGAGCTTCGAGACGCACAACAATCTCGTTCGTCTGCCGTTAACCAGAGCGAAATTAGTCAGTTGTTACGCTCGCTATTGTCTGCATGCAGACAAAGTCACGGCGAGAGAATTTATGAGACTGATAGGTCTGTGCGGAGCCGCTGCGGATCTCATTCCGATGGGGCGGCTACGCACACGTCCTCTTCAAATTTTCCTGACTCAGAATTGGAGTGTGAAAATTCATTCGCTCGATGTAGACGTTCTCTTGTCAGATCAAGTGAAACAAGAGATTCAGACTTGGGCAAACATTCAGTGGTTAACTCAAGGAGTTCCGCTGCAGTTGCCGGATCCGAGTTTTACCATTATGACGGATGCCAGTCAAACAGGTTGGGGTGCATCATTAATCCCAACGGATTCGAGATGCCAGGGTCTTTGGGATCCGCAATTCCTGTGCAAGCACATAAACATCAAGGAAATGATGTCAATTTGGCTTGCGTTACGTCACTGGATGGACATTATTCACGATGCTCATGTCCAAATCCTATCCGACAATACGACAGTAGTGGCGTATATACGGAATCAGGGAGGCACTCATTCAGTTCCGTTGTTCAATCTAACGGAAAGAATCCTTCTGTTTGCGTTGGAACATCACGTTCTTCTTTCGGTCCGTCACATACCGGGTCGTCTGAATGTGCTAGCAGACTCCCTTTCACGAAAGGGTCGCTTGTTGCCGTCGGAGTGGACTCTCAACAAACAAGTATTCAATCAGATTTGCTACCAATGGGAACGGCCAATGATAGACTTATTTGCGACACATCTCAACAATCAGTTGCAGACGTATGTGTCCCCGTGTCCGGATCCAAGAGCATTTGCAGGAGACGCTCTGTCGATCCCTTGGGACGGAATGATAGGATATGCGTATCCTCCAGCGCCGTTAATTCAACAAGTATTGCTAAAGATAAAACAATCTCAATGCAAGATTCTGTTGGTAGCATCTCTGTCGCCACAGAGACCGTGGATAAATCTACTCAGGTGTCTGTTGTGGGACCTACCGCGGAAGCTTCCTCCACGAGAGGATCTTCTTTCGCAGGGGAAATCGCGCCAACTCCATCACAACCCGCAAGGTCTCAACCTTCACGTTTTTCCGATGTGCGGTCCTTCTTGCATGGCAAGCACTTTACAGGACGAGCAGTGGACGCGATTTCTAACTGTAGGAGGACCTCCTCTTCGCTAAACTATGCGGCTAAGTGGAAGGTTTTCCGTCGTTGGTGTAGGGATCATTCTGTAGATATATTTGATCCCTCTATACCAGACATTGCAAACTTTCTAGTATACTTGTTTGACGAAATCAAACTGCAGCCTGTTACTATAAAGGGTTATAGATCTATGTTATCTGATACCTGTGCACATCATGATAGTTTACAAATTGGATCTAATGTCTCTTTATCGAAATTGGTTCGAAACTTTTCGATAAATAGACCTAGAACTCTTAGATTAATTCCTAAGTGGAATTTAGCTTGGGTTCTCCTTAAATTGAAGGAAAAGCCATTTGAACCTCTTGGGACAGTAGATTTCAAATTCTTATCTTATAAGACAGCTTTTCTCTTAGCTTTCTCTTCTGCCAGAAGAGTCAGTGAGCTTCATGCACTATCGGTGGATGATTCTCATTATCGTAGTGTTGGGAACACTATCACCTTCACTACTAATGTGGGTTTTTTAGCTAAGAATCAGGCTCCTAATAAATATCCGGAACCTATTGTTATTAAGGCTCTTCCGTCTTCAGATGGGCGTAGGCCTTTACTCTGTCCTGTTAGAGCACTACGTATCTATAAACAGAGATCTCAGTTTATCAGAAAGGGACGGAAACGTTTCTTTCTGTCTTTGATGCCTAATAGAAAGGACATTTCAGTCCATTCTATTGCTAGATGGATTCAGTTAACTATCCGTACTGCTTATGAAGATTTATCTTCTTCTCAGCAGTCTGTGCTTAAGATTTCTGCTCATGAAGTAAGAGCTCTTTCTACTTCCTGGGCTTATGCTAATAGTGTTGCTATTACAGATTTAATGAAGGCTGCTTATTGGTCTCAGCCATCCACATTTACTAATTTTTATCTCAGAAATATTGGGTCCATTTCTGGAGACCTGCATTGTTTAGGTCCGTTATCTGTTGCTCAGAATGTCGTCCACTAAACAGTTGCAACTATAGTTATGCAGGCTTTCTGTTCCGGCAGTGACTCCGTCCGGCTGCCCTCTTCGCTCTGGGCTATTTGACCCAGGGCAAGGGGAAGGGGGGGGGGGGCGGGTGTTCCCTTAGGTCACCTGCTTTATAGTGAAAAGCAAGGGAATGCCTCCTCCAAGACAGTATTTCTGAGTCGCTTCCGGGATGGTTTTAAAGTGTAATATTAATGTTTAATTTCATTCATGTCTTATTTTTAAAGTGTAGCTCGGTGTGAAGCATTTGTATATGTCAAGTGTCAAACGGGCTTTAATATACAATACTCGGACACTTTTAAATGATTATAAAGAGTCTCAATTCTCTGGACTACTTTATTTATTGGCTTGCTTTAAAAATAATTAGTATAAGGGTTATACTGGATGTTAATAGAGAACATGAATGTTATTGTGCTCAATTATTAAGGGTAGTGTATCTTTCTAATTTAATATTAAATAAGAAAGATACATGTAAAGCCTAATACTCCTTTTCTCCTTAAGGGGTTACCTCTTTATTTATAATTGAGCTTATTGGATTTTCCTCTATGTCCTAGGCCCTCCAGCCTGTTTACTATTCAGTTAAGTCTGGGTCATTGGTACAGTATAAAAATGTTAAAAAATTTATAGTAATTTATATATTTTTTATACTTACCAATGACCCAGACGGGGATGGCCCTCCCTGAGTTGGGAACTCTTGCCTCCCCGCTGAGTACATAGCGCTGACCAGGCACTGCCAGTAAGAATGATAATTGGCGCCAATTTCGGGACGACTGCGTCACTGCGCATGCGCAGTAGAGGCGTACTATGGAGGTCCTTTAGGACATGATTTCTTTTTGTTTTGGATGCAAATTTTGGGGATTGGGGGGCAAAATTTGTGTTTGGCCCTGGTTTTGTTGGAGTTAGCACCAGCTAAGTCTGGGTCATTGGTAAGTATAAAAAATATATAAATTACTATAAATTTTTTAACTTTCTGACCCGTTGAGCTGATTTGAACCAAACTTTTTGTGATGTATTTTTGAGTCATAAGTACTTGATTCATGTAAAAAGGTTTTTATCCTGCATCCCTGTGGGAACCCCAGGAGGTAAAAGGAGAAATATTTTCAAACACCCATCTTTAAGAAATTGCATGGAACAGAGAACTGTTGTGTGGTTTGAAGCATCCATGCATGCAACCAACAGAATGAAATGGCAAAGAACAATTACAATTGGTTGTATCGCAATGTACTATGGGGGAAAGGGAAGAAATGCTGAGTCAGCATATTTGTAGAAATTAAAAAATCTCAAGAACCCCTGATGAGAATCTTTTGATATTTGATATACATCATCCATAGGGGAGGGTGTGGTTTAATACAAATTTATTAAAATTAAGCCTCGCAATTCATATTTGGGCTCAATACAGGATCCCAAATTTTAATTTGAGAAGGAAATGTTGAAGAATCTTGTTCTCCATACAAGTCAGAATCTTTTGATATTTGGAATATAACATCGTTATGGTGGGCAGATTAACGTTGTTTAGATAAAGTCCCTCAGTTAATATTAGGGCTCCCTATAAGTGTTGAGTGGTATTGGGATAATTAAATACATTGTTATACATAAAATGATACCATGGTATACTATTATACCAATGATTAGCTCAACTTTGATGTAGTCAAATTTGAGGTTTTGTCATGGCCCGTTGTTCATCTGTCTGTCTGGATGTCTATTCGTCTACCAACAATTCAATACGGTTTGGGCTAGAGGCTGTATTTATGAATCAATCTTTACAAAACTTCTTGGGATCTTAGTGCAATCAGTTTTGATTACAGAGCTTCTGAATGAAACTTCTGATTTGAATAAATTTTTGTATGAATGTTTAGTAACAGTGGAATACATCACATATAATACGGGTTTTGTTTTCATGCATAAATTATGGAAATTTATAAATGAACTTTGATTTATTCAGTGCTACTTATACACAGTACACATGCCAAACGACTCGGGCTAGAGGCTGTATTTATGAACTGATCTTCACAAAAATTTTTGGCTACCTTTGTTATCACCTTCAGATGAGAACGAGTGTTTTTGGATGCGATCCAAAATTTCAAGATGGCCACCAGCCAATTAGACAAACTTTGATTTATTCAGTGCTCCTTATAGGTTTCACAGAACTAAATATTTTCCCATAGGCGACCATTATAATACTTATGTGGAAAAAAATATGATTGCATCACTTTAAATTAAATATTTAAATACCTACATAAAGTACAGACCTTCACACAACTTTCTCTGGCCAGAAAACATGGAGTCATGCAACAAATAAGAGAGAAAATGCAGCAGGAAGTGAAGTAGCGTCCTTGAATTTAGTTTTTCCTGGGAATTCCCAACAAAAATACACAAATAGTTAACTGAATTTTTTAGACCCAGAGAATACTTAGAAAATCTCTTTTTTCTTGTGAAATATTCAGTATTGTTGTAAAAATCTAATAGAATGCTTTGAGGGGTCGTCCAACCTTACTTTGGTCAATTTGTTGACATTTTTCCCAATGCCTCAGAAACAGATAAGAGAAGTAAGGAAAGGCAAATTATGTATTTATTTATTGGTGTTTAAGGTCACATATTTATGCACAATGGCTAATCATGACCGTGACAGTTTTACGGGTGGAGGAAGCCGGAGTACCTAGAGAGAACCACCGAGCAACGACGAGCAGCTGCCAGCTCCCCAACATCGTAACTCCGCACTGCAGCACAGGCAGGGTTAGATTGGTTGAAGACATGCGCACCATTGACATGCAGTACGCCTTAGTACACGGCGTCATCGTGCCCCCACGCGGGCAATGGAGATGAAGTGTCTTGCCCCAGGACACAACGCGGTTGCCGCAGGTGGGATTCGAACCGAGGACCTCTCGGCTTGCAAGGCAAATTATGTATCAAAATAATGAGTAAAGTGCATAGAAAAGGTACATAAAATTTTTTTTCACGAAAAAAAGTGAATTTTATGATTTGGAAGAAGATTAATTTGCCAATGGCGTAAATAACGAACCGGTAAAACCACAAAATAATCGGTAATTCGAAAGCCTTGTCCTCAATATAATGATAACATACAACAGACTCGGAGAAAGCATTTTTTTGACACGCACTCTGGTGGGTTTTGATGTTTGAATGTAATAACACCAACACAAATTTTGGATGTTCCGGATGTGGCCATGTTTCAATGCTGTTTATTCCGGTCATGTGATTACGATGTGGTTCTTGCAGAAATACTCAATTTGGGCAATCGTAAGAATGCAAGGAGGTGATCACGCCCTTTATTTGTTCGAGACAATGTATGAGCAGATTTGCAAACAGGTGGCAGCAAATACTTGAGCTGTTAATGTCATAACTGCAAAATATGGTTCGAAATTCCCTCTCATGTTTACAGGCCGTCTAAACATTTTTGTTGACAAAAAATCTGAATTATTGCACACTAGAAAGACATGAACCACTTGTAAAAAAATAACCGAGTGTATAAAATCGGAACAATACACATAAAATAAGGCAATATTCATAACAAAGTAAGCAGACTGCTTCAGAAATCACTTTTTCACGAAGTATATTCCAAGTGACCAAGAACTATATTGAGCGTGTTGATTTCCCCCGATGTTGCAAACTTATTTACTTCCTAGTAACCATGGAATTTGTCACGGCTGTGTTTGATGTCTGCAAAGGACCGATTGAAGATAGGTTGAAGATGATGCATTCGCGCTTTTAAATAAGGTGCACTTGGACGATGCTGAGAATTCAGTTTTTTCTTGCAACCAACCATACTAGAAGCTATATTTTGTACAGAAATCCCGTTTTCTATACAATAATTTTGTAAGCCTCGTTTCTTCCATATAAATATCAATGAAATCTGGGGTATCCGGCAAGATATAATCACTCTCAGCATATTTTAAGTTCGACAGCATCCCAAGGGATCTGGACGACCGAGATTTTGAGCTCTAAACATTCATGCAGAACGTGCCAGTTCACTACTGATCAGATTGGTTCGATTTGTTTGAGATCAATTCACTGCAAGACTTATTTTATGTCTGTATATAATCATATTTACTATGTTTTGCATACAATCAATAGATGTGTGCCACTTGTGAGATATTATAGTTGTAGTACAGTACAATATAGGTGATGTAACACTCATATATAGTCAAAATATCCAACACGAACAATCTAAAATAATATGGAGGACAGGAAGTTATTGTCATATATTAGGCCTATGTGATGAATAAAATAGGATGTTCATGTAATATGGAATTCATGAAATTCACCAGAATTTATTCTGGAAAAGAGGATTACAAATCCCATTAATAAGTATCAAGGAAATTTCCAAATATGGTATTTTGTTTACCCCCACATTGAACCTCATTTTTAGCTTAACTTGACACAGTTAAGATAAGCTATTGCCATCACGCGAGCGGAAGTCTGTTAGTCTTTGAATCTGTGACGTCTGTTCACATTTTCCTTTAGCACGGGCTACACCCCACAGTTCTTGTCTGATCGTCACAAAATTTCATATGCAGGTTTGGGGTCATGTCTAGATGAGAACGTCCCCTTTTGGTCGCGATCGGGTAACCGGTATGGCTGCCGGAGCCCAAAACCCGAAAGCCATTAGCACAGTCTACAGGTCGTATTTATGAAGGGATTTCAATGTAACTTGGTAGGATGCTTCTGTATAATGCCTAGATGAGAATGTCCCCATTTGGGCATGATCTATCAACCGTGATGGCTGCCCAAGCCCGAAACCCAAAAACTTTTAGGACAGACTGCAGGTCATGTTTAATGTGGAGGGATTTCATTGTAACTTGATAGGATGACTCCTTATGATGTCTAGATGAGAATTTCCCCATTTGGGCATGATCTGCCAACCGTGACGACTGCCCGAGCCCAAAACCTGAAAACATTTAGCACAGTCTACAGGTCATATTTATTGAGGAGTTTCATTGTAACTTGGTGGGTTGACTTCATACAATGTCTAGATGAGAAAGTCCTCTTTTGGACGTGATTGGGCAACTGTGACGGCTACAGGGGCCCGAAGCCTGAAAACCTTGAGCACAGTCTAGAGGTCATATTTATGAAGGGATTTCATTGTAACTTGGTAGGATGACTTCATATAATGTCTAGATGAGAACGTCCCCTTTTGGACATGATTGGGCAACTGTGACAGCTAAAGATGCCCAAAGCCCGAAAACCTTTCGCACAGTCTACAGGTCAAATTTATGAGGGGATTTCATTGTAACTTGGAAGGATGACTCCAAATAATGTCAAAATGAGAACGTCCCATTTTGATCGCGATCATGCTGCCTTGATGGTTGCCTGAGCCCAAAAACCTTTAGCATAGGCAAAAGGTCATATTTATTGAAGGGATTCATTGTAACCTGTTAGGTTTACTCCTTATAATGCCTAGATGATGACATCCCCTTTTGGTCGTGATTGGTCAGTTGTGATGGCTACAAGTGCCCGAAGCCCGAAAACCTTGAGCACAGTCTACAGGTCATATTTATGAAGGGATTTCATTGTAACTTCTTAGGATCACTCCAGATGATGCCCAGATGAGATTTCCCCTACGGTTGCGATCATTCATCCATGATGGCTGCCTTAGCCCAAAGCCCGAAAACCTTTAGCACAGCCTACAGGTCATATTTATGAAGGGATTTCATTGTAACTTGGTAGGTTAACTTCATATAATGTCTAGATGAGAACGTCCCCTTTTGGACATGATTGGGCAACTGTGACAGCTAAAGATGCCCAAAGCCCGAAAACCTTTCGCACAGTCTACAGGTCAAATTTATGAGGGGATTTCATTGTAACTTGGAAGGATGACTCCAAATAATGTCTAGATGAGAACGTCCCATTTTGATCGCAATCATTCAGCCTTTATGGGTGCCGGAGCCCAAAAACCTTTAGCATAGGTAAAAGGTCATATTTATGGAAGGATTACATTGTAACCTATTAGGTTGACTCCATATAATGCCTAGATGATGACATCCCCTTTTGGTCGTGATTGGTCAACTGTGATGGCTACAAGTGCCCGAAGCCCAAAAACCTTGAGCACAGTCTACAGGTCATATTTATGACGGGATTTCATTGTAACTTCTTAGGATCACTCCAGATGATGCCCAGATGAGATTGTCCCCTTTGGTTGCGATCATTCAACCATGATGGCTGCCCGAGCCCGAAGCCCAAAAACCATAAGCACAGTCTACAGGTCATATTTATGAAGGGATTTCATTGTAACTTGGTAGGTTGACTTCATATGATGTCGATGAGAACGTCCCCTTTTGGACATGACTGGGCAACTTTGACGGCTAAAGGTGCCCGAAGCCCGACAACATTTAGCACTGTCTACAGGTCATATTTATGAAGGGATTTCATTGTAACTTGGTAGGATGACTCCAAATAATGTCTAGATCAGTACGTCCCATTTTGGCCGTGATCATTCAGCCTTGATGGGTGCCTGAGCCCAAAAACCTTTAGCTTAGGCAAAAGGTTATATTTATAGAAGGATTTCATTGTAACCTGTTAGGTTGACTCCATATAATGCCTAGACGATGACATCCCGTTTTGGTTGTGATTGGTCAACTGTGATGGCTACAGGTGCCCGAAGCCCGAAAACCTTGAGCACAGTCTACAGGTCATATTTATGAATGGATTTCATTGTAACTTCTTAGGATCACTCCAGATGATGCCCAGATGAGATTGTCCCCTTTGGTTGCGATCATTCAACCATGATGGTTGCGCGAGCCCGAAGCCCGAAAACCTTTAGCACAGTCTACAGCTCATATTTATGAAGGGATTTCCTTGTAACTTGGTAGGTTGACTTCATATAATGTCTAGATGAGAACGTCCCCTTTTGGACATGATTGGGCAACTGTGACAGCTTCAGGGACCCAAGGGGGCGCGGTGGCTCAGTTGGTAGAGGTGCAGGCTGCAAGCCGAGAGGTCCTTGGTTCGAATCCCACCTGCGGCAACCGCGTTGTGTCCTTGGGCAAGACACTTCAGCCCGATTGCCTACATGGGGGCACGATGACGCTGTGTACTGAGGCGTACTGCACGTCGATGGTGCGCATGTCTTCAACCAATCTAACCTTGCCTGTGCTGCGGTGCAGAGTTCAGAGTTACGATGTTGGAGAGCTGACAGCTGCTCGTCGTTGCTCGGTGGTTCTCTCCGGGTACTCCGGCTTCCTCCACCCGTAAAACTGTCACAGTCACGATTAGCCATTGTGCATAAGTATGTGACCTTAAACACCAATAAATAAATAAATAAATTCAGGGGCCCAAAGCCCGAAAACCTTTAGAACAGTCTACAGGTCATAATTATGAAGGGATTTCTTTGTAGCTTGTTAGGATGACTCCAAATAGTGTCCAGATGAGAACGTCCCCTTTTGGTCACGATCATTCAGCCTTGATGGCTGCCCGAGCCCAAAAACCTTTATCATGTCTGTAGGTCGTATTTATGGAAGGATTTCATTGTAACTTGTTAGGTTGACTCCATATAATGCCTAGATGATGACATCCCCTTTTGGTCGTGGTTGGTCAGCTGTGATGGCTACAGGTGCCTGAAGCCCGAAAATCTTGAGCACAGTCTACAGGTCATATTTATGAAGGGATTTCATTGTAACTTCATAGGATCACTCCAGATGATGTCCAGATGAGAATGTCCCCTTTTGGTTGCGATCATTCAACCATGATGGCTGCCCAAGCCTAAAGTCCGAAAACCTTTAGCACAGTCTTCAGATCATATTCATGAAGGGATTTCATTGTAACTTGGTAGGTTGACTTCATATAATGTCTAGATGAGAACAGCCCCTTTTGGACACCATTAGGCAACTGTGTTGGCTACAGGGGCCCAAAGCCCGAAAATCTTTAGCACAGTCTACAGGTGATATTTATGAAGGGATTTCATTGTACCTTGGTAGGATGACTCTAAATAATGTCTAGATGAGAACGTCCTCTTTTGGTTGCGATCATTCAGCCTTGATGGCTGCCCGAACCCAAAACCCCAAAAGCTTTAGCATAGTCTATTGGTCATATTTATGGAAGGACTTCATTGTAACCCGTAAGTTTGACTCCATATAATGCCTAGATGATGACATCCCCTTTTGGTCGTGATTGGTCAACTGTGACGGCGTCAGGGGCCGAAGCCCAAAAATCTTGAGCACAGTCTGCAGGTCATATTTATGAAGGGATTTCATTGTAACTTTGTAGGATCCCTCCAGATGATGCCCAGATGAGAATGTCCCCTTTTGGTTGCGATCATTCAACCATGATGGCTGCCAGAGCCCAAAGCCCAAAAACATTTAGCACAGTCTACAGGTCATAATTATTAAGGGATTTCATTGTAACTTGGGTAGGTTGACTTCATATAATGTCTAGATGAGAACGTCCCCTTTGGACGCAGTTGGGAAACTGACGGCTACAGGGGCCCGAAGCCAGCAAACCTTTAGCACAGTCTACAGGCCATATTTATGAAGGGATTTTAATGTAACTTGATAAAAATAATTTTTTATGTTTTGGAATAATTTCTCTGTAACTTG
Organism: Pictodentalium vernedei; assembly: GCA_031216915.1. Classification (NCBI taxonomy): domain Eukaryota; kingdom Metazoa; phylum Mollusca; class Scaphopoda; order Dentaliida; family Dentaliidae; genus Pictodentalium; species Pictodentalium vernedei. The sequence goes on from CM062292.1 coordinate 327,399,195, forward strand.
GTAACTTTTGTTGATATATGTTAACTGTGAGGGCCACATACATTAACTGTGAGGTCATATTAACCCACCCCTCAGCTCTTTAGTACAGTGTACACCTGATATTATTTTTATCATAAACATAGCATACAGGGAACAGAAATGAACATATTCCCAATTATCACAATTCTTGTCTTATTTCATAATCCTTTCTTGAATAAACATTGAACATTATCCTTTTCATCAAACGCAACACACAAGTTAAGCTACAGTGTCATTGGCACTTTCATTAAATGAACATTGATGTCACCGGTATCACAAGAGTTTCCAAGACTTAATCGATCTCATATGCCCCTTGCCTGCTCCTACTTAATATATACTGTAGCCCAAACAAAAATCCAGTATATTATAATATATAAAAGCTACATATATAGCATCTTGTATTATATGACTCTGAATTTATCCCATAAAATCCGATAGAAACTAAAAGGTCATAAAATCTAATTGTCTGCCCAATCCCCAATTTGTTTCAACAAAAGTACTTTAGCGGGGCTATCACGTGAACTGTACTGCCAAGGCCATATTCATAAAATGTTTGCTGCTTAATTTTGAGATTGACACGAGGATTTATCCACCTTTAAAAGTTGATGAATCTTTCAAAACCATGCAACGTAACATGTATAGTATATCACACGGCTTGTTGCAAAATTGGTAAGCAGGCCAGCAAAGACTACTGTAATAAATACTGGGTGGAGAAAACGATTGTTTGAGTAGGCACATTGCAACATTGTGAATTATGATGTATATATAAAATTACACTCAGTACTTTAATGTCACAAACTTATTGCAAAACATACCCACAGCAGTCCTGGTCACTTTTATGACAATTTTAAACAAAATGTGATAGTGCTCGGGCGAATCAACACAATATTGCTCACAATATCGTTGTTAAAATCGTCAATTATGCTGCCAAGATAAATGGATGATTTTCGGTGAAGTGAACTGGAGCCTATGATTTTTAGCTCAACTTTGACAAAGCCAAATTTGAGGCATTGCCATGGCCCGTCGTCCGTCTGTCCATTGCGCCGTATACACTGCTCGGGCTGGAGGCCGTATTTATGAACCGATCTTTATGAAACTTCTTGGGTACCTTTGTTATCACTGTGAGACGAGAACGAGTCTTTTTGGGTCCGGTCCGAAATTTAAGACGGCCGCTGGCAGCCATTTTGTACCAAAATTAGATGCAATCAGATTTTTGCGCAGAACTTCCATATGAAAGTTCCGATTTGAATAATTTTTGTGTGTGAATGTTTAGTACCATGGGATGCATCACATATAGTACAGGTTTTTTTCTCGTGCATAAATTATGCAAATTAGACTAACTTTGATTTATTAGCTCACCTGACTGAAAGTCAGGGTGAGCTTTTCTGATCACTTTTCGTCCGTCGTCCGTCGTCCGTCGTCCGGCGTGAAGGTGGTGTTTGGGTCTTTTTCTTCCAAACCACTGGCCGCATGTTAATGAAATTTCATGTGAGTAGGGGTTATATAGCGGCATTTTGATTTTTGGGCAAATTAGGTTTCGGCTCATATTGAGCAGAGAGGTGGGGCAAAAATGCTCCAATTCTTAAAAAATCTTCTTCTCAAGAACCAGCAATAGCAGAGACTTGATATTTGGTTTGCAGCTTCCTTTTGAGGTGTAGACTCAAGTTTGTTCAAGAGAAGTTTGTAGGTCTATACTTGGCGATGTTATGGGAGGAGCAAAAATTTTGGCCCCACCCCAAATTTCTATTTTTTAAACCGAGAGGCCAATTTGAACCAAATTTTATGTGAGGGCTTATTGGGTCATAAGTACCTAATTTATGCAGAAATTTTTTTTCCTGTAGCCCCGTGGGAACCGCAGGAGCTAAAAATAGAAAAAAATTAAAACGCCCATATCTCCAAAACTGCACGGCACCGAGAATTTTTATTTGGTGTGAAGCTTCCTTAGGACCAACAGAAAGAACTGGTAAAAAAAAATTGCCATCGGTTTTATCATAGGGTACAGTTTCGGGACTTTGAAAAAATGCTGAGTCAGCACTTTTTAACACTGTAGGCAATGGGAAAAACATTAAAAAATCTTCTTCTCCAGATCCAGCAGGCAGAATCTTTTGATATTTGGTATGCAACATTGGAGGGTGGATCTGATTCAAGTTTGTTCAAATCGGCCCCCTGGGTTCATATTTGGGCTCAGTATAGGAGCCCGATTTCGAACTTAGTGCATTTCAGGCAAATTTCTTAAAAAATCTTCTTCTCCAGATGCAGCAGGCAGAATCTTTTGATATTTGGTATGCAACATTGTGGGGTGGATCTGATTCAAGTTTGTTCAAATTGGCCCCCTGGGTTTATATTTGGGCTCAGTATAGGAGCCCAAATTTGAACTTACTGCATTTCAGGTAAATTTCTTTGAAAATCTTCTTCTCCAGATCCAGCAGGCAGAATCTTTTGATATTTGGTATGCAACATTGTGGGGTGGATCTGATTCAAGTTTGTTCAAATCGGCCCCTTGGGTTTATATTTGGGCTCAGTATAGGAGCCCAAATTTGAACTTAGTGCATTTCAGGCAAATTTCTTTGAAAATCTTCTTCTCAAGATCCAGCAGGCAGAATCTTTTGATATTGGGTATGCAACATTGTGGGGTGGATCTGATTCAAGTTTGTTCAAATCGGCTCCCTGGGTTTATATTTGGGCTCAGTATAGGAGCCCAAATTTGAACTTAGTGCTTTTCAGGCAAATTTCTTAAAAAATCTTCTTCTCCAGATCCAGCAGGCAGAATCTTTTGATATTTGGTATGCAACATTGTGGGGTGGATCTGATTCTATTTTGTTCAAATCGGCTCCCTAGATTCATATTTGGGCTCACTATAGAAGCTCGAATTTGAACTTAGTGCATTTCAGGCAAATTTCTTCAAAAATCTTCTTCTCCAGATCCTGCAGGCAGAATCTTTTGATATTTGGTATGCAACATTGTGGGGTGGATCTGATTCCAGTTTGTTCAAATCAGCCACCTGGATTCATATTTGGGCTCACGATAGAAGCCCAAATTCGAACTTAGTGCATTTCAGGCAAATTTCTTTGAAAATCTTCTTCTCAAGATCCAGCAGGCAGAATCTTGTGATATTTGGTATGCAGCATCCTTAGGGGGGTGAGATTCAAGTTTGTTCAAGCCCTGTCCCTAGGTCCATATTTGGGCTCACTGTGGGAGCTTGAATTGTAACTTTGTTCGAAATGAGGAATTTTCTTAAAAAATCTTCTTCTTCAGATCCAGCAGTCCGAATGGTTTGATATGTGGTGAGTAGCATCCTTGGGGGGAGGGGGGGATTCAAGTGTGTTAAAGCCAAGTCCATGGGTCCATATGTGGGCTCCCTGTGGGAGCCCAAATTATAACTTAGTCAATATGAGGAATTTTTCTTTAAAAATCTTCTTCTTCAGATTCAGCAGTTGGAATGTTTTGATATTTGGCATGGAGCAACCTTGGGGGCTGAGATTCAAGTTTGTTCAAGCCAAGTGGTTCATATTTGGGCTCACTATGGGAGCCTGAATGACAACTTAGTTCAAAATGAGGAATTTTCTTTAAAAATCTTTAGATCCAGCAGATGAATGCTTTTGATATTTTTTATGCAGCATCCTTAGGGGGGTAAGATTCAAGTTTGTTCAAGCCATGTCCCTAGTTCCATATTTGGGCTGATTGTGGGAGCTCGAATTGTAACTTGGTTCAAAATGAGGAATTTTCTTTAAAAATCTTCTTCTTCAGATCCAGCAGTCGGAATGTTTTGATATTTGGTGTGCAGAATCCTTAGGGGTGTGAGATTCAGGTTTGTTAAAGCCAAGTCCCTGGGTTCATATATGGGCTCCCTGTGGGAGCCCGAATTATGACTTAGTTCAGTATGAGGAATATTCTTTAAAAATCTTTTTTTAGATCCACTGGTCAGAATATTTGGATATTTGGTTTCAGCTTTTCTTAGGAGGAGCAGATGCAACTTGTGGAAATCAATTCTCTGGGTTGATATTTAGGCTACCATGTCAGGTGAGCACCCTCAGGCCCCCTGGGGCCTCTTGTTTACTGTTACTTTCAGCGCTGTAAGTGCTAATGCCAATACGGCTTGGGCTAGAGGCCGTATTTATGAACTGATCTTTACAAAACTTCTTGGGTACCTTTGTTATCACCATGTGATGAGAACAAGTGTTTTGGGGTCCGGTCTGAAATTCAAGATGGCTGCTGGCAGCCAGTTTGTGCAAAATTAGGTGTAATCAGATTTTTGTGCAGAACTTCCATATGAAAGCGCTGATTTGAATAATTTTCTGTGAATATTTAGTACCATGGGATACATCACATATAATACAGGTTTTTTTCTCGTGCATAAATTATGCCAATTAGACAAACTTTGATCTATTTAATGTTACTTTCAGCACTGTAAGTGCAAATGCCAATACGGCTCGGGCTAGAGGCCTTATTTGTGAACCAATCTTTGCGCAAACTTTTTGGGCACCTTTGTTATCACCTTGGGACGAGAATGAGTGTTTTTGGGTGCAGACCGAAATTCAAGATGGCTGCCGGCAGCCATTTTGTACCAAAATTGGTGCAATCAGTTTTTTATACAGAACTTTTGTATGAAAGTTCTGATTTGAATAAATTTCTGTAAGAATGTTTAGAAACATGGAATGCATCACATATAATACAGGTTTTTTTCTCGTGCAAAAATTATGCAAATTAGATGAATTTTGATTTGTTCAGTGCTACTTATACACAGTAAGTGCACATGTCGGGGGCGCGGTGGCTCAGGTGGTAGAGGTGCAGGCTGCAAGCCGAGAGGTCCTCGGTTCAAATCCCACCTGCGGCAACCGCGTTGTGTCCTTGGGCAAGACGCTTCACCCCGATTGCCTACATGGGGGCACGATGACGCTGTGCACTGAGGCGTACTGCACGTCGATGGTGCGCATGTCTTCAACCACTCTAACCCTGCCTGTGCTGCGGTGCAGAGTTCAGAGTTACGATGTTGGAGAGCTGACAGCTGCTCGTCGTTGCTCGGTGGTTCTCTCCGGGTACTCCGGCTTCCTCCACCCGTAAAACTGTCACGGTCACGATTAGCCATTGTGCATAAGTATGTGACCTTAAACACCAATAAATAAATAAATAGTGCACATGTCAATACGGCTCGGGCTAGAGTCTTTATTTATGAACTGATCTTCACGAAATTTCTTGGAGTACGTTTGTTATCACCTTGTAACAGGAATGAGTGTTTTTAGGTGCCTTTGTTATCACTGTGCTATGAGAACAAATATTTTTGGGTTCAGTCAGTCCCACTCTGGGACTCAAAGATTTCTTTTCTAGTTTAGCATCTAACTGTCGCCCACCTTTACAATACTTTACCTACACATTTGTTACAGGCTACGGTCAGCATTTATGTACAGACCATTATAATGCTTTACATGTACCTTTGTTATCAGGTCATTATCTAGATGTTTGACATTGCTTTGTCACATACTATACATGTACATGTTTTAAACAAGTTGAGCTACAGTGTCATTGACACTTTCGTTCTTGTTGAGCGAACTGGATCTTCACATTTAGCGAACTGGAGCTTACACAAGGTTCAACTTGATAGTGTTGTAGAGGATTACATTTCGACTGTTCATTCTAAATTTGCATACATTATTAAAACAAGGTATTTTTGTACTGCTAGGTGAAACTGTTCACCTCTGTAACCTCAGGTGGTCTCTAAAATGTCGGCGTACCACCAGTCTTTAACTTTTTTTTCAGTGAAAATCTAGTGATCCTGGACATTTTTATTGTGTAAACTTAGATAATGATCTATAGCTTATGACAATGTGACATGGTGTACCTTTTTTTACCTGCCAGAGAAATGACCTTCCATTCAAGAAACATCTATAGAATACTCACCATATTTTCTTCATCTATCGATGAAAATTTGCCTAAGTCGGTAATGAACTGGAGATTTAATCGCAAGCAAACTGTCCGAAAAGTCGGTACAGGAGTCTCTTTTATGGAACAGTTCGTCCCCCGTGATGCTGGAAGTGAACAATGGTGGTTTTTGATGCTCAGGGCTGTAACTTTTAAATAGTTATACTATTAAAAAAAAGTAGGGGGTATCCAAACTGATGTTGATATTTTTCGAAAATCCTATTGGATACGTGGGATTGAACACATGAATATGTTACCAAGTTTGGTGTGGATCAAGAATGTCACCGGCCCACAAAAACTTTGTGCAGGTTTTTCGCACAAGCGCTGCATTAATGTCTGTGGGGTATGTTTTGAAATTTTCATTTGTACTGGACAGGTTTTCTTATCAACCTACCTTACAATTGTTTACAACAATTTCCGTCAAAAAATGTTGCCTTTGGCAATGTTCTTAGAACTTAGTTTATTCAGACCTCATTATTTCTCTTTGGCACACCCTACAGGAAACATTTATGATCAGATTGCATTGAAACCTGGTATGCTCATTTGGAGTCACCTATCAATTTTCTTCCTTGGCCCTTGAACTTAGTATAAGTCATGCATCTAATATTCCTTTGGCATGCTCTACAGGGCATCTTTATGATCAGATAGGTTTGAGTTTGGGGTTACCTGTAGATGGGTGCTATTGAGTTTCTTCGATTTCCATCAAAGAATGTTGCTGCTGATAATAGACTTCGATGAACCTAGTGCAGTTATGTATTGATATTTCCCTTTGGCACTCTCTGCAGTGCACATTTATGATCGGATCGCCTTGAAACCTGGAGTGTCTGCTTGGGAGTGACCTATAGATGGGAGCTATCCTCTTTCTATTTTCGTCAAAAAATGTTGCCACTGACAAAGACCTTTGAACTTTAGTTAGACCTTAATATTTCCCTTTGGCACACCCTACAGGGAACATTTATGATCGGATTGCATTGAAACCTTGTATGTTTGTTTGGGGTGTCCATCAAAAAATGTTGCCATTGGCAGTTATGCATCAATAATTTCCTTTGGCACACCCTACATGCACATTTATAATCAGATCTCTTTGAAACTTGGTATGCTTGTTTGGGGTAACCTCTTGATAGGAAGTATTGATTTTCTTCCTTGTCCGTTTCAAAATGTTGCTGCTGGCAATGACCTTTGATGAACTTAGTGCAGTTATGCATCAGTATTTCCATTTAGCACACCCTGCAGGGCACATTTATGATTGAATCGCTTGGAAACTTGGTGTGCTTGTTTAGGGTGATCTCTAGATGGGAGCTATCGATTTTCTTCCATTTCCGTCAAAAGTAGTTGTATTGGCAACAACATTTGATGAAGTTAGTAAAAACTTAGTGCAGTTATGCATCAGTATTTCCCTTTTACACACCCTTCAGGGTGCATTTATGATTGGAAACTTGGTGTGCTTGTGTGGGGTGACATCTATATGGGAGCTATCGATTTTCTTCCATTTCTGTTGAACCATTTCTGTTGAAAAATGTTGCCACTGATCTTTGAACTTACTTTAGTCAGACTTCAATATTTCCCTTTGACACATCGTTCAGGGCACGTTTATGATCGGATCATTTTGAAACTTGGTATGAGTGTTCGGGGTGACCTCTAGCAGTGCTGGAAATGACCAAAATTGATGGGTGCAGTTTGAAGCTCCCATGAAATCAGAGACGGGAGTAAATTGCCCCCGTAAAATGTTGGTCTGTGAGTTTTGAGGGAATACTTTCACCAAACACCAGAAACTTTAACCCTTTACCTAAGAAGAAAAGCAGATGACACTTGTAAACAAAATTCTTGAATAACTAATTTTTATGTCCCAAAAACAGGACTGGTTCCAAAAGGGGTCATAACCTATGTTTTTGAGAGAAAAATAATGAAAATTAATTTGCTATTTTTGTGAATAGCACTGGCCAGTTTTGTCCGTTACGTTGGGTAAAGGGTTAAATGTATAAGAGCCTGCTGAACTATGAGTAATTTCCCATTGGCCACAGGGGCACCTTTCTCAAAACAACACACACATTTATGTGCCCTCACTGTATATCAGTACACCTCAATATTAATCAGCGAGTGCATTTTTTAGCTCCCGTAAAATAGAAAACACGGGTGCTGAGAGGAACGATTGCACTCGCACCCGTCACATTTCCAGGACTGCTCTAGATGTGAGCTATTGATTTTTATCTCAACTTTGGCAAAGCCAAATTTGAGCTTTTGCCATGGCCAGTTGTCCGTCGTCCATCAACACGGCTCGGGCTAGAGGCCGTATTTATGAACCGATCTTTACGAAACTTCTTGGGTACCTTTGTTATGACCGTGGGACGAGAACAAGTGTTTTGGGGTCTGATCCGAAATTCAAGTTGGCCGCTGGCAGCCATTTTGTACAAAATTAGTTGCGATCAGATTTGTGCGTAGAACTTCCATAGGAAAGCGCTGATTTCAATAATTTTTTGTATGAATGTTTAGTACCATGGGATACATCACATATGATACAGGTTTTTTTCTCGTGCATTTATTATGCAAATTAGACTAACTTTGAGGTATTTAGTGTTACTTTCAGCACTATAAGTGCAAATGCCAATACGACATGGGCTAGAGGCCATATTTGTGAACCGATCTTTACGAAACTTCTTGGGTACCTTTGGTAGCACCTTGGGACGAGAACGAGTGTTTTTGAGTCTGGTCCGAAATTCAAGATGGCTGATGGCAGCCATTTTGTACAAAATTAGGTGCAATCAGATTTTTGCACAGAACTTCCATATTAAAACGCTGATTTGAATGATTTTTTGTGTGAATATTTAGTGCCATGGGATACATCACATATAATACAGGTTTCTTTTCTTGTGCAAAAATTATGCAAATTAGATGAACTTTGATTTTTTCAGTGCTACTTGCACACTGTAAGTGCACATGTCAATACGGCTCAGGCTATAGTCTGTATTTATGATCCGATCTTCACGAAACGCGTTGGGTACCTTTGTTATCACCTTGGGATGAGAACGAGTGTTTCTGGGTGCGGTCCAAAATTCAAGATGGCTGCCAGTGGCCATTTTGTACCTAAATTAGGTCTAATCAGTTTTTTGTACACAACTTCTGTACGGCTCGGGCTAGAGGCTGTATTTATGAGCCGATCTTTATGAAACTTCTTGGGTACCTGTTTTATCACCATGGGATGAGAACGAGTGTTTTTGGGTGTGGTCCGGAATTCAAGATGGCCACCAGCAGCCATTTTGTATCAAAATTAGTGCAATCAGTCTTTTGTACAGAACTTCTGCATGAAAGATCTGATTTGAATAAATTTTTGTATGAATATCTAGTAACATAGAATACATCACATATAGAATGGGTTTTTTTATCGTGCAGAAATTATGCAAATTAGATGAACTTTGATTTTTTCAGTGCTACTTGTACACTGTAAGTGCACATGTCAATACGGCTCGGGCTAGTGGCTGTATTTATTAACCGATCTTCATGAAACTTCTTGGGTACCTTTGTTATCACCTTGGGACGAGAACGAGTGTTTCTGGGTGCAGTCCAAAATTCAATATGGCTGCCAGTGGCCATTTTGTACCTAAATTATGTCCAATCAGTTTTTTGTCACAACTTCTATACAGCTCGTATTTATGAACTGATCTTTACAAAACTTCTTGGGTACCTTTGTTTTCAACTTGGGACAGGAACGAGTGAGTTTTGGGGTGCCTTTGTTATCACTGTGCTATGAGAACAAATATTTTGGGGTTCAGTCAGGCCCACTCTGGGACTCAAAGATTTCTTTACTAGTTTAGTGTCTGATTGTCACCCACCTTTACAATACTTTACCTATACATTTGTTACAGGCTACGGTCAGTATTTATGTACAGACTGTTAAAATACTTTATATGTACCTTTGTTATCAGGTCATTACCTAGATGTTTGTCATTGCTGTTTCACATACTATACATGTACATGTCTTAACAAGTTGAGCTACAGTGTCATTGACACTTTCATTTTTCATTTCCATAAAAAATTATTGTCGTTATCACCAGCCTTTGAACTTTCTTTTGCACTCTCTGCAGGGTATATTTATGAATTTCCATAAAAAAGAAAAAACAAATTGATACAAGCAATGACCTTCAAACTTAGTGCATTTCTGCATTAACCCTTTCGCGACTCAGCAAACCGGCCCCGAGACTTGGGATATTGGGGTTAATTTCGGGATCAATTTGTCCGTTACATAAAGGTGTACAAAATTCCATTCATTTGGATTCCTCCAATTCCTCCACCACGCCAGCCCCCAATGCCCTGTCGCTGACCAGCACTTCTTTTTCTGCTGCATCCTCTCCCACTGGTCAGTCCTATTCCAGACGTTGTAGGACTCTCTCCGTCATCTGGATTATTACTGGCAACATTATCTGAATGTCCAGCACTCGTAGTAGTGTCATTTGCGTCAGCTTGATTTGAGCCCGACTGTACCGCAGAATCCTGTTCCACGTCGCTATCATTAGAGTGATATTCGTCCGTGGAATTACTGATTATGGTGCAATTTGCACTAAGACTGTAGCCAAGCAACTAAAGGGAAATAACTCTAAATTCATTCGGTCATGAAAATTACTTCTGTGAACTAACAGAGACAACACACGTGGACTGTGGTGAGAGTAGATGCATTATTATGTGATCAGCGCACAGCGCTTGGACGGGTTTGTAGTGTCAGTTTACCACCAGCGGGGCACGAAAGGGTTAACATCTTCCTTTGGCATGCCTCAGAGGACACATTCATTATCAGATTGCTTTGTATGCTTATTCAGAGTGACAAGTATAGGAGCTACTGACTTTTCATTTCCATCAAAAACTGTTGCTGTTAGCAACAATCTTTGAATGTATTGCATTTGTGCATCAACATTCTTCTTTGACATGGTCTAAGGCTTCCACGTTTAGACAAAATTGTAAACGTTTAAACGACTGTCTGTAAACGAAACGGAAACGTTTACACGTACTAACAATGCAAGTAGTCAATATTTGATAGAAGTGTGTAATAATGCACAGTAAGTTCATATATTTGCGTACAGGGCATACAATTTATGTTATTGAGACAGCCGATTTACAGTTCGTCCAAAAACGACGTAGATGAATGATCACAGCATGCAGATGCCGAAGGCAAAGTCGCTCGGTCTATGGGGGGGGGGGGGGGGGGGTGCTGGAGGATTCTCCCCCTGGTAAATTTTGAAATTTATGGGGTCCCTGAGCTCATTCTGGTGGGTTCGGGGTGAAATTCCTGGTGTTTTTTCAAACAGTAATGTTGGAGCGAGTTGCCATGGCACACAATAGTGACAATACCGGACTTGAGAGTGGAATGCAATGTCGCAAAAATAAACAAAGTCTACAAACCATGCAGGGGAATCCAAATTTTCAAACACTGCAAGTGCCAGTCTGTCTGCCAAACTCCATAAATCGATCCTAAGATCATCCCATGTGTGAATAATAAATTAATAATCCATGTCAAGTGAACGAAATCATCGAGAACAATTGTGTATCACTTTGGGAATATACATGTAAATCCGAATAAACTAAAACATCCCACACATGTTTCGAAGGAAACACCAAAGATAAGCACGTGCCATGTGGCTCACGTGACTGTGTCACATATGATATCACATGATTTGAAGATGATTTCCTTCGGTTACTGTGGCGGCAGCGCCAGTCGGAACCAGTACACAGTTTTTCTGAAGCATTACCAAAATATTGCATTGCAAAGTTGAAAATTGTTTTTTTGTTTCTTTGACTTTCTGCATTAATCTGCAATTTTGAAATTACTCTATTAAAATAAACTTCATTCCGTGTACACGTTTACCAGAACTGTAAACGTTTAATGCTCATAAACGAAACGTTCACGTTTACACGTGTAAACGTGGAAGCCGTAACATGGTCCAGATACCTCCCCACCACTTTCCCTTTGCCTTTTGTAGCGACACTGTTTAACTAAAATTAGAGCTAGTCGGTTTAACCAAACCAAAACAGAAACTCGGTTTAAGTGGAAACCGAACCAAAAAGAGATTAAAAACCGTAAATTTTTGGTTTTGCTTTTAACTTTTGCATTAACACATTCAGCAACCATAGATTTTGTAGAATCAACAAAATGTCGGCTAAGACGCATAGTAGCATATATCAATATTTTGTAAGAAGCAATGATAGAAATGCCAAATGCCAATTATACAATAAGTCAGTTGTCGCCCAGTGCTTGAATACCTTCAGCCTACGTTGCCATATACAGAATCAACACGCCGAAGAGTACAAAACTGTTCGAACAGACTGTGACACCTGCAAATCGACTTGGTGTCAAAAAAGTATCGTCTCTATCAATACTGGGATGCCCGGGATTCCAGGGAAAGGGTTAAATTAATATTAATAAAACGTTAACTGCACATACCTGTCATACAAATTGTCAATCGAAAATTTGAAAGGCATGAAAACTAAAAATCTAAAACTTGCGTGCAAAATGCACGTGGATGTGTTTTATTGTTTTTCGTAGTAATGGGAATTCTCAGAATTCAGTGAATACTCTCTACTAATGAGAACTCAGTGGAAACCGAAAGGAAGAAGGGATATGGAAATCAGGTAAGGTGTCCATCTTATCGATAATTTGCATAACCTCTACAGTGTTTTGTAAATGAATGATTCTTGGATTTAAAGTTACCTCTTTCGAGCACCAATGTCAACTCGTCAAGTTAGTTCGCTTGTGAAATGGCTATCTGTCTTTCTGAAAGTAAAAGGTGTGTTCTAAAATTCTCAACGTCTTGATGATAACCCCACAAAACGGAAGTTTTAGGGAGTACATACAAGTCAACTTACCCGTAGGTCAGCTTCGTTGTCGGTCCTTTGCACATGTAAACTTGTGGAGCAAACTAATTCCACAGTTTTAGCTGAATTTTCATGAAACTTCACAAAATGATCAAGATTTTTTTTCCCCAATCGGATTCAAGATGGCCGACTGGTGGCCATATTGGATTTTTTTTATATAAACTTGTGGAGCGAACTATTTCCACAGTTTTAGCCACATTTTTATGAAACTTCACAAAAATGATCAACAAGATGAGGGGAAGTGTGTGACCTAATTTTTTTCCCTCTCAGTTTCAAGATGGTCGACTGTTGGCCATATTGAATTCTTTTTATGTAAACTTGTGAAGCGAACTACTTCCACAGTTTTAGCCACATTTTTATGAAATTTTACAAAAATGATCAACATGATGAGAGGAAGTGTGTGACATAATTTTTTTGCCGCTCGGTTTCAAGATGGCTGACTGGTGGCCATATTAGATTTTTTTTACTTAGAAAAATTGAATGCCCCTTTTCAGTCATCCACACTAGGCGGTATGCCACAGTGGGGGTATAGCGGGCGACAGACCATTTGTAGTTTCAGACATTTGTTTTCAGGAATCCACACCCTCTCCACTTATTTTCACATCAGCCAATACATAAATCCCATGAATGGAAATGAAAAAAGAATTTGACACAACGGTGGAATCATAAATTATCTGTCTCAAAAGGCATCTTTGCGACTAAATGTTTTACCCCCTCTTCTCCCTCCCTCCCTCCCTCCCCCCCTCATTAATACACACTCCCATCTCCTGTATCTACGCCCTTGGTGTTAATTGATTTTTCAAATGCAGATTGCAAATGTAATTTTTTGTTCATTGAATTTATAGGAAACAGTTTTATTTCATTTCACGTTCACTAGTTTGTTATTTAACATGTTTTAGTACTATCCTGTCCCAGTTTAATACATAAGGTATGAAATATATATACTACTCAAAGTTTGCTGAGCACCACATATTTGACACATAATATCATTGTGAAATTTGCTTGTGACATATTTGCGATATTTTTGGTGGATATGATTGAGGGATGTATTGAGATGGTCCCCAGTGTTTACATTAGCTCTCTTGACAGGCAGACTTTTCGTGACAGTCATGGAAGGCATGTACCCCTTGATTTTCATGATGCTTTTGTGTACTGTCTACATGTACATGGCATGTGTAACGTATTCAGTCTTCATTTCAACACAAACCCTTGTGATTTAATGATTGAATATGGCAAAGGTAAGAAGACATTTGTCTGAAGCAGAAATGTGGCTGGCTGTAGGGATGGTGGAGCAAGGGGCGACCCGTCGTCAGGTTGATGAAGCTCTTGGTGTGCACCATATGGTGATCACCAGAGCCTGAGCAAGATTCAAGCAGTATGGCCAACCAGTAATATGGCATGGTGGTGGCAGAGACGGGGCAACATCTTGCAGTTGAAGACCGGTTTTTGATCATTTAGGCCTGTAGGAACCGCTTTGCCACAGCAACCCAGCTTCGCAGTGACCTTCAGAATGCATCTGGGGTAAAAGTTTCGATGCAGACTATCCAGGCAAGGTTGCATGAAGGTGGTCTCCGATCGAGAACACCTGTATTCACATTCCGCTGTCCCAGAACCACTGCTAGGCACAATATGAATGGGCCATGGACCATGTTGTATGGACCAGAGAAGATTGGCAGCCTGTCCTTTTTACAGATGAGTCAATGTACTGCCAAGACTACACAGATGGGTGTTTTAGGGTAATGAGAAGACCAGGAGAGTGATTCCATGCAGCCAACATTGCTGAGCATCACTGCAATGGTGGAGGGTCAATAATGGTCTGGTGCAGCATCAGCTGGGATGGACGTACAGAGCTCTATGCCCTTGACTGTGGTACATTGACCGCACAGCTGCATATTGATGAGATCCTAGATGCCCACGTCAGATTGTATGCAGGTGCAGTGGGTGATAGATTCATTCTGATGGACGATATTGCTCATTCTCATGTTGCCCATGCTGTCCGGTAGTACCGACAGAGGGAGGGGATTGAGCGTTTGGACTGGCCAGCAAGATCCCATGACCTCAATCCAATCGAACATGTCTGGAATGAGTTACGGCTTGCTTTTTCAGCCCGTCCAGTCCAACCAAGAAGTGTCCAAGAGCTTGGTGCCATGCCATGGAACAACATCCCAACTAGAACCATCTTGAACCTGACTGGGAGCATGAGAGGGCGTTCTCAAGCTGTATTTAACCGTAATGAGTTTCATACTCGATACTGGACCCATACCAATTCGCTTCGTCAACTTTTTGGCAAATTTGAAAAATTTCCTCTTTTACCAATAATATTCATTTTCCATTGCTATCGTATTCAAAAGCTAAAACATAATGTCAAACACAAACAAAATCTTAATTTCTGAACTTAAATCATTAAAGATATAATTAAATAACAATTATAAACACTTTTCATAACAATATTTCAACTAAAACGTAAAACAGGTAGTTTGATATACATGGTGCTTAGCAAACTTTGAGTAGTATATATTGTGTTACAAAAATCGAAACCAAAAATTGATATTTTTACACTGTAAACCAATGGCCCAGACTAGTTGGTGCTTAACTCAAAAGTTATTAAGGGCCAAACACAAATTTTGAACCTCCAATCCCCAAACTTTGCTTGCAAAACCAAAAATTGAAAGTCCTATCTGGCCCTCCATATATTTACTCTCTGCGCATGCGCAGACGTCAGGAAGTGACTTGAATTGATGCCATCATTATTCTTTGTTTGACCCTAAAAGTCATCAACAATGAAATGACACCTGTGCTTTAAAATCTCATATTTTTATACTGTACCAATGACCCAGACTTAGCTGGTGCAAACTCCATTAAATTCAGGGCCAAACACAAAATTTGCCCCCCCCCCCCCCCCCCCAATCCCCCAAATTTGCATCAAAAACCGAAAAATTTGATGTCCTGATAGGCCCTCCATACTTTTACTCTACTGCGCATGTGCAGTGTCAAGGAGGTCTCGAAATTGGCGCCAAAATGTCATTCTTTGTTTGGCCCTGAAAACAGTGTCACCTCACTGATATTTGTGTTGTAAATCTCAGTTTTAATGATGCCAGACACATAATTATGAGAGAAATGGTGGATATGAAGTGGATATAGGATGAGGAGAGGAAAAAACAGTGGTTTCTGATGTTCAGGGCTGTAACTTTAAATTATTTTACGAAATTATTTCATGTTGTCTATTTTCGAGGCATGGCCCTGTTGTTGTCATTCTTGGTATGAATGTTCCATTGTTTGATCAGTGTTTCCTCTCTCTCTTTCCTTTATTCCCCCCTAGCTATTCTCCCATGCTTTTGGCTTATTTTTTTGTAATGTTTATTACTAAAATTTCTTGGAAGTTTTGGCTTGGAAACAGAATTATTTTCTGTTCTTTCCCCATGTTTACATCCTCACCCTTGGGTGTTTAGGCGTTTGGACTGCATCTACCATCTGATGCTCTGCAGTTTCTTCTGGGGAAGGCTCTGTTTAGCATCAGATAGTGTTTAAATTAGTCACTGATTTCTGGGCCATGGTTACCAGTGCCTGGAGTCACTTTTTGTTTACGTTGACAACGGTTACTTCTGATAAGTGATTTCTTGTCTTCTACCTAGATTAATTCATAGTAAGATACATTAATATTGTCTGTAAGTGTTACATTAATTTTTCAAAATGATTTAAAATTTTTGTCCACGCTTTGGCTTTTTTTGGGATCCATTTGGGCTCAGGATTCCCTTTAGGAACTTGGGCTCTTCTGAAAAAATTTTTTCTAAAGTTTTTTCTTTTTTGAATTATTTTTTCATATTATTATAATGGATTATTATATTATGTGTCTTCGTTTTCATGGCTTATTGCGGGTACTATGACTGATTATTTTCACAATGAAAGATTATTGTTCAAATTGTAATGGAAGGAAATCTTCCTCTGATTCTCATGATTTCTGTATTAATTGTAGTCAATGTACTCACACTAATCCTTGTTCTGTGTGTATCAATTGGGATGACAGACGTTGGACACGTGTGTCACGGTTTGTTGCTAGCGGTGAGAGGGCCATGCCGGTCCTCTCGCCGCAGGGTCACTCAAGTTTTTCACTCTCTCTTTCAGGGGAACAAAAATTGGGAGATGTTTCCGTGATGTCGTCTACCAGTGCGCGTCCGTCGGCACAATCTAGAGAAGAGCTAGAGGCAAAAGTGCTCATGGATATACGGCAATTGCCTAAGAGGCCCCAAGTAGGGTCGACGGCGTTGGTGTCTACGTCCGCTAGCTCGCCCCGGTGTCGCATCCGTTCATCGAATGGGTCAGCACCGGGTTCGTCCGTTGCGGTCCAGGAAGGAAATAAGGGTGTTGCGAACACTATAAACATAGCACAGGCACACCTAGCGACGACGGAACTTAGTTTAGGATGGAAGAAGACTTTGGGTTCGGTCCCTAACTCGTCCAGCTCCGTACAGGCTGTGAGCGAGAGAGGTCCGTCTCTTGTACAACAACATTGCGGTCCGGATGTTGTTGTACATAACGTTCCTCAGTCGGAGCTTACGTCCACCCCTCGGGACGCTCTGGTGTATAGACAGTCCGGAGAGACTGTATCAATGGCTTCTTGGTCCTCACGACAGTGCACTCGACCGCACCTTGGCTACGTGACCGCCGATATCCAGCCAGCATCGCCGTCCAGAGATTCCTCGACAGCCAGGTCACGCCATCCGGTAGCCAAGGATTCGAGGCCGCCGCCTTCCGGACATTTGCATAAAAGAAGTATGCAGGAGACAAAGTCCATGGAGCTTCCTGCGGCAAAATACCGTAAGACCGCAGCTCCACAGGCCTCGTTGACAGACGTGCTATCGCAGATAGTACAGATCATAGCAGCAGCTGGCAGAAGTTCTGTCCGAGCAGGAAGTATCTGATGATGCTGGGTCGGTGCGTTCCGCAGCTGGATCAGGAGCGGACGATCGAGATATCCATGAGGTCCGTCAGGATGGAGAAAGGGATGTTGACGAGTTGGAATTCTCCCTTTCGGAAAAACATAAAATCGCCGTCGAGTTAATCCGGCATTTCCTTCCTGAAGTTGTTCCAGCGGACCAGGATGCTGCTCAGCCGGATAGGAGGCTAATAGCGCCACTGGACACCAATTTTTTGAATCGGTTTAGGGTCTCCGTCCCTGAATTTCCGTCTCAGTCCAGGAATGTCTCACGGACATTCGAGCTTTTGAACAACGCTATCAGTAAGCTTGCTTCTAAAACGGGCAAGTCAGCCTTCCTTACGGCTAATGCTCTCAATCTGCCTTTCATTAATTCAAGAAATAGATTTGAAACGGCAGGACAGGGCATTCAGAGAGTTCCTCTGCATCTAGACGACCAGGCTGAAGACCTTGAATTATCCATGCCGTCGTCTATGTCTATTCAAAGCTCTATGTTGGAAACTACAATATCTTCTAATAGAGCAGATTTAGACGCCTCTCGTATGCAGATCACCTTACCAGAGCGTTGTCATTACGCCTTGAAGGGCAAGAATTTCAGGACGTACAAACGTCTTTGAGAGTTCTGTCAAGGGCTATTGCCTTTTCCACGTATAACTCTGCCCTTTCAGTGGCTAATCTGGAGTTGGTTAGACGTGATGGAGCCCTAGCTATGTCCACAAGAGTGGATAGTAAGGTGAAAAACTCTCTTGGAGTCGCTCTGGTCTCCGGAGAACTTCTCTTGAACGGCAAGCTTTCTGCTATTTATGATCAGTTAACTAAGAAAGCTTCAGACTCTCTGCTATTTAAGTCCGCTTATAAAAAGTCGGAACCAGCGGAGAAAAGTAGGCCTGGATCTTCTGGGACGGGTACGTCCAGGGGAAGTTCCTTTAGAGGTGTGTACGCACCCTCTAGGCCTTATTCTTGAGACCATCAAGGCAGCGACTCTAGTAGGGGCCGTAATAACAGGTCAGACACCCCTAGGTCGACGACGTGAGGTGCGGGCCGTGGAGGACGTGGTTTCTCCTTCCGCAAGCCTCGCAGGTCCAGGAGGTGATGGTGCAGACCTCTGTCATGTTCAAGTGGGTGGAAGGTTGTCGATTTACTTACAAAATTGGGAATTGATTACGGAGGACCATTGGGTTCGAAGGGTGATAGCGGAAGGACTGAAACTGTCCTTCAAAGGAAAACCTCTGTTAACTCGAAGTCCAAGATGGACTCAATTTCTGTCAAATATACAAAAAGGAGATGCGCTTCTTTCAGAAGTCCTGTCTCTCTTACTGAAGAATGCGATAGAGGTCGTAGAAAACCAGGAATCTCCAGGTTTCTACAGCCATCTTTTTCTGGTTCCGAAACCAGACGGCTCGTTCCGTCCAGTAAGAGACTTAAGCTGGATAAACAAGGTGGTTGTGGCTCCAAAATTTTATATGGAGACCATTCGATCGGTCAGAGTGAGCATTCGAGTGAATGACTATGCCGCGAGCATAGATCTCAAGGATGCGTACTTTCACGTCATGGTACATCAGGCGTTCAGAAAGTATCTTCGTTTCGCTGTCCTAGGTGTCGTATATCAGTTCCATGCGATGTTCTTCGGTCTGAATCTAGCACCCTGGGCTTTTGCTCGGATAATGAACTCGGTCATGACTTACTTCCGAGCTCATTCGTCTGCGGTAACGTCGGCCTACCTGGACGATATTCTTCAGAGGTACGGCAGTGAGTTAACGCTTCAGAACGATGTGCAGAATCTTCTACTATTGTTCCGATGTCTCGGTTTTATAGTAAACGAACAGAAGTCGGATCTGGTGCCATCCAAGTCATTCACACACCTGTGGATGAGCTTCGAGACGCACAACAATCTTGTTCATCTGCAGTTAACCAGAGCGAAGTTAGTCAGTTGTTACGCTCGCTATTGTCTAAACTCAGAGAAGGTTTCAGCGAGAAAATTCAAGAGGTCTGTCCGGAGCTGCCGTGGATCTCATTCCAATGGGGCGGCTGCGCACTTGTCCTCTCCAGATCTTTCTGATTCAGAATTGGAAGGCGAAGACTCATTCGCTCGATACGGACATCCTCTTGTCAAGCCAAGTGAAACAAGAGATTCAGACTTGGGCAGACATTCAGTGGTTAACTCAGGGAGTTCCACTACAATTGCCGGATCCGAGTTTTACTGTTATGACGGATGCCAGTCAAACAGGTTGGGGCGCGACACTATGCCCATCGGATTCGAGGTGCCAGGGTCTTTAGGATCCGCAGTTCTTAGGCAAGCACATAAATATCAAAGAAATGATGTCAATTTGGCTTGCGTTGCGTCATTGGATGTACGTTATTCAGAATGCACATGTCCAAATTTTATCCGACAATACAACTACAAGTAGCGTATATTCGGAATCAGGGAGGCACTCATTCCATTCCATTGTTCAAGCTAACGGAAAGAATCCTTCTGTTTGTATTGGAACATCAGGTTCTACTATCGGTCCGTCATATTCCGGGTCGTCTGAGTGTGTTAGCAGACTCCTTTTCACGGAGGGGTCGCCTGTTGCCGTTGGAGTGGACTCTCAACAAACAGGTTTTCAATCAGATTTGCTACCAATGGGAGCGACCAATGATAGATTTGTTTGCGACGCATCTCAACAATCAGTTGCAGACGTATGTGTCCCCATGTCCGGATCCTCGAGCGTTTGCAATAGACTCTCTTTCGATCTCGTGGGACGGGATAATAGGATATGCGTAGCCTCCAGCACCGTTGATTCAGCAGATATTGCTCAAGATAAAGCAATCCCACTGCAAGATTCTGATGGTAGCATCTCTGTCACCACAGAGACCGTGGATAAATCTACTCAGGTGTCTGTTGTGGGATATGCCACGGAAGCTTCCTCCACGGGAGGATCTTCTGTTGCAGGGGAAATCGCGCACTCTTCACCACAATCTGCAAGGTCTCAACCTTCACGTATTTCCGTTGTGCGGTCCTTCTTGCACAGTAAACGTTTTGCAGGACGAGCAGTGGACGCGATTTCTAACTGCAGGAGGACCTCCTCTTTGCTAAATTATGCTGCTAAATGGAAGGTCTTTCATCAGTGGTGTAGGGATCACTCTGTGGATATTTATGATCCCTCCATTCCTGATATTGCTAATTTTTTCTGGTCTATTTGTTTGATGAGATCAAACTGCAGCCTGTTACTATCAAGGGTTATAGGTCTATATTATCTGATACCTATGCACACCATGATACATTAATGATTGGATCTAATGTCTCTTTATCTAAATTAGTAAGAAACTTTTCGATAAATAGACCTAGAACCCTTAGATTAATTCCGAAATGGAATTTGGCATGGTTTCTTCTTAAGCTAAAAGAAGCACCTTTTGAGCCTCTTGACACAGTGGACTTCAAATTCTTAACATATAAGACAGCTTTTCTCTTAGCCTTTTCTTCTCCTAGAAGAGTTAGTGAGCTTCATGCTTTATCTATAGATGATTCTCACTATTGTAGTGTTGGTAATACTATTACTTTTACTACTAAATTTGGATTTTTGGCTAAGAATCAGGCTCCTAATAAGTATCCTGAACCTATTGTTGTTAAGGCCCTTCCGTCGGGCATTGGCCTTTACTCTGTCCTTTTAGAGCAAACGGTATTTATAAACATAGGTCTGAGTTCATTAGAAAAGGACGTAAGCGTTTCTTTTTGTCCTTGATGCCTAATAGAAAGGACATTATGGTTCATTCTATTGCTAGATGGATTCAATTAACTATACGTACTGCTTATGAAAAGTTATCTTCATCTCGGCAGTTTGCTCTTAAAATTTTGGCTCATGAAGTAAGAGCTCTATCAACATCTTGGGCTTATGCTAATAGTGTTGCTATTACAGATTTAATGAAGGCTGCATATTGGTCTCAGCCTTCTACTTTCACAAATTTTTATCTTAGAAATATTAAGTCCATTTCTGGAGATCTGCATTGTTTAGGTCCGTTATCAGTTGCTCAGAATATTCTCCACTAAACAGTTGCAACAAAAGTTATGTAGGCTTTCTGTTCTGGCAGTGACTCTGTCCTGCTGCCCTCTTCGCTCTTGGGTATTTGACCCAGGGCAAGGGGAGGGGAGGGCAGGGTGGGGCGGGTGTTCCCCTAGGTCACCTGCTTTATAGTGAAAAGCGAGGGAATACCTCCCCCAGAGTCAGTAATTCCGAGTTGGTACCGGGATGGTTTTAAAGTGTAAAGCTAATGTTTACTCATGTCATGTAATATTTTTAAAGTGTAGCTCGGTGTGAAGCATTTGTATATGTCATGTGTCAAACAAGCGTTAAGCGGCCCATCCACGGTCAATATAATTGTCAATATTATTGACTCAATATTATTGACAATATAATGTTTGCCCTCAACTGCACTATCATTTTGATCAATATTTCTTTCATTTCTGATTCGACAATCATAGGATTGATTGATCAATCTTTGATTGATTTTGCCATGTTGATGGCTCTGTGTTTTTGACAAGAATGAAATATTGATCAATACAATTGATGTGACAAAAATGCACATCAATATTATTGACAATACGTCAATAAATATTTGAGCTCTCTGATATTCTTCAATACATTGATCAAGTCTTCAATATCGCCCATTCATGATCAATAAGATTGTCAATATAAATTATTGATAATTATATTGACAATCATATTGAGTGTGGATGGCCCGCTTTAATATACAATCCTCGGACACTTTTAATGAGTATAAAGAGTCTCATTTCTCTGGTCTGCCTTTATTTATTGGCTTACCTTTAAAAATAATTAGTATAAAGGGTTATACTGTATATTAATAGAGATCATTGATGTTTTTGTGCTCAATTATGGAATGGTATTGTGTCTTTCTTTTTTGATAAGAATAAGAAAGATACATGTAAATCCTATCTCTCCTTTTCTCCTTGAGGGGATAATTCTGTTATATGTAATTGAGCCTATTGGATTTTCCTTTATGTCCTGGGCCCTCCAGCCTGTTTACTATTCAGCTAAGTCTGGGTCATTGGTCCAGTATAAAAATGTTAAAAAATTTATAGTAATTTATATATTTTTTATACTTACCAATGACCCAGACGGGGATGGCCCTCCCAGGAGTTCGGAACTCTTGCCTCCCCGCTGCGAACATAACACTTACCAGGCACTGGTTGTAAGAATGACATTTTGGCACCAATTTCGAGACCTCCTTGACACTGCGCATGCGCAGTAGAGTAAAAGTTTGGAGGACCTACCAGTACATCAAATTTTCGGTTTTTGATGCAAATTTTGGGGATTGGGGGGGGCAAAATTTGTGTTTGGCCCTGAATTTAATGGAGTTTGCACCAGCTAAGTCTGGGTCATTGGTAAGTATAAAAAATATATAAATTACTATAAATTTTTTAACTTTTTGAGGATGCCAGACACAAATCAATGCAAGAATTGGTGGATACAAAGCTGTTATTGGATGAAGGAAGTGTTCAACAGTGGTTTTGGACGTTCAGGGCTGTAACTTTGTAATATTTATAAAATTATTTTATGTTTCCTGACGTCATCATTTTTAAAAACGATTATTCCACTGTTTAAGTATTCCTTCCCTATCCTTCCATGAACCCTTCCTGTTAAACTCTTAAGCTTTTTGGATATTTTTTAATGAAATATTTTTTAAAATTTCTTTGGGAGTTTAACATTTATTATTAGAATATTATTCTGTTTTTCCCCAGGGTTACGTCTGCACCCTAGGGGTGTTAGGCCATTTAGTCTTGCATCTTCTATCCGATGTATCGTTTTTTCTTCGTATGAAAATCTAACTTTGCATTTGATAGCATTTCAATTGGTTCTGATTTTGGGCCTTTTTGTGTGCCTGATGTCTTGTTCACATTGACGTTTACATTATCAACAACTTCTTATATAGGTAGTTTTTTTTTATATTCTATTACTATAATATACTGTAGGATACATGGATTATTATTTCAGTAGTGTAGCTAAAAAAAATTTGGGTTTTGTCTACACTTAGGCTCTGTTGGGATGCCCTTGGCCTCTTCATGTTACCTTTGGGAACTTGAACGTTATTCGAAAAAAAATTTTTTGTTTACAAAAAATGTTTTCAATTCAATGATGATTGCTATTATTCGTGTATCTCAGTTACATATATTGTTGTGGAGTTTGGAGGACTGATATTGACTGTAGTTGATACAGTCCTGCAGACTCTTGTCATTCTTGTGTTGCACTGGGATGACTGATGTTGGAGTCAGGTGTCGCGGTACGTTGTTGGCGGTGGGGTTCTGAGGATCAGAGCCTCTTACCACGTTTTAATTCATTTTGTCAGTTTCTTTTTCAGAGGAACATGAACATGGTGATGATATTTGGACATCCATCCAAGTGTGCTACCATCATTGCTCTCTGTGGAGCATATAGAGCTAGCTGCAGTGCTCTTTATTGCAAGAGTTAGGGCCTTTGGTTAAAGGTTTTAACCTCTTGCAAGCAGCTAGCTCAACCGGTGAAGCAGTACTCCGTCCGTGGGTGCTGTGATGCCGGGTAAGTCCGTTGCTGTCTAAGGGGTGGATTGGGTAGAGTGGGCACAATAATATAAATAGCTCACCCAACGACGATGGAAATAGGGAGGAAGTCTGCAAGTTCTTGTACTCGGTGAGGTCTGATGGACAGCGAGCAGGAGAGGCCCCCCCCCTCTCTAATATAGTAACGTCTGGGGTCAGATATTGTTTTGAGAAACTTGCACAAGCCGGAGCATATGTCCGCCCTCAACTCGGGACACTCTGTTTAGTGCAGCCAGGATAGGCTTCAGTCAAGTCTTCCTCTGCTACATTTCACAAGACCGAAATGAAGTTTTCTGGTTGGAAACTTGCACAAGACTGAGCATATGTCTGCCCGCCACTTAGGATGCTCCATCGAGTCTCAGCCGGTGTCATCACGGATTCCTCCACTACGTTATTTAAGCACACATGACCGCATTCTAGCTACCTGACTTCAGATATCCAGCCTGCTGCACAAAGAAGGAACCACTCTTCACCTGCGAAATCAGACCATTCGGTAGCTAGGGAGACGAGGCCTTGATCACCAGGACATTCGGAGAAAGGATCCGTTTCTGACACACCATTCCAGGATCAGCATGCGGCTAAGGATTGGAAATCCGCTGCTCCTCAGGCCTTGATGACGGACTTGTCGCAGATTGCTCAGCTAATCACGTCATCCCACCATCCCAGCAAGTGCAGATGCAGCATCCCTCACACCCAGAATCTGAGCTGTCGGACGGTGCTGGGTCGGTGCAGTCGTCTTCGCGCAGATGCAATGGACCAAGATTCGCAACTGATTCTCTCGGATGGTGAAAGGGATAAGGAAGAGGATTACCCTTCTCTTTCGGAACAATACATGGTTGCGATGGCTTTCATCCATCAATACTACCCTGATTTTGTTCCGCCGAATCAGAATGCTGTGACGATGAGAAAAACCACTGGCATTGTTAGGCTCAAACTGTATCCGAACAAAGGAGGAAGTCCTTTCTTTTCCTGTTCAGTTTATGCAGGTGTCACAGGCCTTCGGCCATATAGACGTCGCCATATTTATGCTGTTGAGTGCAAGGAAGAAGGCGGTTTCTTATCTTCATTTTCTGTATACATACCTTCTTTTTTTTTTACCACGTTCATTGAAAAACGGTCAGGGAAGATGTTCAGAGAGTTCTTCTGTGTTTGGATGAGCAGGCCGGGGCTCTTGAGATATCCTTACATGTATCATTCACTATTCGCTCAGATGCAATTGAGATGGCAATTTCTTCAAATGCAGCAAATTTGGATGTTATGTCTTATGCAGATCACCTTACAAGAGCTATGGCACAACGTCTCAAGGGAAAGGAATTTGAGGATGTTTCGTACCTCTATTAGAGTTCTTTCCAGGGCAATTATGTATACCATGTATAACTCCACCCTAACAGTGGCTAATCTGGAGTTAATCAGATGTGATGCTGCCCTTGCATCGTCATCAATGATAAGATGACAAGGTGAAATGCTCTCTCAGAGTCACTCCGGTTTCCGGACATTTTATGTTATATGACTAGCTTTCATTAGTCTATGAACAGACTACTAAGAAAGTGTCCAGTGCTCTACTTTTGAAGTCAGCGAATCAACGACCCGCTTCAGCAGACGAGTAAAGGAAGGTGTTCCAGACAAAAATCGTCAACAGGAAACTTCACGAGGGAACAAGAAACCCTCTTATAACTATACCACCCACTTGAAAAGT
Source organism: Pictodentalium vernedei (assembly GCA_031216915.1). Lineage (NCBI taxonomy): Eukaryota > Metazoa > Mollusca > Scaphopoda > Dentaliida > Dentaliidae > Pictodentalium > Pictodentalium vernedei. Next base: position 327,425,187 of record CM062292.1, read on the forward strand.
GGGAGGTATATAGTGTTCACTTGGTTCATCCCATCCATACATACATATGCCCGTCCATCCATCTGTCCATCCATCCGTTACGCTTTAGGGGGGTACACATCTGCTATCCGCACCTCCTCCTAAACCAGTAAACGGATTTCATTGAAACTTTCAGACATTCTTTCACATGCTTTGCAGATGTGCACCCTATTTTCTTTTCAGATATTTTCATATTTACAGTTCCCCATATTCAAAAATGGTCTTTGTCAATTCAGGTTTTAGTTGGAAGGGGTACAGATCTGCTATCCGCTACTCTTAAACCATTGAACAAACTCCATTGGAACTCTCACACACCCTTCTTTTACATACATTGAAGATGTGCACCTCCTATTTTTCTTTCAGATATTTTCATATTTCGAAGTCCATCCATCTGTCCATCTATTACGCTTTAGGGATGTACACATCTGCTATCCGCAACTCTGCTTAAACCAGTGAACGGATTCCATTGAAACTCTCAGACATTCTTTTACATACATTGAAGATGTACACCTCCTATTTTGTTATTTTCTTTTTTACAGTTTCCCATATTGAAAAATGAACTTTGTCAAATTCAGTTGACATTCTGTACAGATCTGCTATCCACAACTCCTCTTAAACCATTGAACAGATTTTCATTGAAACATTCAGACATTCTATTACATACATTGCAGATGTGCACCTCCTATTTTCTTTTCAGATATTTTCATATTTACGTTCCCCATATTCAAAAATGGTCTTTGTCAATTCAGGTTTTAGTTGGAAGGGGTACAGATCTATCCGCTACTCCTTTTAAACCATTCAACAAACTCCATTGGAACTCTCAGACATTCTTTTACATACACTGAAGATGTGCACCTCCTATTTTTCTTTCAGATATTTTCACATTCCGACATCCGTCTGTCCGTCTGCCTGTTATGATATAGGGGTGTTAGTGTGTGTGTGTGTGTGTGGGGGGGGGGGGGGGGGGGGGGGGGGTTACGTACACATCTGCTGCTATCCGCAATTCCTCTCAAACCAGTGAATGGATTTCATTCAAACTCTCAGGCATTCTTTTACATACATTGAAGATGTGCACCTCCTATTTTGTTTTCAGATATTTTTTTTTTTTTACAGTTTCCCATATTGAAAAATGAACTTTGTCAAATTCAATTGACATTCTGTACAGATCTGCTATCCGCAGCTTCTCTTAAACCATTGAACGGATTTCATTGAAACTTTCAGACCTTCTTTTACATATATTGAAGATGTGCATCTCCTGTTTTGTTTTCAGATATTTTCATTTTTAGGGTTTCCTATATTTAAAATTGGTCTCTGTTAATTCAAGCTTTCAGGGGGTGGGGGGTGAAATTTGCTATCCGCGACCTCTTTTAAACTAGTGAATGGATTTCAGTGAAACCTTCAAACATTCTTTTACATACAGTGAAGATGTGTACCTTCTATTGTGTTTTCAGATATTTTCATTTTTATAGTTTCACATATTGAAAAATGGGCTTTGTCAATTCAAGCTTTAGGGAGGGGGGGGGGGGGGTATCAGTGTTTGTGCCCTCTACATTAAACACACTTTTACTGTTGGAAAATGTGTCTTGGTGGGAGTGGGCGGTATCATTTAGTGAGCTGTGCTCACAGTTTTTCTAGTTTCTCTGGATGTCGTCAGTATAGCGACTCGGGAAAGGGGTGTAGGTCTGATCGGGACTATAAGTCAGACTCCCCTAGGCAGACGAGATGAGTTTTTTTGTGGTGAGGATGTGATTCCTCCTCCCGTAAGCCTCGCAGGTCATACAGGTGATGGTTTAGACCTCTATTGCTGGCCAGTTGGCGGAAGGTTATCAAGCTCCACAAAAAACTGGATAACAATCATGGAAGATAAGTGGGGGAGAAGTGTAGTCTCAGACAGCATACGGCTATCATTCTGAGTAAAATCCCACTCACAAGTTATCCGCATTCAACAAATCTTACATTAAATTCTTGGATAAGAGAGTTTCTCCTACCAGAGGTATAAGCTTTCTTTATCAAAGGAAGCAATACAGGTCATCGAGAATCAGGATTCTCAAGATTTTTTCACTCCCCTGTTCCTAGAACCAGAGCCAGATGGCTCGCTCTGACCAGTAATAGACTTGAGCTAGATAATAAGTTTATCATGGCTCTAAAAGTTTATTTATGGAAATCATTCAGTTGGTAAAAGCGAACGTTTGAGGGATCGACTATGCGGCAAGCATAGATCTAAGGATCTGTACTCTCATGTCCTAGTACATTCAGAATTTTAAAAGTACCTGCTGTTCACCGTACAAGGGAAGGTGTATTAGTTCAGAACAATATGCTTTGGTCTGAATCTGGCCCCCTGGGCGTTTCACTCGAATAATGAGCTTGGTAATGTCTTATTTACGAGCTCATTTGTCTGCGGTAATGTCGGCTTACTTGGACGACCTTCTTCAGGGATATGGCAACAGAATTATTCTTCAGAACGATTTTCAGAATCTGCTTCTATTCCTCCAATGTCTCTGTTTCATCATAAACAAGAAAAAGTCGAATCTAGCTCCATACAAGTCGTCAATTCACTTGGGATTGAGCTTTGAGACTCACAACAATCTGGTTCGTCTGCCGTTACCCAGAGCGAAATTAGTCAGTTGTTATGCTCACTTTTGTCTACACTCAGATGCATTAATAGTGAGGGAATTCATGCAGCTGTTGGAGCTGTGCGGAGCAGCTGTGGATCTCATTCCGATGGGCCACCTGCACGCACATCGCCTCCAGATATTCTTTACTCAGAACTGGGGTGTGAAGACGCTTTCGTTTGAACCAGTATTGTTTTTACAGACCTAGTAAAACAAGGGTTCAAATTGGGCAGATATTCAGTGGTTAACTCAGGGAGTTACGCTGCAACTGCCAGATCCGGCTTTCATGATTATGACGGATGTGAGTCAGACGGGTTGGGGTGCAACCCTAAGTCCCGCAGTCTTGAGGTGTCAGGGTCTTTGGGACCCTCGGTTCCAGGAGAAACACATAAACATCAATGAGATGATGTTAATTATAGCTAGCGCTACAACATTGGATTCACATAATAACGCATGTCCATGTTCAATTTAGTAGGACAACTCGACAGTAGTAGCATACATCGGGAACAAGAGCGGCACCCATTCATTTCCGTTATGCCAACTAACGATGAAGATTTTCCTAATACGTCATGACTCATCATGTTCAGCTTTCTACCAGTCATACACCGGGTCATCTGAACGTACTAGCAGACTCGCTCTCTCGAAAAGGTCGCCTGTTGCAATTGGAGTGGACGCTCAACAAGCGAGTATTTGGACAGATTTGCTACCAGAGGGATCGCCTTATGATAGATCCATTTGCCATGCACTGGAACAAGCGGTTACCATCGTTTGTATCACCATGTCCAGACCATTGAGCGTATGCAGTAGACACTCTGCCGATCTCGTTGGGATGAATGATAGGATATGCATATCCTCCAATTCAGTTGATTCAGTAGATTATGTTTAAGATCAAACAGTCTCGTTGTGAATCCTACTAGTAGCACCTCTGTCACCACAGAAACCTTGGATCAGTCTTTTCAAGTATCTGTTATGGGATGTTCCCTGTAAGCTTCCTACTTGAGAGGACCTTCTTTATCAGAAGTTTTTGTTCTTCACGTCCTTCACCGCCCATAGAGGCATAATGGAGTTGGGTGAGGGAACCATTGCGGTTCCTATATTATTAGCTCAACTTTGGCGAAGGCAAATTTGAGCTTATGCCATGGCCAGTTGTCCGTCTGTCCTTCCGTCCATCAACAATTCAGTAGGCTTGGGCTAGAGACCGTATTTATGAACCGATCTTTACGAAACTTCTTGGGTACCTTTGTTATGATCGTGGGACTAGAACAAGTGTTTTTGGGTCTGATCCGAAATTCAAGTTGGCCGCTGGCGGCCATTTTGTACAGGTGAAATCAAATTTTGCGCAAAACTTCCATATGAAAGCGCTGATTTGAATAATTTTTTGTATGAATGTTTAGTACCATGGGATACATCACATATAATACAGGTTTTTTTCTCCTACGTAAATTATGCAAAATTAGACTAACTTTGATGTATTTAGTGTTACTTTCAACACTGTAAGTGCAAATGCCAATACGGCTCGGGCTAGAGGCCGTATTTATAAACCGAACTTTACGAAACTTCTTGGGTACTTTTGTTATCACCGTGGGGCGGAGAACGAGTGTTTTGGGGTGCGGTCCAAAATTCAAGATGGCCGATGGCAGCCATTTTGTACAAAATTAGGTGCAATCAGATTTTTGCACAGAACTTCCATATGAAAGCACTGATTTGAAAAAATTTTTGTGTGAATGTTTAGTACCATGGGATACATCACATATAATACAGGTTTTTTTCTCGTGCAGAAATTATGCAAATTAGATGAACTTTGATTTTTTCAGTGCTACTTACACATAGTAAGTACACATGTCAATACGGCTCGGACTAGAGGCTGTATTTATTAACCGATCTTCACGAAACTTCTTGGGTACCTCTGTTATCGCCTTGGGACAAGAATGAGTGTTTCTGAGTGCGGTCCAAAATTCAAGATGGCTGCCAGTGGCCATTTTGTACTGAAATTAGGTCTAATCAGTTTTTTGTACACAACTTCTATACAGCTCAGGCTGGAGGCCTTATTTATGAACCGATCTTTCAAAACTTCTTTGGTACCTTTGTTATCACCGTGGGATGAGAACGGGTGTTTTTGGGTGTGGTCCAAAATTCAAGATGGCCACCAGCAGCCATTTTGTACCAAAATTAGTGCAATACAGAACTTCTGTATGAAAGTTCTGATTTGAATAAATTTTTGTATGAATGTTTAGTAAAATGGAATACATCACATACAGTACGGGTTTTTTTCTCGTGCAGAAATTATGCAAATTAGATGAATTTTGATTTATTTAGTTCTACTTACACACTGTAAGTGCACATGTCAATACGGCTCGGGCTGGAGGTTGTATTTATCAACCGATCTTTACGAAACTTTTTGGGTACCTTTGTTATCACCTTGGGACGAGAACGAGTGTTTCTGAGTGCAGTCCAAAATTCAAGATGGCTGCCAGTGGCCATTTTGTACCGAAATTAGGTCCAATCAGTTTTTTGTCACAACTTCTATACAACTCGTATTTATGAACTGATCTTCAGGAAACTTCTTGGGTACCTTTGTTTTCACCTTGGGACAGGAATGAGTGTGTTTTGGGGTGCCTTTGTTATCACTGTACTATGAGAACAAATATTTTGGGGTTCAGTCAGACCCACTCTGGGACTCGAAGATTTCTTTTCTAGTTTAGCATCTGACTGTCACCCACCTTTACAATACTTTACCTATGCATTTGTTACAGGCTACGGTCAGTATTTATGTACAGACCGTTACAATACTTTATATGTACCTTTGTTATCAGGTCATTACCTAGATGTTTGTCATTGCCGTGTCACATACTATACATGTACATGTCTTGACAAGTTGAGCTACAGTGTCATTGACACTTTCATTTGTATGAATGTTTAGTACCATGGGATACATCACATATAATACGGGTGTTTTTCTTGTGCGTAAATTATGCAAATTAGACTAAATTTGATGTCTTCAGTGTTACTTTCAGCACTGTAAGTGCAAATGCCAATACAGCTCGGGCTAGAGGCCATATTTATGAACCGATCTTTATGAAACTTCTTGGGTACCTTTGTTATCACCTTGGGACGATAAGGAGTGTTTCTGGGTGCAGTCCAAAATTCAAGACGGCTGCCAGTGGCCATTTTGTACCGAAATTAGGTCTAATCAGTTTTTTTGTACACAACTTCTATACGGCTCAGGCTAGAGGCCGTATTTTATGAACCGATCTTTACGAAATTTCTTGGGTACCTTTGTTATCACCGTGGAATGAGAACGAGTGTTTTGGGGTTTGTTCTGAAATTCAAGATGGCCACCAGCAGCCATTTTGTACCAAAATTAGTGCAATCAGTCTTTTGTACAGAACTTCTGTAGGAAAGTTCTGATTTGCATAAATGTTTGTATGAATGCATAGTAACATAGAATCCACATATAGTATGGGTTTTTTTCTCGTGCAGAAATTATGCAAATTAGATGAACTTTGATTTATTCAGTGCCACTTATACACTGTAAGTGCACATGTCAATACGGCAGGGGCTAGAGGCTGTATTTATCAACTGATCTTCACGAAACTCCTTGCGTACCTTTGTTATCACCTTGGGACAAGAACGAGTGTTTCTGGGTGCGGTCCAAAATTCAAGATGGCTGCCAGTGGCCATTTTGTACCGAAATTAGGTCCAATCAATTTTTTGTCACAACTTCTATACAGCTCGTATTTATGAACTGATCTTTACAAAACTTCTTGGGGTACCTTTGTTTTCACCTTGGGACAAGAACGAATGTGTTTTGGGGGGCCTTTGTTATCACTGTGCTATGAGAACAAATATTTTGGGGTTCAGTCAGACCCACTCTGGGACTCAAAGATTTCTTTTCTAGTTTAGCATCTGACTGTCACCCACCTTTACAATACTTTACCTATACATTTGTTACAGGCTATGATCAGTATTTATGTACAGACCGTTACAATACTTTATATGTACCTTTGTTATCAGGTCATTACCTAGATGTTTGTCATTGCTGTGTCACATACTATACATGTACATGTCTTAACAAGTTGAGCTACAGTGTCATTCATACTTTCATTTTATGGCTAACACACGAACGAGTAAGTAATGCGGGTAAGGACGGTTCGAGAGGACTTCGAATACCCCAACCCCCCAACCCACCCATCCACCGCCAATTGGTTTTGAGGTGATTACCGGGCAAGACATAGTTTTCTTCCTGCAAGCCTTGTATGAGTTTAAATACATACATGCATTTCTTCACTTCTCGATTGGTGGCTGGGTCGTTTTCTATGGCGACCTCTTGGGCACATCCACTTTTTACTTGGTTGGTTTCTGTTATTATTCGTCTATATGTCATACGAGTGCATATTTCATCATAATTAAATTGCTAGTCTTTGGGTACCTCACAGACTGCATTACCAGTTAACAGGTATTCAGATGATTGCATGTGGGATTTTATAATGCTCACGTGCATAATAATTATTAGGCAGACACTATATTGTATATTATGGACCTTTAAAATTATGAATTATTTCAGGGGGGGGGGGGGAGGGAGCGGGGGGGGGGGGGGGGGGGGCAGTCCGTGTCGGACCTGTTAATCATTCCTACTTTCATTTCTAGATCCAGGTTTCTATTAATGTCGGTACTCAGCTCATATATTTGCACATTTATAGTGTCATAGATATCGGATAGTACAGGTCGGGGAGTGTTGTTACTGGAATTATTGTACACCTGAATGGGGTCGTCTGTGGGTTACCTCGGAAGTGTGTTTACTCTCCAGAGATCGTTCATTGTGGTTCGATTGGACATGTGTATGTTATATATTATATCACTGGTTTTCGACCTATCTGCGAATGGCATCTCCGGTGTACATTACATAGCGGGCAATATTAATTACTGGGATCGTTGCTACAGCCTTAACTTCTGAAGTGGCATTAAGCACCATTTATTAATAATAAATTAATACTTGAGTGCTTGTTTGACGAATATTTATATTGTATTTTGGTACCCGCTTTTACTGATTCCAGAGCGCTCTCCTATTTCTTTTTGAAGATTCCTTCAAAAGAAAGGGGGTGGGAGGGATTTTTTACCTCTCCTCCGGCGTGATAGGTATGTAACTATGAGGCAAGCTGTTTTGTCCGTAATTATATCCTGCATACAGCTGGAGTTTTATTGTTTATGGAGTATGTTTTGTGGGGGATATTCTCTCATTCTCAATTACACCATCCTAATTTTGGGGGCTTAGTCCGGGCTAACCTTAAAAATTGGGAACTTGTTCCATCCAATTAGCATAGTCTTCATGCTAAGGATACACAGTTACTTGAACTGGGCTCCTTTTGTACGATATGTCTTCTCTGTTACTGTATAGAGAGTAATACGTGTAATTCGTAATATTAATTTCCTTTCATCTTGGATTGCAGGATTGGAACTATGTTGATCTACTAATTTTGAAGTTCTAGGCCCTCCACCTTTTTATGATTCAGCTAATCTGGGCCATTGTTTTACAGAGTTAAAATATTATAAATTCAAAGAAATTTGTATATTTTTAAACTTATCAATGGCCCAGACGGAGTGGCCCTCCCATGAGTGGGCACCCATACCTCTCCGCTGAATTTTTATGTAGTACTCTCTTCTACAAAGCATGATGTTGGCACCAATTCCAGTCACTTCCTGACATCTGCGCATGCGCTGAGAGTAAATGTATGTAGGACCAGATAGGACTTTTAATTTTTGATTTTGCAAGCAAATTTTGGGGGAAGGGGTTCAAAATTTGTGTTTGGCTATTAAAGCACCAGCTAGTCTGGGCCACTGGTAAGTATAAAAATATACAAATTATTTTGAATTTATAATTTTTTTTATCCAAAAACAAACAGAAACCAAACTGAGGGAAAATTTCAAAACTGACCAGCTCTAACCAAAATGCAAATTGTTTGGAAATTATCATTCGGTGTACAGCTGCTTGAACTGCCTCTCCTGCCTTGCATGCAGATAACGATTGTTCTTGGCCCTTCTTGTATTGTTAATTCCAGCATCTCGGTTCAAACTTAGCAACAAAGTAGACAGAATATGTGCCCAGTCAATTCAAAGGCTTCCCTCTACACCAGTGCCATTGTGCAAACACTCCATCTTACTGATATATGTACCAATGTATGAAACATAGCCATACATATGTGCATTGTTTTTCTTCCTTCCAGAACTTTATGATGAAAAACTATGGACTAAAGGTCTAATCCCCAAGGCATCACAGCTGATCATCCATCCTACCCAGACTTGCTGATAAAAGTGTAGGGGTTGTTTTACCCCCACATTCCTGACCTTCATATCCTTCCAACAAATGTTCAAATAGATAAGTAGAGGAAATGTTCCCTGTCCAATAAAAATTTCTACAGTGCCCACCCCCCCCCCCCCCCAACCTTTCAAGATGGAGAACTTGTTTGACCATTTTCCATTTTGCCGTTTGTAGCTGCACTTTATTCCCAACATGCTTGGGAAAATAATTTGTGCCCAGCCCTCTTGAACTCCAACCTCTGCCTTGCATGCAGATAAATAAGTATTGTTCCTTGCCCTTCTTGTATTATCAACAAAGTTTCAACTTTGCAACAAAGTAGATAGTATATGTGCCAATTTGGTTCAAAGACCCCTGCAGGAACCCCCCCCCCCCCCCCCCCCCCCACAGTGCCACCCAACATACCCTCCACCTGCAGATGTTCGATACAGGGTCATTGTTCTCTTCCTCTGAATTCCACGGGGAAAAAGTTATGGTGCTATAAGCCTTATCCCCAACCGATATTGCTGATAATCATATCCCCAACCCACCCAGGCTTGTCTACAGAGGTGTAAGGGTTGTGTTTTGCCTCTCCCTTCGATACCTGCATATCTCTTAACAAATGTTCAATGTTCAAGTTGAAACAGTTAGGCAAAGGAAATGTTACAGTGCGATCCAACTGACTCCCCACCCTGGCTGGTCGAGATGCAGAACTTGTGCGACCAATTGTACCTGCATTGTTATCCCAACATGCTTGAAAAGACAGCATTTTATGCCCAGCCTCTTGAACTTGCATCCCTGACCTGCATCTGCATGAACATGAGGATTGTTCCCTGTCCATTGTTCTCCCTGAACTTCGTGAAGAAATATTATGGCATTACAACTCTTATCCTCAACCAGTATTGCTGATATGATATGCAAACTTACCTCCAGAAGTGCAAGTGTTGTTTTTTCCTTCAATCCCCCCCCCCCCCCCCCCCCCCAATTTCCTCACCAGCAAATCCCTCAAAAATTGTCAACTTGAACACAGGTCCATGAAGGAAATGTCCCCAGCCCCCAGTCCTGTCCAACTTCAACCCCCTCTCCCCCTCCCTCATTTTAGATGCAGAACTTCTGTGACCATTTGTAGCCACTGTTTTCTCAACATGCTTGGAAAAATATTCTTGTGTGGCTATGCCCAATCAAGCACTCACTCCTGCTCCTCCAGTTGGCATGCCCAGTTGGGGGGAGTGGGGTCGTAGGACTGGGCACAGGCACTCAATGTCCTCAGACCTATCCAACCAAACCGCCACTGAGATGCAGAATGTGTGACCATCTGACATTTGTAGCCACTGTTTTCCCCAAATGACTGAAAAGATATTGTTGTGTACCTGTGCCCAACGGGAATGCCCAATTGGGGGGGGGGGGGGGGCTGGGCACAGGCATACAATGTCCCCAGTCCTGGCTGACCCTCGCCTCCATCCCAAGAAGATGTAGAACTTGTGTGACCATCTGTCATTTGTTGCCACTGTTTCCACAAAATGCTTGGATATTGTGTACCTGTGCTCAGTCAAGCCACACCCCCTCCCCCAGATGGGCATTCCAGTTGGGGGCTTGGGCACAGGCACATAATTGGCCCAGTCGTATTCAACCTCAACCCTTTGCCCCACCACTTGAGATGCCGAACTTGTGTGACCTTTTTGCAATTGTAGCCACTGTTTTCCCAACATGCTTGGAAAGGTATCCTTGTATGCCTGTGCCCAGTCAAGCCCTCACTCCCTCCCCCGTCCCCTCAACTGACATGCCAAGATGGGGTCTTGGGGCTGGGCACAGGCACACAATGTCCCCAATCCTATCCAACCTCACCCCATCCCACCAAGATTGGAAAACCTGTGTGACCATCTGACATTTGTAGCCATTGTTTTCCCGACATGCCTGGAAATATATTATGTGCCTGTGCCCCCACCCTGTGACATTCATGGCAACATCTCAGTTGGAAACACAATAGAGCAAAAGATGTGCTCGGTCACTTCCAAAACCCTCCTCCCTCCCGTTCTCAATAGAATAACACCCATTCCCCACCTCAGGGCTGTGTGTTAACCATGAGCAGGTCTGTGGTGTTTGCTGTGAACTCCAATGTAAGTAGAAGTCTTTTAAAGTGACAAAAGATATTGTCTTCATTATTGTAAATGTGAAGTATATGTATACTTTTTGTAGAACTGTCAATGAACTGGAAGTATCTTGAATAAAATGTCTGTGCTCACAGATCCTTGAGTATGTTGTTTCTCTTTCCCATAACATGGAGAGATTTTTAAGTGAAATAGATACATACAAATGGAAACAAAATGAAGAACTATTGAAGATATTTCAAGTATTTATTAAGAATATTATATGTACAAGTGTATATATATATATATATATATAAGTACACATACATTTAAGTATGTATTTATAAGTATATAAAGATACATATATATGAGTATATCAATGAATAGTATTTTATAACAAGAACATATTAAATGTATATAAGAACATCATATTATAAAGATATCACAGAAAGAAACAGAATATTTTTTTTTTTTTTTTTTTTTTTTTTTTTTTTTTTTTTTTTTTCGTGGCCCCACCCAATAAAAAAAAAATCCGGGTGGGGCTTCGGAAAGAAAAGAAGCTGACTCACTCAGACTATCCCACCCAAGTGAGAAAACCTGGTGGCAACTGACTAAGACACAGTCCACACAAGATAACTCGGCATGCCTGAAGACAATTTAGTCCAAGATGTAATGCAATACTAGGAGCGCGGTGGCTCAGTGGCAGACTGTTGGACTTGTATGCTAGAGGTCCAGAGTTCGATCCTGGTCCGGGTCGACCCACATTGTGTCCTTGGGCAAAGCACTTCATCCAGTTGCCTACATGGGGGCATAATGATGCTGTGTACTTGGGCGTACTGCACATCGATGGTGCACATGTCTTGAACTGCTATAACCCTGCTTGAACGGAGCTTGAACAGAGTTGGAACATTGAGCTGACAGCTGCTCGTCGATGCTCGGTGGTTCTCCCTGGGTTCTCTGGCTTCCTCCATGCATAAAACTCACAGTCACGATTAGGCATTGTGCATAAATATGTGACCTTAAATATAAAATAATGCAATACTATGCTAATCACTTTATTCCCTCACGAGGATGCTGAAGATTACTAAAATTACGCCTAATGTACTCTGATAAAATATACAGAACCCTACGGTATTCCTACTTTCACTTTCTGTTCTAAACTCATCGATTTTTTATTAGCCTGACTGTTTACAGATAGGGGTATAGTCATGATTTTCGTCCGTCTGTCCATCCATCTGTCTGTCTGTTAACATTTCAAGTTTTGATTAACTTTTGTGGTTAAAGTTTTTTAGTCAAGGTTAAAGTTTTTTTTCTTTTAAATTAATATTAATTACTATTGATTGTATCATTCTCATTATGTTTCATGTTTTGGGGGAAATATTTAACCCTTTTTTGTATGCAATTTAACTTACAACTTCCAGGTTAAAGTTTTTGGTTAAAGTTTTTTTGTTTACAAAGTTACACCTTTAATTCTTCAAACAGTTTAGTGCAATGTCCCTGTTACTGTCTACTGAACCTTTCTACAGTGATTTTCCTTAATATTGCCATGATTTTAACCCCTTTTAAACAGGTTTTCAGACTTAGTTTCTTTGTATTTGAAATTAAGCTTTTACCACATACTTTCTTACTTTAATTCTTGCATAGTACATACAACTTTATGATTGCATTTACATCAGTGATTTCTTTTATCAGTTTTAGGAAATATTGAACTCTTTTTTGGCAGTCAGTTTTACTTAGTATTCCCAGCTTAAAGTTTCGAATTAATGTTCTGCTTTTCAAGGTTGTACCTTTCATTCTTTAAACACTGTGTTACAGCGACATTGTTTTTCATTTGGAGGAAGGTCTACTGAATCTGTATACAGTGGTTTCAAATAATCTTGACATTAATTTAACTCTTTTCAAAACTGTTTTCGAACTTAGTTTCTCTAAATTTGAAATTAGGCTTCTTCCACATACTTTGTTATTTTTTAAACCCCCCACAAGGGAAGGATACAGCATAGAGCTCTGTCCATCCATCTGGCTGTCAGTCCATCCATCCGCCTGTCCGAACTTTGTTGTATGGCCTAACCTGAACGATAGTTAATGGATTTCAATTTTTGTCAGTACATGTCTCTACAGTAGCAATGTCTATGTCAAGTTCGATGACCACCAATATCAAATGAAAAGTTATTGCTTTGCCCCTTCCTCCCTCACGCCCCCTCCCCCCCCCCCCCTGCCAATTAAGCATTTGTTTTCTTGCTTCGAAATGCATTTTGAAGTATTTAGAGTGATTACATGCAGAAATTTTTTTTATACCAGCCCCCTCCCCTCCATCCATGCCAATTAGGTACTTTTTTTTTCTTTGGTCCAAAAGCCATTTCTAGCTAAACTTTGGTGAAGCCAAATTTGAACTTATGCCATGGCCAGTTGTCCGTCGTCCGTCTGTCCATCAACAATTCAATACGGCTCTAGAGCCCGTATTTATGAACCGATCTTTACGAAACTTCTTGGGTACCTCTGTTATGACTGTGGGACAAGAACGAGTGTTTTGGGTCCGGTCCAAAGTTCAAGATGGCTGCCAGCCGCCATTTTGTACCGACGATGCAGAAATCTGTTTTTTGCACAGAACTTCCATATGAAAGCGCTGATTTGAATAATTTTTTGTATGAATGTTTAGTACCATGGGATACATCACATATAATACGGGTTTTTTTCTCGTACGTAAATTATGCAAATTAGACTAACTTTGATGTATTTAGTATTACTTTCAGCACTGTCAGTGCAAATGCCAATATGGTTCGGGCTAGAGGCCGCATTTATGAACCGATCTTTATGAAATTTCTTGGGTACCTTTGGTATCACCGTGGGATGAGAAAGAGTGTTTTTGGTTGTGGTCCGAAATTCAAGATGGCCGATGGCAGCCATTTTTATTCAAAATTAGGGCAATCAGATATTTGCGCAGAACTTCCACATGAAAGCTCTGATTTGAATAATTTTTTGTGTGAATGTTTAGTACCATGGGATACATCACATATAATACAGGTTTTTTTCTCGTGCAGAAATTATGCAAATTAGATGAACTTTGATGTATTTAGTATTACTTTCAGCACTGTCAGTGCAAATGCCAATATGGCTCGGGCTAGAGGCCGCATTTATGAACCGATCTTTATGAAATTTTTTGGGTACCTTTGGTATCACCGTGGGACGAGAAAGAGTGTTTTGGGTCCGGTCCGAAATTCAAGATGGCTGCCAGCCGCCATTTTGTAACGACGATGCAGAAATCTGTTTTTTGCACAGAACTTCCATATGAAAGCACTGATTTGAATAATTTTTTGTATGAATGTTTAGTACCATGGGATACATCACATATAATACAGGTTTTTTTCTCGTATGTAAATTATGCAAATTAGACTAACTTTGATGTATTTAGTATTACTTTCAGCACTGTCAGTGCAAATGCCAATATGGCTCGGGCTAGAGGCCGCATTTATGAACCGATCTTTATGAAATTTCTTGGATACCTTTGGTATCACCGTCGGACGAGAAAGAGTGTTTTTGGTTGCGGTCCGAAATTCAAGATGGCCGATGGCAGCCATTTTGTTCATAATTAGGGGCAATCAGATATTTGCGCAGAACTTCCACATGAAAGCTCTGATTTGAATAATTTTTTGTGTGAATGTTTAGTACCATGGGATACATCACATATAATACAGGTTTTTTTCTTGTGCAGAATTATGCAAATTAGATGAACTTTGATTTTTTCAGTGCTGCTTCCACACAGTAAGAACACATGTCAATATGGCTTGGGCTAGAAGCTGTATTTATCAACCGATCTTCACAAAACTTCTTGGGTACCTCTGCTATCACCTTGGGACAACAACGAGTGTTTCTGAGAGCGGTCCGAAATTCAAGATGGCTGCCAGTGGCCATTTTGTACCGAAATTAGGTCTAATCAGTTTTTTGTACACAACTTCTGTACGGCTCAGGCTAGAGGCCGTATTTATGAACCGATCTTTACGAAACGTCTTGGGTACCTTTGTTATCACCGTGGGATGAGAACAGGTGTTTTGGGGTGTGGTCCGAAATTCAACATGGCCACCAGCTGCCATTTTGTACCAAAATTAGTGCAATCAGTCTTTTGTACAGAACTTCTGTATGAAAGTTCTGATTTGAATAAATGTTTCTGTATGAATGTTTAGTAAAATGGAATACATCACATACAGTACAGGTTTTTTTCTCGTGCAGAAATTACACAAATTAGATGAATTTTGATTTATTTAGTGCTACTTATACATTGTAAGTGCACATGTCAATACTGCTCGGGCTAGAGGCTGTATTTATCAACCGATCTTCACGAAACTTCTTGAGTACCTTTGTTATCACCTTGGGACAAGAACGAGTGTTTCTGAGTGCGGTCCAAAATTCAAGATGGCTGCCAGTGGCCATTTTGTACCGAAATTAGGTCCAATCAATTTTTTGTCACAACTTCTATACAGCTCGTATTTATGAACTGATCTTCACGAAACTTCTTGGGTACCTTTGTTATCACCTTGTGACAGGAATGAGTGTTTTGGGGTGCCTTTGTTATCACTGTGCTACGAGAACAAATATTTTTGGGTTCAGTCAGACCCACTCTGGGACTCAAAGATTTCTTTTCTAGTTTAGCATCTAACGGTCACCCCACTTTTACAATACTTTACCTATATATTTGTTACAGGCTACGGTCAGCATTTATGTACAGACTGTTACAATACTTTACATATACCTTTGTTACCAGGTCCTTACCTAGATGTTTGTCATTGCTGTGTCACATACTATACATGTACAAGTTGAGCTACAGTGTCATTGACACTTTCATTTAATTCTAAAGTAGTTTTAACCATTTTGAAGTGGGGGCAACCGCAATAGTTACTTGGGTGGTTCCCTTTGCAGTTAGGGCAGGTGGGAGACTCGAGCCTGCATGATTTGGTGAGGTGGACACCTCCACATTTCATGCAGGTTAGATTGCCTCTGCATTTATTTGAGATATGCCCAAACTTCTGACATTAGTGGCACTGTACTGGTGTGGGGTAGGATCTATATTCTTCTCCTGCATTCCACCTGCCATTAATGTTGACTCCATGAAGGATGACTTTAATTTTGTTTCCCGATCGGGACAGGTGACTTTTAGTTTCCAGGTTGCTTTGTCAGTGGCTTTTGAGTGGAACCTTTCCCATTTACAGTCTATGAAGTTTTGATTGATCACCTCGTTCTGAGTATCCGGGTGAACCCTGGTTATGACAGGTATAAAGTTAGGGGGGTTGTAGCCCTTGCCCATGCTGCTGCTGTTGTTGTTATTATTAGCTCAACTTGACAAAGAGTTATTGCCATCATTTCTTGTCCGTTGGCATATGTACTTACGTACGTCCACAATTTCCTTTGGCACACCTCACAGGTCGTATTTATGATCAGATCGCTTTGAAACGTGGTATGGTTGTTTAAGGTGACCTCTAGATGGGAGCCATCGATTTTCTTCCATTTCCGTCAAAAAATATTGCCGCGGCCAACATTCTTGGAACTTAGTTTAGTCAGACCTCAATATTTCCCTTTGGCACACCCAACAGGGCACATTTATGATCGGATTGCTTTGAAACCTGGCATGCTTGTTTGGGGTGACCTCTAGATGGGAGCTATTGATTTTCTCCCATTTCTGTCAAAAAATGTTGCTGCAGCCGACATTCTTAGAACTTTGTTTAGTCAGACCTCAATATTTCCCTGTAGCACACCCTACAGGGCACATTTATGATCGGATTCATTTGAAACTTGGCATGCTTGTTTGGGCTGACCTCTAGATGAGAGCTATCGATTTTCTTCCATTTCCGTCCGTCAAAAAATGTTGCCGCTGGCAACGATCTTTGAACTTAGTTTAGTCAAGCATCAATAGACTCCTTTGGCATGCCGTACAGAGCACATTTTTGATCAGATCGGTTCGAAACTTGGTATGCTTGTTTGGGGTTACCTCTAGATGGGATCTATCGATTTTCTTATATGTCTGCCGATAAATGTTGCCGCTGGCAACGACCTTTGATGAACTTATTCAGTTATGCATCAAAATTTCCCCATGGCACACCCTGCAGGGCACATTTATTATTGGATCACTTTGAAACTTGGTATGCCTGTTTGGGGTAACCTCTAGATGGGAGCTATCGATTTTCTTCCATTTCCGTCAAAAACTGTTGCCGTTGGCAACATTCTTAGAACTTAATTTAGTCAGACCTCAATATTTCCCTTTGGCACCAGTTGGCACACCCTGCAGGGAACATCTATGATCAGATTGCTTCAAAATCTGGCATGCTTGTTTGGAGTGACCTCTAGATGGAGCTATTGATTTTCTTCCATTTCCATCAAAAAATGTTGCCTTTGGCAACGACCTTTGAACTTAGTTTAGTCAGGCATCAATATATTCCTTTGGCATGCCCTACAGGGCACATTTATGATTTGATCGGTTTGAAACTTTGTATGCTTGTTTGGGTTTACCTCTAGATGGGAGCTATTGATTTTCTTTGATTTCTGTCAAAAAATGTTGCCACTGGCAATGACCTTCGATGAACTTAGTGCAGTTATGCATCAATATTTTGCTTTTGGCACACTCTGCAGTGCACGTTTATGATCAGGGGGAGTGCAGTGGCTCAGTAGGTAGAGGTGCAGGCTGCAAGCCGAGAGGTCCTCGGTTCGAATCCCACCTGCGGCAACCGCGTTGTGTCCTTGGACAAGACACTTTATCTCCATTGCCCGCGTGGGGGCACTATGACGCCGTGTACTAAGGCGTACTGCACGTCGATTGTACGTATGTCTTCAACCAATCTAACCCTGTCTGTGCGGCAGTGCAGATTTACGATGTTGGGGAGCTGGCAGCTGCTCGTCGTTGCTCGGTGGTTCTCTCCGGGTACTCCGGCTTCCTCCATCCGTAAGACTGTCACGGTCATGATTAGCCATTGTGCATAAATATGTGACCTTAAACATCAATAAATAAATAATAAAATAATTTATGATCAGATAGGTTTGAAACTTGGTATGCTTGTTTGGGGTGAGCTCTAGATGGGAGCTATTGATTTTCTTCCATTTCCATCAAAAAATGTTGCCACTTGCAACATTTTTAGAACTTAGTTTAGCCAAACCTCAATATTTTCCTTTGTCACACACTACAGGGCACATTTATGATCAAATTGTTTTGAAACCTGGCATGCTTGTTTGGGGTGACCTCTACACGGGAACTATTGATTTTCTTCCATTTTCCATCAAAAAATGTTGCCACTAGCAACGACCTTTGAACTTAGTTTAGTCAGGGATCAACATATTCCTTTGGCACACCCTACAGGGCACATTTATTATCAGGATGGTTTGAAACTTGGTATGTTTGTTTGGGTTTATCTCTACATTGGAGCTATCGATTTTCTTCCATTTCCATCAAAAATAGTTGCCATTGACAACAACCTCTGATGAACTTCATGAAAACTCAGTGCAGTTTAGCATCAATATTTCCCTTTGACACACCCTGCAGGGCTCATTTATGATTGGATCACTTGCAAACTTGGTGTACTTGTGTGTGGTAACATCTATATATGGGAGCTGTCAATTTTCTTCCATTTCTGTCAAAAAAATATTGCTGCTGACCTTTGAACTTTGTTTAGTCAGACCTCAATATTTCCCTTTAACACATACTTCAGGGCACATTTATGATCGGTTCACTTTGAAACTTGGTATGTGTGTTCGGGGTGACCTCTCGATGTGAGTTATTGCTTTTTTTCATTTCCATAAAAAATTATTGTTATCACCAGCCTTTGAACTTACTGCATTTGTGCATCAACTTGTCCCTTTTGCACTCTCTGCAGGGTATATTTATGAATTTCCATAAAAAAAAGAAAAAAACATTGCCACAAGCAATGACCTTTTACTTAGTGCATTTGTGCTTTAACATCTTCCTTTGGCATGCCACAGAGGGCACATTCATTATCAGGTTGTTTTGAAACTTTTGTATGCTTATGCAAGGTGACAAAGATAGGAGCTATCGATTTTCTTTTCATTTCCATCAAAAATTGTTGCTGTTGGAAACAGTCTCTGAATTTATTGCATTTGTGCATCAGCATTCTTCTTTGACATGGCCTACAGGCCGCATTTATCATAGCATTGTTTTTAGTCCCCTACCGGCATCGCCGGAGGGGTCTCTAGGTTTGCACTCTCCATCCGTCCATCTGTCTGTCCATCTGTCAGTCTATCAGTCATACTTTAGTTTTCCGGAGTTTTTTTGGAAACGCTTCAACGGAATGATTTCATTTTTGGTAAACTACTATAGAACGATGACTTACAGATCAAGTTTGAGTTTCATGGCAATTGCATTATTCTTGTGTGAGTTACGGCCCTTGGAAATATGGAAAAGCACCAAAATATCAGTTTTCCGGAGTTTTTTTGGAAACGCTTCAACGGAATGATTTCATTTTTGGTAAACTACTATAGAACGATGACTTACAGATCAGGTTTGAGTTTCATGCTGATTGCATTATTCTTGTGTGAGTTACAGCCCTTGGAAATATGGAAAAGCACCAAAATATCAGTTTTCCGGAGTTTTTTTTTGTAAATGCTTCAACGGAATGATTTCATTTTTGGTAAACTACTATAGAACGATGACTTACAGATCAAGTTTGAGTTTCATGCTGATTGCCTTATTCTTGTGTGAGTTATTGCCCTTGGAAATATGGAAAAGCGCCAAAATATTAGTTTTCCGGACTTTTTCTGGAAACGCTTCAACGGAATGATTTCATTTTTGGTAACCTACTATAGAACGATGACTTACAGATCATGTTTCATTTACACTCTGTCCATCCATCCGTCAGTCTGTCAGTCAATCTGTCGGTCGTACTTTAGTTTTCGGGACTTCTTTTGGAAATGCTTCAACGGAATGATTTCATTTTTGGTAACCTACCATAGAACGATGACTTACAGATCAAGTTTCATTTACACTCTGTCCATCCATCCGTCAGTCTGTCAGTTATACTTTAGTTTTCCTGTCTTTTTTTGGAAACGCTTCAACGGAATGATTTCATTTTTAGTAACCTACTATAGAACAATGACTTACAGATCAAGTTTCATTTGTACTCTGTCCATCCGTCAGTCTGTCAGACACTCTGTCAGTCATACTTTAGTTTTCCGGACTTTTTTTTGGAAATGCTTCAACCGAATGATTTCATTCTTGGTAACCTACTATAGAACGATGACTTACAGATCAAGTTTGAGTTTCATGCTGATTGCATTATTCTTGTGTGAGTTATGGCCCTTGGAAATATGGAAAAGCGCCAAAATATCAGTTTTCTGGACTTTTTTTGGAAATGCATCAACGGAATTCATGCTGATCACATCTAGGTTATAACATTTGTATAATTATTAATGCTCATTAGTCCGGTAGGGGACATTGTATTGCTTCAGCGATACGAGCGCTCTTGTTTAACTTGGTGTGCTCATTAGGCAAGACTTTTAGATAAGTGCTATTGATTAGCATTCATTTCTGTGAAAAAAGTTGCCATTTACAATAACCTCTGAACTTACTGCATTTGTATATCAACATTCTTCCTTTAGCCAGTCTTACAGTTTACATTTAAAAATGCATGGATTACTCTGACGTTGTGCACACACAATGCTGTTATGTTGAAATTTCACCATATAACATTGGTACCAATGATCTTGAATTGTGCCATTTCCTTTACAACTAACCAAGTTCAAGTTTGTCAAGTTGAGCTACAGTGTCATTGATACTTTCAATTGTATTTGACATTATTTTTTAGCCTTTGACTCTGATAACCAAGGAAAATGGATATTATTGGTAAAAGAGGAAATTTTTCAATATGCCATAAAGTTGACAGAGTGAACTGATACAGCTTCAATATCGAGTATGAGACCCATTACTGTTAATTTCAGCTTGACAACACCTTCTCATGCTTCCAGTGAGGTTCCTGGTGGTCCTTTGTGGGATGTTGTTCCATTCTTGGACCAGCATGACACCAAGCTCCTGGACACTTCTTGGCTGGACTGGACTGGACAAGCTGAAATTGCAAGATGCAACTCATTTCAGACATGTTCGATTGGTTTTAGGTCAGGGGATCTTGCTGACCAGTCCATACGCTCAATCCCCTCCCTCTGTCGGTATTCCCTGACAGCATGGGCAACATGAGGACGGGCATTATTGTCCTTTAGAATGAATCTATCACCCACTGCTCTTGCATACTATCTGACTTGGACATCCGGGATATCATCAATATACCGTTGTGCAGTCAATGTACCACATTCAAGGACACCGAGTTCTGTACGCCCATACCAGCTGACGCAGCCCCAGACCATGATTGACCCTCCACCATAGTGGTCATGCACAGCAATGTTGGCTGCATGGAATCGCTCTCCTGGTCTTATCCTTACCTTAGAACGCCTATCTGTGTGGTCTAGGCAGTACCTTGACTCCTCTGTAAAAAGGACAGGTCGCCAATCTTCTCTGGTCCATCCAATGTGGTCCATGGCTCATTCTTATCGTGCCCGGCAGTGGTTCTGGGACAGCAGAATGCAAATACATGCAAATGGTCTTCTCGATCGGAGACCACCTTCGAGCAACCTTGCCCGGATAGTCTGCGTTGAAACATTTACCCCAGATGCATTCTGAAGGTCACTGCAAAGCAGGGTTGCTGTGACAAAGCGGTTCCTGTGGGCTTGAATGATCAAAAACCGGTTTTCAGCTGCAGATGTTGCCCTGTCTCTGCCACCACCATGCTGTTTTACTGGTGTGCCATACTGCTGAAATCGTGCCCAGACTTGGTGATCACCGTATGGTGCACACCAAGGGCTTCACCAATCTGACGATGGGTAGCCCCTTGATCCTCCATCCTTACAGCCCGCCACATTTCTGCTTAAGACAAATGTCTTCTTACATTTGCATTTGCCATATTCAATCATTAAATCACAAGGGTTTTGTGTTGAAATGAAGATTGAATATGGTTCCTGTGTGCTTGAATGATCAAAAAACGGTCTTCAGCTGCAGATGTTACCCTCTCTCTGCCACCACCATGCTGTTTTACTGGTGTGCCATACTGCTGAAATCGTGCCCAGACTCGGTGATCACCGTATGGTGCACACCAAGGGCTTCACCAACCTGATGATGGGTAGCCCCTTGCTCATCCATCCTTACAGCCCGCCACATTTCTGCTTCAGACAAATGTCTTCTTACATTTGCATTTGCCATATTCAATCATTAAATCACAAGGGTTTTGTGTTGAAATGAAGATTGAATACCCTACACATGTCATGTACATGCAGACAGTACAAGAAAACATCATGAAAATCAAGGGGTACATGCTTTCCATGACTGTCACGAACAGTCTGCCTTTCAAAAGAGTTAATGTAAACACTGGGGACCATCTCAATTCATTCCCAATCATATCCCCCAGAAATATTGCAAATATGTCCCAAGCAAATTTCACAATGATGTGTCAAATATTTGGTGCTTAGCAAACTGAGCAGTATAAATATTTTGAAGCATAACACACAGATATTTCAGCTGGTGAAAATCGTCTGCTAGTAGCAGTGCCGCATGTCTAATAATATTTTGTACATATACAGTTCAAGTCAAAATGAGTTGAAGAATAACCACTACCGATATAAACTATAAATGTAATGTTTCCTATATTAATAACACAAGAATTGGACATAAAAATATATAAATTTTTCTTATGACCATTTTCTCCTTCACAAAGTTACATGTCACACAGTGGAAGCTATCTTATTACAAAACACACACACAAACTGGAAGATCCACACATGGGCAAGGAAAGGAAATTTCGGGCCTCGGAGTTAATTCTGTGACTGCCCCCTTTTCAAAAATGTTTGGATACTTTTCAAAAATGTTGGGATACTTCACAAATGATAAAGGCAGCGAGTGATGTAGGCGCAATAGATCATAGAGTCGTTGGGGAAGGGTGGATTCTTCCCCACAAGATTTTGAAATCAGTTATTAAATGGAGTCTTCTGGCGGCTTTTAGGATAAAAAATCGCGTTATTTTTTGGCCGTCAAATTTACGTTTTTAGCAGCTTATTTCAAATTTCCAAGTTCATCAGTGAGTTTCCAATGACCCAGAGCTATAGCTATTGACTGCACAATTCTTGAAGTGATAACTTGGTTATGTCAAGTTGATTTAATAAAGTTATTATTTTAAGAATCATGCAGTCCAGAATAACAGCCATTGGTCAAATGCATAGCTTCATTCACGATACATCCCCCTTTTTAACTGTTGGCACAGGAGTCAGATCCTTGGGGGAGGGGGACTGGGTCAAACATGACCTGAATGTTTCAATTTTTAGTTGAGTTGTGACATCAAACCTGACTTTTAGTTTGATGAATGGTGGGCGAGCATTCGTAAACAATTGGTTTCCGGATGATAGCTTGATAATGATTTGACCTACGTTCATGAAACTTCATAGGAAGTTTGGCGTAGGTGAGAGGAAGAACCCTGTTAATTTTGGACTCGCTAGGTCAAAGGTCAGGGTCACAGTGATCTTGAACATAGTAAATCATAAACAATTGGTTTCCGGATAATAACTTCACTTGGTTCAACCCACATTCATGAAACTTCATATGTAGGTTGGCCTTCGTAATAGGAAGAACCCTATTTATTTTGGACTCACTAGGTCAAAGGTCAAGGTCACAGTGACCCTGAACATAGTGAATCAAAACAGTTGGTTTCCGGATGATAACTTGATAATGGTTCGACCCACGTTCATGAAATTTAATAGGTAGGTTGGCATTAGTGAGCAGAAGAACCCTATTTATTTTGGACTTGCTAGGTGAAAGGTCAAGGTCACAGTGCCCTTCAACATCTTAAATCATAAACAATTGGTTTCCTGATGATAACTTGATAATGGTTTGACCCACATTCATGAAACTTCATAGCTAGATTGACCTAGGTGAGTGGACCACCCCTATTTATTTTTGACTTGCTAGGTCAAAGGTCATGGTCACAGTAACTTTGATCATAATAAATCGTAAACTGTTGGTTTCCAAGTGATAATTTGATAATGGTTCCACCCACATTTATGAAACTTTATAGGTAGGTTTGTATTAGTGCAAGAAAGGGCCCTATTTATTTTGGAATCGCTAGGTCAAAGGTCCAGGTCACAGTGATCCTTCACAAAGTAAATTGTAAAATTGGTTTCCGGACGTTAAGTTGATAATGATTAAACCCACTTTTTTGCTGTCAGATCTTGACATTGGATCGGTGATCCTATCGACATTTTTTGTTTTGGTATGCCCTTTGAAAGACATACCAAACCAAAAAAATTAAAATACAGTCTTTCGGGTCATGTTTGGACTAGCGGGTGGGGGTGGGCAGACATAACCAAGAATCCTTGACTCCTGGGCCAACCAAGTTCCCCCCAAGTACCAGACTCTGCAGTTAATACCCTGGGCTCCCACCCTCTCCCCAGACCTGGATACATGACCAAAATGTGCATACATGGATATTGTATTACAGAACACACAGGGTGATTTTGTACTTGTCGCTAAGTAGGTGGATAGACAGACATTTCCAACACATTCTTACCAGTCTTGTAGAAAGTTTGGGTCTCAACAAACTAATTCCCTGAGGGAACCCTGGGAAGTGAAGCAGTGTCTGTTCACAGCGGTAAACAGGCTCTGTTTTACTGGTAAAATAGGACCCAGTCACCAATGCTTGGGAGGTGCAAACCCTCTCTAAAATGGGCAACATGGCTTATTAATGCTCACCCCTGGTCTTGAGTTGATACTCATGTTGTGGTCATGATTAGCCATTTTGGACTTGCTAGGTAAAAGGTCAAGGTCACAGTGCCCTTCAACATTTTAAATCATAAACAATTGGTTTCCTGATGATAACTTGATAATGGTTTGACCCACATTCGTGAAACTTCATAGGTAGATTTACCTAGGTGAGTGGACCACCCCTATTTATTTTTGACTTGCTAGGTCAAAGGTCATGGTCACAGTAACTTTGATCATGATAAATCGTAAACTATTGGTTTCCAAGTGATAATTTGATAATGGTTCCACCCACATTTATGAAACTTTATAGGTAGGTTTGTATCAGTGCAAGAAAGAGCCCTATTTATTTTGGAATCGCTAGGTCAAAGGTCCAGGATCACAGTGATCCTTCACAAAGTAAATTGTAAAATTGGTTTCCGGACGTTAAGTTGATATTGATTAAACCCACTTTTGTGCTGTCAGATCTTGACATTGGATCGGTGATCCTATCGACATGTTTTGTTTTGGTACGCCCTTTGAAAGATGTACCAAACCAAAAAAATTAAAATACAGTCTTTCGGGTCATGTTTGGACTAGGGGGTGGGGGTGGGCAGACATAACCAAGAATCCTTGACTCCTGGGCCAACCAAGTTCCCCCCAAGATCCAGACTCTGCAGTTGATACCCTGGGCTCCCACCCTCTCCCCGGACCCGGATACATGACCAAAATGTACATACATGGATATTGTATTATAGAACACACAGGGTGATTTTGTACTTGTCACTAAGTAGGTGGATAGACATACATTTCCAACACATTCTTGCCAGTCTTGTAGAAAGTTTGGGACTCAACAAACTAATTCCCTGCGGGAACCCTGGGAAGTGAAGCAGTGTCTGTTCATAGCGGGAAACAGGCTCTGTTTTTGTGTCGCCGCCCCACGAAGTGGGGAGCGACATATAGGGATTACTTTTGTTGTCTTGCATCGTCCGCGTCACACTTTCTCTTATCCGCCACTCCTCTTTAACCTATGAATGGATTTTGAAGAAACTTTCAGTGATTCTTTATCACATAATGGCATTGTGCACCTTCTATTTTATTTTTTGATCCAGTGTATTTTTTCCAGAGTTATGCCCCTTTTCCACTTAGAATTCTGTCTGAAACGCCAGGCGACACACGTCTTCCATGGAAGACTCACATCTAAGTACTGGTAAAATAGGACCCAGTCACCAATGCGTGGGAGGTGCAAACCCTCTCTAAAATGGGCAACATGGCTTATTAATGCTCACACCTGGTCTTGAGTTGATACTCATGTTGTGGTCATGATTAGCCATTGTGCACAAATATGTGAACTCAAACACCAATAAATAATAATAAGAACACCAAGTTAATCTGCAATTTATGGACCTCCAAATAACTAACTTATTAGTGTTCCTTAAACTGCAGATTTGCTTGGGGATTCACAGGTTTTTACCAGCTGTCGGGTATGGACAGTGATTGATGCCCATGTGCGTTGTTTTGCATAAGCAAAATTCCAGCCAGTGGACCTCCGAGTGGAATTCAGAAATCACTTTACTTACAGTACTAATCGAAATAAGTTTTAGAATAACCACTATAAACTACTCGTGTGCATCTTCAATTGCACTAATAACAAGAACCTTACATCATTTTCGGGAAAGCTTTCACAGAAACCTTTCCAGAAAATGATTTCTGGTTCTTGTGCTTTTGGTGTAATGGCAGTGGGCTACTTTGTTCATTGCGGTTTTGTTGCAACTTATTTTTATTCATACAGTATTTGTAGACTTGAACATATGCTTCTATCTTGTACCATGTATTTATACTCAAATGAAGTCTTTTTCAGACATTTCATCATTTGCTATTAAATAAATAATTGTTCATTTAGTGATTAGTTCAATTAAAAATTATTGGATTGTAGCCATAGCCACATTTCAATATTTCAGTATTATAAAACAAATTTAAAATAAGAAATTTTGTCTTGATGCAATAATCTACAATTGCAGTACTCTCATCACAAAAAGGCAGTACAATATATTGTATACTTTTTAAACCTTTACCCACAGATAACATTAAAACTAGAAATTTAATTTTAAATTTTTCAAACAACTTACACAAAAAGTCTCAAGCAAATTGAAATAAGTGACCCTCGGGGGAACAATCTTGTTCCCATGATAGATCACATTATGTGGTTTGTATAAAACTTTTTAAAAAATATTTTTACCTGCTAAATTCATGAATTATGTGTGTAGTTGTTGTCAATTTATTAGGTAAAGGGTTAGGCAGTGAAGTGTGTGGGGGCGCGGTGGCTCAGTTGGTAGAGGTGCAGGCTGCAAGCCGAGAGGTCCTCGGTTCGAATCCCACCTGCGGCACCCGCGTTGTGTCCTTGGGCAAGACACTTCACCCCGATTGCCTACATGGGGGCACGATGACGCTGTGTACTGAGGCGTACTGCACGTCGATGGTGCACATGTCTTCAACCAATCTAACCCTGCCTGTGCTGCAGTGCAGAGTTCAGAGTTACGATGTTGGAGAGCTGACAGCTGCTCGTCGTTGCTCGGTGGTTCTCTCCGGGTACTCTGGCTTCCTCCACCCGTAAAACTGTCACGGTCACGATTAGCCATTGTGCATAAGTATGTGAGCTTAAACACCAATAAATAAATAATAATAGTGAAGTGTGTGGATTATGGAGATTCTTATCGATCCATTTTCCAATGTTTGAGAAAAAAAAATTAACAGTAACAGAAGGGTAAATTCCCCCACCACTCATGGGTCGGGCTTTTTTGGCATATCAAAGCTACGAAGGAAAGTCAAAAAGTTTTGAGCCCAACATAAATAAAGCTGGCATATCGGTACAGAATATATTTATTTGTTGAAAAATATTTTTATAACACTGTATTTTTATTTCGTTTTGCTGATTGACGGTTAACTGTTGGGCTGTCTATGAAAAATACAAATAGAATTGAAACATGTGAAAAAATGCTTTCATGATAAGAAAAGCTTTGTACAGGGCACAAGTGTGCATATGAAGGATCTTGGAAAAAGCACCTTCCAAGTAACCTTCTTACATCTAGTCCTGTTCACACTTTCAAACATAGGAAATTACTACCTTAGTAGACTTTGGTGAAAGGCAACCACAGGACAGGAGAGGGGGGGGGGGGGGGGCAGGGATTGGCACAGAGAAGAGGGGAGGGATCATGAATAGTGTTGAAACGATTAGTGATTTTCAGGAATCGACTAGTCGCCAGCAGTAATCGATTACTAATCGACTAGTCGAAGCCCCCATATTATTGTTATCAAACAAGTGTACCGCCGTTCTTCCCTTGTTAAAACTAACAGTAATACTTGCAATGAAACAATGGCAAGTGAAGCTTTCAAAGTCCTCAAAACCTCTTTCAGTTTCAAGAGAGAATGAATGTTGGTGGCTTCTGTTTAAAATCATTTTTTCTCAATATAGTCACTGATATTTTAATAAAATAAATCATTATTCAGGGTTTTTTTTATATTATTCGTTCCATCCCATTGAATGTTAACAAACAAAAGGAAGTGCTCTTTACGCATACGTGATGTACATCCCTTCTCGAAAATTAAGCACAGTTAACGCCCACAGCAGTCATCGGCCTGTCAACAATTGTACACCGAACACTCCCACACAACTTCTCGTATTATGACTTAACCTCTTATCTGTCCATAATTATGCATACATCGAACACGTGGCGGTACATGCCTACTAATTTCCATATTGTCTGCTTTGAAAATCATCACCTGACCTGATTGGGTTTCCTCTTAACTCAGTTGCAGTTTGAGGAAAAGCTAATTACACTTTCAATTTCCCGGAAACTCGCACATTTCCAGGAATTTGTCCGCATGTATTTACAAAATGAAAATAAAAAGCACATGGATTTTGTAATTGGTTCTTTAGTGATAACAAATTGTTCCAAATACGAACTGGTATGTGTTCTTCCATAATTTCTCTTTGATGTTTCTGTAAGACATTTCGAACTTACCAGTACCTGGTGAACAAATTGATGTCCGTAGGTGGCCTAATTTCATGTCAACTTTGAGTCCTAATTTTCCTGCAGGCTGCTCCCTCGGGAATAAGCTCACCCATATATTTTTCCCTGTTTACTTTACGCACCCCTGGTCTTATTCAATCTCTGGTCAGTTGGCCAACTAGGGTTGTTATTCATGCAGTCGGAAACATCAAACGCTTTATTTCCGTGGGTTGTTTTTTGATTTCGGGAGTTTACTTGTGACGTTCGCAATAATGTTGGGTGAATTTAAGGGGATGGTGTATGGTTGGGGCAGATGTTCCGACTACTCGACTAGCAGATTTAGGGATCGACTAATTTAATAATTGCGTCGACATCGATTAGTCGGCTAATCGTTTCAACACTAGTCATGAAGGAGAGGGTAGCAGTGGGAGATTTTCAGTCAATACTTACTTTGTGATTTTTTAACCTGGTATAGATGCATCATTGACAACTAGGCTGGATTAATCGGGCATTAATGGAGGACCACAAGCTGAAAATATGAAGGGACAGCAGGAGGTGGTACGTAAATATTCTTAATTTTCTCCTCTTGCCAATGAAGTCTCTCTTCTTGACTCTGCAGTCTCCCTATTTTTTCTGGTGGGAGACATGTAGTATCCCTAAAATTCTCCACTAGGCTGGTCCCTGTTTCAACATAGTCTCCTTGTAATTCAATACACTGGTCTGCCAGTCATTGATGCCGCATCTGTAGAAGTCCATATCTTGGTCTTGTAGCCATGCCTCCACAGCAGCAGTAAGTTCCTCATCATCTTGAAATCTTTGACCACGTAAGTGTTTCAAATTTGGAAAGAGATGGTAGTCACTTGGGACCAGGTCTGGAGAATAAGGTGGGTGAGGCAGGATTTCAAAGCCACATTCTTGGACATCTGCCACGGCAGCATAACTGGTGTGAAGTGGTGCATTGTCCTGATGAAGAAGAACTCCATGTCTGATTTTGCAACTACGCTTCTTAATGGACTGTCGCACCTTCTGCTATAAGTTGGCATAATATTCACCCTTCATTGTTGTTCCATGTGACAGATAATCTATAAGAATAACCCCTTGACTATTCCGAAATATCGTGGCCATAACCTTGCAGATGGATCTAGAGGGTTTGAACTTCTTTGTTCTGGGAGAAATTGCATGTTTCCATTCCATTGATTCCTGTTTGCTCTCTGGGTAAGAGTAATGAATCCAGGTTTCATCACAGGTAACTAACCTAAAATGGAAGTCATCAGGATTTTGGTTATATCTTGTTAATATGGCATTACTGATGGTGACCCTCGATAGCTTCATATCCTCAGAAAGCTTTCTTGGAACCCATCTTGCACTCACCTTTGA
This sequence comes from Pictodentalium vernedei, assembly GCA_031216915.1. NCBI lineage: Eukaryota > Metazoa > Mollusca > Scaphopoda > Dentaliida > Dentaliidae > Pictodentalium > Pictodentalium vernedei. The sequence goes on from CM062292.1 coordinate 327,455,342, forward strand.
CATGCATAGATGTTCGTGAAGGATAGTGTCTATTAATCCATGTGATATGCCAGTTATCCCCTCTGATGCATGGAGTGTGATTCGGCGGTTATTCATCACAAGCTTGTACACCTTGTCAATAATTTTTTGTCTAGTGCTAGTTGTGGGACGATCTGAACAGGAGTCATCTTGCAGACTCTCTCTCCCACGTTGAAATTCCTTGACCCATCGCTTTATGGTGGCAGATGATGGGGACGCTGTCCCATAAACAGCTGTTAATCTTTTTTCAATACACTTGGCTGAATTGCCTTCCAGAACCAAAAAATGTTTTTGGACTGCTCTGTATTCAGTTTCCTCCATTGCTGCCATATCAAGTGGGGTACCACTGTTTGGATGTCGGTTGATGTCTAACTAGTAAAAGTATAAGTGCCAGTAAGTCACTCCTGGCCTCAGTATAAACTGTTGTTCAATATCCTATAGTTGATTTCAGAACCCTGATATTAAACTCGTGTTAGGCTCAAAATTATTTGTCATCCCCTCGTACGTCAACCAAAAAAATGAACTTTCCTGAAGTAATATTCTTTTTGAATTACATTTTGAATTTCTGTGCATTGGAAAATTTAATGCAATAGGAACTTGCTGCCTCTGCTTCTACACTGATAATACAATGACATATATTTGTGTTATTATACCCCCACTTTTGAAGAAAATGGGGGTATACTGGATTACATGTGTACGTCTGTCCATCCATCCATCCATCCATCCATCCATCCGTGTGCGAGTCTGTCCAAGAATTTCATAACTTGAGTAAATTATTATTATTTTTTCTTAATATTTGCTGGTCATAGGTATGCCCACACTAGTTATTATAAGCCCACTTTCGAAGAAAATGGGGGTATACTGGATTACATGCATCCGTCCGTCTGTGTGCATCCGTGTGTGAGTCCGTCCGAGAATATTAATAACTTAAGTAAATTATTATATTTTATAACATTTGTTGGTCATAGGTATGCCCACTCTAGTTATTTTTTTTTTAGTACTTGTTCACTTAGAAATTGTGTCCATCCGAGCCAAATTTTGTCTGTTCAGCCTGTATCTCAGGTATCGAATGTTCTTTTGCAATGAAATTTGCCATGAACACTGCTTATGGTGTAGGCTTTAACCCTTTACCCAGTGCAAACGATTTCAAAATTTCTTATTTTAAATATCATTTTAAAAAAATTTTCAAAATATTTCAACAAAACCATATCATGTGACCCCTCATTGGAACGAGCTCGATGAGCTCGTTCCAAAGAGGGGTCACATGATATGGTTTTGTTGAATGTTTTCCCCTGTGGGAACCCCGGGAAGTGAAACTGTGCTTGTTTACTGTGGTAAACAAGCTCTGTTTCACTGGTAAAATAGGACCCAGTCACTAATGCTTGGGGTGTGAGTCGTCTAAAATAGGCAACATGGGGTATAAACGATTCACTGACCTTGACTTTATCTCCATGTTGTGGTCATGATTAGCCATTGTGCAGAAGTATGTGACCCTAAACAACAATAAATAAATAAATAAATGTTGAATGTTTTTGAAAAATAGTATTATTTCAACTGCTGAATTTGCATATTAGGCAGGAGGATGTGGCCAGTTCGTTGGGTAAAGAGTTAAAAAAAGGATTCAACAATATTTCTCACATTCTCCTTTTTAGAGTTATCCCCCTTTTTTGACTTAGAAATTGTAGGAAATTTATTTGTCTGTTCAGCCTGTATCTCGGGTATGGATTATCGGATTTCAGTGAAATATGGCATGCTGTTTGCCTATGACAAAGGCTTCTGCCTCATTGGCTAAAACTTCCATACACCAAACAATTTACCATACCTTTTGACTTAGAAATTGTTGAAAACTTTCAAAGAAAGTAGGAGGGGGGTATACTGGATTGCTTCCGTCCATTTGTACATCCATCCGTCAGTCCATATATATATTCATAAATAATATTTGTTGGTCATAGGTATGCCCACACTAGGCGGTACACCATGTGGGGGTATGCACTGGATGAAAGTTCAGCTCTTGTTAGTATGGGAAACATTACATCTATAGTTTAGACCGGTAGTGGTTATTCTTCAACTCATTTTGACATGTACTGTATATGGACAAAATATTATTTTGACACACGGCACTGTTACTAGCAGACAATTTTCACCTTTTAGGGACCACGCCCCCTCCCCAACCTCTTCCAGCTAGAACATCTGTGTGTTATGGTTTGAAATATTTTTATTGATTAGTTGTTTGGATACTCAACAATTTTAATTTCTGTTGTTTGAGTGATCTATGTGCTGTTTTGTCAACAACAGAAAAACATTATGCCAAATCTGCCTTCACTTATGGGAAGAGCTTCATTGCAAAATTCATTTACGAAAAAATCAATATTATTTTGTTCTGACCATTAAATGGGATGTTGAAAGTATATTATTCTTTCTATCTTTATTAGTATTAAATCGAAAACGCACATTTTCTCATTTCAAGAGAAACATTTTGTTTGTTTCTGTTGCATGTATGAGAGTCTTGACAGATAGCCTGATCAAAGTGTTTACCCAAAGCAACCTCTGACCTTACATATCATTTAACGTCAAAGATGGCGAATTAGCAATGGGCTTATTGTGATGGTTGCATCATGAAGTACTACAGACTACCCTTTGAACATATTTTATTTATACATGTACCATGACTCAAGGCCAGTGACTTTTATCAGCCAGGAAATTGTGGTGATCTGATTGCAGATGGTAAATCCCATAGTATCTCTGCTCTGCAAATCCCTAAATATTCTGCTATTGAAAATGGCCAGATATCAGAGATTTAGTCAAACTAACGGTTTTTAACTGCCGGTTGTCATACTCGGCCGATGCCGCATAACTGGTGTCGATTCCGATTATATGTTCAACACTAACCTAAAGTAAGCAATAAATATAACTTTGATACTTTCAACTCTACAAGTTGGCTAAAGAAGAATGCAGAAGATTTTATTTCAACTCAGTAAATCAGCAACAAGCTTTCCCTTGCCATACCCACTAATAGTCTCCCTCTACTCTACCTCCATCCCTGCAGACAAATTAATTTCTTATCAACTACCATCCCTGCAGACAATTTAATTTCTTATCAACCTACCTTACAATTGTTTACTACAGGTTTGCACTACAGTGGAAGACCCTAACTCGGAAACTATACTCTCTCTTTTGATCTTTTCCAAGCGATTTGGGAAAGAAAAGTGGTGCAAATGCACCAAGAAAAAATAAGCCAAAACTGGGTCGATTGCTGCCAGCGCAGACCCAGTAGGGGACGCTCTTCTCTTAGTACAATTCCACGACTTCCGGAACCAGTGCGTAGGCAGTCACCAATGAATCATTCTTTTTTCATCCGTCCATGTGGTAGGACGTCCATTTTGCATATAGTTACAGTGATAATTCAACTCGTTGATAATGGTTTCCTGTGACTGGAATTATGGATCTGTGGATCATATAATAACAGGACTGTGTTTTATATATTTTCGTTATTATTTTCAACTGCATTTTCATTGTATTTTATATATTTTCTCTGTCGCGCAAGACTTTCGCATACCGTGTGGTTGGCCCATAAAAATTTTTAGATTGATAAATTTTATTATTATTATTGGAGTTAGGTGTCAATGGGGGACTATATGGACATGTTTTCTCCTCTCTGTTGAGGGCAGAATTTCTGTTTTTTGGGTTCCTATCGGCCTTCTGGGTTCAGTTGTGTTCCTCCCGATACTTTTTCTGCCTCCTTTCTCTCGTAGTTGGGGGTGTACTACTTTCTACATCTGTTGAGTTCACCTTTTTCTTCTACTGCTCTCACCTCTGTTATGTGTCCAGTATGGTTCCTTTAGGGCAATGCCTTTTGCCCTCACTTCTGGTACCTTCTTGTGGCCGTTCCTCCTGCACTCGTGGGGGGAGGGGGGGGGTGGGTAATGCTGTTCAGAGCCTCCCGACACGACCACATCTGGTGAGAGTTATACCCCCTCAGTGGGGGATGTGCAGTTTTTAACCATGGTGAATACTGCATGAGCTGTTGAGTTGTCTGGTGAAGAGATGCCTGGTTCCGGGACTATGGTCCCTCTTCAGTCGACATCTCGGGCTGTCACTAGGGTTGTGACTCCTCCTTTGGAGGCCGTGTTGTTCCGTCTGCAATGTCATCGGTCACCATTTCAGCCAGCCTTGGCTTATCCCTGCAGGGGTCTGCAGCGATGTCTGGTAGTGTGGTGGTGGGGTATCGGCCTCAGCCTACCCTGACTTCAACATGGCGAAGTCGGAAGTGGCTGCCGACTGAACCCCTGCTGTGGCCTCTCTGCCATTGAGCACAGCAGTTTTATCCCTGAAGGGGTCTGCAGAGATGTCTGGTAGTGTAGACACTGGGTATCAGTCTCAGCCTTCCCTCTGCGAAGTCAGAAGGGGCTGCCGGCCAAACCCTCTACTGTGGTCTCTCAGCCTTCGAGCACCGCAGTTTCCTTATTGGATTCCGATGTTCATGGTGGGGCCACCATGAGCTACGTGGCATTTCCGTCCACACACTCTGGTTCCATGGCTATTTTTTGCAGGACCAACGCCTTTTGTGCAGCCTGGACCCTCTTAGAGGTCCGCGGCAACTCTCCTGTGTTTCTGCTCTGTAGATCCTCGGGGTATGTCATTCCCCTATACACATCTGCCTTCAGATGTTTCGGCTGCAGCCCATCATTCCGCTTTGGGTGTATTTGAGAATCATGACCCTTCTCTGGTTAAAAGGGTCAGGAGTGAAGCCACTTGCCGGTTCGTTCCCACAACTAACCTGAGAACATGGGCAGTGAGCTTTGGGAGGCCCTCTTCTTGCTCACTCAGGTTCTGTCCAAGAGCCTTCCCATTGCTTCCAGCGAGGCTACGAGTGGTTTCCATCTGCCCCCTGAGGCGCCGCCTCCCGGGATTGGAAACAGACGGCTTTCTGATCCCCCTGGTGTGCCTACGCCATGGGAGGCATCGGCTGGTTTGCCCATGATGGGCTATGAGTCCAACATACCTGATGTCGAGAGCCATCAGTCTTCTGACTTGGGGGCAGCTCTTGACTTTGTGTTTGGGTTCCTTCCAGATCTCAAACCGTCAAACCAGCCGACAATGTCAGCCTGACTGCGATCATCGGTCGTGCGCCTACAGCCTGTGGAGCAACCTGCTCCTGGGCGCCTTCGACTATTCCTGTCCATCAGGTGGTTGAAGCATGTACAGCTTTGGACTCTAATCTGAGTTCCAAGGCTGTGAAGACGTTCTTCTTCACCAGGGTGGACACTTTTTTACCTCTGGCACGTTATCGTTACTACGATTCTGCCAATTCGTCAGTCTGCCAGACTGACGGTCTTGAATCAGGACTCCAACTCCCTTAGGCTTTCCAAACACAAGTCGGTCGTTATTCATATGGAGACTGTTGGGTGTTGAGTTTATCGAGAGAGATGCTGGACATGCTTTCCCTCTCATATCTCATCTCTGCTTTGCTGCTTATCTGCCCCCAGATAGCTTTGATGATGTACAGGCTCCTTTGTGTATGCTTCCAAGGTGCTCAGGCATCTTGCTCACACGCATGCCTATAACATGGCTAACTTGGAATTAGTTCGCAGCGACACTGTGCTGGACACAAGCCATTCCATTCCTGAGGGGCAGCACGCTGCTCTTCGATCTGCTTTTCGGTGGGTCCGCAACTATTCTATGGTTCCGTGGCGACGGTCTGGGATGATGCCCAATGTCATTCCATAGATCAGCTGCTGCTTTGTCAGCTTGATCAGCCTTCTATTGGAGGCAGGGGCCATCCAAACCCTAACAAGTGCCCTTTTGCTTCCTCCAAGGGCTGATCCTCCTGTTGCCGCTTCTAGTTACGAGGTAAGGGTAGGCGTCGGCAGAACGTTGCCTCGATTCCCAGGTTGAGGCATCCAACTCTGTCGAGAGTGCCTCTTCCAACACAAGTCCCTTTCGATGTTACACATTGGGAACTTTTGATCCTGGAGATAGGCAATCTCCTGTCAGAGAGGGTGATAAAGGTCATCAAGAACATTCATTCAGTGGGATTTTACTCCCACCTGTACTTGGTGTCGAAGAAAGACGGCCGACCCCGACCAGTTATCAATCAGAGTATCCTGAACGAGTCTCTTATTGCTCCTTAGTTCAGCATGGAGACTTTCAGGTCGGTTCGCTGCTCCATTTCAACATGGAAACTTTCAGGTTGGTTCGCCGCTCCATTCCCCAGGGAGTTTTTGCTTCCAGCATCGACCCGCGAGACACTTATTTTCACGTTCCGATTCATCGGACATCGCGAAACAGGCCTCGAAATAACAAGATTTTGATAAACCTTCCAGCAGGTTGCCTCATTTGACAATGGTTAACCTGTTGATCGGTTACCTAGATTTTTTTCATAAACCTGTTGGTTAACCATTGCATTAAAAATATTAATACTGACAAAGCTTCTGACATACCCAACTACACTTCCTCCCAAATTAGTTTGGCTTTTGGGACCCAAGCCAGGCACAGTACAAAATGGAATAAGCACGTAAATTAGTCGGCATTGCTGAATAAAAGACGATTCCATAATGTGTTCGAAAATTTTTCTCATGGATTGGTAGCGTAAAAAGGGGTGGAATGCAAATAATTACCAACAGCTCATTTGATTTTCAATATGTCTCCTTTTTATTGTATCAAAGACTTATTTTCAACTTCACACAGTGCAAGAGTTAATACCCCACGTGCGGTAAATGTATTAACAAAGCAGTTAGCTCCCTTTAGCTGTAACAGACAATCGTCTTTCTCAGAATCAAAACAAATTAATTGTTTCGAGAGCCAGAAGGCGCTGTGAGTTGGTACTGCAGATCTTCAGTACCGCAAATACAAAAGGTTTATACCCCAACAAGTACAGACACAGTAATGATTGAAACACGCTGTATGATAACCACATTAAAGAGCACTTTATTCTCGTTTTGTTCACTGCAGTGCTTCTTTTAAATGAGTGGGAGGAAAAATGCTTCTCATCCCGTAACAACTAATTTCGCCGGCCATCGACGCGATTTTTAGCTCAACTTTGGCGAAGCCAAATTTGAGGTATTGCCATGGCCCGTCGTCCATATGTCTGTATATCCATCTGTCTGTCTGTCCATCGCACCATACACACAGCTCGGGCTAGAGGCCGTATTTATGAACCAATCTTTACGAAACTTCTAGGAACCTTTGTTATCACCATGAGACGACAACGGGTGTTTTGGGGTCCAGTCCAAAATTTAAGACGGCCACAGGCTGCCATTTTGTAACAAAATTAGATGCAATCAAATTTTTGCACAGAACTTCCATATGAAAGCGCTGATTTGAATAATTTTCTGTGTGAATGTTTAGTACCATGGGATACATCACATATAATACGGGTTTTTTCCTCGTGCATAAGACTTAACTTTGATCTATTTTATGTTACTTTCAGCACTGTAACTGCAAATGCCTTATTTTTGAACCGATCTTTACGAAACTTCTTGGCCACCTTTGTTATCACCTTGGAACGAGAACGAGTGTTTCTGGGTTCGGTCCAAAATTCAAGATGGCTGCCAGTGGCCATTTTGTACCAAAATTAGGTTCAATCAGTTTTTTGTACATAACTTCTATACAGCTCAGGCTAGAGGCCATATTTATGAACCTATCTTTACGAAACTTCTTGGGTACCTTTGTTATCACGGTGGGACGGGAACAAGTGTTTTTGGGTGCGGTCCAAAATTCAACCTTTTTGTACCAAAATTAGTGCAATCAGTTTTTTGTACAGAACTTCTGTATGAAAGTTCTGATTTGAATACATTTTTGTAGGAATGTTTAGTGACATGGAATACATCACATGTAATACATGTTTTTTTTCGCATGCAGAAATTATGCAAATTAGATGAACTTTGATTTGTTCATTGCTTCTTATGCACAGTAAATGCATGTGTCAATACGGCTTGGGCTAGAATCTGCATTTATGGACTGATCTTCACGAAACTTCTTGGGGTACCTTTTTTATCACCTTGTGACAGGAACGAGTGTTTTTGGGTGCCTTTGTTATCACTGTGCTATGAGAACAAATATTTTGGGGTTCAGTCAGATCCACTCTGGGACTCAAAGATTTCTTTTCTAGTTTAGCATTTAACTGTCGCCCACCTTTACAATACTTTACCTACACATTTGTTACAGGCTACAGTCTGCATTTATGTACAGACCATTACAATACTTTACATGTACCTTTGTTATCAGGTCATTACCTGGATGTTTGTCATTGCTGTGTCACATACTATACATGTACATGTCTTAAACAAGTTGAGCTACAGTGTCATTGACACTTTCATTGGTTAGCCGCTCAAGCGTTCGCCTGAAAACAAATCTGCGTAACCGATGGGCGAACGGTACGAGCGTTTGCCTCTTATTTAAGGCCTGGTGAAAGTATCTCGGGTTCGCCTTTCTGGGGCGAGTTTACCAGTTAGAGGCCATGCTTTTTGGCCTCAACCTGGCTCCTTGGGCCTTCACCCGCGTGATGACGCATGTGTTAGCCTTACGTTGCACACAGTCCAGGGTGACTACTTCGGCATATCTAGACGATATCCTCCAGAGGCATTCCAATGCTGCCTTTCTGGAGTCGGATGTCGACACACTGTTGAGCCTGCTCTCGTCGCTAGGGTTCAGAGTCAACAAGGAGAACTTGGACCTGGTCCCTTCTCCATCAATTTGTCATCTAGGGATGGGCTTCCGTACTCAGCTGAATACGGTGGCGGTTTCCTGGGCAAGGGCTGTGATTCTCTCAGCTTTTGCCCTGACTCTGTCCCAGTCCACATCCACAACATCTCGGAGTCTTACCCGGCTGCTTGGTCTCTGCAGTTCGGTGACGGATCTCATTTCTCTAGGTCGGCTACAGGTCAGACCTCTCCAACACTTTCTGCTCGGTCGTTGGAGGCCGATTGTCGATCCTCTAGATCTGGTGCTTCAGTTACCGGAGTCTCTTCCTCGTCACCTTCTCCCCTGACAGATGATCAGTGGATTATGCAGGGAGTTCCGTTGGACTTCCCCACATTTGATCACGTTCTGACGGCACTCGCCGGCAATCTCGGATGGGGTGTGATGTTGGATCCTCTAGGTCTTTCCCTTCATGGGTCATGGGACCAGGATCAAGCAGCTCTTCACGTCAGCCAGAAGGAGCTTCTTGCTATTCTTCTGAAATTTCCGGCAGTGGTTCCCCACTTTTCGAATCGCCAGGTCCTTCTGTTGTTTGACAATTCAACAGTGGTTGCTTACATTCGGAACCAGGGTGGCACACACTCTGTTCCCATGTAGGAGTGGCTCAGGATCTTCTACTGCTCGCTTAGGATGTCAACGCCGGAGTGGTGGTTTGTCACATTCCTGTTCGTCGGACCCTGACTCCCTGACCCGACGGGGCAGGTTCTTTTCCACCGAGTGGATGCTCCACAGTGCGGTTGTCCAGTTGCTTTGTGATCTCTGGAGTCATTCCCACATCGATCTCTTTGCGACTTGTTGGAACCATCAGGTGGACACTTTTGTGTCCCTGTGTTCAGATCTTCTGGCTTTTGCCGTGGACGCTCTGTCACTCGATTGGAACGGTCTTGCCTTCCCGCCGCTTCCGATTCTGCCACATGTTCTAACCAAGATACGAATGTGAAGTTTTCGAATCATTTTGATCGCTCCCCTGTCACCTCAGTGGGTGTGGATCAATTTGCTCCACTCTCTGTTGGCTACGGTTCCGGCACGTCTCCCTCTACATCGCAACCCTCTTTGCCAAGGTCACCTGAGAAGGTCTCATGTTGACTCGACTTCATTATGCCTTCGCGCATATCTTTTGTCAGGTCCTGTCTCCGTAGTAGAGGTTTTTCGAGACGAGCAGTAGAGTGCTTTTCTTCTTCAATTAGGTACTCCACTGGTTTAATCTATGTGGCTAAGTGGAAGGTCTTCTGTCGATGGTGTGCGAATCACTGTAGATTATGCCATTCCTTCGATCACACAGATTGCGGAGTTCCTGGTATATCTGTTTGATTCTCAGGGTCTCCAGCCTGTTACCATCAAAGGGTACAGGTCCATGCTTCGGAGACCTATTCATATGTGGGACAGTGTTGTATCGGCACTAATCCATACCTCTCCAAACTTGTTCAGTACTTTTCCTTGAAAAGGCCTAGGACTTGGCAGCTCACCCCAAGATGGAATCTTTCTTGGGGGCTGTTTTGCTTTGAGGTGGCAGGGGGGTATTCGAACCTTTATCCGAGGTGGATATGCATTTTCTCACAAACAAGATGGCATTTCTGATGGCTTTTGCCTCAGCCAGAGCCAGACGGGTTAGTGAGCTTCACGCCCTGTTGGTTGACCCTCCTTTTTTCAGGAGCTCTCCCAACAATGTTATGTTTACCACTGATTGCTCCTTTCTGGCCAAGAATCAGATACCAGAAACTACTCCGCCTCCTATCTGTATCGGGGCTCATCCTTCTGTTGAGGGTAACCACCCTTTGCTCTGTCCAGTTCATGCAATTTGCATTTATCTCAATCGGATGCAGTTCATTAGGAAAGGCAGGAAACAATTTTTTTTTCTGTCTCTTATTCCTGGTCGGCAGAAGATCTCTCCTCACTCCATTTCTCGATGGATTTGTCTTGCTATTCGCATGGCGTACGCTCGTCAAGCGACTGGCGATTGTCTTACCAATCGTGTTTTCTGCCAACAAGGTGTGTGCATTGTCTACCTCTTGGGCTTATACTAACTCTGTCATGTTGTCAGAGGTTATGCTGGCAGCCTTTTGGAGAAATTCTACTTTCTCTGTCGATCTGCGTCAGTTGCAGGAGCAGGCAGAGGACCTGTGTACTATGGGCCCTCTTTCTTCTGCTCAGGCTGTTGTCTACCCTAGCCATTCGGCTTCTTACAGGGTCAGTTCCAGGTCTGTGCTGTTACTGCCCTTTCTGTCTGTGTGTCGCACAGAACCATACCCCTCATCTAATGTTTGTGATGCTATGGTTTGATAGGCCTAGGGACCTCTACCTCTGTCCACGGTTCTAGTGCATTGGGTTTTGTGGGGGTTGGTTATGTGATTCCCTCCATGCTTTTGTCTATTCAGCCTGTAGTAAACAATTATAAGGTAGGTTGATAAGAAATTTAAATTTTATAGTAAATTTCCTTTCTTCTTATAACTACTGCAATTGTTTACATGGAGGCCCTCCTGTTCTCTTATTTGGGTCAGAATCCTCCCTCCCCGCTGATCACATAACTCCTATGTTGACGCACTCAAAAGAATGATTCATTGGTGACTGCCTATGCACTGGTTCCGGAAATCGTGGAATTGTACTAAGAGAAAAGTGACCCCTACTGGGTCTGCGTCTGTAGCACTCGACCCAGTTTTGGCTTATTTTTTCTTGGTGCTTTTGCACCACTTTTCTTTCCCAAATCAAAATATAGAGTATATTTTCCAAGTTAGGGTCTTCCACTGTAGTGCAAGCCTGTAGTAAACAATTGCGGTAGGTATAATAAGAAAGGAAATTTACTGTAAAATATAACTGCTCAGTTTGAAAATTATGTGGACAGTGCAGACAATTGTTAGGTTAAGATAACTGGTAGAGTGCTAAAAAAATGGTGATTTGTGATGCAAATATTTTTTTCAAGGGTGCCATGCTACAAGCAAAAGGAACCCCACTGTAGAAAGATTTTGTTGTGCCGCGACTTGAAAAGTTGAAGGTATCTAGTGGAGACCCCTGTTCGTCCGTCCATACCATCATTTTCCCATGTATCTCAGCCACTGCCACACCAATTTGAATGATATTTGTTGTTTCTGATAGAGTATCATGGGGGAACGATACCTGTGTAGTGTGAGTTTCTTCCACATATTGTTTTCCAGAGTTATGGCCGTTTTTCACTCTTTCATCTAAGAACATTTTTTGCGGGTCGTGGGGATTGACACTTGCTTTGTCTTACCCCTTTTGTTCATAACTATTTTATTAGAGTTCATTGGAGAGTGCCTCTTGGCACTCTTCAACAAATGGTAATAAAATAATCTTGTTTGAACTTTTTTTGTGTTTCCCCTACTGAGCAAACGAGGTAATGAATACAGAGTATTCAGGGGTGCCTTGAACGTGGGTTTCTAGCCCTCAATCAGTTAATGAAGGGAATGCAGCCGTTTACCAGCAAAAAAATATGCTGGCAGCTTGCCTGCCAAAAGTTTAGATACCAGTAATAGAATGCCAGTAGTTGTTGAAGTAGAAGGCTTGTTTAATCGGACATCTTAAACCTGTTGTACACTCCTTTTCTTTGCAGTAAGAAAAATAGAAAATAACAGAGAAACATAAATGATGTTTGGATTTGAAGAAGAGTACAAAATACAGTGAGTATTCTTAACCATTTACTTACTTTATCCTGAAAGCGCCTTCCTTTATAAGGTACTAGCGGGTGATACCCGGCGTTGCATGGGAGAAGATGGTTATATCAGCCGTTTTCGAAATAGGTCAACGTCACCAACTTCAAGGTCAAGGTCACCCTGCACGGGCACCCCGATAAAGTCAAAATGATCGATGGGATGATATACCCCCACATATGAAATTTTAGCACGATCGGCACAGCCGTTTTTGAAATAAAAGGTCATGGTCACCAATTTCAAGGTCAAGGTCATCCCACACTGGCACGGCACCCATCCCATGTTACTCGCAGGGACGAATTACCCCGTGTACAAAATTTGAGAACGATCGGTCGAGAAACAGAGGAGTTCACCCGGAACAAAGATAGAGATATAGATACAGACATTCGCATTTATATATTCGATTTCTCATTTTCATCTCACCTGGGTAAATTTCCAGGGTAATGGTACTGATCACTTTCTGTCTGTCCATCCTTAACTTTGTTATTGAATTCTCAGAAGCGACTAGACTGACTAGAACAAAATTTGGCATATATGTTCCATATCACATGTCTTCCCTCCAGGCAGAGGCAACTGTGCTGTGTCCTCGAGCAAGGCACCTGATTGTCAACATGGGGCCACAGTAGCACTCTGTACTAAGGTTTACTGCACGTTGATGGTGCACTGACCTTTACCTGCAGCAAACTCAACTTGTGTCAGGTTGGTAAGTTTGAGAGTCATGTTCCCTACAGGTACAGGTACTCTGGGAAAATTGTCCCAATTTTGAAAAAAAATCTTCTCAGGATCCAATAGATGATATGAATTGGATGTTTGGTATTCAGCTTCTTTTTGACGAATCTTCTTAAGTTTGTTCAAGGGAAGTTTGATGGGCAATATTTATAGTTGCAAGAGTATTGGCCCCACACAAAACTCAGTTAAAAGCAGTCAGTGGCGGCCCAAGATTGTCTGAGGCCCTCCGGACATACTTAAGCATGGGGTCCCATATATGCCGAAGGCATATCCAAAGGCCTCAGGCCTGAGTTGATGTGGGTTATAGGAGGGAGTGTCCCTTTCCTATTGGTGGGGATCTGGAACAGTAGCAGAGATATGGAGTGTCTATGAGGTCCAGCTCTACAACCCACCCCCACCCCCCCCACCCCCCAATTCACACCTACTTCAGAAAAAGTCACCAATCAATCACATGTTACAACCGCGTTGAGGTAAAATCACTGATACACTATTTGTTGTTGTCATAGTTGAAGCACAAACATGACTCCGAAGTCAATATGGGCCATTGTCATGGTTTGAAAACCGATCATGTTTGTGTAAGTGGTTTTTAGCTTAACTTGACAAAGTCAAGATAAGCTATTGCCATCACGGTTGCGGAAGTCTGTTAGTCTGTTCACATTTTCCTTTAGCACAGACTACACCCCGTAGTTCTTGTCTGATCATCACAAAATTTCATATGCAGGTTTGGGGTCATGTCTAGATGAGAACGTCCCCTTTTGGTTGTGATCGGTCAACCGGTATGGCTGCCCAAGCCCAAAAACCATTAGCACAGTCTACAGGTCATATTTATGGAGGCATTTCATTGTAACTTGGTAGGATGCCTCTGTGTAATGCCTAGATGAGAGCGTCCCCTTTTGGTCATGATCTGTCAACCGTGATGGCTGCCCAAGCCCGAAACCAAAAACTTTTAGCATAGTCTGCAGGTCATATTTCATATGGAGGGATTTCATTGTAACTTGGTAGGATGACTCCGTATGATGTCTAGAAGAGAACTTCCCCATTTGGTCACGATCTGTCAACCGTGACGACTGCCGGAGCCCAAAACCTAAAAACCTTTAGCACAGGTTTTTTCTACAGGTCATATTTATGGAAGGATTTCATTGTAACTTGGTAGTTTGACTTCATATAACGTCTAGATGAGAACGTCCCCTTTGGACGTGATTGGGCAACTGTGATGGCTTCAGGGGCCCGAAAACCCTTTAGTACAGTCTACAGGTCATATTTATGAAGGGATTTCATTGTAACTTGATAGGATGACTCCAAATAATGTCTAGGTGAGAACGTCCCCGTTTGGTCGCTATCATTCAGCCTTGATGGCTGCCCGAGCTAAAAAATCTTTAGCATAGTCTCTAGGTTGTATTTATGGAAGGATTTCATTGTAACTTGGTAGGTTGACTCCATATAATGCCTAGATGATGACATCCCCTTTTGGTCGTGATTGGTCAAATGTGATGGCTACAGGGGCCCGAAGCCCGAAAACCTTCTGCACAGTGTACAGGTCATATTTATGAAGGGATTTCATTGTAACTTCGTAGGATCACTCCAGATGATGCCCAGATGATAATTCCCCTTTTGGTTGCGATCATTCAACCATGATGGCTTCCCGAGCCCAAAAACCTCTAGCACAGTCTACAGGTCATATTTATGAAGGGATTTCATTGTAACTTGGTAGGTTGACTTCATATAATGTTAACTTATTACATCCACGTGTTGGGGACCGAGGAAGCTACAGCCTATGCAACGCTGATCATTTTACCATGTATCAATCCCAAACAGAACATTTTAAAAGATCCTTCTTGCCATCCATGGTAGTGGCTTGGAACAATTTACCTCAATATGTGTCGATCAGCTGAAACTGTAAATGAGTTTAAAACTAAAATTAAGCTATTAAAATTAAATCCTGTCGTGAAATCTCCGCTTTATTTCTCCTCCGGAACAAGGAAACTGAACATTCTACATTGTAGGTTAAGGAATGGTTGTAGCGAACTGAACGGTGATAAATATACAAATTATATATCTGATACTTCCAGGTGTAGTTGTGGACACGTACTTGAAAACAGTTTTCATTACTTCTTTGAATGTCCTCACTACGTAGTCCAGCGTGAAATCCTCTTTAGACGA
This sequence comes from Pictodentalium vernedei, assembly GCA_031216915.1. Lineage (NCBI taxonomy): Eukaryota > Metazoa > Mollusca > Scaphopoda > Dentaliida > Dentaliidae > Pictodentalium > Pictodentalium vernedei. The sequence goes on from CM062292.1 coordinate 327,470,611, forward strand.
CTTTCTCAATTTAACATTACCTCCACAGATGATGTTCTTTTTGGAAAACCTAATTTATCACAAAATGAAAACAATCTGATTTTTATGTTAGTACAGTCCTTTATTTCAGGTAGCAATCGTTTAAGTTAACTCTCAACCATACCCCTTTTTGGTGTGCCTTCTCTCCCACATCAAGTTAAGGCTCGATGATGACTTGTGATGGCCGCATCCGTACGATAAGGACACAACACTCAACTATCCTCTGCTTTCTTTTGCTTTATACCATCTTATCCCATACCTGCATGTCGTGTCTTTCACTTCTCTCCAGCTACTATGAATTGGTTTGAAGCATGTTTATTGTATTGTAGATATAAAATGTTTTTTTTTTTTTGTTTTTTTTTTTTTGTTAGGTTTGTTCTCGCATATTTTTGTTAGCTGCCATTGAATGTTTTAGGAGAGGAACTTATATAAGTTTAATAATTTGTGTTCCAATCCTTTTGTCAGTTTTCAATCTAATGACAATAAAATATGTTTAAACTAAACTATAATGTTTAGATGAGAACATTGCCTTTTAGATGTGATTGGTCAACTGAAACCTTTAGCACAGTCTACAGGTCATATTTATGAAGGGATTTCATTGTAACTTGGTAGGATGACTCCAAATAATGTCTAGATGAGAATGTCCTCTTTTGGTTGCGATCATTCAATCATGATGGCTGCCCAAGCCCGAAGCCCAAAAACCTTTAGCACAGTCTACAAGTCATATTTATGAAGGGATTTCATTGTAACTTGGTAGATTGACTTTATAAAATGACCAGTTGAGAACGTCCCCTTTTGAACATGATTGGGCAACCGTGACGACTACCCGAGCCCAAAACCCGAAAACCTTCAGCACAGTCTACAAGTCATATTTATGGAGGGATTTCATTGTAACTTAATAGGATGACTCCAAATAATGTTTAGATGAGAATGTCCCCCTTTCGTCACGATCATTCAGCCTTGATGGCTGTCCGAGCCCAAAAACCTGTAGTATAGTCTATAGGTTGTAATAATAGAAGGATTTTATTGTTAACTTGTTAGGTTGACTCCATCTAATGCCTAGATGATGACATCCCCTTTTGGTTGTGATTGGTCAACTGTGACAGCTACAGGGGCCCGAAGCCTGAAAACTTTAGCACAGTGTACAGGTCATATTTATGAAGGGATTTCATTGTAACTTCGTAGGATCACTCCAGATGATGCCCAGATGAGAATTCCTCTTTTGGTTATGATCATTCTACCACGATGGCTGCCCGAGGCTGAAGCCTGAAGCCCGAAACCTTTAGCACAGTCTACAGGTCATATTTATGAAAGGATTTTATTGTAACTTGGTAGGTTTACTTCATATAATGTCTAGATGAGAATATCCCCTATTGGTTGTGATCATTCAACCATGATGGCTGCCCGAGCCCGAAGCCTGAAAACCTTTAGCACAATCTACAGGTCATATTTATGAAGGGATTTCATTTTAGCTTGGTATGTTGACTTCATATAATGTCTAGATGAGAACATCCCCTTTTGGATGCGATTGGGCAACTGTGATGGCTACAGGGGCCCGAAGCCCCAAAACCTTTAGCACAGTCTAAAGGTCATATTTATTAAGGGATTTCATTGTACCTTGGTAGGATGACTCAAAATAATGTCTAGATGATAACATCCCCTGTTGGTCGCAATCATTCAGCCTTGATGGCTGCCCAAGCCCAAAAATGTTTAGCATAGTCTATAGGTCACATTTATGGAAGGATTTCATTGTAACTTGTCAGGTTGACTCCATCCATCCAAACTTATTTTGGTTTCCGTACGGTAACTTGAGTAATCTTTTTCACATTTGATATGTAAGTCATTTATAAGAGAGATTGAGTTAAAAGACTGGCAAGGAGATATTTGTTTAGAGTCACTGACAACATATCTGACATTTGGTGCCTGGGTAACTTGTGGCTATAATTCTAAAGCTTTGCATATTTATGAAACTTCAAACAATCGCCAATTATTTTACCTAAGTAAGATATCTTCTTGTGAGAACGAAACAAGCATTACCATGTCTGTCCACACCACAATTTACCTGTCTTCCTGATAAAGAAAATTATCTCCAGTTGGAAGCAAATGTTACCCAGAGTCACTCTCAGAGAACTACATTACAACTATGGCATGTCGCACATTGCCCCCTGAATATTGCCCAGGCCCTCTTATTTGAGAATCCCAGCACCACCAATGATCTGGGGGCCTCCCCAGGAAAGTTCTAAAAAGTTCAAGGCTCTGAGAGCGAATCTGTGGGCTTTTTGGCTTCAAATTCAAAAATTGGACATATAGGCCTAGGTCACACAGCACATGTTGCGTGGCTTGTAAGTGAAGCTAGGCACACATGTTTGCAGTTGCGGCAACAAATCTAGGGTCTTAAGGTCAGATGATTCATTTCTACCGGAATGTGTTTGTGGAAGCTAAAATTAATATAGGAACACATTGGCAATAGCACATGTATGCGGTTGCATATGAAATAAATTCTGTCACTGAGAATCCCATTGGCATCGGACTGTAAATGCCTGTATTGGCATTCAAACGATGAGACCCGTAGACTCATAAAAAATGATTCCATATATGGCCGTCTTCTTTCTTCTTCTTCCTCTTTTTCAGTTTTCTTTTCGTATTTCTTTACAAATTTCTTCTTCTTTTGCGCCAATTACTTTTCCATTTCACCTCCTTTTGGGGCCCTTTCAGGCCCGGGGCTCCCTGGACCCACCCCAGACCACACCCAATGGTTGACTGCTTCTGTCAGCAATGATGGATTGATTTTAACAAAATTTAGTAGGTGATACCATTGGGTACAAACAAATGCTCCCTGTTTTCCAAACTTCATGGAACAGAGAATTGTAACCAGTAGATTTGAATCAGAGAAAATTGCAGTCAGAGATCTCATAGGCTATAGTATAGCAGAAATGCTAATTTTCAGGTTTTTCCCCAATTTCAGGCTTTTTGGTATCACCATCTTAACCCTTTACCTAACATGAAAAGCAGACGACACTTGCAAAAAAAATTGTTGAATAACTAATTTTTTTCATTTTTTGTCTCAAAAACATAGGTTATGACCCCTCGTTGGAACGAGCTCGATGAGCTCGTTCCAACGAGGGGTCATAACCTATGTTTTTGAAACAAAAAATATTTTGAAAATTAATTGGCGATTTTTTAGAATAGCGCTGGCCGGTTTTGGCCGTTACGTTGGGTAAAGGGTTAAAAGAAAAAATATTAATTATACACCCCTCCCGCCCCCCCCCTCCTTTTTATAAAAGGTGTGGGGGGGATATATAGTCATCACTTTGTCCGTTCAACCGTCCATCTGTCACACTTGTTTCCAGGCAATAACTTTTGTTCTGTTGGTCGCACAGTACCCATACTTCACAGATTGGCTGCTTGCAGTGAGATGATGATTGGGATTGCTTTTGGGATCTGTAGGTGAAAGGTGAAGGTCACTTACTATAAATAAATTTTTGGTTTCGCAATAACTTTAGTTTTCTTTTGTGTACGAAGCTTTTACTTCATATTATGATTGCACTTGAGGTGTCGATCGATGGAATTGCATTTGCGGTCAATAGGTCAAAGGTCAAGATCGCTGTTACTATAAATAGATTTTTTTGTTTTCTTGCAATATCTTTAGTTTTCTTTTGTGTATGAAGCTATAACTTCACATTTTAATTGCATTTGAGGGGTCATCCATTGGGATTGAATTTGGGGGCAAAGGTCACTGTCACTGTTACTATAAATAGATTTTTGATTTCTGGGGAAAAACTTAAGTTTTCTTGTGTGTACAAAGCTATAACATCATTTTGTGATTGCATTTGAGGTGTCGATCATTGGGATTGCATTTGGGGTCAGTAGGTAAGAGGTTTTTTTATAACCTCTTCCCCATGTGAGACATTTTGAACATTAAGTTTTTACCATGTCATGTCGAATGCCTTTGTCATGAGTATTCTAACAGTGCAATAATCTGCCTTCCAAAAGATCCTAATTCATCAGATTTCACATACCACAACATACCTTGAACAGACAGGACAGAGAATCTTCACAAAAATCTATTCAACATGGAGGAGCAAAATTAGTTTACGATGATTACCCAGATTAGTCAACATGGGTTTATCTGAACCACACTGATCAGATAGATCATCAAAGATTCACCAGTCTAACTTATCCACTCTAAACAGGTACACTCAAATATGAGAGACATATTCCTGCTCTTCATACTACAGTGGAGCCCACTTAATTGAATCTCTCTTAATTGTATATCCCTGTTAATTGAGTATAATTTCCAAACACAAAACCATTTGCCATACCTTCTGTACAGATTTGACCTGTTAATTTCATATACATTAAAGAGTATGCTCCTGTTAATTGAATAAATGAAGCTGTGATATATCAAGAAATTACCCTGACAATCACCAAAGTCCCCTTGTTTATAAATATATTTTGCTTCAGTAAATCAAATACTGGTATTTAATCTAATAGGTCTGGTTTGACAAAACTCGATTACTAAAAAAGTCGACTAGTCAGCACCTTCATTACCGAGATCATTGTTAGGTATAAGCGCCAGACATACTATACTCTGATTGACCATAACTAACAGTAAAGTAGGCAGAATCCTATTTTTCAGAAAACAGGCAAAATATGTTATTCATTTTAACCCACCTCACGAAAATTTACAATTCCGGCACTTGCTTCTGTATTTGTTTAAAGGTTTACTTTCACTTTTGCACTCATGTTCAATCCAGTTTGTTAAATTATATGCCTGTATTGGCCAGGTCTTAAAATAACCGGGTTCGCATCGCATTTTGCGATATAGATTGCCTGTTTAGCGACGCAATTCATAATTTGGAATTGCATTTTGCGAACAACGTTAAATATTGTCAAATTCATTCAATTAACGATGTATCACCAAAGATTTATTCGGCTTCCGTTATAGCTACGAGAACTTACTATCAAGTAAAAAAAAAAAACACTTATCTATGACCTATCTTCATGAATATGAATTACCTGAACAAGCCTATTTAACATAATTCTTTCCTAATATGGCGATGTGAGTGAAAATAATACAGGAATTCAGCCAATTAAATAGTGTATTTTATTCTGGCGCCAAATGATTTATATCCACATCATCTGATTGGAAGTCTTCAGTCACATGCTACATTCTCTGTCATTCGGTGAAATTTATAATCTTTTTAGCCCGACTGTTTACAGAGAGGGCTATAGTAATGACTTTTGTCCGTCCGTCCGTCCGTCTGTTAACTTTCAGAGTTTTGGTTAAAGTTTGTGGTTAAAGTTTTTTTACTGAAGGTTCAAATGGTTTTTTTTTTTTTCTTTTCCTGTTCAGTTGACATTTGGAGTTTTGGTTAAAGTTTGTGGTTAAAGTTTTTTATTCAACCTTCAAGTACAGGCTATACCCAGTAGTTCTTGTCTGATCATCACAAAATTTCATATGCAGGTTTTATCATGTGTACATGAGAATGTCCCCTTTTGGTCGTGATCGGTCAACCGGTATGGTTGCCCGAGCCCAAAACCCGAAAACCATTAACACAGTCTACAGGTCATATTTATGAAGGGATTTCATTGCAACTTCATAGAATGCCTCTGTATAATGCCTAGATGAGAACGTCTATGTTTGGGCATGATCTGTCAACTGTGATGGCTGCCCAAGCCCGAAACCCAAAAACTTTTAGCACAGTCTGCAGATCATGTTTAATATGGATGGATTTCATTGTAACTTGATACGATGACTCTGTATGATGCCTAGATGACAATTTCCCCATTTGGCCTTGATTTATCAACCGTGACGACTGCCCGAGCCCAAAACCCAAAAAACCTTCAGCACAGTCTACAGGTCATATTTATGGAGGGATTTCATTGTAACTTGATAGGTTGACTACATATAATGTCTACATGAGAAAGTCCCCTTTTGGACGTGATTGGGCAACTGTGATGGCTACAGGTGCCCGAAGCCCGAAAACTTTCAGCACAGTCTACAGGTCATATTTATGAAGGGATTTCATTGTAACTTTGTAGGGTCAATCCACATGATACCCAGATGAGAATGTCCCCTTTTGGTTATGATCATTCAACCATGATGGCTGCCCGAGCCTGAAGCCCGAAAACCTTTAGCACAGTCTCCACGTCATATTTATGAAGGGATTTCATTGTAACTTGATAAGCTGACTTCATACAATGTCTAGATGAGAACATCCCCTTTTGGGCAACTGTGATGGCAACAGGGCCCGAAGCCCGAAAACATTTAGCACAGTCTACAGGTCATATTTATGGAGGGATTTCATTGTAACTTGATAGGTTGACTTCATACAATGTCTAGATGAGAACATCCCGTTTTGGGCAACTGTGATGGCAACAGAGGCCCGAAGCCCGAAAATCTTTAGAATATTCCACAGGCCAAAATTATAAAGGGATTTCATTGTAGCTTGGTAGGATGACTCCATGTTTGTGGTTAAAAACCCAGACAAACACCACCCCGCCCCTAACCCCCCCCCCCCCCCCCCCCCTCAATTAGGCTTTTTTTATCCTTTTTTTTCTCCAATGTGCATTTTGAACTATTTACAGTCACAACATGTGGAACCTTTTTTTTTTAAACTTATATACCCCCCCATCTCCCCCCCCCCCCCCACCCCACCCCGGGGGCCAATTAGACACTTTTTTTTTCTTTTGTCAAAAATACTGGTTTACAGTTTTGTTTAAAAACCCAGACAAACACCACCGCGCCCACCCTCCCCAAATTGGGCATTTTTTTTTTTCATTTCCTCCAATATGCATTTTGAACTATTTACAGTCACTACATGCAGAACCTTTTTTTCCTTTTGTCAAAAATGCTTTTTTACAGTTTTGGTTAAAGTTTGTGGTTAAAAATCTAGACAGAAATTATCATCACCCCTCCCGCCTCCCCTCCCCCCCCCCCCCCCAATTAGGCATTTTTTCTTTTTTCTTTCCTCGAATATGCATTTTGAACTATTTACAGTCACTACATGCGGACCCTTTTTTTAACCACATGTAACCCTCCACCCCCCCCTCCCCACCCCCTAGGGGTGGGGCAATTAGGCACCTTTTTTTTTTCGTCAGAAATGCTTTTTTACAGTTTTGGTTGAAGTTTGTGGTAACCACAAAAACCCAGACAAACACCACCCCACCCCCACACCCCCACCCCGTGGTGCCAGTTAGGTATTTTTTTTTCTCTGCTTAAAATGCATTCTCAAGTATTTAGACTGACCACGTGGAAAAAAAAATGGACTCCCCCTGACACACCCCCACTCCTCACCCAGGGCCATTCATGCAATATTTTTTCTTTGGTACAAAATGCATTTTTAGCCTGACTGTTTATAGTCCGGGCTATAGTCATGACTTTCGTCTGTGCGTCTGTCGGTCCATCCATCTGTCTGTAAACAATTGGTTGCCGACTGATAACTCCAGTTTGGATTATTTGATTTCAACCAAAGTTGATATGTGTATTTTCCAGCTAGTAATACAGGCCAGGTTTGAATATAGGTTCCACAACTCCCCTCCCCCCCCCCCCCCCCCCCAACTCCCCGTGTCACTTAGGCAATTATTCCCAAAATGCATTTTGAAGGTTTGGGAGTTATTACATGCAAAAAAGAAAATTGACTCGTATAGCCCAACATTGCTTTATGTACTGCATCTTTAATCCTTTACCTAACACAAGTTGAAGCCAACAGTACAAATTATGTTTCTGAAACATCAGATTTTTAGCTCAACTTTGGCGAAGCCAAATTTGAGCTTATGCCATGGCCCGCCTGTCCGTCAACAATTGGATACGGCTCGGGCTAGAGGCCGTATTTATGAACCGATCTTTACGAAACTTCTTGGGTACCTTTGTTATGACCGTGGGACGAGAACGAGTGTTTTGGGGTTTGGTCCGAAATTCAAAATGGCTGCCAGCCGCCATTTTGTAACGACGATGCAGAAATCTATTTTTTGTACAGAACTTCCATATGAAAGCTATGATTTGAATAATTTTTTGTATGAATGTTTAGTACCATGGGATACATCACATATAATACGGGTTTTTTTCTCGTGCGTAAATTATGCAAATTAGACTAACTTTGATGTTTTTTGGTGTTACTTTCAGCACTGTAAGTGCAAATGCCAATACGGCTTGGGCTGGAGGCCGTATTTATGAACCGATCTTTACGAAATTCCTTGGGTACATTTGTTATCAACGTGGGACGAGAACGAGTGCTTTTGGGTCCGGTCCGAAATTCAAGATGGCCGATGGCAGCCATTTTGTACAAAATTTGGTGCAATCAGATTTTTGCACAGAACTTCCATATGAAAGCGCTGATTTGAATAATTTTTTGGGTGAATGTTTAGTACCATGGGATACATCACATATAATACGGGTTTTTTTCCCGTGCAGAAATTATGCAAATTAGATGAACTTCGATTTTTTCAGTGCTACTTACACACAGTAAGTACACATGTCAATACTTTTTTTTTGCACAGAACTTCCATATGAAAGTGCTGATTTGAATAATTTTTTGTGTGAATGTTCAGTACCATGGGATACATCACATACAATACAGGTTTTTTTCTCGTGCAGAAGTTATGCAAATTAGATGAACTTTTTCAGTGCTACTTACATGCAGTAAGTACACATGTCAATACGGCTCGGGCTAGAGTCTGTATTTATGAACCGATCTTCACGAAACGTCTTGGGTACCTTTGTTATCACCTTGGGACGAGAACAAGTGTTTCTGGGTGCGGTCCAAAATTCAAGATGGCTGCCAGTGGCCATTTTGTACCGAAATTAGGTCTAATCAGTTTTTTGTGCACAACTTCTATATACGGCTCAGGCTAGAGGCTGTATTTATGAACCGATCTTTACGAAACTTCTTGGGTACCTTTGTTATCACCGTGGGATGAGAACGAGTGTTTTTGGGTGTGGTCCAAAATTCAAGATGGCCACCAGCCACAGGGAATACCGGATACTGCTATTAGAGATTATAGGATGAAGTTGTGATTAAAAAACACATACCTTTAACTTTAGTTGTTTTTTATTTGGCGATGGCTTGCCTTTATAGATTTAACCGTGGTCCCATATCCGGCGCTGTGGTCTGTATTAAATGTTCCAGATTTCGTGCGGCGTATTGTAATACCAATCCACTCTTATACAGTGAGGCAATGTTGCCATGAGGCGGTGTGTTGCCGGCATGGCTCGCCCTTGGGGGGTCCGGGATTGAGTCAATGACGGTCTTAATGTGCACGTCCTGGTATTCATTGTAGTCACCATCTTTCTACCATGCCACGACAAGAACTGCACAACTTACAAGGCACTACCCACACAAAGATGGTTCACCGGCTCGACCACCAAGAACAGACATAAAGGGCCGAACCGAGCCAATTGCCTTAGCAAGAATTGTGTTTACCTCATTACGTGCGCCACATGCCACAAACAATATGTGGGTGAAACGAAAAGACATTTCAAAATCCGAATAAGGGAACATTTTTCGGATATATCACATAAAAGGGACACTCCGGTGGCTTTCCACTTCAATCAACCGGACCACAATATCCGTGATGTAAAATATCGGATTATTCAGGTACTCCCTACCGATCCCGAGGCACCACACAGCCACACGAAAAGACATGCTGCTGAAATTAAGTGGATTTTTACACTTAGAACGCTAATACCACTCGGCCTGAACAGAAAGGATTTCTAGTATTCTAGAAATTCATTTATTTATTTTTAGAATTTATTAAAGTTAACCACCGTTTCAAAACAAAAAAAATGTATTGGAGACAGTTCGTCCATATCGAAATTGCTTGCGGTTACGCTCTGTTCCACTGAAAAATTGGCTGCATTGAAATTCGCCCCGCAATTTGCATTGAATGTTTTTCTTTGAAAACTTGTGAAGTTTGTTGGAAGGGGGTTAAATGTAATAAGGCTACAATAGAAATCACAGGTATTTGGATGGATAAGAATGGCAGACCTTCAAAGCACAAATCGCACGTGTCAGTGAAAGATGGTTGGCAGAAATTGTCAGTTTTCTGAACAGTGTATTATTACCCAGCGCAGCTGGGAAGGGAGACAACTGAAATGTTTTGTCATTTACCAAAGAAATTAATTAACTCAAATTGTTAATAACGCTTAATTTATGAAGGATATCGAAAACTTTTTTAACTACGCTTTTCAACTCAGGGTATTCAGAAACCATGAATGACCCAGCTTCTTATATGAACTTGAAATTTATTTTAAACACTTTAAATATTTTTTTAAAAAGAATATACCTTCTGTTACAGAGAAGAACACTCTCACCATGGGTCATACTAAATTTCAAATCCACACCGTTGAGGCAAATACAAAATCAACTGCACGGTAACCTTAGTCATCACTGTTAGGCAAAGAGTTAGGGGGTATTCAGAAACCATGAACGACACAGTTTTTTGTGGGGTGGGGTGGGAGGGGGGGGGGGGGGGGGGATTTTAACCTACATTCTGTTATGTAACCATCTAACTTAGTTTTGTGTGTGTTTGTATGTTTGGATAACTTTTATTTATTTTTTTTCCCCACAATTGTGTCCTCTATGTTCATTTATTTTGTCACGATGTCATATACGTTTTATGTTTTTTTTTCTGATTTCTCCTTCATGTCCACTGACTTCTCCCTCCTGGGTCCTGACTTCTCCCTAAAGTCTCTGAAGGGAGAAGTCACTTCTCCCTAAAATCAGCTGCCAGGCTGACCCCTGCCGCCAAAGTGACAGGAAACTCAAAATGCACAATTTGGATTCCATTTCTGAAGAGAAACAGAGGTGAACCACATGGTCTGTGACGCTTCGCACGAAATGACATAAAGCCTAAAAATAACTCTTGAACTGCCCTCTGTGAATTGAACATTTCAAAATAGTAGGGGTAATTTTCTAAGAAATGAATATCAATATATCCTCTTCTTTATTTGTTATGAAAGTTTTTGATCTCATAAATATTCTCCACAACTAAGAAATATATCTGGCATTTATCATACATTCAAGCATGGGCGCAGATCAGAGGTGGGTGGGGGATGACATGTCAACAAAACTTCAAATCAGATCATTTTTTTTGTTAAGGTTTAGGTCAAGTCGGAAAAATCTACGGAAATGCAGTAGTTCTTTCAGTTGTTAGGTCCACTTTCACACAATCGGCTCGTGATTGCATGTCTAATGATGTGATGTGGTTACTCCACTGGTTAGTACGGGTTGGATGGTGTCTGCTATAGTCAGTGACCAAAATGGAGACCCAGTCATGCACAGTGCCCATTCTTATATACTCTACGGTTGTCAGGGAAAGAGCCCTTGTCAGCTGGGTCGTTATAGCTATACTTATTCGGCCTTTGTGTCATAGCAAGTTTTCTGATTATGACAGGCTTCACCCATTTTTTTTTCCCTTGCTCTATCATGAATTTTTTCCATTTTAAATTTTTTAATTTTCTATGTAATCACATAATTCATGATCAATTCCCTCCTCACATATTGGGTTTCCATAAATTAAATCTGGTGATATAGCCTCTCGACCCAACATCATTGAACATAGACTAAATTTAGTGCTTTCATGCACTGGGGATCTATATGTTGACATGACTAACAGTAAATGTTCATCCCAATCTCTTTGGTTCTTTGCTACAACTTTACGTAACATGTCCTCAATAGTCCTGTTCAGTCTTTCGACCAAATCACCACTTTTAGGGTCTTGTACAGAGTTGGCCAAAAATTTGTGGCTCCAATTGTCTACCTTGGTCCGAATGTATTTGTCTTGGTACTCAATATCTACAAATAAACTGGTCCAATAACAATGTAGTTATACTCTCACAAAATGAAGTTTGGGGGTATATAGGAGGCAACTTGTCCGTTGGTCTGTTGTCGTCGGCGGTCCATTTCACATGGAAACTTGTGAAGCGAACTATTTCCACAGTTTTAGCCACATTTTCATGAAACTTCACAAAAATGATCAACATGATGGGGGGAAGTGCGTGACATAATTTTTTTCCAGCTTGGTTTCAAGATGGGTGACTGGTGGCTATATTGGATTTTGCAAAATACTTGTGGAGCAAACTACTTACACAGTTTTTGCTGCATTTTCATGAAATTGATCAACATGATGAGGAGCTGTGCTTGGCATAAATTTTTCACGATTGGATTCAAGATGACTGAGTGTCCATATTGGATTTTGCAAAATACTTGTGGAGCAAACTACTTCCACAGTTTTAGTCGCATTTTCATGAAACTCCACCAAAATGATCAACATGATAAGGGGAAGTGCATGACATAAATTTTTTCAGGTCTAATTCAAGATGGCCGACTGGTAGTCATATCTGATTTTGCAAAATACTTGTGGAGCGAGCTATAGAAATGATCGACATGATGAGAAGCAGTGCATGACATAATTGTTTTTCCAATCAAATTCAAGATTGCAGAATGGTGGCCACATGGGATTTTTTTTAAATTGAATGCCTCTTTTCAGTCACACACACTAGGCGGTATGCCATGGTGGGGATATATCAGCCGACAGACCATCTCTGGTTACTGTTTTGGCTTCCTGATTAGCCATCACATAGGCCTCTGGCCATCGCGTAAAATAGGCTGACACAACTAATATATACTTTTTTCCCTTTACTGCCTCTGGTAAAGGTCCAAAGATGTCAAGGGATATTCTCTCTAATGGTGCATCTACAATATATTTTTTCATGACAGCTCTTGGAGGCTTTTGAGGGGTGTTTCCTGGACTGACACTCCTGTCACTTCAATACAAAACTTTGAACACTACTATGGACTAGCCAATAAAATCTCTCACAAACTCTTGCTGCAGTTCGTGTAACTCCCATGTGGCCAACCATTGGTTCACTATATAAGAACTTCAAAACCTCAGTCCTCCAACTCTTTGGGCGAACTAACTGCCAGGTCTTACGGTCAAATTTCTCATCGATCCATTCTCTATATAAAATGCCATCAGTGATACTAATTCATGCCCAACAACCCTTTAATTCCTCTGATAAATGGGATACCTCCTACCACTTAAGTTGACTATTATATTCTTGCCACTTCATTACTTGAGGTATGGTAGTATCATTTAATTGAATTTCGCGTATTTCCTCCTTTGCCTTGGAATTAATCCAATTAGAATATTGTTTGTCACTGGTTGTATGACCTTTTATCTCTAAATGGGATTCATTTCCTCTTTGGGGAATTGTATTGTCTCTTTCCCAGCGCTCTACATCGTGTGAGTGCATGTACATCATGTGTTTTATTGCTAACAACTTGTGTTTCTGAAGAATTATTTGCAGCTTTTATTTCTTTCTTATTGCATTGCTGATATGACACACATGGGCATTGAGATAGCCCATCTTCATTGAATGTTGTTTTCCTGCATGATGCTGAATTTTAAAATTATCTGTTTCTAAAATTTCCAACCATCTGACTAGCTGTCCTTTCGGATTTTTACATGGCCGCTCATATGAGCGGGACCATATTAAGGTATGGCATTGTCCATCCTTCCATCCATCCATCTGTCCACTGGCTTTTGTTTGTGCATGCGATAACTTGAAAACTATACATCCAACAGATACGGTTTCCTTATGGTTGCTTAGTCATGACTAGAAGATGGTCCTTTTCGATAACCAGCATTCTGGCATATCCATTATTGCCACCATGGTAGCCATCTTGGATTTTCAGGGACTTTCGATTGTCCACGCGATAATTCGAAATCTAGAGATCCAACAGATACTGCTATTTTATGGTTGATTAAGCATGACTAGAGGATGGTTCCGTTCAATATGGCTGCCATGGCAGATATCTTGGATTTCCAGGGACTTTTGATTGTCCACACGATAACTTGAAAACTATAGATACAACAGATACTGGTTTTTTTTTATGATTCATTAAGCATGACTAGAGAATGGTTCCTTTCAATAACCAGCATTCTGGCACATTCAATATGGCTGCCATGGCAACCATCTTGTATTTTCAAGGGCGTTTGATTGTCCATGTGATACTCCAACAGATACTGTTTTTTTATGCTTGATTAGTCATGACTAAAGGATGGTTCATTTCGATAACCAGCATCAATGTCCATCCGTCCGTTAACTTTTGTTTGTCCAGCCGATAACTTGAAAACAATACATCCAACAGATACTGTTTTTTATGGTTGATTAGTCATGACTAGAGGATGATTCCTTTCGGTGACCAGCATTCTGGCATGTCCAATATGGCTGCTATGGCAACCTTCTGGGAGTTTTGGTGACTTTTGATTCTCCACACAATAACTTGAAAACAATTTATTCAACTTAATAGGTCTTAAGCATGGAGTGTACAATTATTTTTGAGGGAATTATTGACCTTTTGTTCAACTAAAAATTTCTTCACAAGCACAATTTCTTCAAAGGCAGCCGTATATTGATCCACCGCCTGGCAGTGCACTTGTTAGCTCACCTGACTGAAGGTCAGTCAAGCTACAGTGATCACTCACCATCTGTCGTCCATGAACATGGTGTTTGCGTCTTCTCCTCCAAAACTGCTGAACCAATTTAATTGAAATTTGAGATATTAGTTTGTTATGACATCACATTTTGTTTCTGTTCAAATCAAGTTGCCTCGCCCCTCGATAGGGCCATGCCCAAAAAGTGTGCTGAAATCTTAAAAATCTTCTCATGAACCAGCTGTAGCAGAGACTTGATATTTGGTGTGCAGCTTCCTTTTGAGGTATCGACTCGGATTTTTTCAAGAGAAGTTAGAGGAGCTATATTTGCCTTCATTATGGGCGGGGCAAGAATTTTTGCCCCACCCAAAATTTCTTTTTTCCAAATTGTGAGGCTGATTTGAACCAAATTTAATATGAGAGCTTATTGGGTCATATGTATTTAATTTATGCCCCCCCCCAAAAAAATGTTTCCTGTCGCCCCATGGGAACTGCAGGAGCTAAAAATAGAAAATATTTAAAACGCCCATATCTCCAAAACTACACAGCACTGAGAATTATTATATAGTGTGAAGCTTCTTTAGGACCAACAAAATGGAATGGTAAAAAAAAAACTGCTTGGTTTTTATCATGGGGTACTTCAGGACTTTGAAAAAGTGCCGGGTCAGCATTTTTTAAGACTGTGGTAATGGAAAAAACATTTAAGACTACTCTTCTCACAAACCACTGCTCCAAAAGATTTCAAAATTCACATATAACATCTTTGGAAGTTTGTTTCACAGGTTTATTAAAATCAAATCCCTGGGTCCATATTTGGTCTATCTAACGGAGCCCAGATGTTTAAATTAGTGCAGTATGAGGAATATTCTTTAAAAATCTTCTTCTGATCCGCCTATTAGAATCTTTTGATATTTGGTATGCAACATCCTTAGGGGGTGAGATTCAAGTTAGTTGAAGCCAAGTCCCTGAGTTCATATTTGGGCTCACTGTGGGAGCCCGAATTATAACTTAGTTCAATGTGAAGAATATTCTTCAAAAATCTTCACATCCACCAGGTAGAAACCATTAATATTTGGTATACAGCTTCCTTACGGATGTGAGATTCAAGTTTGTTCAAGCCAAGTTCCTGGGTTCATATTTGGGCTTGAATTATTACTTAGTTCAATATGAGGAATATACATTAAAAATCTTTTTTTTTAAGATCCACCGGTCAGAATCTTTGGTATAAGTTTTTCTTAGGAGGGACAGATGCAACTTGTTGAAATCAATTCCCTGTGTTGATATTTAGGTTACCATGTCATGTGAGCACCCTCAGGCCCCCCCTGGGGCCTCTTGTTAAATTGTTTAATCCAATTTAGTGCTCCATGATCTGTTCTTACTAGAAATGTGGTCCCATATTAATAATGGTGTAAATGCTTGACTGTATCAACTACTGTCAGTAATTCCTGTCTTGTTATACAGTACTTTCTTTCGCTTTTTGACAGTGTTCTGCTGTGATAGGCAATAACTTACTCTCGTTCCTCAGACTGTTGTGATAGTACCGCCCCTATACCTACACCACTCGCATCTGTATCTAGGATAAAAGTTTTGGAAATGTCTGGATAGGCTAATATAGAACTTGATACAAGGACTAATTTCAGTCCATCAAATGCTTTTTGACATTCAATGGACCACTTGAATGGTACATTCAGTTCAGTGAGCTTAGTGGTTTCGCTCGAGTCGAAAAGTTCTTGATTAATCTCAAATAATAAGAGCAGGCTCCTACTGAAGTTCTAATCTGTTTTGCATTTGTAGGTGATGGCCAGCTTTGTACTGCTTCTATCCCTTTTTCAGATGTAATATGGCCAAGAAATGCAACCTTGTTCTGAAGTAAATGACATTTCTTCGGTGAAATTTTCATTCCTGCTTCATTTATTCTTCTTAGCACTTCAGCCAGTCTTTCCATATGAGACTCAAAATCATTTGAAAATATTATGATGTCAATATACAGTAGAAGTGTCTGCCACAGGAGACCATGTAGGATATATTTGATGAGACGCTGGAACGTTGTCGGCCTATTCATTAAACCATATGACGGAGGCTCAGTTGTAGACTGTTGGGACTTAAAGGCACTTTATCCCGATCGCCAGCATGGGGGCACAATGATGTCCTGTGCTAAGGCGTATTGCACGTCGATGGTGCACATGTTTTCAACCACTGTAAACCTGCTTGAGCAGAACTTGAACAGAGAGTTAGAATATTGAGGAATGGACAGTTGCTCATCGATGCTTGATAGTTCTCTTCGGGTACTCAGGCTTCCTCCACCTGTAAAACTCAGTCATGATTAGCCATCGTGCATAAGTATGTGACCTTAAACACTAATAAATAAATAAATAAATAAATAAATAAATAAATAAATAAACCATATGGCATGAATCTGTTTATACAGAATCTGTGGTTCCTCCTGAACATTAAGGACTCTCAGTGGTATCATATCATTTTTCGAATCAGTTAGGCTTTTAGCTAGCAATAACCCTTTCTCTTTGAAGATATTTTCTTTTTAACAGTTTCCCATATTGAAAAATGAACTTTGTCAGGTTCAACTGACATTCTGTACAGATATGCCATCCGCAACTCTTCTTAAACCATTGAAAAGATTTCATTGAAACTTTCAGACATTCTTTTACATACATTGAAGATGTGCACCAACTCC
Organism: Pictodentalium vernedei; assembly: GCA_031216915.1. Lineage (NCBI taxonomy): Eukaryota > Metazoa > Mollusca > Scaphopoda > Dentaliida > Dentaliidae > Pictodentalium > Pictodentalium vernedei. The sequence goes on from CM062292.1 coordinate 327,487,763, forward strand.
TATTTTCTTTTCAGATATTTTAATTTTTAGGGTTTCCCAAACTGAAAAATGAACTTTGTCAAATTCAATTGACATTCTGCACAGATCTGCTATCCGCAACACCTCCTAAACCATCGAACAGATTTCATTGCAACTTTCAGACATTCTTTTCCATACATTGCAGATGTGCACCTTCTATTTTCTTTTCGAATATTTTTATATTTACAGTTCCCCATATTCAAAAATGTTCTTTGTCAATTCAGGTTTTAGTAGGGAGGGGTATAGATCTGCTATCCGCTACTCCTCTTAAACCATTGAACAAACTCCATTGAAACTTGCAGACCTTCTTTTACACACATTGAAGATGTGCGCCTCCTATTTTTCTTTCAGATGTTTTCATATTTCGATGTCCATCCGTCTGTCCATCTGTTACTTTAGGGATGTACACATCTGCTATCCGCAACTCCTCTTAAACCATTGAATGGATTCCATTGAAACTTTCAGTCATTCTTTTACATACATTGAAGATGTGCACCTCCTATATTCTGTTCAGGTATTTTCATATTTACAGTTCCCCATATTCAAAATGATCTTTGTCAATTCGGGTTTTAGTAGGGAGGGGTATAGATCTGCTATCCGCTACTCCTCTTAAACCATTGAACAAACTCCATTGGAACTCTCAGACATTCTTTTTCATACACTGAAGATGTGCACCTCCTATTTTTCTTTCAGATATTTTCATATTCTGACATACGGCTGTCCGTCCGTTATGCTATAGGGGTATTATGTTTGGGGGGGGGGGGGGGGGGGGGGTACGTACACACATCTGCTATCTGCAACTCCTCTCAAATCAGTGAACGGATTTCATTGAAACTCTCAGACATTCTTTTACATACACCTACACTACATTGCACCTCCTATTTTGTTTTCAGATATTTTCCTTTTTATACACATCTGCTATCTGCAACTCCTCTCAAATCAGTGAATGGATTTCATTGAAACTCTCAGACATTCTTTTACATACACCTACACTACATTGCACCTCCTATTTTGTTTTCAGATATTTTCTTTTTTACAGTTTTTCATATTGAAAAATGAACTTTGTCAAATTCAATTGACATTCTGTACAGATCTGCTATCCGTAACTCCTCTTAAACCATTGAACAGATTTCATTGAAACTTTCAGACCTTCTTTTACATGTATTGAAGATGTGCACCTTCTGTTTTGTTTTCAGATATTTTAATTTTAGGGTTTCTCATATTTAAAAATGGGCTTTGTCAATTCAAGCTTGTGTGTGTGTGTGTGTGTGTGTGTGTGTGTGTGGGAGGGGGGGGGGGGGGTTGACATTTGCTATCCACGACCTCTTTTAAACAAGTGAATGGATTTCAATGAAACCTTCAAACATTGGTGTCAGTGTTTGTGCTCTCTTCATTAAACACACTTTTACTGCTGTAAATGTTCTTGGTGGGAGTGGGTGGTATCATTTTGTGAGCAGTGCTCACAGTTTTTCCAGTTTCTATTAAAATCACACGGTATAGCAATGCAAGTTGACTTTCCAACTGGCAGGGTATACATTCCCCATTAAGGGTCAATGTGGATTTTCCTACATCACTCTCACAATCATATTTTTGCAAGAAGTCATATCCAATCATTACTGGCTTTTCAAATTCTGGACATGAAAACAATCTATTTTGTATGTTATGTTAAATGTAGCTTTTCCACTAAGTTTTCATCTACCGTTCACAGGTTTCCACTTTGTTCTTCAATGATTCACCCTCACTGCCCACGTGGGGGCACGGTGGCACTGTGTACTAAGGCGTGCTGCTTGTCGATGGCGCACTTGTCTTCAACCAATGCTAACCCTGCTTGTGTGGAGTTAGTATGTTGGGGAGTTGACAATTGCTTGCCGTTGCTCAGTGGTTCTCTCTGGGTACTCCGGCTTCCTCCATCCGTAAAACTGTCAAGGTCATGATTAGCCATTGTGCAGAAGTTTGTGACCTTAAACACCAATAAATAAATAAATAAATGTTCTTCAATGACAGGTCTTTTATTCTCATTAATTCTCCAATAAACGCCACTATTTATTACAGGTATGGAAGCTCAAGTATCTATCAAGCAGTTTAGTTTATTAGTCTGTGTGAAACACGCATACTATTGTTTTTGTACGGTTTCTTTTTTTTTTTATTAATCTTCTTCTCATCACTTTTTTGTCCGCAAGATAACTCGAAAACGAATTGCCCAATCTCGTTGATTTTTGGCATACTGACAGAGTCACAAGCTCTTGGCACCTGACGTTTTTCAGATTCCTGGGGCATTAGGGGTCTCCATGGGGGTGTTTTGAAAGTGGGTTATGCCCATATCTCAGGTGTGGTATGACCTATGGACCTGGGACCAACACCAAATGAGTCGACTCTTGATGGAGGTTCAAAATTTGGGTAAAGGTCACAGAGGTCACCTAGGGGTCATTGAGTGCATTTTTCAGAATTGCTGGAAATCACATTTTTTGACACCCAAAAGCATTCCTGAAGTCCATACATAATTTTTACATAAAAAAGTGGGCGTGGCCAAAATTTATGAAAGTGGGTCATGCTCATATTTAAAAATTGTGTGATGAATAGACCTGGGACTAACACCAAATGAGACGACACTCGATAGAGGTTCAAAATATGGGTCAAGGTCACGGAGGTCATCTAGGGGTCATTGAGTGCATTTCTCAAATTGATTGGAATCACATTTTTGAACCCCCTTAACGCATTCCATTGCATTGACAAAGTCAGGATAAGCTATTGCCATCACGTGTGCGGAAGTCTGTGAGTCTGTGAATCTGTGATTCTGTTCACATTTTCCTTTAGCCTGCTACACCCCATAGTTCTTGTCTGATCGTCATGTGCAGGTTTGGGGTCACGTCTAGATGAGAACGTCCCCTTTTGGTCGTGATCGGTCAACTGGTATGGCCGCCCGAGCCCAAAACCCGAAAACCATTAGCACAGTATACAGGTCATATTTATGAAGGTATTTCATTGTAACTTGGTAGGATTCCTCTGTATGATGCCTAGATGAGAATGTCCCCTTTCGGTCATGATCTGTCAACCGTGATGGCTGCCCAAGCCTGAAACCCAAAAACTTTTAGCACAGTCTGCAGGTCATATTTAATATGGAGGGATTTCATTGTAACTTGGTGGGATGACTCCATAAAATGTCTAGATAAGAACTTCCCCATCTGTCAACCGTGACAACTGCCCGAGCCCCAAACCTGAAAACACAGTCTACAGGTCATATTTATGGAGGGATTTCATTGTAACTTGGTAGGTTGACTTCATATAATGTCTAGATGAGAACGTCCTCTACTGGACGTGATTGGGCAACTGTGATGGCTACAGTGGCCCGAAGCCCAAAAACCTTGAGCACAGTCTACAGGTCATATTTATGAAGTGATTTCATTGTAACTTGGTAGGATGACTCCAAATAATGTCTAGATGAGAACATCCCCTTTTGGTTGATGGCTGGCCGAGCCCAAAACCAAAAAACCTTTAGCATGGAAGGATTTCATTGTAACTTGTTAGGTTGACTCCATATAATGCCTAGATGATGACCTCCCCTTTTGGTCATGATTGGTCAACTGTGATGGCTTCAGGGGCCTGAAGCCCGAAAACCTTGAGCACAGTCTACAGGTCATATTTATGAAGGGATTTCATTGTAACTTCATAGGATCACTCCGGATGAAGCCCAGATGACGTCTCCTTTTGGTCGCGATCATTCAACCATAACGACTTCCCGAGCCCAAAACCCGAATAACTTTAGTACAGACTACAGGTCGTATTTTGAAGGAATTTTATTGTAACTTAGTAGAATAATGTTGAGATGAGGGCGTCCCCTTTTAGTTGTAATCGGTCAACTGTCATGGCTACACAGGCCTGAAGCCCGAAAACCTTTAGCACAGTCTGCAGGCCATATTTATGAAGGGATTTCAATGTAACTTGATATGATGACTCGTTTGTGAATAATTCCACTGTAACTTGGTAACTTTTGTTGATATACGTTAGTGTGAGGGCCACATACATTAACTGTGAGGTCATATTAACCCACCCCTCAGCTCTTTAGTACAATGTACACCACATATTATTTTTATTAAAAACATAGCATACAGTGAACAGAAATTAACATATTCCCAATTATCACAATTCTTGTCTTATTTCATAATCCTTTCATAAACATTGAACATTATCCTTTTCATCAAACATAACACACAGACAAGTTAAGCTACAGTGTCATTGAAACTTTCATTTTTAAAGTGCTTTATGCTCATACTTCAGGCTTGGCTTGGTACGGCCTATAGACATAAAACCTACACTGAATGAGTTGAAACTTGCTGGAGTTTCAAAACGTGGTCCATCTCAATGCAGTCAATGCAGGTGATTAAGTGCATATTTTTCAGAACCTTTGGGAATTGCATTTTATAACAACTAATGCAATTCTGAAGATTATGCATGTATCTCATCATTCAAATAAGTGGCAGAGCCAGTAATGTCAATTTCTGATTCCTTGATCGCACCCTTTAAATGATGAGCACATATATGCCTTTTCGGATTTTTTAGAAAAATTGTTCTGATTCCTTTATGAATACCTGTAAATACTGTTAAAAAATCCATTTCTGATTTGTTTAAAAAATATTCTACTTTTGAAAATAACCCTCTATAAATTCTCTTTCTTTATAGTTTTTTCCTGATACTTTAACCCTTTTCACACAGACTTCAATTTACTGGTGGCAGTAAATTCTGTTTCTCAAGTTTCCATGTATATTTGCTTGCAAGAGCAGATAATTATCATTGACTCCTCTTAAATCCTCTGTATCAAATTGGGTCTTTCTGTGTTTCCATATCCTGCTGAGTCTTGACCCACAGTCTCAGCTTTTTCTAGTTTTCCTGGAGTGAACCAGTTTGCATGCCTTTCTCTCTCTCTTGGTTATATCTTTAGTTTCCTATGCTTGTTGCTGGTTTTGAACCCCTCTTCTTCAATCCATTTCACATTTTCTACATTCTTTCAGAAAATGTCCTGGCTTTTTACAGTAATGACATGTTCTGGGTTCTGTTTGTTTTACATTTTTATCTGCTTCTAATTTTGACATTCTTAGATGTAGATCACTCATTTTACCAGTGAAGCAAGTAGTGTCAACTTAAGGTTCAGTTGAAATATGGTCACATTCGTCAACTAAGGCCTGAGTCCGCACATCAAATCTATGCTTATATCTCCGATTGCGACTTACTTTAAATGCATCGTATTTTAGTGCAAGGTTCATTGCTTGGTCTATATTTTCAGAATTGGTCTGACAGATTGCCCATTCCATATCTAAATCATTCAGTGCATCACAGAAATATTTGTAGGTTAGCCTGTCTCTAATTTCGCTAGTGGCCGTGGTGTATGCTAATCTGACAATCCGCTTTATACCTTGAACAAGTTCTGGCAGAGACTCATTCCTTTTCCTTGTACGTGCATTCAGCTGAGCTCGATACACCTCGCATTGATTTTTAGGTTAAAATCTAGCTGCTAAAACTGAATTTAGTTACCTGTAGTTTGCCATTTCCTTTGGTTTCAGATCTGTCAAGACAATTTTTGCTATCCCTCAAAGTTGTGATGCAAGTTTCAATGCTTTCACCTCATTAGTCAAATGATTCAGACTACTGACTAATTCAAAATGGGTAAAATAATTTGTCCAGCTGCTTTTTCCATCCTAATAATTGGGTTTTGTGCATCCAAAAGTATTAATATAGTGGTGTGTTTCATCCATGTAATTATTTTCAGGTTGTTCATGGAAGATAGCTAGTTCCATGACTGTATTAACATTTTACTGGTCTAGAATATAGTATTGCAATTATTCATATTCTTTTCACATTCCTTTCTAATTTGTTTTAGTAATTGCTTCATTGATGCACTCAAACTCACAATATTATCCTCTATATTCCCCATTTCTCTCTCCATGTTACTAATTATTCAGCGTTTCCCTGGGGACTTGAATGTCTCAGTTTACAAGGTTAGCTGCCTCTGTCCTCTCAGGTAAGGTTCCACGAACAGACTCATTGTCCACAAGCATGAAAATAATTTTGTTCTGAGTGCCTGACAAAATGTCAGCCACCAAATAAATCGTGTCGGACATTTCAGAACTGAGTCTGACGTTCTGAATAACACCTGAAAATCCTTTATAAGTTACTTTATACTAGATATAGCCCCCCCCCCCCCCCCCCTGAATTTACCTTATAAGTTACAGTTAAAACTAGAAACCCCCCTCCCCCCATGGCTGTGACCCTCCCCCCCCCCCTGCCTGTGACCTTTGTATAGTCGCGCTTCCAGTTTGTGTTGAAAGACTTCCGACCCATAAATCTGGGGACAGGACCAGATCTGAATCCATCAGGCTTTGTGCTTACAAATACAGCGTCATGTGTTTGCAAGGTCAAAAAATTTGTTTGAAATGTCACCAATCGTTCAGGGTCGTTTTGGCCTCTGTGTTTTTTTGGGGGGGACATTTCGGCCTCGACCGGGGCCAGAACGTCCCACCTGTTAAGGCCGAAACATCCTGATTTTTTTTTTAAATATTTTTTCCGTCTTCTAAAATTTCTCCTGTAATCTTCTTATGAACCACCAGTCAGAATGCTGTGATATTTGGTATGTAAGTTCCTTTGGTACTCAAGATTAAAGTTTGTTCAAAGAAATTTTCTCGGTCAATATTTGGGCTCGCTATGGGAGGATCCCCATTTTGTGTCCCGCCCAAAATTTCTATTTTCCGAAATGAGAGGCCGATTTGCTATGAGGTATTATTGGGTCCTAAGTACTTGATTCATGCCAAAAACAATTTTCCTGCTACCCTGTGGGAACCTCAGGAGCTAAAAATAGAAAAAAATTCAAACGCCCATATCTCCAAAACTGCATGGCACTAAAACTTTTTATTTGGTGTGAAGCTTCCTTATGACCAATAGAAAGGAATGGTGAAAAAACATCACTATCAGTTTTATCCTAAGGTACAGTTTCGGGACTTTGAAAAAATGCTGAGTCAGCATTATTTAACACTGAAGGTAATGGGGAAAAAAATAAAATAATCTTTTTCTCCCCAACCACTGGTCCAAAATCTTGTAACTTTGTTCAATATGAGGAATATTCTTTAAAAATCTCTTTCTTCAGATCCAGCAGTCAGAATCTTTTGATATTTGGTGTATATCTTCCTTAGGGAGGTGTGATTCAAGTTTGTTCAGGGGGCATTTTTGTGCCCATTGTGAACCCCAGGAGCAAAAAATAGAAACAAATTCAGTACCCATAGCCTTCCCGTTCCCCATTTATTCTCAAATCACAGAACACTAAATAATTATATTTAGTATCCAAAATTATTAGGGTTAACATACACTTTTACTCCCCCGTGGGAACTTCGGGAAGTGCAGCAGTGCTTGTTTACTGTGGTAAGCAAGTTCCATTACACTGGTAAAATAGGACCCAGTCACCAATGCTTGGGGTGGAAGTCCACTAAAATGGGAAACATGGGTATAAACGATTTACAAAACTTGACGTCATCTCCATGTTGTGGTCAAGATTAGCGATTGTGCATAAATTGAATCTAACCCCTCTAGAGATGCTGCATGTACACCAAATATCCAAAGATTCTTCGATCTGCTTCTTTGGCGGGTCCGCAACTATTCCATGGTTCTGTGGCGACGGTCTGGGATGATGCCCAATGTCATTCCATAGATCAGCTGCTGCTTCGTCAGCTTGATCAGCCTTCTATTGGAGGCAGGGGCCATCCAAAGCCTAACAAGTGCCCTTCTGCTTCCTCCAAGGGCTGATCCTCCTGTTGCCGCTTCTAGTTACAAGGTAAGGGTAGGCGTCGGCAGAACGTCACCTCGATTCGTCCCAGGTTGAGGCATCCAACTCTGTCGAGAGTGCCTCTTCCAACACATGTCCCTTTCAGTGTTACACATTGGGAACTTTTGATCCTGGAGATAGGCAATCTCTTGTCAGAGAGGGTGATAAAGGTCATCAAGAACATTCATTCAGTGGGATTTTACTCCCACCTGTACTTGGTGTCGAAGAAGGACGGCCGTCCCCGACTAGTTATCAATCTGAGCATCCTGAACGAGTCTCTTATTGCTCCTTAGTTCAGCATGGAGACTTTCAGGTCGGTTCGCCACTCCATTCCCCAGGGAGTTTTTGCTTCCAGCATCGACCCGCGAGACACTTATTTTCACATTCCGATTCTTCGGACATCGCGAAACAGGCCTCGAAATAACAAGATTTTGATAAACCTTCCAGCAGGTTGCCTCATTTGACAATGGTTAACCTGTTGATCGGTTACCTAGATTTTTTTCATAAACCTATTGGTTAACCATTGCATTAAAAGTATTAATACTGACAAAGCTTCTGACATACCCAACTACAGTTCCTCCCAAATTAGTTTGGCGTTTAGATACAAGGGAGCCAAGGCAGGCGCATTACAAAACAGGTACATACAGATGTACCCCCCCCCCCCCCCCCCCCACATACACACGCACATTCACGTATGCATGCATTAACATTTATTGTTTTTCGTTTTACATGATTTTTGTGTCTAATGAAAATTAAAGAATTGTAATTGTTTATTTTGCTGTGTGGCTTATTATTTCAGAAACCCAAACACATTTGTCCCGAACTGGGGGTGGAAATTGGGCATTTGTGTGGGGATGGGGTAAAATACTGTCGATGGACGTCTGTATTATGAATACATTGAACTTTAGGGCATGGGAGTTGCATTGGCAGTCTCTGATTAACATTGGAAAAGAAACAATTGTAAATGGTATCTACCTTCTACATTTCGGAATCCGAAGAATGTAATTCAAAGTTCCAAACTAAAACTTTATATGTGCCACAATGTTCAAAATCATTTGGAAAAACCCATGTTCACAATCATGCAGGCTGTTTATTCAAATGGAATAAGCACGTAAATAAGTCAGCATTGGTGAATAAAAGACGTTTCCATAATGTGTTCGAAAATTTTTCTCATGGATTGGTACGGTAAAAATGGGTGGAATGCAAATAATTAACAACAGCCCATTTGATTTTCAATATGTCTCCTTTTTATTGCATGAAAGACTTATTTTCAATTTCGCGCAGTGCGAGAGTTAATACCTCGTGTGCGGTAAATGTATTAACAAAGCAGTTAGCTCCCTTCAGCTGCAATAGACAATCGTCTTTCTCAGAATCAAGACAAATTAATTGTTTCGAGAGCCAGAGGGCACTAGGAGTTGGTACTGCAGATCTTCAGTACCGCTAATGCAAAAGATTTATACCCCTACAAGTACAGACACAGTAATGATTGAAACACGCTGTATGGTAACCACATGAGCATTTTGTTCTCGTTTTGTTCACTGCAGTGCTTCTTTTAAATGAGTGGGAGGAAAAACTTTTCTCATCCCGTAACAACTAACTTCGCCGGCCATCGACGCGATTTTTAGCTCAACTTTGGCGAAACCAAATTTGAGGTATTGCCATGGCCCGTCATCCGTATGTCTGTCTGTCTGTCTGTCCGTCGCACCGTACACACAGCTCGGGCTAGAGGCCGTATTTATGAACCGATCTTTACGAAACTTCTAGGGTACCTTTGTTATCACCATGAGACAAGAACGAGTGTCTTGGGGTCCGGTCCAAAATTTAAGACGGCCGCTGGCAGCCATTTTGTACAAAATTAGATGCAATCAGATTTTTGCGCAGAACTTCCATGTGAAAGCTCCGATTTGAATAATTTTTTGTATGAATGTTTAATACCATGGGATACATCACATATAATACAGGTTTTTTTCTCGTACATAAATTATGCAAATTAGACTAACTTTGATTTATTTAGTGTTACTTTCAGCACTGTAAGTGCAAATGTCAATACTGCTTGGGCTAGAGGCCATATTTATGAACCGATCTTTACAAAACTTCTTGGGTACCTTTGTTATCACTGTGGGACGAGAACGAGTGTTTTGGGGTCTGGTCTGAAATTCAAGATGGCCGCTGGTGGCCATTTTGTACAAAATTAGGTGCAATCAGATTTTTGCGCAGAACTTCCATATGAAAGCGCTGATTTGAATAATTTTCTGTGTGAATGTTTAGTACCATGGAATACATCACATATAATACAGGTTTTTTTCTCGAGCATAAGACTGACTTTGATCAATTTTATGTTACATTCAGCACTGTAACTGCAAATGCCAATACGGCTCGGGCTAGAGGCCGTATTTATGAACCGATCTTTACGAAACTTTTTGGGCACCTTTGTTATCACCTTGGGACGAGAACGAGTGTTTCTGGGTGCGGTCCAAAATTCAAGATGGCTGGCAGTGACCATTTTGTACCAAAATTAGGTCCAATCAGTTTTTTGTACACAACTTCTATACAGCTCAGGCTAGAGGTCATATTTATGAACTGATCTTTACGAAACTTCTTGGGCACCTTTGTTATCACCTTGGGACGAGAACGAGTGTTTCTGGGTGCGGTCCAAAATTCAAGATGGCTGGCAGTGGCCATTTTGTACCAAAATTAGGTCCAATCAGTTTTTTGTACACAACTTCTATACAGCTCAGGCTAGAGGCCATATTTATGAACTGATCTTTACGAAACTTCTTGGGTACCTTTGTTATCACGATGGGACGAGAACAAGTGTTTTTGGGTGCGGTCCAAAATTCAACCTTTTTGTACCAAAATTAGTGCAATCAGTTTTTTGTACAGAACTTCTGTATGAAAGTTGTGATTTGAATAAATTTTTAAAGGAATGTTTAGTAACATGGAATACATCACATATAATACAGGTTTTTTTCTTTATGCAAATTAGATGAACTTTGATTTGTTCAGTGCTACTTATGCACAGTAAATGCACATGTCAATACGGCTTGGGCTAGAATCTGTATTTATGAACTGATCTTCACGAAACTTCTTGGGGTACCTTTTTTATCACCTTGTGACAGGAACGAGTGTTTTTGGGTGCCTTTGTTATCACTGTGCTATGAGAACAAATATATATTTTGGGTTCAGTCAGACCCACTCTGGGACTCAAAGATTTCTTTTCTAGTTTAGCATCTGACTGTCGTCCACTTTTACAATACTTTACCTACACATTTGTTACAGGCTACGGTCTACATTTATGTACAGACCGTAACAATACTTTACATGTACCTTTGTTATCAGGTCATTACCTGGATGTTTGTCATTGCTGTGTCACATACTATACATGTACATGTCTTAAACAAGTTGAGCTACAGTGTCATTGACACTTTCATTGGTTAACCGATCAAGCGTTCAACAAATCTGCGTAACCAATAGGCGAACAGTACGAGCGTTGGCCTCTTATTTCGAGGCCTGGTGAAAGTATCTCGGGTTTGCTTTTCTGGGGCGAGTTTACCAGTCAAAGGCCATGCTTTTCGGCCACAACCTGGCTCCTTGGGCCTTCACCCGCGTGATGTCGCATGTGTTAGCCTTACGTTGCACACAGTCCAGGGTGACTATTTTGGCATATCTAGACGACATCCTCCAGAGGCATTCCAATGCTGCCTTTCTGGATTCGGATGTCGACACACTGTTGAGCCTTCTCTCGTCGCTAGTGTTCAGAGTCAACGAGGAGAAGTCGGACCTGGTCCCTTCTCCATCAATTTGTCATCTAGGGATGGGCTTCCGTACTCAGCTGAATACGGTGGCGGTTTCCTGGGCAAGGGCTGTGATTCTCTCAGCTTTTGCCCTGACTCTGTCCCAGTCCACATCCGCAACATCTCAGAGTCTTACCCGGCTGCTTGGTCTCTGCAATTCCGTGACGGATCTCATTCCTCGAGGTCATCTACAGGTCAGACCTCTCCCAACACTTTCTGCTCGGTCGTTGGAGGCCGAATGTCGATCCTCTGGATCTGGTGCTTCAGTTACCGTAGTCTCTTCCTCGTTACCTTCTCCCCTGACAGATGATCAGTGAATTATGCAGGGAGTTCCGTTGGACTTCCCCACATTCGGTCGTGTTCTGACGGCACTCGCCGGCAATCTCGGATGGGGTGTGATGTTGGATCCTCTAGGTCTTTTCCTTCACGGGTCATGGGACCAGGATCAAGCGGCTCTTCACGTCAACCAGAAGGAGCTTCTTGCTATTCTTCTGAAATTTCCGGCAGTGGGTCCCCCATTTTTCGAATCGCCAGGTTCTTCTGTTGTTTGACAATTCAACAGTGGTTGCTTACATTCGGAACCAGGGTGGCACGCACTCTGTTCCCATGTAGGAATGGCTCGGGATCTTCTACTGCTCGCTTAGGATGTCAACGCCGGAGTGGTGGTTTGTCACATTCCCGTTCGTCTGACCCTGACTCCTTGTCCTGACAGGGCAGGTTCTTTTCCACCGAGTGGATGCTCCACAGTGCGGTGGTCCAGTCGTTTTGTGATCTCTGGGGTCATCCCCACATCGATCTCTTTGCGACTTGTTGGAACCATCAGGTGGACACTTTTGTGTCCCTGTGTTCAGATCCCCTGGCTTTTGCCGTGGACACTATGTCACTCGATTGGAACGGTCTTGCCTTCCCGCCGCTTCCAATTCTGCCTCAGGTTCTTACCAAGATACGAACGTGCAGTTTTCGAATCATTTGATCGCTCCCCTGCAGCCCTCGCAATTAGATTTTTTTGGCTTCGGCAGTCATTTGCCATAGCAAATTTTATGTGCTTTGGCAGATACTACGGCATTTCTGGGAAGGCAATACATGCAGATGCCAAAGGCATCTGCAGCGAGTGACAAATGCACAATTTTATTAGCGGGGGGTGGGGGGGGTGTGGGGTCTCGCCCTAGGAAAATTTTGAAATCCGCTATCAAAAGGAGCGTTCTCGTGGCTTTTGGGGTGGAAATCCACTTGATATTTTGGATGACAAAATTAGGTTTTTTTTACTTGAATCTACCCTTGCAGTGTCATATGCACAGTCGATTTGTCAGTTTGCGATCGAAATTTGCGGGACTGCAAAACGAATGAATTTCATCTGAGCTGAATATTGAGTAAAATACATTTCAAACTTATTTCTCAGAAAAAACATGCCGTTTGTTTACCTGTATTTATGTATATTCCCTGGAATCAAAAAATGAATGTTGACCCATTTTCTGTAAATGTTGAACTCCGTCCGGGAAACCCCCACACATATTTATATATGGAGAAGATGCGCATGTGTACGGCGCAAATTCATTTGTTTTCGGGAGGGGTATCAGAATAAACAAACCAATGACAGAAAGTTTAAGTAAGTGTAACGTTGGCTGCGAGTTTCAATTTTCAGCTATCGGTGTGTCTCTAATTGTGCACAGTGAACTACTGCATGTCACACATTCGTCCAAACCTGGACCCAAAGTCCGTAATATAATTTTTTGGTTTGATACATCCTGTGGAACAGGATGTACGAAACCAAAAAAATATATTACGGACTTTGGGTCCAAGTTTGGACAAGTCAAACACCACTGCGGATTATTTCTACTCTGGCAACTGTCTGCCATAGTCAGCGCCGTTTGCTTCAGCAAATCGCTTTGGCAATGCCGATTGCCGAAGCCAATTGCGAGGGCTGCCCCTGTCGCCTCAGTGGGTATGGATCAATCTGCTCCACTCTCTGTTGGCGGCAGTTCCGGCACGTCTCCCTCTACATTGCAACTTTCTTGGATCACTGTAGATTATGCCAATCCTTCGATCACACAGATTGCGGAGTTCCTGGTATATCTGTTTGCTTCTCGGGGTCTCCAGCCTGTTATCATCAAAGGGTACAGGTCCATGCTTCGGAGACCTATTCGTATGTGGGACAGTGTTGTATCCCGCACTAATCCATACCTCTCCAAGCTTGTTCAGCACTTTTCCTTGAAAAGGCCTAGAACTTGGCAGCTCACCCCAAGATAGAATCTTTCTTGGGGGCTGTTTTGCTTGGAAGGGGGGGGGGGGGGGGTGTGGGCAGTCGAACCTTTATCCAAGGTGGATATGCATTTTCTCACAAACAAGATGGCTTTTCTGATGGCTTTTGCCTCAGCCAGAGCCAGACGGGTTAGTGAGCTTCACGCCCTCTTGGTTCTACCCGCCTTTTTTTAGGAGCTCTCTCAACAGTGTTATGTTTCCACTGATTGCTCCTTTCTGGCCAAGAATCAGATACCAGAAACTACTCTGCCTCCTATCTGTATCAGGGCTCTTCCTTCTGTAGAGGGTAACCACCCCTTTGCTCTGTCCGGTTCATGCAATTCGCATTTATCTCAATCGGACGCAGTTCATTAGGAAAGGCAGGAAACATTTTTTTTTCTTCTGTCTCTTATTCCTGGTAGGCAGGAGATCTCTCCTCACTCCATTTCTCGATGGATTTGTCTTGCTATTTGCGTGGCTTACGCTTGTCAAGCGACTGGCGATTGTCTTACCAATCGTGTTTTCTGCCAACAAGGTGCGTGCATTGTCTTCCTCTTGGGCTTTTACTAACTCCGTCATGTTGTCGGAGGTTTTGCTGGCAGCCTTTTGGAGAAATTTTACCTTCTCCACCTATCTGCGTCAGTTGCAGGAGCAGGTAGAGGACCTGTGTACTATGGGCCCTCTTTCTTCTGCTCAGGCTGTTGTCTACCCTAGCCATTCGGCTTCTTACAGGGTCAGTTCCTGCCCTTTCTGTCTGTGTGTCGCACAGAACCATACCCCTCATCTCTCCTTGTCTTTTGCTAATGTTTGTGATGCTATGGTTTAATAGGCCTAGGGACCTCTTACTCTGTCCACGGTTCTAGTGCATTGGGTTTTGTGGGGGTTGGTTATGTGATTCCCTCCATGCTTTTGTCTATTCAGCCTGTAGTAAACAATTGTAAGGTAGGTTGATAAGAAATTTAAATTTTATAGAAAATTCTTATACCTACCGCAATTGTTTACATGGAGGCCCTCCTGTCTTCTTATTCGGGTAAGAATCCTTCCTCCCCACTGATCACATAACTCCTATGTTGACGGACTCAAAAGAATGATTCATTGGTGACTGCCTATGCAGTGGTTCCGGAAATCGTGGAATTGTACTAAGAGAAGAGTGACCCCTACTGGGTCTGCGTCTGTAGCACTCGACCCGGTTTTGTCTTATTTTTTCATGGTACTTTTGCACCACTTTTCTTTCCCAAATCAAAATATAGAGTATATTTTCCAAGTTAGGGTCTTCCACTGTAGTGCAAGCCTGTAGTAAACAATTGCGGTAGGTATATTGTTGTGCCCGCGACTTGAAAAGTTGAAGGTATCTAGTGGAGACCCCTGTTCGTCCGTCCATACCAACATTTTCCCATGTATCTCAGCCACTGCCACACCAATTTGAATGATATTTGTTGTTTCTGATAGAGTATCATGGGGGAACGATACCTGTGTAGTGTGAATTTCTTCCACACATTGTTTTCCAGAGTTATGGCCGTTTTTCACTCTTTCATCTTAGAACATTTTTGGCGGGTCGTGGGGATTGACACTTGCTTTGTCTTACCCGTCTTGTTCATAATTATTTTATTAGAGTTCATTGGAGAGTGCCTCTTGGCACTCTTCAACAAATGGTAATAAAATAATCTTGTTTGAACTTTTTTTGTGTTTCCCCTACTGAGCAAACGAGGTAATGAATACAGAGTATTCAGGAGAGCCTTGAACGTGGGTTTCTAGCCCTCAATCAGTTAATGAAGGGAATGCAGCCGTTTACCAGCAAAAAAATATGCTGGCAGTTTGCCTGCCAAAATTTTAGATACCAGTAATAGAATGCCAGTAGTTGTTGAAGTAGAAGGCTTGTTTAATCGGACATCTTAAACCTGTTGTACACTCCTTTTCTTTGCAGTAAGAAAAATAGAAAATAACAGAGAAACATAAATGATGTTTGGATTTGAAGAAGAGTACAAAATACAGTGAGTATTCTTAACCATTTACTTACTTTATCCTGAAAGCGCCTTCCTTTATAAGGTACTAGCGGGTGATACCCGGCGTTGCATGGGAGAAGATGGTTATATCAGCCGTTTTCGAAATAGGTCAAGGTCACCAACTTTAAGGTCAAGGTCACCCTGCACGGGCACCCCGATAAAGTCAAAATGATAGATGGGGCGATATACCCGCACATATAAAATTTTAGCCCGATCGGCCCAGCCGTTTTTAAAATAAAAGGTCAAGGTCATCAATTTCAAGGGCAGGTTTATCCCACACAGGCACGGCACCCATCCTATGTTACTCGCAGGGACGAATTACCCAGTGTACCAAATTTGAGAACGATCGGTCGAGAAACAGAGGAGTTCACCCGGAACAAAGATAGATATAGATACAGACATTCGCATTTATATATTCGATTTCTCATTTTCATCTCACCTGGGTAAATTTCCATGGTAATGGTACTGATCACTTTCTGTCTGTCCATCCTTAACTTTGTTATTGAATTCTCAGAAGCGACTAGACTGACTAGAACAAAATTTGGAATATATGTTCCATATCACATGTCTTCCCTCCAGGCAGAGGTAACTGTGTTGTGTCCTCGGGCAAGGCACCAACTCCTGATTGTCAACATAGGGCCACAGTAGCACTCTGTACTAAGGTTTACTGCACGTTGATGGTGCACTGACCTTTACCTGCTGCAAACTCCACTTGTGTCAGGTTAGTAAGTTTGAGAGTCATGTTCCCTACAGGTACAGGTACTCTGGGAAAATTGTCCCAATTTTGAAAAAAATCTTCTCAGGATCCAATGGATGATATGAGTTGAATGTTTGGTATTCAGCTTCTTTTTGACGAATCTTCTTAAGTTTGTTCAAGGGAAGTTTGATGGGCAATATTTACAGTTGCAAGAGTATTGGCCCCACACAAAACTCAGTTAAAAGCAGTCAGTGGTGGCCCAAGATTGTCTGAGGCCATCCGGACATACTTAAGCATGGGGTCCCATATATGCCGAAGGCATATCCGAAGGCTGCAGGCCTGAGTTGATGTGGGTTATAGGAGGGAGTGTCCCATTCCTATTGGTGGGGATCTGGAACAGTAGCAGAGATATGGAGTGTCTATGAGGTCCAGCTCCCCACCACCACCCCCCCCCCCAATTCACACCCTACTTCAGAAAAAGTTACCAATCGATCTCATGTTACAACCGCATTAAGGTAAAATCACTGATACACTATTTGTTGTTGTGAACGTTCATCATAGTTGAAGCACAAACATGACTCCGAAGTCAATATGGGCCATTGTCATGGTTTGAAAACCGATCATGTTTGTGTAAGTGTTTTTTAGATTAACTTGACAAAGTCAAGATAAGCTATTGCCATCACGCTTGCGGAAGTCTGTTAGTCTGTGAGTCTGTTCACATTTTCCTTTAGCTCAGGCTACACCCCGTAGTTCTTGTCTGATCGTCACAAAATTTCATATGCAGGTTTGGGGTCATGTCTAGATGAGAACGTCCCCTTTTGATCGTGATCGGTCAAATGGTATGGCTGCCCGAGCCCAAAGCCCCAAAACTATTAGCACAGTCTACAGGTCGTATTTATGGAGGGATTTCATTGTAACTTGGTAGGATGCCTCTGTGTAATGCTTAGATGAGAGCGTCCCCTTTTGGTCATGATCTGTCAACCATGATGGCTGCCCAAGCCTGAAACCAAAAACTTTTAGCACAGTCTGCAGGTCATATTTCATATGGAGGGATTTCATTGTAACTTGGTAGGATGACTCCGTATGATGTCTAGATGAGAACTTCCCCATTTTGTCATGATTTGTCAACCGTGATGACAAAACCCGAAAACCTTTAGCACAGGTTTTTTCGACAGGTCATATTTATGGAAGGATGTCTCTGTAACTTGGTAGTTTGACTTCATATAACGTCCAGCTGAGAACGTCCCCTTTGGGCGTGATTGGGCAACTGTGATGGCTTCAGGGGCCCGAAAACCTTTAGTACAGTCTACAGGTCATATTTATGAAGGGATTTCATTGTAACTTGGTAGATTGACTTCATATAATGTCTAGATGAGAACATCGCCTTTTAGATGTGATTGGGCAACTGTGGCAGCTACAGGGGCCTGAAGCCTGACACCTTTAGCACAGACTACAGGTCATATTTATGAAGGGATTTCATTGTAACTTGGTAGGATGACTCCAAATAATGTCTAGATGAGAATGTTCTCTTTTGGTTGCGATCATTCAATCATGATGGCTGCCCGAAGCCCAAAAACCTTTAGCACAGTCTACAAGTCATATTTATGAAGGGATTTCATTGTAACTTGGTAGGTTGACTTTATAAAATGACTAGATGAGAACATCCCCTTTTGAACATGATTGGACAACCGTGACAACTGCCAGAGCCCAAAACCCGAAAACCTTCAGCAAAGTCTACAGGTCATATTTATGGAGGGATTTCATTGTAACTTCGTAGGTTGACTTCATATAATGTCTAGGTGAGAACGTCCTTTTTGGACATGATTGGGCAACTGTGACAGCTACAAATTTCTTCTTCTTTTGCCCCAATTACTTTTCCATTTCACCTCCTTTTGGGGCCCTTTCAGGCCCGGGATCCCCTGGACCTACCCCAGACCGCACCCAATGGTTGGCTGCTTCTGTCAGCAATGATGGAATGATTTTAACAAAATTTAGTAGGTGATACCATTGGGTACAAACAAATGCTCCCTGTTTTCCAAACTTCATGGAACAGAGAATTGTAACCAGTAGATTTGAATCGGAGAAAATTGCAGTCAGAGATGTCATAGGCTATAGTATAGTAGAAATGCTAATTTTCAGGTTTTTCCCCAATTTCAGGCTTTTTGGTATCACCATCTTAAAAGAAAAAATATTACATTATACACCCCTCCTGCCCCCCCCCCCCCTTTTTATAAAAGGTGTGGGGGGATATATAGTCATCACTTTGTCCATTCAACCGTCCGTCTGTCACACTTGTTTCCAGGCAATAACTTTTGTTCTGTTGGTTGCACAGTACCCATACTTCACAGATAGGCTGCTTGCAGTGGGATGATGATTGGGATTGCTTTTGGGATCTGTAGGTGAAAGGTGAAGGTCACTTACTATAAATAAATTTTTGGTTTCGCAATAACTTTAGTTTTCTTTTGTGTACAAAGCTTTTACTTCATATTGTGATTGCACCTGAGGTGTCGATCGATGGAATTGCATTTGCGGTCAATAGGTCAAAGGTCAAGATCGCTGTTACTATAAATAGATTTTTTTGTTTTCTTGCAATATCTTTAGTTTTCTTTTGTGTATGAAGCTATAACTTCACATTTTAATTGCATTTGAGGGGTCATCCATTGGGATTGAATTGGGGGGCAAAGGTCACTGTCAACTGATTAAACCTAATTTCGGTACAAAATGGCCACTGGCAGCTATCTTGATTTTTGGACCACACTCAGAAACACTCGTTCTCGTCCCAAGGTGGTAACAGAGGTACCCAAGAAGTTTCGTGAAGATCAGTTGATAAATACAGCCTCTAGCCTGAGCTGTATTGACATGTGTACTTACTGTGTGTAAGTAGCACTGAAAAAATCAATGTTCATCGAATTTGCATAATTTCTGCACGAGAAAAAAACCTGTATTATATGTGATGTATCCCATGGTACTAAACATTCACACACAAAATTATTCAAATCAGTGCTTTCATATGGAAGTTCTATGCAAAAATCTGATTGCACCTAATTTTGTACAAAATGGCTGCCATCGGCCATCTTGAATTTCGGACCGCACCCAAAAACACTCTTTCTCATCCCACGGTGATACCAAAGGTACCCAAGAAGTTTCGTAAAGATCGGTTTATAAATACGGCCTCAGTAGGTGATAAAGGCGGATTCAAGCATCAAAATCACATGTACATGTACATGTACACGTACATCGATGTACGCCTCCATAGGGATTCAGTGTTAAAATTGTGTACCTGTACACGATTTTGTCATTTTTTAGGGGGATTTAGAATCCGCTTGCGGATTCAAACATCACTGGATTCTCTATACATCGCTCAAGAGTGAAAAAACGTAGATGAAATTTTAAGGAAAAAGAGGTGTATCGTCTGATTTTAGAATCCGCAAATGGGTTTCCCCCATAGGATTCAGTGTTAAATCGCGAGCAAAAAAAACGTGTTGCGGATTCTTAATCATCGTCAAAAAGTGGTTTGCGTATTCTAACATGATCCTGTCTGTACACGATTTTAACACTGAATCCCTACGTTAGAAATCGAATCGTGTACGGTACACGGAAAAGAGGTGATTCTGAACCCGCAAACCCACTGTCACGTTTCCCGAGGAAATAAAAAAAAAGTGATGATATATATAGGAGAGAAAAAAAAATATATAAATAAATAGTTATTTAAAAAATAAATATATCAAATCGAATAGATAATAAAAAAAAAATAAATACGTAAATCATGAGCACTTCCCAGACTATTAGAGCAAGGTTTCTTTTAAAAATGCTGATGAGAGCCTACGCATTCTGTGTGAACGAACAACTAGGTCGCCTCTTGTTAGAACGATGCGTCGGATGTCGGGATCACCTAGACTTCGGTCACGAGAATCATTCGTGTCTGACGATGGAAAGGGAAGATATGGTCGTCAAGTATTTCGAACCGGTGTTCGAACGCATTCAAATCGACGAAGTGATCGCGTTTTGGAAGAGATTACTCTTCTGTAAGGATCAAAGCAGGCCCACAGTTTCAGAAGAACTGAAATTGGCGCGTATGTCGGACTTTAGAAGACAAGGGATGCGTCATGAAATTATTGTTCAATGATGCATACGTCTAAGTTTTTTCGTTGATATAAAAATAAGGGAGAATAGAAAATAAAAATAAATACACACATAAATTTTTTATCTAATATTAGAAAGAAAAAAAAAACCAAAAATGAGAACCAGAAATAAATTGTATCTAACGTTAGATGACGACGAGGATGAAAAAAACACAAAAATGAGAACTAGAAATAAATTGTATCCGACGTTAGATGACAACGAGGATGAGAACCCGAACGACATTTTGCCAACAGCACCGTCGCTAGAAGAAAAAGAAAGAGGAGAGAGGTATCGCATCGATCAAATCAGTAGAATCCAAGAGTATCTAACTCGAGAGAGAGATTCTCGCCGTTCTCTCAAGAAGAAGTATTCGCGTTTCATGAAATTCGTCAACGTGATCGACACGACACTCATCACGATTTCCATGGGTTTACACGCGGCCGGCATCGGATTGTTGTCGACCGCATTCCGATCGTGTTGGCTGTAGAAGGAGTGGCTCAAACCAGAACGAGTTTGAACAATGCGGGAGAGATTGCCGGATTGTTTAGCACGCTCGGAAACTTTTTGATAAGGAAATTATATCTGAAGGCGAGGAAACACGACAAGATTCGCGTCTTGGCCGACTCCAAGATCGACACGATATCCGAAATGATCTCGATGGCGTTGAAAGACGGTAGGATATCGGACGGAGAATACTTTGCAATATTAGGCGAGAAAACGAAATACGATGCCATGAAAGAAGCCGTGAGAATGAAGACTCGTCAGATCATCAAAGAAGAGATGAAGGATTCTCTTGTGGAAAAGGGGAGGAAAGAGGCCAGGGAGGAATTCAGTAAGATGATAGTACTCAAGAGCAGCGATTGAAAAAAAAAATATATATATAATAAGAACAGAATTAATTAATTATTAAATTTATATATAAAATAAAAAACGAAATTAATTTAAATAACTCTTAAAAATGTATTGCGTAAGGTGTAAGAGAGTTACCGAGACGAGTAATTCTCGAGAAGTACAAACTAAAAATGACAGACAGATGCTTCGCGGAATTTGTGACGTGTGGTTCTATCAAGACTCGATTCATTGAAAAAAAGAACGCGAGCAAAGGTAAAGGCATCGTGAATAAAATGATCAATAATCTACCTTTCGAAATGCATCTGCCTGGTCACAGTTTCACGGGACCCGGAACGAAATTGAACAAGAGACTCAACGCTGATCTGACTCCCAAATCTTGGAGCAAACCTGTGAATAGGGTGGACGCGGCCGCGTATGATCACGATCTGTGCTACGCCGGACATCCCGACACCAAGACTCTCAACGACGTCTGCGATAAAAACATGTTGGGTAAATTGAGAGGCATATCGAATCCGACCAGGAGAGAGAAGATAGAACGTTCGCTGGTCGGCAATCTGATCGGTGCGAAACATCGATTCGGATGGGGCGTTCCAAAAAAAAAAAGAAGTGCATCTGAAAAGAAGAAGAAGAAACAATTATTGACGAGCGAATTGGCCGAGGAGTTACACAAACCCATCGTGCGTAAATTTCGAAAGAGAAGGGTGTTCGTGAAGGGTTTGGATGATATTTGGTCTGCCGACTTGGTCGACATGAGATCATTTTCGAGGTGGAATGAGGGTGTCAAATATCTGTTGACGGTCATCGACGTGTTTTCCAAATACGGTTGGATCAGAGCTTTGAAGAATAAATCGGGACCTTGCGTCGCCGAGGCTATGAAGAGCGTGTTCGACTCGTCTTCTCGAAAACCGAGTAAATTGTGGGTGGATAAGGGAAAGGAATTCTACAACAAGCACGTTCATCGATTGGTCGACCTCTACTCGATCGAAAACGAAGAGAAAGCCAGCGTGGTGGAACGTTGGAATCGAACGATGAAGGAAAAGATGCACAGATACTTCACGGCGAATTCGACCAAGAAATACATATACGCTCTGAACGGTCTGGTCCAAGATTACAACAACACGCGACACAGATCGATCAAGATGACTCCCGTGGAAGCTATCGATCCTCGAAATAAAAAACGGGTCTACGCGAATCTATATCCTGAAAGATCTAAGATTAGGAAGAAGTCTAGAACGCCGAAATTTGCGGTCGGTGATCGAGTGAGAATCTACGCTTATAAGAAGCACTTCGAAAAGGGTTATACTCCTCGATGGACCTCGGAAGAGATCATCGGAAAGTTTTACGAACAACAGTTACAGAAGACAAAGTTTTGATAAGAAAACAAATTTCTTTTATTTACTCTCCTTAACATTTTCTTGTTTACACATATATATATATAAGAGAGAAAAATAATAATAAAAAAAAATAATTAAAAACTATTTTTAGATAAAAAAAAAAAAGCAAGTTAATTAATAAACAAAAAAACCAAAATCCTTTAAAAATGACAAATATACTAGATATAGCACAAAGCCTAGTGAAAGATGAAAGTATTCAAGAATATGAGGTTCACAAATACGAACCGGTAACCAGAACGAGTTTGAACAATGCGGGAGAGATAAGAATCAACGTCGAAACTCAAGATCTATTCATACATCCTAGCGAGAGTTACATAGTGGTGCAGGGACGTCTCACCAAGGAAGATGGGAGCGACTACGCCGACGACGACACAGTTACTCTAGCCAATAATGGCATCATGCATCTATTCAGTAATATAAAATACATGCTATCCGGACAAGAGATAGAATCTGTGTTTCATCCCGGTCAGGCCACCACGATGTTCGGACTCTTGACGTATCCTGATGATTTTTCGAAATCTAGAGGACTTAATCAGTTGTGGGTGAAAGAGACCGTCGGCCTTGCTAGCGCTGGCACCGCCTTGATATTCGACTACGTCGTCAAGACGTCCAGACCTAAAGGAACGTTTTCGTTCAGGATACCTTTGAAACACATCTTCGGATTTGCAGACGATTACAACAAGATCATGTACGGATTCAAACACAATCTCACGTTGATTCGAAAAGGAGACGACGATGCAATAGTGAGACTCACTGCGACAAATGCGGGTAAGATAACTCTACACAAAATATCGTGTTTCGTTCCGCATGTGAAGCCTTCGATCGTGGAAAAAGCGCGTCTCTACAAGATCATAGAATCCAAGAGTAAATTACCTGTGGGATTTAGAATGAGACAGTGCGACACGGCTAGCATTCCTCTCTCCACGAATCACTTCGATTGGAGATTGACGGTGAAATCCGCTTCCGAGAGACCGCGTTTCATCATGGTTGCATTTCAGACCGATAGGGACGGGTCTCAGGAAAAGAATGCGTCGCTGTTCGATCACTGCCATTTGAGAAACATGCAACATTGCAACGAGATATCCAGCAATCGATTACAACGCGTCGTTCGACAAGAACGATTTCTGCAGACTGTACGGCGACGCCGCTGATTTTAGAAAGAAGTATCACGGTCTAGACGAATTGATGAGCAACCCTAACATATCTCCCGGCGAATACAAGTCGATGTATCCCATGTTCGTATTCGACGTCAGTAAACAGAGTGAATGACTCAAGAGTAGCGTCTTCGTCGAATCGAATGATGCGATGTATGTTGACTAATTTCATCCCGTAATCGACGTACTGTTTCAATTCAATTGGACTTCGGTGGTCTTAAGCAGAGCGTCCCACGCCAGACTGGGTGCGGTGAAATACCAAGCGGGATCCAGATCGTAATTTCGACGACAGACGTCTCAAAAATTTTCAAACACGTCTGCCAAGAGCAGAACGTCGGTCTTCAGATAGAGATTGTGATAATCTCTCATGGTTTTCATATCGAATGATTTCCACACGTTTTGGGCGTGTTCGTAATTCTCGTCGGAAATGTCGGATTCGTATAATTTCAAATAAAAATCTTTTTTCGAAGGTAGTGCGGTATCTTCGAATCTCTTTAGATCATTCATGTAATCGTAAGGATAGACTCCTTTCCTCAACATGACGTCTGCTCGTTTTCCGAAATGTTCGCTCGTGATTTTAAATTTATCCTTGCTCACGTTATCGACTAATTTTTCCAGAGCGGTCGACATGAATATAAAACTGTCGATGAAACGTATGCCTCTACGAATGGATTTCGGTTTTTCTTCCAACGTATTTCTGTTGATTACTCTTTTCTTCTCCATGAGCTTCCATTTCGTGAAGGAAATGTATCTTTCTTCGCTGTTCGCGATGCAATTTAATTCTTCGTGTGAGGTGCTGAGATTTTTCACGAACAGGTGACTGTCGTAACCCGAGAGATTGTGAAACATCACCGGATAGAAAACGGCGTCTCGATATTTTAAATTACACTTGCTGTGACCGCGATACAGACCTGTGTAATGATCGTGGTCTCTGACCTTCTTATTTTCCTCCGAATTCTCGTCGAACGATTGTCTGCATATGTGACATTCGGTGGCTCTGTTATTTTCGTTCTGCTGCTCTCGCGTGATGATCATTTTCGCCGGAGTTTTGAATTTGTCGTATAACATTTGAATTTTCGATTCTAACTCTTCCACGAACCTTTGAGCTACGTCGTCGTCTTCATACTGTTTCGTGTAGGTGAAGGGACCCATGTCATGTTGCGAGTCGAAAGCGCATTTCACGTAAATGCAATAGCCCGAAGGTATGTGTTTTTGATATCTTTCGACGTAACTTTGAAGAGCGTTGGGTTGACAGGAACTCATTTTCGCGGTGAAACATTCGAAATCGGCGTACACGACGAATGGTACTTTTAACCTTCTATTGTGATTTTCAAAACTTCACGATAGTGTTGGGTTTGGGCATTTCGACGGCGACACCTTGATTTTCGTTACAATATTCCTGATGTTTCGTTAACGATTTTTCGCTCTTAAACATGTTCATGCAGTTGTAACATAAATATATCTTTCCTTTATGTTTATTATTTTGTCTCGACAGTAATCGGCTCGGATGTTTAACCCAACAATAATGACGATTGTCACCATTTGAAATCAATAATAAAATAATCGTCTTTTCTCTTTCGAGATACGAAGTCTGTCTGAGAGGATAGATCGTTTGTTTTTCGTTGTCGTATCCCAAGACATTCACCGCTACAGTGGGATTTTGAACCTCGAGACGTTCGATGTGTTTTAACTCTGTTGGAAAATTCACTTCGGTCCAATCGAGATTTTTAGAAGTCACCTCGTAACAAGAAACTCTTTCGATGTTCATTTTGACAGGGTATAAAGCGGAGGTGATTGCCCATTTAAAACACCATCATCTTTATTTTTCACGTTGACCACGGCGTGTTTTTTAGCTAGGAAATACAGTAATTTCACATAGGAAGACCCTTTCGACGAATCGTTTTCAGTTATGTGAATTTCGAGTTTCAACACCTCATCGAACGTCCAATTACTACCTTCATGTTGATAATTCGCGAGAGACATCAACATCTTATTTTTCACAATCGAAATGTTTTTGGTTTTTTTCGACGTCGGCATTTCGATTCCTTTTACTATCTTTTTTCTTCTTCTCATTTTTCACAACCGATGCATTTTTTGACGTTGCTATCGACATTTCATTTGCCTTTCCATCGTTTCGCAAATATTTCTGTATGACTTCAATTTTTTTTGATTTAGTTCTATGATTTCTGAAATGTGGAATTTTTAATAGTTTACAAATCTCGTTTAACTGAGGTACGGTTTTCTCATTTAAATTTTCCAATTTTTTTTTATCTGTTTGCTTCATTTGTAAGAATATTTTTTTTTTTTCAAATTTTGTATTTAAATAATTTGTTAAAAAGTTTTGTTTTCTTTAATGTGAAAAATATTTTTTTTTTGATGAAATTAATCAATTTTTTTATGTTCCTTAACGTGAAAAAAATTGAATTAATACGAGAAAAAAAGGATGTTAAAATTTTACTTTTTATTTATATATATAAAGAGAAAAAAAAACTTTTATAAAAAAAAAATCTTTTTTATATATCTATACATAAAGAGTAAAAAAAAACAACTTTTTAAACAAATTATTAAAATACAAAATTTAAAATATACATTATTTGCAAGAATTCATAAAACAAAAAACAAAAATAATCAATCATGACAACAACATCCATGACGGAATCTCAACATAAATCTTGACGTTGTTTAATAAATCGTTATTCTCCAAAAAACCAAGAAGATAAAAATCGTAATTTATTTTTACGCGTTTCGAAAGAAAACGATACGATTTGGGATAGAAAATCGAATCGTAATAATTTTTGCGAACAAAAATTAATCGACAATGTCATTCGAACTATTAAAAAAGAAGAAGAAGGTTCAAAATAAATAGAACTCTTACAACTTTTATGCGAAATCTTGCACGAGGTTCAAAACAAATTTCCGCAAAGCAGACGCATGTTCATATCACCCGATTCCTTCTCAATAGATGATGATAACTCGTTTGCTTCTTTCGTGAATCGAATCAAATCTTCTAAAGTCAAGAAACGTTTGAAGTCTTGCACGTTCTAAACTATAATTCGGATGTTTGGACTTGATCATTGTTTTTATCCCAAAATTCGGTTTGTAAGAATATTTTTTTTTTTTCGAATTTTGTATTTAATGATAATTTGTTAAAAAAGTTTTAAAATTGTTTATATATGTTTTAATTCCTTCAAAACAAATTAATCGATTTTATGTTCTTAACGTGAAAAAAAATTGATTTAATACGAGAAGAAAAAGGATGTTAAAATTTAACTTTTTATTTATATATATATATAAAGAGAAAAAAACTTTTACTAAAAAATATTTTACATTAAAGAAAATTAAAAATTAAAAAAAACAAACTTTTTTATATATATATAAAGAGCAAAAAAAATAAACAAACTTTTTTAACAAATTATTATTTAAATACAAAATTTAAAATATACATTATTTGCAAGAATTCATAAAACAAAAAAAACCCCAAATAATCGATCATGACAACAACACCACCTAAAAGATGCGAATTGAAATTGAAACGAGTCGAAACGTGTAAGAAATTAGGTTTTAAAATCTATAGATTACAACGACACGATCCCATCGAATTGAACGAGGTCGAGACGAAGGGCTTAGAGCACAAATACGACAAATATCGCATGCCTTTGAAATTGGACGAAGCCGCGCTCGATTTGTTTTACGAGTACGAAAGCGATCTGCAGAACATCGTCATCGTCGAAGATAGAGAATTCAACAAGGACGATTTGTCGTTGCCCTATGGAAGTTACATATTTCCAAACATCTCATTCGAACTCGTGGAGAAATCGGGTGGTGAGAGCGCGTTGACCGAAGTAACAAAACTCAAAAGAGTAAAGATAAACATTCAACACATTTGCGAAAAAGGAGAAAACACGAGTGTCAACATGCTAATAACGGACTTGGAAATATAAACAATAGAGAGATTGATTTTTTTAGCGAAGAAGAAGGAAAAAAAAAACGTAATGAGATCATCTTTTTTTTTTTTTTTGGTTTCCTTCTTCACTATTCCCATATATTATAATAACGTTTCCTTTTTTCTTAAATTTCAGCGTTGATTCTTCTTTTCTTTTTTTTGTAATATGATACGTTTTTATAACAACACATTTGTTTATCCGAATCATAATTATGAACGAATGTTGTGCATCTCTTGGTAACACTCGCATCATTACCATTCTCTTCAGAAGGTAGTGGTGACAGTGGAAAGTGTCTCATTCTTTTCAATTCCAACCGTCTATCCCGCTGTTTATCTAACTCTTTCATCAGTTCTTTCCTTAGATATCCATCATTAGTGTCTAACCATTTTTCCACATCTTTTTTTTTTCGCACTCTGTCTCCCGATATTCATCATTATCGTCTAATTGTTTCTCCACCTTTTTATCCATTTTATATATTATTTTATATTTTTCTATGATTGATATTTATATATAATTATATATTTTTTTTTTATATTATAATAACATATTCAAAATCGGTATATTCTTAAACGGCGAATTCTCACCAAGCAACAAACCCTTGCCGAGTCGCTCAACGTTCTGTCCACTCTTCAGATAGAGACCTTTTCCACTGAAAGAGTTGCCACCTCTAACGGGTTCTAGATACAATCCTTTACCGCTGTCGTCTACGTGGGCGCGACACACGGCTCCTCCCTTCAAAAACAGTCCGCTGCCGCCCATTAATTTCTCAACTGCCGAACTCGCGAGTCCCGTGAGAGCTCCCACGCCGAGAGTCTTTCCGAGAAAGGGTAGTGCCTTTGTGGCGAAGGGTAATGCTTTTGCGGCGATTCCTGCCAATAGCGGTATGAAACCACCTTTCATTCTCAAATTGTATCTCAATTGAGCGGGACTCAATCTCACCGTCAACCCTCTTCCATCACGAATCGCTTTCTCCATCCTTTTGATTTGACTTTTGGTCCAGGCGATCGAATCCTGACCGCCTCTCGTCAGATCTTCATGAGTGAATTTGAATCTCACCGCCTCGCCTCGAGTTCTTAATGCTCTCTCAAGTTTCTTCCTCTGTCCTGCGGATATGTTCACGTTTTTTTTCACTTATTCTGTCATAATTCTTTTTTTTAAAATATATATTTTCTTCAATTGTTTTCTTGTTTTAATGATAATTATATATATTAAATAATTTTTGTAAAATTAATATTGCGTTTATTTTATTTTTGTTATCTATATATATACACAATATTTTTTTTTTTTTTTTTGCTTTTATATTTTTCTTATGTGAAATCGTATCGTCACCCTCTCTCTGCGAAGATCTAACAGTTAACCATTTTGATCCGTCAACGTGGTTTTGAGACTATACAACGTGTCTAAAATCACTGGTAGATAAACTAAATTTCGAGGTCGCTCCACAATCTTATAACCCGGCGACACGTTTGGAAAGAAGGAATAGATCGTCGGTTGAGCGCTACCATTCACGTAGCTTCCAGCAATCACATCCACGTTCTGCAGAATGCTATTGACTGCGAGAATGTTGACCATATTTTCAGATGCCGCGTGGCCTCGATACATCTTTCGATCGAATCCCAACATCTTGCCTATAGAATCGTCCGTGTTGAAATCCACTCGAAAATTATCTTCCAAATCCAACATCGTCTGTAAGGTATTAGGATTGGGAGTGAGTCTGATCTTGTTGCTTCCCTTTCCATCCGTCTTCATTCGCGTCTGAATGTAATTGTTCAAATCGTCTATGTCGTAACTCCCTTTGGGAATTCGAATCTCCAACCAATCCACTCCGTCGGAATACTTGAACGAGTTATTCTTTTCGGTGACGTTGGGAAAGGAATAATAAGTCTCCAGATTCACCAACGCCATCTCGTATCTTTTCTCTCTATTCAATTCGATGGAAGGTTCGAATTTCGTAGCGAATCGAGTCGAATCGCCACTCCCCACGATTTGAATGGATTGTTTTGCAGCCGTATTCTCGGCTATCCGTTCTAACAATTCTCCTTGTTTGAACTTTATATTTTCATTTTATTTTTTCAAAACTAATTATTTTGAAGATTTATTATTTTTCTAAATTTTTTTTATTTTCACGCTCTATCTTATTATCATCAGAAACATAAAACTTGTCGAATCCGCACCGATATTTTCCGCGATTAAATTCGCTAGCCAAATTGATCACGACGAAATTGTAAAGTCCTCCATCCCAAACCCGCTTGCAGAATCTCCTGAATTCCGCCACGCTCATGTCGTTTGCGACGTGATCGCCGTAGATGTGATTGAGATTCTTGAGATCTTGGCAAAAGAGACATAGAAAATTAGCGTTCTCCCTTATCGTCTGTCTGGGCAATTGAAAATAATTCTGCGACAGGTAGAAACAGTCCACGTTGCTGTGTCGACCCCTAACGTAATACTATTCGCATCGGTTCTGTCTTTCCAAAAGCAGATCGTCGAAAATCATGAGATTCTTATCTTCCGATTTCAATTCTCTAGGATCCGGAACGTCGCTAGCGTTCTCATAAAATCGACACTCGACGTTCGAAGATGCATTTCTCTTCATCAGTTCCATCGCCGCACCGTCCAAAATGGTCGAAAGAGGAGCTTCACTTTTGTCGAATTCCTCCCTACTGTCAAAGATTCTGGCTATGACGTCCTTGGGCAATCTACAATCCATGCACACTCGAAGCAATCTGTATTCGGGTTGAAACAAGCTCTTGCCAAACACGAACAATCTGTCGAAAATCCAACCAGTCGGGTCGGGACAACAGATTCATCAACAGATTGGTCTTTCCACAATTCGATTTTCCCACTATCAAGCCTCTTATGCTTTTGGGAAAGAACTCATTATTCGACCTCTTAGTCGCGGCGTCGTTCCAAGACATATCTTTAATGTTCATCTTTGTTTTATTTTTTTTTGTTTTTTCTGTTTGTTATTTTAGATTCTTTCAAACACAATTTTTTATGTTATTTCAAACTCACTTTTTAATATTATTATTTATTTATATTACACCGTCGCGAGTTCTCTTCAATCCGGATCCACTCGTCATTTTGGCTAAATCTCGTATGGGTACCACAGCATCCTTAAAATCTTTCCAACTTTTTGGCGTTCGCTCTAACGCAGCTCGCTTCGCCGGCGGACTGATCAACTTGTCGATCAACGCGTCGGCTGCCCTCTTGCCAGCCACAGAAGCTATCCTACCACTGGCTTCGGAAGCGGCTTTCTTACCAGCATCCAAAGCCGTCTTCTTACCGACCTCAAACGCGGTCGATGCGAGTTTTCTACCCGCATCACACGTGAACGCTCGCATTATAGAATCGACGATGCCAGAACCGCCTTGAACGTAAGTTCTGACGTATCCCCTGTTCTTTATCACCAATATATTTTATTTTTATAATATTTTTTTTTTTTTTTCACTGGTAAATCGTTTTGTTGTTTAAATACTTATTATTCTAGTGTAAAATTTACTGTTTTTATTTTATATATTTTTGTTTGTTTGTTTGTTTCTCTCTACTTATTATATATACATCAATCCTTCAATTCATTCATCAGCCTTTTATAATGGTTTTTATTCAAAAGCTTCTGTCTTAACAATTCGTCAGATATAGTAACTATTGGATTATCTAATCCTGTGTTACCAGCCTGTCTGCTTGCCATCAACAAACTCAATCTCTGAGACAGAATCGCTCGGAAGAAAAGTGGTTTTCACCCCTTTGCCAGTCACCGATTCGACGAACTTCTTATTCATATCCCATATGGGTTTCACCACTTTCGTCCACTTGTAACCTCTGTTGGCTTTGGGTCTCGTCTCTCTGGCATCGTTATTTCTCTTCATGGCGTGGGTCTGAACCAGAATGTCGCCGTAATTGTCGAAATCCTGTTCCGTGTAATCACAAGGCTTGTCGTAAAGGAGCAATTTGCGCAGTCCAGAAGTTAATTCGTATCTATTCGAGCCTACGGTTAATTCATCATCATCTATTTCTACTTCTGTATCACCGACAAAAGTTCTACCATCCGAATCCTTATAAAATCCATACAACAGATCTCTCTTACTGCCATCCTCGGACGACGCGACGCTATCAGTGGTGATAGTCGAAGCTGTATCGACGCTCTCGCTCAAGTCGGTTTGAATCCCTGTAGGAACGTAATCCGGTGTAGATTGAAAGGAATACCGATTTCCAAAACTACCGGGCAACGAACCCATTCTCAAAGAACTCTCTTTTATGGGTCTCAATTCTTTGACTATCTCCTTCCTGCTTCGCTCTTGACCCTCCGTCACGGGTTTAAATATTTTTGTGGCTTCGTATCTGAGATCTATCTCTCCAAGACGTCTGCTTCTGTCAGCCGTTTGAATGCCCTTCTTGGCACGTTCATATTCGCCTAAAATTTGATCTCGGCTTCTAGAATCCATCTGTAAAAATATTTTTCGTTTTTTAATTGTTCATGTTCCTTTGAATATGCTAATGTGAGTTATTTTATTATTTTCAAAATTAAATGTATAATTATTTTTTATGTTTTAAGTTAATAAAAATCTTCTGTCTTTAATATAATAACTAAAAAAAAATTCATATCTCTACTCAGTATTGATTGAATTGGGAAAAACTTGAAAGTTTGAAAAAAAAAGTTTAAGCACATGGCAAACCAGTTTCTGATTTAACGCATTTGAGAAAAATTACGTTTGTTAAATTTTCATTCATATCAAAACAATTGACTCAATGTCGAATTGAAATAGAACTTTGAAGCACATAAAGAAACTGGTTTTCTAATTTAACGTTAAAAAAGGATTCATTCAAAATCTCCGATCATTATCATGAATATATTAAAAATTTACCACTCAAACCTAATTGAGTGGAAAAATGCGTTTATTATACATTATTAAAAGGATCCATTAAAAAAACGAAAACCTTCATTCACACCACAACAAAAACATGAGTGTCATTCATCAAACATTCCATAAAGTGTTTTATTAAGATTTGCTTCACAAAATTAACACTCATATTTATAATCGACTCTTTTGAACGAAAACCTTCATTCACACCACAACAAAAACATGAGTGTCATTCATCAAACATTCCATAAAGTGTTTTATTAAAAGATTTGCTTCACAAAAAATTAACTGTGACAAAACGCGAACAAATGATCTTTTACCTCTGATTTTTTCTAATTTTTAGCTCAACTTTGACGAAGTCAAATTTGAGCTATTGTCATGGCCCGTCGTCCGTCTGGCCGTCTGTCCATACGTCAACAATTGGCTATGGCTCGGGCTAGAGGTCGTATTTATGAACCGATCTTTACGAAACTTCTTGTGTACCTTTGTTATGACCCTGGGACGGGAACGAGTGTTTTTAGGTGTGGTCCGAAATTCCAGATGGCTGCCAGTGGCCATTTTGTACCGATGATGCAAAAATCAGTTTTTTGTACAGAACTTCTGTATGAAAGTTCTGATTTGAATAAAGTTTTGTATAAATGTTTAGTACCATGGGATACATCACATATAATACGGGGTTTTTTCTCGTGCGTAAATTATGCAAATTAGACTAATTTTGATGTTTTTTGGGGTTACTTTCAGCACTGTAAGTGCAAATGCCAATACGGCTCGGGCTAGAGGCCGTATTTATGAACCGATCTTCACGAAACTTCTTGGGTACCTTTGGTATCATCGTGGGACGAGAACGAGTGTTTTTGGGTCCGGTCCGAAATTCAAGATGGCCGATGGCAGCCATTTTGTACAAAATTAGGTGCAATCAGATTTTTTGCACAGAACTTCCATATGAAAGCCCTGATTTGAATAATTATTTTGTGTGAACGTTTAGTACCATGGGATGCATCACATATAATACGGGTTTTTTTCTCGTGCAGAAATTATGCAAATTAGATGAACTTTGATTTTTTCAGTGCGACTTACACACAGTAAGTACACATGTCAATACGGCTCAGACTAGAGTCTGTATTTATGAACTGATCTTCACGAAATGTCTTGGGTACCTTTGTTATCACCTTGGGACGAGAACGAGTGTTTCTGGGTGCGGTCTAAAATTCAAGATGGCTTCCAGTGGCCATTTTGTACCGAAATTAGGTCTAATCAGTTTTTTGTACACATCTTCTATACAGC
Organism: Pictodentalium vernedei; assembly: GCA_031216915.1. Taxonomy (NCBI): domain Eukaryota; kingdom Metazoa; phylum Mollusca; class Scaphopoda; order Dentaliida; family Dentaliidae; genus Pictodentalium; species Pictodentalium vernedei. Next base: position 327,521,926 of record CM062292.1, read on the forward strand.
TCAGACTAGAGGCCATATTTATGAACCAATCTTTACAAAACTTCTTGGGTACCTTTGTTATCACCGTGGGATCAGAGCGAGTGTTTTTGGGTGTGGTCCAAAATTCAAAATGGCCACCAGCAGCCATTTTGTACCAAAATTAGTGCAATCAGTCTTTTGTATAGAACTTCTGTATGAAAGTTCTGATTTGAATAAATTTTTGTATGAATGTTTAGTAACATGGAATACATCACATATTGTAAGGGGTTTTTTTTCGTGCCGAAATTATGCAAATTAGATGAACTTTGATTTATTCAGTGCTACTTACACAATGTAAGCACACATGTCAATACGGCTCAGGGTAGAGGCTGTATTTATGAACCGATCTTCACAAAACTTCTTGGGTACCTTTGTTATCTCCTTGGGATGAGAATGAGTGTTTCTGGGTACGGTCCAAAATTCAAGATGGCTGCCAGTGGCCATTTTGTACCGAAATTAGGTCCAATCAGTTTTTTGTCACAACTTCTGTACAGCTCGTATTTATGAACTGATCTTCACAAAACTTCTTGAGTACTTTTGTTTTCACCTTGGGACAGGAACGAGTGTGTTTTGGGGTGCCTTTGTTATCACTGTGCTATGAGAACAAATATTTTGGGGTTCAGTCAGACCCACTCTGGGACTCAAAGATTTTTTCTAGTTCAGCATCTGACTGTCACCCACCTTTACAATACTTTACCTATACATTTGTTACAGGCAACGGTCAGTATTCATGTACAGACCGTTACAATACTTTATATGTACCTTTGTTATCAGGTCATTACCTAGATGTTTGTCATTGCTGTGTCACATACTATACATGTACATGTCTTTGTCTTGACAAGTTGAGCTACAGTGTCATTGACACTTTCATTTTTTTCTAAACTCAATTTGTTTTTTGTCGCATTGAAACAAAACATGAATGTCTATTTTTTACAGATCATATTTTTATAATCGACTCTTTTGAACGAAAGCCTTTTCATTCACGCAACTCTTTTAAAACTGACACTCATATTTATAATCAACTCTTTTGAACGAAAAACCTTCATTCAATCACAACAAAAAAAACATGAGTGTCATTCATCAAACATTCCATAAAGTGTTTTATTAAGATTTGCTTCACAAAAATTAACTCTCTCATCGTGGCAGTGGGTTTGCGAGTTCAGAATCACCTCTTTTCCGTGTACCGTACACGATTCGATTTCTGACGTAAAATCCGCAAATGGATTTCCGTGTACGCCTCCGTAGGGATTCAGTGTTAAAATCGTGTACAGACAGGATGATGTTAGAATCCGCAAACCACTTTTTGATGATGATTTAGAATCCGCAACACATTTTTTTGCTCGCGATTTAACACTGAATCCTATGGGGGAAACCCATTTGCGGATTCTAGAATCAGACGATACACCTCTTTTTTCCTTAAAATTTCATCTACGTTTTTTCACTCTTGAGCGATGTATATAGAATCCAGTGATGTTTGAATCCGCAAGACATGAAATGGTAAATTAAATCACCCTAAAAAATGACAAAATCGTGTACAGGTACACGATTTTAACACTGAATCCCTATGGAGGCGTACATCGATGTATGTGTACATGTACATGTGATTTTGATGCTTGAATCCGCCTTTATCACCTACTGGCCTCTAGCCCGAGCCGTATTGGCATTTGCACTTACAATACGTGAAGGTCATTGGATCACTTTTTTGTTTGTTTGTCGTAGCTGTAATTGAGTTGTGACTTGACCATGCAAATGATATTCATTATTATTCATATTACTACATATTCCCTTGTCAAGGTTACAGAGAGCAAATGCCAGATGATAGTCTTTTTTCCATCCTGGATTAGTTGTTCCAACTTTGACCTTAAGCCTATTGTTGTTAACCTTTCCTTAATTTTCATTCCTCCCAAATTTTTTCCGGGGGATATAGAAGTGGTGGAATGCAAAATTGGGATGTGGGTTAGGCATGATGAGAGGAAGAACCCTGTTCATTTTAAGGTCATTCTACCAAAGGCAAGGTCACAGTGACCTTGAACTTAAACATTTACCTGAGTAGGCTTCTGAAATTGAAATTTTGCTTGCTCAATTGATACTTTTGGCTTATGGGTTGAACATGATGAAAGGGAGAACCCTATTTATTTTTTGGTTATTGTGTCAAAGGAAAAGGTCACAGTGACCTGTTTTATCTTTTCTCGGTCCGAGTTGGTTCCGGCTCTCTTTAATTATTAAAAATATGCATTCGTGATCAAATACAGGTAATCTCATATGTATTATTTGAATGAATAATACCAACAGTTGGTGTGTTAATTTAATTTTTTAAGGGGGGGAGGTGCCACTTGTAAGCTAACTCTAGTTTAGAGTTTTGTTTCGAAAACACAGCTTATGACCCCTCATTGGAATGAACTTGTTGAGCTAGTGAGCTAGTTTTCCAATGAGGATTCATAAACTATGTTTTTGGCACAAAAAAATAAAAAAAATAAGTCATTCCAGAATTTTTTTGCAAGTATTATCTAAGGGTTAAAGATGTTTTATTAATAACAAAGACATGAAATGGTAAATTGAAAAATAATTTATTTTTCTCTTCTATTTTTCAGTTTCAAGAGTGCAGGAGTGGAAAATCGAATAGATTCCATGATGATGATTCCATAAATATGACATAACCTTGTGGACATTAGGACTTGGAATGGAGTGATGATAAACTGTAGGCCAAAAGGTTCCAAGTATTGATTTGTGTATTGGGTGTATATTTCGCCATAGATATTTGTACATTTTTACTATTTCTGTATAGTCAGTTTCAAACTTTTTTTCCCCGACATCTCTAGAATGCAAGAAGGCACCATCTGCAATGCTTTCGCATTGCAGACTGTGCTTTGTTGCAGTCTAGGGACAGAAGCATACTGACCAAGGTGATGTCGGTACTCGGCCACCGAAATGGTGGACTTCTACCTACGCGCTTGCTAGAGGAGTAGAAATTTTAGGATTGAACAAGTAAATGTGTAGTTCATGGATAACTGTTGTGTTTTTGAGCTCTATGTCCATGGTTTGTACTTTTCCTAGTTTGATACTAAAATTTCCACTTGTCTAGCAAATAAGTGTATAGGTTGTTGTTGTCCACTATTTTGGGTGGTTGCGTATCATGTCACTTTATTCATCACAAGAATTGCTGGAACAAAAATGGATTTGCTACACAGAGCCTAACATGACTGAGATTTTGTCAAGTCCACCAACTGGCCCACTAACTTATTAATTTTCTGACTTACTGATTCCGTCTTACCCGATTGAGGACCTGGTGACAGCTGACTGAGGCACAGGAAATTTGAGATGACCCAGCATGTCTGAATGCGTTACCCCAAGAGCTATGGCACTGTTAAAGAGTTCATGATGTTTGGGGGGGGGGGGGGGGGGGGGGGGGGCGGGGTTTTCTTAAAAGTTCATCTCTTATTGATGGCTACATGGGAAATGCATCTTTTAATGACAGGTGTCTCGGCGCTAACAGGAAAATCTACTTTAATTTCTTTTAACTGGAGTATTTTCCTGTCGGTGCAGAGGCAGCTGTCATTAAAAGATGCATTTACAGAGTGTGATTAGAAAACCTCCTCAAACATTTTTTTTTTTTTTTTTTCTCTCCTCCCTTCTGTGTAGCAGCAGTGCCATAGCTGTTGGACTAAATTGTCTTCAGGCATGCCGAGTTATCTTGTGTGGACTGTGTCTTAGTCAGTTGCCACCAGGTTTTCTCACTTGGGTGGGATAGTCTGAGTGAGTCAGCTTCTTTTCTTTCCGAAGCCCCACCCGGATTTTTTTTTTATTGGGTGGGGCCACGAAAAAAAACGAAAAAAGAAAAAAAAAAAAAAATCTGTTTCTTTCTGTGATATCTTTATAATATGATGTTCTTATATACATTTAATATGTTCTTGTTATAAAATACTATTCATTGATATACTCATATATATGTATCTTTATATACTTATAAATACATACTTAAATGTATGTGTACTTATATATATACACTTGTACATATAATATTCTTAATAAATACTTGAAATATCTTCAATAGTTCTTCATTTTGTTTCCATTTGTATGTATCTATTTCACTTAAAAATCTCTCCATGTTATGGGAAAGAGAAACAACATACTCAAGGATCTGTGAGCACAGACATTTTATTCAAGATACTTCCAGTTCATTGACAGTTCTACAAAAAGTATACATATACTTCACATTTACAATAATGAAGACAATATCTTTTGTCACTTTAAAAGACTTCTACTTACATTGGAGTTCACAGCAAACACCACAGACCTGCTCATGGTTAACACACAGCCCTGAGGTGGGGAATGGGTGTTATTCTATTGAGAACGGGAGGGAGGAGGGTTTTGGAAGTGACCGAGCACATCTTTTGCTCTATTGTGTTTCCAACTGAGATGTTGCCATGAATGTCACAGGGTGGGGGCACAGGCACATAATATATTTCCAGGCATGTCGGGAAAACAATGGCTACAAATGTCAGATGGTCACACAGGTTTTCCAATCTTGGTGGGATGGGGTGAGGTTGGATAGGATTGGGGACATTGTGTGCCTGTGCCCAGCCCCAAGACCTCATCTTGGCATGTCAGTTGAGGGGAGGGCTTGACTGGGCACAGGCATACCAGCATGTTGGGGAAAACACTGCCTACAAATGCAAAAGGGTCACTCAAGTGGTGGGGGCAAAGGGTTCAGGTTGAATATGACTGGCCCAATTATGTGCCCATCTGGGAGAGGGGATGTGGCTTCACTGAGCACAGGTACACAATATCCAAGCATTTTGTGGAAATAGTGGCAACAAATGACACATGGTCACACAAGTTCTTAATCTTGGTCAGGTCAGCCAGAACTGGGGACATTCTGTGCCTGTGCCCACACACCCACTTGGGCACAACATCTTTTCAGTCATTTTGGGAAAACAGTGGCTGCAAATGCAAGTTCGGCATCTCAAGTGGTGGGGCAAAGGATTCAGGTTCAATACCACTGGGCCAATTATGTCCCTGTGCCCAACTGGGGGAGGGAGTGTGGAAATATTAAAATAGAGTGATGTCACGCATGCAGCACGACTGTCCCAGGAATGGCAATGCTTAGATGCAAAATAGTCGGAGCCATTTTTGGTTAACAGTTTACCTAACGAATCTGCCATATCTGCACTCGTGATATACAAAATTATATTTCTTCATTTCTCTACTTCAAAACATACCTCAGGACCTATTAATGGAACAAACTTGATGAGCTTGTTCCAATAAGGAGTAATAAGCCATGGTTAGAAGTAAAAAATGAAAAAATCTCATATTTTTTAAAAAGAATTTCTATTGTTCGCTTCAACTTGTGTTACGAAAAGGATTAAAGATGCAGTACATACACCAATGTTGGGCTATATGAGTCAATTTCCTTTTTTGCATGTAATAACTCCCAATCCTTCAAAATGCATTTTCGGAATAATTGCTTAAGTGACACATTTGTTTGTTTGTGTCTGTGGTTGTGGTAGGGGACGGGGAGAGGGAGCTGTGGAACATATATTGAAACCTGGCCTGTATTACAAGCTGGAAAATACACGTATCAACTTGCGTTGAAATCAAATAATCCAAACTGGAGTTATCAGTCGCACACCAATTGTTTACAGACAGATGGGTGGACGGATGAAAGTCATGATTATAGCCCTGACTATAAACAGTCAGGCTAAAAATGCAATTTGTACCAAAGAAAAAATATTGCATGAATGGCCCTGGGTGAGGAGGAGGTGGGGTGCGTTAGGGGAGTCTATTTTGTTCCACATGTCGTGGTCATTCTAAATGATTCAGAATGCATTTTGAACAGAGAAAAAAAAATACCTAACTGGCACCATGGGGGTGGTGTTTGTCTGGGTTTTTAACCACAAACTTTAACCAAAACTGTAAAAAAAACATGTTTGACAAAAGAACAAAAAATGCCTAATTGCCCTCCACCCGACTCGAAGGGGGGGGGGGGGGGGGGGGGGGTGGTATGAGTTTAAAAAAGGTGCCACATGTAGTGTCTGTAAAAAGTTAAAAATGCATATTTGGGAAAATTCTCATGTAAACATCATACGGAATCATCGTTATCAAGTTACAATGAAATCCATCCATATTAAACATGAACTGCAGACTGTGCTAAAAGTTTTTGGCATTCCGGCTTGGGCAGCCATCACGGTTGACAGATTATGCCCAAATGGGGCCGTTCTCATCTAGGCATTATATAGAGGCATTGTATGGAGTTGCAATGAAATCCCTTCATAAATACGACCTGTAGACTGTGCTAATGGTTTTCGGGTTTTGGGCTCGGGCAGCCATATCGGTTGACCGATCATGATCAAAAGGGGACGTTCTCATGTAGACATGACCTAAAACCTGCATATGAAATTTCGTGATGATCAGACAAGAACAATTACTGTAAACAGTCGGGATAAAAATTGGGAAAATATGCGGACTCCACATTTTTACGATGATCTCTACTGAACACCTAAACACAACTGATCCAATTTTATATTTTACCATTCAACTCTAAGGATCCTAAGGATGCTTCATATCAAATAACAGTTCCGTCTGGTTTAGGAAATATGAAAATATTTCAATTTTTAACTACCCATGGGAATGCAGGAAATTTTTTTTTTTCTTTTTTTTTTTTGGGGGGGGGGGGGGGGGGGGGGGAACAACTCAAATACTTTTGACACAATAATATCACAGTGAATTTGGTTCAAATCAGACCATCGCTTCAAAAAATTTGGGGTGACCCAAACAATCTTAGCTCTCCCATTTACAAAGCAAAATATTCATTCACCAACTTAATTATACACCTCAAAAGGAAGCTCCATACCAAATATCAAGTCATTGTATCCACTGCTTCATAAGACATTATTTATTTACTGGTGTTTAAGGTCATAATACTTATACACAACGGATAATCATGACCGTTACAGTTTTACGAGTGGACGAAGCCACACCAAAACCACCGAGCAGCTGCAAGCTCCCCAACATCATAACTCCGTACTGCAGCACAGGCATGGTTCAATTCCTATAAGACATGTGTAGCATCAACATCCAGTATGCCTTAGAACACAGTGTCATCGTGACCCCCTTGTTGACAATCAAGGTTATGTGCCTTGCCCAACAACACAGCGCGGGACTCCAAATCGATCGTTCAGATTATCACACATCCAAGGACTAACCAGTCACAACGTTGCTTAACTACACTGATATAACGAGAACCCGTTATCCCTATGTTCAGTTGAACAAAAATGAAATGACCCTTTGCCACCATCACTCACACAAACTTTCACTTCAATTGGTCCAGTGATTTTGGAGAAGAACAAAACATGGTGTTACTGGACAGATAGCGATAAGATTAGCGGACCTTCACTTTGTCAAGTTCAGCTAATTTATTTATTTATTTTATTGATTTTTAAGGTCACATATTTATGCACAATGGCTAATCAAGACCGTGACAGATTTACGGGTGGAGGAAGCCGGAGTACCCGGAGAGAACCACCGAGCAACAACGAGCAGCTGCCAGCTCCCCAACATCGTAACTCCGCACTGCACTGCAGCACAGGCAGGGTTAGATTGGTTGAAGACATGCGTACCATCAACGTGCAGTACGCCTTAGTACACAGCGTCATCGCACCCCCACACGGGCAGTGGAGATGAAGTGTCTTGCCCAAGGACACAACGCGGTTGCCGCAGGTGGGATTCGAACCGAGGACCTCTCGGCTTGCAGCCTGCACCTCTACCTACTGAGCCACCGCGCTCCCCAGTTCAGCTAATAAAAACTACACGTGTATTTGTAAAAAAAAAAATGGCATCACAAACAGAAGATCTACTTTGTGGGGCCTTAGCAATGCACACATTAAATGAGCATTCCGAAAAAATTTAAAGGCCTATGATAGTATCTTACTTACAGTTATCAGAATGTTAAGTCTTTGCCACTAGTGCATTCTTGGTGAAAAAGGACATGCACTGCCTGCTCCATCGCCCAACATTGCAACAGATAACCTGTCTTCTGGGGTCTTTGTCTTTATGGGGTGCAAAATTACACTAGGGACACGCAATTCACTTACATGGCCACATTATCTCTTGCATCATTTTCAAATTGAAGATGGGGGGGGGGGGGGGGGGGGAGACAAAGAGCAGTCTGATATTCGCAGAATGAGATCCCCATAGCGTTAAATTGATGCTGCTATTCCATACAGTGAGCCCGTTTACCTCTTTCTGTTTAGTTTTCAGACCTTCATTCAGATTAAGGATTTTGGGATGATACCCTGCTATAAATTTACCCTCTGGGGACTATATTTTGCAGATGAGTCTGTTGGGGGGGGGGGGGGGGGCATCAAAAAGGGTGAACAGAAGGAAAGGTAATTATACATTTTAACATGCACTACAATACATAAGTGCAGTAGGGGGGGGAATAAAACATAAGACTCACTTTATGCTGGCACACATTATCCACCTTCTATCAAGTTCTTCTGGGATTATAATTGATTTGCACTTCTCAATTGCAAACTTACTTTCTCTCTACCAGGCCTTCCATTTTCAAAATGGGAGGACAGCAATGATGGCCCACCTTAAATGAACTTAGTAGGGCCATTTTAACATTAATTTGACACAAGGGGAGCCACTGGGGTTTGTTTTTGACATTAGTAATTTTACCATATCTTTCCATCCTATTGTTTGGGATCTTCATATAATATCTAATGTAGGTTTCAAAAACGCAATAATTCCTTGCTGAACATGTCAGGATTTCTACATAAATTATGTATATAGTCAGACAATTATAATCAGTATCTGATAAGTAATATAAATGAATAACAGTTAGTTTCTGTGAGACACCCTACACCTGGCCAGCATCTAAAGATATTATAATTTTAAAGTAATTTGTATATTTTTTATACTTACCAATCGCCCAGACTAGCTGGTGCTAACTCAAAGTTATCAAGGGCCAAACACAAATTTTTAACAACCCAATCCCCAAAATTGGATTGCAAAACAAAAAATTAAAAGTCATAGCCGGCTCTCCATACAGTTACTCTCTGCGCATGCGCAGCCGTCAGGAAGTGACCGGAATTGCTGCAAACATCATTCTTTGTAGAAGGGAGCACTCCATAATAATTCAGCGGGGAGGTACGAGTGACCACTCATGGGAGGGCCATCTCCATCTTGGCCATTGGTTACTATAAAAATATACAAATTACTTTATTATAATATTTTTATACCATAACCCAATGGCCCAGACTAGCTGAATCGTATAAAGGTTGAGGGCCTTGGACTTCACAATTAGTAGACCAATATAGTTTAAAGACTGTAATCCGAGGTGAAACGAAATTAAATTTAAAAGCAATTACATGTATGTCTCTCTATACAGTAATCGAGAAGACATATCCTAAATAAGGAGCCCAATTCAAGTAATTCCGTATTCTCACCATGAAGACTATGCTAATTTGGATGTAACGAGTTCCACATTTTTAAGGGTAGTCCGGACTAAGCCCACAAAATTAGGATGCTGTATTTGAGAAAGGGAGGAGATTCACCACAAACATACACCATATACAACAAGAGGTCCCACGGGGCCTGAGGACACTCACCTGACATGGTAGTCTAAATATCAAACTAGGGACTTGATTTGAATAAGCTGCATATGCCCCTCAGAAGAAAAGCATACACCAACTAGATGAAGCGATTGTGCCCAAACAATACACAGGATTTTCCTTCTATTTTCACTTCCTGCACTTTTATATCCCAAAATTGAGATAAACGCATAAAAAAACTGATTTTTTTTAGGAAATTTTCAAAGTCACAAACAAAATATTTTCAAACTAAATTTTTTTTTTCTTTTTCTTAAAATTGACCGAAACACATAAAAAAACTAATTTCCGGATTTTTGTCCAAAAGTTCAAAGTAGCACCTCGACCCCAAATTTTTGGTGTAAAAAAATTTTTTTTTTTCTTTTAAAATTGACCGAAACGCATAAAAAAAAAAAAATTAATAATTTCCGAATTTTTGTCCAAAATTTCCAAGTCCCACCCGGAACCCATATTTTCAGTGTCAAAAAAAAAGAAAAGAATTTTGTCTTAAAATTGAACAAAACGCATAAAAAAAACCAAATAAACTAATTTACGGATTTTGGTCCAAAATTTCTAAGTCCAGACCAGGACACAAAATTTTCAGCCTAAATATGAACCCAGGGACTTGGCTTGAACAAACTTGAATCTCACCCCCCTAAGCATGCTGCATACTAAATATCAAAAGATTCTTATTGCTAGATCTGAAGAAGATTTCTAAAGAATATTCCTCATACTGCACTAATTTGAACATTTGGGCTCCCATAGGGAACCCAAATATACACAGAGGGATTTGATTTCAACAAATATGTGAATCAATGTTCAAAAGATGTTATAGGTAAAATATAAAAGCTTTTGGAGCAGTGGTTTGGAAGCAAATCATTCTTTAATTTTTTCCCATTGCCAACAGTGTTAAAAAATGCTGACTCAGGGCATTTTTTCCAAGTCCCGAAAAAGTACCTTATGACAAAACCGATGGCAATTTTTTTTACCATTCCTTTCTGTTGGTCCCAAGGAAGCCTCACACCAAATAAAAATTCTCAATGCCGTGCAGTTTTGGAGATATAGATGTTTTCGTTTTTTTCTATTTTGAGCTCAGGAGGTTCCCACAGGGCTGCAGGAAAAAATTTTGGGCCATAAATCAAGTACTTATAACACAATAATACTTCATATTAAATTTGGTTCAAATTGGCCTCACAGTTCAGAAAATAGAAATTCTGTGCGGGGCAAAAATTCTTGCCCCTATCACAACAAAGGCAAATATTGCCCATAAAACTTCTCTTGAACAAACTTCAGTCAACACCTCAAATGGAAGGTGCATACCAAATATCAAGTCACTGCTAAAGCTGGTTCAGGACAAGATTTTTTTAAATTTTGTGCATTTTGGCCCCCCAACACCCTTCCATAATATGAGCAGAAACCCAATTTGAAAAAAAAAACCCAAATGCCCCTATGTAACCACTACTCATGTGAATTTTCATTGAACTTCAGCCAGTGGATTGCGAGAAAATGACCCAAAAACCACCTTCACGACGTACGACGGATAAAAAGTGATCAGAAAAGCTCACCCTGACTTTCAGTCAACAAGCCATATCCAGGATATAATCTACAGACAAAACAGCTTCACTCTTTGTTACATACTTGTCAAGCCGGAGGAGAGGTAAAAAAATCACCCACCCACCCTCCCCAAAACACCCTTTTTGGAAAAAATCCTATTCAAAAAGAAAAAGGGGGGCACTCTGGAATCAATATAAGTGGTACCAAATAACAATATAAACATTCATCGAATAGGTATCCAGGTAATAATTATTATTAAGTTGGTGCTTAATGCCACTTCTGAAGCTAAGGCTATAGTGGCAATCCTGGTAATTAATATCGCCCACTTGTAACGATTACTGGAGTCAAAATGCGCAGATAGGTCGAAAACCGGGGATATAAGTCACAATGGACAATCTCTGGAGAGTAAACACACTTCCAAGGTAACCCACAGGCGACCCCATTCAGGTGTACAATAAATTCCAGTAAATAACACTCCCAGACGAGTTCTATCTGATATCTGATATGACATATGGATGAACAATCAAAGGAAACAAACCATCTACAAAATGGATGTGCCAATGAGGTCGCCATACAACATGACCCAGCCGCTAATCAAGAAGTAATGAAATGCGTGTATGTACTTAAATGCATACAAGGCTTACGAGAAGAAAACTATGTCTTGCCCGGTAATCGCCTCTTAACACATTGGCGGTGTTGGGGGGGGGGGGGGGGGGGAGGGGGATTCAAAGTCAAATCGAACACCCCTCACCCACATTACTTTAATCGTTCTTGTGTTAGTCATCAAATAATATAGGGACTGCAAGGCTCCCTCACATCTAACCGACACCATAATGCCACTAAGGGTGGAGAAGAACGTGAAGAACAAATACTTCCCCTGATAAAGAAGGTCCTCTCGTGGAAGAAGCTTTCGGTGAACGTCCCACAACAGACACCTGAGAAGATTGATCCAAGGTTTCTGTGATGACAGAGGTGCTACTAGCAAGATTTTGCAACGAGACTGTTGATCTTACAGAATCTGCTGAATCAACTGATAAGAGGATACGCATGTCCTATCATTCCCATGAGATCGACAGAACTTCTACTGCATATGCTCGATGATCTGGGCATGACGACACGAATGATCGTAACTGATTGTTCCAGTGTGTTGCTAACAGATCTATCATGGGGCAAATCTGCCTGAATACTCGCTTGTCGAGCGTCCACTTTGATGGCAAAGGCAACCTTTCCCAGAGAGCGAGTCTGCTAGTACGTTCAGATGACAGAAAGCTGAACATGATGATTCACGACGTATAGGAGAATCTTCTCCGTTAATTGGCATAACGGAACTGAATTAGTGCCGCCCAACCCGTACTCGCATTCATCATTCATCATAATTGTGAAAGCCGGATCCGGCAGTTGCAGCGCAACTCCCAGAGTTAACCACTGAATATCTGCCCCAATCAACCCTTGTTTCATTTGGTCCGTTGAAACAATACTGGTTTCGAGCAGTTCACTCCAGTTCTGAGTAAAGAATATCAGCAGGAGACATGTGCACCGGCTGTCCATCGGAATAAGATCCGCTGCCGTGTGATTTCAAAGCTCATTCCCAACGACTTGGGACGGAGGTAGATCAGACCTTTTCTACGAGTTTTTTACGATGAAACCAGAGACATCGGAGTAATAGAAGCAGACTCTGAACATCGTTCTGAAGAATAATTCCGCTGCCATATGACATCTCTGTACAGGGTTCGAACCCCGTTTTGAAATCCTTGAAAAAGTATAGAAATTTGGATCAGTCTGGAAAAGGTCTTGAAAAGTATGGAAAAATATGCATTTAAACCTTGGATGTCTTGAAAAAGTATGGAAATTATTCTTAAGCACGGGTTAATTTAAAATAAAAAATACATTGGTTAAACCACATGGTAATAATTTGCCATTGTCAAATCGAACAAAACTCTGAATTCGTAGGATGAAAATGAAAGTCGGAAACCTTCAATCATTAATGACAAAATACGACCGAGGGTGTTTTGAAAGTAACTGAGAGTTTGTGAACATCGGACATTCGTGGAAATTATATCGAGTGTCGCACATGCTGTGTTATTTTACTGAATGTAACTTCCCAAAGTTTGTTACAGTGTTTGATTGTTTTAAGTGTTTGATGTCAAACTTAAATTAACATTTCAACAACACAATTTTGCTGCATTTTCTGCAAAAAGTACCATTTACATGGGGAAGTGCGTGTTTTGTGAGAAGAGGTCAAATGACCCAAAGTATAAACATTGGCTTGCACCAGACAAAACTTCGAACAAAAAAGCGTCAATGCTCAGAGTGCAAAAAATCATTTGATGTATCCAATATGGGCGTAGCAGCCTTGGGGAGCCACATGATAAGCAAAAAACATTCTGCGTTGATGAGAATGAAAGAACAGTCTCAGACTCACTTACCTGGATTTTTTTGTCAGGTGCAAAAAGCTCAACGGAATTATCAAGTATTTCTCACACTGTTTCGGAGAAAACAGACACAAAACATGAACAAACACACACAGGTATTTTGACTGTTCGTTATTTTTTTTTCAGAAAACAGTGTTCTGTCCGCGGAAATTTACTGGCCATGGAAAAACATTATTCGTACAGGAGTTGTCAAGGAATGTCAGAGGCACTTTGTCTGTTTCCAGATAGTCAGATGGCTTCAAAATTTTCTTGTCCAGAGTAGAAATCTAAATACCTCACAACATCCAGAATAGCACCATATTTTTCTGAGCTTTTGCTTTCCAAAATTAAATCGGAAAGCCAATACGTACTGTTGTTTGATGAGAGTCTGAATGATTATTTGCAATCAAAACAATTTGAAGTGCATGTTTGTTTTTTTTTAGGGTAGTAATGGCCGGAGTCAGTACTATATCTCATATTTTTTAGGACATGCATTTGCCGCCAATGTTTATGACAAACTGAAGAGTGTTGTGAAGCAATTGGACTTAGAGAGATTTTACAACTTTCAATGGATAGGCCTAATGTGAATTGGAAAGCTTTAACCAACTATCGAATAATATCCAAGAAGAAAAGGGTCCTAAACTTTTGAATACAGGTAGCTGTGGATTGCACATAATGCGCAATGCATTTAGAGCTGGAATCTTGGAGACAGATTGGAGTATTGAGGAAACGTTCAAGTCACTTTACTGGCTTTTTCATGACTCTCCTGCAAGACATGAGGATTTTACTAGTATAGCTGGTTCTAGTGTTTTTCCAAAACAGTTCTGTAAACACAGAAGGATTGAAAATGTGAATGTATCTGAACAAGTGTTGGAAATATGGCCCAATGTTGTGAAGTATGTCAAGAAATTGAATTCAAACTCAAAACAATTTAATAAGATCAAAAATAAATCATATGGCACTGTCTCTGCATCATGTGACGACCCACTGTTCGAGGTGAGAACCAAAATATTTTTTATTTTCTTAAAAAATATCAAACAGACAAACCTATGTTGCCCTTCATGTCAAAAGACTTATTGAAAACAATGATCTGTTTGCTTGATCGGATTGTTAAACATGATACACTGACTTCAATCACCAACATGACAAAATTATTAAATTCATTTGATGTCACTGACACTTCATGCCATAAAAGACATCAGCCATTAATATAGGTTTTGTTGGGGAAAAGCTTCTTGAAAACTTGAAAAGTGAGAAGAAAGTTTCTGAGAAAACAATATTTGGTGTAAAATCAGAGACTCGGTCCATTTTAATTAAAGCTGTCACAAAATTTTTGGAGAAAGATCCAGTTAGATATGGTTTAATCAGGAATCTTAGCTGGTTAGAGCCGAAATAGAATGTTGAACACACGGAGTTCTGTTCTAAACAGCTGAAGAGGTCTCTTTAAATTCTGGAAGAATCAGGACAAATTCTGGAAGCATCAGGACAAATTCTTGAATCAAAATGTGACATAATCATTCATGAATACAATAACTTTTTGACCCAGAAAGCCATCCACGATGACTTTAAATCCTTTGATGAGGGAGCAGCAGTGGCGTAGATAGCTTTACGCTAGGAGGCAAACCCAAAATTTTCCGACAGACCGAAAATTTTCCGACGGTGTAACAACAACAAAAATCCAAACAAACAGAAAGAAACTGTTGTTTACTGCA
The DNA here is from genome assembly GCA_031216915.1 of Pictodentalium vernedei. Lineage (NCBI taxonomy): Eukaryota > Metazoa > Mollusca > Scaphopoda > Dentaliida > Dentaliidae > Pictodentalium > Pictodentalium vernedei. Next base: position 327,537,211 of record CM062292.1, read on the forward strand.
AATGTACTGAAAATTGGTCTTTTTTACCAAAAATTTACCCCAAATGGCATGTTTTTATCCCCAAAGCCAGCATTTTAATGTTGTTAGGCATAAATTCGCCTAAAAATGGTCCCAAACAATTTCCGACAAAACTTCTGGTGGAGGGCCTCTGCCCCCCCACCCCCCCCCCCCCCGGCCCCCCTTTATCTACGCCACTGGAGAGCAGGAACACTTGACAACTTATTTTATGTACTGATGGCTAACAATTCTGAATTTCAAAATATTTGACAGGTAACCAAAAAAATTCTTTTATTATCTCATGGGCAGGCGTCGGTGGAATGGGGGTGTTCCTTTAATAAGGAAATTATTGTTGAAAACATGTCTGAAAAGACGGTTATTGCTCAAAGAATCATAACTGATCACTTAAAAAATGTTGGTGGAGTGAAAGGGGTAAGCATTAAGAAGAAACTGCTACAATCTGCAGCTGCTGCAAGGCAACGGTATCATGCCTTCCTTGATGATGAAAGACAGAAAGTGGAAGAAAAGAGGCAGAATAAAAGACAAGGGGGCCTGAGGGCGCTCACCTGACATGGTAGCCTAAATATCAACCCAGAGAACTGATTTCAACAAGTTGCATCTGCTCCTCCTAAGAAAATCCTCCTACCAAATATCCAAAGATTCTGACCAGTGGATCTAAAAAAATGATTTTTAAAGAATATTCCTCATATTGAACTAAGTTATAATTCGGGCTCTCACAGGGAGCCCATATATGAACCCAGGGACTTGGCTTTAACAAACTTGAATTTCACCCCCCTAAGGATGCTGCACACCAAATATCAAAACATTCCGACTGCTGGATCTGAAGAAGAAGATTTTTAAAGAAAATTCCTCATTCTGAACTAAGTTACAATTCAAGCTCCCACAATGAGCCCAAATATGGACATAGGGACATGGCTTGAACAAACTTGAATCTTACCCCCTAAGGATGCTGCATAAAAAATATCAAAAGCATTCATCTGCTGGATCTGAAGATTTTTAAAGAAAATTCCTCATTTTGAACTAAGTTGTCATTCAGGCTCCCATAGTGAGCCCAAATGTGAACCAAGGGACTTGGCTTGAACAAACTTGAATCTCAGCCCCCTAAGATTGCTGCATGACAAATATCAAAACATTCCGACTGCTGAATCTGAAGAAGAAGATTTTTAAAGAAAAATTCCTCATATTGACTAAGTTATAATTTGGGCTCCCACAGGGAGCCCAAATATGGACCCAGGGACTTGGCTTTAACATACTTTAATCTCCCTCCTAAGGATGCTACACACCACATATCAAAACATTCCGACTGCTGGATCTGAAGAAGATTTTTTAAGAAAATTCCGCATTTCGAACTAAGTTACAATTCAAGCTCCCACAGTGAGCCCAAATATGGACCTAGGGACATGGCTTGAACAAATTTGAATCTCACCTCCCTAAGGATGCTGCATACCAAATATCAAAACATTCTGACGGCTGGATCCGAAGAAGATTTTTAAAGAAAATTCCTCATTTCGAATTAAGTTACAATTCAAGCTCCCACAGTGAGCCCAAATATGGACATAGGGACATGGCTTGAACAAACTTGAATCTCACCTCCCTAAGGATGCTGCATACCAAATATCAAAACATTCCGACTGCTGGATCTGAAGAAGAAGATTTTTTAAGAAAATTCCTCATTTCGAACTAAGTTACAATTCAAGCTCCCACAGTGAGCCCAAATATGGACCTAGGGACATGGCTTGAACAAACTTGAATCTCACCCCCCCTAAGGATGCTGCATACCAAATATCAAAACATTCCGACTGCTGGATCTGAAGAAGATTTTTACAGAAAATTCCTCATTTTGAACTAAGTTATTATTCGGGCTCCCACAATGAGCCCAAATATGAACCCAGGGACTTGACTTGAACAAAATTGAATCTCACCCCCCCTAGCATGGTGCATACCCAATATCAAAATATTCTGCCTGCTGGATCTTGAGAAGAAGATTTTCAAAGAAACTTGACTGAAATGCACTAAGTTCAAATTTGGGCACCTATACTGAGCCCAAATATGAACCCAGGGGGGGGGGGGGGCAATTTGAACAAGAGGCCCCACAGGGCCTGAGGGCGCTCACCTGATACTGGCCGAGTCATATCACCAAAATAGCAAGGGATTCTGCCTTGTGGTTATTATCAGTTTTTCAACATAAAAGTGTTTTCTCTACTTAGTAACCCAGAGTGTTCATATGTTAGATCCCCATATTGGGTACTCAATAATTTATCTATTTATTTATTGGAATTTAAGGTCACTTTCTAAGGCTACATCATTACAGAGGCATAATTATAATATCAGGTTTGGTCAATCGTTTATGCCTATTACTGCCCACTTTACAGGGCTTTCAACGCAGGAATTGGTTACTGGGCCCAATTTTATCAATAAACCAGAACTTGAACAAATTTCAATTTGCCGCTTCTAAGAAAACTAAAAATCAAATATCAAAAGATTCTGAGAGGAGTATCAGAAAAAAAAGATTTTTTAAGAATATTTCTCATACTGAATTAAGTTATACATTGGGCTCCCATAGGGAACCCAAAAACAAAAGCTTCTGAAGCAGTGGTTTGGGAGAAGAAGATTATTCAACGTTATTCCCATTACCTACAGTGTTAAAAAATGATGACTCGGCACTTTTAGTCCTGGAAAAGTACTTATGATAAAACCAATGGCATTTTTTTCACCATTCCTTTCTCCCGGCCCTAAGGAAGCTTCACATTGTATAAAAATTCTCAGTGCCATGTAGTTCTGGAAATATGGGCATTCAAAAAAAAAAAATTTTTTCAGCTCCTGTAGTTGCCGTGGGGGACAGGAAAACAATTTATGGCATAAATTAGGTATTTGTGACCCAATAAGCCCTCATATCAAATTTGGTTCAAATCGACCTCTTGGTTTGGAAAATAAAAATTTTGGTATAATTTGGGCTTCTACAGTGAGCCCAAATATGAACCAAGGGACTTGGCTTTAACAAACTTCACTCTCAGCCCCCCCCCCCCCCTACGAATGCTGTACATCAAATATCAAAAGATTTTGACTGGTGGATCTGAAAAAAAAATTTTTTTAAAGAATATTGCTCAGGGTAAACAATTTTCGGCATAAATTAGGTACTTATGACCCAATAAGCCCTCATATCAAATTTGGTTCAAATCGACTTTTTGGTTTGGAAAATAAAAATTTTGGTATAATTTGGGCTCCCACAGTGAGCCCAAATATGAACCCAGGTACTTGGCTTTACCAAACTTCACTCTCAGCCCCTAAGAATGCTGTACATCAAATATCAAAACATTTTGACTGGTGGATCTGAAAAAAAAATTTTTTTTAAAGAATATTCCTCATATTGAACTAAGTTATAATTTGGGCTCCCACAGGGAGACCAAATATGAGCCGAAGGACTTGACTTGAACAAACTTGAATCTCACCTCCCTAAGCATACTGTATACCAAATATCAAAAGATTCTGACCGGTGGATGCGAAGAAGAAGATTTTAAAAGAATATACCTCGTATTGCACTAAGTTACAATTTGGGTTCCCAAAGGGAGTCCAAATATGAACTCAGGGACTTGGCTTGAACAAACATCAATCTCACCCCCCTAAGGATGATGCATAGCAAATATCAAAAGATTCTGATTTGTGGATCCGAAGAAGAAGATTTTTAAAATATATCCCTCATATTGCACTAATTTGAACATTTGGGTTCCCATAGGGAACCCAAATATGGACCGAGGAATTTGATTTCTACAAATATGTGAATCAATGTTCCAAAGATGTTATATGTAAAATATGAAAGCTTTTAGAACAGTGGTTTGGAAGAAAACAATTCTTTATTTTTTTCCCATTGCCTACTGTGTTAAAAAATACTGACTCAGCACTTTTTCAGAGTCCCGAAAAAGTACCCTATGATAAAACCGATAGCAATTTTTTTTTACCAATCCTTTCTGTTGGTCCCAAGAAAGCTTCACACCAAATAAAAATTCTCACTGCCGTGCAGTTTTTGAGATATAGGCGTTTTAATTTTTTTCTATTTTTAGCTCCTGTGGTTCCCACGGGGCTACAGGAAAAAAAATTTCTGCATAAATTAGGTACTTATGACCCAATAAGCCCTCACATAAAATTTGGTTCAAATTGGCCTCTCGGTTTAAAAAATAGAAATTTGGGGTGGGGCCAAAATTTTTGCTCCTCCCATAACATTGCCAAGTATAGACCTACAAACTTCTCTTGAACAAACTTGAGTCTACACCTCAAAAGGAAGCTGCATACCAAATATCAAGTCTCTGCTACTGCTGGTTCTTGAGAAGAAGATTTTTTAAGAATTGGAGCATTTTTGCCCCACCCCTCTGCTCAATATGAGCCGAAACCTAATTTGCCCAAAAATCAAAATGCCGCTATATAACCCCTACTCACATGAAATTCCATTAACATGCGGCCAGTGGTTTGGAAGAAAAAGACCCAAACACCACCTTCACGCCGGACGACGGACGACGGACGAAAAGTGATCAGAAAAGCTCACCCTGACTTTCAGTCAGGTGAGCTAATAAACTTGAATCAGATCCACCCCACAATGTTGCATACCAAATATCAAAAGATTCTGCCTGCTGGATCTGGAGAAGAAGATTTTTGAAGAAATTTGCCTGAAATGCACTAAGTTCGAATTCGGGCTTCTATAGTGAGCCCAAATATGAATCCAGGGGGCCGATTTGAACAAACTTGAATCAGATTCACCCCACAATGTTGCATACCAAATATCAAAAGATTCTGCCAGCTGGATCTGGAGAAGAAGATTTTTTAATGTTTTCCCCATTGCCTACAGTGTTAAAAAGTGCTGACTCAGCACTTCTTCAAAGTCCCGAAACTGTACCCTATGATAAAACCGACAGCAATTTTTTTTTTACCAATCCTTTCTGTTGGTCCCAAGGAAGCTTCACACCAAATAAAAATTCTCACTGCCGTGCAGTTTTGGAGATATGGGCGTTTTAATTTTTTTCTATTTTTAGCTCCTGTGGTTCCCACGGGGCTATGGGAAAAAAAATTTCTGAATAAATTAGGTACTTATGACCCAATAAGCACTCACGTAAAATTTGGTTCAAATTGGCCTCACGGTTTGGAAAATAGAAATTTGGGGCGGGGCCAAATTTTTTGCCCCTCCTTCAACATCGTCAAATATAGCCCCTCGAACTTCTCTTGAACAAACTTGAGTCTACACCTCAAAAGGAAGCTGCATACCAAATATCACATCTCTGCTATTGCTGGTTCTTGAGAAGAAGATTTTTTAAGAATTGGAGAATTTTTGCCCCATCCCTCTGCCCAATATGAGCCGAAACATAATTTGACAAAAAATCAAAATGCCCTTATATAACCCCTACTTGAATGAAATTTCATTAATATGCAGCCAGTGGTTTGGGAGAAAAAGGCCCAAACACCATCTTCACAACGGACGACAGACGATGAAAAGTGATCAGAATACCTCACCCTGACTTTCAGTCAGGTGAGCTAAAAATATCTCTTAGATGAAATTGATGACTTGATGGTAAAAAAAGAAATGGATTGAGGACAATAGGAACTCTCTTTTCAAAAGTGCTGATGAATTTTCAGACAAAGCTTAGCGCACGGGGAAAATGACTTTTGTATCCAAGTCTAATGCTCTTCGTCAATCTGCAAAGGACAAGGAGATGGAAATTAAGACTCTGGAGGTCGAGCTTGATAGTAAGCTTAAAGAGTACAAAAATTGATTCTTGTTGAATGTTCACAGAGTTCATTGTTTATCTTTTAACATTTAATCATTTTCTTCAATCTAATTATCTTGAGTTTGATCTACAATGTACATGCTGTCTATAAACTGTTTTGGAACTAAAGTGGAGGATCTCTGGGAAATAACTTTTAAAATGAAAGTGTCAATGACACTGTAGCTCAACTTGTTAAGACATGTACATTATATTGTGTGACACAGCAATGACAAACATCTTGGTAATGACCTGATAACAAAGGTACATGTAAAGTATTGTATCGGTCTGTACATAAATGCTGACCATAGCCTGTAACAAATATATAGATAAGGTACTGTATAAGTGGTTTGAAAGTTAGATGCTAAACTAGAAAAGAAATCTTTGAGTCCCAGAGATGGTCTGACTGAACCCACAAATATTTGTTCTCATAGCACAGTGATAACAAAGGCACCCCAAAACACTCGTTCCTGTTACAAGGTGATTACAAAGGTACCCCAAGAAGTTTCGTGAAGATCAGTTCATAAATACAGATTCTAGCCCGAGCCGTATTGACATGTGCACTTACTGTGTATAAGTAGCACTGAACAAATCAAAGTTCATCTAATTTGCATAATTTCTGCACGAGAAAAAAACCTGTAATATATGTGATGTATTCCATGTTACTAAACTTCCTACAAAAATTTATTCAAATCAGAACTTTCATACAGAAGTGCTGAACAAAAAAATGATTGCACTAATTTTGGTACAAAAAGGCTGCTGGCGACTATCTTGAATTTTGGACCGCACCCAAAAACACTTGTTCTTGCCCAACAGTGATAACAAAGGTACCCCAAGAAGTTTCTTAATGATTGGTTCATAAATACGGCCTCTAGCCTGAGCCGTATAGAAGTTGTGTACAAAAAATTATTGGACCTAATTTCAGTTCGAAATGGCCACTGGCAGCCATCTTGAATTTTGGACCGCACCCAGAAACACTCATTCTCATCCCAAGGTGATAACAAATGTACCCAAGAAGTTTTGTGAAGATCGGTCAGGGTATTTTTGTTTTCAGAAAATTGATTAGCTGTTTTTTGGTGATTGCAGAAAGTTAAAAAATTTATAGTTATTTATATATTTTTTATACTTACCAATGACCCAGACTTAGCTGGTGCTAGCTCTAAATTTTTCAGTGCCAAACACAAATTTCCCCCCCCCCCCCCCCCCCCAATCCACCAAATTTGCATCAAAAACTGAAAATTAGATGTCCTATATGGTCCTCCATACTGTTACTCCACTGCACATGCGCAGTGTCAAGGAGGTCTCAAAATTGGCGCCAAATGTCATTCTTACAACCAGTGCCTGGTAAGCATTATGTACTCAGCGGGGAGGTAAGAGTTCCCAACTCATGGGAGGGCCATCCCCGTCTGGGTCATTGGTAAGTATAAAAAATATATAAGTTACTATAAATTTTTTAAAATTTTTATACTGTACCAATGACCCAGACTTAGTTGAATAATAAAAAGGCTGGTGGGTCTAGGACATAAAGGAAAATCTAGTAGGCTCAATTACATATGACAGAATTATCCCCTCAAGGAGAAAAGGAGAGATAGGCTTTACATGTATCTTTCTTATTCCTATTATTCCTATCAAAGAAGAAAGACACAACACCATTCTGTAATTGAGCACAATAACATCAATGATCTCTATTAACATCCAGTATAACCCTTTATACCAATTATTTTTAAAGGTAAGCCAATAAATAAAGGAAGTCCAGAGAAATGAGACTCTTTATACTCATTAAAAGTATCCGAGGATTGTATATTAACGCCAGTTTGACACATGACATATACAAATGCTTCACACCGAGCTACACTTTAAAAATATTACATGTATGAGTAAACATTAGCTTTACACTTTAAAACCATCCCGGTACCGACTCAGAACTAATGACTCCAGGGGAGGTATTCCCTTGCTTTTCACTATAAAGCAGGTGACCTAAGGGAACACTCGCCACCCCCCCCCCCCCCTTCCCCTTGGTCAAATAACCCAGAGCGAAGAGGGCAGCAGGACAGAGTCACTGCTGGTACAGAAGCCTACATAACTATAGTTGCAACTGTTCAGTGGACGATATTCTGAGCAACTGATGACGGACCTAAACAATGCAGGTCTCCAGAATTGGACTCAATATTTCTAAGATAAAAATTCATGAAAGTGGAAGGCTGAGACCAATATGCAGCCTTCATTAAATCTGTAATAGCATAAGCCCAAGATGTTGATAGAGCTCTTACTTCATGAGCTGAAATCTTATGTGCAGACTGCTGAGTTGAAGATAATTTTTCATAAGCAGTATGAATAGTTAATTGAATCCATCTAGCAATAGCAATAATGTCCTTTCTATAAGGTATCAGAGACAAAAAAGAAACGCTTAAGTCCCTTTCTGATGAACTCAGACCTACGATTATAAATACGTATTGCTCTAACAGGACAGAGTAAAGACCTACACCCGTCTGAAGACGGAAGGACCTTAATAACAATAGGTTCCGGATACTTATTAGGAGCCTGATTCTTAGCCAAAAAACCAACATTGGTAGTAAAGGTAATAGTATTACCGACGCTACGATAGTGAGAATCATCCACAGATAGTGCATGAAGCTCGCTAACTCTTCTAGCAAAAGAGAAGGCTAAGAGAAAAGCTGTCTTATAAGATAGGAATTTGAAGTCCACTGTGTCAAGAGGCTTAAATGGCACTTCTTTTAGTTTAAGAAGAACCCAAGCTAAATTCCACTTAGGAATTAATCTAAGGGTTCTTGGTCTATTTATCGAAAAGTTTCTAACTAATTTAGATAAAGAGACATTAGAACCAATCATTAAGCTATCATGGTGTGCATAGGTATCGGATAGCATAGACCTATAACCCTTAATGGTAACAGGCTGCAGTTTGATCTCCGCAAACAAGTAGACCAGAAAATTTGCAATGTCTGGAATTGAGGGATCATAAATATCTACAGAATGATCCCTACACCACTGACGAAAGACCTTCCACTTAGCAGCATAATTTAGCGAAGAGGAGATCGTCCTACAGTTAGAAATCGCGTCCACTGCTTGTCCTGTAAAATGCTTGCCGTGCAAGAAGGACCGCACAACGGAAATACGTGAAGGTTGAGACCTTGCGGGTTGTGATGGAGAGTGCGTAATTTCCCCTGCGAAAGAAGATCCTCCCGTGCAGGAAGCTTCCGCGGCATATCCCACAACAGACACCTGAGTAGATTTATCCACGGTCTTTGTGGAGACAGAGATGCTACCAACAGAATCTTGCATTGTGATTGTTTTATCTTGAGCAATATCTGCTGAATCAACAGTGCTGGAGGATACGCATATCCTAATATTCCGTCCCACGAGATCGATAGAGCGTCTACTGCAAACGCTCGAGGATCCAGACATAGCGGTACATACGCCTGCAACTGATTGTTGAGATGCGTCACAAATAAGTCTATCATTGGCCGCTCCCATTGGTAGCAAATCTGATTGAATACTCGTTTGTTGAGAGTCCATTCTGAAGGCAACAGGCGACCCCTCCGTGAAAGGGAGTCTGCTAATACATTCAGACAACCCGGAATATGACGGACCGATAGGAGAACCTGATGTTCTAGTACAAACAGAAGGATTCTTACCGTTAGCTTGAACAACAGAATGGAATGAGTGCCTTCCTGATTCTGAATATACGCTGCTACTACCGTCGTATTGTCGGATAGAATTTGCATGTGTGCATTCTGAATAACATCCATCCAATGACGTAGCGGAAGCCAAATTGACATCATTTCTTTGATGTTTATGTGCTTGCTTAAAAACTGCGGATCCCAAAGACCCTGGCACTTCGAATCCGATGGGCTCAGTGTTGCGACACAACCTGTTTGACTGGCATCCGTCATAATTGTAAAACTCGGATCCGGCAATTGCAGTGGAACTCCCTGAGTTAACCACTGAATGTCTGCCCAAGTCTGAATCTCTTGTTTCACTTGATTTGACAGGGAGGATGTCCGTATCAGGCGAATGAGGCTTCGCCCTCCAATTCTGAGTAAGAAAGATTTGGAGAGGACAAGTGCATAGCCGCCCCGTTGGAATGAGAACCGCGGCAGCTCTGCACAGACCTATCAGTCTCATGAATTCTCTCGCTGTAACTTTGTCTGAGTGAAGACAATAGCAAGCATAACAACTGACTAACTTCCCTCTGGTTAAGGGCAGACGAACGAGATTGTTGTGCATCTCGAAGCTCATCCCCAGTTGGGTGAACGACTTGGACGGCACCAGATCCGACTTCACTTCGTTTACTATGAAACCGAGACGTCGGAGCAATAGAAGCAGATTCTGCACATCGTTCTGAAGCGTTCACTCGTTGCCGTACCTCTGAAGAATATCGTCCAGATAGGCCGACGTTACTGCAGACGAATGAGCTCGGAAATGAGTCATTACCGAGTTCATTATTCGAGTGAAAGCCCAGGGCGCTAGATTCAGACCGAAGCACATTGCTCAGAACTGATATATGACTCCTAGGACAGCAAAGCGAAGATACTTTCTGAACGCCAGATGTACCATGACGTGAAAGTACGCATCCTTGAGATCTGTGCTCGCAGCATAGTCGTTCACTCGAATGCTCGCTCTGACCGATCGAATGGTCTCCATATAGAATTTTGGAGCCACAATCAGCTTGTTTATCCAGCTCAGATCTATGACTGGACGGAACGAGCCGTCTGGTTTTGGAACCAGAAAAAGATGGATGTAGAAACCTGAAGATTCATGGTTTTCTATTACCTCTATCGCGTTCTTCACTAAAAGAGACTGGACTTCTGATAGAAGTGAGGCTCTTTTTTGCTGATTTGACGGAAGCGGAGTCCGTCTTGGACTTCGAGTTAATGGAGGTTTTCCTTTGAAGGACAGTTTCAGTCCTTCCGATATAACCCCTCGAACCCAAGGGTCCTCCGTAATTAATTCCCAATTGTTTGAGACACTCGACAGTCTTCCGCCCACTGGAACGCGACAGAGGTTTAAACCACCACCTCTTGGATCTGCGAGGCTTGCAGGATGAAAAACCACGTCCTCCACGGCCCGCATCTCACCACGTCGACCTAGGGGCGTCTGACCAGTTGTTTCGGCCAGCGTTATGGCCCCTATTTGAGTCGCTGCCCTGACGGTCTCTAGAGTAAGACCTAGAGGATGCGTACGAACCTCTATAGGAACTTCCCCTGGACGTACTCATCCCAGAAGTACCTGGCCTACTCTTCTCCGCTGGCTCCGACTTTTTGGAAGCGGATTTAAATAAAGAGTCTGAAGCTTTCTTAGTTAATTGATCATAAATTGCTGAAAGTTTGCCGTCAAAGAGAAGCTCTCCAGAGGCAGGAGCGACTCTGAGAGAGTTTTTCACCTTACTATGCACGCGCGTGGATGTAGCTAGGGCCCCGTCACGTCTAACTAACTCCAGGTTTGCCACTGAAAGGGCGGAGTTATACGTGGAGATTGCTATGGCCCCCGACAGAACTCTTAAGGTTTGTACATCCTGGAATTCTTGTCCCTCAAGGCATAATGACAACGCTCTGGTAAGGTGATCTACGTACGAAAGTGCGTCTAAATTAGCTCTATTAGACGAAATTGTCGTTTCCAATGTCGAGTTAGGAATTGACATAGACGACGGCCTGGATAATTCAAGGTCTTCGGCCTGGTCGTCTAGATGCAGAGGAACTCTCTGAATGCCCTGTCCTGCCGTTTCAAATTTATTTCTTGAATTGATGAAAGGCAGATGAAGAGCACCTGCCGGTAGGAAGGCTAACCTGCCCGTTTTGGTAGCAACTTTACTTATAGCGTCATTCAATAGTTCAAATGTCCGTGAGACATTTTTGGACTGTGACGGTAACTCAGGGACGGTGTCCCTAAATCGATTGAAGAAATCAGTGTCCATTGACGCTATAAGCCTCCTATCCGGCTGCGGAGCATTTTGGTCCGTAGGAACAACATCAGGAAGGTAATGCCGGATGAACTCTACGGCCATTTTATGTTGTTCCGAAAGGGAAAAATCCAATTCCTCCGAATCCCTTTAGCCATCCTGTCGGACCACTTGTAAATCTTGGTCGTCCGAACCTAATCCAGCGGCGGAACGTACCGACCCAGCTTTGTCTAATAATTGCTGTTCCGACAGAGTTTCTGCCGGTTGCTGGGATGCTGCAATGATCTGCGCTATCTGTGATAGCACATCCGTTACGGAGGCCTGTGGAGCTGCGGTCTTACGGGATTTAGACTGCCGGAAGTTCCCTGGACGTTGACTCCTGCATACCTCTTTTACGCGAACATCCGGAGGATGAAGGCCTCATATTCCTGGCTACTGGATGGTGTTACCTGGTCACTTTGCAATCCCTGGTCGCCGATGCTGGATGGATATCGCTGGTCACGTAGCCAAGGTGCGGTCGCGTGTGCTGCCGTGAGGATGAGGAAGCTGTATGAGCAGTCTCGCCGGACTGTCTATATACTGGAGAGTCCCGAGTGGTGGACATATGCTCCGACTGAGGAACGTTATGTACTACAACATCTGGGCCCAGATGTTGTTGTACGAGAGACGGGCCTCTCTCGCTCGCAGCCCGTGCGGAGCTGGACGAGCTAGGAACCGGACTAACTTCCTCCTTACCATCCTCTGTTCCGTCGTCACTGGGTGTGCACGTGGTATTTTTATAGTGCTCGCAACACCCAAATCTCATTCCTGGACTGCAACGGACGAACCTGGGTGCTGAGCCATTCGGTGAATGGTCGCGACACCGGGCGAGCTAGCGGATGCCAAAGCTGTCGATCCTACTTGGGACCTCTTAGGCAATTGGCGTATCTGCATGAGCACTTTTGACGCTAACTCTTCATTTGATTGTGACGATGGAAGCACACTCCTGGTCAACATCACGGAAACATCACCCTGTTCTTGTTCCTCTGAAAAAGAGAGTGAAAAACTAGAGTGACCCTGCAGAGAGAGGATAAGGCATGGTCCACTCCCGCTAACAACATACCATGACACACGTCTCCAGCGTTTGTCATCCCAATTGATACACACTGAACAAGGGTTAGTGCGAGTACATTGACTACCATTAATACAGAGATCATGAGAATCAGAGGAAGATTTCCTCCCATTACAATTTGAACAATAATCTTTCATTGTGAAAAAAGTAAACAGTAATAGTACTCGCACTAAACCTTGAAAACAAAGATACATAATAAAATAATCCATTATAACATTACGAAAAAATAATTAATAAATAATCCATTATAACATTATGAAAAAAATAATTCAAAAAGAAAAAATTTTTTGAAAAATTTCTTTCAGAAGAGCCCAAGTTCCCAATGGGAACAATGAACCCAAATGGATCCCAAAAAAGCCTAAGTGTGGACAAAAATTTTAAATCATTACGAAAAATTAATGTACCACTAACGGACAATATTAATGTATCTTGCTATGAACTGAACTAAGCAGAAGACACGTAATCACTATGAGACGTAACCACTGTCAACCTAAACAAAAAGTGTAAACAAACCGGAAACATGACTCCAGGCACTGGTAAACATGGCCCGAAATCAGTTACCAATTTAAACACTATCTGATGCAAAACAGAGGCTTCCAGAGAAGAAACTGTAGATCATCAGACGGTAGAAGCAGACCAAAATGCCTAAACACCCAATAGTGAGGATGTAAACATGGGGAAAAAACAGAAAATAATTCTGTTTCCAAGCCAAAACTCCCCAAAAATTTTAGTAATAAACATTACAAAAAATAAGCCAAAAGCATGGTAGAATAGCTAGGGGGAATAAAGGAAAGGGAGAGAGGAAACACTGATCAAACAATGGAACATTCATAGCAAGAATGACAACAGGGCCATGCCTCGAAAATAGGCAACATGAAATAATTTCGTAAAATAATTATAAGTTACAGCCCTGAACATTTCCTCCCACTGTTTTTCCTCTCCTCCTTCTATTTCCTCCTTATATCCACCATTTCTCTCATAATTATGTGTCTGGCATCATTTAAACTGAGATTTACACTGTACAAGCACAAATATCAGTGAGGTGTAACTAAATTGAGGGCCAAACAAAGAATGGCATTTTGCGCCAATTTCGAGACCTCCTTGACACTGCACAAGCTCAGTGGAGTAAAAGTATGGAGGACCATATAGGACATCTAATTTTTGGTTTTTGATTTTAAAAATGTCAAGAAAAATGTTTAAAATGCAGGGTATGAGGGGTTAATCATGGAACAATGATACTGAGGAACATGTATGATGAATATAAGTGCCATGGGAAGAGAAGGAGCACAGCAGCTGACCTAAACACTAAGTTAAACATGAAATTCCGAGCTAAACAGAAAACTAAACGCAACTAAAAATGTAAAGAAAAATGCTTAAAATGCAGGGTATGAGGGGTTAATCATGGAACAATGATACTGAGGAACAAGTATGATGAATATAAGTGCCATGGGAAGAGAAGGCGCACAGAAGCTGACCTAAACACTAAGTTAAACATGAAATTCTGAGCTAAACAGAAAACTAAACGCAGCTAAAAATGTCAAGAAAAATGTTTAAAATGCAGGGTATGAGGGGTTAATCATGGAACAATGATACTGAGGAACATGTATGATCAATATAAGTGCCATGGGAAGAGAAGGAACACAGCAGCTGACCTAAACACTAAGTTATACATGAAATTCCGAGCTAAACAGAAAACTAAATGCAACTAAAAATGTCAAGAAAAATGTTTAAAATGCAGGGTATGAGGGGTTAATCATGGAACAATGATACTGAGGAACATGTATGATGAATATAAGTGCCATGGGAAGAGAAGGAGCACAGCAGCTGACCTAAACACTAAGTTAAACATGAAATTCCGAGGTAAACAGAAAACTAAACGCAACTAAAAATGTTAAGAAAAATGTTTAAAATGCAGAGTATGAGGGGTTAATCTTGGAACAATGATACTGAGGAACATGTATGATCAATATAAGTGCCATGGGAAGAGAAGGAGCACAACAGCTGACCTAAACAGTAAGTTAAACATGAAATTCTGAGCTAAACAGAAAACTAAATGCAGCTAAAAATGTCAAGAAAAGTATTTAAAATGCAGTGTATGAGGGGTTAATCATGGAACAATGATCCTGAGGAACATATATAATGAATATAAGTGCCATGGGAAGAGAAGGAGCGCAGCAGCTTACCTAAAGACTAAGTTAAATGTGAAATTCCGAGCTAAACAGAAAACTAAATGCAACTAAAAATGTCAAGAAAATGTTTAAAATGCAGGGTATGAGGGATTAATCATGGAACAATGATACTGAGGAACATGTATGATCAATATAAGTGCCATGGGAAGAGAAGGAACACAGCAGCTGACCTAAACACTAAGTTATACATGAAATTCCTAGCTAAACAGACAAGAGGGCCCAGGGGACCTGAGGGCGCTCACCTGACATGGTAGCCTAAATATCAACTCAGAGAATTGATTTCCACAAGTTGCATCTGCTCCTCCTAAGAAAAGCTGAAACCAAATAGCCAAATATTCTGACCAGTGGATCTAAAAAAAGATTTTTAAAGAATATTCCTCATATTGAACTAAGTCATATTAGGGCTCCCACAGGGAGCCCATATATGAACCCAGGGACTTGGCTTTAACAAACCTGAATCTCACACCCCTAAGGATTCTGCACACCAAATATCAAAACATTCCGACTGCTGGATCTGAAGAAGAAGATTTTTAAAGAAAATTCCTCATTTTGAACCAAGTTACAATTCGAGCTCCCACAATCAGCCCAAATATGGACCTAGGGACATGGCTTGAACAAACTTGAATCTTACCCCCCTAAGGATGCTGCATAAAAAATATCAAAAGCATTCATCTGCTGGATCTGAAGATTTTTAAAGAAAATTCCTCATTTTGAACTAAGTTGTCATTCAGGCTCCCATAGTGAGCCCAAATATGAACCAAGGGACTTGGCTTGAACAAACTTGAATCTCAGCGCCTAAGGTTGCTCCATGCCAAATATCAAAACATTCCAACTGCTGAATCTGAAGAAGAAGATTTTTAAAGAAAAATTCCTCATATTGACTAAGTTATAATTTGGGCTCCCACAGGGAGCCCAAATATGGACCCATGGACCTGGATTTAACACACTTGAAACCCCCTCTCCTCCCCCCCCCCCCCTCCCCCAAGGATGCTACTCACCACATATCAAACCATTCCGACTGCTGGATCTGAAGAAGATTTTTTAAGAAAATTCCTCATTTCGAACAAAATTACAATTGAAGCTCCCACAGTGAGCCCAAATATGGACCTAGGGACATGGCTTGAACAAACTTGAATCTCACCCCCCTAAGGATGTTGCATACCAAATATCACAAGATTCTGCCTGCTGGATCTGGAGAAGATTTTTGAAGAAATTTGCCTGAAATGCACTAAGTTCGAATTTGGGCTTCTATAGTGAGCCCAAATATGAATCCAGGTGGCCGATTTGAACAAACTGGAATCAGATCCACCCCACAATGTTGCATACCAAATAGCAAAAGATTCTGCCTGCAGGATCTGGAGAAGATTTTTGAAGAAATTTGCCTGAAATGCACTAAGTTCGAATTCAAGCTTCTATAGTGAGCCCAAATATGAATCTAGGGAGCTGATTTGAACAAAATAGAATCAGATCCACCCCACAAAGTTGCATACCAAATATCAAAAGATTCTGCCTGCTGGATCTGGAGAAGATTTTTCAAGAAATTTGCCTGAAAAGCACTAAGTTCAAATTTGGGCTCCTATACTGAGCCCAAATATAAACTCAGGGGGCCGATTTGAACAAACTTGAATCAGATCCACCCCACAATGTTGCATACCAAATATCACAAGATTCTGCCTGCTGGATCTGGAGATGATTTTTGAAGAAATTTGCCTGAAATGCACTAAGTTCGAATTTGGGCTTCTATAGTGAGCCCAAATATGAATCCAGGTGGCCGATTTGAACAAACTGGAATCAGATCCACCCCACAATGTTGCATACCAAATATCAAAAGATTCTGCCTGCAGGATCTGGAGAAGAAGATTTTTGAAGAAATTTGCCTGAAATGCACTAAGTTCGAATTTGAGCTTCTATAGTGAGCCCAAATATGAATCTAGGGAGCCGATTTGAACAAAATAGAATCAGATCCACCCCACAATGTTGCATACCAAATATCAAAAGATTCTGCCTGCTGGATCTGGAGAAGAAGATTTTTTAAGAAATTTGCTTGAAAAGCACTAAGTTCAAATTTGGGCTCCTATACTGAGCCCAAATATAAACCCAGGGAGCCGATTTGAACAAACTTGAATCAGATCCACCCCACAATGTTGCATACCCAATATCAAAAGATTCTGCCTGCTGGATCTTGAGAAGAAGATTTTCAAAGAAATTTGCCTGAAATGCACTAAGTTCAAATTTGGGCTCCTATACTGAGCCCAAATATAAACCCAAGGGGCCGATTTGAACAAACTTGAATCAGATCCACCCCACAATGTTGCATACCAAATATCACAAGATTCTGCCTGCTGGATCTGGAGAAAAAGATTTTCAAAGAAATTTGCCTGAAAGTTCAAATTTGGGCTCCTATACTGAGCCCAAATATAAACCCAGGGGGCCGATTTGAACAAACTTGAATCAGATCCACCCCACAATGTTGCATACCAAATATCAAAAGATTCTGCCTGCTGGATCTGGAGAAGAAGTTTTTTTAAGAAATTTGCCTGAAATGCACTAAGTTCGAATTTGGGCTTCTATAGTGAGCCCAAATATGAATCCAGGTGGCCGATTTGAACAAACTGGAATCAGATCCACCCCACAATGTTGCATACCAAATATCAAAAGATTCTGCCTGCTGGATCTGGAGAAGATTTTTCAAGAAATTTGCCTGAAAAGCACTAAGTTCAAATTTGGGCTCCTATACTGAGCCCAAATATGAACCCAGGGGGCCGATTTGAATAAACTTGAATCAGATCCACCCTACAATGTTGCATACCAAATATCAAAAGAGTCTGCCCGCTGGATCTGGAGAAGAAGATTTTTTAATGTTTTTCCCATTGCCTACAGTGTTAAAAAGTGCTGACTCAGCACTTTTTCAAAGTCCCGAAACTGTGCCCTATGATAAAACCGATGGCAATTTTTTTTACCAATCCTTTCTGTTGGTCCTAAGGAAGCTGCACACCAAATAAAAATTCTCAGTGCTGTGCAGTTTTGGAGATATGGGCGTTTTAAATTGTTTCTATTTTTAGCTCCTGCTGTTGTGGGGGCTTATTGGGTCATGAGTACTTGATTTATGCAAAAAAAAATTTCCCGCAGCCCCGTGGGAAATTGAAATCGGCTTCTCGGTTCAGAAAATAGAAATTAGGGGCGGGGGCCAAAATTTTTGCCCCTACCATAACACCAAATATTATCCCTCAAACTTCTCTTGAACAAATCTGAGTCTACACCTCAAAAGGAAGGTGCATACCATATATCAAGTCTCTGCTACTGCTGGTTCATGAGAAGAAGATTTACAAAGATTTTGGTGCCCCTTGGGGGCGTGGCACCATCCAGGAGGAGGGGCAACTTCATTTGAACAAATCTGAATTGGCATTAGGTAATAAACATTTAGCCAACATTTGAATAAAATTGGGCTAGTGGTTTAGGAGAAGTCGATAATGTAAAGTTAACGCCGGACGGACGACGGATGACGGACGGATCACGATCAGTAAAGCTCCCGCTGAGCTTCGCTCAGGTGAGCTAAAAACTAAACGCAACTAAAAATGTCAAGAAAAATGTTTAAAATGCAGGGTATGAGGGGTTAATCATGGAACAATGATACTGAGGAACATGTATGATGAATATAAGTGCCATGGGAAGAGAAGGAGCACAGCAGCTGACCTAAACACTAAGTTAAACATGAAATTCCGAGGTAAACAGAAAACTAAACGCAACTAAAAATGTCAAGAAAAATGTTTAAAATGCAGAGTATGAGGGGTTAATCTTGGAACAATGATAATGAGGAACATGTATGATCAATATAAGTGCCATGGGAAGAGAAGGAGCACAACAGCTGACCTAAACAGTAAGTTAAACATGAAATTCCGAGCTAAACAGAAAACTAACGCAACTAAAAATGTCAAGAAAAATGGGAAGAGAAGGAGCAAAGCAGCTGACCTAAACATTTAGTTGAACATGAAATTCTGAGCTAAACAGAAAACTAAACGCATCCAAAAATGTCAAGAAAAATGATTAAAATGCAGGGTATGAGGGGTTAAATCATGGTAGAATGATAATAATCATCATATAGTAGCAATATAAAGGCCATGGTATGGAAATAGGGCGAGTAAATGACCTAAACAGAAGCTTTAACATTATTGAACACGTACGCTGACGCCGACCGATCGAGCCATGCCATAAGCTCACACAACTAAAGTTGGTGAGCTAAAAAAAAAAAGCATGTAAACTTGGCAAACACTACAGTTTCTCCAAGTAAAAAGATTAAAAATAAGCACTTTGAAGTATCTTCTATCACTTCATATCCTCGATGTATATAATGTGTTAGTGATACAAGACACTTCATAGGGCACTATCAAAGTCTTCTCAGCCAGCCTACATTTATGGATGGTAGCATAGTGAATGTTTGCAACATTTACACGAGAGTGTAACACATGTAAGGCCAAAAAAAGGGTATTGGTTCTCAGGCAGCGCCGCGTTGGAAAAATACCCCTTACAGTGCTGAAAGTAACATTAAATAGATCAAAGTTAGTCTAATTGGCATAATTTATGCACAAGAAAAAACCTGTATTATATGTGATGTATCCCTTGGTACTAAACATTCACACAAAAAATTATTCAAATCAGCACTTTCATATGAAAGTTCTGTGCAAAAATTTGATTGCATCTAATTTTGTACAAAATGGCTGCCAGTGGCCATCTTGAATTTCAGACCGGACCCAAAAACACTCGTTCTCGTCTCACAATGATAACAAAGGTACCCAAGATGTTTCGTAAAGATCTATTCATAAATACGGCCTCTAGCCCGAGCCGTGTGTACGGCGCAACCGACGGACAGATAGATGACGGGCCATGACAGTACCATGGCCATCTTGAATTTCAGACTGGACCCAAAAACACTCGTTCTCGTCTCACAATGATAACAAAGGTACCCAAGAAGTTTTTGTAAAGATCGGTTCATAAATACGGCCTCTAGCCCGAGCCGTATTGGCATTTGCAGTTACAGTGCTGAAAGTAACACTAAATAAATCAAAGTTTGCATAATTTACGCACAAGAAAAAAACTTGTATTATATGTGATGCATCCCATGGTACTAAACATTCATACAAAAAATTATTCAAATCAGAGCTTTCTTATGAAAATTCTGCACAAAAATCGGATTCCAACTAATTTTGTACAAAATGGCTGCCAGCAGCCGTCTTGAATTTTGGACCGGACCCAAAAACACTCGTTCTCGTCTCACAATGATAACAAAGGTACCCAAGAAGTTTCGTAAAGATCCATTCATAAATACGGCCTCTAGCCCGAGCCGTGTGTACGGCGCAACCGACGGACAGATAGATGACGGGCCATGACAGTACCATGGCCATCTTGAATTTCAGACTGGACCCAAAAACACTCGTTCTCGTCTAACAATGATAACAAAGGTACCCAAGAAGTTTTCGTAAAGATCGGTTCATAAATACGGCCTCTAGCCCGAGCCGTATTGGCATTTGCAGTTACAGTGCTGAAAGTAACACTAAATAAATCAAAGTTTGCATAATTTACGCACAAGAAAAAAACTTGTATTATATGTGATGCATCCCATGGTACTAAACATTCATACAAAAAATTATTCAAATCAGAGCTTTCTTATGAAAATTCTGCACAAAAATCGGATTCCAACTAATTTTGTACAAAATGGCTGCCAGCAGCCGTCTTGAATTTCGGACCGGACCCCAAAACACTCGTTCTCGTCTCACAATGATAACAAAGGTACCCAAGAAGTTTCGTAAAGATCCATTCATAAATACGGCCTCTAGCCCGAGCCGTCATGGCCTGTCATCCGACGGACAGATGGATGACAGGCCATGACAGTACCTCAAATTTGGCTTCGCCAAAGTTGACCTAAAAATCCAAGTGCGAGGATGCCTATTGCATGTACAGTATTGTTACTTTCACTGTAGTCCACACATATTTGAAATTCAATTAATGAAAGCTGCACAACCATTCTTTTTTCATTTGATTTTCCTGACGGAATTTGATTCAGAATAGCTTTAAAGAAAAAAATCAGTCCTTGGTTAATGGTTTTCTTTGAAATTATCCTGATGCTGTTCTGGTATTCCGAGTATGGAAAAATGACAATGTTAGTCTGGAAAAAGTACGGAAATTTTTTGTTCAATAGGTGTAAGAACCCTGCCTAGAATGTCGTCCAAGTAAGTATGACATTACCGAGTTCATAATGCAAGTGAATGCCAGGGAGCCAGGTTCAGACCAAAGCACATTGCTCTGAACTAATACACCCTCCCTTGTAAGGCGAACTGCAGGTACTTTTTGAATGCCGGATGTACCAGGACATGAAAGTACGCATCCTTTAGATCTATGCTTGCCGTATAGTCATTCACTTGAACGCTCGCCTTTACTGACTGTATGGTCTCCATACAGAACTTTGGAGCCAAGATAAGCTTGTTTATCCAGCTCAAGTCTATTACCGGTTGGAATGAGCCGTCTGGCTTTGGTATGAGGAACAGGTGACTGTAAAAACTTGAGAATCCTGATTCTAAACGACCTCTATTGCTTCCTCTTGATAAGAGAGCCTGTACATCTGCTAGGAGAGACTCTCTTCTGCAAGGATCTAACGGAAGATTTATCCAACCGGACATCCTGTTAGTGGGTTTTTTGCTTGGAATGATAGCCATAGGTTACACTTCTCACCCACTGATCTTGTGACTGTTATCCAGTTTTTCGTGAAGATTGATAACCTTCCGCCAACTTGCAAGAAATAGAGGTCTTAACCATCACCTGTATGACCTGCAAGGCTTACAGGATGAGAAACCACGTCCTCCCCACGAAGAACCTTGTCCCGTCGGCCTAGGGGTGTCTGACTGATAGTCCCGATCAGACTAACGCCCCTTTCCGCCGAGTCGCTAAACTGACAACCTCCAGAGTAATTATAAGAGGGTTTCTTGTACCCTCGTGAGGAGTTTCCTTTGACGATTTGTCTGGAACGCCTTCCTTACTCTTGTCTGCTGAAGCGGGTCATTGAGATGCCGATTTCAAAAGCAGAGCACTAGATGCTTTCTTAGTAGCTTGTCATCGAAAATAGTATGTCCTGAGGCCGGTGCGACTCGGAGAGAGCTTTTCACCTTGTCTATCAGTGATGACGATGCAAGGGCAGCATCACGTGTCCATTAACTCCAGATTAGCCACTGTTAGGGTGGAGTTATATGTGGTATACATAATTGCCCAGGAAACAACATCAACAATTTCCTTTCCGTTGAGATGTTGCGCCATATCTCTTGTAAGGTGAACTGCGTTAAGACAGCATCCAAACTCTCCCTATTTGAAGAAACTGCCGTCTCAATTGTGTCTGAGCGAATAGTGAATGATGCGGGTAAGGATACCTCTCGATCCCAGGCTGCTCATCCAAATGCAGAGGAACTCTTTGAACATCTTCCGGGACCATTTTTAAATAACGTGGTCCAAGAAACGGTATGTTCATGGAAGATGAAGATAAGAAACTGCCTTCTTCCTCACACTCGAGAGGTTAAATACGGCATTTCTATACGGCCGAAGACCTGCAACACCTGCCTAGACTGAACCAGAAAAGAAAGGACTTCCTCCTTTCTCCGGTTAAAGTCTGTGTCCAACGACGCCAGCGGTTTCTCTCTAGTCGTCGCAGCATTCGGATTCTGAGGAACAAATTCAGGGTAGTATTGCAGGGTTCCCCCAGGTTAAAATCTTTGAAATTCAAGGCCATTCCAGGCCATTTCTCAGCAATTTTCGTAGATTTTCAAGGCCCCCATTTATGAAATTCAAGGCTTTTCAAGGCCGAGGCTGGCAAAGTACCCTAAATTATCAGATAACGACTAGAAACTTTCTCTTATATTTCCCTTTGTTGGTATTTCTAACACTTGACATCATTTCTTGGAAAACTCTTTCTGAAAGCTATCCAAGCAATGATATCACTGATTAGAATTAGTGAGCCTGAGAAAGACATTTTCTTGTGTTTATCCTACAACTGCAGTGTAATTACCAGGTGGCACAATAGCTATGTCTATTGTACATGTACCGCTATTCTAACTGAATACTTACTGAATGCAAATGAATTGATGTCATCCTTTCTCCCAATGAGTAAACTACATGTTACATGTAAATGACACATTTCATAACCCACAATGTCTCCGGAAATGTCATTCGAAAAGCAAAATGTAATTCCGTTGTGGGGAAGTGTACCTTCCAACAAGCTTGGATTAAATCAACTGCATACTATAACTGGTTACTGCCTGTTCCAGTTGAACGATATTCAGCTAAATGCAGTAAGTGTCGAAAAGTTTTTAATGTTTCATACATGGGCGAATCATCCTTAAAATCGCACATGTTAACATTTGAAGTGAATAAGACAATAACACTTTCATTTGGAAATCCAAACTCGGAATCCACCGTGATGGCGACTGCCCGTGCCAGGACTTTAAGATGACGTTGTGGCAAATTCATCAGACATACATGCTTCGGAAATACTCAAATAGTTCAACTGAACAATCATCCATTTGTAATATTTTCAATATGAATAAATTGTCCACGCATATGTGCTCAGCACTCGAAAAGGCAGAATTTACAATAAATCTTCCCATTGGCTTAAATATACACCATTGTGCTTGCCCACATCAATAGCAACCATTCACAATGCTTGATTCAAAGGATTTCAGTGTCACATCACTGCAAAGTTCTATCAATAATGCATGCATTGGCACTGCCGTAAATACTCCAAAATATGACCGGATTAATAAACCACACAGTTACATTTGCTGTAAATGCCGTAAAATATGTTCGGATTAAATTACGCAACACAAAATTCTCAGATTTTCCAGGTTTTTCAAGGCTCCCATTGGAAATTCAAGGCTTTCAAGGCCTTGAATGACCTTTTGACCAATTCCAGGCTTTTCCAGGTTTTCAAGGCCCCGTGGGAACCATGTATTGATGGATGAAATCAATCTCAATCATGTGCTGTTCTGAAAGGGAAGGGTAATCCTCTTCCTTATCACTTTTACCATCCGAGAGAATCAGTTGCAAATCTTGGTCCATTGCATCTGCGTGAACAGAAAACTGGACGGACCCAGCACGTCCGACAACTCAGGTTCGGAGTCTGAAGGAGGTTGCACCTGCTGGGATGCTGCCATCAGCTGCGCAATCTGCGTCAGCAAGTCCGTCATCGAGACCTGAGGAGCAGTGGTATTCCGTTTCTTAGCCGCTTGCTGCTCCTGGGACAGTGTGTCAGAGGTGGATCTCTTCTCGGAATGTCCCGATGATTGAGGCCTTGCCTCCCTAGCTACCAGATGGCCCGACTTCACGGGCGAAGAGTGGTTCCTTCTTCATGCAGCAGGTTGGATATCCGAAGTCGTGGTGGCTAGGATGTGATCGTGTGTGCTTAAATAACGTAGTGGAGGAAGAAGTGACTGAAGCTGTCCCTGGCTGCAGCCTAGATGGAGCGTCCCAAGCAGAGGGTGGACATATGCTCCGTCTCATGTAAGTTTCCAACCAGAAAACTTCAATTCAGCTTGTGAAACGTAGCGGAGGAAGCCGTGACTGAAGCCGACCCCCACTGCAGACTACACAGAGCATCTCGAGAGGAGGGTGGACATATGCTCCGGCTTGTGCAAGTTTCTCATAACAACATCCAACACCAGATGTTGCTATGTTAGAGAGGGACCTCTACCGCTCAGTCTATAGACCTAGCCGAGTACAAGAACTTGTGGACTTCCTCCCTATTTCTGTCGTCGCTGGGCAAGCTATTTATATTTAAGTGCACGCTCTACCCACATCTACACTTCCTTCGACTGCAACTGACTTACCTGGCGCCACAGACGGAGTACCGCTTCACCGGTTGAGCTAGCTGCTTGCAAGAGATTAAAACCCTTAACAAAAGGCCCTAACTCTTGCAATAATGAGCACTGCAGCTAGCTCTATATGCTCCACAGAGCAAGACAATGGTAGCACACTTGGATGAGTGTCAGAATATCACCAACATGTTCATGTTCCTCTGAAATAGAAACTGACAAAATGAATTACAATGCAGTGAGAGGCCTGCCCTCAAAATCTCCCCGCCAACAACGTACCTCGACACCCGACTCCAACATCAGTCATCCCAGTGAATACAAGAATGACAAGAGTCCGCAGGAGTGCATCAACTAAAGTCGATATCAGTTCTCCAAACTCCATAATAGAATATATATAAAATTAAGATACGTGAATTATATCAATTAAAATTAAAATCAAAATATTTTTTGAAAAACGCTTACGTTCCCAAAGGGAACATTAAGAGCCCAAAGGCATCCCGATAGAGCCTAAGTGTGGACAAAATCAACATTTTTTTAAGTAATAATAATCCATGCATCCTACAGAAATTCTACAGAAATAGAACATAAAATACCACCTAGATACGAGGATGTTGTCAATGTAAACAACTTCAATGTAAACAAGACATCAGGCACACAAAAAGGCCCAAAGTCAGTAACCAAATTAAATGCTACCTGATGCAAAGCTGGATCTTCAAACGAAGAAAAAACGATACATCGGATAGAAGATGCAAGACTACAGGACCTAACACCCCTAGGCTGAGGACATAACCATGGGGAAAAAACAGAATAAATATTCTGTAATACATGTCAAACTCCAAAGGAATTTAATAAAAATATTTCAATAAAAAATAGCCAAAAAGCTCAAGAGTTTAACAGGAAGGGTTCATGGAAGGATAGGGAAGGAATACTTAACACACAGTGGAAAAATCCTTAGCAAAAATGATGACGTCAGGCGTATGTCCCAAAATTGGGAAATTCTTGCATTGATTTGTGTCTGGAATCCTCAAAAAAGATATTAAAGCACAGATGTCAGTTCATTGTTGCTGACTTTAGTGCCAAACAAAGAATGATGTTTTCACCAATTCCGGTCACTTCCTGACGGCTGCACATGCACAGAGAGTAAATGTATGTTGGGCCAGATAGGACATTTAATTTTTGGTTTTGCAAGCAAATTTTGGGGGATTGGTGGGTTCCAAATTTGTGTTTGGCCCTTGATAACTTTGAGTTAGAACCAGCTAGACTAGGCCATTCGGTTATAATATAAAAATATAGGGGCCTCACAAAGACTAGCTACCACTGAGCTTTTTCCAAAGTGCTCGATCACATACTAAGTTGTGCGATACCGATCACCTCAACCCAACAAATTTCACTTTTGTGGCCCTCCTTGTAAGTGGCAAGGAGGGCATTCATTTGCTGCCCTCATCAATTTTATTTTAGGAGAGCCACTGAGAGCAAGAGCAGTTTCCCTCCTTAAAATGACAGGCCAGCTGTACCACACCCCCACCACAATAAACCTCTCCCAAACTCTTTTCTCAAATTACTGGTGTCTTCACAAAATTCTCAAGTGTTCCTGTTCCACATATTTCATAAGGTTCATATGCAAGTAATAACTATTCACAACAAACTGGGAAAATATGCCAATGGAATTAACAATATTGCGGTTTATTATTTTTTTAAAATTTCTAATCCAGAAAGAAACATTATGACCCCTCTTGGAAAAATTCATTGAGCTTGTTCCACTAAGGCATTATAACCTGTTTTGGTGTGAGGAGAAAATACTATTCCATACTGCACAATATATTATGAATATTGTGTTCAAATCAGGGAGGTTATCTTAAGTGTTAACCCTTTACCTAACGAATTAGTCACTTATGCATGAATAATTTACAAATTAAGTAGTTCACTAAATATATATTTTTCATTCAACAAAACCATATCATGTGACCCCCTCACTGGAACAAGCAAAAAAAAAAAAGAGTGAAAAAGGGCAATAACTCTAGAAAAAATGTGTAGAAGAAACTTGCGCTACACAAGTATCGTTTTGCGATGAGGCTCTATAACACCAAATATCATTCAAATCTGAGTAGCAATAGCTGAGATATAAGGGAAAATGTTGATATGGACTGATGAATGGAAGGATGAACTGACGGTTGGACAGAGGTCTCCACCAAATTCCCCTTCGACTTTTCAAGTCGGGGGCATAATAAATTTTGATATCTTCTCCATTGGGTAAAGGGTGAAAAGCTTGCATTTAACACAGTATAACACTTGCCAGCAACAATGCATGGCACTTCCACCCACCACATAAATTTTCTTATTATACAACATAGTGTACATCCACGTAACAAATATTAAAAATAAAATGTTCATGAGGTAACAATGTTCTTTCAAAAGCACATTCACAAAACAATCTGAAGACATCGGAATGGAACAGAAAATGGCATGCTTTGCTTTTTCATCTCTGGTCCAAAAAGCTCTGCTCTCATCAGCTAACTGAAAGAGATAGAAAAACATTCTTAGTTTTAAATAGAATATTTCAAAAACCAGCAAAAGACATGCCTGCAAATAAAGAGCTTACATTGTAATTGTAACCTGTTAGCATGTTACATAATCTTACACAGTGGTAACATTTACGAGCATTTGATACTTTTTCAGCCTTTTCTGTTTTACTACTGCAATGCTGTTTGCGTCTTTAGGTGCAAAATAGTAATGGGAAATTTCGTTTGAAAATAGGTGACATGTTATTTTTGATTGTCATATATCTAAATGAAAGTGTCAGTGACACTGTAGCTTAACTTGTGTGTTGTGTTTGATGAAAAGGATAATGTCCAATGTTTATGAAAGGATTATGAAATAAGACAAGAATTGTGATAATTGGGAATATGTTCATATCTGTTCCCTGTATGCTATGTCTTTGATAAAAATAATATGAGGTGTACACTGTACTAAAGAGCTGAAGGGTGGGTTAATATGACCTCACAGTTAATGTATGTGGCCCTCACAGTTCATGTATATCAACGAAAGTTACCAAGTTACAGTGAAATTATTCCAATACGAGTCATCCTATCAAGTTACATTGAAATCCCTTCATAAATATGGCCTGTAGACTATGCTAAAGGTTTTCGGGCTTTGGGCCACTGTAGCCGTCAGTTTCCCAATTGCATCCAAAGGGGACGTTCTCATCTAGACATTATATGAAGTCAACCTACCAAGTTACAATGAAATCCCTTCATAAATATGACTTGTAGACTGTGCTAAAGGTTTTTGGGCTTTAGGCTCGGGCGGCCATCATGGCTGAATGATCGCAACCAAAAGGGGACATTCTCATCTGGGCATCATCTGGAGTGATCCTACGAAGTTACAAAGAAATCCCTTCATAAATATGACCTGAAGACTGTGCTCAAGGTTTTCGAGCCCCTGAAGCCACCACAGTTGACCAATCACGGCCAAAAGGGATGTCATCATCTAGGCATTATATGGAGTCAAACTACCAGGTTACAATGAAATCCTTCCATAAATATGACCTATAGACTATGCTCAAGGTTTTGGGCTCGGGCAGCCATCAAGGCTGAATGATCGTGACCAGAAGGGGAGGTTCTCATCTGGACATTATTTGGAGTCATCCTATCAAGCTACAATGAAATCCCTTAATAATTATGACCTGTAGACTGTTCTAAAGGTTTTCGGGCTTCGGGCCCCTGTCGACGTCACAGTTGCCCAATCGTGCCCAAATGGGGACGTTCTCATCTAGGCAATATATGAAGTCAACCTACCATGTTACAATGAAATCTCTACAAAAATATGACCTGTAGACTGTGCTAAAGGTTTTTGGGCTTCGGGCACGGGCAGCCATCATGGTTGAATGATCGCAACCAAAGAGGACAATCTCATAATGGCATCATCTGGAGTAATCCTGCAAAGTTACAATGAAATCCCTTCATAAATATGACCTATGGACTGTGCTCGAGGTTTTCAGGCTTCGGGCACCTGTAGCCATCACAGTTGACCAATCACGACTAAAAGGGGATGTCATCATCTAGGCATTATATGGAGTCAAACTAACAGGTTACAATGAAATCCTTCCATAAATATGACCTTTTGCCTATGCTAAAGGTTTTTGGGCTCGGGCACCCATCAAGGCTGAATAATCGTGATCAAAATGGGACGTTCTCATCTAGACATTATTTGGAGTCATCCTACCAAGTTACAATGAAATCACTTCATAAATATGACCTGTAGACTGTGCTAATGGTTCTCAGGTTTTGGGCTCGGACAGCCATACCGGTTGAACGATCGCGACCAAAAGGGGACGTTCTCATCTAGACATGACCCCAAACTTGCATATGAAATGTTGTGACGATCAGACAAGAACTGTGGGTGTAGCAACAACAACTGCACAATCTTGTCAAAATGAAATTAAGTGTTAGTGGTTGCCATTTATTTAGGTGAAAATTCTGTCAAGATGTAAAAGGCATGCCATTCTAGTCATGTGGATGCAAGGTAAGCTTCCTCAGTCAAATTAGACCCAAAAGTTTATTAAATATCAAACTGAATTATGGGAAATATTTGCTGCAGAAAACTTCGCCATTTTGACATCTGAAATCAGGGGGTTAATAATTCTTGTACTCCAAACAAATAATATGCACACCAAGCACTCATCTTTGGGAAACTCTCTACTAAGGTATATGTAATATTTCAGCAGATAAAATATTACAATTTAAATAATAAATAAACAAATACCACAGCATGTTAAGTATGCATCTGCCCAGAATGAAGAATGGGTTTAAAATCTAAATATTTTTTCAAGGACATTCAAAGACATTTTCAAAGAAATTCCAATTATCAAACACTTTCCCAGAGCCCAGAATTTCAGGTGAACAATTCATGCCCTTTCAAGGACATTTTAACGGACCTTTCTTAAGGCTCTGATAATGTATATGTATTTCTTGAACTAACAATATCAAGGACCAGAGATTTTCTAGTGTGTAAAAAGTGTTGAAACTGTTATTAACATTTTCATGATATAAAGTAAACAAACTGCACAGGTGGATGGTCATAGTTTTGACAAAAACAGATTGACAGACGTATAAAACGTAAAAAAAAAAACAGAGGCTCAAGTGAGCCTGAAACGCTCACCTGGCTCAAATTGTCAAAAGTATTGAGTGAATCAGTAAGTGAACAGAAGCAAAAGCAACTTTTTTTATTTGCTATGACCCTTCATTTCTGTTGGTCCTTGGAGGCAAGCTCTGTTCAGTGAAGTATTAAAAAACAAAAACCAAACAAAATTTTGTTTTGTTTTCAACTACTGTGGTTCCCACCAGCAGCCACCCCCCCCCCCCCCCCCCCACCCCAAAAAAAAAAAATGAAAGTGTCAATGACACTGTAGCTCAACTTGTCAAGACAAAGACATGTACATGTATAGTATGTGACACAGCAATGACAAACATCTAGGTAATGACCTGATAACAAAGGTACATATAAAGTATTGTAACGGTCTGTACATAAATACTGACCATTGCCTGTAACAAATGTACAGGTAAAGTATTGTAAAGGTGGGTGACAGTCAGATGCTAAACTAGAAAAGAAATCTTTTGAGTCCCAGAATGGGTCTGACTGAACCCCAAAATATTTGTTCTCATAGCACAGTGATAACAAAGGCACCCCAAAACATACTCGTTCCTGTCCCAAGGTGAAAACAAAGGTACCCAAGAAGTTTTGTGAAGATCAGTTCATAAATACAAGCTGTATAGAACTTGTGACAAAAAACTGATTGGACCTAATTTTGGTACAAAATGGCCACTGGCAGTCATCTTGAATTTTGGACCGTACCCAGAAACACTCATTCTCGTCCCAAGGTGATAACAAAGGTACCCAAGAAGTTTCGTGAAGATTGGTTGATAAATACAGCCTCTAACCCGAGCCGTATTGACATGTGCACTTACAGTGTATAAGTAGCACTAAATGGGGGCGCGGTGGCTCAGTAGGTAGAGGTGCAGGCTGCAAGCCGAGAGGTCCTCGGTTCGAAGTTTTGTGAAGATCGGTTCAAAAATACAGCCTCTGCCCTGAGCCATATTGACATGTGTGCTTACATTATGTAAGTAGCACTGAATAAATCAAAGTTCATCTAATTTGCATAATTTCTGCATGAAAAAAAAAACCCTTATAATATGTGATGTATTCCATGTTACTAAACATTCATACAAAAATTTATTCAAATCAGAACTTTCATACAGAAGTTCTGTACAAAAGACTGATTGCACTAATTTTGGTACAAAATGGCTGCTGGTGGCCATCGTGAATTTTGGACCACACCCAAAAACACTCGCTCTCATCCCACGGTGATAACAAAGGTACCCAAGAAGTTTCGGAAAGATTGGTTCATAAATATGGCCTCTAATCTGAGCTGTATAGAAGTTGTGTACAAACAAGAGGCCCCACGGGGCCTGAAGTGCTCATCTTGTACAGAACACAATTTAAACAGAGTCCAAGAATGAGTCTACATTAAGCAAGCCATCTCCATAGGCTACACTGTCAATCCTTGAGTCCCTCAGGAGTGACAAAAATAATCTGGGCATCATGCCTTTTCTTCAGTTGATCATAAGTAAAATGTAGAGCTCCCCTATGAAGCCCCTTGATACAACCTATGTGGATTAATCTTAGTACCTCTAGAGGGTACTGAATACAAAATTTTTAATTCTTCAGCAAAATGGCCAATTCCGGCTCCCATAGAGAGCCCAAATATTAACCCAGGCTCTTGATTTGAACACAGTTAAATCTGACTTCCCAAGAGATGTTGTGTACTGAATATGAAAGCATTCTGACTGTTGGATCTGAAGAAGAGAAATTGTAAAGAAATTTCTTCGAATTGCACTAAGTTCAAATTTGGGCTACCATAGCGAGCCCAAATATTGACCTATGGATCCGATTTGAACAAACTTTAATCTGACCCCCCTAGAGATGTTGTATACCAAATGTGAAAGCATTCTGACAAGTGAATCTGAAGAAGAAGATTTTTGAAGAAATTCCCTCATATTGTACTAAGTTAAATTTCATGTTCCCATATGGAGCCCAAATATTAACCTAGGCACTCGAATTGAACAACCTGGAATCTGACCCCCCTAGAGATGTTGTATACCAAATATAAAAGCATTCCGACTGGTGGATCTGAAGAAGAAGATTTTTAAAGAAATTTTCTCATATTGCACTAAGTAAAAATTTGGGCTACCATAGTGAGCCCAAATATATACCTAGGAATTTGATTTGAACAAACTTGAATCTGACCCCCATAGAGATGTTGCATACCAAATATCAAAGCATTCTGACTGATGGTTCTGAAGAAGAAGATTTTTTTAAATTACCCTCCATATTGAACAAAGATAAAATTTGGGCTTCCGTAGGAAGCCCAAATATTAACCTAGGGACTTGGTTTGAACAATCTAGAATCTGACCCTCATAACAATGATGTACACCAAATATTAAAAGATTCTGACTGGTGGTTCTGAAGAAGAAGATTTTTAAAGAATATTCTCCATATTACCCTATGTTAAAACTTCGGGCTCCTGTAGAGAGCCCAAATATGAACCAATGAGCTTTATTTCTACAAACTTTTATCTGACCCCCCTATGAATGCTGTATACCAAATATCAAAAGATTCTGATGATTGGTTCTGGAGAAAAGATTTTTTAAAAATTTTGCAAATATGCTGACTCAGCATTTTTTCGATGCCCATTACAGAA
Source organism: Pictodentalium vernedei (assembly GCA_031216915.1). Taxonomy (NCBI): domain Eukaryota; kingdom Metazoa; phylum Mollusca; class Scaphopoda; order Dentaliida; family Dentaliidae; genus Pictodentalium; species Pictodentalium vernedei. Next base: position 327,569,795 of record CM062292.1, read on the forward strand.
CACCCTAACATAACCGATGGCAATTTTTTTTTACCATTCAATTCTACTGGTCGTAAGGATACTTCATACCAAATAAAAGCTCTCTGTTCCGTGGGGTTTGGGAAATATGGGCGTTTGAAAATATTTCTATTTTTAGCTCCCAGGGTTCCCATGGGGATGCGGGAATTTTTTTTTTTGCATGGGTCAAGTACTTATGACCCAATACTACCACAAACCAAATTTGGTTCATACCGGACCATTGGTTCAGAAAATAGAAATTTTGGGCGGGGCCAAAAATCTTACCCCTCCTGTTACAAAGCCAAATATTACTTTACGAACTTCATTTGAACAAACTTGATTCTACACCTCATATGGAAGCTCCATAGCAAATATCAAGTCATTGTACACACTGGTTCTTGAGAAAAAGATTTTTAAAATATTTTGGAGCATTTTCCCCCACTCCCTCCCTATGGGGCTGGGCATGCTGAGTTGAACAAAAATGAAATGCCCCTTTGGGACCATCACTCACACAAACTTTCACTTGAACTGGCCCAGTGGCTTTGGAGGAGAAGACCAAAACATGGTGTTGACGGACGACGGACGACAGACGACAGACGGGAAGCGATTAGATTAGCTCAGCTTGACTTTGTCAAGATGAGCTAAAAACTGATTAGACCTAATTTCGGTACAAAATGGCCACTGGCAGCCATCTTGAATTTTAGACCGCACCCAGAAACACTCGTTCTCATCCCAAGGTGATAACAAAGGTACCCAAGACATTTCGTGAAGATCAGTTCATAAATACAGACTCTAGTCTGAGCCGTATTGACATGTGTACTTACTGTGTGTAAGTCACACTGAAAATATCAAATTTGCATAATTTCTGCACAAGAAAAAAACCCGTATTATATGTGATGTATCCCATGGTAATAAACATTCACACAAAAAATTATTCAAATCAGCGCTTTCATATGGAAGTTCTGTGCAAAAGTCTGATTGCACCTAATTTTGTACAAAATGGCTGCCATCGGCCATCTTGAATTTCGGACAAGACCCCAAAACACTCGTTCTCGTCCCACGGTGATACCAAAGGTACCCAAGAAGTTTCGTAAAGATCGGTTCATAAATACGGCCTCTAGCCCGAGCCGTATTGGCATTTGCACTTACAGTGCTGAAAGTAACACCAAAACACATCAAAATTAGTCTAATTTGCACAATTTACGCACGAGAAAAAAACCTGTATTATATGTGATGTATCCCATGGTACTAAATATTCATACAAAAAATTATTCAAATCAGAGCTTTCATATGGAAGTTCAGTACAAAAAACAGATTTCTGCATCGTCGGTACAAAATGGCGGCTGGCAGACATCTTGAATTTCGGACCGCACCCAAAAACACTCGTTCTCGTCCCACGGTCATAACAAAGGTACCCAAAAAGTTTCGTAAAGATCGGTTCATAAATACGGCCTCTAGCCCGAGCCGTATCCAATTGTTGACGTATGGACAGATGGACGACGGGCCATGACAAAAGCTCAAATCTGGCTTCGCCAAAGTTGAGCTAAAAAACAAGCGACTCGATTTGAACAAACTTGAATTTGACACCCTAGATATGTTACATACCAAATATGAAAGGATTCTCACTGGTGGACCTGAAGAAGAAGAATTTTCAAAAAATTTTCTCATATTTGACAAAGTTAAACTTTGGGTTTAACTAGAGGGGGTATCAGTACCCCATGGCTAAAGGGGTGGCTGGAGTAAAAAAAAAAAAAAGTTCAAAACCTGCACACAAAAGTCCAAAATTAAAGAAAATAAGCAGCTAAAGAGTTAAATAATATAATAATAACCCCTAAGAAGCATGCCAACATGACATAGGAACCATGGCAATATGCTACAAGCTAAGTCTCCACTTTGAAGAAAAGAAAGACAAACCTCAAAACCTGCACATATAAAGAAAAAAAAAAGTATCACATTTGATTCAATGGGTTAAAATTGAGAAAAACACCCTGATAATGTCACAGTAACCATCATGGCAATATGCCAGTAAGGTGAAACCCTACCTGAAAAATATCCACTTGGAAGAAAAGAAAGAAAAACCTCAAAACCTGCACATAAAAGTCAAAAAAGTATCACATTTGTTTCAAAGGGTTAAAATTTAGAAAAATACCCTGAAAATGTTACAATAACCACCATGGCAATATGCCAGTGAAGTAAAACTCCACTTAAAAAAAATATCATAACCTGCACACAAAAGTACAAAACCTGCACATAAAAGTCCAAAATTAAAGTAAATAAGCAGCTAAAGGGTTAAATAATATGAAAATAGCCCCAAGAAGCATCCCAACATAAAATAGGAATCATGGCAATATGCTACAAGATATGCCACCACTTGGAAGAAAAGAAAGACAAACTTCAAAACCTGTACATAAAAGTAAAAAAAAAAAAGTATCACATTTGTTTCAAGGGGTTAAAATTGAGAACAAGAGGCCCCAAGGGGCCTGAGGGCGCTCACCTGACATGGTAGCCTAAATATCAACCCAGAGAATTGATTTCAACAAGTTGCATCTGCTCCTCCTAAGAAAAGCTTATACCAAATATCCAAAGATTCTGACCAGTGGATCTAAAAAAAAAAAAGAAGACTTTTATTAAAGAATATTCCTCATATTGAACTAAGTTATAATTCGGGCTCCCACAGGGAGTCCATATATGAACCCAGGGACTTGGCTTTAACAAACTTGAATCTCACCCCCCTAAGGATGCTACACACCAAATATCAAAACATTCCGACTGCTGGATCTGAAGAAGATTTTTAAAGAAAATTCCTCATTTTGAACTAAGTTACAATTCAAGCTCCCACAGTGAGTCCAAATATGGACCTAGGGACATGGCTTGAACAAACTTGAATCTCACCCCCCTAAGGATGCTGCATATCAAATATCAAAACATTCCAACTGCTGGATCTGAAGAAGATTTTTAAAGAAAATTCCTCATTTTGAACCAAGTTATAATTCGGGCTACCACAGTGAGCCCAAATATGAATCCAGGGACTTGGCTTGAACAAACTTGAATCTCACTCCCCTAAGAATGGTGCATACCCAATATCAAAAGATTCTGCCTGATGGATCTTGAGAAATAGATTTTCAAAGAAATTTGCCTGAAATGCACTAAGTTCGAATTCGAGCTTCTATAGTGAGCCCAAATATGAATCTACGGAGCCGATTTGAACAAACTTGAATCAGATCCACCACAATGTTGCATACCAAATATCAAATAATTCTGCCTGCTAAATCTGGAGAAGAAGATTTTGTAAGAAATTTGCCTGAAATGCACTAAGTTTGAATTCGGGCTTCTATGGTGAGCCCAAATATGAATCCAGGGGGCGATTTGAACAAATTTGAATCAGATCCACCCCACAAAGTTGCATACCAAATATCAAAAGATTCTGCCTGCTGGATCTGGAGGAGAAGATTTTTTAAGAAATTTGCCTGAAATGCACTAAGTTCGAATTCGAGCTTCAAAAGTTAGCCCAAATATGAATTCAGGGGGCCGATTTGAACAAACTTGAATCAGATCCAACCCTCAATGTTGCATACCAAATATCAAAATATTCTGCCTGCTGGATCTGGAGAAGAAGATTTTTTAAGAAATTTGCCTGAAATGCACCAAGTTCGAATTCGAGCTTCTATAGTGAGCCCAAATATAAACCCAGGGGGCCGATTTGAACAAACTTGAATCAGATCCACCCCACAATGTTGCATACCAAATATCAAAAGATTCTGCCTGCTGGATCTGGAGAAGATTTTTTAAGAAATTTGCCTGAAATGCACTAAGTTCGAATTCGAGCTTCTATAGTGAGCCTAAATATAAACCCAGGAGGCCGATTTGAACAAACTTGAATCAGATCCACCCCACAATGTTGCATACCAAATATCAAAAGATTCTGCCTGCTGGATCTGGAGAAGATTTTTTTTAAAATTTGCCCGAGATGCACTAAGTTCCAATTCGGGCTTCTATAGTGAGCCCAAATATGAATCCAGGAGGCCGATTTGAACAAACTTGAATCAGATCCACCCCACAATGTTGCATACCAAATATCAAAAGATTCTGGATCTGGAGAAAAAGATTTTTTTAATCTTTTTCCCATTGCCTACAGTGTTAAAAAGTGCTGACTCAGCACTTTTTCAAAGTCCTGAAAAAAGTACCTTGTGATCAAACCGATAGGGATTTTTTTTAACCATTCTATTCTACTGGATAAAAGTAAGCTTTATACAAAATAAGAATTCTCTGTGCCGTGAAGTTTTGGAGATATGGCAGTTTTAAGGTTTTTCCTATTTTTAGCTCCCGAGGTTCCCACTGGGCAATGAGAAAAATTTTTTATGCACCAATCAACTACTTATGACCTATTATCATCTCATATAAAATTTGGTTCAAATCGACCTGACGGTTCTGAAAATAGAAATTTTAGTCGTGGCCAAAATTTTTGCCCCTCCCATAACGAAGGCAAATAATGCCTGACAAACTTCTCTTGAAAAACTTGATTCTAAACCTCAAAAGGACTCTGTATACCACAAATCAAGTCTCTGCTACTGGTGGTTCATTAGAAGAAGATTTTCAAAAAATTTGGCAAATTTTTCCCCCACACCTCTGCTCAATATGAGCCAAAACCTATTTTGAATAAAAATCAAAATGTCCCTATATAACCACTACTTACATTTATTTATTTATTGGTGTTTAAGGTCACATACTTATGCACAATGGCTAATCGTGACTGTGACAGTTTTACGGGTGGAGGAAGCTGGAGTACCCGGAGAGAACCACTGAGCAACGACGAGCAGCTGTCAGCTCTCCAACATCGTAACTCTGAACTCAGCACCGCAGCACAGGCAGGGTTAGATTGGTTGAAGACATGCACACCATCGACGTGCAGTACGCCTCAGTACACAGCGTCATCGTGCCCCCATGTAGGCAATCAGGGTGAAGTGTCTTGCCCAAGGACACAACGCGGTTGCCGCAGGTGGGATTCGACCCACTACCACTACTTAACATGAAATTTAATTAAAATGTGGCCAGTGGTTTAGGAGAAAGAGGCTGAAACACCACCTTCACACAGGATGACGGACGACAGACGGACGACGGACGAAGAGTGATAAGAAAAGCTCACCCTGACTTTCAGTCAGGTGAGCTAAAAATACCCTGTCACAGTAACCACAGTGGCAATATGCCAGTAAGGTGAAACTCTACTTGAAAAATATCCACTTGGAAGAAAAGAAAGACAAACCTCAAAACCTGCACATAAAAGTCAAATGAAAGTGTCAATGACACTGTAGCTTAACTTGTCAAGACATGTACATGTATAGTATGTGACACAGCAATGACAAACATCTAGGTAATGACCTGATAACAAAGGTACATATAAAGTATTGTAACGGCCTGTACATAAATACTGACCGTAGCCTGTAACAAATGTATAGGTAAAGTATTGTAAAGGTGGGTGACAGTCAGATGCTAAACTAGAAAAGAAATATTTGAGTCCCAGAGTGGGTCTGACTGAACCCCCAAAATATTTGTTTTCATAGCACAGTGATAACAAAGACACCCCAAAACACACTCCTTCCTGTCCCAAGGTGATAACAAAGGTACCCAAGAAGTTTCGTGAAGATCAGTTCATAAATACGAGCTGTATATTAGTTGTGACAAAAAACTGATTGGACCTAATTTTGGTACAAAATGGCCACTGGCAGCCATCTTGAATTTTGGACCGCACTCAGAAACACTCGTTCTCATCCCAAGGTGATAACAAAGGTACCCAAGAAGTTTTGTGAAGATTGGCTGATAAATACAGCCTCTAACCCGAGCCGTATTGACATGTGCACTTACAGTGTATAAGTAGCACTAAATGGGGGTGCGGTGGCTCAGTAGGTAGAGGTGCAGGCTGCAAGCCGAGAGGCCCACGGTTCGAATCCCACCTGCGGCAACCGCGTTGTGTCCTTGAGCAAGACATTTCACCCCCATTGCCCACGTGGGGGCACGGTGGCGTTGTGTACTAAGGCGTACTGCACGCTGATGGTGCACCTGCCTTCAACCAATGCTAACCCTGCTTGTGTGGAGTTGGTATGTTGGGGATCTGACAGTTGCTCGCTGTTGCTTGGTGGTTCTCTCCGGGTACTCCAGCTTCCTCCACCCGTAAAACTGTCATGGTCATGATTAGCCATTGTGCAGAAATATGTGACCTTAAACACCAATAAATAAATAAATAATATAGTAGCACTAAATAAATCAAAATTCATCTAATTTGCATAATTTCTGCACGAGAAAAAACCCATCCTGTATGTGATGTATTCCATTTTACTAAACATTCATACAAAAAATTATTCAAATCAGAACTTTCATACAGAAGTTCTGTACAAAAAACTGACTGCACTAATTTTGGTACAAAATGGCTGCGGGTGGCCATGTTGAATTTTGGACCACAACCAAAAACACCCGTTCTCATCCCACAGTGATAACAAAGGTACCCAAGACGTTTCGTAAAGATCGGTTCATAAATACAACCTCTAGCCTGAGCTGTATAGAAGTTGTGTACAAAAAATTGATTAAACTAATTTCGGTACAAAATGGCCACTGGCAGCCATCTTGAATTTCTGACCGCACTCAGAAACACTCATTCTCGTCCCAAGGTGATAGCAGAGGTACCCAAGACATTTCGTGAAGATCGGTTCATAAATACAGCCTCTAGCCCGAGCCGTATTGACATGTGTACTTACTGTGTGTAAGTAGCACTGAAAAAATCAAAGTTCATCTAATTTGCATAATTTCTGCACGAGAAAAAAACCCGTATTATATGTGATGTATCCCATGGTACTAAACATTCACACAAAAATTATTCAAATCAGAGCTTTCATGTGGAAGTTCTGCGCAAAAATCTGATTGCCTCTAATTTTGAACAAAATGGCTGCTAGCGGCCATCTTGAATTTTGGACCGCACCCAAAAACACTCGTTCTCGTCCCACGGTGATACCAAAGGTACCCAAGAAGGTTCGTAAAGATCGGTTCATAAATGCGGCCTCTAGCCCGAGCCGTATTGGCATTTGCACTGACAGTGCTGAAAGTAACACTAAATACATCAAAGTTAGTCTAATTTGCATAATTTACGTACGAGAAAAAAACCTGTATTATATGTGATGTATCCCATGGTACTAAACATTCATACAAAAAATTATTCAAATCAGCGCTGTCATATGGAAGTTCTGTGCAAAAAACAGATTTCTGCATCGTCGGTACAAAATGGTGGCTGGCTGCCATCTTGAATTTTGGACCGAACCCCAAAACACTCATTCTCGTCCCACGGTCATAACAAAGGTACCCAAGAAGTTTCGTAATGATCGGTTCATAAACACGGCCTCTAGCCCGAGCCGTATTGAATTGTTGACGGACAGACGGACGACTTGCCATGGCATAAGCTCAAATTTGGCTTCGCCAAAGTTGAGCTAAAAAGTACCACATTTGTTTCAGAGGGTTAAAATTTAGAAAAATACCCTGAAAATGTTACAGTAACCACCATGGCAATATGCCAGTGAGGTAAAACTCCACTTAAAAAAAAATATCAAAACCAGCACACGAAAGTCCAAAATTAAGTAAATAAGCAGCTAAAGGGTTAAATAATATAATAATAGCCCCAAGAAGCATCCTAACATAAAATAGGAACCATGGCAATATGCTACAAGGTAAGTCGCCACTTGGAAGAAAAACTAGAGGGGGTATCAGTACCCCGTGGCTCACCAACAGGTGGCCAATGTAAAGGGGGTGGCTGGAGTAAAAAAAAAAAGTTCAAAACCTGCACACAAAAGTACAAAATTAAAGAAAATAAGCAGCTAAAGGGTCAAATAATATAATAATAACTCCTAAGAAGCATGCTAACATAAAATAGGAACCATGGCAATATGCTACAAGGTAAGTCTCCACTTTGAAGAAAAGAAAGACAAACCTCAAAACCTGCACATAAAAGTAAAAAAAAAAAGTATCACATTTGTTTCAATGGGTTAAAATTGAGAAAAATACCCTGATAATGTCACAGTAACCACCATGGCAATATGCCAGTAAGGTTAAACCTTACCTTAAAAATATCCACTTGGAAGAAAAGAAAGACAAACCTCAAAACCTGCACATAAAAGTAAATAAAAAAGTATTACATTTGTTTGAAGGGGTTAAAATTGAGAAAAATACTCTGTCACAGTAACCACAATGGCAATATGCCAGTAAGGTTAAACTCCACTTAAAAAATATCCACTTGGAAGAAAAGAAAGACAAACCTCAAAACCTGTACAAAAAAGTAAAAAAAGCATCACATTTGTTTCAAGGGGTTAAAATTGAGAAAAATACCCAGAAATGTTAAGGAAACCACCATGGCAATATGCCAGTAAGGTAAAACTCCACTTGAAGACAAAATTTCAAAACCTGTACACAAAAGTCAAAAACCTGTACACAAAAGTCAAAAACCTGTACACAAAAGGACAAAATTCAAGTAACTAAGCATGGAAAGGGTTGAATAAAATATTACTATCCCTGAAAAGAATGCAGACATAAAAAAAAATTTAAAAAAAAAAAAATCAAAACCTGCACACACAAGTTCAAAATGAATGAATCCGGATGCCGACGCAGACATAAGGGCTATGCCATAGGCTCACACAACTATCGTTGGTGAGCCAATAAAATACTAAATATTAACCTAGGGACCTGATTTGAACAACCTTCAATCTAACCCTCCCAGAGGTGTTGTACACCAAACATCAAAAGAATCTGACTGCTGGATCTGGAGAAGAAGATTTTTAAAGAAAATTCCTCATACTGAACAAAGTTACAATTTGGGCTCCCATAGGGATGCCAAATATAAACCCAGGGACTTGGCTTGAACAAACCTGAATTTCCCTTACCTAAGGATGCTGAATACCAAATATCAAAAGATTCTGACTGTTGGATCTGGAGAAAAAGATTTTTCAAGAATATCCCTCATATTGCACTAATTTGAACATTTGGGCTCCTTCCTGTAGAGTGCCCAAATATGGACCCAGGGGTGAAATTTCACCAACCATGTGAATCAATCTTCCATAGATGTTTTATGTGAAATATGAAAGTTTTTGGTGCAGTGGTTGGGGAGAAAAAGATTATTTTATATTTTTTCCCATTACCTTCAGTGTTAAATAATGCTGACTCAGCATTTTTTCAAAGTCCCGAAATTGTACCTTAGGACAAAACCGATAGCGATTTTTTTTCACCATTCATTTCTATTAGTCCTAAGGAAACTTCACACCATATAAAAAGTTTCAGTGCCGTGCAGTTTTGGAGATATGGACGTTTTAACTTTTTTTCTATTTTTAGCACTTGAGGTTCCCACAGGGCAGCGGGAAATTTTTTTTTTTACATGAATCAAGTACTTAGGACCCAATAATACCTCATAGCAAATTTGGTTCAATCGGCTTCTCGGTTCGGAAAATAGAAATTCTGGGCAGGGCACAAAATAGGGATCCTCCCGTAGCAAGCCCAAATGGTGACAGAGAAAATTTCTTTGAACAAACTTGAATCTTGAGTACCAAAGGAGCTTACATACCAAATATCACAGCATTTTGACTGGTGGTTCATAAGAAGATTTCAGGAGAAATTGATGCTTTTGGGGCATAACTTCCAACCCAGTGGGGGCACAGAGTTCATTTTAACAAACTGGAAAGAGGATACCTCCATTATACTATATGTCAAATTTGTTTGGGTTTGGGATAGTGGTTTTGAAGGAGAAGAACGAGTTGCAAAAGTTAACGGACGACAGACGCCAAGTGATGGCAAAAGCTCACACTGACTTTCGGTCAGGTGAGCTAAAAACAGGTGATTCTTTGTACGCCATAAATCAAATATTAGCAGGTAAAAAATAAAATCAAATTTTGTTGAAAAATATGTGGTTTTAGACCTCACAAAGTAGACCTGTTTCTCAGGGCACTTTTGTAAAATTGCCTGCGGGCAGGCCGTTTTTTATTTTATTTTCGTAATTATTTCTTTGCCATCTAAAGTTCATGATCTTGGATAGTTTTATGGCCTCATAATCTACAGAATAGCATAGTTGTGGTGTATTTCGTTCCTGGAGTGCAAGAAGGCTTTGCGAAGCTAAAACATTACAAAGCCTTGTTGCACTGAGACGACAAATTTATTAATTTTATTAAATTGGGTAAAATATCAGACATAAACCATTTAATTTCTATTTTTTAAGCTTGCATTGGTTATAAAAAGAGAGCATGCAGCAGCCAAAAGGACCATGTATGAGGATCTGAGAAGCAGATTTTTAACTTTTTTAAGCCTTTTCAAGTGACATCATTCTTCAGTTTTGAGTACCAGGTTAACTAAAATTTTAGATCCTTGCATTACTGCAGTCACCTTTTTTTTACCTTTTGTTCAAACTAGTAACTTTTAAACTTTATTTTTAAGATATTTTTCATTAACTCCTTGCATGCTACTGGCAGATATTCCTGCCCAGCACAGGGTTTCTCTTGTCTGAAATAAGTATAATTTGTGCATTTTTAATCATATTGTCTTCATGTGAATGGAATGACTTTTTCACAAATGATTTCGTGTGTTACATTAAGATTAATTTTTCATCAAATCTAGTCATGGCTGCTAAAAAGCAGCCATGACTAGATTTGATGAAAAATATATAGAAAATACTCAGCGGGTTAAGAGTTAACTTTAGATCTGAGGAAAAATTCATTTATCAATTTTTTCTCAAGAAATCATTAGTGTTGTATAATTCCAATTTATTTTTAGGGGCAAAATTTGATTAAATGTGCACAAATTATACTGATTTCAGTGGGAAGAAAAATCAGGTCCTAGACAGGAATATCCACCAGCAGCATGCAAGGAGCAAAGGCTACGAAGTCCTTTCCAAATGGGTGTCACAGACTAGCATTTCACCACACAAATAATTATGATCAGTGGTATTCATACGCAGACCCCTTAGCACTGAAACAGTTGAACATACTTTAGTGCAGAAATGAATATTTGAATGTCTGGTTATGGGAGAAAACATTGGAATATTCATTCCCCCAACATCCAATTCAGAAAAATAAACATCAATTGTGATAGTGTCCTCTTCAAGAAGCAAAAGAGATGGGACTTTTTGAAAAAGCGACCTGGAAAAGTTTTGCAATAACACCTGTCATGTGGCAAAATTCTCACTCTTTTCTTAGTCTTTTTGAAAGAAACATAACATGATATATGTGTCTGAATGCATGTCATGCTGGATATCCAAGTAAGTTTTCACTAAGATCTGACCACTATCAGCAGCGTTAGACTCGTGTGGACAAAAACGGTCTTTTGCCCAATGGAAAAAGATGCCTAACTCCCGTGTTGAATGGACAGCATAGGTTGACATGTGTCTGAATATACATGTCATGCTGGGCATCCATGTAAGGTTTCATGAACATCGGATCAATATCACCAGAGTTACAGACTCGTAGACATAAATTGCATTTTTCCTCAATGGAAAAAGGGGCTATCTCGCAGGGTCAAGCTGTGCGGTATTGAAATTTTACGGTCCGTATCAGTATTTTACAAGGAAATACTGTGGTACTTGTATCTATATCGAGTACATGTTGGGATGTTACCCAGTAATTTGACATCTGCAAAACTGCTCTATCAATGGGTGATTGAATGGAGATAAGTGGTCATGGATTATTTATTTATTGGAACTTAATGACACTTTTGACAGCCAGGGTCACCTTGTGTCAGACAGTTTTATGGATGGACAGAGTACCTAGAGAACCACTGAGCAATGGTAAGCAATTGCCAGATTCCCCAACATACTAACTTCACACAAGCAGGATTCGCATTAGCTGAAGACTTGTGCACCATAGATGTGCAGTATGCCTTGGTATCCAATACCACTGTGCCGACAAGTGGGATGAATTGCCTTGCCTTGCTCAAGGACACAACACAGTTACCCCTGATGAGGACTGAACCATGGACCTTATGGTTTGAAGTCCAAATCCGAAACCACTGTGGCACCATGCTCCCTACTGGTCATGAATAAAGACATGAATGAAATTTTGATGGAGGGGTTATCTCATTTTCCAATGAAACATGGAAATTATATCACAGAATATGTCTTAGGGTTGTTGTTACTGTTACAGCTGAACCATCCAAGTACAATAATCGTTCATGTATTTGATTTATTTTGACAACTTTTAAAGATTTATTTCAACTAAAATACAGTTTGTGTCATAACCCACCCTATAAAACCAAGAGTTTTTTCCAAGTTTATTCTGAACTAGAGATGGTCTGTCACCCGGTATATCCCCTCCCTGGCATACTGCCTAGTGTGAGTTACTGAAAAGGGGTATTCAATTTTTTAAATTAAAAAAAAATTAAAATTAAAAAAAATCCAATATGGCCATCACTCGGCACACTTGAATTCGATAGAACAAGAGCGCTCGTATCGCTGAAGCAATATAATGTCCCCTTCCAGACTAATGAGCATTAATAATGTTATAACCTAGGTGTGATCAGCATGAATTCCGTTGAAGCATTTCCAAAAAAAAGTCCAGAAAACTGATATTTTGGCACTTTTCCATATTTCCAAGGGCCATAACTCACACAAGAATAATGCAATCAGCATGAAACTCAAACTTGATCTGTAAGTAATCGTTCTATAGTAGGTTAGCAAGAATGAAATCATTCGGTTGAAGCATTTCCAAAAAAAGTCTGGAAAACTAAAGTATGACTGACAGACTGACTGACAGACTGACGGATGGACAGAGTACAAATGAAACTTGATCTGTAAGTCATCGTTCTATAGTAGGTTACCAAATATGAAATCATTCTGTTGAAGCGTTTCCAAAAAAAGTCCGGAAAACTAAAGTATAACCGACAGACTGACTGAGACTGACTGATGGATGGACAGAGTGTAAATGAAACTTGATCTGTAAGTCATCATTCTATAGTAGGTTACCAAAAATGAAATCATTCCGTTGAAGCATTTCCAAAAAAAGTCCAGAAAACTAAAGTACGACCGACAGACTGACTGACCGACTGACGGATGGATGGACAGAGTGTAAATAAAACGTGATCTGTAAGTCATCGTTCTATAGTAGGTTACCAAAAATGAAATCATTCCGTTGAAGCGTTTCCAGAAATTGTCCGGAAAAACTGATATTTTGGTGCTTTTTCATATTTCCAAGGGCAATAACTCACACAAGAATAAGGCAATCAGCATGAAACTCAAACTTGATCTGTAAGTCATCGTTCTATAGTAGGTTACCAAAAATGAAATCATTCCGTTGAAGCGTTTCCAAAAAAAGTCTGGAAAACTGAAATTTTGTTGTTTTTCTATATTTCCAAGGGCCATAACTCACACAGGAATAATGCAATCAGCATGAAACTCAAACTTGATCTGTAAGTCATCGTTCTATAGTAAGTACCAAAAATGAAATCATTCCGTTGAAGCGTTTCCAAAAAAATCTCTGGAAAACTGATATTTTGGTGCTTTTCCATATTTCCAAGGGCCGTAACTCACACAAGAATAATGCAATCAGCATGAAACTCAAACTTGATCTGTAAGTCATCGTTCTATAGTAGTTTACCAAAAATGAAATCATTCCGTTGAAGCGTTTCCAAAAAAACTCTGAAAAACTGATATTTTGGTGCTTTTCCATATTTCCAAGGGCCGTAACTCACACAAGAATAATGCAATCAGCATGAAACTCAAACTTGATCTGTAAGTCATCATTCTGTAGTAGTTTACCAAAAATGAAATCATTCCGTTGAAGCGTTTCCAAACAAAACTCCGGAAAACTGATATTTTGGAGCTTTTTCCCATATTTCCAAGGGTCGTAACTCACACAAGAATAATGCAATCAGCATGAAACTCAAACTTGATCTGTAAGTCATCGTTCTATAGTAGTTTACCAAAAATGAAATCATTCCGTTGAAGCATTTCCAAAAAAACTCCGGAAAACTAAAGTGTGACGGACAGACTGAGAGAGTGCAAACCTATAGTCCCCTCGGGCGATGCCGGTAGAGGACTAAAACAATTAGGTCATGCAGTGCTTCTCATCATGTCATGGCAATCATTTGTATCGGCTCTACAAGTATTTTGCTAAATCAGTCATCTTGAAACCAAGTAGGAAATGAAAGTGTCAATGACACTGTAGCTCAGCTTTGAATATGACAGGAATTAGTATTTGCTGTGACCAGGTCAGCAATGAAAGTGTCAATGACACTGTAGCTCAACTTGACAAACTTGAACTTGGTTAGTTATAAATGAAATGGCAAAATTGAAGATCATTGGTACCAATGTCATTTTTTTTGCCAGTGGCAACATTTTTTGATGGAAATTGAAGAAAATCGATAGCTCCCATCTAGAGGTCTCCCCAAACAAGCATACCAAGTTTCAAAGCAATCAAATCATAAATGTGCCCTGTAGGGTGTGCCAAAGGGAAATATTGTGGTCTGACTAAACTGAGTTCTAAAAACGTTGGCCGCGGCAACATTTTTTGATGGAAATTGAAGAAAATCGATAGCTCCCATCTGGAGGTCACCCCAAACAAGCATGCCAGGTTTCAAAGCAATCTAATCATAAATGTGCCCTGTAGGGTGTGCCAAAGAGTAAATATTGAGTCTTCTGACTAAACTAAGTTCTAAGAACGTTGGCCGCGGCAACATGTTTTGACGGAAATTGAAGAAAATCGATAGCTCCCATCTAGAGGTCTCCCCAAACAAGCATATCAGGTTTCAAAGCAATCAAATCATAAATGTGCCCTGTAGGGTGTGCCAATGGGAAATATTGAGTCTTCTGACTAAACTAAGTTCTAAGAATGTTGGCCGCGGCAACATTTTTTGACAGAAATTGAAGAAAATCGATAGCTCCCATCTAGAGGTCACCCTAAATAAGCATACCAGGTTTCAAAGCAATCAGATCATAAATGTGCCCTGTAGGGTGTGCCAAAGGGAAATATTGTGGTTTGACTAAACTAAGTTCTAAGAACGTTGGCCGCGGCAACATTTTTTGACGGAAATTGAAGAAAATTGATAGCTCCCATCTAGAGGTCACCCCAAACAAGCATACCAAGTTTCAAAGTAATCTGATCATAAATGCGACCTGTGAGGTGTGCCAAAGGAAATTGTGGACGTACGTACGTACGTACGTACGTACGTACATACATACGTACGTACATACGTACGTATGTACGTACGTATGTACGTACGTACATACGCTGACGGACGAGAAGTGATGGCAATAGCTCAGCTTGACTTTGTCAAGTTGAGCTAAAAATGAATTTGACAGGAATCAGTATTTGTTGTGACCAAGTCAACAATAATGAGTAAGAGAAAAAGGAGTTTTGTTGTGGCCACGTCAAACCTAGTAAATCAATTACAAGGTGACTACAATGGTCTAAAGAATAGGACATAAGTAATATATGTGATGCATCCCATGTTCGTAAACATTCACACAGAAATTTATTCAAATCAGAGCTTTCATATAGAAGTTTTGAGCAAAAAACTGATTGCACAAAATTTTGTACAAAATGGCTGCCAGCGGCCATCTTGAATTTCAGACCGGACCCAAAAACACTCGTTCTCATCCCAGTTTCGTAAAGATCGGTTCATAAAAACAGCCTCTAGTCCGATCCGTAGTGGCATTTGCACTTACAAGCACGAAAGTAACACTAAATAAATCAAAATTAGTCCAATTTGCATAATTTACGCACAAGAAAAAAACCTGTATTATATGTGATGTATCCCATGGTACTAAACATTCATACACAAAATTATTCAAATCAGAGCTTTCATATGGAAGTTCTGTGCAAAAATCTGATTGCACCTAATTTTGTACAAAATGGCTACCAGTGGCCATCTTGAATTTCAGACCGGACCCAAAAACACTCGTTCTCATCCCAGTTTCGTAAAGATCGGTTCATAAAAACAGCCTCTAGTCCGATCCGTAGTGGCATTTGCACTTACAAGCACGAAAGTAACACTAAATAAATCAAAATTAGTCCAATTTGCATAATTTATGCACAAGAAAAAAACCTGTATTATATGTGATGTATCCCATGGTACTAAACATTCATACACAAAATTATTCAAATCAGAGCTTTCATATGGAAGTTCTGTGCAAAAATCTGATTGCACCTAATTTTGTACAAAATGGCTACCAGTGGCCATCTTGAATTTCAGACCCAACCCCAAAACACTCGTTCTCATCCCACCGTGATAGCAAAGGTACCCAAGAAGTTTTGTAAAGATCGGTTCATAAATACGGCCTCCAGCCTGAGCCATATTGGCATTTGCACTTACAGTGCTGAAAGTAACACTAAAAAAATCACAAAGTTAGTCTAATTTGCATAATTTACGCACGAGAAAAAAAAACCTTCTATATGTGATGTATCCCATGCTACTAAACATTCACACAAAAAATTATTCAAATCAGTGCTTTCATATGGAAGTTCTGCACAAAAATCTGATTGCACCTAATTTTGTACAAAATGGCTGCCAACGGCTATCTTGAATTTTGGACCGTACTCAAACACTCTCGTTTTCGTCCCACGATGATAACAAAGGTACCCAAGAAGCTTGTAAAGTTTGGTTCATAAATACAGCCTCCAGAAAGAGCCGTGTTGACGGCGCGACAGACGCACGATGGGCCATGACATTATTTCAAATTTGGCTTCGCCAAAGTTGAGCTAAAAATTATGTCACGCACTTCCTCTCATCATGTTGATCATTTTTGTGAAGTTTCATGAAAATGCAGCTAAAATTGTGGAAGTAGTTTGCTCCACAAGTTTACATGTGCAACGCACCGACAAAGACGAATGAGTGACCGGTAAGTTGACACCTATATACCTCCCCTAAACTTTGAATTATGGGGGTATAATTAATACTGATCAACTTAATTAGTATTTTATTGGCAAACAATAAAATAAATTGCAAGAGGCTCCCACAGGGCCTGAAGTGCAAACCTTGAACAGAACCTAATATAGACAGAGGCCACGAATGAATCCATTGTCAATCCTTGGGTCCCTCAGTAGAGATTAAAAAGTGGAACTCCCCTATGGCGCCTCTTGATATACAACCTATGTGGATTAATCTTAGTTGCACACCTCTAGAGGGTACTTAATAAAAAGTTTCTAATTCTTCAGATACAAGCTCCTTATAAATTTAACTTGGAATTATATTTCTATTTTTAGCACACATTGAATTCCACGATAGCTGGGGTTAATTCCTTTCATATAAATCAAATATCTGTTTCCAAATTATGCTGCATATCAAATTTTGTTAAAACCAGACTGAGTTCTGTGTAGTGAATTTGGGATGTTGTGTATCTAATATGAAAGGATCCTGACTGGTGGATATGAAGAAAATTTTAAAGAAATTTTCTTACATTGCACCATGCTAAAATTTGGGCTACCATAGGAGCCAAAATATAAAGTTAGGGACCCAATATGAACAAACCTAAATGCATTTCAAATTCTGTTAAAACCAGACTGAGTTCTGTATAGTGAACTTGAGATGTTGTATATCAAATATGAAAGGATACTGATGGGTGGATATGAAGAAGATTTTAAAGAAATTTCCTTATATTGCACCACGTTAAAATTTGAGCTACCATAGGGAGCCAAAATATAAACTTGGGGACAAAATTTGAACAAACTTCAATCCTTGGGTCCCCCAGCTGTTGTATACCAAATAACAAAGCATTGTAAATGGTGGATCTGAAGAAGAGGATTTTTAAAGAAATTCCCTCACACTGCACCAAGTTAAAATTAAGGAGCCGAAATACTAACCCTGGCTCTCGATTGAACAAACTAAACTTGAATCTGACCCCACTGGTATGAAACCATTCAGATTGTGGTGGATCTGGAGAAGATTTGTAAAGAAATTTCCTCATATTGCACTAAGTTAAAAATCAGGCTACCATATGGGGCCCAAAATGAACAACATGAATTTGATAAACACCTCCCCCCCCCCCCTTACAGATGTTGTATACATTATATGAAAGGATTTTACTGGTGGATCTGAAGAAGATTTTTTAAGAAATTTCCTCATGTTGCACTATATAAATGATGAACCGATAATCGGAATCAGCAATTGTAACCGGCTGATTATGGGGCAACAGCCGATTATACCAACCAGCTGTTAAAAATTGGCAGTTTCTGATTATTCGATATTAAAGGTATTCGAAGTTCGAACTTGGTATGGATGTCTGAGAATCAAATTCAAGCACTATTTGAAAACTTTCCAAGGACTGTGTTAACGATTTTCACACCATTATGGAACGAAATCAAAAGAAAACGGTCTATAAAAGCCGACATAAACAGCAGCTTTCTGTGACATATGTCAATTTGCAATGAGGATAATTCCAATTGATCAACTTTCCAGGGGAATCCTTCAGAAGAAGATAGGTTCTTGTGACAAAAATTAAAATTTTTTAGTAAATTTTGTTTCTTAACATACCTACCACAATTGTTTACAATTGGCTATAACATAAGTGCAAGCCCTACTTCGGAACTAACTCAAGCTTTTAGAAATTTTTCCAAACAAGCTGGAAAAGTACTAGAGTGCAAAAGCACAAAAAAGAACGAAAAAATGGTCGAGCGAGACCAGCGCTCGAAATTACAGGTACTCACTCTGCACACCTCTTGCATTTACCGATTGCATGCCCAACAACCGTGACGTCAATTCCGTATTTCCTCCAACAAGAAGTTTGGGATGTAGCGGGGAGGCATCGATATCACAGATATCCCCAAGGAGGGTGGGCCTCCGGTAAACAATTGAGGTAGGTATGTTAAGAAACAAAATTTATTAAAAAATTTTAATTTCTTTCCAACCTACTCACAATTGTTTACAATTGGCTGAATAAACAAAAGGAGGAGGTGAATCACATAACCAATACCAACAAGAGTAGAAGAAAGAAACGCAAGGAGGGCAGAGAACAATAGCGAAACCTGTAATGAAGATAGAGAGAAGCACCTAAAAAGAACAAGGCTGAGCGAAGCACAACCTCGATAAAAACAACTTTAACGAGGGTGCACAACAGCCTGAGCAGCAACGAGAGGGCCTAAAGAATAAAGGTCCTCAGATTGCTGCTGAAGGTGGCGGAGATAAAAGGAGAAGGTAGAAGCATTCCTCCAGTAAGCCGCATTCATAACATCCCGGAGCGAAACAGAATTGGAGAATGCCCAAGATGTAGAAATGGCACGAACCTCATGAGCATTAAACCGGTTCGAAACAAGATCCGACGCAGACAAGTGAGAATAAGCCAGCTTGATAGCAAGACAGATCCACTGGAAATAGAATGGGAAGAGATAGACTGCCTCTTATGAATGAGAGACAGAAAGAATCTCTTCCGACCCCTCCGAATGAACTGAGTGCGAGTAATGTAAGTCTTGATCACACGAACAGGACAAAGAAGAGATCTCCGGCCATCGACAGCAGGGAGAACCCGAATGCAGATGGGCGGAGGTACT
Organism: Pictodentalium vernedei; assembly: GCA_031216915.1. Classification (NCBI taxonomy): domain Eukaryota; kingdom Metazoa; phylum Mollusca; class Scaphopoda; order Dentaliida; family Dentaliidae; genus Pictodentalium; species Pictodentalium vernedei. Next base: position 327,589,276 of record CM062292.1, read on the forward strand.
GAATCAGGAAGTTGATTCTTAGCCAGAAAAGAGCAATCAGCAGTGAAGGTGACACTGTTAGCCTCATTTCTGAAGAAGGCAGAATCAACAGATAGCGCATAAAGCTGACTCGTCGAGCAGAAGCAAACGCTAGGAGAAAAGATGTCTTATAGGTGAGAAAATGCATAACGGTCTCAGATAAAGGCTTGAATGGCGCCCCCTCCAAACAGTGCAACACCCATGCCAAGTTCCACTTGGGTATAAGATGCAAAACTCGAGGCCTCTTCAAAGAAAAGTGCCGAATGAGTTTGGAGAGAAAAAGATTACGACCGATGCACCGCTTTCCAACATAAGAGAAAGTATCAGACAGCATAGACCGATAGCCCTTAATCGTAATAGGCTGGAGGCCCTTGGAGTCAAAAAGATATACCAGAAAATCCGCAATTTGAGTGATTGACGGATCACAGTAATCCACAGTGTGATCTGCACACCAGCGGCAGAAAACCTTCCACTTCGCAGCATAAGCCATGACAGTGGAATGTCCCCGCGATGCAGAACTGCAGTCCACTGATGGTCTCGAAAAACCTCTATGTCGGAGACTGGACCTGATAAAAGACAGGCGTGAAGGGACATGCTCGCCAGGTTGTTGTGATACTTCCTGGGATGACCCTGGGAAAGAAGATCGCGACGTAGAGGTAGACGAATCGACCGATCTGCCAACAGAGGCCGCAGCAGATTGATCCACACCCTCTGTGGAGACAGAGGTGTGATCAGAATGATCCTGCAACTGCAAGCACGAATCTTCGCTAATACTTGAGGAAGAATCGGTGCAGGAGGGAAGGCATAGCCGATCCAAACTGTCCAGTCCAGGGACAGAGCGTCTACCGCAAAAGCCAGAGGATCTGGACAAGGGGAGACAAAGGTCTCTACCTGATTTTTCCAGCGAGTAGCGAAAATGTCGACCTGAGGACGGCCCCACTGCTCGCAAATCACCTGAAACACCGACCGATGTAGCATCCATTTGGTGGGAAGGACACTGTAGCATCGGGACACGGAGTCTGCTAGGACGTTGAGACGCCCGGGAAAGTGTCGAATGGACACCCGAGCGTTTACATCCCGTGCCAACAGAAGAAGATCCCGAGATAGCCAATACATGGGAATTGAATGTGTGCCTCCTTGATTCCGAATGTAGGCCACTACTGTCGAATTGTCCGAAAGAAGTAGGACAATATGGTCCGACAGGTGAGGGATCCAAAGCCGAAAACTCAACAGAAGAGCAAGGAGCTCCTTCTGGTTGATATGAAGGCCCACCTGCTCACTATCCCACTCACCATGAGTGGACAGACCGAGAGCATCCAACGTCGCACCCCAGCCCCGATCGCTGGCATCCGCAGTAAGGATACGATCGGCCAAAGGAAGATCCAACAGAACACCCTGTGTTAGCCAGGGAACATCGACCCAAGGGTGGAGGTGACAAAGCAAGGACCGAGGAATAGGGAGTTCCAGGTCCAGCGGATCTTCATTCGGATGCCAATGATCCAACTGAAAGTGTTGGTGAGGTTGGACAAACAAGCGACCGAGCGGAATGAGATCTGTCACCGAACTGCAAAGGCCCAGCATCCGAAGGAAAGTCCTGGCCGAGACCGAGGAAGATTGAAGCAGGTTCCGAGTCAAGGCAGAAAGAATCGTCACCCGAGCATGGGGGACCGACACTACATTGTAAAGAGTGTCGAAATCCATCCCCAAATGACGGAATCGCTGAGAAGGAAGGAGATCTGACTTCTCGCGATTGACTCTGAAACCCAGCGACGCTAGCAGACAAAGAAACTGCCGGATATCTAACTCCAGAACAGCAGCATCGTGGTGCCGTTGGAGGATGTCGTCCAGGTAGGCTGATGAAGTCACAGCCGACTGAGTACGATGGAAAGCAAGAACATGTGACGGCAGTCGGGTGAAAGCCCAAGGTGCCAGGTTCAAACCGAACGGGAGAGCCCTGAATTGATAGACTGGATCCCGAAACGAGAACCGAAGGTATTTCCGTGACACCAGATGAATGGGTACATGGAAGTAGGCATCCTTCAGGTCGATACTGGCAGCAAAGTTGCAACGTCAAAAGGACCGGAAAGTCTCCATACTGAAACGAGGAGCTATTATGTACTCGTTCAGGATACTCAGATCGATGACAGGTCGAAATTGGCCGTTTTTCTTTGGCACCAAGAAAAGTCTCGAGTAAAACCCTGGTGAAAGGGTGTTCCTGACCACCTCGATTGCCCCTTTGGAGAGGAGATTGTCGATTTCCTGCACCAGAAGGTCCCGTCGCAGAGAATCGGAAGGGACCTGAGTCGGGAGGGGCACCCGAGATAAACTGGGGTGCTGATGGAAGGACTGTCGCAGACCGGATTGAATGATGTCGAGGACCCAAGGGTCTGACGCTATCTCTGTCCAACGGTCGAAAAACAGCGACAGCCTTCCTCCGACTGGAGGCGAAACGAGGTGAGAACCTTCACTTGCGGCCTCAACGAGGCCCCCAAGAGGAGAAACCACCTCGGGAAGTGAGTCCTGAGACTTTCCTGCCTGAGGCTGCCAGCGAGCCTGGCCACGTTGGCGCTTTTTATTTGCAGAAGGAGCAGACGGAGCCGACGAGGCAGATGCAGCAGCACGCTTCGCGGGCCTGGAACGACCACCACCCGCAGCAGCAGGTTGGTCCAGCTGTCGCAGCAAAAGCTGGTCCTTCGAATGACGAAAGAACTTCGCCACGAACAGCTTCCACGAAACCATGGAACAAATGAGTGCCCACCAAAGAGGCAGACCTCAGAACAGCACGCTGCTCAGAAGGAAGGGATGGAGAAGAATCCAACACCGCATCCCGGCGTGCCAGCTCCAGATTAGCCGTGTTACAGGCGTGAACATGTGTCAAGGTCAAGACGACATGGTCCGCGAGAGATAACATACCCAGCATCTCTCGGGACAGGCCTACCATAGACTCAACTACTGACATCGGGAGAACTGCCGACTTAGGTTTAGTTAACACGAGGGAAGAAGAATCCTCATCCACAGTAGTCATCCCTTGGAAGACTGGTGGACAGATGGAATCGTAAACACGAAACCGCAACAGAAGCAGAAAGGCATCAGCTCTAGAAAAGAAGGAACCCTTGAGGGCCTTAGAACGCATTTTGGCGTCTAAGCCCTGGAAGGACTCAACAACCTGAGCCGATTGCAGAGGATGCAAAGCCCCAGAGCTAGAAGGCTCAACAGGGTTACGGCGCTCTACAGTGGACCGCGGCCAGACGGTCACAGATGGCTGGTCTGAAGGTTGAACGTCCGGCAATAAGCCGAAGACGAAATCCAAAGCCTGTCCCAAGACTGACGAGGGGGGCCCATCACCTTCCAGATAATCGTCATCCTCGGTAGCAGAGGAGACGTAGCCCAACTTGGGCTGACCAGCAGAAACCTCCTGGGAAGACTGAGCAGTATCCAAGGGGCCAGGCGAGACATCTCGGCGACCGACCAAAGGAGGTTGTGCACAGGGAGGCCAACTTGGGGGTTGCCAGAAAGCAACCGGGTGAGCGCCAAAACGGCCTGACGCAGGTCACCCTGAGAATCCGTCGCAGCAGCATCGCTTGACGGAATGTCCTCCCAATGGACCCTTCTGGTAGAAGAACCCAAATCCTCTAGAGAGACCGACATCGAACGTTGATCGGCAGACAGAATAGGGAGACGGTGAGAAGACACCGGAGGATAGTGCTGATTGTGATGCCCAGGGGCCATCACTGACCTCTGCAAAACAGAAGGTCCTGCCTGCAAATCCTCGGTAGAGACCGACGGTGCACGTCGATCAGTAGCTGGACCTAGGACACGGTGAGAAGACATCAGAGGATTGTCCCAAGAATGACAAGAACCTGTCATTGGCCTCTGCACTGCAGACGGCCCCAACTACCCATCCTCTAAGACCGATGGCAAGCATCGATCGACACCCAGACTCGAAACACAGTGAGGAATCACCGGAGGAAGGTTCCGAGAGTGACAGCTAACCGGGGCTGTCACTGACCGCTGCCAAACAGCAGGCCCTGGATGCCAAGGTCCCAACCCCATCCTGCTAGTCGGCACACTAGCAGAGGAAGGAGGAACAATAAACGATTCACTCGAGGGGCGAGGAATCGCTGCCGAAGTGACCGACCGGCCAGGGAGCAAATTGTTTTGAAAATTTTGCATAGCACTTTTTTCTTGACGATCACAGCAGATGATGCAAGGCGTCATCCGAACAGCAAAGAGGTTCGCTGGGGGTGAGCCCAAGAGGGGGTGTCCCCCTCTCGTTGGTGGGGGGGGTCCTCCCCCGGGAAAATTTGAAATTTCAGAGGACAGGAGACGCATTCTGGTTGATTCTGAGAGCAAAAAAAAAATGTTATATGATCAGATGAGAGAGGAATGAATCAACTTTATTAGGGATTCAGGCCTATGCGGGAAAGGTGTGCCATTGCGCTCGTGCCCCTAAACGTGCCTGCAATTAAAATGGGGCGAGCAATTTTATTCACGCCTCGATAATCATTTGGACAAGCACAACTCAGATTGCGAACACATCAGGGATGCCGCAAATTAGGTATTTCCAAAGTTGATCCTATTCTCTAAAATTTCAACGTTCGCATTACCTCAGTTTTTCGATAAATAATCCCTTGAATCAAAAGAATAGTTGCTCTATCGATTTAGATGTACACATGCACAGTTGTGTCTGTTACCAAATATTGAGTCAGAGATTTCCCAAAACGTGTGCGCGTTTTGGAAAATCCCGGTCAATATTTGGTAACAGGCGCAACTGCGCATGTGTACAGCACAATTGTCTCTTAGAGGGGGTCTGAACAAATGAATGACATTCACTCATTGATCGACCCAAAATGTGTATAGAGTAATTTGACGTCAGATGTCCCATTAAATATAACCATGATACGTCATGGACGAGACTCTTCCGGCTTCCCCGCTGGTGAATGTGACAGCATGCAAAGTTAACAGATTTCGGAAATGCAATTCATAGACCTAAACTTGCATCGCTATGTGTGGATATTGCATCGCATTTTGCGATGCGATTCCGGTCATTTTGCTCCCTGCCGGCTCAACCGACTAGGAGCAAGCCTAGCCAGATAAGGCAGAGCAGACGGCAAACCCGCACAGCTTCGCCACGAAGCTAGGGGAGGCTGAGAGCTCACAGACACACCAGCAGATACATCCTCGGTCCCCCGAGACTGCAGACCATCCCCAGAGGAGATGGAAGAGCCACCATCATAGAGAAGAGGATCTGGAGTAACAACTTCTTCAGCAACTGTCGACGGCGTAGGAGGCAGATCTGAGAGGGTCACCGAGTTGACCTCGGAGAATGAGGGGTTCTAGCTCTGGACAGAACCACCTTGTTAACAGAAGCCCAGAATTTTGAGGACCAAACCCCACAAACACCACATGATTGGGTCTGAGAACAATTGTTGCAAGTGACACATGTGGAATGAGAGTCGTCCACATGTTTCACTTGCAAGCAAGAGGTACAAGGAAAAGTCTTTGGCATAATGAGAATGATAATAACGGAATCAAGCTCCTCGCCGACGGAAAACAGAACAAAGGTCGTGTTCACACGTGGGGAAAAAACAAGATTAAGTGTGAAGAAACAAGCAATAATGATCAAAAATAACATTAATCAATTAGAATTTTGATGGCTGGACAAAAGGATACAATTCACTTGCACACAATAAGTTGTTCACGAAGAAACAGCTAAGTATAGCACGAGTCACAAAAATTTCCGACCATGTACAAATGGCGGAAATAAAAGGAAATGACGTCACAGTTGTTGCGAATGTGATCGGTAAACGCAAGAGGTATGCAGAGTGAGTACCTGTAATTTCGAGCGCTGGTCTCGCTCGACACTTTTTTCGATCTTTTTCGTGCTTTTGCACTCTAGAACTTTTCCAGCTTGTTTGGAAAAGTTTCTAAAAGCTTGAGTTAGTTCCGAGTTAGGGCTTGCACTTATGTTACAACCAATTGTAAACAATTGTGAGTAGGTTGGAAAGAAATTATGACGTATACGAAGTCCTGGAAATCCAAGTTCATTAACTGTATGCAGAGATGAAAGATCCAAGAGACAAGGCTCCATGTGTGCGTGTCCATCATTGTTTTGTGACTTATGTCATCGCATATATGTGGGGTGGGTTAGCAGTAACTGAATTCAGTTTACCTTCAGTCTTCGAGACCATAAGACTCGTGGTAACTTAGCATGAGTCTTATGGACTTGAAGGTTTGAGGTAAACTGAATTAAATTACTTTCAATTAAAGGAAGGCGTTGGAAAATCATGTACTTTTCAAGGATGTAATTATCTAAATGGATTCAAGCACTTTTCAAGGAAAGGGTCTAAGTTCAAGGACTTTTCATCCTACAGAGAAATTAATCGAATGGCCAGACCAGTTCTATAAACTTAAATTACTTAATAGTTTAATAAAATCACTCAATTTATCTACAGTTAATTATTGTGAATGTGTGATATGTAAATCTCTTGTTATTTTCACCCTGATGAAGGCCATGGGGTCGAAACGTTGGAACCGGTTGAGCGATTTTATTAAACTATTACACTGACATGGAGTCCCTTGTTTATGGACTATTATTTTACTATTCAATTATTTAAATTACTTAATCAAACTTTATATAAAAAGAAATGAACAAAAAACATGCATATATGCATAGCCAAAGAAGTGATAAAAATTGTAACTCGGAGACAAGTACTATTCCCTTGTCTTACACTGTCCATTGGTATAAAAGGGGAAAAAAGGGCATTTGAGTAATATGAGTTATAAAAAATAACATAATTATTCAGTTTACTGCCAGAAGTCACATTCCTTTTCCATGTGTATAAAGGAGAACAGAAACCAATTACGAATGACGAATGTTAGATCTTTGTATACAGTGTTTTTCCCACGGTATTGATCTTCAAATGGTCAACCCTGATAAAAATGTACCACAATACACAGAGAATGCTGAGATACACCATGATAATGATGGTATTTGTGCCAACCCCCCTCCCCCAAGTTTTGTTGACCCACGTACCATGGTGTACCATCAATACGAGTGTACAATGGGTAATTTTTATAAGAGAAGCTGGAACTAAAAGCACACACACATCAAATATTTTCCGGCCCTGTCTGACAATTAGCAAAACGAGGGAAACTCAGATTAATAATAAATTATGATTCAAAAACCACAAGGCGTTAGATATTTGTATACAGCGTTTTCTCTGCATGTATTGATCTGCAAGTGTTCAACTCTGATAAAAATGTACCACAGAACACCAAGGTACATCATGGAATTTGGGCCGAAAACCCTAAGTTTTTTGAACCAAGTACCATGGTGTACCTTCAATACGGTGGGACATTTTTATAAGAGAAGTTGGAAATAAAAGCACACACTCTTCAAATAAATGGGCCGTGTTCCAAGAAAAGGGACCTTAGAGGATATTCAATGAAAATGAAGAAAAATGACAAAAAAGAACATGAAAATTATGGGCGTGATCAAATTAATTTTAGATTACAAGCATGTGCATTTTTTTCGTTTTATTTTCACTTCACGTCAGCAAGTCCTGAATTACATTAATCGAAATAAATTATCAATGGTTACTATTATGAACTCGAAATTTTACAGTAAAGAAAGAATCACACGTCTCAAAAATCAAACATTCCCATGAATTGGGCTATTGTTTGGAAGTGAAATCATCGAGGTGGATGAACACAGGTGTGTTCATGACATTCAGTAACTGTTGTTTACTGTGCAGCAAACATCTCTAAGCTTTTCAAATTTGTTAGTTGTTTGCCTTGGGCTTTATCTCCCCACACCCACCCACCCACCCCCCGCCCCCCCCCCCCCCCCCCCCCACCACCATTAAACTGTGAAATTAAAGTAATAAAGTGTGTTGTGTGCAACATTTTGGGGTCAAATGAACAAACTCAAAAAAAAAAAATATACTGATGTGAATAATGCATTATATTATTATATATCACTTTACAACCAGTTTTTCAAAGTTCTGTCAGGAGACAAGAAACAAATGGGTTTTTTTCCGCGCTTGCTGCCTTGCCCTTGTGAACGACATTTCACACACTGAATTGTTTATATGAACGGGTATGTGTTTCTATTTATAAGTTGTTGCGTGACATTAAAATGAAAGTTGCAGTGAACGTTTGTTTCGAAAACCGTTTTGTTTCCTTTTCATCTGTGCAGGCCTGTGAATTCATAAAATTGTTTAAGCCTTTCCAAGAACCAAGAATAGATATTTGGTGATTTTGTATAGCTGTCAACGTCAAGTGAGACGATCGTTAACGTTATTTTTTTCAATTTATTTGATAAAATTACAATAACCCATAATGACTGGTTAAGGTCTACATTGCACTAGCCTATGTATCGACAGTAATGTGTATTGTATACTGCATCTGCCAAGTTGCAATGAATTTTCTAATACCAGTGGTACTATTCATAATTTGCTACTCTCTGCCTGTGCAGGCAGCCAAAATCCTTTACAGGACGACAGAAATGCCGAACCACCCGAAAACACTGATCACTGTAGGCCTAGTAACTTGTGAATCCATGATATGACTACACATACTTTTACTTGTAATTAATGGGATTTTTTATGCCCCCCAACTTAGGTCAGGTTGCATATAGTGTTTGAAGTGTGCGTGTGTCCGTCCGTCCCGTCCGTCTCACCAACATTCCTCTTTGATAGTAACTTTGACCTAAACACTAAGTTAAACATAAAATTCTGAGCTAAACAGAAAAGTAAACGTAACTAAAAAGTGTTTAGAAAAAGGTTTAAAATCACTGGGTGAGAATGAAATAATGGTAGAATGATAATAAGCATGATATAGAAGCAATATAAAGGCCATGGGATGAAAAGGGTGTTGGCAGCAGACCTAAACAAAAACTTTAACACACTGAAAATGTCTAAGTGTGAAGTAAACAGGAAACTTAACATTAATGAAAGTGTCAGTGACACTGTAGCTTAACTTGTGAGTTGTGTTTGATAAAAAGGATAATGTTCAATGTTTATGAAAGGATTATGAAATAAGACAAGAATTGTGATAATTGGGAATAATGTTCATTTCTGTTCCCTGTATGCTATGTTTTTGATAAAAACAAGAGGCCCCACGGCGCCTGAAGCGCTCATCTTGTACAGAACACAATTTAAACAGAGTCCAAGAATGAGTCTACATTAAGCAAGCCATCTCCATAGGCTACACTGTCAATCCTTGAGTCCCTCAGGAGTGACAAAAGTAATCTGGGCATCATGCCTTTTCTTCAGTTGATCATAAGTAAAATGAAGAGCTCCCCTATGAAGCCCCTTGATACAACCTATGTGGATTAATCTTAGTACCTCTAGAGGGTACTGAATACAAAATTTTTAATTCTTCAGCAAAATGGCCAATTCCGGCTCCCGTAGAGAGCCCAAATATTAACTCAGGCTCTTGATTTGAACACACTTAAATCTGACTTCCCTAGAGATGTTGTGTACCGAATATGAAAGCATTCTGACTGTTGGATCTGAAGAAGAGAAATTGTAAAGAAATTTCTTCGAATTGAACTAAGTTCAAATTTGGGCTACCATAGCAAGCCCAAATATTAACCTATGGATCCGATTTGAACAAACTTGAATCTGACCCCCCTAGAGATGTTGTATACCAAATGTGAAAGCATTCTGACAAGTGAATCTGAAGAAGATTTTTGAAGAAATTCCCTCATATTGTACTAAGTTAAATTTCTTGTTCCCATATGGAGCCCAAATATTAACCTAGGCATTCGATTTGAACAACCTGGAATCTGACCCCCCTAGAGATGTTGTATTCCAAATATAAAAGCATTCTGACTGGTGGATCTGAAGAAGAAGATTTTTAAAGAAATTTCCTCATTTTGCGCTAAGTAAAAATTTGGGCTACCATAGTGAGCCCAAATATATACCTAGGGATCTGATTTCAACAAACTTGAATCTGACCCCCACAGAGATGTTGCATACCAAATATCAAAGCATTCTGACTGGTGGATCTGAAGAAGATTTTTTTAAATTACCCTCCATATTGAACAAAGATAAAATTTTGGATTCCACAGGAAGCCTAAATATTAACCTAGGGACTAGGTTTGAACAATCTAGAATCTGACCCTCATAACAATGATGTATACCAAACATTAAAAGATTCTGACTGGTGGTTCTGAAGAAGATGATTTTTAAAGAATATTCCCCATATAACCCTATGTTAAAACTTCAGGCTCCTGTAGAGAGCCCAAATATGAACCAATGAGCTTTATTTCAACAAACTTTTATCTGACCACCCCCCCCCCCCTTAGTACCCCCCTCCCCCCCCCCCTCCCCGCCCCCCCCCCATGAATGCTGTATTCCAACAAATATCAAAAGATTCTGATGATTGGTTCTGGAGAAAAGATTTTTTTTAAATTTTGCAAACATGCTGACTCAGCATTTTTTCGAAGCTCATTACAGAACACCCTAACATAACCGATGGCAATTTTTTTTTACCATTCAATTCTACTGGTCCTAAGAATACTTCATACCAAATAACAACTCTTTGTTCCGTGGGTTTGGGAAATATGGGCGTTTGAAAATATTTCTATTTTTACCTCCCAGGGTTCCCACGGGGATGCGGGAATATTTTTTTTTGCATGAGTCAAGTACTTATGACCCAATACTACCACAAACCAAATTTGGTTCATACCGGACCATCGGTTCAGAAAATAGAAATTTGGGGCAGAGACAAAAATCTTACCCCTCCTATTACAAAGCCAAATATTACTTCACGAACTTCGTTTGAACAAACTTGATTCTACACCTCATATGGAAGCTCCATAGCAAATATCAATTCATTGTACACACTGGTTCTTGAGAAGAAGATTTTAAAAATATTTTGGAGCATTTTCCCCCACTCCCTCCCTATGGGGCTGGGCATGTTGAGTTGAACAAAAATGAAATGCCCCTTTGGGACCATCACTCACACAAACTTTCACTTGAATTGGCCCAGTGGCTTTGGAGGCGAAGACCAATACATGGTGTTGACGGACGACGGACGACAGACAACAGACGGCGGACGGGGAGCGATGAGATTAGCTCAGCTTGACTTTGTCAAGATGAGCTAAAAAGTTAGAAATGCAACAAATAAACAGCTGCGCCATGAGCGCATGATACGCCCGTTATTAATTACAAGAGGGAACCACACAATATGAGTATACATGTGTACTTGTCAGGTTATATATACTTGCCAACAAAAAATCATGAAAATTGCTCAAAGTCCAACATGTGGAAAATTGCCTATCTTTTGATGAATAAAGTCCCATAACTCTGGAATGACAAATCGGACTGCGTCACAAATCGAAAGGGAGATTCCTTCTATCAACATATACTTGCAACCAAAAAATCATGAAAATTGCTCCAAGCATTTTCAAGTTATTGTTCGACATGTGAAAAATAAAGTCCCATAACTCTGGAATGACTAATCGAATGGTGACACCAATCGAAAGGGAGCTTCCTTCCATCAACATAAACCACCTACCAAAAAATCGTGAAAATCTCTCGAAGCGCTCTCGAGTTATCGTACGTGTAAAAAAATCAACAATTTTCTAAGTAATAAAGTCCCATAACTCTGGAATGACTAATCAAATGGCGACACTAAACGAAAGGGAGCTTCCCTCCATCGATATACACCACCTACCCAAAAATCACGAAAATCTCTCAAAGCGTTCTCGAGTTATCGTACAACGTGTTAAAAATCAACAATTTTCTAAGTAATAAAGTTCTATAACTCTGGAATGACTAATCGAACGGCGACACTAAACGAAAGGGAGCTTCCCTCCATCGATATACACCACCTACCCAAAAATCACGAAAATCTCTCAAAGCGTTCTTGAGTTATCGTATGACATGTGACCGGACAGACAGACGGACGGACAGCGGTATAACATAATACGACCCATTTTTTTCAAAATGGGCGTATAAAAATGAGGGAAATTCAAATTCAGGCCTAAAAAGAAAGGGAACAAATTCAGGCCCAAAAAGAAAAAGAAGAAAGAGAAAATGAAATTAAATTAAAAGAATTAGAAGCTCGACAAAAAGAAAAAGAATTAGAAGCTCAGAAAGAAAGGGAACAAATTCAGGTTCAAAAATAGGATAGGGAATTAAAATTAAGGGAAATAGAAGCTCAAAAAGAAAAGCATTTAAAAGAATTAGAAATTCAAAAGGAAATAAAAATAAAAGAATTAGAATCACAGCGTCAAGGCTCAAATGTAATTTCCCCAAGTAGATTTGATGCAACTAAACATCAAAGAAGTTGATAAATACTTTTTACATTTTTAAAAAGTGGCAGCAAGTTTAGAATGGCCAAGAGATGTCTGGACTTTGCTATTGCAAAGTGTTTTAAAAGGGAAGGCCCAAGAAATCTATTCTGCTCTATCTTCGGAGCAAAAGCAATAATTATGACACTGTTAAAGAGGCTATACTTAAGGCATATGAACTTGTTCCAGAGGCCTATAGGCAGAAATTTAGAAATTATTATAAAAACGAAAATCAAACTCATGTGGAATTTGCCAGAGAGAAGCAAAATTTATTTGACAGGTGGTGCCATTCCAAAGAAATTGGGAAAGATTTCTCTAAATTAAAAGAAATGATGCTGATAGAAGAGTTTAAAGAAAAGATACATTCAGATATAAAAGCCCACCTGGATGAACAAAAAGTTGACACATTAAACAGAGCAGCAGTACTAGCAGGTGACTATGCCTTAACTCATAAAATGAGTCGTAACTCTACAAATTTTTGGCTTCACAAGAATTCTTTCCAAAGTGGACCTTGACCAACTTCAGATAAAACTCATCCTTCCAATCATCCTTCCAATCCTCCAAACTTTTCACCACCCAAATTTAATAAGAAATCTGGTGAAACACCATTACGACCCAACAGTTCAACTAAAACCTGTAATTATTGTAAGAAACCAGGTCATTTATTATCTGATTGCTGGCTGTTAAAAAGGAAAAATGAGTCCTCTTCTTCACAAAATGCACTAGCATGTGCTCCATGCCTTGAAAATTATGTAATAAAGCAAGATGCTTTAGAAAATTATAAGCCATTTATTTCTGAAGGCTTTGTTTCCCTTGAGGGGGATAAGCACTGTTCCTTACCAATAAAAATACGGAGAGACACAGGGGCTACTCAGTCTTTAATGTTAGAAGGCATTTTGCCATTTTCTGAAGAAAGTGCTACAGGGGCCCAAGTTCTAATATCAGGTATTGAGGCAAACTCTTTAACTGGTAGAGTGCTGGAAGCCCTATTTTGGGCTTTACTAAAAGTGACAGGCAATAACTGTCTGTAGCTACATTCTGCCTGAGGAAGCTTTTATTGTCCCTGATATGCATCAGATTTTTTATACAACACCTTGCTCTCTGACATTTAATTGGATAGTGCCTATAAGGCACTATCCAATTAAATGTAATAGAGCAGTATATGATGAGCTTTGATTTGTTGTCAGAAAAAACTCAGCCCTTTACCAGTTAAATGTCCCACTTCATAAAATAAATTTAAGAAGTAGTTTAGTAAATGGGACTGTGACAGTAGGAATAAGACCTACTCTACCTGTAAAAGGTATTTCTTTATTATTGGGAAATGACTTAGCTGGTGACAAAGTCACTGTAGAACCTCTCAAGTGGTGGATGAGCCGAGCACAGATGAAAGTATTATTAATTTGAAGGAATGTTTTCCAAAGGGGCACGTTCTCATCTAGACATTATTTGGAGTCATCCTACCAAGGTACAATAAAATCCCTTCAAAAATATCACCCGTAGACTGTTCTAAAGGTTTTCGAGCTTCGGGACCCTGTAGCTGTCACAGTTGCCCAATCGTGTCCAAAAGGGTATGTTCTCATCTAGACATTATATAAGTCAAACCTACCAAGTTACAATGAAATCCCTTCATAAATATGACGTGTAGACTGTGCTAAAAGTATTCAGGCTTTGGGCTCGGGCAGCCATCATGATTGAATGATCGTAACCAAAAGGGGACAATCTCATCTGGGTATCATCTGGAGTGATCCTACGAAGTTACAATGAAATCCCTTCATAAATATGACCTGTAGACTGTGCTCAAGATTTTCGGGCTTTGGGCACCTGTAGCCATCACAGCTGACCAATCACGACCAAAAGGGGATGTCATCATCTAGACATTACATGGAGTCAACCTAACAAGTTATAATGAAATCCTTCCATAAATTCGACCTATAGACTATGCTAAAGGTCTTTGGGCTCGGGCAGCCATAAAGGTTGAATGATCGCGACCAAAAGGGGATATTTTCATCGAGACATTATTTGGAGTCATCATACCAAGCTACAATGAAATCCCTTCATAATTATGACCTGTAGACTGCTTTAAAGGTTTTCGGGCCCTTGTAGCTGTCACAGTTGCCCAATCGTGTCCAAAAGGGGACATTCTCATCTAGATATTATATGAAGTCAACCTACCAGGTTACAATGAAATCTCTTCATAAATATGACCTGTAAACTGTGCTAAAGGTTTTTGCGCTTCAGGCTCGGGCAGCCATCATGGTTGAATGATCGTAACCAAAGGGGACAACCTCATCTGGGCATCATCTGGAGTGATCCTACAATGTTACAATGAAATCCCTTCATAAATATGACCTGTGGACTGTGCTCGAGGTTTTCGGGCTTCGGGCACCTATAGCCATCACAGTTGTCCAATCATGACCAAAAGGGGATGTCATCATCTAGACATTATATGGAGTCAACCTAACAGGTTACAATGAAATCCTTTCATAAACATGACCTTTTGCCTATGCAAAAGGTTTTTGGGCTCGGTCACCCATCAAGGCTGAATGATCGCGATCAAAATGGGACTCTCATCTAGACATTATTTGGAGTCATCCTACCAAGTTTCAATAAAATCCCTTCATTAATATGACCTGTAGACTGTGCTAAAGGTTTTCAGGCTTCGGGCCACTGTAGCCGCCAAAGTTGCCCAATCACATCCAAAAGGTGACTTTTTCATCTAGACATTATATGAAGTCAACCCACCAAGTTACAATGAAATTTCTCTATAAATATGACCTGTAGACTGTGCTAAAGATTTTCGGGTTTTAGGCTCGGGTAGTCGTCACGGTTGGCAGATCACGCCCAAATGGGGAAATTCTCATCTAGACATCATAAGGAGTCATACTACCAAGTTATAATGGAATCCCTCAATAAATATGACCTGCAGACTGTGCTAAAAGTTTTAGGGTTTCGGGCTTGGGCAGCCATCATTGGTGACAGATCATGCCCACAAGGGGACGTTCTCATCTAGGCATCATCTGGAGTGAACTGTTCAAATTGTACCATTTTAACACATTTGCAATTTTTTTAGAGTGCGAGAAATTTATACTGGCATATATATATATGTTACGGTCATTTGAGAAAAAGACTAACAAGTTTGAAGCCAATCGAAAAACAAATACTAAAGTTATCATCCGGAAACCAAATATTTGACGAAGAATTCGAAGTCCAACAGGGGCCATAATTCAGGCAAAAATTGTTCAGACCGACCCCATATTCGAACTTGACCTGTATTTTGTTGTGATTAAACCACATACCAAGTTTGGAGCCGATCAGAAAACAAATACTAAAGTTATCATCCGGAAACCAAATATTTGACGAATTCTAAGTCCAACAGGGGCCATAATTCAGGCAAAAATTGTTCAGACCGACCCCATATTCGAACTTGACCTGTATTTTGTTGTGATTAAACCAAATACCAAATTTGGAGCCGATCGGAAAACAAATACTAAAGTTATCATCCGGAAACCAAATATTTGACGAATTCTAAGTCCAACTGGGGCCATAATTCAGGCGAAAAATGTTCGGACCGACCCCATATTCGAACTTGACCTGTATTTTGTTGTGATTAAACCACATACCACATTTGGAGCCGATCGGAAAACAAATACTAAAGTTATCATCCGGAAACCAAATATTTGACGAATTCTAAACCATTTTAACACATTTGCAATTTTTTTAGAGTGCGAGAAATTTATACTGGCATATATATATATGTTACGGTCATTTGAGAAAAAGACTAACAAGTTTGAAGCCAATCGAAAAACAAATACTAAAGTTATCATCCGGAAACCAAATATTTGACGAAGAATTCTAAGTCCAACAGGGGCCATAAATCAGGCAAAAATTGTTCAGACCGACCCCATATTCGAACTTGACCTGTATTTTGTTGTGATTAAACCACATACCAAGTTTGGAGCCGATCGGAAAACAAATACTAAAGTTATCATCCGGAAACCAAATATTTGACGAATTCTAAGTCCAACAGGGGCCATAATTCAGGCAAAAATTGTTCAGACCGACCCCATATTCGAACCTGACCTGTATTTTGTTGTGATTAAACCACATACCAAATTTGGAGCCGATCGGAAAACAAATACTAAAGTTATCATCCGAAACCAAATATTTGACGAATTCTAAGTCCAACAGGGGCCATAATTCAGGCGAAAAATGTCCGGACCGACCCCATATTCGAACTTGATCTGTATTTTGTTGTGATTAAACCACATACCAAATTTGGAGCCGATCGGAAAACAAATACTAAAGTTATCATCCGGAAACCAAATATTTGACGAATTCTAAGTCCAACTGGGGCCATAATTCAGGCGAAAAATGTTCGGACCGACCCCATATTCGAACTTGACCTGTATTTTGTTGTGATTAAACCACATACCACATTTGGAGCCGATCGGAAAACAAATACTAAAGTTATCATCCGGAAACCAAATATTTGACGAATTCTAAGTCCAACAGGGGCCATAATTCAGGCGAAAAATGTTCGGATCGACCCCATATTCGAACTTGACCTGTATTTTGTTGTGATTAAACCACATACCACATTTGGAGCCGGTCGGAAAACAAATACTAAAGTTATTGTTCGGAAACCAAACGGACGGATGGACGGACGGACGGACGGACGGACGGACGGACGGACGGACAGACAGACAGACGGACGGACAACGCCATAACATAATACGTCCCGTTTTTTCAAACGGGCGTATAAAAACATTCGTACTTAGAAAGTATCTTTATCAAACTTCATGCATGTGGGACATTGGTGCCCAACACAAAACTTTTCTTTTCATCATTGAAGCATTTTTTTTTAATTCCATTCGAAATTTTCTGGGTAAAGATGGCCAACAGTTAACAGTTCTGTAGTCAGCACAACAGAATAAATGTAATGTTAGAAAATAAGTCCATTGTGTATAAATATGCAGTCATAATTTTTCGGCATCCTAAGCAACTTTAACGTACTTTTAAACTGGGCTAAATAGTTGTTGTTGACGTTTTGATTTTGGAAAAGGGATGAGAATTAAAGCTATTCTATGAAGGAATAAATAAATATATATTTAATTCCTTTTCATATATTTTAATTTCCAAAAACTGCATTGAAGTGAAGGTGGAGTTTTCAATTTTTTGAAAATAAGTCACCTATTTTCACTTCGACACTTGCACATTGATCACGAATCTCTGAAGAAAAAACCCAGAAATAAACAAGAACACAGTTGAAATATATATCATAAAATACCCTTTTCTTAAATAAATTTAACTTCAATCCATATTTTATTGCTTCATGAGTTTTTACCAGAGTAAGAAATGCATGTGATTTGACTCAACATTTTTCATAATTTACATAAGTTACAACGGGAACGAAATATTTGACTGTTGTTTTCCGGGATTTTTGGTCCGAAACTGATTCCTGTCCGGGTAGGCAGGGAACTACACTGAAATTCCGGGATTTTTCCGGGCATTCCGAGAGAGTGAACATGTTGAAGTAAAGTCACATGCAATTCTTCCAAACTTGTTGGTTTCCAGAAATACTTGTCCTGCTGTTGTGTATATGGCCCAAGGTGATCTTCACATATAAATAATAATCACTAGAAGTCCTTTCTGTTCAGGCCGAATGGTTGTAGCGTTCTAAGGGTGAAGATCCAATGGACCTCTTGCGTCTGACGTTGTATGGTGGTATTGGGTCCTTCTGGGTCGGAGTATAGGACCTGTATGATACGGTAACTTAAGTCTGATATAGAAAAAGTAATTGTAGTTCAAGTTTCAGTGCTTTACGGCATAGGTTGCGTGTTTTCCTATAAATGTCGAGGTTGGCAGGATCTATTCGGGTTTGGTTGATCGGTACTGGTCCTGGGGCGGGTCCAGTAGGGTCGGTTTTGTGGCGTTTACTTTGCCGTTCTACTTCATCGGACATAATGATTGTCGTTGCGCTTGTGTCGCTGGTTAAGCTTAGTGTACTTGTAGAGCTTTCGACCGTGTTGGAAGATGCCATATCTATTCAGTAGATCTAGAAGAATATAATATGATAAACAACTTGAAAAGTCCGAGAGGACCTACTGAAAGGGATATCCTATGTGAGGTAAAGTATTCTTTAATAAATAGTAATTAACAAATAGCCTGACCGGTTTCGTTCCTTTTGGGAACTCGTCAGAGGTGATGTTGTGTTGTAGTGGGATATAGATTTTCCGTCCTATTTATACTATTTTTGGTGGATGCATTTTTGGTGGATGCGGATCCAGCCATATGATTGGTTAATAAATTTGATTGTTTAAAATCCATTTCCGGTTAATGATGTAACAATACAAGAAGAATGATTTAGAATAAGGGGGCGTAACTCGGTGTTAGTCTAATGTGCCGGAGTATATGTAAACATGGATTTTAATCTATTTCAGGTGTGGTATAGGGTATTGAATGGTTTTAAGGTCACTTTAATTTATGAAAAAGTGTATTTACCAGAAAGCCGATTAGAACAGTGGTACCAGCGTGGTGTTCAGCTATGTTAAAAAATCATAAGAAACAGATGTTTTGTAAAAAGATTATTGTCAATAAAGATAATGATAGACGCCTATAAATTTGTTAAATATTTGATATGAGTTTTTGCAGAGCTGCTGAGGCGTAAAGTAAAACTTTGTCAGAATTGTATAACTCGGGTACCAAAACGTGTGGTGGTGTATTCCCGCTATGTGATGCTATGGTTGGATGTGGTGGTCCGATGTCCGTATTAATGTGGATGTTGTCCCAATTGACAGTTTCGGTCTGACTGGTCTCCAATTGTTTTGGAGATGGATGTAGTGGTGAATTCACCGGCGGTAGGTGATGGATGAACTTTCTCCATGGATAATGAAGTCTTCTAGTCCTGGACGTTTGGGCCCTTGGTAAAGTTGAGATTGGGGCTCCAATTTGTAGTTCTTTAATTAACTCGTTGAGTTCAACATCTGTGTGAGTGTCTGCTCTTAGAGGTGAGATTGGAGAGTATGAGCTCATTTCATGTAGGATATTTTTCAGTTCATCTGATGTCCTGTAGGGTGGTTTTGTCTTTAAAGGTGAAATTGGGGTGGACATGCCCATGTCTTTACAGATAAGCTGGAGGCGTTCAGTTTCCAAGTTGGTGTTCATAGTCAGCCAGGTGCATTGGGTTGTACAGTTATATAGTGTCTTATTATTATGGCAGGTACTTAATAAATGTTTACGGTAGCAGTCAGATCTTTTAAAACCTTTTCCACAGGTATCACATTTTTTGGCGAAGCCTGTACAGTACACAACATTGATGTGTCTTTCTAGTCCTTGTCTGTAGGCGTATGAGGTGTCACCAACGAGACATCGAAAAGGCCCCATGATAAAAGTATATAGCTCCGTAACTTGGTTTTCTCTCGATTAAACCTGTGTTACGCTGTTATGATTGTGACGTAATTACGTCGTTTATGGTATAATCGGCTACATAGGTGAGCGGCGTGTTGGAACAGATAGTATAAAATATAAATATAAATAATAATCACTAGAAGTCCTTTCTGTTCAGGCTGAATGGTTGTAGCGTTCTAAGGGTGAAGACCCAATGGACCTCTTGCGTCCGGTGCTGTATGGTGGTATTGGGTCCTAGAGGTCGGAGTATAGGACCTGTATGATACGGTAACTTAAGTCCGATCTAGAAAAAGTAATTGTAGTTCAAGTTTCAGTGCTTTACGGCATAGGTTGCGTGTTTTCCTATAAATGTTGAGGTTGGCAGGATCTATTCGGGTTTGGTTGATCGGTACTGGTCCTGGGGCGGGTCCAATAGGGTCGGTTTTGCGGCGTTTATTTTGCCGTTCTACTTCATCGGACATAATGATTGTCGTTCCGCTTGTGTCGCTGGTTAAGCTTAGTGTACTTGTAGAGCTTTTGACCGTGTTGGAAGATGCCATATCTATTCAGTAGGTCTAGAAGAATATAATATGATAAACAACTTGAAAAGTCCGAGAGGGCCTACTGAAAGGGATATCCTATGTAAGGTAAAGTATTCTTTAATAAATAGTAATTAACAAATAGCCTGACCGGTTTCATTCCTTTTGGGAACTCGTCAGAGGCAATGTTGTGTTGTAGTGGGATATAGATTTTCCGTCCTATTTACACTATTTTTGGTGGATGCATTTTTGGTGGATGCGGATCCAGCCATATGATTGGTTAATAAATTTGATTGTTTAAAATCCATTTCCGGTTAATGATGTAACAATACAAGAAGAATGATTTAGAATAAGGAGGCGTAACTCGGTGTTAGTCTAATTGCCAGAGTATATGTAAACATGGATTTTAATCTATTTCAGGTGTGGTATAGGGTATTGAATGGTTTTAAGGTCACTTTAATTTATGAAAAAGTGTATTTACCAGAAAGCCGATTAGAACAGTGGTACCAGCGTGGTGTTCAGCTATGTTAAAAAATCATAAGAAACAGATGTTTTGTAAAAAGATTATTGTCAATAAAGATAATGATAGACGCTATAAATTTGTTAAATATTTGATATGAGTTTTTGCAGAGCTGCTGAGGCGTAAAGTACCGCCGGCGAGTTCACCACTACATCCATCTCCAAAACAATTGGAGACCAGTCAGTGTGTGCGTGTCTGTTTATCTTTCTGAACATACACTGTCACCGTCAATTATTAACTATGTATACTGGTACCGATTTTTCAGACACGCCTTCTAAATCCATTTTATTGAGAGATGAGTTCATGGGAGTTTCTCAGGCATCACCTTTCACACCTATACCGCCTGTTCACATATCTGTTCCATCAACGTCTGTACAGGCAACTACTACAGGCGGTATTCCAAGTGCTGGTACCTCTGAACAATCACATTCTGCTGGTGGACAGCGTTGTAGACATTTCTCAGGCTATGCATATGAGAATCCCAGTCGATTTTTACAAGAATTCTCCTCGTATTCAACATTTTATGACTTGGATAAACCTTTCAATATGCCTAGGAAAATTGCAGCATTTTACCTGCACCTTCAAGGATCGGCGTTACCCTGGTTTGCAGGATTGCCAGTTGTCACGACACAGGACTGGACACTGTTATTGAAAGTATTCAAGAATCAATATTTACAAGTCGATGCACACAGTCCTGCTGTTCTGTGTGAATCTCAACTATTTGCCAATATCAAGTTGTTACCAGGACGACCGCTCGAGGATTTTTACGCCACATTTGGTGAGAAAGGGGACTTACTACAGAAGCCGACACATGAAGTAATGCACAAATTTATTACTGGCTTGCCTCCCCAAATGGCTTTCTTTGTTCAGGCTGGCCAGCCCAAGGACTTGGCTACTGCTTTCAATGCTCTGAAAACTGGAGAAGCCTACAGGTACCGTGACATTCAGTACACAGTTTCAAATACAAATTCATCGCCACAACAGATGGTTTCAGCAGTCAAATCACAGAGTGACAATAAAGACGTGTCTCCATCTAAGCAGGTTTCTGACTTACAACAAGTGGCACAGCTCACTGCAACTTTTGCCGATTTCACAAAGAACAGTGTCAACTATTCTGAGTCACCTACACTACGGGCTCAACATTCTGAAAGGGAACAGCTACATGTGTCTTCTCGCCCTTCTGTCAGTAATCCTAATTCATGTACGCAAAAATTATGGTTTCATTGCAAGGGAGCAAACCACATCAAGAAATATTGTAGCTGGGATGGGCAGGGTAGGACTAAACACATTCAGTTAAATTTGTGTGGTCAGCATGCCCACACTGCACAATCTTGTCAACTTCGCCAACCTCCTTTAAACGACAAGGGCCGAGGAATTACAGACACGACCCTGAGGTCCAACCCCATGAAGTGCCAACCCAGATTCTGAAAATATTCAGTCCTTTGATCATGAATCTTGTACTGAATCTCCTGTTGATGATATTAATATGTCAAATTTTGTTTATTTGCCAGTGGCAAGAGGTAATCTTAAACTTGCAGCACTTGTTGATAGCGGAAGTTCCATCAATGTTATGTCATCCCACCTATATGAGAAAATACCTTATGCTTTTAAATTTGACATAACTAGTATTCAGAATCCTACTGTTGTTTTGGCTAATGGCCAGACTGTTTTGGTAAATGGGATTGGAAAAATTAAACTCAAATTGCTGCGTGATTCACGTTCACATTTCATACAAGTGTACATTTTACCTAGTACTTCAACACCATTAATTTTAGGTGCACATTACCTTTCATCAAGGAAAATAATTATTGATTTTGGCAGCATGCCAGGTAATACACAAGATATTAGGTGGCATACTTCCAAAATCATAGCTGTTGGTAGCATTGCACTACCCGCAAATAGAGAATCCTTGATTTATGGCCAAGTTACAGGAAATGCTTTATGCGGTTTAAATGGTATAACTACTGTTCATCAACAAATGCTTAAACAAAATGTTTTAGTCGCTAAAGGTGTTGTGTGCATTCCGATAAATCGGAAAATTCCAGTGAAAATCAGGCTTGGCAATTTCAGAAGAGCGATTTTTTAGCTCTCCTTACTGCCCTCCTGAAAGAATTAAGGAGAGCGAAAAATTGCACTCCTAAATATTTTGGTCTGGGATGATTGAGATTACATGTATTATGTTTACATTAAATTGTTGTTGTAAAGCAAAAATGTAATTTCACTTCGAAGTCACATAACATCACGTAATTTCATTTTGAAAGTGGTTTAGTGGTAAAAGGTAATGGCTGCAACCATACCCAAACACAGTTGCAATCATTTGAAGCAAAATGGGTCACAGCAATATTTTTTTTCTGTCAGTTTCAAGTTCAACAACTGACATCACAGTTTGAGGGATAATTATTCAAGGAATATTGACACTATAATATACTACCATTACTACTATCCTGTCACTTGAAGCACTTGCACCAGGATGTGACTGTAGATTCAAGCAGACCTGTTGTCCAAGAAAGTCATACGCCTACCACTACCACCTTCAACCCCCTTGGGGGTTGAAAGTGGTAGTGGTAGGCGTATGACTTTCTTGGACAACAGGTCTGGGTACACACACAGGTCTTGTCAAGTGTGTGTTCGGTTGTTGAGTGAGACATCTAGATGTCTAAGAGATTTCGCTTTACCTTAGAAAAGTTAATAAAATCACTGATGTAGTCTGTTGGTTTCAGTTTCAATGAGTTCGTTCAACTGGATACTCAAAATGCTGTGTAAAGCTAATTGCTCTCCTAAGCTGATTGAGGAGAGCGATTTGTTGCCCTCCTGCATTTTTCAGAATGCCAGACCTGGAAAATGATAAATATGACCAATGACACCATACATTTGCCAAAGGGAGCTAAATTAGCAGTGTTTCAACCCCAGAATCATGAACATATTATTTGTGCAATTGAGAAACATTCATTTAGAAACACAAAGACATCTGAAGAAAGCAAATTTGATAGCAGTAGTGTTTCTGAATGTAACTCTGAATTTTTTGTAGAATTTCACTTGCCGCAACACCTCTCAGATTCATATTTGAACCACCTAAAACAAATTTTGTTGGCACATAGACACATATTTGTGACTAAAGAAAATCCCACTTTAGGTTTTACCAAACTTGTTGAACATAGAATAAATATGACACCAGATGCAAAGCCAAAGCACCAAAGGTCATATTGATTACCTCCTGATAAACGTACAGTGTTACGCCATCATTTGGACGAGCTGATTTTGCAGGGTGTGATACCTCCTGTTGAGGGAAATGATTGCATTCCCATCACTAGTCCTATTGTACTAGTCAATAAGCGTAGACAGTCAGTGCCTGATACTAATCAATCAGTATCAATCAGTCGGTAGCAAAACTAATAGCTTATCCAACAATACCGATTTTGTGTGGATTTTCGCTATTTAAATTCTCAGACGCAAGAGTTTCAATATGCAATACCGAATTTGCAAGAATTAACTGAATCATTCAGTGAAAGAATTCCTAATTTTATTACAACTATAGACTTGAGCTCGGGATTCTTTCAAATGCCCATTGATTCTGAATCGACTCAGTATAGTGCTTTCAATACATGTTTTGGAACATTCAAATTTGTAAGATTACCGATGGGCCTTGGCAGCTCTCCAAGCTCATTTCTGTTACTGATGGATAAAGTCCTTAAAGGACTGACTTTCAAGTCCTGCTTGTGCTATTTGGACGATGTTCTGGTAGCATCAGAATCATTCGAACAGCATATGCAGGATTCAACCGAAATTTCAGAATGCATACACAAGGCTGGTCTTAAACTAGGCCCAGGGAAGTGCTCATTCGCACAGAAATCCTGGAAATTTTGGGGGCATCAAATTTCTAAAGACGGCCTTCAGCCACTGCCAGACCATTATTTGAAAGCTATCGAAGATTTTCCCCCATCTCAAAATATTAAAGATCTAAGACGCCTCCTTGGCCTTTTCAATTGGTTTCGCAAATTTATTCCCAATTATAGTTCTGAAGCTCAGCCTCTTACTCCACTCATTCAGAAATACTAGCTTTTCCAAAATATGATTTACCATTTTATTTAGCAGTGGATACTTGTTCTACTGGTATTGGATATATGGTGTATCAATATCACCCGGATATGGATGACTCACCCAATAAGGACAAGATTAGAGTTATAAGATTTAGTTCTAAATTCCTATCCAAATGGCAGAGATCATATGGACCCACCAAGCTTGAATTATTATGCATGGTCACAAGTATACTTGATTGTTCAATGTACCTTAAAGGGAACCATTTTGTAGTGGAATGTGACCATCAAGCCTTGAAGCCTCTTTTTCAGAAGCAACTAAAGGGCACTATCTATGATAGATGGGTTGCACTTCTTCAACAGTTTAATTTTGAAATTAAATACAAGCCTGCTCAGCAAATGCAAGTTGCTGATGCTCTGTCAAGGCTCCCATCTCATCCAAATGACAATTCTTTTCATAGTCCTGATGAAGCAGATCCATATTTCCCATATGTTACAGAAGAGACAGGCAATATATTGCTTCCTAACGGCTGCATTTTGTCTAATTTTTACGTACCAATCACAATGTCAATGGAAAGTTAAAAAATTTATAGTAATTTATATATTTTTTATACTTACCAATGACCCAGACTTAGCTGGTGCTAACTCTAACAAAACCAGGGCCAAACACAAATTTTGCCCCCCAATCCCCAAAATTTGCATCCAAAACAAAAAGAAATCATGTCCTAAAGGACCTCCATACTATGCCTCTACTGCGCATGCGCAGTGACGCAGTCGTCCCGAAATTGGCGCCAATTATCATTCTTACTGGCAGTGCCTGGTCAGCACTATGTACTCAGCGGGGAGGCAAGAGTTCCCAACTCCAGGGAGGGCCATCCCCGTCTGGGTCATTGGTAAGTATAAAAAATATATAAATTACTATAAATTTTTTAACATTTTTATACTGTACCAATGACCCAGACTTAGCTGAATAGTAAACAGGCTGGAGGGCCTAGGACATAGAGGAAAATCCAATAAGCTCAACTATATAGTAAAGAGGTAACCCCTTAAGGAGAAAAGGAATATTAGGCTTTACATGTATCTTTCTTATTTAATATTAAATTAGAAAGATACACTACCCTAAATAATTGAGCACAATAACATTCATGTTCTCTATTAACATCCAGTATAACCCTTATACTAATTATTTTTAAAACAAGCCAATAAATAAAGTAGTCCAGAGAATTGAGACTCTTTATAATCATTTAAAAGTGTCCGAGTATTGTATATTAAAGCCTGTTTGACACTTGACATATACAAATGCTTCACACCGAGCTACACTTTAAAAATAAGACATGAATGAATTTAAACATTAATATTACACTTTAAAACCATCCCGGAAGCGACTCAGAAATACTGACTTGGAGGAGGCATTCCCTTGCTTTTCACTATAAAGCAGGTGACCTAAGGGAACACCCGCCCCCCCCCCTTCCCCTTGCCCTGGGTCAAATAGCCCAGAGTGAAGAGGGCAGCCGGACGGAGTCACTGCCGGAACAGAAAGCCTGCATAACTATAGTTGCAACTGTTTAGTGGACGACATTCTGAGCAACAGATAACGGACCTAAACAATGCAGGTCTCCAGAAATGGACTCAATATTTCTGAGATAAAAATTCGTAAATGTGGATGGCTGAGACCAATAAGCAGCCTTCATTAAATCTGTAATAGCAACACTATTAGCATAAGCCCAGGAAGTAGAAAGAGCTCTTACTTCATGAGCAGAAATCTTAAGCACAGACTGCTGAGAAGAAGATAAATCTTCATAAGCAGTACGGATAGTTAACTGAATCCATCTAGCAATAGAATGGACTGAAATGACCTTTCTATTAGGCATCAAAGACAGAAAGAAACGTTTCCGTCCCTTTCTGATAAACTGAGATCTCTGTTTATAGATACGTAGTGCTCTAACAGGACAGAGTAAAGGCCTACGCCCGTCTGAAGACGGAAGAGCCTTAATAACAATAGGTTCCGGATATTTATTAGGAGCCTGATTCTTAGCTAAAAAACCCACATTAGTAGTGAAGGTGATAGTGTTCCCAACACTACGATAATGAGAATCATCCACCGATAGTGCATGAAGCTCACTGACTCTTCTGGCAGAAGAGAAAGCTAAGAGAAAAGCTGTCTTATAAGATAAGAATTTGAAATCTACTGTCCCAAGAGGTTCAAATGGCTTTTCCTTCAATTTAAGGAGAACCCAAGCTAAATTCCACTTAGGAATTAATCTAAGAGTTCTGGGTCTATTTATCGAAAAGTTTCTAACCAACTTCGATAAAGAGACATTAGATCCAATTTGTAAACTATCATGATGTGCATAGGTATCAGATAACATAGATCTATAACCCTTTATAGTAACAGGCTGCAGTTTGATTTCGTCAAACAAGTATACTAGAAAGTTTGCAATGTCTGGTATAGAGGGATCAAATATATCTACAGAATGATCCCTACACCAACGACGAAAAACCTTCCACTTAGCCGCATAGTTTAGCGAAGAGGAGGTCCTCCTACAGTTAGAAATCGCGTCCACTGCTCGTCCTGTAAAATGCTTGCCATGCAAGAAGGACCGCACAACGGAAAAACGTGAAGGTTGAGACCTTGCGGGTTGTGATGGAGTTGGCGCGATTTCCCCTGCGAAAGAAGATCCTCCCGTGGAGGAAGCTTCCGCGGTAGGTCCCACAACAGACACCTGAGTAGATTTATCCACGGTCTCTGTGGCGACAGAGATGCTACCAATAGAATCTTGCATTGAGATTGTTTTATCTTTAGCAATACTTGTTGAATTAACGGCGCTGGAGGATACGCATATCCTATCATTCCGTCCCAAGGGATCGACAGAGCGTCTACTGCAAATGCTCTTGGATCCGGACACGGAGACACGTACGTCTGCAACTGATTGTTGAGATGTGTCGCAAATAAGTCTATCATTGGCCGTTCCCATTGGTAGCAAATCTGATTGAATACTTGTTTGTTGAGAGTCCACTCCGACGGCAACAAACGACCCTTTCGTGAAAGGGAGTCTGCTAGCACATTCAGACGACCCGGTATGTGACGGACCGAAAGAAGAACGTGATGTTCTAACGCAAACAGAAGGATTCTTTCCGTTAGATTGAACAACGGAACTGAATGAGTGCCTCCCTGATTCCGTATATACGCCACTACTGTCGTATTGTCGGATAGGATTTGGACATGAGCATCGTGAATAATGTCCATCCAGTGACGTAACGCAAGCCAAATTGACATCATTCCCTTGATGTTTATGTGCTTGCACAGGAATTGCGGATCCCAAAGACCCTGGCATCTCGAATCCGTTGGGATTAATGATGCACCCCAACCTGTTTGACTGGCATCCGTCATAACGGTAAAACTCGGATCCGGCAACTGCAGCGGAACTCCTTGAGATAACCACTGAATGTTTGCCCAAGTCTGAATCTCTTGTTTCACTTGATCTGACAAGAGAACGTCTACATCGAGCGAATGAATTTTCACACTCCAATTCTGAGTCAGGAAAATTTGAAGAGGACGTGTGCGTAACCGCCCCATCGGAATGAGATCCGCGGCGGCTCCGCACAGACCTATCAGTCTCATAAATTCTCTCGCCGTGACTTTGTCTGCGTGCAGACAATAGCGAGCGTAACAACTGACTAGTTTCGCTCTGGTTAACGGCAGACGAACGAGATTGTTGTGCGTCTCGAAGCTCATTCCCAGATGAGTGAATGACTTGGACGGCACCAGATCCGACTTCTCCTCGTTTACTATAAAACCGAGACGTCGGAGCAATAGAAGAAGATTCTGAACATCGTTCTGAAGTGTTAACTCGTTGCCGTACCTCTGAAGAATGTCGTCCAGGTAGGCCGACGTTACCGCAGACGAATGAGCTCGGAAGTAGATCATTACCGAGTTCATTACCCGAGTGAAAGCCCAGGGTGCTAGATTCAATCCGAAGCACATCGCCCGGAATTGATACACCACTCCAAGGACTGCGAAGCGAAGATACTTTCGGAATGTCGGATGTACCATGACGTAAAAGTACGCATCTTTGAGATCTATGCT
Source organism: Pictodentalium vernedei (assembly GCA_031216915.1). Taxonomy (NCBI): domain Eukaryota; kingdom Metazoa; phylum Mollusca; class Scaphopoda; order Dentaliida; family Dentaliidae; genus Pictodentalium; species Pictodentalium vernedei. The sequence goes on from CM062292.1 coordinate 327,618,167, forward strand.
CGTTGCATAATCGTTCACCCGAATACTCGCTCTGACCGATCGAATTGTCTCCATATAAAACTTCGGAGCGACGATCAGCTTGTTTATCCAGCTCAAATCTATGACTGGACGGAACGAGCCGTCCGGTTTCGGAACCAGAAACAGATGGCTGTAGAATCCCGGAGATTCCTGGTTTTCTACGACCTCTACCGCGTTCTTCATTAAAAGAGACTGCACTTCTGATAACAGAGCGTCTCTTTTCTGTGGATTTGACGGAAGATGAGTCCACTTTGGACTTCGAGTTAATGGAGGCTTTCGTTTGAAGGATATCTTTAGACCTTCATAAGTCACTCCTCTCACCCAAGGGTCGTCCGTAATCGACGCCCACTCTTGTGAAAAGCTCGACAACCTTCCGCCAACCGGAATGCGAAAGAGGTTTAAGCCATCACCTCCTGGACCTGCGAGGCCTGCGGTAGGAGAAACCACGTCTTCCACGACCCGCACCTCGCCTCGTCGACCTCGGGGTGTCCGACCGATTGTCCCGGCCTGAAGGACGTCCCGAACAAGAGTCGCTATCCTGACGGTCTCTCGAATAAGACCAAGAGGACGCACCGGAACCTCTATAGGAACCTCTCTTGGGCGCATTAGACCCAGAAGTGCCTGTCTTATTCGTGTCTGCTGTATCTGACTTCTTAGGAGCAGATCTGAACAACAGAGAATCATTAGCTTTCTTTTTAATTTTATCATAAATAGCGGAAAGCTTGCCGTCAAAGAGAAGTTCTCCTGAGACCGAAGCAACTCTAAGAGAGTTCTTCACCTTAGAATCCACTAGTGTGGATGTAGCTAGGGCTGCGTCACGTCTAACCAACTCCAGATTTGCCACTGAAAGGGCGGAGTTACACGTGGAATAAGCTACTGCCCTTGAAAGAAGTCTTAAAGAGGATTGTATATCCTGAAACTCTTCCCCTTGAAGGCGCAGTGATAACGCCTTAGTAAGGTGATCTGCGTAAGATAAGGCATCTAAATTGGCTCTGTTAGACGCAATAGCTGTTTCCAACACCGCGGTTGGAATAGAAGCTGATGACGGTAATGATAGCTCTAAGTCTTCCGCCTCGTCGTCCATACGCAGAGGAACTCTCGGTATACCCTGTCCTGCCGAATCGAATTTATTCCTTGCATTAATGAAAGGCAGGTTGAGAGTATTAGCGGACAAGAAACCTGCTTCCCCGTCCTGGAAGCAAGTTTAAATATAGCGTCGTTCAATAATTCAAATGTTCTAGCAACATTATTGGACTGCGACGGAAACTCGGAAGCGATGTCCCTGAACCGCTCAAAAAATTCAGAGTCCAATGACGCTATAATTCTCTTGTCCGGAAGCGCAGCAGTCTGGCCCGACGGAACAACTTGAGGGAGAAAGTGCCGGATGAAGTCCACGGCAGCTTTATGTTGTTCCGAAAGGGATAGCTCCAAGTCATCCGTATCCCTTTCACCATCCGGTCGGACCTCATGATGTTCCCGGTCGTCCGCCCCCGATGCTTCGGCGGAGCGTACCGACCCAGCGCCGTCGGATAATTCTCGATCCGACACCGTTTCTGTCGGCTGCTGGGATGCTGCGATAAGCTGTGCTATCTGCACAAGAATGTCCGGCGTCGAGACCTGCGGAGGCGCAGTCTTTCGCTGCTTCGCCGAGGGCAGCTCCGCATCAGATGGCTCCCGCATACTTTTCCTATGCGAACGTCCGGAGTCCATCGGTCTCGAATCCCTGGCTGCCGGATGGTGTGACCTGGTCGCCGAAGAATCCTTCATCGGCGAAGCTGGTAATATATCGGCGGTCACGCAGCCAAGGTGCGGTCGTGTGAGCTGACGAGAAGAGGAAGCCTTAACAGTCTCTGCGGACTGCTTATACAACGGAGCGTCCCGAGCGACGGACGTATGCTCCGCTAAAGACACATTTTGTACCACAACATCTGGTCCCAGATGTTGTTGTACGAGAGAGGGACCTCTCTCGCTCGCGGCCCGGCTGGACCTGGACGAGCTAGGAACCGGACTAAAAGGCTTCCTCCGTTCTCGCATACTATCCGCCGTCACTGGGTGTGCATCTATTATGTTTATAGTGCTCGCATCACCCAAAATTTCCTCTTGGACCGCATCGGACGAACCCGGCTGCCGAACCATTCGGTGAATGGACGCTACACCGGGCGAGCTAGCGGACGACATTTGTCTAATCTCCATGAGCACTTTTGCCGCTAGCTCTGAATTCATTTGTGACGACGGACGCACACTTGAAGAAGATAACATGGAAACATCACCCTGTTCTGGTTCCTCTGAAATAGAAACTGAGAGAGTAGAGTGACCTTGCGGAGAAAGAGCTGGCATTGCTCTTTCTCCAGAAACAACATATCGTGACACACGTTTCCAATGTTTCTCATCCCAATGTTCACATATAGGACAGGGATTAATGCGAGAACACTGACTACAATTAATACAATGATCATGAAAGTCAGAGGAAGATTTCTTCCTATTACAATTTGAACAACGTCCCTTCATTGTGAAAGAACAACAATAAGTCCTAGTTACTCGCAAAAACCCCTGACACAAAGATACATAATAACATGATCCATTAATAAATGAAAAAACAATTGCAAAACAAAATAATTTTGAAAAAATATTTTTTCAGCGAAGCCCAAGTTGCTGAATAGTAACGTTGAGCCCCGATGGATCCGATGGCAAAGTGTGGTCAAAAATTTTAAATTTATATAAAATAATTAATGAGACACTTTCGGATAATATAAATGTATCTTATAGTGAGATAAACTACAGCAAAGGCAAACAGCCCCCCTCAAAAAAGGCTGTTGCCAATGAAAACAAACAGTGTAAAAAACACCAGAAAACATGACTCCAGGCACTGAAAAAACTGGCCCGGAATCAGTCATCAATTACACTCTATCTGATGCAAAACAGAGACTCCCAGGGGAGAATCTGCAGAACATCAGATGGAAGATGCAGAACACAAACGTTATACACCCATGGGTGAAAACGTAACTATGGGGAAAATAACAGAAAACATTCTGTAACCAAGCAACTCTCCCAGGAAATTTTAGAAATGAAATTTCTCAAAAATATGCCAAAAGCATGGGAGACTTTAGAAGGCTAGGGGAGAGGAAACACTGAATAAGCAGTGCAACAATTAGCAAGAATGACAACAAGAGGCCCATGCCTCGAAAATAGGCAACTTAACATAATTTCATCAAAAAATTTTAAGTACAGCCCTGATTATTTTTTGTCACTTCCTTTTCCTCTCCTCCTTCTATCCTCCTTAGAATCACATTTTCTCCAAAAATTACGTGTCTGGCATCCTTTAAACTGAGATTTACAAGCACAAAGATCAGTGAGATGTTGACTGATGAAGGGCCAAACAGAGAATGATAATTGGCGCCAATTTCGGGACGACTGCGTCACTGCGCATGCGCAGTAGAGGCGTAGTATGGAGGTCCTTTAGGACATGATTTCTTTTTGTTTTGGATGCAAATTTTGGGGATTGGGGGGCAAAATTTGTGTTTGGCCCTGGTTTTGTTAGAGTTAGCACCAGCTAAGTCTGGGTCATTGGTACAGTATAAAAATATACCCTTCAGTGAGGTCTGTGAAACCAACATATGTGCAGGTACCGCCTGAGGATGATTGACTTGCATATGATGTTGACACAGATGATTCAATGTCCTCTGCCATATCAGGTAACCAAACATTGAGTAAAGGACTCCATGATATAATAGTAACTGATCGACTTTCTCAATCAACCGGTGAGTCAGATACTGATATTTTGAAGGTTCATGTACCTATGCCAATAGGAAGTTTAAGTACACTTGGTAGGTGTACCGGGGTAGAGCATTCATCTACTCAGACAGACACTGATTTGACCTATGATGAGGTGACCTCGAGTAATTCAGATGTGATTAACCCTAAAGGGAACATTACAGACCAACAGACAAAAAATCTGTTGAGTTATTTCAGAATTCAGATTTTAGTGTGCAAAGTCTCACAGCTCTTCAACATGCTGATCCAGTGCTGGCTAAGTACTTGGACTATTTGGAAAATAATATTCTCCCTCAGTCTCAGAAAACAACTTGAAAGCTTTTACTTGAAGTTGCTGATTTTGATATCCTTTATGGGTTGTTGTTTCATTCTTATGTTCCAAAAACCAAATGGAAAAGACTAATATCACATTATCAATTAGTACTTCCTGCAGTAGCAGTCAATACTGTAATCAGCTTGTACCAAGATTCTCCTATGGTAGGCCATTGTGGAAATCAGGATACAATTGATCGGATTAAAGACAAGTATTATTTTTCACAACTGGCTGCTGAAGTAACCGCCTATATTCAGTCATGCCATGCATGCCAAAAACGACAAACCACTAAGATACCCACTAAATCTGGTATCATTTCATTTCTTTCACCAACTGGTCCATTTTTTGTATGGCAAGTAGACCTTTATGGGCCCGTTCCACTGTCAGCATGTGGCAACTCATATATTTCCACGGCTGTAGATATTTTCAGCAAATTTCTGTTTGCTGTTCCATTAGCAAACAGGGATTCGGCGACAGTATCACAAGCATTATTTCAGCTTTTTACCCAATTCAGAGTTTCTGAGACTTTGATTTCAGATCAAGGTGCAGAATTTATTGCAAAGTGTACATGTGAAGTATGTTGTTTGTGTGGAGTTGAACAACAGTTCACACCTAGTTTTGTTCACCATCGTTTGGGCTCATGCGAGCGGTCTGATCACACTCTTGCAGAAAAACTCACTCCATTTTTTGGACAATCACAGAAATGGGAGGAGTTTCTTCCTGCCATTGTTTTTTCCATGAATAATATGGTAAACAGTATCTTGAAATATTCACCTTTTGAAATATTATATGGTAAACGACCTTGTTTTTCACTTTCAACCACTATACCTCATAGTGACTTTTTAGAAATTCCAAAAGATTTTTAGCGCTATTGAAACACCACACAGATAGACTAACCATTATTAGACAAGAGATTTCAGAAAACTTGATGAAGTCCCAACAAAAAATGTTGGATAGGGCAAATGACAAATTGCATGAACTTTCCTTGCAAGAAGGTGACTACGTGGATCTTGTAATGCAGCCTACTGGCCAGGGTCAAAAGTTTCAACCCAAGTACAGAGGTCCTTATGTTGTTGTTGAAGTTCATAGTCGTCATATGTTTAAATTGACAGATGCTAATACTGGAGAGCACCTGGATAAGCCTATACATCTCAATAGACTCAAGATGGCATATGTATGTGAACCTAATCACACAAGGTACTTTCCATGTAGAGTATGTACATCAGAACCCAAAGTTGATAAGCAGTCTGGTTATACAGATTCCACGACTCAAACTAACCAAACCTTTTTTCAGAAGATTCACCAGCCGAACCTACACCTCAAAATTTACGACGTTCCAAATGCAGAGTCCTCAAACCTACCAGGTTTAGGGATGTGGATTTTGTGAGTGAAAGTTCGGTGATTTCTGGCTCAGAATATGATTTGAGCAAATTTCATAAAATTAAAAGAGTTCTAGCTCAGAGAGTGAAAAATAATGCTACAGAATATTTGGTGCATGTGGTTGGGGAACCAGCACAGAATGCATTTTGGGTCCCACCATCAGCACTTAACTCAAAAGCCAAAGAGGCTATAGAGAAACATACTCCTCCTTTCGTGGATTGAGCATTAACTAAATCACAAGTAATTACAGTGATACATGCATCACATTATTGACAGGTCTTGTAAAATATTTTGGATATTTTTTTCTATGCCATTATTTTCATGTATTTTGATGCCTTGTTTTTTTTTTGTTAAGCAGAGTTACTATGCAGAAACACCGTTTCAAAAAGGTACAGGTATACACATATACTAGCTCATCTAAACCACTCACAAGAAATGTTCAGGTTTACTGCCATATCAGTCGAGTTGAGAAATTAGCATACCACTTTGGTGTTCTTAAGAGTATTATTAAGGCCCTATTATAATTACATATTTAGTACACTTTACTAATTGGAAATAAAACCTTTTGTTGTAGATCTTACTAATGGTAAATTTATCCTTGGTAGTATGATAGATGTGTGTTTGTTTAGGACAGTGGCCATATCCATGTATGTGAGTGCTGATGCTTGTTTTTAAGTATTTATTTATTTATTGGTGTTTAAGGTCACATATTTATGCACAATGGCTAATCATGAACGCGACAGTTTTACGGGTGGAGGAAGCCGGAGTACCTGAAGAGAACCACCAAACAACGGCGAGCAACTGTCAGCTCCCCAACATACGAACTCCACACAAGCAAAGTTAGCATTGGTTGAAGACAAGTGCACCATCGACGTGCAGTATGCCTTAGTACACAACGCCACCGTGCCCCCACGCGGGAAATGGAGATGAAGTGTCTTGCCCAAGGACACAACGCGGTTGCTGCAGGTGGGATTCGAACCGAGGACCTCTCGGCTTGTAGCCTGCACCTTTACCTACTGAAACACTGCGCTCTCCTGTTTTAATATGGACCCATGGATTCGTTTGCCCCTCATCAAGATCTACATTTAGGAGTTTCAGGTGTCCGCCCAATTGGTATGTACAGTGGTTTTACTAATTGATATGTTATAAAATTATTGGTTTGAAGAGAGCATCATATTTGGAATTTCCCACAAATTTGCTAGTAGTATATATTCAAATGCCGAAAAAAAAAAAAAAAAAAAAATTAGTTTTGATGGAGAAATTGACATTGGCTAAAGTGTATTCTATAAACATTATGGCAATTAGCTATTGTTGTTTGAGTTTGAAGTAAATGTATGCAATTTTGAATGTTTCGAATATAAGTAAATTTTGATCAAGATGTGCCTACTAGGCTCCTCCAACTTTTTGGACTAGAGAAAAAAAACAAGTAGTTTTTTTTTTATTATTTTGGCATGGGAGGTTGTGTATATGGCCCGAGGTGATCTTCACATAGTTGGAGTAGTCTTGTAATGGCACATTTCCGCCTAGCGTTCCGTTTCACAGTTTGTATTTTTTATGATTATTCGTCATGCTTGAGCTGCATGCTCTGTTGAAAAAACACGGGTAGAGAGAGAGGGATGAGGGTTTTTTCTGTAATACACATATGTTGCATGTTATTTTTCTGGAAATGTTTTTAAAAGGAAACGAGAAATAAAGGACTGTTTGCTCTACATTGACTTTGTAAATGGAAGCTAGATTCCCCAAGACTATGCCACGGACGTGGTGGAATTCATATCAACATAATATTGCTTTATATTTCACATAATCGCAAAGTGATTTCAACCAATATAGAACTGAGGCATAAATATTAATACAGCTGTTATGAAATGTGAGCACTTTGTATCGAGTTTTGTTCTCCACTGTTAGGTTCTTTTCACTACTGTATTTTCAGTTTTAATATTCATGCCCAGTGGTATTTGTATCTGTGTACATCATAGAATCCTATTTTGGCATTTACATGTATATGACAGAGTGGGAATGCACTAGGGTGTTTCTCTTTCAATTACAGCCTTCAATTGGTCTACAGTGGCTGCATCCACCTCTGCATTGCTCAGCTTATTCTAGACGACAGTGGTTTTTACAAAGATGGAATGTTTATACTATGGTACTGTTTGGTATTTGGAAGGTTCTGGTGAAGTTCCTTACTCAGTTTTCTATGGAGTTTTGGCTTGTTTATCCATGATATTGATTAGTTTGGACAGACCTTTTACATTTGTTTGGGGTCAGATAGTCATTTATGAGAAGAGCTGTACCATGCAGAAATCAAGAGTGGAATTGGCTTTCTTTGCTTCATTTCCGATGTGATTCCCCCATTTTAGGTCATTGGGAGATATGTAGACCTAGATATGGATTCGAATGTGCTTCCTGTAGTATGAATGCATGAATGAATGAATCTTTATTTTTGCAGTACACTATTAAATGGTAAGTTCATAACAAGAATAAAGTATTATTATACAAGGTGTCAGTCTACTGCATGGAAACAGCATAGCCATAAAGGCTGTCTTCCTGCCACTCCCATGTAAAAAAAAAAAAAAAAAAAAAAAAAAACACATTTGTTCTGACATCAGAGTTGGAAGTGGTAATGGTCGGGCCTAATTTTTTTTTTCCCCCAGATGTGAGAGTAAAATGGGTTAATGACTAGAATTGTATGGTTAAGGTTGAAGAGATGTGGAGAGATCCAGAAGGGTTCAAGGTGCAGTCAGGGCATTGTGAATTGGTGCAGGAAAGGTTAGTCAAATATGAACTTAGTGCATTCTCTCGTAATCTATTCTTGAATTGGACCCTATTGTACTGTTGAATTATTGGAGGGATTTCATTTCAAGGAAAGGTATGTCGGATGAAAAACTAGTCCTGGTTCTAAGTATTTTGCCAGACTACTTTGTGTTCATGCTCGCGGATTGTGGTGTGTTTCAAACGTTTCGTCAAAGAAAACAGGTATTGTTATTGCACCAGTCATGCATGAACAAAAGCATCTGCAGTTTGTAGAGATCGTGGAATTTTACAATTCAACAGCTTTTAAAAAGTTGATCAGTATGGGATGTGTAAGATTTATTCGCTATAATTCGGATAGCCTGATTTTTGAAAGCCAAAAATCCTACTGGCAAAGGGAGAATGTCCCCATAGAAGAATACCATACGTTAAGTGACTATGGATTAAGGAAAAGTAAAGTGTTCTTAATGCACGTAGTGGGAGAAATTGTTTTGCTCGGTTTATGGCATATATTGCACTAGCTATTTTTAGGCAAACGGCTAACATGTGCTGCTTAAATTTTGGATTTTCGTCCAAGTGGATTCCCAAAAATTTGAGTGTTGTTTCCTCTTGCTCATTTCCCATTAATTGTATGCTTATGCTATTAATGGATATGCTCTTACCTCTGGCAGTGTATAAATCACGTTGAGGGTGTAATAATATAAATTCGGTTTTAGAAGCATTAAGAGCCAGCTTGTTAGCAGCACACCATTCCTGTATTTTCACAAGTTCACAATTTGCATTTCCAATGAGATCTTTCACGTCATTTGATGACACATAGCCTGTGGTGCCATCTAAATATAATGACTAAATTTTTAATAATATGGAATTGCTGATATCATGAAAGTAAATTAGAAAAAAGAATAGGGCCTAGGATGGAACTTTGGGGTACACCTGTAGCTATGGATTCCCTATCTGATTCTTTATTATTGAATGGTACAAACTGACTTCTTCCAGTTAACTAGTTTTCAAACCAAGAATTAGTCACACCTCTAATACCATAGTGGAGAAATTTTTTAAGCAAAGTATTGTGATTAATACTGTCGAAGGCTTTGGAAAAGTCTAGGAAGATGGAGAGGGTATAGTCCTTCGTTCTTTTCTCATTCTGAGTGGAGACATCGTTTACTAAGTGCAAAATGGGATGTATAGTTGAATGGTGTTTTCTGACACCAAAATGATACCGGTAAATGGTGTTTTGTTCATCCCAAAATAGTTGCAAACGCACTTGCATTAGTTTTTCAAGTACCTTTGAAAACATTTTAAGAATACTGATTGGTCTGTAATTGTTAAATATGTGAGGGTCTCCACTTCTAAATATGGGTATTATTTTAGCGACTTTCATTTTGGTCGGCACCACTCCCATCGAGTATGATTGTTTAAGACATAGAATGATTGTCTTTTCTTTTTGATTTACAGGATGTAGCATTTTGTTGCAGTGAATCTCATGCCCCAGTGATTGGCCCAGTTTTCAAGCTTGCATAGGTCTTTAGTAATTATGTGTGGTCTTCAAAGGAGTTAATTTCCCTATACAACAGGCAGTCATCTGCAAAGTTCGTACAGTTGAGCTGACAGTCAGGGATGGAATGAGGCACAGGAAAAGTATTGGTCCCAACAAAGTCCTTGGAGTTCTCCTGGGTCCACTGTCACTTCCAATAAGGATTCTCCATCGAGGACAACTTTCATTGTTCTTTTGGTCAAGAAGTTGTTTTAGCCATTTATGGATGTTACCCCTTATTCTGCAACAGTTGAATTTATGGTGAAGTTTTTGATGCAGCACTGTCAAACGCCTTTGGAAAATCTAAAATGGGCGTTTTCAATCTTTCCATTGTCGTATCATTTTAATAGGTTGTGAGTAGTTGTTAGCAGATGGGTCGGGCACATGAATAGCCTGATCTAAATCCATGGTTCAGGTTTGTTAGTACCATTTGTGATTCTAAGCGTTTCAAAATGTGTCTGCAAATGTTTAGGAGCTTACAGAGCACAGAGGTAAGTGATACTGGACGGTAGTGTTCTGGGAAATGTTTGTTTCCTTTTTTGTTTATACTTGAGCTGTTTGCTGTTAGCCAGTCTGATGGTAGTGTGCCAGTATCTAATAAGAGTTGGAAGATTTCCGAGATACCAGGTGCCAGTTATTTTGAATATTCTCTGAGAACTACATTTGGGATGTTAGCTGCACCCGATGCCTTTGATTTATTTATTTTTTTTTAGTAGTGTTTCTGTGCCATTAATGTCAATCTTAATATGTGCAATATCTTTTTGAATGAATTTTGGAGTTGTCAATCTAAATATGTGCAATATCTTTTTGAATGAATTTTGGAGTTGTTGGCATTCTAGAGTTTTTCCCCTTGCCTTGAAAGGTGCAACTGCATTTGTGACTCCAATATTATCTTGTTTCCTTGATTTCACATATTTCCAAAAAGGTTTAGTATTTTTTTGTTCAAGTGCTTTGAAAATTGAGGAGTTGATGAAATTCCACTCCGCTTTCTCTATGCTGTTTTACAAAGTTTTTTATGCTCATTATAGTTTTTCCAGTGGTTACTTTTCTTTGCACTCTTATAGTCTCTGTATTTTCCTGAGAATTTTCTTTTTTTTTACTTTGCTGTGGATACATGGGATGTTGTTATTTAATTTCACTTCTTGTGCTGGTTTGGAATTAAAATATGGTGCATGACACACCAAGATGTTTCATCAGGTTATGAGAAGTAGTGTGGAAATTGTGGACCAGATAAACGAAATGTTGACGATGAACAGAAGATGGATGGATGACAAGACAATTTGGTATTAGAAGAGCTATTGACAGAGTGTTGCTAAAAGAAAAAGAATCTGGAAGCCCCACATTACAGCTGGATTCTTGTGACTTGGTGAGCCACAAGCTTCAGTGTTACTGCAGACAGACATAGTGTTGGGAGGTTATGAAATTTTTCCACGGTTTCAATTTCTACTCAATTTTTTTTTAAAAAGAGTTGACTCCGGTTTCGTTTTTTTAGAGAAAAATATATAAGTATTAAACACTAAGCCTATAAACACTTGGGTTTTTCCCAAATATTAGGTTTAATAAAAGTTCAAAGTGCAACTGTGCCTTCCCCTCCCTCTAAATTATGAGATTATATATAGCGCAGCACATTAATCCTGAGAACAATGAAGATTGTTCACAGATATACATATGAATAACATTGGGAAAGGCACCCCCCCCCCCCCCCCCCCCCGCCCCCACCATACACAAGACAAGAAGAAAATGCTGTGGTAGCAATGCACAACTTGGGTAAAAAGTTAAAAAATTTATAGTAATTTATATATTTTTTATACTTACCAATGACCCAGACTTAGCTGGTGCTAACTCTAAAAAATCTAGGGCCAAACACAAATTTTGCCCCCCACTCCCCAAAATTTGCATCTAAAACCAAAAGAAATCATGTCCTAAAGGACCTCCATACTTTGCTCCCACTGCGCATGCGCAGTGTCAAGGACGTTCCGAAATTGGCGCCAATCACCATTCTTACTGGCAGTGCCTGGTCAGCGCTATGTACTCCGTGGGGAGGTAAGAGTTCCCAACTCCTGGGAGGGCCATCCCCGTCTGGGTCATTGGTATGTATAAAAAATATATAAATTACTATAAATTTTTTAACATTTTTATACTGTACCAATGACCCAGACTTAGCTGAATAGTAAAAAGGCTGGAAGGCCTAGGACATAGAGGAAAATCCAATAAGCTCAACTATATAATATAGAGTGAACCCCTCAAGGAGAAAAGGAGTATTAGGCTTTACATGTATCTTTCTTATTTTATAAAAAATTAGAAAGATACAATACCCTTCATAATTGAGCACAATAACATTCATGTTCTCTATTAACATCCAGTATAACCCATTATACTAATTATTTTTAAAGTAAGCCAATAAATAAAGTTAGTCCAGAGAATTGAGACTCTTTATATTCATTAAAAGTGTCCGAGGATTGTATATTAACGCCCGTTTGACACTTGACATATACAAATGCTTCACACCGAGCTACACTTTAAAAATATGACATGAATGAATTTTAACATTAATATTACACTTTAAAACCATCCTGGAAACGACTCAGAATTACTGACTCCGGAGGAGGAATTCCCTTGCTTTTCACTATAAAGCAGGTGACCTAAGGGAACACCCTCCCCCCCACCCCCCCCCCCCCCCTTCCCCTTGCACTGGGTCAAATAGCCCAGAGCGAAGAGGGCAGCAGGACGGAGTCACTGCCGGAACAGAAAGCTTGTATAACTATAGTTGCAACTGTTTAGTGGACGACATTCTGAGCAACAGATAACGGACCTAAACAATGCAGGTCTCCAGAAATGGACTCAATATTTCTGAGATAAAAATTCGTGAATGTGGATGGCTGAGACCAATAAGCAGCCTTCATTAAATCTGTAATAGCCACACTATTAGCATAAGCCCAAGATGTAGAAAGAGCTCTTACTTCATGAGCCGAAATCTTAAGCACAGACTGCTGGGAAGAAGATAAACTTTCAAAAGCAGTACGGATAGTTAACTGAATCCATCTAGCAATAGAATGGACCGAAATGTCCTTTCTATTAGGCATCAGAGACAGAAAGAAACGTTTTCGTCCCTTTCTGATAAACTGAGATCTCTGTTTATAAATGCGTAAAGCTCTAACAGGACAGAGTAAAGGCCTACGCCCGTCTGAAGACGGAAGAGCCTTAATAACAATAGGTTCCGGATATTTATTAGGAGCCTGATTCTTAGCTAAAAATCCAACATTAGTAGTGAAGGTGATAGTGTTCCCGACACTACGATAGTGAGAATCGTCCACCGATAGTGCATGAAGCTCACTGACTCTTCTAGCAGAAGAGAAAGCTAAGAGAAAAGCTGTCTTATAAGACAAGAATTTGAAATCTTCTGTCCCAAGAGGCTCAAATGGCTTTTCCTTAAGTTTAAGAAGAACCCAAGCTAAATTCCACTTAGGAATTAACCTAAGAGTTCTGGGTCTATTTATCGAGAAGTTTCTAACTAACTTAGATAAAGAGACATTAGATCCAATTTGTAAACTATCGTGATGTGCATAGGTATCAGATAACATAGACCTATAACCCTTAATAGTAACAGGCTGCAGTTTGATCTCATCAAACAAGTATACTAGAAAGTTTGCAATGTCTGGTATGGAGGGATCAAAAATATCAACAGAATGATCCCTACACCAGCGACGAAAAACCTTCCACTTAGCCGCATAATTTAGCGAAGAGGAGGTCCTCCTACAATTAGAAATCGCATCCACTGCTCGTCCTGTAAAGTGCTTGCCATGCAAGAAGGACCGCACAACGGAAAAACGTGAGACCTTGCGGGTTGTGATGAAGTTGACGCGGTTTCCCCTGCGAAAGAAGATCCTCCCGTGGAGGAAGCTTTCGCGGTAGGTCCCACAACAGACACCTGAGTAGATTTATCCACGGTCTCTGTGGAGACAGAGATGCTACCAACAGAATCTTGCACTGAGATTGTTTTATGTTTAGCAATATTTGCTGAATCAACGGCGCTGGAGGATATGCATATCCTATCATTCCGTCCCATGAGATCGATAGAGCGTCTACTGCAAATGCTCTTGGATCCGGGCACGGTGACACATACGTCTGCAACTGATTGTTGAGATGTGTCGCAAATAAGTCTATCATTGGCCGTTCCCACTGGTAGCAAATCTGATTGAATACTTGTTTGTTGAGAGTCCACTCCGACGGCAACAAGCGACCCTTCCGTGAAGGGGAGTCTGCTAGTACATTCAGACGACCCGGTATATGACGGACCGAAAGTAGAACCTGATGTTCTACAGCAAACAGAAGGATTCTCTCCGTTAGATTGAATAACGGAACGGAATGAGTGCCTCCCTGGTTCCGTATATACGCCACTACTGTCGTATTGTCGGACAGAATTTGGACATGAGCTTTGTGAATAATGTCCATCCAATGACGTAACGCAAGCCAAATTGACATCATTTCCTTGATGTTTATGTGCTTGGTTAGGAACTGTGGATCCCAAAGACCCTGGCATCTCGAATCCGTTGGGATCAATGTTGCACCCCAACCTGTTTGACTGGCATCCGTCATAATGGTAAAACTCGGATCCAGCAACTGCAGCAAAACTCCCTGAGTTAACCACTGAATGTTTGCCCAAGTCTGAATCTCTTGTTTCACTTGATCTGACAAGAGAACATCTACGTCGAGCGAATGAATCTTCACACTCCGCACCCGATGCTTCGGCGGAGCGTACCGACCCAGCGCCATCGGATAATTCCCGATCCGACACCGATTCTGTCGGCTGCTGGGATGCTGCGATAATTTGTGCTATCTGAGCAAGCATGTCCGTCATCGAGGCCTGCGGAGTGGCGGTCTTTCGCTGCTTCGCCGCGGGAAGCTCCGCATCAACTGACTCCCGCATACTCTTCCTATGCGAACGTCCGGAGTCTACTGGCCTCGTGTCCCTGGCTACCGGATGGCGTGACCTGGTCGCCGAAGAATCCCTTATCGGCGAAGCTGGTAGAATCTCCGCGGTCACGTAGCCAAGGTGCAATCGTGTGCGCTGGTGAGAGGATAAGGAAGCCTGCACAGTCACCGCGGACTGCCTAAACAACGGAGCGTCCCGAGCGACGGACGTGTGCTCCGCTTGCGACACATTTTGTACCACAACATCAGGTCCCTGATGTTGTTGTACGAGAGAGGGGCCTTTCTTGCTCGCGGCCCGGCTGGACCTGGACGAGCTAGGAACCGGACTAGAAGGCTTCCTCCGATCTCTCCTAACATCCCCCGTCACTGGGTTTGCACCTAGTATATTTATAGTGCTCGCATCACCCAACATTTCCTCCTGAACCGCAACGGACAAACCCGGCTGCCGAACCATTCGGTGAATGGACGCTACACCGGGCGAGCTAGCGGACGACAGCGCCGTCGATCCTACTAGGGACCTCTTAGGCAACTGTCGTATCTCCATGAGCACTTTTGCCGCTAACTCTTCATTCAATTGTGACGACGGAAGCGCACTCTTGGAAGATAACATGGAAACATCACCCTGTTCTTGTTCCTCTGAAATAGAAACTGATAGACTAGAGTGACCCTGCGGAGAAAGGACCGGCATAGCCCTTTCTCCACTAACAACATACCGTGACACACGTTTCCAATGTTTGTCATCCCAATATTGACATATTGAACAGGAGTTAGTGCGAGTACACTGACTACAATTAATACAATGATCATGAAAGTCAGAGGAAGATTTCTTCCTATTACAATTTGAGCAATGTCCTTTCATTGTGAAAAGACAACAACAAGTCATAGTACTCGCACAAACCCCTAAACACAAAGATACATAATAACATGATCCATTAATATTGAAAAAAGCAAATGAAATTCAAAATAATTTTTGAAAAATATTTTTTCAGCGAAGCCAAATTTTCTGAAAAGTAACGTTGAGCCCCAATGGATCCCAAGGGTAAGAGTGGTCAAAAATTTTAAAATTATTTTAAATAATTATTGCAACACTTACGGATAATAATAATGTATCTTGTAGTGAGATAAACTACTCCAAAGGCAAAAAGCCCCCCTCAAAAGAGACTGTTGCCAATGTAAACAAGAAGTGTATAAAAACCAGAAAACATGACTCCAGGCACTGACAATACTGGCCCGAAATCAGTTATCAAAATTACACACTATCTGATGCAAAACAGAGACTTCCAGAGAAGAATCTGCAGAACATCAGATGGTAGATGCAGAACACAACGTCTAAACACCCATGGGTGAAAACGTAAACATGGGGAAAATAACAGAATTCATTCTGTAACCAAGCTAATTCTCCCAAGAAATTTTAGGAGTAATCTTACTCAAAAATATGCCAAAAGCATGGGAGAATAGCAAGGGGGGACTTACAGGATAAGGAGAGAGGAAACACTGAATAAGCAGTGCAACTTCAAAGTAAGAATGACAACAACAGGCCCATGCCTCGAAAATAGGCAACTTAACATAATTTTATAACAAAATTTTAAGTTACAGCCCTGATTATTTTCTGTCACTCCTTTTTCCTCTCCTCCTTCTCGATCCTCCTTAGAATCACCATTTCTCCAATATTTATGTGTCTGGCATCATTTAAACTGAGATTTACAAGCACAAAGATCAGTGAGATGTTAACTGATGAAGGGCCAAACAAAGAATGGTGATTGGCGCCAATTTCGAAACGTCCTTGACGCTGCGCATGCGCAGTGGGGGCAAAGTATGGAGGTCCTTTAGGACATGATTTCTTTTGGTTTTAGATGCAAATTTTGGGGGTTGGGGGGCAAAATTTGTGTTTGGCCCTAGATTTTTTAGAGTTAGCACCAGCTAAGTCTGGGTCATTGGTACAGTATAAAAATATATGCTGACAGTGTAATGTTGTGAAATGTCAGGCCAAAGAAAAAAAATCCCTTTGTTTAGGGTACCCAGAATGACCCTAAACAATTATGCTGACCCTAAAAAGTTTTAAAAGTAAAAGTCGCTCATTTTGGCCATTGTAACCCAAATTTTTATCGGACTTCAACTGTGAATTTGAAACCTATTTTCAGCTTCAAACTTTCAAAAATGAAAAATTCATAGTAATTTGTATATTTTTATACTTACCAATGGCCCAGACATAGCTGATGCTAACTCGAAAACATCCAGGGCCAAACACAAATTTTGCCCCCAAACCCAAAATTTGCATCAAAAACCAAAAATTTAATGTCCTATGTGGCCCTCCATACATTTGATATCTGTGCATGCTCAGTGTCCAGGAAGTACCGAAATATATGAGGTATGAGTGCCCAGTCATGGGAGGGCTGTCCCCGACTGGGCCATTGGTAAGTATAAAAATATACAAATTACTATGAATTTTTCGTATTTTTACACAGTTACCAATGGCCCAGACATAGCTGAATGGTAAATAGGTTGGAGGGCCTAGGACATAAAGGAAAATCCAATTACTCAATCACTTCAAACAGATCATCTCCGACAGGAGAATAGAAGAGAACGGAATTAAATATATGTCTTTCATATTTATTTAAAATAAGAAAGACAAAACACCAACAATGTAATTGAGCATAACTCAATGTACATTACTCCATTTAATGCCAGCATAACCCATTACGCTAATTCCATGAAGGGAAGCCAACATATAAAGATAGTCCAGAGAATTAGACTCTTTATACTCATTTAAAAGTGTCTGAGGATTGTATATTAACGCTTGTTTGGTACGTGACATATACAAATGCTTCATACCAAGCAACACTTTAAAAATATTACACAAATGACATCATAATTGCTTCCACTGAGCTACACATTAAAACCATCCCAGTACAGACTCAGAGCTAATGACACCGGAGGGGGTCTTCCCTTACTTTTGAGTTTTCACTATAAAGCCAGGTGGTACTAAAAGAAAACCGCCCCCTCCCCCCTCCTTCCCTTGTTCTGGGTCACAGAACCACAGAACGAAGAGGGCAGCAGAACAGTGTCAATGCTGGAATAGAAAGCCTAAATAACTATAGCTGTAAACATTTAGTGGATGACATTCTGAGCAACAGATAAAGGACCTAAACTTCTAATGTCACCAGAGATGGACTCTATATTTCTAAGGTAAAACCTAGTGAATGTAGAAGGCTGTGTCCAGTACAAAACTTTCATGAGATCAGTAATGGCTATACTGTGAGAATAAGCACAAGAAGTTGACAGCGTTCTGACTTCATGGGCTGAAATCTTATTAACAGAACACTGATCTGGAGATAGATTATCACAGGCAATAAGTATTGCCAATTGAACCCATCTAACTATAGACCGAACAGAAATATCACTTCTGTTAGGCACTAATGATAGAAAGAAGCATTTCCTTCCTTTCCTAATAAAATCAGATCAGCGTTTATAAATGCGCATAGCCCTGACTGGACACAGCAAAGGTCTATGATTGTCCGAAGAAGGCAGAGCCTTAATGATAATAGGCTCCGGCCTAACATCATGAATCTGATTCTTAGCCAAAAATCACATTTGTGTAGTTAGTGATGGTATTACCAACACTGCGGTAATGAGATCCGTCCACAGATAACGCATGAAGCTCACTAACTCTTCTAGCGGACGCAAAGGCTAAGAGAAATGCTGTTTTATAGGTCAAGAATTTGAACTCTACAACGTCTAACGGCTCAAAGAGAGCTTCTTTAAGCTTCAACAGAACCCAAACTAAATTCCACTTCGGAATTAATCTGAGAGTTCTAGGTCTCTTAATAGAGAAATTTCTAACTAGTTTGGATAAAGAGAGATTATATCCAATATTCAAGCTATCATGATGTGCGTAAGTGTCTGAAAGCATAAACCTATAGCCCTCAATAGTGATGGGCTGCAGTTTGAGAACGTCAAACAAGTAGACCAGAAAATTTGCAATGTCCGGTATGGATGCATCATAAACGTCTATCGACTGATCCTTACATCAACAGAAGAAAAACTTCCAGTTTGCTGCATAGTTCAGCGAAGAGGAGGTCCTCCAGCAGTTAGAAATTGCGTCCAATGCTCGTCCTGTAAAACGCTTGCCATGCAAGAAGGACCGCACAGCGGAAATATGTGAAGATTGAGACCTTGTGGATTGTGATGCAGTGCGTGTGACTTCCCCTGATAAAGAAGGTCCTCCTGTGGAGGAAGCTTCTGGGGAACATCCCATAACAGACACCTGAGAAGATTTATCCAAGGTTTCTGTGGCAACAGAGATGCTACTTACAGAATCTTGCAATGGGATTGTTTGATCTTTAACAAGATCTGTTGAATTAACGGAGTTGGAGGATATGCGTATCCTATCATTCCGTCCCATGAAATCAAGAAAGCGTCTACTGCATACGCTCATGAATCTGGGCATGGCGACACATAAGTCTGCAAATGATTGTTGAGGTGTGTCATGAATAAGTCTATCATTGGTTGATCCCACTGGTAGCAAATCTGTCTGAACACTCGCTTGTTGAGAGTCCATTGTGAAGGCAACAGGTGATCTTTCCGAGAGAGCGAGTCTGCTAGTACGTTCAAACGACCCGAAATATGACGGATTGATAGTTGAACTTGATGTTTCAAGACAAACAGGAGGATTCTTTCCATTAACTTGTATAATGGAATCGAATGTGTGCCTCCCTGGTTCCTTTTGTACACTACCACTGTCAAGATGTCCGACAATATTTGAACATGAGCATTCACTATAATGTGAATCCATTGTTGTAGCGCTAGCCATATTGACATCCTTTCCTTGATGATTATGTGCTTTACTAGGAACTCTGGGTCCCAAAGATCCTGGCATTTCGAGTCTGTCGGAATCAGGGCTGCGCCCCAATCTTTCTGACTCGCATCTGTCATAATCGTGAAAGCTGGATCCGGCAGTTGCAGCCAAACTCCCGGAGTCAACCACTGGATATCTACCCAAATCTGAACCCTTGTTTTACTTGGTCCATTAAAACAATATTGGTTTCGAGTGAATGCGTCTTCAAACTCCAGTTCTGAGTAAAGAATATCTGGAGAGGACCTGTGCGTAAGTGACCCATCGGAATGAGATCCGTGGCCGCTCCGCACAGCCCCATCAATCGCATAAATTCCCTTTCTGTGTTAATGCGTCTGAGTGTAGACAAAAGCGAGCATAACAACTGAATAATTTTCGCTCTGGGTAACAGCAGACGAACCAAATTGTTGTGAGTCTCGAAGCTCATCTCCAAGTGAATGAACGACTTGGACAGAGCTAGATCCGACATCTTCTCGTTTACAATGACACCGAGATGTCGGAGTAGTAAAAACAGACTCTGAACATCGTTCTGAAGAGTATCTTTGTTGCCATACCTCTGAAGAATGTCGTTCAAGTAAGCCGACGTTACTGCAGACGAATGAGCTCGGCAATAAGACATTACATGGTTCATTATTCGAGTGAATGCCCAGGGAGCTAGATTCAGGCTGAAGCACATTGCTCGTAACTGATATAGCTTCTCCTGAACGGCGAACTGTAGGTACTTTCTGAATGCTGGATGTACCATGACAAGAAAGTATGCATCCTTTAGATCTATGTTTGGTGCATAGTCGTTCACTCGTATGCTCGCCCTTACCGACCGAATGGTTTCCATATAGAACTTCGGAGATACGATAAGTTTGTTTATCCAGCTCAAGTCTATTACTGGTCGGGAATGAACCGTCTGGCTTCGGTACGAGGAACAGATGATTGTAGAAACCTAAGGATTCCTGGTTTTCCACGACCTCTATTGCATCCTTTTCTATAAGAGATCTTATCTCCGAAAGGAGAGACTCTCTTTTTGAAGGATTTGGCAGAAGTTGAGTCCACTGCGGACTCTGTGTTAGCGGCGGCTTGGCTCGGAACGACAGTCTTAGTCCTTCCGAGATCACATTCCTCACCCACCGATCTTCCGTTATAGTTATCCAGTTTCTCTCGAATCATAACCTTCCACCAACTGGAACACAATAGAGGTCCTGACCTTCTCCTGCAGGACCTGCAAGGCTTGCGAGAGGAGAAACAACGTCCTCCCCGTGATGAGACTCGACCCACCGGCTTGGGTTGCATCAGCCAGACCCACGCCCCCGACCTGAGTCACTAAATTGACGATTTTGTGAGTAATTATAAGAGGATCTTCCCTCCGAACGATCTTTGTTCAGAACCTCCTGCCTTACTCTTCTCTGCAGGTGAGGGTTTATTTGACGCCGACTTTAAAAGCAGAAAATTTGACGCTTTCTTTGTTGCTTGGTCATAGGTCAAAGAAAGCTTGTCAAACATATCATCTCCTGATACAGGAGCGACTCTAAGAGAGTTTCTCACCTTGTCATCTATCAAAGGTGACGACGTAAGGGCTCCATCACGTCTAACTCCAAATTAGCCACTGTAAGGGCGAAGTTATACGTGGTATACATTATAGCCCTGGAAAGAACCTGTAAGGAAGAACGAACATCCTCAAATTCCTTCCCATTGAGACGTTGTGCCATAGCTCTCGTCAGGTGATCTGCGTAAGACATAGCGTCTAAATTTGATCTATTTGATGAAATTGCGGTCTCAATTGTATCTGAGCGAATTGAAAATGGTGGAGGTAAGGTCAAATCTAGGTGCTCAGCCTGCTCATCTAAATGCAGAGGAACTCTCTGTACACCTTCCCCTACCGTTTTAAATGGATGTGGTCCAACAGACGGTATCCAGAAGGAAGTTGAGGACAGAAAGCTGCTTTTTATCTTTCCGCTTGAAAGATTGAATATAGCATCGTTAAGAAGAGCAAAAGTATTTGACACTTGTTTCGACTGCACCGGGAAGGAAAGGACATCCTCCCTTGGCTACCAGATGATGTGACTTTTTTGAGGAAGAGTGGTCCTTGCTCGGCGATTCCAGATGGATATCGGATGAAACATAGCCAAGGTGCGGTCGTATGTGCTGAACAGTATTAGAGAAAGACATTCTTACAGCCGTCCCCAGCTGAATATTTGACGGAGCGTCCCAGACCGGATGCATGGACGTAAGCTCCATTTGATGCAAATTTCGTACTACAATATCTGGCCCCAGATGATGTTGATAGAGGGGACTCTCTCTCTCGCGGTCCTGCTTGGCCTCGCCAAGACGACTGTCGAACTTGCTGGCTTCCTCCTTTCCGTCGTCACTGGGTGAGCCTGATTAGAGATTATAGTGCTCGGTCTGCCCTTTTTCCCTTTCCTCGACCGTAATGGACACACCCGGTGTCGCAGTTCTCACCACTTCTCTGGTCGAGCTAGCTGGTGACAGGGCTTTGTAACCACTGACGCATGGTTTATTGCCCTGTCTAATATTTAAGAGCACTTCTTCCGCCAGCTCTGATTGACTATCATTATGCAACGACGGAAGCACGCTATCAGATGGAGTCACAAAACCATCATCATGTTCTGACTACAATGTACAATAACTACAAGAAACACAAAAGTCATGTGAATCTGAGGAAGACTTCCTCGAATTACAATCTGAACAAAAAGCTTTCATTTTAAATAAACATGAAAGTCAACAGTACTCGCACTAACTCCCAAAATACTGAAAAAGATACATCAAACCATTAATCAAACAATAATTCGAAAAAGATTTAAAAACATTTTTCAAAATTTTCAAAAAAATTTGACATGAGCCCAAGTTCCCAAAGGGAACCTTGAGCCCAAATGGATCTCGATAGAGCCCAAGTGTGGACAAAAAAAAATTTTCACTATCAAAAATTAAGGCAACACTATCGGAATATAGAATGTATCTTAAACTAGTCCTAACTTGATTAATTCATAGGACAATTACATGTCTAAAGAAGCGTTGTCAATGTAAACAGTGCACATAAAAACCGGAAACAAGGTTCCAGGCACTAAAAATATGGCCTGAAGTCAGTAACAGATTTAACACTATCCGATGCAAAGCAAGATCTTCATAAGAAGAAAATACAATACATCGGATGGATGATGCAGACCAGAAATGCCTAAACACCCCTAGGGTGAGAGCGTAACCATGGGGATAAACAGAATAAACATTCTGTGAAAAACGTTAAACTCCCAAGAAATTTAATAAAAAAAAATTTAAGAAAAAAGTCCAAAAGCCTTTGAGTTTAACAGGAGGGCTTCAAGGAAGGATAGGGAAGGAACACTTAACACTGGCAAAATCATTACGAAGAATAATAAATTCAGGCGATTCCCCAAAAATGGGGAACAAGAAATAATTTCATCAAAAAATTATAAGTTACAGCCCTGAACATAACTAGAAGGGGTATCAGTTCCCTGTGGCTCACCAGTATGTGGCCAATGTAAACGGGTGGCTGGAGTAAAAAAAAAAGTCCAAAACCTGCACACAAAAGTCCAAAATTAAAGTAAATAATGAGCTAAAGGCTTAAATAATATAATAATAGCCCAAAGAAGCATGCTAACATAGAATAGGAACCATGACAATTTTCTACAAGGTAAGTCTCCACTTTGAAAAGAAAGACAAACCTTGAAACCTGCACATAAAAGTAAAAAATAAATGCACATAAAAGTAAAAAAAAGGTATCACATTTGTTTCAGTGGGTTAAAATTGAGAAAAATACCCTGATAATGTCTCAGTAACCACCATGGCAATATACCAGTAAGGTGAAACTCGACCTGAAAAATATCCACTTGGAAGAAAAGAAAGAAAAACCTCAAAACCTGCTCATAAAAGTCCAAAAAGTATCACATTTGTTTCAAAGGGTTAAAATTTAGAAAAATACCTTGAAAATGTTACAGTAACCACCATGGCAATATGCCAGTGATGTGAAACTCCACTTAAAAAAAATATCAAAACCTGTACACAAAAGTCAAAAACCTGCACACAAAATTCCAAAATTAAGGTAAATAAGCAGCTGAAGGGTTAAATAATATAATACTAGCCCCAAGAAGCATCCTAACATAAAATAGGAACCATGGCAATATGCTACAAGGTAAGTCTCCACTTTGAAGAAAAGAAAGACAAACCTTAAAACCTGCACATAAAAGTAAAAAAAAAGGTATCACATTTGTTTCAAAGGGTGAAAATTGAGAAAAATACCCCTGCAAATGTCACAGTAACCACAATGGCAATATGCCAGTAAGGTGAAACTCTACTTGAAAAATATCCACTTGGAAGAAAAGAAAGACAAACCTCAAAACCTGCACATAAAAGTCAAAAAAGTATCACATTTGTTTCAAAGAGTTAAAATTGAGAAAAATATCCTGAAATGTTAATGTAACCACCATGGCAATATGCCAGTAAGGTAAACCTCCACTTGAAGACAAAATTCATTTAAAAACGTGCACACAAAAGTCAAAAACCTGCACAGAAAAGTCAAAAACCTGTACACAAAAGTCCAAAATTCAAGTAACTACGAATGGAAAGGGTTGAATAAAATATTACTATCCCTGAAAAGCATGCTGACATAAAAAAAAAAAGCAAAAAAAAAAAAGAAGAAATCAAAACCTTCACACAAAAGTTCAAAATGAATGAATCTGGACGTTGACGACGCCGATATGAGGGCTGTGCCATAGGCTCACATAACTATCGTTGGTGAGCCAAAAAACCATTGCTTCTTCCTTCCATGATTCTATTCTTTTCTCTGATCCACCATAATCATCATTGATCTGTGTCTGGCATCATTAAAACAGAGATTTAAAAGCACAAAAGTCAGTTTGTTGTTATCTGACAGAGAGCCAAACAAGGAATGATATTAGGTGGCTATTTCGGTACTTCCTGGACACTGCGCATGCACAGATGTCAAATGTATGGACGGCCACATAGGACATTAAATTTTCGGTTTTTGATGCAAATTTTGCGGTTTGGGGGGCAAAATTTGTGTTTGGCCCTGGATATTTTAGAGTTAGCACCAGCTATGTCTGGGCCATTGGTTACTGTATAAAAATATGCATGTAAAAATAAATATATCGGACAGTATAGATGCGAAGCAAGTGGTAAGTTTCAGTTCAGCAAAGGAAACTGCATTTGATAAAGTGATAATTTTACAGATACAGTGTTTTACCGTTGTTGTTGAAGATCATGAAAATTAATGTATATCATGTTGAGTTTCGTGTGTTGATATTGAAAGCCCCCAATCCTTGCCTGCAGTCTTGAAAATGTTATTGAAGCAAGTATAGTGTCCAACTGTTTTTTTTTTAATTCCATTCAAACGGATGCATAGAAATTACTGACAGTGGCCAGCAGGTGTATGGATATTGCTTTCAAGTGAAGTGTGTGGTCATTTTGGTAATTCGATGTTTGTTTTATTTTTGTCCAAAACCAGGTGGCGCTTTCAATCTCACACTGAATGGGAAGATTTTTATCATTTCATTCATTTGTCATTCGAAAGAAAGTTTATTCAATACGGAAATATGATTATGTTAGGGGACCAAAAAAGTCATTAGGAATACCCGGCTCTGATTTTTTTCTGTGATTTCCCCCTTTTTATTTAACACATTACATTGAAGCGACAGCATTCAAGATTGTGCAGTTAAATAACCATGTGTGTCCTGACTGACGGTTGTCTCATGTTCAGGTCGGTCGGTGTTTTTAAATAACTGACAGTTGTAATTGTGGTTAACCTCCCAACACTAGACAGACAAATGAAATAAGGCAATCAAAGATTTAAAATGAAATAAAAAATTGAATAAATAAAAATACTTACTGCATTCGACTTCTATGTGATTTGGATTTTTCTTCCAGACAACCAATCTTCATATCATCAGAAATGTTGCCTTTATTAAGATTAATAAGCAAATCATTACATGCATCTTGATGTTCAATCCATTTATCAGCAATTTTATTACACACCTACTCCTACAATAAAAAAAATAATTCCATTTGACTTCAGGACGTGTCACTTGCTGAAAAGACACACTAACTTGAATGAATCCAACTACATATTTAAACCAACCATATTCCATGACTTCATCAGGCAAGGCTCAAACCTTACTTTTAGGTACTTTAGTGGGTTACAGAAGATGCACCCTTTTTAGGATAACAGTGAGCATGTTAGGCTTGTTGGATTTCTTGTACAAGATGTACAAGAATGCAAAAAATACTATTCTTGTAACCTAAATAAAAACAATTCCAAGGAAAAGTACCAACACCTTTCACATTTTTCACAGGGGGGGGTGGGGGGGGGGGGGGGGGGGAGGGGGGTTGGACCAACGAGAGAGGCCGAATATCGGCCCCATTCCCAATCGAAAATAGTCACTTTTTTCCCCAATTTGCTCTCCAAAATTACCAATTCACTGTAGTTGGGAATTCATTTCTGTGTGATCAGTCGATTATTTTCAAGTGACAAGGACCGAATATTTGGCAGTGGGATTCACAGTGTGAATTGTTTCAGTGCGAAGGGTATTCACGTGTGTTGTTTTGAAACCGTTTTAACAATGTCATGGAGCGTCCTAGACTGTGTTCTCCCAGATGTCGCTCTAAATTAGCTCCCTTGATGTGCAACAATGATAACTGATTGACTTGCAGTGACATAAGTCAAAGTGACAAAATGCATCGCTACCAAGCATAACTGCTCATGAATGGTGCCTAAATTTCGTTACCAACGGATTCCGTGCTTCTTAAAGCATGTTACCGATTTTTAGGTAATTGTTTCAATTCATATGGTCAGCAAAGTGCAGTTTTTTCAAGTTTAATTCTCATCCGTAGTCGTCTGTCTGCAACTGCTCTTGACTCCGTCGGCGTTTGTTGTCAGTGGCCGACCACTGAGTTTACCATACATGTCCCGTGTATAAGTCTAACTTTTTTACCTGAAATGTTATGTCAAAATCGGGGGTGCGTCTTATAAATGGGTACGACTTGTTTCAGAGAATTTTCAGGGGACTGACTTCTTCGGACAAACGTTGTTCCTACCGTTTGTCAATTGTATAACAGACAGTACAATCGTGTGGTTTTGACTGAGTGCAGATTCACCAAAATTATTTTCATTTTATTTCAGTTTAAATTCTTCAGAAAATAAATTGCCAATAAAATATTATGTGTGTTTTCTGTTACTTTTATCCATAAATAATAATAAAGAAGTATTCTATTTAGTCGTTGTTGTTCAATTGGCCCATGTGTTTCAGTGCGTGTACCGGAAATCAACAGGTTTGTGGGGCCAATATGGATGAAACCATAAAAAATACAAAATCATCAAAATAACAATGAAAAAATAAATAATAACACACTAAATGTATGCAAGCAATACCTGGAGAGAAGTATTTATTTATTCCATGAACCCCAATTCACTGATGTGTAATGTCCGGTTATAAATTACTAGTACGCACATGTGCACCAGGTAAAGTTAGTTTCAATAGCACCAACAATGCTTAAGTGGGACAATAATTTGAAAACAATTTGCGCTGTAACCTGCGCATTTGTTGTATTTTTATTGGTTTTTCCGGTTCGTTCTGGAAAAAACCAACTTAATCACAACAACTGCGCAGGTTACAGCGCAAATGGTGCTCTGATTCTGAAACTATGAAGTTTCAGTCACAAACGAGTTTTGGATTTTCTTCACAGGGATGAAGACATTGGGGTGATAAACAAACAATGAAAAACAAATAAATGCGAGTATTTTTTAAATCTTTAATAATAATTTTCCTTTATTCTTTCATCTTATTCACCACATGGTAACTTGTGAAAACTTACCTATTTCCATTGCATCCCAAACTGCCCCAAACTGACAAAACGTAACTTGCAACTATTTCTTTTTCACTGCATATATTTAACTAGAGGATGGCCACCAAAGGGTGGCTGATTCCCCCGAAAAAAGCCTTGATAGCCATTCCAACCTTATTCGCGACACACCCTCTGGTTGTGGGCAATAATAATACCAAGTATCATTAATATCCTTGTAGGCTGAAAGAAGTTATGGAGCGGACACGAATTCTGTCTTCGCCCGGACGGACGGATGGACAGACGGACGTCACGGCTAGATTCCCCCAAATTTTTTTTCGGGGGAATAAAAATGGGGGTGCGACTTATACATGGGCTTTAGGCAAAAGGGAGGAATTCCAAGTGTGAGTTTGGGGTGCGACTTATACACAGGGGCAACTTATACACGGACATATACGGTAATCTACAAAATATATTTATCTGTTTAAAACAGCGACTAGTCGACTAGGAAATTGCTAATCGATTATCAGCAGAACCCTAGTCGACGTCAACTAGTCAACTAATCATTTCAACACTACAATTGTTCATAATTTCCTCGATAATGTTGGACCTTCAATGTTACATGTATAGCTAATATATGATTCATGACCTGAAAATGAAACAAATTTGGTTTTGGGGACAAATTAAATTAGAAAATGTTTGTCAAGTGTTGTTTTCTTGACAAGTTAGGTAAAAAGTTACCAATTAGTCTGAAATGACTTTCTTGACATCTTCATAAAATCCTTTTGGACTACTGTAATCACCAGCTTAACCAGTGACCCATCCACGTCTTTTGGACATGCAGATTTTCTCCTCTGTCCTCAATGGACAATTGTTGGACTAAGACATAACTAGAGTGATGTCACGCATGCAGCCCGACTGTCCCAGGAATGGCAATGCTTCGACGCAAAATAGTCGGAGCCATTTTTTGTTAACAGTTTACCTAACGAATCTGCCATATCTGCACTCATGATATACAAAATTTGCTATTCAAATTTTATCTTTTTATTTCTCTACTTCGTTTGTCTGGGTTTTTAACCACAAACTTTAAAAAAGCATTTTTGAAGAAAGAAAAAAAAGTGCCTAATTGCCTCCCCTCCCAAAAAGGTTCTGCATGTAGTGACTGTAAATAGTTCAAAATGCATATTCGAGGATAGAAAAAAAAAATGCCTAATTGGAGGTGGGTGGGGGGGATGGGTGGGGGTGATAATTTGTGTCTGGATTTTTAACCACAAACTTTAACCAAAACTGTAAAAAAGCATTTTTGACAAAAAAAAGGTAGTGACTGTAAATAGTTAAAAATAGGCCGATGAAATCGTCAGATGTGTACCCATACGCGCAACTAGTAGAAAGCTGTATGACGGAGGGCCACCACGGATGCTGACATTATGTACACCATACAAGGTATGGGTACATATAGAAATGGATTGGAGGAGTGTCTAATTTGATGGATAAAGGGTTAATATCTCCAGATCAAATTATCAGATTTACATAAAAAACTATACAGCACAGCACATCAGTAACCTGAATAAATATATAAAGAAACATGACAATCGGATTGATCTTTTTTGAGTTATCGAATGCCAAAGGGATTGGATAAATTTTCAATTTGAAGGACAAAGGGTTAATATCTCCGGATCAAAATAACAGATTTACACCAAAAACTATACAGCTCAGTACATCAGTAACCTTAACACAAATATAAAGTAACTTGACAATCCAAGTAATATTTTTCAAGTTATCGAATGCCAAAGGGATTGGAGGAATTTTCAATTTGAAGGATAAAGGGTTAATATCTAGGGATCAAATCATCAGATTTACACCAAAAACTATACAGCTCGGCAAATCAGTAACCTGAACACAAATATAAAGTAACTTGACAATCCAAGCAATATTTTTCAAGTTATCGAATGCCAAAGGGATTGGAGTAATTTTCAATTTGAAGGATAAAGGGTTAATATCTCAGGATCAAATTATCTGTTTTACACCAAAAACTATACAGCTCGGCACATCAGTAACCTGAACACAAATATAAAGTAACTTGACAATCCAAGCAATATTTTTCAAGTTATCGAATGCCAAAGAAATGGATACGGATGCCGGATGGACAGGTGGACGGACGGACAGACGGACGGACAGACAGACGGACGGACAGACAGATGGACAGACAAAGGATGGACGAACGACGGATGGTCACCCTGGATGCCAGCATTATGTGTACCATACATAGTATGGGTACACATAAAAATGCATATTGGAGGAAACTGAAAAAAAAAAAGCCTAATTTGGGGGAGGGTGGGGGCGGTGGAGTTTGTCTGGGTTTTTAACCAAAACTGTAAACCAGCATTTTTGCCGAAAGAAAAAAAAAGTGCCTAATTCCCCCCCCCCCCCCCCCCCCCCCAGGGAGGGGGGGAGGGGATGGGGGGGGGGGAGTACGTAAGTTTTAGAACAGGTTCCACATGTAGTGACTGTAAACAGTTCAAAATGCATACTGGAGAAAAAAAAAAAAAAAAGCCTAATTGGGGGGAGGGGGTGTCTGGGTTTTTAACCACAAACTTGGAGTCATCCTACCAAGCTACAATGAAATCCCTTTATAATTTTGGCCTGTGGAATATTCTAAAGGTTTTCGGGCTTCGGGCCTCTGTTGCCATCACAGTTGCCCAAAAGGGGTCGTTCTCATCTACACATTTCTTGAAGTCAACCTATCAAGTTACAATGAAATCCCTTCATAAATATGACATTACACTGTGCTAAAGGTTTTCAGGCTTCAGGCTTGGGCAGCCATCATGGTTGAATGATCGCAACCAATAGGGGACATTCTCATCTGGGCATCATGTGGATTGATCCTACAAAGTTACAAGGAAATCCCTTCATAAATATGACGTGTAGACAGTGCTGCAGGTTTTTGGGCTTCAGGCACCTGTAGCCGTCACAGTTGCCCAATCAAGTCCAAAAGGGGACTTTCTCATGTAGACATTATATGAAGTCAACCTATCACGTTACAATGAAATCCTTCCACAAATATGACCTTGTAGACTGTGCAAAAGGTTTTCGGCTCGGGCAGTCGTGACGGTTGATAGATCACGCCCAAATGGGGAAATTTTCATGTAGACATCATACAGAGTCATCGTATCAAGTTACAATGAAATCCGTCCATATTAAACATGACCTGCAGACTGTGCTAAAAGTTTTTGGGTTTCGGGCTTGGGCAGCCATTACAGTTGACAGATCTTGCCCAAACAGGAACGTTCTCATCTAGGCATTATAGGCATTATACAGAGGCATTCTACGAAGTTGCAATGAAATCCCTTCATAAATACGACCTGTAGACTGTGCTAATGGTTTTGGGGTTTTGGACTCAGCCAGCCATACCGGTTGACCAATAACGATCAAAAGGGGATGTTCTCAAGTAGACATGACCTAAAACCTGCATATGAAATTTTGTGACAATCAGACAAGAACTACCAGGTATAGCCTGTACTTGAAGGTTGAATAAAAAACTTTAACCACAAACTTTAACCAAAACTCCAAATGTCAACTAAACAGGAAAAGAAAAAAAAAAAAAAAAAAAACCCACTTGAACCTTCAGTAAAAAACTTTAACCACAAACTTTAACCAAAACTCTAAAAGTTAACAGATGGACAGACGGATGGACAAAAGTCATTACAAAAGCCCTCACTGAAAACAGTTGGGCTAAAAATGAGGTGAGAGGTGTCATTACTGTCAATATGAGGAAAAGAGGTGAAGCCAATTTAAAGAATTGCATCATTTGAACATTAAATCTTTACCTACATGTTTTAATGTGCAATAAAAGCAGGTGTGTTTGGAACAACAAAAATAGAAAACTAATACTGTTCTATATAATTTTTTGAGAACATAGTCAATAATTCTCTAATGTCTGCTACAAAAATTAGAGATGGGCAATATATCAAAAAAAAACTAACCAATACTGATATCATGGGGATATCAACCAATCGCTGAATACCCATACCATCTGAAGTTTCAAATTTTCCTACATTCGCTATTTATAAGGCTTCATATTCAATGGAAAGGCTCATTTTCATGAAAGAAGTGATTGATTTTTTTTTCAGTTTTGTTAACCCTCAATGTACTGGGCAACTGTCCTGATTTCCCTCTAGACTACAACATGCAGACGTCCAATTGTTTTGCAGTGATTTCCAGTCAAGTCCTGACTACCTGTTAACCCATTACCCAACAAATTGCCCATATCCACCCGCGTAATATGTAAATTCAGCAGTTGAAAAAATATTATTGTTATTTAAAAAAATTTTAAAAATTGTTATTTAAAATAATAAATTTTGATATCTCTGCGTGGGTAAAGGGTTAATCACTGCCCAGGTGTTTTGTCCAGCAGAATCTCCTAAAGATGGTATGTTGAGGGCACAATCAATCAATCAATCATTCATAGTGTTGAAACGATTTGCCGATTCGTCGTCGCCGTGAAAAGTTGACTCCTAAAATCCTAGTTGACTAGTCGGATATTCCTTAACAAGAGCTGGTTAAATATTGTGGAAGACAGTACAGCCTACAATAAATTTTAAACCTGGAGACGTGCTCTTAGCGTTATATTACAGTGCTATTATCAGCACATTTTCAATTGGATATCCAGATATTCTCATAGCAATATCTCGTCAATTGATCGTAACTTTGCGAGTCCCAATGCAGCATCAAGACTGCGATACTCATAAAACATCTATTCCTGGCAACAGTGTGTCATCTTTAGTTTCTAACAGTCACTCTACGAGTATGTAGCACTTGTACTAAAATGAAAGGAAGCACATTCCTCACCAAAATTTGAAACAGAATGTTTTTAAAATCTCAAAATGTGTGCGTTATAATTTCGTAAATAAAAAATATTTTAATTACCGCTATTTAACCCTTTACCCAAGGTAATACCAAAACCGGACAGCACTATTCATAAAAATCACCATCCACTTTTTGACTCAAAAACATAGTTTATGACCCCTCATTGGAATGAGATTAACTGGCTCATTCCAATGAGGGGTCATAAGCTGTTTTGGACAAAAAAAAATGAGTTATTCAAAAATTTTATTTGCTAGTGTCGTCTGCTTTTCATGTTAGGTGAAGGGTTAACCCATCTCGATGTTGATAAGCAAACCAATGTTTTCAAGGGAAGGGCAAGCACAGGGAGGTGACATAGACATACAGGGTACTTAACATTTGGTGTGCCAGTATGTGAGTGAGTATGTGGGAGGGGGTAGTGGGCCTACCATGTACTGTGCTGCCCAGATGTTTTTATCTATTTACCTGAGTTCTAGAATTTCTAGAATTTTACCAGAATTTTTGCCTATATTTTACAGTTTTCTGGGTGAGTGGCGCTGTACTCTCGATCCTATGTAATAAATCGTAGACATAAATTGGGGTATGTGGAATAGTTTTTCATATATATTGGACCATAAAAAACAGGAAAATTAAAACAAGAGGTGTTTCGAATCAAAATAGTTTTGGTAACTCTCTCGTGTTGGTTGTCCAAATATAGCCATAGATTCAGTCACACTGGTAGGAGTAGGCCTAAAGGGCAGGGCTGCAAAGCATCAGTTGGAAATAGTTTTCACCCACCCACCCACCCCTGTCTGTGGAGCATTGCTGGAAGGAGCATATTTCCCCCCACCACTAGGGCTGTCGCAATTATTCGATTAGTCGACTAACCGTCGATTATTGAACTAGTCGACGTTTTTTATTTTTAGTCGATCGTCTTTCATTTTCAAGGTGGTACACGTCTACTACACGTCGGGGCTAAATTGAATTGTTTTGTGAGGTGAATGATCAATGAAGGTGAATAACTTTAAATATCTAACCATAGTTATCATTCATATCTGGAAGACTGTACGACTGTCACTGACTGTGTAAGAAAGAACACTCACAGTTACTTGAGAAGAATAGATTCTTCTGAATTGCTCCAGTCTTGTACACACGAATGCACCCATTGGAAAACCCAAAGAGCGGAGGTGACAAAATTATGACGAAAGTCAGAACGTCAGATCGCTTCTCAAAGTTCGGAACTTCAGACAAAGATCCAATTTTAACAACGGACAAGAGAATGCATAGATCTCAATGTTCAAAATTTCGAGAAACTTATTGCAGAAAGGAAACATATACAGGAACGTTCTTTGGTAAATTCATTTTAATTCATCGGCTTCAATCTAGTTTAAACTTGGACCCGCAGTCAGTAGTATTATTTTTGGGGTTGGTACGTCCTACAGGACGTACCAACCCCAAAAATTATATTACGGACTGTGGGTCCAAGATTGGACTACATGTAGCTTCAGTCGGGACCGATTTGTTGTTCCCACAACCCCACTTCGAATGAACACACTGGTGCCATTGTCATTTTCAGAGTTTTACGAACAGAAGAATGATTTGCTAAAAAATCATGGGAAGCGACTATTAATCGACTAACAGTCGATTACTGGTCACGATTAGTCGATTACAAAAAATGCTAGTCGCGACAGCCCTACCCACCACCACGCCCGGTTACAGTTGGAGGCATACTCCCCCCCCCCCCCCAACTCTTCCTGGCAAAGCAACGGCTGAATCATAATAATAATCATTCATAATTTTTAAAACTGAATATGAAGCATGTCAACCTTTCAGGTTTAAAAAAAATGTGTGGGGTGGGGGTGTGGGGGGAGGCACCAAAAGTTATGACCAAAATCTTTTTTACTGACTTAGGTCTTCAAAGGGGGCTACTAGGTGTATGTCTTTATCAGGAATCTAATGGTGAGGGTTAAAAAAGTGTGTGGGTGGGGATGTAGAGGTGCACCAAAAGTTATGACCAAAATTTTTCTCACCAATATAGGTCTTTAAAGGGGTCTACTGGGGGTATTTTTTAACAGGAATCTAATGGTGAGGTTTAAAAAAGTGCCGGGGTGGGTTGGGTGGGGGTGTAGGGGGGCACAAAATTGTTTTTACCGATAGATGCCTTAAAAAGGGGTCTACTGGGGATACGTTTTTATCAAGAATCTAATGGTAAGGTTTAAAAAAGTATCGGGGTGGGGTGGGGTGGGGTGGGGTGTAAAGGGGCACCAAAAGATATGACCAAAATTTTTCTCACCGATATAGGTCTTCAAAGGGGACTACTAAGGGTAATTTTTTACCAGGAATCTAATGATGAGGTTTAAAAAAGTGCCAGGGTGGGGTGGGGGTGGGGTGTTGAGAGGCACCAAAAGTTATGACCAAAATTTTTCTGACCAATATAGGTCTTCAAAGGGGTTTATTAGGGATAATTTTTTAGCAGGAATCTAATGGTGAGGTTTCAAGAAGTGCCGGGGGGGGGGGGGGGGGGGGGGGGTGGGGGGTGGAGGTGTAGAAGGGCACCAAAAGTTATGACCAACATTTTTCTCATCGATATAGGTGTTCAAAGGGGTCTACTAGGGATAATTTTTTACCAGCAATCTAATGGAGAGGTTTAAAAAAGTTAGACTAGCTAAAGGAAGAATGTTGATACACAAATGCAGTATGTTCAGAGATTATTGTAAATAGAAACTTTTTTCACAGAAATGAATGCTAATCAATAGCTCTTATCTAAAGGTCTTGTCTAATGAGCACACCAAGTTCAAAAACAATCCTATGATAAATGTGGACTGTAGGCCATGTCAAAGAATGTTGATGAACAAATGCAATAATTCAAAGTCTCAAAACAACCTGATAATGAATGTGCCCTCTGAGGCATGCCAAAGGAAGATGTTAATACACAAATGCACTAAGTAGAAGGTCACTGCTTGTGGCAACATTTTTTTTTTTTTTTTATGGAAATTCATAAATATACCCTGCAGAGAGTACAAAAGGGATATAAGTTGATACACAAATGCAGTAAGTTCAAAAGCTAGTGATAACGACAATAACGTTTTATGGAAATGAAAAAAAGCAATAGCTCACATCTAGAGGTCACCCCAAACACACATACCAAGTTTCAAAGGTATCCGATCATAAATGTGCTCTGAAGGGTGTGTTAAAGGGAAATATTGAGGTCTGACTAAACTAAGTTCAAAGGTCAGCGGCAACATTTTTTGACAGAAATGCAAGAAAATCAACAGCTCCCATATAGATATTACAGACTCACCCCACACAAGCATACAAAATTTTCAAGCGATCCAATCATAAATGTGCCCTGCAGACTGTGTCAAAGGGAAACATTGATGCTTAACTGCACTAAGTTTTTACCAAGTTCATCGAAGGTCATTGCCAGTGGCAACATTTTTTGAAGGAAATCGAAGAAAATTGATAGCTCCCATCTAGAGGTAACCCTAAACAAGCATACAAAGTTTCAAACCGATCTAATCATAAATGTGCCCTGTAGGGCATGCCCAAGGAATATATTGATGCCTGACTAAACTAAGTTCAAAGATCGTTGCCAGCGGCAACATTTTTTGACGGTTGGAAAAGGAAGAAAATCGATAGCTCCCATCTAGAGGTCACCCCAAACAAGCATGCCAGGTTTCAAAGCAATCCGATCATAAATGTGCCCTGTAGGGTGAGCCAAAGGAAAATATTGAGGTCTCACTAAACTGAGCTCTAAGAATGTCGGCCCTGTTGGGTGTGCCAAAGGGAAATATTGAGGTCTGACTAAACTAAGTTTTAAGAACGTTGGCCGCAGCAACATTTTTTGATAGAAATGGGAAAAAATCAATAGCTCCCATCTAGAGGTCACCCCAAACAAGCATGCCAGGTTTCAAAGCAATCCGATCATAAATGTGCCCTGTAGGGTGTGCCAAAGGGAAATATTGAGGTCTGACTAAACTAAGTTTTAAGAACGTTGGCTGCGGGAACATTTTTTGACGGAAATTGAAGAAAATTGCTAGCTCCCGTCTAGAGGTCACCCCAAACAAGCATACCAAGTTTCAAAGCGATCTGATCATAAATGCAACCTGTGAGGTGTGCCAAAGGAAATTGTGTACGTCTGTACGTACTTACATACGTATGCCGACGGACGAGAAGTGATGGCAATAGCTGAGCTTGACAGCATCACAGCCTAAGCTTTTAGCAGAGGCAAATTATTCGGCCTATATTATTTTTTGGCCTAGGCAATTTGCCCTTAATTAACAGGGCTGAATCTGCCATAAAATTGTGGACAGGATACATTTGACATCTGACTGTACTTATAGCTCTTTACCTAAGATGACCAGGATGACCAGAGAACAAATGTTCAAATTAATTTCTTGAATAAGGAATATTTTAATTAATGCCTCTAAAACATAGCTTATCACACATCACAGGAATGAACTCGATGAGATTATTCCAATGTTTTGGAGACAAAAATTGAAAATGAAAGTGTCAATGACACTGTAGCTCAACTTGTTAAGACATGTACATGTATAGTATGTGACACAGCAATGACAAACATCTAGGTAATGACCTGATAACAAAGGTACATATAAAGTATTGTAACAGTCTGTAAATACTGACCGTAGCCTGTAACAAATATATAGGTAAAGTATTGTAAAGGTGGGTGACAGTCAGATGCAAAACTAGAAAAAGAAATCTTTGAGTCCCAGAGTGGGTCTGACTGAACCCAAAAATATTTGTTCTCATAGCACAGAGATAAATAACAAAGGCACCCCAAAACACTCTCATTCCTGTCCCAAGGTGAAAACAAAGGTACCCAAGAAGTTTCGTGAAGATCAGTTCATAAATATGAGCTGTATAGAAATTGTGACAAAAAACTGATTGAACCTAATTTCGGTACAAAATGGCCACTGGCAGCCATCTTGAATTTTGGACCGCACCCAGAAACACTCGTTCTCGTCCAAAGGTGATAACAAAGGTACCCAAGACGTTTCGTGAAGATCGGTTCATAAATACAGACTCTAGCCTGAGCCGTATTGACATGTGTACTTACTGAAAGTAAGTAGCACTGAAAAAGTTCATCTAATTTGCATAATTTCTGCACGTGAAAAAAACCTGTACTATTTGTGATGTATTCCATGTTACTAAACATTCATACAAAAATTTATTCAAGTCAGAAGTTTCATACAGAAGTTCTGTACAAAAGACTTATTGCACTAATTTTGGTACAAAATGGCTGCTGGTGGCCATGTTGAATTTCGGACCACACCCAAAAACACTCGTTCTCATCCCTCGGTGATAACAAAGGTACCCAAGAAGTTTCGTAAAGATCGGTTCATAAATACGGCCTCTAGTCTGAGCTGTATAGAAGTTGTGTACAAAAAACTGATTAGACCTAATTTCGGTACAAAATGGCCACTGGCAGCCATCTTGAATTTTGGACCGCACCCAGAAACATTCGTTCTCATCCCAAGGTGATAACAAAGGTACCCAAGACATTTCGTGAAGATTGGTTCATAAATACAGACTCTAGCCCGAGCCGTATTGACATGTGTACTTACTGCATGTAAGTAGCACTGAAAAAGTTCATCTAATTTGCATAACTTCTGCACGAGAAAAAAACCTGTATTGTATGTGATGTATCCCATGGTACTGAACATTCACACAAAAAATTATTCAAATCAGCACTTTCATATGGAAGTTCTGTGCAAAAATCTGATTGCCCCTAATTTTGAACAAAATGGCTGCCAGTAGCCATCTTGAATTTCAGACCGGACCCAGAAACACTCGTTCTCGTCCCACGGTGATAACAAAGGTACCCAAGAAGTTTCGTAAAGATCGGTTCATAAATGCGGCCTCTAGCCCGAGCATTTGCACTGACAGTGCTGAAAGTAACACTGAATAAATCAAAGTTAGTCTAATTTGCATAATTTAAGCACGAGAAAAAAACCCGTATGATATGTAATGTATCTCATGGTACTAAACATTCATACATAAAATTATTCAAATCAGAGCTTTCATATGGAAGTTCTGTACAAAAAACATATATCTGCATCATCGGTACAAAATGGCGGCTGGCAGCCATCTTGAATTTCGGATCGCACCCAAAAACACTCTTTCTTGTCCCACAGTCATAACAAAGGTACCCAAGAAGTTTCGTAAAGATCGGTTCATAAATAAGGCCTCTAGCCCGAGCCGTATCCAACTGTTGACGTACGGACAGAAGCACGACGGGCCATGACAAAAGCTCAAATTTGGCTTCGCCAAAGTTGAGCTAAAAAACCAAAAAACTCATTTCTGGATTTTGGTCCAAGTTAAGTCCAGACCAAGACCCTAAATTTTCAGCCTAAATATGAACACTGGGACTTGGCTTGAACAAACTTGAATCTCACTGCCCTAAGCATGCTGCATACCAAATATCAAAAGATTCTTATTGGTAGATCTGAAAAAGAAGATTTTTAGAGAACATTCCTCATACCAGGGGTCAGCCTGGCAGCAGATTTTTGGGAGAAGTGACTTCTCCCTCCAGAGACTTTAGGGAGAAGTCAGGGGCCAGGAGGGAGAAGTCAGTGGACATCAGGGAGAAGTCATAAAACATAAAATGTATATGACATCGTGACAAAATAAATGTACATAAAGGACACAATTGTGGAGGAAAAAAAATAAATAAAAGTTATACAAACATACATACACACACAAAACTAAGTCATGTAGGTTAAAATCCTCCCCCTCCCATACAAAATATTGTGTCGTTCATGGATTTTGAATACCCTAACTCTTTCCCTAAGTGATGACCAGGGTTACCATGCAGTTGATTTTGTATTTGCCTCACTGCAGTGGATTTGAAATTTAGCATTACCCATAGCGAGAGTGTTCTCTGTAATAGAAGGTATATTCTTTTTAAAACAAGAAAATACAGCAGTGCTGTGCAAAAAAAGGACGATGATAATATGCTAATGCAGTTTTACTGAAAAGGCCATCTTGAAAATAATAAGACTGAGTATCACAAATGGAGTTTCATGTAAAACATTCCGTTGAGGAAAAATCTGGGGAATAAAGACGTGATGTCAACACTGACCTGCCTGTTTTTATTTGCAATGCATTTTGGGTCCGTACAACCGAATTTGGTCCAAATCGGCCCAGTAGTTAGCCCATTGCTAAGGGGCGCTCCCATTGCTAGGGAAGTCACAAGACGTAAACTTTTATCTGTCTGTTTTCATTTGCAATGAATTTTGGGTCTGTATACCGAATTTGGTCAAAATCGGCCCAGTAGACCTGTCAGTTTTCGTTTGCAATGCATGTTGGGTCCATGTATCAAAATTGGCCCAGTAGTTTGCCCGTTGCTGGGGCGTGCTTTACTTGCTATGGATGCCACGTGACATAGTCAGTGACCCATTAGCCCCCACCTCCACCCCCCCCCCCCACCCAATATATTAAGGGTCCCTTGACCCAATGAGGGTGAAATCAATGGTGCAGAGTCATCACTTGTTCATGCGCCTGAGTATCCTTGAAAAACTGTAACCACATTTGTCACCGGTTCCTTTGGGAAAAATCCTTAAAACTTTAATCAGCCAGAGTCATTCTCATCTCGTTAACTACTTCCTACGATAAAAAAATAGTGAAAACAATATAAAGGATGAGGTCGCTCGGCATTGGCTATCGTCGACGTCTCGCTCAGGAGTCTTCGGCTCCATCGCCCTTTAAAAAAATATTTAAAGTATTTAAAATAAATTTCAGGTTCACATAAGAAGCTGGGTCATTATGGTTTCTGAATGTCCTAATTGAATTGAAATGCGTAGTTAAAAAAGTTATCGATATTCTTCGTAAATTAAGCATCATTAACAACTTGAGTTAATTTATTTCCAAGGTAAATGACAAAATATTTCAGTTGTCTCCTTCCCTGCTGCGCTGGTTGATTAAACACTGTTTTGAAAAATGACAATTTCTGCCAACCATCTTACATTGACACGCGCGATTGGTGCTATAAGGCCTGCCATTCTTATACATCCTAATATGTGTGATTTCTATCGTAGCCTTATTACATTTAACCCCCTTCCAACACAAGTTTTCAAAGAAAACCTTTCAATGCAAATTGCAGGGCGAATTTCAATGCAACCAATTTTTCAGTGGAACAGAGCGTAACCGTAACCAATTTTGACGTTTTTATGGATGAACTGTCTCCTACACATTTATTTTGTTTGGAACCGGTGGTTAACTTTAATAAATTCTAATCAACTCGATGCGTGTCTGGTGTGATTCATTGTTTTTGCTGGCACTTTTGTTTTTAAATAGCATTTTGTGCTGGTTGCTATCAGTTGGGACGTATTGTTTGAACAACTACGCCATTACAACTCTTTTCAGAAATATAAAATTGGGCTAGTTTAGGCTATTTTCAGAGTCGTATGACAGATTTTAACAGCAACCGTGTTTACTTTTTTTGTGAATGCTGAAGCGTTTTTTTGGAAATAAAACATAAGAAAATACAGTAAACTTCCATGTTTCCCAAGGAAGTTTTGGAGGGCTACTTGAATTTCACCCCCAGTGTAAGCCAAGGCGACTTGAGGATTGACAAGGCGACTTCTGCGCCCTAGTCGTCCACTCAGCTGACCCCTGCCTCATACTGCACTAATTTGAACATTTGGGCTCCCATAGGGAACCCAAATATGGACCGAGGGATTTGATTTCAACAAATATGTGAATCAATGTTCCAAAGATGTTATATGTTACATATGAAAGCTTTTGGAGCAGTGGTTTGGAAGCAAACGATTCTTAAATTTTTTCCCAATGCCCACAGTGTTAAAAAATGCTGACTCAGCATTTTTTCAAAGTCCCGAAAAGGTACCTTATGACAAAACTGATGGCAATTTTTTTTAACATTCCTTTCTGCTGGTCCCAAGGAAGCCTCACACCAAATAAAAATTCTCAGTGCCGTGCAGGTTTGGAGATATGGACGTTTTCGTTTTTTTTCTATTTTTGGCTCCTGATGTTCCCACAGGGCTGCAGGAAAAATTTTTTGGCATAAATCAAGTACCTATAACCCAATAATACCTCATATTACATTTGGTTCAAATTGGTGTCTCAGTTCAGAAAATAGAAATTCTGGGCGGGGCAAAAATTCTTGCCTCTCTCAGAACAAAGGCAAATATTGCCCGTCAAACTTCTCTTGAACAAACTTGAGTCTACCCCTCAAATGGAAGCTGCATACCAAATATCAAGTCTCTGCTACGGCTGGTTCATGAGAAGATTTTTTAAAATTTTGTGCATTTTTGCCCCACCCCCCTCCACAATATGAGCAGAAACCCAATTTGATGAAAAACCCAAATGACCCCTTATAACTGCTACTCATGTGAATTTTCATTGAACTGCAGCCAGTGGCTTGGGAGAAAATTACCCAAACACCACCTTCACGACGTATGACAGACGATGGACGATGGATGACGGACAAAAAGTGATCAGAATAGCTCACCCTGACTTTAAGTCAGGTGAGCTAAACAAGAGGCCCCAAGGAGCCTTAATCGCTCACCGGCCAAAGTGGTTCAAAAAAGTATTTGGGGTCACATTCAGTCAGACATGGTTCATCAACACTACAATGGAATGAAATCATGAGAGACAAATTTTATGGAACTAGGGACATGGCTTGGAACAAACTTGAATCTTACCTCCCTGAGGATGCTGCATACCAAATATCAAAACCATTCATCTGCTGGATCTGAAGAAGAAGATTTTTAAAGAAAATTCCTCATTTTGAACTAAGTTGACATTCCCACAGTGAGCCCAAATATGAACCCAAGGACTTGGCTTGAACAAACTTGAATCTCACTCCCTAAGGATGCTGCATGTCAAATATCAAAACATTCCGACTACTGAATCTGAAGATTTTTAAAGAAAAATTCCTCATATTAACTAAGTTATAATTTGGGCTCCCACAGGGAGCCCAAATAGGGACCCAGGGACTTGGACTTAACAAACTTGAATTTCACTCCCTTAAGGATGCTACACACCACATATCAAAACATTCCGACTGCTGGATCTGAAGATGAAGATTTTTAAGAAAATTCCTCATTTCGAACTAAGTTACAATTCAAGCTCCCACATTGAGCCCAAATATGGACCTAGGGACATGGCTTGAAAAAACCTGAATCTCACCCCCCTAAGAATGCAGCATACCCAATATCAAAATATTCTGCATGCTGGATCTTGAGAAGAAGATTTTTAAAGAAATTTGCCTGAAATGCAATAAGTTCAAATTTGGGCTCCTATACTGAGCCCAAATATGAACCCAGGGGGCCGATTTGAACAAACTTGAATCAGATCCATCCCCACAATGTTGCATACCAAATATCAAAAGATTCTGCCTGTTGGATCTGGAGAAGAAGATTTGTGAAAGAAATTTGCCTGAAATGCACTAAGTTCAAATTAGGGTTTCTATACTGAGCCCAAATGTGAATCCAGGGGGCCGATTTGAACAAACTTGAATCAGATCACCCCACAATGTTGCATACCAAATATCAAAAGATTCTGCCTGCTGGATCTGGAGAAGAAGATTTTTTAAGAAATTTGCCTGAAATGCATTAAGTTCAAATTTGGGCTTCTATAGTGAGCCCAAATATGAATCCA
Organism: Pictodentalium vernedei; assembly: GCA_031216915.1. Taxonomy (NCBI): domain Eukaryota; kingdom Metazoa; phylum Mollusca; class Scaphopoda; order Dentaliida; family Dentaliidae; genus Pictodentalium; species Pictodentalium vernedei. The sequence goes on from CM062292.1 coordinate 327,661,016, forward strand.
GGGGCCCAATTTAATCAAACTTGAATCAGATCCACCCCATAATGCTGTATACCAAATATCAAATGATTCTGCCCACTTGTGCGGAAAAAGAAGATTTTTAGTCATTTCTCTAATATATAGGGTGCTATCGGAGTTATACCCCCCTATGGAGCCCCAAGTGGGCATGTCCATTTCATTTGAACAAACTTGAATTGACATATGGTAATGAACATCCATACCACGTTTCAAGCAAATCGACCCAGCAGTTTCAGAAGAGAAGTCGTTGGAAAAATGTTCACGACGCCAGACGGACGACGCCAGACGGACGATGCCGGACGACAAGTTTAGCTCCCTTCGGTGAACTAAAAACAATACATTGGACAGAAGATGCATGACCCATGACAGAAGGACATAACCAAGGGGATATACAGAATAAACATTCTGTAATACACGTCAACCTTTCAAGAAATTTTATAAAAAATTTCAATAAAGATAAGGCAAAAAGCTTGGGAGTTGAACAGGAGGGCTTCAAAGAAGGATAGGGAAGGAACACTTAACAAACGGTGGAAAAATCATTACCAAGAATGATGACGTCAGGCTCATGTCCCGAAGTTGGGAGACATGAAATGATTTTGATAAAAGTTATAAAGTTACAGCCCTGAACGTTCCTAACCACCATTGTTCACTTCCATCATCAAATTATGTCCTTGGATCCACCATTTCACCATTGATTTGTGTCTGGCATCCTCAATGAAAGTGTCAATGACACTGTAGCTCAACTTGTCAAGACATGTACATGTATAGTAAGTGACACAGAAATGACAAACATCTAGGTAATGACCTGATAACAAAGGTACACATAAAGTATTGTAACGGTCTGTACATAAATACTGGTCGTAGCCTGTAAGAAATGTATAGGTAAAGTTTTGTACAGGTAGGTGACAGTCAGATCTATGCTAAACTAGAAAAGAAATCTTTGAGTCCCAGAGTGGGTCTGACTGAACCCCAAAATATTTGTTCTCATAGCACAGTGATAACAAAGGCACCCCAAAACACACTCATTGCTGTCCCAAGGTGAAAACAAAGGTACCCAAGAAGTTTCATGAAGATCAGTTCATAAAAACGAGCTGTATATAAGTTGTAACAAAAAACTGATTGAACCTAATTTCGGTACAAAATGGCCACTGGCAGCAGTACACAAAGACTGATTGCACTAATTTTGGTACAAAATGGCTGCTGGTGGCCATCTTGAATTTCAGACCACACCCAAAAACACCAGTTCCCATCCAACGGTGATAACAAAGGTACCCAAGAAGTTTCGTAAAGATCGGTTCATAAATACGCCCTCTAGCGTGAGCCGTATAGAAGTTGTGTACAAAACACTGATTAGACCTAATTTCAGTATAAAATGGCCACTGGCAGCCATCTTGAATTTTGGACCGCACTCAGAAACACTCGTTCTCGTCCCAAGGTGATAACAGAGGTACCCAAGAAGTTTCGTGAAGATCGGTTGATAAATACAGCCTCCAGCACGAGCCATATTGACATGTGCACTTACAGTGTATAAGTAACACTAAATAAATCAAAATTCATCTAATTTGCATAATTTCTGCACGAGAAAAAAACCCGTACTATATGTGATGTATTCCATTTTACTAAACATTCATACAAGAGGCCCCAAGGGGCCTTTAATCGCTCACCTGACAAAGTAGTTCAAAGAAGTATTTGGGATCAAAATTAGCTAGCCATGGCTGAGGCTTATCAACATTCATAGGAAAGAAGTCATGAAATTATTTATAACTCTGGTGCTGTGTCAGATGATTATTATCATATGTCTTGCTGACTGGGTTCAATTCTACCAGCTTTAGACAGTACTACCAAACTTCCAAGGGGTTTTATTTTATTGCAGTTTTGAGGCAAGAACACCGAGGAATGGATTTGAACAAACTTGAATCTGCCTATTTAAGGATATTGCATTTTGGAGTATAAGAAATGTTTACGCCTTATTGACCCCCCAGAGGGTATAGGAGGGGGTGGTGGATTCATACGGGTAAAACTGTTTTTTGCATAATATCAAAAGATTTTTATTGGTGAAACCGAAGATGAATTTTTGAGAATATTCCTCATAATGCAATAAGTTAAAATTCGGGCTCCCATAGAGAGCCCAAATATGACCCCCAGGGACTCGATTTGAACAAACTTGAATCTGACCTCCCTAGAGATGCTGTACACCAAATATGAAAGAATTCTGACTGATAGATCTGAAGAAGATTTTTAAAACAAGAGGCCTGTCATGCCTAGAGAGCTCCGCTGAGGGCCACTGATCGCATGGGCATGTTTTCTAATACTAATATTGTTACAAACTTTAGCCGAAAAATTTTCAGTTGTCACGAAAATTATGGCTTGGATTGATTACACACCGCCTATTGACATTACATGACGTTATAAAGTTTGGTCCAAAAATATTCAGTAGTTTAGAAATTATGGCTCGGACAAACAAAATATTTTTTTCTTGCTCATGTGGCCTGTGACCTTGACCCTGTGGGGTTACAGACTTTATAATGGTTGATTACACACCATCCATTGATAATACATATTGTTATAAAGTTTAGTTGAAAATTAATCAGCTGTTCAGAAATTATGGCCCGGACAAGGAAAATGTTGACGACGGATGGACGGACGGACGGACAGACGGATGACGGACGACAGACGACGGACGACGGCCGACAGATGACGGACGACGGACGAATCAGTATAAGAAAAGCTCTGCTGACTTTGTCAGCGGAGCTAAAAAAAGCTCTGCTGACTTTGTCAGTGGAGCTAAAAATACTCCTTGTTTTGCACTAAGTCAAAATTTGGGTTCCCAAATATTAATCCAGCGACTCGATTTTAACAAACTTGAATCTGAGCCCCCCAGAAATGTTCTATACCGAATATGAAGGAATTCTAGCTGTTGGATCTGAAGAAGATTTTTTAAAGAATAGTCTTCATATTGCACTTCATACAACCTCTAGCCCAAGCCGTATTGACATGTGCACTTACAGTGTATAAGTAGCACTAAATAAATCAAAATTCATCTAATTTGCATAATTTCTGCGCGAGAAAAAAACCCGTACTGTATGTGATGTATTCCCTTTTACTAAACATTCATACAAAAATTTATTCAAATCAGAACTTTCATACAGAAGTTCTGTACAAAAGACTGATTGCACTAATTTTGGTACAAAATGGCTGCTGGTGGCCATCTTGAATTTCAGACCACACCCAAAAACACCTGTTCCCATCCAAAGGTGATAACAAAGGTACCCAAGAAGTTTCGTAAAGGTCGGTTCATAAATACGGCCTCTAGCGTGAGCCGTATAGAGTTGTGTACAAAATACTGATTAGACCTAATTCCAGTATAAAATGGCCACTGGCAGCCATCTTGAATTTCGGACCGCACTCAGAAACACTCGTTTTCGTCCCAAGGTGATAGCAGAGGTACCCAAGAAGTTTTGTGAAGATCGGTTGATAAATACAGCCTCTAGCCCGAGCCGTATTGACATGTGTACTTACTGTGTGTAAGTAGCACTGAAAAAATCAAAGTTCATCTAATTTGCATAATTTCTGCACAAGAAAAAAACCCATATTATATGTGATGTATCCCATGGTACTAAACATTCAAACAAAAAATTATTCAAATCAGAGCTTTCATGTGGAAGTTCTGCACAAAAATCTGATTGCCCCTAATTTTGAACAAAATGGCTGCCAGTGGCTATCTTGAATTTTGGACCGCACCCAAAAACACCCGTTCTCATCCCACGGTGATATCAAAGGTACCTAAGAAGTTTTGTAAAGATCGGTTCATAAATGCGGCCTCTAGCCCGAGCCGTATTGGCATTTGCACTGACAGTGCTGAAAGTAACACTAAATACATCAAAGTTAGTCTAATTTGCATAATTTACATACGAGAAAAAAAAACATATTATATGTGATGTATCCCATGGTACTAAACATTCATACAAAAAATTATTCAAATCAGCGCTTTCATATGGAAGTTCTGTGCAAAAAACAGATTTCTGCATCGTCGGTACAAAATGGCGGCTGGCAGCCATCCTGAATTTCGGACCGGACACAAAAACACTCGTTTTCGTCCCACAGTCATAACAAAGGTACCCATGAAGTTTCGTAAAGATCGGTTCATAAATATGGCCTCTAGCCTGAGCCGTACGGATGGCCAGATGGACAGACGGACGACGGGCCATGACAAAAGCTCAAATTTGGCTTCGCCAAAGTTGAGATAAAAAATGAGTGGAAAGAACTGTATACATTGGACAAAAATTTTCCATTGACCTGTCAAACACTGAAAATCAAGTCAGTGGGATCCAGTGGAGGAGCCATGGGGTTTCTATCCACCCCCCTCCCCCCCACCCCCACACACACAATTCCACCAGTTGGTTCCTCCCAATCACAAATTTCAGTATTGTTGATCTGAGGAGCGCTATTGCACTCGCGCTTCTTTGCGCTCTAAATTGGAATTAAGAAGCTCTCTTTTCCCTGCTTCTTCAGTTTTCAACAAAATAGATTAAATTACCGGGCAAAGATTCAAGATTCCATTTCATAACAAGAGGTCCCACGAGGCCTGAAGCGCTCATCTTGAACAGAACACAATATAAACAGAGCCAAGAATGAGTCTACATTAAGCAATCCATCTACATAGGATACACTGTCAATGCTGGAGTCCCTCAGGAGTGACAAAAATAATCTGAGCATCATGCCTTTCTTCAGTTGATCATAAATGTTAAATGTAGAGCTCCCCTATGAAGCCACTTGATACAACCTATGTGGATTAATCTTAGTTACACACCTTTAGAGGGTACTGAATACAAAATTTTTTTTCAGCAACATTGCCAATTCTGGCTCCCATAGGATGTGAACGCAGTTAATCTGACTTCCCTAGAGATATGTACCAAATATAATAAGAGCGCACGTATCGCTGAAGCAATACAATGTCCCCTACCGGACTAATGAGCATTAATAATTATACAAATGTTATAACCTAGATGTGATCAGCATGAATTCCGTTGAAGCATTTCCAAAAAAAAGTCCAGAAAACTGATATTTTGGCGCTTTTCCATATTTCCAAGGGCCATAACTCATACAAGAATAATGCAATCAAAATGAAACTCAAACTTGATCTGTAAGTCATCGTTCTATAGTAGGTTACCAAGAATGAAATCATTCGGTTGAAGCATTTCCAAAAAAAGTCCGGAAAACTAAAGTATGACTGACAGACTGACTGACAGACTGACGGATGGACAGAGTACAAATGAAACTTGATCTGTAAGTCATCGTTTTATAGTAGGTTACCAAAAATGAAATCATTCCGTTGAAGCGTTTCCAAAAAAAATTCCGGAAAACTAAAGTATGACCGACAGACTGACTGACAGACTGACGGATGGATGCACAGAGCGTAAATGAAACTTGATCTGTAAGTCATCCTTCTATAGTAGGTTACCAAAAATGAAATCATTCCGTTGAAACATTTCCAGAAAAAGTCTGGAAAACTGATATTTTGGTGCTTTTCCATATTTCCAAGGGCCATAACTCACACAAGAATAATGCAATCAGCATGAAACACAAACTCGATCTGTAAGTCATCGTTCTATAGTAGTTTACCAAAAATGAAATCAGTCTGTTGAAGCGTTTCCATAAAAAACTCTGGAAAACTGATATTTTGGTGCTTTTCCATATTTCCAAGGGCCGTAACTCACACAAGAATACTGCAATCAGCATGAAACTCAAACTTGATCTGTAAGTCATTGTTCTATAGTAGTTTACCAAAAATGAAATCATTCCGATGAAGCCTTTAAAAAAAAAACTCTGGAAAACTGATCTTTTGGTGCTTTTTCCCATATTTCCAAGGGCCGTAACTCACACAAGAATAATGCAATCAGCATGAAACTCAAACTTGATCTGTAAGTCATCGCTCTATAGTAGTTTACCAAAAATGGTATTTTTTCAATGCCCAACCAATGGCAATTTTTTTTTTACCATTCAATTCTACTGGTCCTAAGGATGCTTCATACCAAATAACAGCTCTCTGTTCTGTGTGGTTTGAGAAATATCGGCGTTTGAAAATATTTCTATTTTTAGCTCCCAGGATTCCCATGGGGATGTGGGAATTTTTTTTTTTTTGCATGAGTCAGGTACTTATCACCCAATAGTACCACATGCCAAATTTGGTTCAAACCGGCCAACGGTTCAGAAAATAGAAATTTTGGGCAGGGGCAAAAATCTTATCCCTCCCATTTCAAAGCCAAATATTGCTTCACGAACTTGGTTTGAACAAACTTGATTCTACACCTCAAAAGGAAGCTACATAGCAAATATTAAGACTGGTTCATGAGAAGATTTTAAAAATATTTTGGAGCATTTTCCCCACTCCCACCCTATGGGGCTGGGCATGTCGAGTTGAACAAAAATGCAATGCCCCTTCGGCACCATCACACACACAAACTTTCACTTGAATTGGCCCTGTGGCTTTGGAGGAGAAAACAAAAACATAGTGTTGACGGACGACGGGCAATGGACGGACGATGGACAGAGAGCGATGAGATTGCACTGTAGCTCAGCTTGACTTGGTCAAGATGAGCTAAAAATAAAAAAAAATTGAATTATAGAATTAGATTCCTTTGTATTGTTATTATCGAAAAAAATGATGTACACTGTACAGAATATACAAATACCTTGACTATAACTTTCTACTGCATTCTAATGATATCAGTCATTCCATGTTCATTTATCCCAAGTCCCGACTCCTTTCACCTTCTACGATCCCATCCTCTCCATAAGTGTCTGGCCAAATTTATCATCATCTGAAATAAATCAAGTTTCAATTATTAACTCATTCCCTGCAGCAGACTGATTTATACTACCCAGAACTGAAATTAGAGCTGTTTGGTTGTACAATTTTGCCTCAGTTTCGGTTTCAAAAGCAGCTGTAATAAAAAAAAGTCAAGCCTCAGTTTCAGTTTTTTTTTCCTTATTTAAACAAAACTCAATGAAATACTGAAACTATAACAATGAAATTGTCAATGACACTGTACATGCAGCTTAACTTGTCTGTGTGTTGTGTTTGATGAAAAGAATAATGTTCAATGTTTCTGAAAGGATTATGAAATAAGACAAGAATTGTGATAATTGGGAACATGTTAATTTCTGTTCCCTGTATGCTTTGTTTTCAATAAAAACAATATGAGGTGTAGACTGTACTAAAGAATTGAGGGGTGGATTAATGTGGCCCTCACAGTTAATATATGTGACCCTCACTGTTAATATATGTGGCCCTCACAGTTAATGAATGTCAACGAAAGATACCAAGTTACAGTGTAATTATTCCAAAACTATTCATTCTATCAAGTTACAATGAAATCCCTTCATAAATACAGCCTGTAAACATGCTAAAGGTCTTAGGGTTTTGGGCTTGGGCAGCCAGCACGGCTGAATGTTTGCAACCAAAAGGGGATGTTCTCATCTAGACGTTATATGAAGTCAACCTACCAAGTTACAATGAAATCCCTCCATAAATACAACCTGTAGAATGTGCTAAAGGTTTTCGGGTTTTGGGCTTGGTCAGTCGTCATGGCTGACAGATCGAGAACAAATGGGGAGGTTCTCATCCAGACATCGTACATAGTCATCCTACCAAGTCACAATGTGCAAACTTGGTAGGATGACTCTGTTTGATGTTTTCGGGTTTTGGGCTTGGGCAGCCCTCACGGTTGACCTGATCGCGACCAAAAGAGGACGTTTTCATCTAGACATGCCAACAAACCTGTATATGAAATTTTGTGACAATCGGACAAGAACTACGGGGTGTAGTCTGTGCTAAAGGAAAATATGAACAGACTCGCAGACTTCCACACATGTCAAGTTAGGCTAAAAAAACACTATTTTTCCAAGGAGACCATGATATGGATCTGTGAAGTGACATTACATGTACATAGTGGTATACAGGGCAAGCAATATTCCCTACCAGTGTGGACTCCTAATCATGTTTTTATGTGGATGTTGCATACCAAATACAAGCCTGGAAATAAGCAGGCAGTCATCTGCGGAATGAGATCCCGAGGGTGAAGTTGGCAATGGTACACTGCAAAGCTGGATAGCATTACCAAATTCACCCTCTGTGAACCTCAAATCAAAATCAAGGTCTTAGGCCTGAACAGAAAGAGGTAAATTGGGAGATTCTAGACCACTGTAAAGGATACCATCAGCAAAGTTACCCTCTGGGAATCTCATTCTGCAAATTTCAGATTGCTTATTTTCAGGCTTGACCAAATATATGAAGATTCTGACCATACTGTATTTCAAGAACCAGATTTTCGAAAATTATTCCTCATACAGATTGACGACAAAATTCAGGCTCCAATAGGAAGCCCAAACATTAACGCAGGGACTCATTTGAACAAAGTTAGATTTGACCTCCCTAATTTTAACAAACTTGAATCTGACTCTCTTAAGGAAGGTGTATACCATATATGAAACAAACATTGGACATGAAAATCTAAATTTTATAGTATATTTCCTTTCTTATTATACCTACCACAATTGTTTACTACAGGCTTGCACTACAGTGGAAGTCCCCAACTCGGATAAAATACTCTCTATTTTTGTCTTTCCCAAGCAAGTTGGGAAAGAAAAGTGGTGCAAAAGCACCAAAGCCAAAACTGGGTCGAGTGCAACCGGCGCAGACCCAGTACGGGACGCTCTCTCCCAAGTACAACTCCACGACTTCCGTTGCCAGTGTGCATATACCGTCTCTAAAGACTCATTCTTTTTGAATCCGTAAACGTTAGAGTTATGTAATCAGCGGGGAGGAAAGATTCTTTACCCGTAAAGAAGACAGGAGGGCCTCCATGTAAACAATTGTGGTAGGTATAATAAGAAAGGAAATTTACTATAAAATTTAGATTTCTTATCAACCTACTCACAATTGTTTACTACAGGCTGAATAGACAAAAGGCTGGAGGGAATCGCATAACCAACCCCCACATAACCCTAGTGCACTGGAACCGTGAAGTAGAAGGAAGAGGTCCCGAGGCTTATCAACCATAATGTCGCAATCATTGGTGAAGGACAATGAAAAGAGACATATGAGCCTGTGTGACACACAGACAGAAAAAGGGCAGTAACAGCACAAGGCTGAAACTGACCTTCAAGAAGCCTAATGGCTATGGCAGACAACAGCCTGAGCAGAAGAAAGAGGATCCAGGGCAAAAAGGTCCTCCGACTGCTCCTGCAACTGGCGCAAATAAAAGGTGGAGAAAGTAGAAGCATTTCTCCAGTAGGCTGCCTGCATAACATCCGACAATTTGACGGAGTTAGAATAAGCCCAAGAGGTAGACAGTGCCCGCACCTCATGGGCAGAAATACGATTGGTAATACAATCGCCAGCTGCTAAACGACTATAAGCCGTACGAATAGCAAGACAAATCCATTGAGAAATGGATTGAGGAGAGATCTTCTGTCGACCAGGAATGAGAGACAGAAAAAACCGTTTGCTGCCTTTCCGTATGAAGCGTGTCCGATCAAGATAAATGCGAATAGCACGGACCGGACAGAGCAAAGGGCGAGTACCCTCAACAGAGAGAAGAGCCCTGATACAGATAGGAGGAGGAGTAGTATCTGGTAACTGATTCTTAGCCAAAAAGGAGCAATCAGTGGTAAAAGTAACACTGTTGGGAGAGCTCCTAAAAAAGGCCGGGTCAACCGAGAGGGCGTGAAGCTCACTAACCCGTCTGGCCGAAGCAAATGCCATCAGAAAAGCCATCTTATATGTGAGAAAATGCATATCCACCTGGGATAAAGGTTCGAATGGCGCCCCCCCCCCCCCCCCTCCAAGTAAAGCAGCACCTACGAAAGATTCCATCGTGGAGTAAGCTGCAAAGTCCGAGGCCTTTTCAAAGAAAAGTGCCGAACAAGCTTGGAGAGGTAAGGATTAGTGCCGATACGACACTTCCCCACATAAGAAAAAGTCTCTGAAAGCATAGACCTGTAACCCTTGATGGTAACAGGCTGGAGACCCCGAGAATCAAACAGATATACCAGAAACTCCGCAATCTGTGAAATCGAAGGATTGGCATAATCAACAGAGTGATCAGCACACCATCGACAGAAGACCTTCCATTTAGCTGCATAAGCTAAACCAGTGGAGTGCCTCCTTGAAGAAGAAATGCACTCCACTGCTCGTCTCGAAAAACCTCTACGGAGGAGACAGGACCTGACAAAAGATATGTGAAGGCACAACGAAGTCGGGTCGACGTGAAACCTCCTCGGGCGACCTTGACAAAGAAGGTCGCAACGTAGCGGGAGACGTGCCGGAACCGCCGCCATCAGCGAGCGGAGCTGATTGATCCACACCCGCAGAGGCGACAGGGGAGCGATCAGAATGATTCGACAACTGCAGGTTCGAATTTTGGCGAGAACCTGAGGAAGAATCGGAACCGGCGGGAAGGCGTAGCCGACTAGACCGTTCCAATCGAGTGACAGAGCGTCCACGGCAAAAGCCAGAGGATCTAGACACGGGGACACGAAAGTGTCCACCTGATGGTTCCAACGAGTCGCAAAGAGGTCGATGTGGGGACGTCCCCAGAGATCGCAAAGCGACTGGAACACTGCCCTGTGAAGCATCCACTCGGTGGAAATAACCCTGCCCTGTCGGGACAGGGAGTCGGCTAGGGCGTTCAGACAACCGGGAATGTGACGAACAACCACTCCGGCGTGAACATCCTGAGCGAGCAGTAGAAGATCCCGAGCTAACTCGTACATCGGAAGCGAGTGCGTGCCGCCCTGGTTCCGAATGTAAGCAACCACTGTCGAATTGTCGGATAGTAGAAGGACCTGGCGATTTGACAGGTGAGGGATCCACTGCCTGAAACTCAGAAGAAGAGCAAGAAGCTCCTTCTGGTTGATGTGTAGAGCTGCTTAATCCTGGTCCCACATCCCGTGTAGGGAAAGACCGAGAGGATCCAACGTCGCACCCCATCCGAGATTGCTGGCATCTGCCGTCAGAACGCGATCGGACGTGGGTAAGTCCAGTGGAACACCCTGTGTAATCCACTGAACATCTGTCCAGGGAAGAAGGTGAGGATACAGAGAGTCCGGAAACGGAAGCACCTGATCCAGAGAATCTACATTCGGCCTCCAACGACTGAGCAGAAAGTGTTGGAGAGGTCTGACACGCAGCCGACCTAGAGGAATGAGATCCGTCACCGAACCGCAGAGACCGATCAGCCAGAGAAAACTCCGTGCGGTCGCGGACCTGGACTGGGACAGAGTCAGAGCAAAAGCTGAGAGAATCACAGCCTTGGCCTGGGGAACAGCCACCAAATTGAATTTGGTTTGGAAAGACATCCCCAGATGACAAAACGACTGAGAAGGGACCAGGTCCGACTTCTCCTCGTTGACTCTGAATCCTAGCGACGTGAGCAAGCTCAACAGAGTGGCGACATCCGATTCCAGTAAGGCAGCATTGGAATGCCTCTGGAGGATATCGTCCAGATATGCCGAAGTAGTCACCCTGGACTGTGTGCGATGGAACGCTATCACATGCGACATCAGTCTGGTGAACGCCCAAGGAGCCAGGTTGAGGCCGAAAGGCATGGCCTTGAACTGGTAAACTCGCCCCAGAAAAGCGAACCTGAGATACTTCCGTGATGCCCGAAGCATCGGAACGTGGAAGTAAGCGTCTCGCAGGTCGATGCTGGCGGCGAAATCTCCCTGGTGAATTGATTGGCGGACCGACCTGAAAGTCTCCATGCTGAACTTGGGAGCAATGATAGACTGGTTCAGGATACTCAGATCGATAACCGGTCGGAGTCGGCCGTCCTTCTTGGGCACCAAGAACAGGCGGGAATAGAAACCCACTGACTGAACGTTCTTGACGACCTCGATCGCCCCCTTTGCCAGGAGATTGGCAATCTCCGTGGACAAAAGTTCCCGACGTAAAACGTCTGAAGGAACTGTGGTTGGAAGAGGCACCCTTGACAGAGTGGGGTGCCGTCGGAAGAATATGCGCAGCCCGGACCGAACAACATCTAACACCCATGGATCGGATGTGATGGTGGTCCAATGGTCTGCGAACTCTGCTATCCTTCCTCCAACCTGGGACGAGTCGAGGTGAGGACCTTCATTTCGAGCCCCGACGGGGCCCGCGAGAGGAGAAACCACCTCCTCTGCTAAATGAAGAATCCTGAGACTTCCCTCGATTCTGCCGACCCCTACCTTTACCCCGTGAGTAAGAAGTAGAGGCGGCGGCAGAAGGACCAGCCTTTTGCTTCACAGAGGAAGCAGAAGGGTACTTGTTAGGCTTGGAACGGCCCTTGCCTCCCTGAGAAGGCTGATCAAGCTGACGAAACAGCAGCTGATCTTTGGAATGACGTAGGACGTCATCCCGACCGTCGACACGGAACCATGGAAAAGTTGCGGACCCGCCAAAGAAGCAGATCGAAGAGTAGCACGCTGCTCCTCGGGAAGGGATCGTCCTGTGTCCAGCACAGCATCCCTTCGAACTAATTCCAAATTAGCCGTGTTACAGGCATGCGTGTGAGTAAGGTGCATAAGCGCCTTGGACAGCACACGCAAAGGAGCCTGTACCTCGTCAAACTTACCCGGAGGCAGATAAGCAGCCAAAGCTGAGACGACGTGATCTGAGAGAGAAAGCATGCCAAGCATCTCTCTAGATAAGCCCAACGTGGACTCCAGAGTCGTCATTGGAATGACGGCAGACTTGGGCTTGGAAAGTCCGAGGGAAGTGGAGTCCTGATCCAGAACCGTCAAAGCCTGGCAGACTGACGGATTGGCGGAATCGTAGGAACGATAACGCACAGGAGGCAAAAAGGTGTCAACCCTGGTGAAGAACGAAGTCTTCAAAGCCTTGGAATTCAGCTTGGCATCCAATGCTGAAAAAGCTTCAACCACCTGTACCGACTGGCACGGTCGAAGGCGCCCAGAAGCAGGTTGCTCCATAGGCTGTTGGTGCGCGACCGATGATCGCGGCCAGGCTGACACTGTCGGCTGGTTAGCAGGTTTGAGCTCAGGCAGAAACCCAAACACAAAGTCAAGAGCCGCCCCCAAGTCCGAAGACTGCTGGCCCTCGACCTCAAGCATGTCGGACTCCTCCCCAGAGTCGGAAGACACATAGCCCATCGTGGGCAAACCAGCCGACGCCTCCCATGGTGTTGGGACACCAGAGGAATCGGAAACCGGCCTGTTTCCAATCCCGGGAGGCGGCGCCATAGGAGGCGCCTGGAAACCACCCATAGCCTCGCTGGAAGCAACAGGAAGGCTCTTAGAAAGAACCTGAGTGAGTAAGGAGAGGGCCTCCCTAAGCTCACTGCCTGTTCCGACCGGTTCGACAGGGGAGCGAACCGGCAAAGTGGCTTCACCTCTACCCTCTTAACCAGCGAAGGGTCACGATCCTCCAAAACACCCGACGCTGGACGACGGGCGGCAGCCGAAACATCTGAAGGCAGACGTGTATAGGGGTACGATGCACCCCGAGGATCAATATTGCGAGAACTCATGAGAGTCACCGCGGACCTCTGCGGGGCAGAAGGTCCAGGCTGCACAAAAGGCGTTGGTCCCCCAAAACTGGTCGTGTGACCAGAGTGAGTAGACGGAAACGCCACGGAGTTCATAGTGTTTCCACTACGAACATCCGAATCCAAAGACACAACTGTGGTGCTCGACGGCGAAGAGACCACAGCGATGGGCTCGGCCGGCAGCCCCTTCCGACTTCGCCGAGTTGAAGTCAGGGAAGGCTGAGGCCGATATCCCACGTCTACAGTATCGGACAGTCCTGCAGTCCCTGCAGCGAAAAGCCGAGGCCGGCTGAAACAGACAACGAAGCATACGGGCCAGCAGCAGTAGTAGATACGTCAAGAGTCGTTGAGGCTGGTGAAATAGTGGAGAGAGCACACCGGCTCGGCTCCGAAGGAGGAGTTACAACCCTAGTGACAGCCTCAGATGTCGACTGGAGGGGGACCGTAGTCCCGGAACCAGGCATCTCTACACCAGAACACTCAACGGCTCCCGCAGTATCCACCATAGGAAAAGACTGCACATCCCCCACGGAGGAGGAAAAACTCTCACCAGACAAAGTCGGCTCGGGAGGCCCCGAACGACCATGTTCTCCTTTCCCGCGGGAGCGGGAGGCATGGCCACGAGAACGAACGACACGGTTTACTGACGCCCAGAAGGTGGAAGACCATGTTCCACAGTCACCACACGGCCGCTCGGCCGAACACCCATTACAGGAGGAACAAGACGAATGTACATCGACCACATGCTTTGGCAGCAGACATTGCCCACAAGGAATTGTCCTGGGCATGATAGAGGTGAGAGGAGCAGAGAAGGTGAGATCAGAAAACAGAACACCCCCAAAGAAGAGAGAAAGGTGACAGAAACAAAGACCCCAGACGGTCGACCGGGAACCACACAACAGGAAGACTACTCTCAAAAGAAAGAAGAAACACTGTAGGAGTGGTACCCCGCTGACACCTAACTCTAACACAATTAGAAAATTTTGCAAAAAAAGCATTAACAATAATTGTGAAAAATCTAAGTCCAAACCGCGTGGCACGCGAAATTCGCGCGCGACTCGAGAGAGAGCAAATAAATATACATTATGGACATATAATAGAAAAGAGAATATAAAACACTGTTCCTGAGAATACAAAGGATACACTGTGGTATAATGAATCAGGAATCATCAAACATCGAGCTGGTGGAACACTGATAAGCGTGCAAAAACATCTCGACACGAAGCGGATTATAAAAAGAATGAGTCTTTAGAGACGGTATATGCGCACTGGTAACGGAAGTCGTGGAGTTGTACTTGGGAGAGAGCGTCCCGTACTGGGTCTGCGCCGGTTGCACTCGACCCAGTTTTGGCTTATTTTTATTGGTGCTTTTGCACCACTTTTCTTTCCCAACTTGCTTGGGAAAGACAAAAATAGAGAGTATTTTATCCGAGTTAGGGACTTCCACTGTAGTGCAAGCCTGTAGTAAACAAGAGGCCCCAGGGGGCCTGAGGCACTCACCTGACATGGTAGCCTAAATAGCAACCCAGAGAATTGATTTCCACAAGTTGCATCTGCTCCTCCTAAGAAAAGCTGAAACCAAATATCCAAATATTCTGACCAGTGGATCTAAAAAAAGATTTTTAAAGAATATTCCTCATACTGAACTAAGTCATAATTCGGGCTCCCACAGGAAGCCCATATATGAACCCAGGGACTTGGCTTTAACAAACCTGAATCTCACACCCCTAAGGATTCTGCACACCAAATATCAAAACATTCCGACTGCTGGATCTGAAGAAGATTTTTAAAGAAAATTCCTCATTTTGAACCAAGTTACAATTCAAGCTCCCACAATCAGCCCAAATATGGACCTAGGGACATGGCTTGAACAAACTTGAATCTTACCCCCTAAGGATGCTGCATAAAAAATATCAAAAGCATTCATCTGCTGGATCTGAAGATTTTTAAATAAAATTCCTCATTTTGAACTAAGTTGTCATTCAGGCTCCCATAGTGAGCCTAAATATGAACCAAGGGACTTGGCTTGAACAAACTTGAATCTCAGCCCCCTAAGGTTGCTCCATGCCAAATATCAAAACATTCCAACTGCTGAATCTGAAGAAGAAGATTTTTAAAGAAAAATTCCTCATATTGACTAAGTTATAATTTGGGCTCCCACAGGGAGCCCAAATATGGACCCATGGACTTGGCTTTAACACACTTGAATCCCCCCTCCCCCCCAAGGATGCTACTCACCACATATCAAACCATTCCGACTGCTGGATCTGCATGAAGAAGAAGATTTTTTAAGAAAATTCCTCATTTCGAACAAAGTTACAATTCAAGCTCCCACATTGAGCCCAAATATGGACCTAGGGACATGGCTTGAACAAACTTGAATCTCACCCCCCTAAGGATGCTGCATACCAAATATCACAAGATTCTGCCTGCTGGATCTTGAGAAGAAGATTTTCAAAGAAATTTGCCTGAAATGCACTAAGTTCGAATTTAGGCTTCTATAGTGAGCCCAAATATGAATCCAGGTGGCCGATTTGAACAAACTGGAATCAGATCCACCCCACAATGTTGCATACCAAATATCAAAAGATTCTGCCTGCAGGATCTGGAGAAGAAGATTTTTGAAGAAATTTGCCTGAAATGCACTAAGTTCAAATTCGAGCTTCTATAGTGAGCCCAAATATGAATCTAGGGAGCCGATTTGAACAAAATAGAATCAGATCCACCCCACAATGTTGCATACCAAATATCAAAAGATTCTGTCTGCTGGATCTGGACAAGAAGATTTTTTAAGAAATTTGCCTGAAATGCACTAAGTTCAAATTTTGGCTCCTATACTGAGCCCAAATATAAACCCAAGGGGCCGATTTGAACAAACTTGAATCAGATCCACCCCACAATGTTGCATACCCAATATCAAAAGATTCTGCCTGCTGGATCTTGAGAAGAAGATTTTCAAAGAAATTTGCCTGAAATGCACTAAGTTCAAATTTGGGCTCCTATACAGAGCCCAAATATAAACCCAAGGGGCCGATTTGAACAAACTTGAATCAGATCCACCCCACAATGTTGCATACCAAATATCAAAAGATTCTGCCTGCTGGATCTGGAGAAGAAGATTTTCAAAGAAATTTGCCTGAAATGCAGTAAGTTCAAATTTGGGCTCCTATACTGAGCCCAAATATAAACCCAGGGGGCCGATTTGAACAAACTTGAATCAGATCCACCCCACAATGTTGCATACCAAATATCAAAAGATTCTGCCTGCTGGATCTGGAGAAGAATATTTTTTAAGAAATTTGCCTGAAATGCACTAAGTTCGAAATCGGGCTCCTATACTGAGCCCAAATATGAACCCAGGGGGCCGATTTGAACAAACCTGAATCAGATCCACCCTCCAATGTTGCATACCAAATATCAAAAGATTCTGCCTGCTGGATCTGGAGAAGAAGATTTTTTAATCTTTTTCCCATTGCCTACAGTGTTAAAAAGTGCTGACTCAGCACTTTTTCAATATCCCGAAACTGTACCCTATGATAAAACCGATGGCAATTTTTTTTTACCAATTCTTTCTGTTGGTCCTAAGGAAGCTTCACACCAAATAAAAATTCTCGGTGCCGTGCAGTTTTGGAGATATGGGCGTTTTAATTTTTTTCTATTTTTAGCTCCTGCGGTTCCCATGGGGCTACGGGAAAAAAAAAATCAGCATAAATTAGTTACTTATGACCCAATAAGCCCTCACATGAAATTTGGTTCAAATCAGCCTCTCGGTTTGGAAAATAGAAATTTTGGGCGGGGCCAAAAATTTTGCCCCTCCCATAACGACGCCAAGTATAGCCCCACAAACTTCTCTTGAACAAATCTGAGTCTACACCTGAAAAGGAAGCTGCACACCAAATATCAAGTCTTTGCTACTGCTGGTTCATGAGAAGAAGATTTTTTAAGATTTCAGCACACTTTTTGGGTGTGGCCCTACCCACGGGCGGGGCAACTTGATTTGAACAAAATCAAATTGCGATGTCATAACAAACTATGATCTCAAATATCAATTAAATTGGTTCAGCAGTTTGGGAGGAGAAGACGCAAACACCATGTTCACGGACGACGGACGACGGACGGTGAGTGATCACTATAGCTCTCCTGACTGAAAGTCAGGTGAGCTAACAATTGTGAGTAGGTTGATAAGAAAGAGAGAAACTTGTCATGAAAGTAACTGTTGCAATGAACTCAGTTAACTGTAAACCAGATAAATTAACTCTAGAAAACAAAAAACAAAGGTTTACCAATTTTGTATGAGTGGTACAGAGTAAATAAAGGATGGAAAAACATTCAACCTCTGATGGATAATCAGATTATTCATTGTCTAATGTTTGCAAGGAAAACACCTTTCCATTACTCGGTAGGAAGTTGTAATCAGTACTGTTGTAAATGTGCATGTTTCCTATTGTTTGGCCAAACTGACCAGAATCAAGGACTCTCTACATACGTATTGCTCATTGGGTTGTGCAACAAAACTTTCAGAAATCTGAAGATCAAGTGAGAGATGTAGCCTGTATTTGAAAGCTCCCATTTAGACATTACACGAATAATGCATATAAAATTTGAAAAAGATCGGGCAAGAGGTGGGGCCTGAAGTAGCGCATGAAGATTTTTTTTCAGGTTCGGTTTCGGTTTTATTTTTTTTTAAAACCTTGGTTTCGGTTCAGTACTCTTTCCGGAGCTAATTGAAGTGTGCTGTGTCCTAGGGGCAGTACTGGGACATAGCACACTTCACTAGCAGTCAGTTGATGAAGTGTTAATATGAATTTGAGGTAGATTGTATGTTTTTTCTTTAAATTCTTGTTCTATATGTTCTATTTGGTAAATGCTATACATCAGTGGCAGCACCAGAGGGGTGGGGGCTACTGGGATGGCTTACTATCCATGGTGCGTCCATACCTCTGTCCATCCACAATTCTTTTAGCATATTATACAGGCCGCATCTCTCACGTGATCAGTTTTAAGTTTCAAATGTGGCTTTGTGGTAATGGGTATGTTTCAGTGAGCTATTCCGGTTTACTTGGTTTATTGTGAGCATTCGTAGACACACGGAATAAAAACCAGGTCGTTTCATTGAGCAGTTTATATTCTGGTTTATCATTCTGGATTAAACCAACTAAACCTCCTTGAGAGCAGGGTTATCTGGTTTATCATTCTATTCTTGACATGCGCAGTGGAACGCACATAAGAGTTCTACGCCTCGCACAACGACAATAAAAAAACATTCAATTTCGAGTGTCAAAAAAGAAATAAACAGTGCAAGGTTCATGAAAAATGCTATAACTCAAGAGAGAGAAACTATAAAAAAGTTAATAACATTTATTTCCACCATAAAAGCGGAATTTCAAAGATATTCGATTCTCAACTGAAAGGGTGTTTTTCTCTCAGAAATAAAATGTTACAACTTTCAGAAGATCCTTTTTGGCCATTTTATTTCCATGATAGCAGTCACGCAATTTTTGACACCATCACTGGAAAGTTTCTGATGAGGGCCTTTTTAACCATGGGTTTCTAAGATTGTTTAAAAATGAAAGCAGGGATATGTTTCCCATGCTTTGGATGTCCCCCTCCTAACAATACTTTCATGCGTCGCGTTTCCTAGAAACATCAAACAGGTTTATGTGGAATAGTATTCGCATTAAACATATCGTTCTGTTGTGATTTCTAAACATAGTTTAGGTTTACATGGAATAGTAAACTAAGTAAACCAGAATAGTTCACTGAAACATACCCAATGTCTCGATGAGAGCTATCGAATTTTGTTAAAAAACATGGCTGCCGGTGACCATCTTGTATTTGTCATATAAATTGTCAACAATTACATTAGCACCCCTACACTCTGCATCTCTTACCCGATCCTTTTCAAATTTCATTTGTAGCTTTGATGTGATGTCTAGGTGTGAGATTTCAAATTTGTCAAAATTTTGTTGAAAAAACATGGACAGCTGTGTCTATCTTGGATTTGGCAACAGTGTCATGCATTTAGCACACTCTTCAGGCTAGACCATGTAGAGCTGAAACGGTTAAAGGGTTTTCTTGATCGATTAATCACATGATTAATCTTGGTTAACAGGTTAATCACTTGTCCTAACAGGTAGCTGAATAATTGCCGTACCGTTGATGATTTATATAATTAAAACTTGACTCAAAAGTATCGAACAAAACCGGCCAGCACCATATACAAAAATGTCCATTCAAATTTTATTATGTTTTTAATTTTTGTCTCAAAACATAGCTTATGACCCCTCATTGGAACATACTCACTGAGCTCATTCCAATGGGGGTCATAAGCTATGTTCTCGAGACAAACATTGAAAATCTTTAGTATTTTAAGAAATTCATCAAGAAGTATCGTCTGCTACCCGCATGTGGTGAAGGGTTGAGAATGACCATTTCCAGCAACTGATACAGTATAATGATCATGCAAGTGAACAAGTATGCCAGCACGTAACTGGCAGGCTTTACTCTGTCACATGTAATTTATGTGAGTCAGTATGACAATGTTTGCTTGTTTTGGAGCAAGTTTGTTCCTCTGTTAACCCTTATAATACTGTAGTTCAAAAGAAATGGTTAACCGATCAATTACTTTTTTGATCGATCAAGCCATTTATCATTGGTTAATCGATTAATTGGACCAGCATGAGCTAAAAATGATTTCATTGATAAACTAAGGGATAAACTGTAGGAAAAATCTATCCTAATACCTTTGGTATCAGGTGTGTCGTTTCTGGTGTTAAACAAAGACAAGTGCCATTAGAAAGCTCAACTAAAGTGAACTATGGAAACAAAGTTTGGAAAAAATATCAGAACTGCCATACTGACCCTCATGAAGAAAAGATTTATGAACTAACTGATTTGGTTTATTAGAATGTGTCAATGTTTATTCTATGTTTTACTTTGCATAATTTGTTTTGAAATTATCATCCTCCTGCAGTAAGTTTTCTAGGAAGGCTGACTGTAACCTGAACCAGCCAATTTTACAATATCTTATTGCTGATTGAATCCAATTTGATAGTCAGTCAGTGAAAGACGTGAACAAAGCCACAAGATTTTAATAACAACAGGCCCTATGGGGCCTGAGCCAATCACCTGACCAACGTTGTTGTTTATTATTTATTTATTTATTGGTGTTTAAGGTCACATACTTATGCATAATGGCTAATTGCGACTGTGACAGTTTTAAGGGCGAAGGAAGCCAGAGCACCTGGAGAGAACCACCGAGCATCGACGAGCAACCGTCAACTCCTCAACATTCTAACTCCGCTCAAGCAGGGTTACAGTGATTGAAGACATGTGAACCATTGACGTGCAGTACGCCTTAGTACACAGCGTCAACATGTCCCTGTGTAGGCAACCGGGATAAAGTGCCTTGCCCAAGGACACAATACGAGTCGTCCCGGGCAGGGATCGAACTTGGGACCTCTAGCCAAAGTTGTTTAAGGAAGGATTTAATTAGCATCTATGGCTAGTCAACACTGCAGAAGAATGAAGTTATTTAATTTATAACTTTTTTTTCTATACTACACAATGTTTGCTAAGCACCAAGTATATCCAACTACCAGTTATACATTTTAGTTGAAATATTGTAATGAAAAGTGTATATATTTTTTATTTAATTATATCTTTAATGATTTAAGTGCAGAAATTAAGATTTTATTTGTGTTTGACATTATTTTTTAGCTTTTGAATACGATAACCATGGAAAATGGGCATTATTGTTAAAAGAGGAAATTTTTCAATTTGCCAAAAACTTGACGGAGCGAACTGGTATGGGTTCAATATTGAGTATGAGACTCATTACCGTTCATTACAGGTGGACAACGCCTTCTCATGCTCCCAATCAGGTTCCTGGTGGTCCATTGTGGGATGTTCTTGGACCAGCATGGCACCAAGCTCCTGGACTCTTCTTGGCTGGACTGGACGGGCTGAAATTGCAAGCTACAACTCATTCCAGACATGTTCGATTGGACTGAGGTCAGGGGATCTTGCTGGTCAGTCCATGCGCTCAATCCCCTCCCTCTGTCAGTACTCCCAGACAACATGGGAAACATGAAGACGGGCATTTTAGTCCATCAGAATGAATCTCTCACCCACTGCACCTGCATACTTGTAATCTGACGTGTACATCCAGGATCTCATCAATATACTGCTGTGCAGTCCATCCCTACTGATGCCGCACCAGACCATGATTGACCCTCCAACATAGCAGTCATGCTCAGCAATGCTGGCTGCATGGAATCGCTCTCCTGGTCTTCTCCATACCCTAAGACGCCTATCTGTGTCGACTAGGCAGTACCATGACTCATCTGTAAAAAGGACAGGTCGCCAATCTTCTCTGGTCCATCCAACGTGGTCCATGGCCCATTCATATCGTGCCCAGCGGTGGTTCTGGGACAGCGGATTGCGAAAACATGGTCTTATCGATCGGAGACCACATTCGTGCAACCTTGCCCGGATAGTCTGCGTCAAAATATTTACCCTGGATGCATTCTGGAGGTCACTGCGAAGCTGGATTGCTGTGGCAAAGCATTCCCTACATGTACGGGCCTGAATGATCAAAAAATGGTCTTCAGCTGCAGATGTTGCCCTGTCTCTGCCACCACCATGCCGTCTTACTAGTGTGCCATACTGCTGAAATCTTGCCCTGTATGGTGCACACCAAGGGCTTCACCAGCCTGATGATGGGTGGCCCCTTGCTCCACCATCCCTACAGCCTGTCACATTTCTGCTTCAGACAAATGTCTTCTTACATTTGCATTTACTATATTCAATCATTAAAACACAAGGGTTTGGGTTGAAATGAAGATTGAATACCCTACACACGTCATGTACATGTATACAGTACACGAAAACATCATGAAAATCAAGGGGTACACGCTTTCCATGACTGTCATGAAAAGTCTGCCTGTCAAGAGAGCTAATGTGAACACTGGGGACCATCTCAATACATTCCTCAATCATATCCACCAAAAATATGTCACATGCAAATTTCAAAATGATGTGTCAAATATTTGGTACTTAGCAAACTTTGAGTAGTGTAGAATTGGGATATTACCACAGAAATAATGACAAGATTTCCAGTATTAAAATGCAAAACTACGGAGCATCAACCTGGGAACTTAACACGAATCTGGGCTCTTCCCCATCACCTGAATTGTATCCCTCTAAGAATACTGTATACCAAACATCAAAACATCCTGACTGTATCCAAAGAAGCAGATTTTTTAAAGATTATTCCTCATATTGGATCAAGTTAAAATTTGGGCTCCAGTAGGGATGAAGGATGCCGGAGAACCACCAAACACCGACGAGCAGCTGCCAGGAAAATGATTGTTTTTGAGTTCAAAAGCAGACTTCTAATGGCATATTCAGCAAGGAATAAACCATTCAACTATCAGTTTTACACAATGCATAGTGTAGTTTGATATTTTACACAAGTTTTATGTGTCACTGAAGACAAGCAGTGGTCCAGTATTTCTTTTCTCCGAAAATGATTCAACAGCTCAGTCTAGTGTTGAAACTTTCAACACTAGACTGAGTTGTTGATTCATTTTTGAGAACAGGAATATACAGAAATGACTTCTGAATTTTTGAGTTGACTAGTAGTTGGCCAAAAATCGAGTCAAAAGTCGAATGATCGGTAGCACACAGCGTAATTATAACAAATAACTTTGAAAACAGAAAACAGGAAACAGGTGACTAAAGAAGTGTACTCTGATGACGTGATTGTTCCATGACCTGCATAACTTAATCAACTCCCAACGAAAAGCTAGACAAACTATAAACAATAGCCTCATTGGATATTAAATGAAGCACTTGACCAAATGGTGTGATTCGTTTGGTCAGTATGTGCACTACGTAATGCGAGTTGTAAAACTTCATTCAGATGTAAATATTATTATGTGACGTTTTGTTTTCTGACCAATCTTATTACTGCAATATTTTCTTGTCAGATCACCAAAGTTAAGCAGTCGAGCCCAGTTAGTCCTCGATTGGGTGACCATCAGAGCGATCGATTCGGACTCCCGCGTTGTGTCCTTGGGCAAGGCACTTAATCCTGATTGTCCAAATGGGGGCACGATGACGCTGTGTACTGAGGCGTAGTGCATGTCAATGGTGCTCATGTCTTCAACTAATCTATCCCTGCCTGTGCACAGGGCAGAGTTACAATGTTGGGGAGCTGGCAGCTGCTCGTCGTTGTTCGGTGGTTCTCTCCGGGTACTCCGGCATCCTCCACCACGCAAAATTGTCACGGTTATGATTAGCCATTGAGCATAAGCATGTGACCTTAAACAACAATAAATAATAAATTCTGCAATATTTACCCAAAACAAGAACGTCTTGAAAAAGCATGATGAACTTCTGTAGATATGTACTTCTGCTGTCGGTGTTAATTAAAATGACAACAGTTTGCAGGTATTCTGTTCACACCTTGATTTATGCGTTTTAATCAGTGTCAAGTCGGTAGATATATTTTTAAACAAACCCCAACAATTTGTTCAGAAAAAACTCAATAAGACGCAATCTCATGTTGCCGATGATGTTGGCTTAAAAATAGCCAACGGGGAATATTTTTTTTGCATCAAAAATTGCCTCAGCTGATGCTAATTAACAGGCCTGCTAAAGGTGGTATATACCATGTATCAAAAGAGTCTAACTGTGGGTCCATGGAAAGAAGACTAAAGACTATTCCCCATACTGTACAAAGTAATAAAAAAAATTGCGACATCGACGCCGTAGCTGCGACGGGTGGTCCAATCTCACAAAATTCTAAGTTCATCAAGGGCCATAACTCCAAGAAAAATATTTGGAACAACACATGCATTGAACAGTGGCTAGACATCAATAAGATACACTAACATGCCAAATATAAAGTCATTCCATCAAGTATTTCAAAAGTTATTGTGTTTTGAAACTCGTTGGTCACAGACAGACTGACCGACCGACCGACAGACAGACAGACAGACCAACAGACTGACATTTCCACTTATAGAGCTGCTAGTCGCAGCTAAAAATCCAGGTTCCAATAGGGAGCCTAAATATTGATCAAAGGACTTAATTTGAACAAGAGCACTCGTATCGCTGAAGCAATACAATGTCCCCTACCGGACTAATGAGCATTAATAATTATACAAATGTTATAACCTAGATGTGATCAGCATGAATTCCGTTGAAGCATTTCCAAAAAAAAGTCCAGAAAACTGATATTTTGGCGCTTTTCCATATTTCCAAGGGCTATAACTCACACAAGAATAATGCAATCAGCATGAAACTCAAACTTGATCTGTAAGTCAGCGTTCTGTAGTAGGTTACCAAGAATGAAATCATTCGGTCATTCGGTTAAAGCATTTCCAAAAAAAGTCCGGAAAACTAAAGTATGACTGACAGACTGACTGACAGACTGACAGATGGACAGAGTACAAATAAAACTTGATCTGTAAGTCATCGTTCTATAGTAGGTTACCAAAACTGAAATCATTCCGTTGAAGCGTTTCCAAAAAAAGTCCGGAAAACTAAAGTATAACCGACAGATTGACTGACATACTGACGGATGGATGGACAGAGTGTAAATGAAACTTGATCTGTAAGTCATCGTTCTATAGTAGGTTACCAAAAATTAAATCATTCCGTTGAAGCGTTTCCAAAAAAAGTCTGGAAAACTAAAGTACGACCGACAGACTGACTGACAGATGGATGGACAGAGTGTAAATGAAACGTGATCTGTAAGTCATCGTTCTATAGTAGGTTGCCAAAAATGAAATCATTCCGCTGAAGCGTTTCCAAAAAAAGTCCGGAAAACTGAAATTTTGGCGCTTTTCCATATTTCCAAGGGCCATAACTCACACAAGAATAATGCAATCAGCATGAAACTCAAACTTGATCTATAAGTCATCGTTCTATAGTAGTTTACCAAAAATGAAATCATTCCGTTGAAGCGTTTCCAAAAAAACTCCAGAAAACTAAAGTACAACCGACACACTGACAGACGGACAGACGGAAAACTGAAATTTTGGTGCTTTTCCATATTTCCAAGGGCCATAACTCACACAAGAATAATGCAATCAGCATGAAACTCAAACTTGATCTATAAGTCATCGTTCTATAGTAGTTTACCAAAAATGAAATCATTCCGTTGAAGCGTTTCCAAAAAAACTCCGGAAAACTAAAGTGTGACTGACAGACTGACAGATGGACAGACGGACAGATTGACAGACTGACAGATGGACGGAGTGCAAACCTATAGTCCCCTCCGGCGATGCCGGTAGGGGACTAATAAAGCTGAATTCAGGCGTGCATATTTCAGAAATTCACAGAACCTGAAAACAGGTTCTGTATATTTGATGTCTTGGAACCCAACAGAAGCTACTTTGGGGCGTCAACAAGAACTAACACGGAACCTATTGTTATTTCTTAAATTTATTCTGTACCCATTTTTTATCCTGATTCCCAGTTTAAGACCTACAAATGTTTAAGAAGGACCTAGAATATGAAGTGGATTGCAAAAGATGAGAGGGTGAAAAAAAATAAACAAGAGGCCTCTCAGCCTAGACAGGTTTGCCCAGGATCACTGCTTTTAGGGGAAGCGAAATACAAGACAAGGATCCAAGTGTTACTGCTTGTGACCTCAACCTTCATATGATAATGGGTAAAGGTCATGTCACAACGTTAGGTTATGGGTAACAAATGTCTGAAGTATGAACAAGATCTGTCGCATACATTCAATTGTACAGACCAAACAAGGGCTGTATAATAACATAAAAGCTTTGTAGTCTGTGACCTTCACATGACAGAACAAACTGTCAATGTTGTGCAAGTTGCTGCAATACTCCTGTGATGTAATTTCAGTTCCAGTAGGAAAAATGTGGGAATATTCTCTAAATAAATGAGAAAATTGACATTTTATGCAAATTATATGCAAATTAACTTGAAGATGGTTCGGTCATGTTAAAAAAATTTAACGTTAAATTCTGGGCCATTGTATGGCCCGTGACTGTGTGAAATTTCAAGACTCTGTGATTACTGCTTTCATTTTTATGAGTGTTAATGTCCTTTTTTAAATGAAAAAAGTGTGTTAAAATCACTACTTTTGGGGGCATTTTTGGTTTTGGAATTTATACAGAAAGCACCATGTCCCATGACTAAATTTTCGACAAATTTTAAAACTTCAAATGACCATAACTCAAAAACTACATGGAATTTTCAGATTCTGTGAAAAATTTCTTTTTCTCACACATGAAGAATATTTCCCTATCAGTTTTATCACATTTTACCCATTATGGAATTTTCATGTAAAATCCTAGTTCAGTGATCCGAATGCAGTGGCTACCCCTCTACATTCAGATTCTTACCATTCAATCCTATAGAAAAAGTTCCCATTAAGTTTTTATGAGAACTCAAAACTCGAAATTAGGAATACATATCAAGCTTTCGCTCTTTTTACCGGCTGCAATCGATAGTAGAACACATATTTCCTTACATTTGTGCAGAGTTTATTGATCCCAACTATTATTTATCCTTTAATTATTGTTATTTTAATACTCTCGAAGCGGCAACGAATGTTTCAAAATTGTCCATGTTTTTGTATAAATATAAAAAAGTAAATACATTAACCCGGTAATGGCGCCAAAACGAATAGACCTTTTCATTAATACGAAATAAGAAATTCGATCGCATTTGCACATAAGGGTTGATAACCTCCTCTGTGCGAATGCATTTGAGTTTTATAATCTCCTCTGCGCGAATGAGATCAAGATTCTGATTAGAAATTGATGAAAAGGTCTATTCGTTTCGGCGCCATTACCGGGTTATTGTTTTTAATGTTTTATATTTATACAAAAACAAGGATGATTTCGTAACATTCGTTGCCGCTTCGAGAGTACTAAAATAACAATAATTAAAGGATAAAACATAGTTTGGATCAATAAACTCTGCACAAATGTAAGGAAATATGTGTACTATCAATTGCATCCGGTAATATGAGCAAAAGCTTGATATATATTCCTAATTTCAAGTTTTGAGTTCCCATAAAAACTTGATGGAACTTTTTCTATAGGATTGAATGGTAAGAATCTGAACAAAGAGGGGTAGCCACTACGTTTGGATCGCTGAACTAGTAAAATCCCTACTCCAAGCGTTCTACTTCCATGTCCTGTACCTGGGAATTCTTTTTGATGCTCTAGTGTACTGATAACTAGACCCATCATGCCAGTCTCATAATCAAAATGGCCTTATTTGGAGTAATTCTGGGTTTTAGGAGGAGCCCCAATTTGACCCAAACCGACCGCTATATTTAGCCTGAACCGTCCTCCACAGCACCCGAATCGTCCTCTATAGTGTCCGAACCGTTCTCTATGCAATTTGGCAAATTACCATCCTCTATAAATTGTGACCATTAGGTCTATGTGGGAAAGAAGAAGGAGGAACAATATTTTCACAATATTTGCTTTTATTTTAACACTTCCTTCATAAACATATTATATCTTGTCCACAAAAATGTTCTCAAAAATGTAGTTAAGATATAATACATCAATAATTTATCGTTTAATTTTAAATAATTGTCAGAGAGACGTTTATAAATATTATTTACTACCAGATGTTGAACATTTGGTAACAAAATGATATTTATGAACTATTGGCAGGTCAGATAAGAATAATTTTAAATAAATAAATTCTTGGTGGGGCGATGTTTATATTTGATCTTTGATATGAATAATTTTAAATAAATTCTTGTCGGCGCAATATTTATAAATAATACTACCAGATGTTGAAAAATGTCTTCAACATTTGGTAATAAAATATTTATAAATTGTTGCTAGGTAAGATATGAATAATCAACGTTTAATTTTGAATACTTGAATAACAAAATGATATTTTTACGTTTTTATGTTTTAACACTTGCTAGTTAAAATGGCCACAGCAGATAAAGTTTGTCTTGGGAGTCTTTTCCCTAGATTCATACGTGCTTCATATTTCTTCAAGGGTTTTACTGAACTTATTTGTCGTGGGGCTTACATGGCGACTGAGCTGGCCTCAGTTCAGAAAGTCTCTCACTGATGAAATGTAGGTGGCCTCTTTATGCAAAAGTTCTACAAGCAGGAAGAATTGTAAATTCCTGCGACCAGCGGCTGTGTTGACACGATATACACAATACAAACAAGTACAAAGAGATAACGAAACAAACATTTTACAATTAATTACAACTAATTAAATGTACTCAAATAATGTTTACTCAGTGATAAGTAATTATCAAAAACAACATGAAAAATGATTTTGAAAAACTCTCAAACTTTTGAAAAAAACTTATTTACTCAAAATAATAAAAATTCTGTTTAAAATGTTAAAAAAAGAGGGAAATTAATATTTTTTACTAGAGGACAGTTTGGGGGGTCCATTAGCGGCCAGTTTGGGTCAAAAAGTAGCGGCCAGTTTCGGTAGTTCTAAAATGAGTCAGCAGGTAGAAAAAGAGACTGTAAGAGACCGCAAGTAAACTATGAGGGTTAATGTCCTGAAATGAATGGTTTCTGTTTCTGTTTCTTTGGGTTATAAATATTACATATCCGAAGCGCAATGCATTTAACAGAGAAATTTTAGGGGTTAGAGTTGGAATATTGATTCCAAACTTCAGATATGTATTATTTCTACTGTTTTCAATCAGAAACCGTTCATTTTGGTATTTTTAGGGCGAGTATTTCATTTGCGGACTCTTTGTCCCGTCTTGCGAAAAATGAGTCTGTAACTGTAAGTTTGAAAACACACTATACATTAATAGTGAAATTTTAGGGGTTGAAGTTGGAATATCGATACCAAACTTCGGATGTGTATTATTTATAACCCAATGAACAAGAAACCATTCCTTTCAGAACATTAAGGTCTATAGGAGCTGGCGAATTTTCCCAAATAGACAAAAACAAATGTTCCAATAATATCCAATGCGATAATTAAACAAGTTTCATACAAGCAATGACATGCAATGGTACTGTTTTGATCTAAAGAATATTTGGAGTGCTGAAGTTTCAAACTAAAAAGTGATTTTATTGTTGAAAATCAACTTTTAAATTGCAAATTGCACTAACAACAGAACTAAAAATTCACATTTGGAACACTGAAGTTACTGAAACCAAAATTAATCTGAACCATGTATCTACAGCACTTTACCGTCAAGTGAACTTTGATGTGCTTTTTGATTCATTTAAAACAGGTTTTAAATCTCCACTCTGAAAGAATGTTTTTAGTATCAATATTAAGATGTGTAACTCTAAGAATGCATGCTTAGTATTCACTGGAGCTTCACACTTTTCAGTAGCTCTGTTTACCATCAACAGAACAATGATTGTCCATCTAGTGTAAGAGACAAAATAATTAGTGTATTTATCCTTGACCAGTCACTGTATCATGTATTGCCATTTCATAAGAAGTTTCAACATTGTACAACTCTGTCAGTGTAAGATGTTTGGATTTAGCAATCAATGTCAATAAACATTCATGCATATCTGTACCAAATACATCAGCCAAGGTGTTATGTGCATCTTGCATGTGCCATTTGTCTCTTAAGGTCTCACGTCTTGGTGTCATTACTGGAAAAATATTTTTGAATGGACATTAAAAACATGTTTTAATTAATTTAAAATCACCTCAGAGTTCATTTCTCGGTAAAGTGCTATAGATATGTGTGACATGATGTACTGGTTTACCACGGCACCAAAGTACGGCATGCCGGGACTCTGTATTGATTGAGAAGATAGCGAATAAAGTTCATTGCTGTAAACAAGTTGTCTGTGTATGAATTGCGTGAACCACAGAACAGAACATGGCGTCGCCGACTCAAGAAGAATCCTGTGTTTAAAGGGCTTCAACGAATTTACAGGACAACATGCCGTCTGGCGAAAAACATTCATTTTGTTGCCTTTCTCCTAAATTCACGCATGACGCCTGTCATTCGGTGCGACCACGAAGCTGAATGACAGCAGAGTGTTAACTCTTAACCCGCTGAGTATTTTATAGATACTTTTCATCAAATCTAGGCATGGCTGCTTTAAAGCAGCCATAGCTAGATTTGATGAAAAATAAATCTAAATGTAACACAAGAAACCATTGGTGAAAAATCCATTCCATTTACAGGGAGACAATATGATTTAATATGCACAAATAATACTAATTTCAGAGACAAGAGAAACTCTGTGCTGGGCAGGAATATCCGCCAGCAGCATGCAAAGAGTTAAACATGGCCATCGGTTTTAATTTTTCGTCTTCAAAGTTAATGCCCAACAAACTTGACATCTTGGTTGACCGGGGCGAAACGCTAACACTTTGGGAGCAGCGCTGGGACGATTCTGTCAAACTATAGAAGTTGGATGACAATCCAAACGAACTGCAAATGGCTGTTCTTCGATCTTTTCTAACTGATGAAACTCTTAAGGTTGTCATGAATCTTAATTTGCCCGAGTCTGAACGAAATGTTCCGAAATCAGTTATCAAAGCCCTGAAAGTGCATGTTCGTAGCCAATTGAACATTGTGATAAAGCGCAGAAATTTTAATCTTCGGCAACAGACAGATGGAGAAACTTTCAACACTTTTTTGACTGACTTGCGTGAGTTGGCAAAAACTTGTGACTTTTGTGACAAATGTACAGAATCGCTTTTACGGGACAGAGTTGTCATAGGACTCAGGGATGCAAACACCGTCGAACATTTACTTGCCGAAAAGCAATTGACCCTTGCGAGAGCTATTGAACTATGTCGCGCTGAAGAATCGGCCAAACGTCATCGCGTAGAAATAACCGGGAACAAGAAATTAACACTATTTTGTCCTACCAACGTAATAAAGGCAAAGGTCCCCGCAATTCGGCTCGAAAACGAGACCCCTTAAAGCATGGAACTGACAGTGGTTACCCATGTTGTGTGAGTTACAACAAACAACATTCCGAGGATATGAGGTGCACCGCCCTCAACACCACTTGTGCTTCTTGCGGCCAAAAAGATCACTGGGCCCAGTCAGACATGTGCACTAAAAAGACTACCAAGAAACAGTTGTCAGTGATTCACTTGGGTTCGATCTTATCAACCGTTTCCTCACCTGCTTTGAGACAGGCCGCACCTAAGGAAGAGGTAAATCTGTGCGGAGCAATCGCGAATGGTAGTAAAGTGCGTGCAACGCCTGATACAGGTGCAGAGGGGTCAGCGTGTGGTCTAGACATTTTAAAACAAATTGGTGTCGATCTAAACAACTTGCGCGCATCTTCTCTCACTCTCCGAGCTGCTGATAACCGAACAATTAATCAGCTTGGCGAGTTTGATGCTGTGATTAAGTGCAATGGTCGTGCAGTAACGGATACTATTCATGTTTTAAGTGGGACCAAAGGCCTCTACTTGTCATGGTACGCATCTCGTGATTTGGGATTCATTCCCCCTGACTACCCTACGCAAGCATTAAGCATGAATTCTGTCAGTTCCGCTGTGCCCAAATAGTCGAGGCCAACTTCAATTGCCAACAGTTCTCGTAATGACATTCGTCGTGAAGATTTAATTAAGGAATTTCCGACCGTGTTTGATGGCAAAATAAAACAGATGCCCAACGAGGAATTTCGGATTGAACTCACAAATAATGCCGAGCCTTTTTGTGTTAAAGCTCCTCGTACCATTCCTTACGCTTATCGTGATAAGCTTAAAAGCGAGTTGGACAGAATGTTAGACAGTGGTGTGATTACACCTGTTACTGAACCGACAAGTTGGTATGCATCCATCATTGTAGCACCTAAAAAACATTCCGATGACATTCGCCTATGCATAGATTTCACAAAACTGAACAAATTTGTTAAACGTAAACTTTATCAGTCTCCTACTCCACAAGAAGCAGTTGCAGATATGTCAGCTACAAAAGCTAAATATTTTGCAAAGTTTGACGCACTTAGTGGTTATTGGCAGTGTCCTCTTGCAAAAGAAAGTCAGCCTCTGACCACTTTTATTACACCCTTTGGGCAATTCATGTTTCAGCGTGCCCCATTTGGCATTTGTTCAATTTCCGAACATTATAACAGGCGTACGGATAATGCACTTGGTTCGATACCAAGGCATCGCAAAATTGTTGATGATTTGGTAGCATATGATACCTCGTTTGATGATCACGTCAGCCACGTCTACAATATATCTCAAAATGGTTATTCTATTGACCCAGCGACAACCGAAGCTATTAGTGAATTTCCCACACCCACCAATATCACTGACTTGCGTTCTTTTTTTGGCCTTCCCAATCAATTAGGTAATTTCACTCCAATTGTCTCTACACAGCTCGAAGCCCTTCAACCATTACTGAAACCTAAAAATGTATTCAAATGGGATAGCGTGCATGACGATGCCTTTGACAAAGCTAGAAAAGCTTTGTCTGAAGCACCCGTTCTTGCATACTATGACCCAGCCAAACCAACGTCTCTCCATGTTGACACTAGCCGCCTGAACGGTTTAGTTTTATCCTGTTTCAACAGCAAGTTGATACTTCGTGGCGCATGGTTCAGGCTGATTCTCGATTTTTATCCCCAGCTGAGACACGATATGCTATGATTGAACTTGAGCTCTTGGCGGCAGTGTGGGCCATAAAGAAGTGTCGCATATTTTTATATGGTCTTCCCCATTTTGACCTAATCACAGATCACAGGCCACTCGTGCCTATCCTGAATAATTATAGCCTCAATGAAATTGAAAATCCCTGGTTACAAAGTATGCGAATGAAATTTATGATACCAGTTCACCGCAATTTGGCGCCCCGAAAAACAATTGACTGGCGCAGATGCAATGTCGCGCAATCCATTGAGCAATCCTGATGTTGACGATTGTAACCTCAGCGAAGAACTTGATCTTCAATTGTGTGCTAATTCAGCGGATCATTTGGAGGATCTTCAGCTTGAGCGGTTACGAAGTTTCTGAAAATGACGGTGAATATCAGACATTACACGAAACTATTTCCATGGGATTCCCCATCGACAAGAACAGTTTACCATATTGTATTTGACAGTACTGGCCCATGCGTGATCGCCTCTCAACTGACAATAATTTCATTATGTGTGACTCACGTTTGGTTATTCCAAAATCGATGCGTCTTTCAATTCTGCATGAACTTCACAAAAGCCATCAAGGCATTGAGAGAACAAAGAGGCGTGCACGACAGGTTGTATACTGGCCTGGAGTTGATAACGATATCGAACAGACTGTTCGCTCCTGCCAATCCTGTAGTGAAGAACTGCCATCTCAAGCGAAAGAATCATTACGTGCTCACCCAATACCAGGCCGTGTGTTTGAACACTTGTCTTCTGATTTATTTGCTTGGAATGTTTGTTCCTATATAATCATCACCGATGTGAAAACTGGATGGCCCACAACCTATAACTTAGGTCACGATGCCCCCACCCCTAAAGTGATTGCCGCAATGCGAAAAACATTCATGGATACCGCAGTACCTACTGTACTTTACACTGATAATGGTCCCCAATACAAAGCGCATGCTTTTCAACAGTTCCTGTGTGATTGGGGTGTTAGACATGTGCCGTCATCTCCACGATGCCCCCAGTCAAATTCCATGCCAAAGCTAGCGTCAAGGCGATGAAAAAACTGATCAAACGTTGCCATGATATCCATCTTAACGTTCTTGATGAAGATAAGTGGGCTAAGGGCCTTCTTCAGTGGCGAAATACTCCCACGGGCCGTGAAGATAGTGGTTCTCCAGCACAAATAGTATTTGGCCACCCAGTTAGAGATACTTTACCAGTGCACAAATGTGCTTTTGCACCAGAGTGGCAGGTAGATATTCGTGCCGCTGACAAGAAAGCGGAACTCTTTCGTTATAAACGTGAGCAGTTCTACAATCACAGTTCACGACCCTTACCACAACTTACGTTGGTACCAAGGTTGCAATTCAGTGTCATGAGACAAAAAGATGGGACAAATATGGCACTATTATAGAAGTTGATAACAATCGCAACTATCTTGTTAAACGTCCTAGTGGTCGTGTTTGAAGACGAAAACGTCATTTTCTCAGGAAATGTTACCCAATTGCATACCCAGTTAACTGTCCTGTGCCTCCAAAAAACAACATTAACGGTTCAGAACAGAATCCTGCTCTTCGGAGAAGCTCGCGATCAGATTGTGCCCCAAAGCATCTTATTGAAGAGATTTGATTTTGTTTCTTTCCCTTATTGGATATTATAATTTTGTTTGTTTCATTTTTCAGCTAGGTTAAAAAAAAAAAAAAGTAGATATATATTGCGGGGGAAACCGAAATGACATGTGACATGATGTACTGGTTTACCACGGCACCGAAGTATGGCATGCCGGGACTCTGTATTGATTGAGAAGATAGCGTATAAAGTTCATTGCTGTAAACAAGTTGTCTGTGTATGAATTGCGTGAACCACAGAACAGAACAATATATGTTTTGGATTAATTTTGGTTTCATTAATTTAAGAGTAGCGTGTGTGTGAATTTTCTGTTCTGTTGTTAGTGCAATCTACATTTTAAAAGTTGATTTTCAACAATAAAATTATTTTTTAGTTTACAACTTCAGCAATCAAAATATTCTTTAGATCAAAGCAGTATCATTGCTTGTCACTGTTTGTATGACAATCGTTTAATTTAGTTGTTTTAGAACTCTTTTGTTTTTGACCATTTGGGGAAATTTGCCAGTTCCTATAGGCCTTAACCCCCATAGTTAACTTGCGGTCTCTTACGGACTCTTTTTCTTCCTGCGGACTCATTTTAGGTTATGAACAACTAAATAAGTGAATATGTGATTGGAGCATTTGACACCCAATGTTGTGAGTAGGATTAAATAGGGCTGATCAGCTGATTGGTTAAATATATTTTGACTTTGAAACCATTAATTAAAATTTTGATTCATCCACTTTAGAAAGGATTAATAAGTTTGTTTGTAATTTCGTGCTGGAATGTATGAGAATCTCTTAAAAACATGACGCATGGGAAAAAAAAGTGTATAGGTCATTCAATGCAAGATCATATGGAGGTTGTGATAATTCGAAATTTAAACTGAAATTTCATGTGGCAACATATATTTTTTTCCAGTTTAATTTTTTCAAGAGATGATGTACTTTGTAGATGTATAGGTATTTTTTTTCAAAACAACTTGGTGTGTTGTACAGAGAGTAAAAGGTTAACAGTATGGTCAATGGGATTTATTTAGTGGTTCACAACCTAAAGGAGTATTTCCTTGAAACTGTTGTTGAGGGTTATTTCAAGATATTTCTTTGTTTTCGAATATCCCGTCTTGTTAATTTTTCAATTCAAGCACTTTGGGTTTGTAATATGATTGAAAGTTTTGGGAAAATGCTATTTTGGAGGTGTAGGATGCCCAATTGTCACAACACAGTGCCTGTTTTGCTTTCCTGGCATGCATAAAATTCTTGCTGAACAAACAGGTGATCTGCGATAGGTGAAAAGATTGTTTGGCTGGTGTTTGTTGAATTTCCAGTTGTACGGGCAACTGCAAGGTAGAACAGCTGAAATAATGGTGACAAAAACAACGATTTCTGCAGAATGAATCTGTTTAACCCTATAGCGGTTGGAGTTTAAATACACTGCATTACTACCGTGAAAAGTGTATAGGTCATTCAATGCAAGACCATATGGAGGTTGTGATAATTCGAAATTTAAACTGAAATTTCATGTGGCAACATATATTTTTTTCCAGTTTAATTTTTTCAAGAGATGATGTAAAATTTGTCATGTTTTTCCACATGCCACCTAAGCCCCGGGCCCCCATCCCACATCTAATTTCTGCAAGTCTCTTTTCTTTCATTCTGACATTTTAACCCCCCTCTATCCATATAAATGTGTTAAATATGTGATTTTTAATATGCCAAGGCCTCAGAAACAGCACAGAATGGAGACTATTCTTGTTTTGG
Organism: Pictodentalium vernedei; assembly: GCA_031216915.1. NCBI lineage: Eukaryota > Metazoa > Mollusca > Scaphopoda > Dentaliida > Dentaliidae > Pictodentalium > Pictodentalium vernedei. The sequence goes on from CM062292.1 coordinate 327,697,524, forward strand.
GGTCCTCAGTTAGTGAAACAAATGTGAAATAACCTGTTTCATCCAATGAAATGAATTAAATGTTGTGTTAATGGGGTGTACAGAAGGTTTTCACTCCATGTGAGTAGTTTATGTATGGAGTAACTTGAATGTTTCATGATGTGACAGCTGAATGGCCTTTCTATTTGATAGGAACTGAAAGTGGATTACCTCCCTTCAATTGATGGACAATTGGAAGCTTATTCCAGTTATTTCTGAGCAAACACCCTCTGTCTTGATGTGTTTTGAATATCAAATTCCAATCGCTATTCTAGAAGGGTTTTCATGATTTGAAAATCATGACACCGTAGGTAACTTGAGGTTTTGTCAGTTTTTGCAATGGCAGCATTCACATTGTATAAAATTCTTTCCTCTTTTCATCCCAAGATTCAGTAGCAATGTTTTAGTCAATCCTCACTGGGTCTTCCATAAGCACGGCCTGTTCCTTGTGAATTCCCCAAAATATAAAAACATATGCTTGAAAATTGAATTTTGCTTCTTGTCCTTGTGATTGGTTTCTCAACCATTATTTTTTTTGCCAAGTAGTCTCACCAAGATTTGCTTTCTGTTAATGTTATGCTGTAGCAGTCAATATGACATATTATATTATAAAAAGGGTAAAAAGAGATACCTAACCACTCCTTAGATTAATGTTTCAGGTATATTCCAGTAAAAATATGTTGTTGAATCTTTCTCGAATCAGCATCTTGTTGATTCTAAGAGGGTTCAACAACTATTTTTTTTTGAAAAGATGAAACAAGTGGAGATAGGCTGGGGTGGGGAAAGGGTTAACAGTAACTAGACTGGGTCAACAGTTCTTATTTCCAGCGGGGGAAAAAGTGCTATGCCACTGTATGTATTTGCGAGACCTCTAAAACATATCTGGAGTCATCTGGAAAATTTTATTATTCTGCTCACCCCTCCCCCACCCCCCCCCCCCACCCCCCCCAAATTTGTTTCTGCTAATTTTGAATTCAGTTCCTTACATCCATGAGTATAATACAAGGAGTCATGTGGTTGACTTCCCCCAAAATTCCTTTGCTGTCAATAAAATATTTCATTTGGGCAGGGTACATATGGAGCTTTTTATGTCTTTGCAACACATTACAGAGGGAATTTTCCACTCGGAGGCCATTCTGCCAGTGATAAGATAAAATAAATCTGTGATTTATTGATTTCTAAGATTCTTCTTATCTCTGTAAGTTATTCATCTGGAAACACTATAAACTTCTGCCACTAAAACTATCATGGGAGGTCTCAAAGGCATTAGGGGGTGGTTTTTCACTGAATTGGTTGGTACGGTGTGGGTCAAATAGCAACCCCTGCTTGTTCCTTTGTTTCTGTTTTCCACTCAAATTATATTGTTATTTTGAGTCAAGGTGTGCTTCTCTCATATGGTGTATTGCCCTGTAACTTACTCTCTGAGCCTGGAATACAATGTTACGTTGCTCAGTATGCAGTGCAGGCCAATCATGGTATGACAGGTATTTCTACATTTGCTTCATATTTTGTCTTGCAGCACAGAGTCTCTGAATCCGTAATACAATTTTTCACTACTCATTAATCATTCGGGTAGAGCAATGATAGGTATCGCTGCATTTTCTCCTTATTTTCCCATATAGCACGGAGTCCCTGAACCTGGAATACAATGATACATTGCTCAGTATGCAGGCCAGTCATGCTATGACAGATATTCCTACATTTTCTCCGTATTTTGTCCAGTAGCACAGAGTCTCAGAATCCACAATACAATTTTGCACTACTTATAATTTCTGAAGACACATTCTTGGATTTAATACTACCAGCTGGTAACTCTTCACAAGATACTTCACCACTGGATTACTGGATTCTGTCAAACTGTATTTCGGACTAATTCAATAATTGACAAGTTCCACTGTTTTTATTTTCTGTAAACCAATTAGTGTAAAAGATCTTTGTATTATTTTTTTTTATATTATTTTTTTTTAATTAAATTTCAGAATAGTTAAATTCATAGTTATTGTTGCTAATTCTCAGCTTTCTTTCTGTTACCAATATCAATAATATTTCCACACCGTAAAAATCTATTAATGTATTGATAAAAAATTATATCAGTTTGAAGAATATTTTTTCAATGATTTTTTTACTATGTTATAATGAGTAAAATGGTGAAAATGTGTCAGGAATTTTTTTTACTCAAAAAACAGGATGGGTTAAATGAAATGCTGTGAGCTCAGAGAAAAAACAGCGAATTTAAAAAAAATGTTTGGAATCAATTTGGTAGTATTTTATTTTGAATTTAAATCCCAAATTACAGATATTGTAATCAACTTTGGTATCTCTTTAAGGAGTTTTTCCCTGAAACTGTTGTTGAGGGTTATTTCAAGTTCTTTGTTTTCGGATATCCAGGTGTTGTTAATTTTTCAATTCAAGCACTTTGGGTTTGTAATATGGTTGAAAGATTTGGGAAAATGCTATTTTGGAGGTGTGGGATGCCCAATTTTCACGACAAAGTGCCGGTTTTGCTTTCCTGGCATGCATAAAATGCTTGCTGAACAAACAGGTGTTCTGAGATAGGTGAAAAAATTGTTTGGCTGGTTAGTTGTTGAATTTCCCGTTGTTTGGGGCAACTGCAAGGTAGAACAGCTGAAATAATGGTGACAAACACAATGATTTCTGCAGAATGAATCTGTTTAACCCTACACCAGTTGGAGTTTAAATGCACTGTATTGCTACCGTGAAACACAATTAATAAAATTTGTCATGTTTTTTCACATGCCACCTAAGCCCCCATCCCACATCTAATTACTGCAAGTCTCTTTTTCCTTCTGACATTTTAACCCCCCCTCTATCCATATAAATGTGTTAAATATGTGATTTTTAACATGCCAAGGCCTCAGAAACAGCACAGAATGGAGACTATTCTTGTTTTAGGGTCGGAAGTTAGTGAATCAAATGTGAAATAACCTGTTTCATCCTATGAAATGAATTAAAAGTTGTGTTAATGGGGTGTACAGAAGGTTTTCATTCCATGTGAGTAGTTTATGTATGGAGTAACTTGAATGTTTCTTGATGAGACAGCTGAATGTCCTTTCTATTAGATAGGAACTGAAAGTGGATTACCTCCCTTTGACTGATGGACAATTGGAAGCTTATTCCAGTTATTTCTGAGCAAACACCCTCTGTCTTGATGTGTTTTGAATATCAAATTCCAATCGCTATTCTAGAAGGGTTTTCGTGATTTGAAAATCATGACACCGTAGGTTACTTGAGGTTTTGTCAGTTTTTGCAATGGCAGCATTCACATTGTATAAAATTCTTTCCTCTTTTCATCCCAAGATTCAGTAGCAATGTTTTAGTCAATCCTCACTGGGTCTTCCATAAGCACGGCCTGTTCCTTGCGAATTCCCCAAAATATAAAAACATATGCTTGAAAATTGAATTTTGCTTCTTGTCCTTGTGATTGGTTTCTCAACCATTATTTTTTTTGCCAAGTAGTCTCACCAAGATTTGCTTTCTGTTAATGTTATGCTGTAGCAGTCAATATGACATATTATATTATAAAAAGGGTAAAAAGAGATACCTAACCACTCCTTAGATTAATGTTTCAGGTATATTCCAGTAAAAATATGTTGTTGAATCTTTCTCGAATCAGCACCTTGTTGATTCTAAGAGGGTTCAACAACTATTTTTTTTTTTTTGAAAAGATGAAACAAGTGGAGATAGGCTGGGGTGGGGAAAGGGTTAACAGTAACTAGACTGGGTCAATAGTTCTCATTTCCAGCAGGGGGAAAAGTGCTATGCCACTGTATGTATTTGCGTGACCTCTAAAACATATCTGGAGTCATCTGTAAGATTTTATTATTCTGCTCCCCCCCCCCCCCCCCAAATTTGTTTCTGCTAATTTTGAATTCAGTTCCTGGCATCCATGAGTATAATACAAGGAGTCATGTGGTTGACTTCCCTCAAAATTCCTGTGCTGTCAATAAAATATTTCATTTGGGCAGGGTACATGTGGAGCTTTTTATGTCTTTGCAACACATTACCGAGGGAATTTTCCACTCAAGAGGCCACTCTGCCAGCGATGAGATAAAATAAATCTGTGATTTATTGATTTCTAAGATGCTTCTTCTCTCTGTAAGTTATTCATCTGGAAACACTGTAAATTCCTGCCACTAAAACTATCATGGGAGGTCTCATAAGCATTAGGGGTTGGCTTTTTCACTGAATTGGTTGGTACGGTGTGGGTCAAATAGCAACCCCTGCTTGTTCCTTTGTTTCCCACTCAAATTATATGGTTATTTTGAGTCAAGGTGTGCTTCTCTCATATGGTGTATTGCCCTGTAAATATGTGCTATTTACAAACAATTGAGGAAGGAAAAGTACATTTTTTCCTCTTTATTTTGAGAAGAATGAAGAGGTTAAAATATTCTTGCACTCAGTGTATTCTGAGAATAATTGCACTTTGAGGTACACATGAAGCTGATCTATTAATGTATTGATACAAAATTATGTCAGTTTGAAGATATTTTTTTAATGCTTTTTTTTACTATATTTAATTATGATGAGTGAAATGGTGAAAATGTGTGAGGATTTTTTTTTTACTCAAAAAACAGGATGGGTTAAATGAAATGCTGTGAGGTCCCAGAAAAAAACAGGGAATTTAAAAAAAAAGTTTGGAATCATTTTGGTAGTATTTTATTTTGAATTTAAATCCTAAATTACAAATATTGTAATCAACTTTGGTATCTCTTTAGGTTATGAACAACTAAATACATGTAAGTGAACACAATACTTGGAGCATTTGACACCCAATGCTGTGAGTAGGATTAATTAGGGCTGATCAGCTGATTGGTTAAATATATTTTGACTTTGAAACCATTAATTAAAATTTTGATTCGTCCACTTTAGAAAGGATTAATAAGTTTGTTTGTAATTTGGTGCCAGAATGTGTGAGAATCTCTCAAAAACATGACGCAAGGGAAAAAAAGTGTGAAGGTCATTCAATGCAAGACCATATGGTAGTTGTGAAAATTCGAAATTTAAACTGAAATTTCATGTGGCACATATATTTTTTTCCAGTTTAATTTTTTCAAGAGATGATGTACTTAGTAGATGTATAGGTATTTTTTTTCAAAACAACTTGGTGTGTTGTACAGAGAGTAAAAGGTTAACACTATGGTCAATGGGATTTATTTACTGGGTCATAACCTAAATTTACTACTACCCGCCGGTTTGGGAAATTGGGTAGAACTATAGGTATCGCTGAACTAAATATTGAAATTAGAGTGAACGCCTTAAAATGTTGCACTCGGAAATGATGCAATCTCCAAAAATAAACAGCCTTGGGAAAATCCATTGTTTCAATAAATGTTTGAAACATTCTATTGGCATCTTGCATTATTGTTGAATAGCCCTGATAAAAAAGAGGGTGATTTGATGACTTTTGGACCTAAAAAATACAATTTACTTTTTGTGTGTTTTTGTTTACACTTTCAGTTTCTTATGATTTACTTTGAGGCTTCAGCGCTCACAGTCCACCGAGTTATTTTTCAATTTAACAACCTTGCCCTGGCTCTTCCACTATATTTTTCATTGTATGCCATTCAGTACTCTCATGTAGACCTGTAATGTACTTGTAATGGTCGCCTATGCCATGGGAAAATATTTAGTTCTGTGATACCTATAATTGCAGAGGACGGTTCGCCCAGATGACGGTTTGGGTGTTTCCCGTCCCCCTTGGCCATTTCTCCCATAGTGCGAGTGGTAAGTATTGCTTCTCGCAATGTTTCTGGTACTACCTTGGCAAGTGGGGAGGGGACAAGTCGAGTCCAAGCCTCGCCGTTTAAGCGGCTTGTCATTGTCAAAGGCTTGAAGATTTAAAAAACGCGCGAACATTTCCAAGGGAACCACGCGGCCAGTTCTGTATAAAAAAATATATTAAAAGGAATATAAATTTTATTTTCAACATGTTTGTATGCATATATGTATGTGCGCCACAATTTGGGAATAAAGCAGAATATTGATTCTGTGATTTTGAACTCTTCTTACTCATTTGAAAACGCCATTCTTGTTTATAATTTTTCAGTTTGAGTTATCGGACCTGGCAGTGAATACAGGTGGAAATTCGTCTTGGAGGATTCGAACCTTGAAGGATTCGGACCCGACTTGGAGAATACGGACCTTGCAGGAGTCGGACCCTAAATTTGGAGGATTCAGGCCCTGTCTTTAGAGGAATCGGAATCTGCTCTAAATTGGTTGGGTGGTAATAAAAAAAACGAATACCTCTGTCCAAAAAGAAAACTGTTTTATTAATTTATTGGGTCCTGGACTATTCGACGGAAGACAACTTCCACGAAATGGACAGTTCGACGGAATTACAATTCGACGAAATCCAATTTCGTCGGATATTTTAAAAAAAGGTCATTTCGACGGAAGTTTTTTTCAAAATTAAAATATACACAAATTACCCTTGTTTGTTATCTCTGTTTTGTCTTTGTTGAAGTTTCAAAACGACTGATTCCCCGGCGCGGCCAAACGCTAAATGAACCGTTTGACCGCGCCGGGGAACATTAGTCTGCTACTTTGCACAACAGCAATAACAAATGATGAATGTAGACACTGTGTGGCAACCCCCTTTCGAGGTCGGTCTATTTGCAGTAAGTTCCTGAATTGCAGTAAGTAACTTTGCGGAAGTTCCTCTGCGTGTGCGAAGGTGTGATTAATCCTTTGTCCTGTGGGTACTTAATTGGGTTACAGTGTTGTCGCCTACATCAGTCAATTGTTAATAATTGATCTTTTTACTGATTTAATAAAAAGTTTCAGCGCGCCGAAGGCGCACGGGGACGATGTGGGATTTCCTTTGCCACCCAGAGGTGCTCGACACAAGCCGGGGAATCGAAATAAAGTTATATCTCAAATACATTTGCGCAGTATTTTAGTTTTTGTTGAAATATTTTCATTTCCAGTATTTATCCCTTTTGCTTGATGAGGCAGTCATCCAGTACAGATGCCTGGATTTACCCCATACTGCCCATTACATAAGCCCGTTAGATCGAAATCGGAACGGTGGGGGGGGGGGGGGGGGGGCTGATACAAACGTTAGTAGTGTATGGCAGCATGAGGGCCCTACGTGAATTTACTACACTCTAAAATCAGTTTGGTTAAAAAGTAACCCAAATCAACTGGGTTGAGTGAATATGAACCCATTTTGGGTTCATATTCTCTCAACCCAGTTGATTTGGGTTGATTTTTAACCCAACAGATTTTAGAGTGTATACATTGGGAAATTAAAATTACACAGCAGAATTAAACTGCGTGGAGTCGGTGAGGATTGCCTCGCTACTCATCAAGAACTTTATGATTGGGTCTGTGAGGACTGCCTCGCAACTCTGCGTTTGTGGGGTGCCCGCAACGAAGAAACCCTCCACTCACCTCAATAATAGCAACAATTGCACAACTGTCACAATATACAATAACGGATTTCTATCTCTCTCCAATAAAGATATGGAGGAGTGCAGTCAGTGAGGATTGCCTCGCTACTCATTAAGAACTGTAGGATTGGGTCTGTGAGGGGGTTCCTCACAACTCTGCGTGTGGGGAGTTGGCTACAAAGAAACCCTTCGCCCTATCAATAACAACAACCACACAACAGTCACAATATATATGATGTCGTCACTTGCCGCCACTGAATTAAATCAACTGTATTTAAACTCATTGGATTCTTACAACATTTTGAGGGTTGATATTCGTCGATTTACTCTTCGTGCTATCGACATACTTCTTCATATGAGTGACATTCCTTCTGTAAGTAACTCCATCGTGTGATGTAACTGTAACCTGATTTCCGTCACGGTTTGTTACGGTATAAGGTTCATTTTCAAACTTTGAAGACAGCTTATTTTGCTTCTCGCATTTCAATAGCACTTTATCTCCAACTTTCAAGTTACATTCCTTTGCGTTTCTATGAGAGTCAGCGTAATCTTTTTGTTTCTGCTTTAGTTCAGAGTCCCTATCTCTAAACGCACTACTATCCTCTCCGTTTATTCTGATTTTCGTGCTTTCAAAGTCAAAGACTTTGGGTCAAACATCAACTCAGCTGAGCTAACTCCAGTAGTTGAATGAGGGATTGACCGATATGCCAATAGAAAGTTACTGAGTTCCTTTTTGTCAAGCCAACCCTTTTGAATTTGCAATTCTTATTGCTTTTAGAAGACTGCGGTTTTTGCCTTTCTACTTCCCCATTAGCTTGGGGCCATAAAGGTGTTGTTCGTCGATGGGTAATACCACAGTTATTCAAGTATGTAATAAAATCCTGAGAAACAAACTGAGGACCATTATTAGTTCTGAATGATACAGGATAACCATGGACAGAAAATGTTCTATCGAAACACTGCAAGATTTTTTCTGTTGTTACAGTTTTCAGAATGTCTACTTCGTAAAAACGACTGAAGTAATCCACAACAACAAGAATATAATGTTCATCAGGCAAAGGACCAAGAATGTCTGCTGTAGTATCATGCCATGGTCTTTCGGGTAATTTTGTAGAAACCAAGGGAGTTGGTGGATCATACCGACGCATGATTTGACAATTATGACAGTCTCTACACTTTCGTTCAATCTCATTGTCTATGCGTGGTCACCACACTTTACAACGCAGTCTTTGTTTAGACTTGACGATACCCTGGTGCCCTTCGTGAGCTAATTCAATAACACGTTGTCTCAGCTTCAAAGGAAAAATCAACCGTGTACCACGAAGTACCAGGTTATCCATTACGGCAAGTTCATTTCGAACACACCTGTACGCAACAGGACAAGAGTTCCAGTTACCTGTTTGCACAGCATTTCGCACAGTTTTCAGTTCACCGTCCTTTGCAGATTCGTGTTCAATATCGTGAATCGGAATTGCACATGGAGTAGAATGTTGAGCGATAAAGTTGATATACTCTTCTGCAATGTTTTTCTCAGAAACAGTTTCAGTGGTTGTCAATCTAGATAAAGCGTCAGCAATGTTTTTCGTACCAGAAATGTGTTTCACTTTAAAATTATATGACTGTAATCGAAGAACCCAACGTTCAATTCTGGCTGAGGGTTTGGATCTAGAAGAATAAACATACTGAAGTGGCTTACAATCAGTCAATAGTTCAAATTCACTGCCGTACAAATAAGTGTTAAAGTGTTCGCATGCCCATACAAGTCCGAGTGCCTCTTTTTCCGTCTGGGAATAGCGTCTTTCGACGTCTGAAAGGTTTCTACTTGCATAACACGCAACGCGCTCAATGCCGTGTTTTTCTTGGATGAGTACAGCACCTGGACATACTGGCGATGCGTCAGAGACCACTTTAGTAGTTGCATGCTTATCAAAATATGCTAAAGCAACTGCATTCTTCAAAGCGTCCTTTAGCTTTTCAAAAGATATTTGCTGCTCTTTTCCCCCAGACGAATATCACATTTTTACGACGTTCGATGGTTGTTTTGCATCAAGCACCGCTTTCACTTTTGCGTCGGTCGGTCCAACGCCATGTTTTGATAACATGCGCCCCATAAATTCGAGTTGTTGCATGCCAAACACACATTTCTCTCGGTTAAGTGTGAAGTTCTTTTCCCCTAATCTCTCAAGAACTTTGACTAATCTTTCGTTGTGCTCTTGAGCATTACGACCGTGTACTATCACATCATCGGAGATGTGCGCGCCTGGACAGTCTGATAACGTCTGTCGAACAACATGCTGATATTTCTCAGGAGCCGAAGAAATACCGAACATTAACCGTTTATAGCGATATAATCCATTGTGGCAAGCAAATGTAGTTATTTCACGCGAGTCTTCGGTGAGTTCAGTCTGGTGAAAACCCATTTCAAGATCAAGATTATTAACCCTTTACCCAACGTAACGGCCAAAACCGGCCAGCACTATTCTCAAAAATCGCCAATTAATTTTCAAAATATTTTCATTTTTTGTCTCAAAAACATAGGTTATGACCCCTCGTTGGAATGAGCTCGTCGAGCTCGTTCCAACGAGGGGTCATAACCTATGTTTTTGAGACAAAAAATGAAAAAAATTAGTTATTCAATAATTTTTTTGGCAAGTGTCGTCTGCTTTTCATGTTAGGTAAAGGGTTAAACACGGTACTTTGATTCAGATCATTGAGTACTTCATCAACAGTTGGAATTTGAAATCTCTCCCGAACAACTGCCTGATTTGCTTGTCTCATATCGACACAAATACGAACGTCACCCGATGCTTTTGGCACTATCACTAAGGAACTAACCCATTTAGCCGGACTGTCAACTTTTTCGATGATGTCCTTTTCTAGAAGCTCCTGGATTTTGATGTCTACTTTGTCACGCAAATGATGGGGAATTGTTCTCGCTTTTTGAATAACTCCTGGTACGGAATCATCAATGTGCAATTTACACTGATAGTTTTTTAATTTCCCCAAACCATTAAACACATCTGAATAGTTACAGAAAATGTCTTTGGTAGCCAGGTGGTTGACTTGAGCTCCTACTTTCAGAACACCCATTCCTTCAGCTGTTTTACGGCCGATGAGTGAACGACCTTTACCGTCCATTACGACAAATTCTTCATAAGATTTATGAATGTTCATGTCTAACTGTGCTTGGAATTTTCCGAGTATTTTAATGTTTTTTTCTTGGCCATATGCATACAGTTCAAGTGTAGATTTTCCTGTCTGGCATCTAATATTTTGCTGTTTTAATTTGAACCAAGTGTTCTTATCAATAACGTTACACGTTGCACCAGAGTCTATGAGAACATTTCGTAATTTATTTCCTCCAACTTCTAAATCAATTTCAGCAGAATTCTCGCTTACAGTCTCCACAGAAAAAACATATTCATTGTTGCAGTCAACTGCATTAACTTTAGAATTGTAGGGCGGTTTATTTCTGTTCGTGCTTGATAGTCTGTTCGAACGTTCCTTCGTTTTGCATACCCTGGCAAAATGGCCAACAAGTCCGCACTTTTTGCACTTCAAACCCTTTGCTGGACACGATTCGTCTTTTGAATAGTGCCCCTCTAAGCCACATCGAAAGCATTTTCCCTTCTTCCGAGTTCCCTTTTGAGTTTGATTTTGTGTTGCACTTTTGCGCGATTGCACACGGTTGACGTGTTCAGTTATGCTCGAACTCTTGTGTGAAATTTCCGAAGTCTCTCCCTCCATTTCTCTGGCTTGTTCGTCTACTGCTTTGAATACTCTAGCCATTTCCAAAGCAGTGGAGAGTGTTAAACTTCTGCCTTTTTCCAACAACTTTCGACGAAGCCTTGACGATTTACATTTATCAATAAGTTGATCTCGTGTCTGTTCGTTCGTGTTGTCTACGGAACCAAATTCACATGTTTCTGCCTTTTGACGTAGTCGTGTTACGAATTGTTCAACTGTTTCGGTGCTGTTTTGACACAAATTCCGAAATAAATGTCTTTCATACGGAACGTTACTTTGAGGAGAAAAATGTTTTTCCAAAGTCTTTACAACTTTTGAGTAGCAATCACCACCGTCCTCCTCCGTGAGCGTGAAGAAAATGACCTGCACATGCTCGCCCGCCGTGTGTAACAAGGTGCGTTTCTGCTCCGGCTTCACAACTCCACGCCAAGCAGCATACAACTCGAACGAGCGAATCCAACGTTTTCTTCTGGATGCAATTCCCGACGTATTTAAACAGTCAAGTGTGGGAATGGAAGCAATGTCGTGTAATAACACACCAGCCATTGTTTTCTGAGGAAAGTTCGTTAATCCCGTCGCCAATTATGATGTTGTCACTTGCCGCCACTGAATTAAATCAACTGTATTTAAACACATTGGATTCTTACACCATGCTTTATTGAATGCTACTCTACAACTGACTACTGAGTATACATAGAAGATATATCGCCAGTTTATATATATGGGTTTCCCACGATTCTAGCAACGGATGTGAATACCTGTCTCATGTCTGTCATTTGTCATAAGTTCACATGTATCAAGTATAATACATTACAATATACAATAGTGGATTTCTATCCGCCTCTGCCTATAACGTTCCTAACTTAACACTTTCAAATTTTCTTGAACCATTGAACCAGGCGATGCGCAGAAGGGAATGGAACAAGCTTTTTGGTAAAAAGTGAAACCAAACACCAAGCAAGGATTGAAACAAGCTTGCTTGACTGGGACCAGTGTACATTTTAAATGAATAAACATATGAATAAAGACATAACAGCCATTTTAAGGGCTTTAAAGTGTATGCATGTGTTTGGGGTAGGTCACAACCCACCATGTGCCCCCACCCCTGAATGCAGACCAGATGGCAAATGCTCAGCATCCACTCTCCCTTATAGGCTGATGGATGGCTCCTAGCTTTCAAAAACGTATATTGGTGGATTGTTTCCTTTTTCATAACCGATGTCGACAATATGCTGGGACCTCTCCCAAACCAGCGACAGTTTGGGTTTCTTCTTTTTTCTAAAATAACCATCAAACAGCGGTTCATGTAAAATTATAAATATCGGGGAGTGGGGGGAGGGGGGGGGGGGGGGGGCACCAAAAATTTGCAAGACGTGACGTGGGGGTGGGTTGGTTTCTTTGAGTGCGCCAAAAATGTGCATTTCCAACTTGTGCAATTTTTTGAAGTTTTAGAAAATATATCAATATATCAGCTAATATATACCATCATTTGTGTTTCAAACCTTAAAGGTGATGTTATACATCACACTCTTAACATAAATACAACATCAGGAGGCTTTATATGTGAGAATATTGGGCTTAATCTGGAAAAATGCCACACGGGGTGGGTGTCTTGTTCGAAATGTAGAAAATGTGCAGACAATATTTTGGGAAAATTCTCTCTGATGCACTAAATTCAACCCAAGTTATTTATTTATTTATTTATTTATTTATTTATTTATTTATTTATTTATTTATTTATTTATTGGTGTTTAACGACACTTTAACAGCCAGGGTCATATCGTGTCGGTGACAAGTTTTCGGGTGGAGGAAGCTAGAGAACCCGGAGAGAAGCACCGAGCAACGACGAGCAGCTGTCAGCTCTTCAACATCATAACCCACGACTGTACTACACACTGCACAGCGATACTGCGTACTACACAGCACAGGCAGGGTTAGATTGGCTGAAGACATGTGCACCTCGGCGTGCAGTACGCCTCAGCAAACAGCGTCATCGTGCCCTCACATGGGCAATTAGGGTAAGTTTATTTTGGATTTTAATCGGAGAGTGTGTGTGTGTGGGGGGGGGGGGGGGGGGGGGGGGGGGTTCCGAGAACGGTAGTAGAAAATTTGCACGTAGTGGGTGGGTGGGTGTAAAAAGTAGCCGAATAAACAATAGGACGTCACGTCTTGCAAATTTTTAGTGCCCCCCCCCCCCCTCCCCCCTGTAAATATGCCCATTTTTTAATGAAACACAGAGCAGAATTCTTGTACCTTCGCACAATTCCTAGTCTCCTTCCAGTTCGATGTTCCAGTACCCTTCTGCCTGTGCGCACACTCGAACTAAATAAAATTATTGGCCCTCGCTTCCATCTCTCGTGGATCCATAAGCAAATAAAGTTATTCGGGTCGCAAGGGATCTCAGATCCCACATCGTACCCGGGCGCCTTTGAAAGGCTGAAACTTCATTTATTCATATTTGCTTCCGACTCTCGTAGATTCAAAAGCAAATAAAGTTATTCGGGTCACATTTCGGATTTCAATCCCACATCGTCCATGTGCCTTCGGCACGCTGAACCTTTTCATTCATTCAAATAAGATTTTTTGCCCTCGCTTCCGACCGTCGTGGATTCATTAGCAAATAAAGTTATCCGAGTCGCTAGGAAAAATGCCTTGTAAGAAATTACACACAAAAATTATTCACGTCTCGAGGGAAACCCCACACAAAATTAATGGATGCAATCAATAAAGCATCAATTATTAACAACAGACAGTAGGTGACCGGATGAAATGGTTTCGCGCACCAAAGGTGCGCATGAACGCTGTGAGAAAAGCCCTTTTCGACCCTCTGTGACTGTTGAGATCTGAAAGCTACGTGTCTAGACGTGTGGAAAGAGGAAAAGGATCGAGTACTCAGCAGATGTCTTGGGCTAGATGATCAGGAAGAGTGTTCAGTTGTCTTTGTGTAGGTCGTTGACTGAACCCTCAGGTGACGACCAAAAACGAGAGGGGTCCTCTCACAAAGGTGCTACCTCTCCGCGAGCGCGCTGTGGTGTTTTTTCGGGTAAGTATAGTCTGCCACTTTGAAGATATATCATGGAGCAATGATGGGCCATCATTGGCAAGTATAATCTGCCTCAGGCTGTTTCAATCATTTTTTCTAGCTTTGTAGTTGGATGTGTTTTTGGATAGACGACAACAACGGCCCCTTTCGGGGACCACCCATAGAAAGACCCGAACTTCTCTGGTTCAGGGGCAGGCCTGCATTGGAACCTATTTGGCTCGGTCAATATTGCGTGCTACAGACGCTTGCAAAAAGGGGTAGAAGCGGGGCGCAGGACCATCGCTCGCCTCCTTGGAGGTAGGTGACCACCTCTAGGGATGGAGAGGAGGATGTTCAGAGTCCATGGCGGTTATGTGTTCCATATTGGTTATAGTTTTAATAGCGGTTATTGGGGTGCTGGCGATAAAAAAAAAATGCATCTTAGTTTACCTGTTAAAAGAAGAAAAAGGCAGAATTAGTTGATTTTTAAGATAGACAAAATATGTGATTGCATTTTTGGATGGTTGTCGATCACTGGGAGCAGCTAGTACAATTCTTTTGTTCAGTTTATAATTTCCCGGATTAATTTTTTCAGCTAAGAATTGGAGGGGGCAGGCCTTTACCAAAGTACCACACCCGGGGGTGTATCCTGTCCTTACCTCCTCTTGATTTAGTTGAGTCGGTGAAGACAGCCCTTCCTGGTAGAAGGTCACTTCTGAGTCGTTTTTACTGTCCGAATGTTCACCTTTTTCCCCCAGTTTTTGTTTATGTTTAGAGAATGAATTTTAGTGATTTAGCTGAGTCGGCGAAGAAGCTCTTCCCGATAGAAGATCACGACTGAGCCGTTATTACTGCCTGTATGTTCACCTTCTCTTTCTCAGTATTTGTTTATTTTAGAGATTAAATTTAGTGATTTAGTTGAGTCGGTGAATACAGCTCTTCCCGGTAGAAGATCACGGCTGAGCCGTTATTACCTTCTCTTTCCCAGTATTTGTTAATTATTAGATATTAAATTTTAGTGATTTGAGCTGAGTCAGCGAAGACAGCTCTTCCTGGTAGAGGGTCACAGCTGACCCGTTTTTACTGCCTGTTTACTCGCCTTCTCTTAGATATCTTCCGGTCGAAATTTGGGGAGGGGATAAGCCTTAACAAAAGAGCCACTCCCGGAAGTGTTTCCTGCCCTAACCTCCGCGGTCTGGTGCATACTTACACGGTTGTTACATTAAGTTTTGGCGTTTTGGGTATTTTTGTCGGCTTTCGCAACTTACCTGCAGTTCGGATATTAGTTGGCTGTCGGCTAACCGGTCGTGATTTTTCGCGGCTAGAAAGGCCAGGCGGTCCTTTATGGTTGGGATTTCGGCCCTGTCGTGGAGTGTTTCAATAAGTGTATCCCAGCGACCCTGAGCGCATGATTTTGGACCTTCTAAAGTTTCCCCATATTTGTTTGATTTAGGTCTGTTAGGATGATAGCCCCATACTCGAGAACAGGGCGCACAAAGGCTTTGTATAGTTTACGTAGAATAGTCTGGTTGGCTCCCCATGATGTACCCTTCAGCATTTTTAGTAAATTAATACGTTTGGTCGCTTTGCTGGCAATATCGTCGGTGTGTTTATTGAAAGATAGGTTTTGGTCGATGGTGATGCCAAGGAATTTCGTCTCTGTGCATTCAGGGAGGACTTTGTCCAATAGTTTTAGGTCAAAGTCACTGTTATTTTTCTTACGGGTGAACGTGATTTTTTGCGTTTTACTGGCGTTCAGCTTGATTCTACAGTTGGCACACCATTGCTCGAGGTCGTCGAGAGTGCGCTGTAGGGGTTTTTGAAGTAGATTGGCAGTATTATTATCGTCCGCAAATTGTGAGATTTGAACGCGATCCTCGGAGATTTTGAGATCATTGACGTAGATGATGTATAGGAGGGGGATGAGGATGGATCTTTGGGGGTGCCTGCTTCCAGGTGGGGGGGGGGGGGGGCGCTGTCGGACATT
Source organism: Pictodentalium vernedei (assembly GCA_031216915.1). NCBI lineage: Eukaryota > Metazoa > Mollusca > Scaphopoda > Dentaliida > Dentaliidae > Pictodentalium > Pictodentalium vernedei. The sequence continues at coordinate 327,713,710 of CM062292.1, forward strand.
TTTATTTCGCGATCGTTAAGGAAAGAAGAGAGTAATCTGAGCAGTTTCATGGGGTGTTTCATTTTAGAAAGTTTGAGGCGCATTCCGTTTTGCCAAACGGAATCGAACGCCTTTTCGACGTCTAATAGGACTGCCTCGCCTATTTGCTGGTTATTGATCGCGTTTTTCAATAGACTGACTTGGCGGTAAATATGATCAATGCCTTCTTTGCGGTTTCTAAAGGCTCTTTGCCATCAGTTAAAAAAGTCGATTTCTTCGAGGTGCCCCTCAGTCGATCGGTAAGGATTCTTTCCAATACCTTACCAATGCAACTGAGAAGACTGATTGGGCGGCAGCTGGCCGGATCAGAAGGATTTTTGTCTGGTTTCGGTATCATGACACCAATGGCTGTTTTCCAACATTTGGGCGATGCATGCATTGAATAGGTAGTTGAGTTTGTCAATTAGGGAATTTGGGCTCCGTTTCAGAATTTTGTAACTGGCTTCATCCTCGCTGGGCGATGAAGAATTTTTGCATTTTTATGATATTGTTGATTTCATCATTAGTGATGGGGGTGACGAAGTCGTCGTCACCCCCTTCTTTTGGGTCGGTATCAAATTTAGGGTCCAGGTAGATATCCAGGTGTTCGTTGATGAAGTCATCAATGGCGTTTATGATTCCGTTATCGTTGTCAGACCCTTGATATAGGCGATGGGTTTTTTTAAGGAGGTTGGCGAAAGTGTCAGCTTTGTCTTTGTCGGTACGCGTGTAGGAGCCCTCTTCATTTTTAAGGGGTTTGGCTGCTGCTGCTTTGTCGCCTTCGTTTTTTACCAGTAAGTGTTTTGAACGAGTTTCAGAATTTGTTGGTATCCCTGACCTCATTTAGATTGGCTCTTGCTTTTTCCCAGTTAGCCTGTTTTTCAGTTTGGAGGACTTTCTTAACATCGCCATGAAGACGGTTATATGTTTTTTTAGGTCAGCTTTTATGAGGGGGGGGGGGTGGGGGGGGCAGGTTTGGTTTTTAGAGCGCAGAGCTTTCCGTTTGGTTTTGACTAAGGGAAGTGTGTCGCCCGAGATAGTACTTCTCCAAGGGCGCATTTCTTTTGGGCATATTTCATTTAGGTTTGAGATGATGATTTTTTCTATGCCCTCCCATTGGGCTTCGAGATCAGTTGCATTTGATGGGGAGCTGTTGGGGAGTTTGGCATCGATGAAGTCGCGGTAGAGGTTCCAGTTCATTTTTTTTTAAATTCCTGCGGAGGGTGGAGGGAGGGGGTACCTGACGGGGGGGGGGGTGGCATTGCCTAATTTGATTGAGACATGGACCGGGAGGTGGTCGCTGTCTAGGTCATCTTCGCTGACCCAGTGGTCGTCGATGTGATTTATCAGAGTCACTGGCGATTATTAGATCGAGGATTTCGGATGGAAATAGTGGGTTGCTACTGATGTAAGTCGCGGAGTTGTCGTTGTAATCCAATTTAAGTACCAACAGGACAAAGGATTAATAGCACCTTAGCGCACACCGAGGAATTCCATAAAGTTACTTACTACAATTCAGGAACTTACTGCAAATCAGGAACTTACTGCATGCAAATAGAAAGACCGCCTTTTCGATCCTCTTTAACTGTAGAAAATGGTTTATAGCGACATGTTCAGGCGTGTCAAAGGAGGAAAAGGGTCGAGTACTAGGCTTTTTTCGGGATAAGGTGTTCTTGGGAGCTGTGGCTCGTCTTCTTGATGATCGTTGGTCTGAACCCTCGGGTGAAGACCAGTGTGAGAGGGGGTGCTCTCAGCAAAGGTACTACATCTCCTCGAGGGTGCTGTGATGGTATGTTCAGGATGATACGGTTTCGCGCGCCGTAGGCACGTATGGACGATGTGAGGCAAGCCTCTTTCGACCTTCGTATGTTCAGGAAAGTAAAATCTGTCACTTATAGGATTGTTATGTTGTGGTGGGCCATCATTGGCAAGTGCAGTCTGCCTCAGGCAATCGATCGTTCGTTGGTGGTGTTGACTTCTTTTATAAGATTCTGTTTTAGCACTGCGTCAGGTTGTAAAGAAGAAACAAGTGTCAAACACAGTTTGTATTTACATTATTAAAACCAACTATCAACTTCACTGAAATAAAAACATTACGATTAATTGTTTGTTATTTTTTTTTATTATTACCAAAGAGAATAACTGCTTCCTGATCTAATAACTGACCCTTATTTTTTAACACCTTAAATGATCCTACAAACAGATCAATTGAATTGAAAATAATGCAATGATGTCTACGACAAGACTGCGTTTCCAAGTTGTTTGACTTGTTTTTCACCTTTCTATCCAAACTCCGTTAATATATCCTACTCTGCCCTGTCCCTGTCCTTTGACCCTTCCCCTTTACTGGAATCCCACCTGGTCGTCCTCGCTCCGCCATTTAAACATAAAGACCATTAGACGAGGCGGTTCTAGTGGCAGTATGGCACCCCACCCCAATTTGAATCTCCCGTCTCCTTTGTTTCTGTCCGAAAGAAACCCCTATTTCGTCGAAGTGTCTTCCGTCGAATGTGTTCTAAAGTTTCGTCGAACTGTCCAAACCTTCGTCGAATCGTCCAAAATCTCGTCGAATCGTCCAAAATTCCGTCGAACTTGCACGGATTTTCCGTCGATTCGTCCAAAGTTTCGTCGAACTGTAAAAAAAAAATCCGTCGAAGTTGTCTTACGTCGAATAGTCCATGACCCAATTTATTTATATGATGGAGGAATTTTACATCAAACAGAAATTTACATATAAATGTGTCATGACTAAAACAGGAATTTTACCAAAAAAAACCTGTCATATCTCGACACGAGATGACCCTGACTGTAGAAAATGTTGTTCATTTCAATAAATAAATAGATAAATAATAATATATAATTTATCAAGCGGCAGTTACAGCATGACAAAAATAATGTTCCAAAACACAATATGGTACTTAATGTAATTTCATATAAAAATAAATAAAATTCAAACTTACAAATGGTAACATACATGAAGCAATTTAATTTATTGAAAATTAAGCCATAAAAAATGAGTAATTTAATAATTATCAATATTTTAGTAACAAAATTCAATTATTTCGGCGCATCGCATTGAACATTCCTTTCGAAGCCTGCTTGTGGTGATTTCTTTTTGACTAAATTCTGGTCCCAAAGTTTCATAAATTTACCTCCAGCTTCGTTGGTTTTCCTTTTTTGGTATCTTTTCAATTTTTCTTCATTTACCGTCTTCACGCTAAAAACTAAAGTGTTAAAAACTACACTTGAAGTGCTGTATTTAACACTTACTAAGTGCTGAACTAGCACTTTGTTCAAGTGTAGATATCCCAGAAATTGACAGGTGTTACAATAATACCACTTGACAAGTGTAATGTCGCGACACTTAAATGGAAACAACGCAGGTGACGCGGATCAGGCTCGAACTCTCGAGCCTGATCCGCGTAATCTGCGTTGTGTCCTTTGAATTATGTACCCACCAAGCGCAAATCAAATTATGGGCGATTCTGGAAGAACCACCAATGTTAGACACATGGGAAGTGCCATCCATTCAAGTTTCAGATGTCAGACGATTGTAATGTCTAAGTACTTAAAGCATTGCATTTTGAGTGTTAAAATCAAACCCTAAGAGTTAGAATGGGTTTAACACCTTGAAAGTGTCAGTTTTAACACTTTAGTTTTTAGTGTGTTCACCTGTGTTGGTATTTGTTTTGCCTAGAGTACAATAATGTTATCAGTAAATAAAATGGTAGATTTCCCTTTTGTGCTCGCTTGGTTAGCCTATTATGCCAGCACTCGCGGCGTCGTTGTTCGGTCGTGTACTTCTACCAAACACTGTCCATCTATCGACACACCAGTTACCATAGCCGGGTGGCATTGTCGTTTAGAATTATGTTTTCTGGTAACCAGCCTATCCGATTTGATCTATAGCCTGAGACCGGAAGCAATTTTGCGTATAGCCGACTCACATCAGTCGTGCCATTGTGTAAAGTTTTATAAAATTTAGTTTATTTCGACATGCGGCATTTGCAATCGATTTTTTTGGTTTCATTGGGTTAGTTTTGTGCTTTAGTTACTTCATTTGGTTTCATTTGTTTTCATTTAGGTAAAACGACGTGCCCGCGGCCCAGACACACCGTGTCGATCATGGTTTGGTCGGACTTGTGGAAAATTTGATTTTCAGGAATGAAACTGACCAAAACTTTCAAAAGTTTGCCCCAGCTTCCTCCTGGAGCCCCTCGGTTATACTCCACCTTCTCCCTATGGGCGAGACGCCACTTTTGCAGAGTAAACCGTTACCCAGCATAACTTGAAATTTGGCCTGCACAACTCATATAAATCGCCACTCAAGTTTCTTTTTAATATTTGCCTTCAACTCATACAGCGTTTGATCCCTCGTTGGAACTCGCCATGCTCGCTCCAAGAAAGAGTCATAGGCTATATTGTGGAACTAAAATGAATATGTGCAGTTCTGAGTTTTGTTTTGTTTTGTCAAGCGTGATAAATCTCGTCATATTAGGTAAAGGATTTATTGTTTGTTATTTTTTTATTTATTTATTGGGGTTTAAGGTCACATGCTTATGCACAATGGCTAATCGTGGCTGTGGCAATGTTATGGGTGGAGGAAGCCGGAGTACCCGGATAGAACCACCGAGCAACGACGAGCAACTGTCAGCTCCTCAACATTCTAACTATTCAAGCTTCACTCAAGCAGGGTTACAGACATGTACACTACGCCTTAGTACACGGCGTCATCGCGCCCCCATGCAGGCAACCGGGATAAAGTGCATTGCCTAAGGACACAACGCCAGTCGTCCCGGATGGGGATCGAACTCGGGACCTCAAGCATAGAAGTCCAACAGTCTATCACTGAGCCACCGCGCTCCCAATTGTTTGTTATAAAATCATAATAGTGGCTACAGTAACGTTCATATCAGTGAGACGGATTGCGCTCCCAAGTGGGATGCACAAATGTTTTGGAAGAAAAAAAATTATGGTAGCAGAACATTTTTAGAGAAAAGCAGAGTGAGTGCACAGGGGAAACAGACTGGACTGGAGTGAAAACAAACAAGAAAGGGGTGGGGATGGGGCGCGCTCTGGAAATAAAAGAATTAACCACGAGAGAAAATCGGGGAGAACGAGGATTCATAAAGTGGGATTCAGAAACATTGAGGGTCTCCAGAGAAATGTGAGCGAAATAAGCCCTTTTCAAAACTGCTATCTTGGCTTTTAATCTATGCAAGGTCACAGGTCGCGGGGTGTATGTTCGTCTCACTGAGTTCTGTGTCAGCTAAGACAACTAGTTTTGTGAAATATCCAGTTTAAATTCCTATAACCGATGTCATCAGTCCAGTTAACTGAGGGGGCAAACTTAAACGACTTTAAACGATTAGATACTGCAGGTTTAAAGACCTTTTTACGGAAGCGAGGACTTGTTTTGGACACAGGAGTCCGGAACCTGTCATACAGGCCACATTATATCATATATACTACCCACAGATCCTCGACACAAGCTGTGAAATCGAAAGAAAAGTGATATTTGATAGCATTTTTGAATCGATGCTGACGTGCCCCATAATGGTATATAAATATTATCAAGGTACACAAATCGCTTTTCGAAAACGATACCACAAATCTTTGTAACCCCCCCCCCCCCCCCCCCCTCAGATTTGATTCACATAACGTATCAAGCAGTACCCAGTGTCAACGGGAAGGGGAATGAATAAGCTTTACAGTGGTGTATTACACGACCGTTGGGTGTTCTTGGGTTGTTCATGATAACTGGGAGAATTCGCAAAAAAGGCCGAAAAACATTTCGTCGGACAAGATAGTGTACAGTGGAAAGTGGGTTGCGAGCGACAATTATCCGATTTATTATAAATAATTCGAGGTCCCATTATCTTTGGAGGGCAAATTCAAACATTAAGGGGCTATATAAGTAATGGAATTTTGTTTATTTTGAAAATTCTCGCCTCTGATATTCCTTCAATTCAAATTAAATTTTCATCAAATGTCCCGCAAAATGAAGATTGAGATGTATAGAACACGAAACACATGTGTAAACACACTCATAGAGTCGACTGTAGGCACCACTGGTTCCTGGTAGTCTGCTACCGTATTCGTACCAGAACTGATAATTTAATAATATTTCACGAGAACAACTATTGGCCAAATGTGCTTTACATATCCAAGAATAAAGCTGGGGTATCAATTTTTTTTCAAAAAACACAGCGACAGAGCTGCATGGGGGTAAATTCCAAAACTTTTGCTTTTGTTTACATATAAATTTACTTTCGATTTCCGGTCGACGTTACCGGACGGAAAAAGCATTTATACACAACGCTGTCTAAAATCAAATAATGAGGAAGATCGCCTCATGACACCTGTTGAAATTTCTTCGAATTACGGTTTTGTTTTCGATGGAAATTCGTGGTATCGCGTGATTTGCGCATGTCTGTCGAGCATGGAAACCATCTTCAATAAAAATGCAGACAGTGTTTTCCTTTCCCAAAATGCAGTCCTATCGCTGCACTCAAAAGTGTTTTCAATGCCCAGCTTTGTTATTGAATATCTGAAGCACATTCGTCACGAGTTGTTCTTGCGAAATATTATTTTATTATCAGTTCTGGTACGAATACGATAGCATACTTGCAGGATCCAGTTGTGCCTGCTATCAACTCTATGAGTTGATTACACGTGTTTCGTGTTCTATACATCCCAACCTTCATTTTGATGTATAATTTGTGTATATTTAATCTGAATTTAAGGAATATCAGAGGAGAGAATTTCAAAATAAACTGAATTCCATTACTAATATAGCCCCATAACCCTATACCTTTATCAATTACTAATCTCGGATCCATATTTATTGATATCTGGCGTTCACATTTACCGTTTTTACACTTTTTAGCCGTCACTTCAAATCTAATGAAATTTTTTTTGCGTCGATTTGAATCGTAATGCGAGGCGTGAATGTGATATGACCAGTCGAGGGTCTGTTGTACTCCTTCCTCGCTTCGCTCGGTAGTATATGAAAATATGATATTATATGGCCTGTATGACAAGTTCCAGACTCCTGTGGTTTTGAATGACAACAAGGGAACACTCGTTGCACGCAGTTTCTCGGATTGGGGAATCCCCGGAAAGTTGTCGGAAACAGTGCCGACGGCCACAGAGTCACGACACAGCGTGCATTCAAACACCATTTAAGGGGCTATTTAATTAATGGAATTTTGTTTATTTTGAAATTCTCACCTCTGATATTCCTCCAATTCAGATTAAATGTAGACACATTATACATCAAAATGAAGGTTGGGATGTATCAAGAACACGAAACACATATGTAATCAATTCACAGAGTTGACAGCAGGCACCATTGGTTCCTGGAAGTCTGTTGTCGTATTCGTACCAAAACTGATACTAAAACAACTCGTGGTCGAATGTGCTTCAGATATTCAATAACAAAGCTAGGCATTCAAAACACTTTCGAGTGCAGCGATAGGATTGCATTTTGGAAAAGGACAACACTGTCTGCATTTTTTGGTGGTTTCAATGCTCGGGAAAGCCTAATGAAAAGCATTAGTAAATAAGTTGCCAACAGTAAGTGTCATTTCTTTTTATCGTTAGACAATAGATGTGTTGCTTCGATGAACTGTACCGCTCAAGTTCAGTGGCGGACAGGTATAGACTATAAGCGAAATAGAGACGTCACTATGGGGATGGGTAGGCGGGTGTGCCCCACCCGATAATATTTTCAATCGGTAAATTTCCATCTGGGTTGGAGACTTAGATATCGATTAACTCTTCCTTGTGATCATGTCCTTTCTAACGAGACTCGATTTGAAACTTTGACAGTTTTCACACATACAGTCGAGCATACAAATGGAGGTCTGTGGGACGTACAATTCTGGCTGTCATGGCGGTGGGGGGGGGGGGGGGTGCAGAGGGGGACTGGCCGTATGGTTCACCGGGAAAATTCCTGGTGGGTCCCCTTATTGGGTGCCACCCTGGAACTCCCAAATTTGATGCAGCCCAACACCTGCTGGTGCCTGAAGTGTCGCGAAAAAGCCCTGCAGCTACACGTCGCCTGGGCGCTAGAATGTCCTATGTCCCATCGGGGACATAGGACATTCTAGCACTCACGCGACTAGCAGGCGAAATGGATCTGACTGCATAGAATGCCTATATATTGAAATGTTCTCTATACAGACTGCTAATGATATTCCACAAAGACATGATAGAGATTTCGATATACCGGAAGCCTAGTCTGCCACTGATCGCCCAGATGCAAGGAAGCAGCGTTCTTTTATTTTGAAAAATGAAAGTTTTCTCCCATTGGGCCGAACTATGGTCGGTCCGATGGGTCCGCGCAAACACTCGCCCACCCACACCCCGTGTTGATATCGTTCTTGCCGAATGAGTGATGAAAATGATACAAAAATGACATCGAAATGTCCTCTGTCTGATCACTCAAATGCTTGGAAGCAGCGTTCGTTCAGTTCAAAATATCAACATTTTCTCCGAGTCCAGGGTCTCCCATGGTTCATTTCCCGGTAGCTTTTGGGGGTCAATTCCGCTCCTGGGAGGAGGGGAGGGGCAACATGACGATATTGACAGTGGGGAGGTTTATTTTACTTATGATACTGTCTGACTAATATTCCAACAACATCACCAAGGATTAGGCCTACCTTCAACGAAGGCATGCTTTGATGATGTAGTTGGAATATTTGATTAGTCATGACTTGGACCATCAGACATAATCACACTCGGGACAAATCAGGTTCATAACTCCTCAATCGGTCATTTTTGTAATCAATTGGTTTGGGGAGCAGTGAGAAATATGTTCCCGTTAGTTAAATACATGGCTGCACATATCGCCCATTGAGTGCATCAAGGTGCCATCTGCAATGCTAAAGCATTGCAGATGGCACCTTGATGCACTCAAGGGGAGATATCAATGGTGCCATTCAGTGTACAGAAGTGTTTCTCATCTTGGACCGCAGACTGTAGATAGATCAATATGTATAGCACTCGTGACTTAAGCCAACCATATATTGTATAGGAAACTGGTGTAGCTTTAGGCGTCTCCTACATACTGATAGTGACAATGAGTTATGGGTCCACAGAACAGTTTTATGCCTAGATATTTTATTATTTACGGATGCCTCTGATATTATGTTTACTGTTAGAAATTATATCATTTGTAATATGGAAGTTGTTGGATTTCCATTGAATATGGAGTTGACAAACTCCATGTAGGCATACAACATGTCCTACCTTGGTTACGAAACTTCCCAGAAATTTGTGTACGAAAAGTCCAAAAATGGCCGTATACGAAGTGCCCATGTATAAAACGTCCAACACCCTTTTGATTTGACGGCTTTGTTAACATATTTGTCCGTCCGAGAGCAAACTCCATGCAGTATTCTTTTCCTTCGCTACGCTGAATTCGCATGGGTCCACTCAATTCGCTGTAGCGAGGGTAGACAACACTGCTTGAAATTTACACCGATCAACTCTGAGATCGAAAGCTTTGCCACTGCGCTATCAAATCGATACAAGTCTATCACCACATGTTCAGCTGTCAGAGCCACCAGATGAAGTCAGCTTTCAGTACCACCTTCAGGCCTTCCGCTAACCGTACCCCAATCTACCCCACTGGGATACGTTCCATTGGCTAGGGATAAATGACAGAACAGGCATTTTAGGGGCAGTACTTTTATTTTTTTTAACCCTTTACCTAACATGAAAAACAGACGACATTTGCAATAGTAACTTTTTGGACTGGTCCAATGATAAGCCATGAGCAATGTTCAGTGATGAGTCCATACAGATTCTAAGTTTGGGTTGGGTGGAAGGGCAGATTTCAGTCATGGGATTGATGAGAAACGGCATCCAGCGCGCACGAGAGGAGCCTCTCTCGGCTGTGTGGTTGAGGGCCTCCCGTTGGAGAACGGAAGGTAGGTGTAGCCCTCCGATGGCTTCTATGCCGGAGTTGCAGCTGTATCCATTGAGTACGGTATTATCGAAAATAACACATGCACTACCTCCTTTAGATGTCCATGTGTTCTCGCGGATAATACCATGTCTGCTCGTGAAAGACATTTGAGTTGCCGAAAGTTGGTGATGCAAACCGGGTGTGCCTCCACACGCCCCACTGGATCCGTTAATGGATTTTGGAAGCCAGAATATAAAATTTTTAGTTAGATGAAAATTATCGTTTATCAGTCATGTTAGAGAGGGCCAAATATATATATACTATTCGAAAAAAGGGATATTTGATAAAAGAGATATATGAATAAATATATTTATATTTTCATCAAAAAGACAGTTGAGGCATTGCACTGTGACATCTGGTGAATGATTTCAGAGATAGTTGGGTGTCTGACAAGCACACATTCCACGCACTGAGCTGTAGAAGTCATGGACAGTCAGTCGGAGAATTTACCACATTCAGTCCAAGACATCAATACCTTGTAAATCATCCTCGGTTCGCGAGTCAAGCGCGGATCCGACGTGGCATACTCTTCACCAAACGTCCAATATCAGCTTGACTGGTGTTAATTCTTGCTGCAGTGCAGCGACGAGTTCTTGAGCGTTGGTGGGGGACTGTTGGCGTTGCCGTAGGCGCCTGTCAAGCATATCCCAGACGTGCACGATTGGTGAAAGGTCTGTCCAAGGCAGTGTAGTGATGTTCTGCGCCTGGAGGAACTCTGTAGCGACACGGGCCCTGTGTGCTCTTGCATTGTAATCTTGGAAAATGAATCGAAGGCTAACCGCACCACATGAGCTGCTAACATGTTGTCATTGTAGTTCTGCCCTGTGACACGCCTTGGATGACATGTAATGTTGTTCTCCTTGTCATGGTTATGCCTCCCCACATCATAACCGATCCACCACCAAAACGATCGTGCTGCCTAACGTTTACATCATGGTATCGTCCGTTCCGCCACCGCCACACTCTGTTTCGCCTGTCGTGAACGTCGAGAGTGAACCTCGATTCATCGGAAAACATGATGTTGCTTTACCGACGATTGTCCCGGCGCTGTCGTGCTCCACACCAATTATGCCTTGCTGCGATGTGACGTTCAGTCAAACGTGGAATTATTCGAGGTCGTCGAGCGTACAAATTCCAGCTGTGTAGGCGATTTCGAATAGTCTGACCACTGACTCGCACATCTGTCGCTCGGTGCAGCTTCTGTCCAATTCTGAGGCACTTTGATGGCCGTTACGTAATGCTGTGGTTCGGATGAAATGATCCCTGTTAGCAGTTGTCGCCCTTGGACGAACTGACCGACGACTGTCATCAACATTGCCTGTGACGGTAGCGTGACCACAACTTGCTAATCACTGATTGAGTAACGCTGAGAATTTGAGCCACTGCAGTCTGTCTGTTGCCAGTTTCCAACATGCTAGCGGCACATAAAAGTTCGCCACGTGTCCGTCTTCGCATACCTCAAAAGAAAGTTACGTTTCGACCAGAAACTATTGATGAACGAGTTTATACCAAGAAAAGAACGATGAGACTTTCGAAAAAGCCCGTCCAGTGCAAATGAATATTTCAAAACGTATCACGCAGACTTTAATGTGGCGCTCGTGCGAAAAACTTGCACGAAGTTTTCGTGGGCCGGTGACAATCACGATCTACACTAAACTTGGTAACATATTGATGTGTCCAATCACGCGAATCCAATACCATCTTCTGAAAATATCAACATCAGTTTGGATATCCCCTACTTTTTTTAAAAGTATAATATAACTGTCGTCTTCAGACTGCGCCACAAGGGTTAAGCAAACAGCTTGTTGGACGTTACTTTTCAAGATGTACAGTTTATGAAGGCCTCCTCGTTAGAGGAGCGCGACCAATTAGCGGAGGACCGAAGAATTAATTAATGAAGCGTTAATATTAACCCTTTACCCAAAGTAACGGCCAAAACCGGCCAGCGCTATTCTCAAAAATCACCAATTAATTTTCAAAATATTTTCATTTTTTGTCTCAAAAACATAGGTTATGACCCCTCGTTGGAACGACTCGTCGAGCTCGTTCCAACGAGGGGTCATAACCTATGTTTTTGAGACAAAAAATGAAAAAATTGAGTTTTTCAAGATTTTTTTTTGCAAGTGTCGTCTGCTTTTCATGTTAGGTAAAGGGTTAAGAACACTTCAAATTAACCCTTTGTGCACTGATATCTCAATATCTAAAATATCAAGCTGTAAATATACCCCATAATGCAACTAATTATTTAACAAATTAAATCTTGTTTGACGGAGATCAGTGAGCTCTGTCAAACAATATTGAATTGGCGAAATTCCTTACAGGACTGTATTGTGAGTAAAAAAAAAATATGCAGCTTGAAATTTCGGTATTTTGATAACCGTGTGTGTGTCCTTTTTGTTCCATGTACCATTTTCCAGATTACTTTTTGTACGCCCGTTTGAAAAACGGTCGTATTATGTTATCAGTCTGCACGTCCGCCCGTTAACATTTTTGGTTTCCGACCGATAACTCCAGTTTGGATTATTTGATCTCAACCAAAGTTGGTATGTGTATTACCCAGCTAGTACTATAGGCCACGTTCGAATATGGGATCCGTCCAATCATTTTTACATGAGTTGCGGCCCTTTTTCGACTTTTTGACTTAGAATTGACTTAGAATTCGGTCGTCTATTATTTTTTTTTTTTTTTTTTTTGGTATTTTGCGGCAGTACATTTCAAAATGGCTAACGGGCATATTTATTTTCGCCTGGTGATACTCGTATTGTATATAAACGCAGTTTTCATGAGGTCTCCATATAAAACATGTCCACGCAACTCAAGTTGCATTGCGGCAAATATATTACCTTTTTATTCAAATGCTTGAAAATACTTTTTTTTCTTCGAAACCACAGCTTATTACCCATCGTCGCAAGGAGTTGGTCAGTTTCTTCCAAGGAATGGGGAGGTGATGAGATATGAGGAGAAAATGGAAATATAACTTAATTTAAGAGTTTATCAGGGACCACGGTGGCTTATTGGTAAAGACATTGCAGTTTAAACCCGAAAGGTTGACGTTTCGATCCTGACCCACGTCATCTGGGCTTTGTCCGTGGCCAAGACACTTAGTCCGGATTGCCCACGCGGGTGAGCAGTTGCGCTGTGTATTAAGGCGCACTATACGTCGATGGTACACTTCAACCGCTGCTAAATTTGTTCGGCCAGGTTAGTAAGTTGGAGTCTGGCATTTCTCTCTGCGTACTCCAGCTATCTCTACCCGTAAAACAGCTGTTAGGACATGGCTGACAATTTTTGTCATCGGAAGATATTTACGGGGAAGTTACCTCCCCCTTAATTTCCTACAGTAGTCAGTAAATTTAACAATAAGAGTATGGGAATTTCATAATAAAAGCGTTGTCATGGGATGATTGGCAGTCGCTAAGATGATAATAGTGTTTGAATGCTAAGTTTGTGAATTACAAGGGGCAAATGCAGCAGAATCTATAGAAAAAGTGTTTGGCATAACCCTGAGCATTTCTTGAACAGAGTTAAAGAAACTGAGGAATTATCTAGGTTTTGGGGGAATCATATCGGCCATGATAGTAACACCATCTCTGTTTTGATTTTGTAAAGAAGATGAAAGTTAGAATAGAATGGATATTAAGACTGGAAACAAAGAGGATAGGAATAAACAACCCAAGTTGGGAGTTTTTCCAGTATTGCACGTGCACCTTTGGCGCACCTAAAATACAGGAAAAACTCACAACAAGGTTCATTGAATCCTGTTTCCCGTACTATTCTCATCCGAGTTGTGTTCTGTATTCATGCCATTTTTCAACTTGAATCATACGAATGAAGCTGATATTTTCTTCAAAACAAACCGGAGGTCTCTTTAGTTTCTTACTTGATGCTCATCACTATTTCACATAAAGGTCATGAAATGTTCTCTAATTTGTATCATAGATTTTCGTATCATTTCACAAACTTGGTGCATTTTCCTGTAACGTAGTATAAAAATACACGAGCTGTCGTTTTGCAATTTTATCTTTATGACGTCAGTTTGAACTGTGAACTATTATTCTTTATTGAAACACCCTTTGAAAATAAGAAAACGGTGCTACCCCATCGTTTGAAGTTCTGGAACTTTTTCTGTTCATCGTGTCACCAGTGTGTGTATCGAAATATACATACACAGAGCGACACACGCGTGTGAATGGGTTAATCGATATGGCACGTGTGCCAGCGAGGAATAATAGTTCTAAGGAGAGGCCGCAGGCCTCGAGTTTTATGCTTCCACGATGGCACAAGTGCCTTATCGATTAGCCCATTCACACGCGTGTGTCATTCTGTGCTTATTACACGCCTTCACGTCTATAAAAAAAACCCAATTATTAGAAGGACACGCAGCAATTCATTTGACAACTATCAACACAAAGAACCCATTTTATAGCCAACCAAATTTGCGAGGGGAACCCGTATTACCATTTCGTCCCCTGAGTTTCAATTTATTCTATGTGTCTGCTGGCATATAGAACACATTGGAACTCAGAGGGCGATTTTCAGCAATCCCTAGTGATTCAAATTGTAATTGCGTTGCGCGATTTGTAGAAAACTCCAATGAAATTTCGATTCTATTTAAAAATAGTCCATCAACGATTTCCGTTCCATATGTGTGAAACAGATTTTCATTTTCCGCATGGTTTAGTGTTGCTTTAGATGGGGATTACATAGAACAGGTGTGTAATAAAATACAGACTCCTTCCTTCCGTTAATATAATGGTCTAGAAGGTGGCGTTTGCTAATTTGTTTCCTGGGAAGAAAATTCTTGGCAAAATACAGAGCCAGCGTGGACGCTTAATTTTGGTAGGTATGATATTGGTAGATATTTATAATGACGGATTATATATGAACTATACTACTCAAAGTTTACTAAGCACCAAGTATATCCAACTACCTGTTTTGCGTTTTACTTGAAATATTGTAATGAAAAGTGTATATATTTTTTATTTAATTATATCTTTAATGATTCAAGTACAGAAATTAAGATTTTATTTGGGTTTGACATTATTTTTTAGCTTTTGAATACGATAACCATGGAAAATGGATATTATTGGCAAAAGAGGAAATTTTTCAATTTGCCAAAAAGTTGACGGAGCGAACTGGTATGGGTTCAATATTGAGTATGAGACCCATTACTGTTAATTACAGCTTGACAACGCCTTCTCATGCTCCCAATCAGGTTCCTGGTGGTCCTTTGTCGGATTTTGTTCCATTCTTGGACCAGCATGGCACCAAGCTCCTGGACACTTCTTGGCTGGACTGGGCGAGTTGAAATTGCAAGCTGCAACTCATTCCAGACATGTTTGATTGGATTGAGGTCGGGTGATCTTGCTGGCCAGTCCATATGCCCAATCTCCTCCCTCTGTCGATACTACCCGACAGCATGGGCAACATGAGGATGGGCATTATCGTGCATCAGAATGAATCTAACACCCACTGCACCTGCATATAATCTGACGTGGACATCCAGGATCTCATCAATATACCGCTGTGCAGTCAATGTACCACGTTCAAAAACACAGAGCTCTGTACGTCCATCCCTACTGATGCCGCTCCAGACCATGATTGACCCTCTACCATAGCGGTCATGTTCAGCAATGCTGGCTGCATGGAATCGCTCTTCTGGTCTTCTCCATACCATAGACCGCCTATCTGTGTGGTCTAGGCAGTACATTGACTCATCTGTAAAACGGACAGGTCGCCAATCTTCTCTGGTCCATCCAACGTGGTCCATGTCCCATTCATATCGTGCCTGGCGGTGGTTCTGGGACAGCTGAATGGAAATACATGCTTTCTCGATCGGAGATCACCTTCGTGCAACCTTGCCCGGATAGTCTGTGTCGAAACATTTACCCCGGATGCATTCTGAAGGTCACTACCGTGACGAAGCTGGGTTGCTGTGGCAAAGCGGTTCCCATGGGCCTGAATGATCAAAAACCGGTCTTCAGCTGCAGAAGTTGCTCTGTCTCTGCCACCACCATGCCGTCTTACTGGTGTGCCATACTGCTGAAATCTTGCCCAGGCTCTGGTGATCACTGTATGGTGCACAGTACTGCACCGACATCAATGGCTTCACCAACCTGACGATGGGTAGCCCCTTGCTCCACCATCCCTACAGCCCGCCACATTTCTGCTTCAGACAAATGTCTTCTTACATTTGCATTTGCCATATTCAATCATTAAATTACAAGGGTTTCTGTTGAAATGAAGATGGAATACCCTACACATGTCATGTACATGTAGACAGTACACAAAAACATCATGAAAATCAAGGGGTACATGCTTTCCATGACTGTCACAAAAGTCTGCCTGTCAAGAGAGCTAATGTAAACTCTGGGGACCATCTCAATACATTCCTCAATCATTTCAACTCGCGGGGGTTTTGTCAGTCGGTCAAACTTTTATGATAATTGGCATCCGAGTGACCAGGGTCTCGAAGTTCTTGGGAGATAAATAATGTATGGTACCCCAAAACATCAAGAGTGTTTGTATAACAATAGATTTGTGACACAGGGAGGACGTGAATCATTTGTTGGTAACTTTCAGAAATATAATTCATACATAGATCGTTCAGCGATACCAGGAAGGGAGATGGCAGTAGATGTACACAAAATGATGTTTTCAATGCAGAGGGATATCTCTGGATTACGTGCAGTTTTATCAAATGTAGTACTTGTAGTGTCACGGGAATGATTCTGTGATCGATATTTGTTCACACTTCATTCTGATATACCGTATATATAGGTATATACTGTATACAGAATGTCTTATATTTGAACAGCAGGGGGCGTGGTGGCTCAGTAGGTAGAGGTGCAGGCTGCAAGCCGAGAGGTCCTCGGTTCGAATCCTACCTGCGGCAATCGTGTTGTGTCCTTGGGCAAGACACTTCACCCCCATTGCCCACGTGGGGGCACGGTGACGCTGTGTACTAAGGCGTACTGCACGTCGATGGTGCACCTGTCTTCAACCAATGCTAACCCTGCTTGTGTGGAGTTGGTATGTTGGGGAGCTGACAGTTGCTCGCCGTTGCTCGGTGGTTCTCTCCGGGTACTCCGGCTTCCTCCACCCGTAAAACTGTCACGGTCATGGTTAGCCATTGTGCAGAAATATGTGACCTTAAAACACCAATAAATAAATAAATAGTTTGAACAGCAGAACATTCATAACCAATATGCTGATTGCACTTTATTTGTCTCTGTAACAATATTCTACACGCTAACGCATTCCAGTTAAAAGCAGTTACATTTTGATTTGATGACATTGAACTTATACGACGTATTTACATTACGACGTATGAAGTGCAGTTTTATCCAATCTAAATGTATACAAATTATTTATCGAACGTCTTATTCCGGTTTGAGTGCGTATTCTTTTCAAGTACTGTAATTCAAGTATTCTTGTCTTTGCCATAAATACCCATAAGCGTAGTCATATCGATCACTATTACATCGTTTGTTTCATAACGATTATTAATTTCATATGAATGTTAGTCCCAACATCGCATTATGCTCCGACTTCAATAGTACGTAGCTTCAATAATGATTGAATTGAATAATCAGAGAACTATTACACCGAAAAAGGCGACTTTCACAGCTTGGAATGTCCAGGGAGTCAAACTCCAAGATCCAGATTTTTTAAAGTGCATTACTAAACATGATTTCATTACATTAGTTGAAACCTGGCAAAACCAGGAGAGCGACGTTCATTTACCTGGGTATGAGCAAGTCGAACTTCCTAGGCAAAATGGAGACAAAGGAGGTATTGTATTTTATTATAAAACATGTTTCAAACCATTTTCTGAAAACACAAAAATGATAGATGAAATTGCATTGTGCGTTGAATTTAAAGGAAATGTGTTTGGTTTGGACAACAAGATTGTTTTTTATCTGCATACGTCCCTCCAAGCAATTCAAGTTACTGGAATACAAGAAGAGAAATGAAAATGAAACTCTTTGAAAATATTCAAACGCATTTACTTGAATATCGAGTTCATGATATGGTTGTACTTGCTGGTGATTTTAATGCCAGAATTGGAGAGAAACCGGATCACGTTGCAGGCGATAATGACAAACACCTTCCCCTCCCCGATCATTACATTTTGGACACTGAGAAACTAAGAGCAAACATGGATCGACATGTTAATGTATTCGGTAATCAACTTTTGGCAATGTGTAGAAATGTGGGTTTGCGGATAGTTAATGGGAGAAAAGTGGGAGACACACTAGGTCATTTCACAAGCTATCAATATAATGGAGCCAGTGCTGTTGACTACGTTATTATATCGGAAATGTTTTTCTGTGATGTTGATTACTTTTGCGTAAAATTGCCCTCTGAATTTTCCGATCATTGTCAGCTTGTTACTCACTTCAAATATGATGTTAAAGGCAGCTGTCAACGGAGGGAAAATACAAATATAAATATTCAAAATAAACTAAACTGAAATGGACATCGGATAGCAACGTGAAAGCTATACAACGTCTTAATAACAGTAAGGTTAAACTTGAACATAACAAATTCCTAAGAAATGATTACAGCATTGATTGTAAGGGTACATCTGAAGCTGTGCAAGATTTCATGTCAATCTTGAAATCAATCAACAATTCTGCGTGCATGAGATTACCGATCCGTAAGGGTAACACAATGCGTAAACGGCGTTGGTTTGATGATAGATGCAAAACTTTGAAAAATGATTTAAACAAAGTTATAAATCAAATGCGGCATGATCCATTCAATGATAGTTTACGAATCAAGTATTTTACAATAAGGAAGGCATACAAAAAGGAAACAAAGTTTAAAAAGAAACAATTTTTTTGTGCGTTGTACAAACAATTGGATGATTTGGAATCTAGCGACCCAAAACAATACTGGGACCTTATTAACAAACTGCGACAAAAGAAGAATTGTGACAATCAACTTAATCCCGACACCGCAGTAGAAGTTTTCTCCAAATTGTACTCTAAAAATGGAGATACTGGCGTTATTAATGATAATTCATTTTATTGTCCGGAAATAAAAATAAAGTTGAACAATACTCCTATCACACCATCGAAAATACTTTCAAAGTTGTGCGAATTGAAAAGTGGGAAAGCATCGGGTCTTGACAATATTAGTAACAGTTTGCTGAAAGCAGTTTGTCCATGCATGACAGATAGTTTATCAAAACTCTTCAACCAAGTTTTAACTTCTGGTTGTTATCCGGAAGATTGGAGTAAGTCTGTTCTTTCCTTAATATATAAGAAGGGTGATCGCAATGATCCAAACAATTATAAGGCCATTGCAGTAAGTTCCGCTATCGGAAAATTGTTCAACAAAATTATCAACCAAAGATTATCTGATTTTATAGATGATAACAATATTATTGGCGAAAACCAGTTTGGATTTTGCTAAGGAAAAGGGACCACAGATAGTGCCTTTGTTTTGAAAACGGTTATTGACAAATACAAATTTTCAAAAAAACCACTGCATGCTGCTTTTGTTGATTTTCGCAAAGCATTTGATTCGGTGAACAGGGAATTGCTCATGTTGAAACTTCAACATATAGGTGTGAGTGGTGAAGTATTCAACGTGATCAAATCTATGTATGAATTTAGCTTTTATTTGACTAAAACGTCTATTGGGTTGGGACCAGCCTCCCTTTCTTCTGTAGGTGTCCGTCAAGGGTGCATCTTATCTCCCTCTCTATTTAAAGTTTTTATTGAAGACATAAAAGACATTTTCGACAATTTGTGTGATCCTGTGTGGATTCGTGGTTACAAATTAAATCATCTTCTTTTTGCAGATGATCTTGTAATGATATCTGATAGCTAGAAAGGACTTTAACGGTGTCTCAACAAGCTCCACAATTATACTGAAACTAATATGCTGCAAATAAACGTTGGAAAAACAATGTTTACGATTTGGATCTGCGTCAGTTAATGGAGCACAAAAGCAACCAATATTTTCGGAGACAAGCGTATTGATATGGCTGACGAATTTACATATCTAGGAATAAAATTCTCAAAACATGGTACATTCTCTAAAGCCCAAAATAATTTGGTTGTTAAAGCCCAAAAAGCTTTATACTCACTTTTTCGTGCATTTAATGAAACTTCACGGGTTCCAATAAAGACAATGTCAAAGCTTTTTTCAAATTAATTCAACCTATAGCCTTATACGGGTGTGAAGTCTGGGGATCAGAAATAACGTACGGTAAGCGTTACAACATAGCCTGTGAAAAATTACACACTTCCTTTTGTAAAAAGTCTTGGGCGTTGGGAAATTTTCCTCCAACCATGCGGTCTGCGCAGAACTTGGTCGATATCCGCTATATATCGAGGCGGTAAGTAGGATGGCTTCTTTCGCAATCAAAATATCTGAGAATCATAATGACCTGATGTGGAATGTGGTAACTGAACAAAGAAATCGTAAAGGCAAACCGGAATCCCCTTTCAAATTACTGGAAAGATACGGTATCGCTGTCCCTCAACATCCAATTATCACTAACACTAATGTTATAGGTAAGCTCAAGTATAATTTGCGCTTGCGGCATGTAAACACGTTCAAGAAGTCAATGTTTGAGGACTGCAAAAAGAATGGAGATAATAAACTGAGAACTTACAGGTTGTTTAAAAATGACTATTCAATGGAAACGTACTCAGTGGAAACGAACACGGCGGAAGACCGGGAATTTTCACTAAACTTCGTATCAGCAATCATAAGTTAGCTATTGAAAAAGGGCGACATTATCAACCGCCGAAGCGTGTTATCGACAGGATATGTACTCACTGTGAAGCAAACCCCGGGAAAATAGAAAACGAATACCATTTTCTTATGGAATGTACACATTATTCAGAGCTTCGATCAGAACTATTTGTTCTGATGAACAGTGAGATTGACGGTTTTATTGATCTTAGTATATTTGAGAAATTCAAATTAATATTTGAAAATAGAACCCCCAGTTTATGCAATAAAATCTGCAGCGTGATCCGAGATTTTTTCGGCAGACGATTATGATATGTTTAGCGATGTGTATTGGAAATTCTAGTTCACGTCTCCACGATCTTTTGCGTATCAAATTAATAAAAATATAGTACTTTGAACATGGAAAATTGGTGGATGAAATTGTAATATTTTGAGTACTACTTTTGTTCATGTTACTTGTAGATTATCGCATACTGTCCTGTATAGGATGTTTTATGCTAATAAATGTTATGTTATGTTATGTTATGTTATCCACCAAAAATATCGCAAATATGTCACAAGCAAATTTCACCATGATGTGTCAAATATTTGGTGCTAAGCAAACTTTGAGTAGTATAGTTGCTTCTAATTAGCTTGTCATAAAAAGCTTTTCTTTTGTTACTTTTAACCCCTTACCCAACATAACGGTCAAAACCAGCTCGCGAACTCGTTCCAATGAGGGGTCATAACCTATGTTTTTGAGACAAAAAAAAATGAAAAAAATTGGTTATTCAAGAATTTTGTTTGCAAGCGTCGTTTGCTTTTCATGTTAGGTAAAGGGTTAATAAACAGAAACAACATATAGCTCCCGGAGATGTCTGTTGATTTTGTTAACCCTTTACCCAACGTAACGGCCAAAACCGGCCAGCGCTATTCACGAAAATCGCCAATTAATTTTCATTATTTTTTCATTTTTTGTCTCAAAAACATAGGTTATGACCCCTCGTTGGAACGAGCTCGTTGAGCTCGTTCCAACGAGGGGTCATAAACTATGTTTTTGAGACAAAAAATGAAAAAAATTAGTCATTCAAGAATTTTTTTTGCAAGTGTCGTCTATTTTTCATGTTAGTAAAGGGTTAATAAATGCAACAAAAACAAACTTGGCTATACTTTCTACTGATGTCATAGAACATAGGTGTTTTCTCAACAGTTACTTACTTCTTAATTGGACATTCCTCGTCATAAAAATTTCAGGGGAGATAAGTTTATCGAAAGTCGATTTTCATGACGATATAAGTCAGGGATGTATGACTTTGGGTGTTCAGAGTGTTGTTAAACCCTAATAAAACGCCATTAAAACACCAATAAACAAACAAACAAGTGTTGGGCTGATTTTCTCATTCATTTGGTGAAGGGGTGAATCGGCACATCACCACAAGTGTTTCTTACAGAACTGATAAATATCTTGAAACGTGAGTCCTGGAAATATGCAGAATGAAAAGAATAGTTTGCTACTTCCTACTTAATCTTTGGAATATCCATTTTTTTCATTTCGGGGATCATCTATCTGCTAGGTTTTCGAAAGCAACAGCCATTCTCGATTGACCATATTGAAAAAGAAAAAGATAGAGGCTGGTGAAATTACAGGACATTGTAAAACCGAAGGCACCGTACTTTATGTTATAGGGCGATGATTGGATATCAGACTGTGACGTCATATGCCCTATATAAAGAGGAGGGGGGGGGGGGGTGTAGTCAGGCAGTTGTGGGAATCTTGTAAGAGTAGATGTCATAAAATTCTCTTGGATGTATATACCAGGGTTTGTTGAATTAGTGTTTTCAGACGCGACATAATTTATTGAAGCAACACTTTACCATGATGCCGTTCGTCCCGTTAATCGAGGTTTACTGCGGTGGCAATACATAAACCAGCTTCAGTATTTGTAAATCATTCTTTGGTATATTTTATCCTTTACCTAACAGTCTAAGGAAACGACAATCTCTCTCAAGTCACCAGTCGAATTATGGTCTGGAGCCAATACTATAAAACTTTTACAATTGTATTTTCTAGAATTGTACTTTCTATGCATTAATATAACTGAATAAAATGAATCATTAGCATTTTAAAAGATATGGCAATTTGCCAACTGGCAAATTGCCACATCTTTGAAAATGCTAATGGTGCATTTCAACCCATTTAAAGTCATAACTAGAAGATACAATTCTAGAAAATACAATTGTAAAATGTTTACAGTACTGGTTCCTGGAACCAGTGTAGCCATTAAATAGTCTGTCGCTTATGTGTAGATTCTGTCATCTGGAATATTTTAGTTGGACAGAGCATATGAAATATTCCATCCGATTGAATCTACAAAATACCCTAAACATTCATTTTCTGTGAATCAACGCACGAAATATTAACCAAGGCTTGATTTAACCGACTCTTTAATGACTTAACCAATACTATTAGACAAGTTTGTTTTCTCACTAATTATTGACGAAAGTGGATAAACAAACAGCTCACAAGATCGCCGAGTTCAATATAACATTTGACTGGTGACCTGGGAGTTTTGAAGCAATACTCACAAAAGTTTTAAAAAATAACCAAATCGTGCATCTTTTGTTTTTAAATGCCTCATTGAAACTAGTCCGTTCAAATGAGAGGCCGTGCGCTATACAAACGCGACAAAAGGTAAAAAAATAGATTAAGCTTGGATGTCAAGTTCTGTCCTGAGTTCAGGGTGGATTTTGCCGTTATCTGAGCCACCGAAAGATTTATTCCATATAAAAGTTAACTGGTGGCCTGAAAGGTTTTAACCCTTTACCCAGCATAATGGCCAAAACCGCCAGCGCTATTATATTGTTGTTTGCAGATGACACCACAGCCTTCGCCTCTGATAATAATCTAGATAATTTGACTGAAATGGCAAATAACAAGCTTTCTTACATAATCAGATGGTGGTCTGCTGACAAGGTGGTGTTCAATCCCACAAAAACAAAATTTCTTCTTCATCTCTCGAGTGATTTATATCATATAGAGGACAGGATTGTCTCCATAAACGAAACAAGTATTACATGCATCTGCACTCTAATTCTAATGAGACAATTGTTAGGTTTCTATGGGTTAACATGGACGGAAACCTGACCTTCAAATAACGGTAGTTTGTTACAAAATGCCAAAAGCTATATATTGCAATTACGAAAATATACTTCCGAGGGATGCGCTAAAAACGTTATACATTTCTTTCATACACTGTCATATTCTTTATGGTTTCCAAGTTTGGTGTCATTTGCCTTCAGCGTCCCTTAATTTGTAGAAAAAGGCAATACGCATTACAGACAACAAAAAGTACAATTCACACACCAACTCCTTGTTTAGAAAATTTAAAATTCTAAAATTCAAAGATCTATACAATATATCTGTATGGGTGGTTCCATAAGAGACTGCAAGTGACATTCGAAAGTACTTTCAAACTTCAAACAAGTCTATCGGGGATGGATACGAGACAATCGGGCAAGATATCCGTTGTCAAACCTCGTACTAAGTTTACTGCTAATCTTCCATTGCACTCTTTTCCCAAAATGTGGAATGATATTGAACCACTGGTTCATAATTTCACCAGATCTGAATTTAAAAGACTTCTTTCAGACAGAATCCGTAGCTCATACTCCCTTAATGTCAACGATAGTAACCCTGCATGCCCGGTCTGTAGTAATGACCGAAGTAATCATCGTGCTAGCAATTAATGTTTTGTTATCTTCAAAGTTGACCAGTGTTGAATTGAGATACCTCAATATTAGGTAAATAGAATGGACCGTGGCGGTGCCCCGGGGTACTCTATCTTCACATGGTATCGCGGGGCGGTCCCATGGTAGACCAGGGGACCTTCTCGGGATGGCTCTCAATTAGGAGGAACTTTATACATTTTGTTGTTTTTTTCTGGATGCTAGTTAACATAGGTAGGTTTCAGTGAATCAAAATATAGGCGAAATCTGTGAAGATTATATTTGGCTTTTAATGTCGGGATGGCAGGAAGACAGTCCTTGTCTCTGTGCTATCTCTCCGCAGTATAAAAGAGTTCATCTTGTTTAAATACTTGAATACTGTTATATTATTATGCTCCAAAATAAAGTATTCATTTATTCATTCATTCATTCCTGAGAGATGGGTGGTTTTGCCATTCCCTGTGCCACCGAAAGATTTATTTTTCTGATTACATGCCTCGGGGAAGCTCTTCGAGGTGTCACGATACATCTGCTATCGCCAGTACTGAATGGGCCTTGTCACAATAGCCTTATAGTAAAGCACATACCCATAAACACTGTTACATTACCATTTTGGAGACGATTGTTCCCCCCCCCCCCTCCCCCATCACACTTCGTCAAGTAACTGGTCTGCCTAATGTTTTTACATTTCTTATGTAAATGTAAATGAGAGCTGTAGGAAGCACTTGTGGAAGAGCCTGACCCCAGAGAAATAACAAATAAAGCATTAAAATGAATAAATAATGCGGAATTGCTCGTTTTCATCACATTTCGCCGATTTTATTTTCTTAAAAAAATGGCAATAAGAAACGCATGTGTGTGTGTTATTGAGATGTTTACCTCAATATGGAAAACAATGATAAAGTGTTTCCTGAATGATGTTTCGTGAATATCCAATAATGTTCTCTAAAACTGATCAAAGCTATAAGTTCGTGGTCTTTTTCCATAACGTCCCTTCATTGGGCCAAGGCTGTATCTTGGTTTAATGCTAAAGTAATTGGCACCTTGTTCCACTCAAAGAAACGACAAATGGATCCTTTATTTAAGCAGTGAGGATTTATGTTTAAAATATCCATTTAGAATCCGTATGAAATAGGATGTGTCCATCTTGGTTACGAATTCTGCATTGAACTTCCATTACATCTGAAATGACAAAAGATTACGATAACCATTGGTTGTTTCAACTAGTATCACCTGCGTGCTGTATTATCAAAAACAGCGGGGCCAATTCAACAGAAACATTGGCGTAGCCTAAGGACTGGAATCATATTTTCGTATCTGTCTCCCGACATACCTGCTGCATTGCCCCACACTGTCCGAATTCGACACGACTATTCCACGTGCTGGATGATCATTACAGATTTTAAGACATTTCCCCGGTAGGGACGTAAGAACCGGGGGTGGTTACAGACGACATGTGTCCGAAAACCATTTCTAGAAATAGTCGAGAGAGAGAGAGAGAGAGAGAGAGAGAGAGAGAGTGGGAGAGAGAGAGTTTATCAATATATATTTACAGATGGGTGGGGTTAGAGATGGCACGTGCCCCAAAACCTTTTTCCAGAAATAGTTGAGTGAGTGATGAGAGAGAGAGAGAGAGAGAGAGAGAGAGGGGGGGGGGGGGGGGGGTACCAATATATTTTTACATCATCATACCACCAGAGAATCTTTGAGGGAAGCGGGAGCTCACAACTCACGATCAGATACCTGAAACTTGTATTTCTCTTTTTTGTTCTCGGCATTTCAGTTCTATTGAGAATCGGCATGAAGGCACTGCACAGACTCTACTCTTTAAGGTGTGACCAAAGATTCCTTCATATGATCTACCTTTTCTACGGCCTTTAAAATTAAGAAAAGTGTACAACGTGGCTTCATATTTAATACTTTGAACCCTGGTGGTATCTCCCATCTCAGTTCAGCGGCATCAACTAGAAGAGTCCATATTCAATACGCGGCAGTGGACTAATTAATATTTTCAACGTGCAGCCGTAGGGCTGCACGTTGAAAATATTGATTGGTTTAACACACACATTCATTTAGCAGTTAGCACACTTGATGAAATTATGACGTATCATGCGTGTTGTCCGGAAAGCGGTATCTCGGGTTCAAAGGGTTAATGAATTTCCCATCGGGAAGAAACATGAAATCTGTGTCTGAGACAGGTAGATAGACATACAGATAATTGGTCGTTTTCACCTTTATTTTTTTGCAAATATGATACAAAATGAATACGTACCACTGATACAATTAAACGACCTCCAAACAATCCTAATTTCCACCAAGAATCCAACCTGTTGTACCACAGATAGCTGTAAACAGCACCACATGCAACACATATTCCAAACAACATCATCAGCCTGGAAAGAATCTGAAAATAACCAAGCAAACACCTATAATTATTCTGATTTTAATAAATCATAAATAATAGAAACTGGCGCCCCGAAGAGGGCCGATTAGGTGTGTTTGAGTTGGGGGGGGGGGGGGGGGTAGACATTAAATCCCATTTCTCAAGGCTTATCTAGACGGTTTGGTTGAAATATTAGTCATGCGAGATGTTAGTTCAAAATGCAGCGTTCTTGGAACAATTTTGGTGTATGAATATATGTGGTAGTCGTGGCGCTGAGCCACAGAGGCTACGAGTAATCAGGGTAAGTGAGGTCGCAAAATTTTATCCAAATTTTCAAATCACAAATGTGAGATAGTTCTTAAAGTGGAACTCCAGTTTTGTGGTTTCACACCTGTGTCGCTACAGATAGACGATACCCATGGAAGAACGGGGGCAGAGAGGGCAGCTGCCCTTCCTGCCTTCGGACCACGAGGACGAGAGAGGGCACTGGGTTTTTTCCAATGATCTGTTCTCGATATAAAGCTAAAATAAATACACCCACATCCGTTCTGGGAGCTTTCAAAATATAATGGGAGGGGGTGCCCCACACCCACCGGAAATGGGACACCTCCTCTTTTAAACTCCCCCATCTCTGACCTTCAGCCTTCGAGACAAGCATGCTTCGGCATGTCATAGCGGGCTGCGAGTGCGAGTAAATGCCCCTTTCCAGGGGTCCGACCCTGCCCTGAAGTGCTTCTGGCGCCCTGACGATACCTACTGTTTTGAGTAGGTACCAGAACTATCTTATGAGTAACCGTAAGGAAATATAACTCAGATTTCCTTGCAGTTACAAATGAGATAATTCGAGTATCTACTCAAAAACTGTATGTATTATTTTCATTACATGTGATGCGATGTTTTAATTGCAATTAATAATGTTTTAACTGCAATTAAAACATCCATACTTCGAAATCGCGCAGCTATCTCGATATAAACTTACTGCGTAAGGCATGTCGCTTCCGGAGAGATATTCTGATATCTATCGTGCTAACAGATATCGAAAATTATTTGTTAGACATTTCTCGCTATTTTGTAAGATAGTACACAATAAAAACATGTTTCGGCCTAAAATAATTTCAAAATCGGTTTCTCTGGCGCTCCCACATGGCTACCGCAAGCTCTCTTTTTGTAACCAATGCAAACTTTTAAAAAAATAATAATTAAATGGTTTATGTCTGATACTTTGCTGAAGTTAATAATATTGATAAATTTCTCCCCTGAGTGCAACAAGGTTTAGCAATGCTTTAGCACTGCAAAGCCTTCTTGCACTCTAGGGAGAACATATACCACCGCCCATGCTGTTTTGTAGTTTATGAAGCATAAAACATAAAACAAACCAAGAAAGTGGACTTTTGTTGCAGAGAAATAATTACAAAAATAAAAATAAAATTTAAAAAACGCCCGCCCATGTGCAATTTTACAAAAAATGGCCTGAGAAACAGACAATCTATTTTGTAGGGCCTTACCTTGTCTTGTTTGGCTCTTCTTGAAATGCATTCACTGTACCTAATTCGGGAGAACGAAACCTATAACGGCAAAATATCAAAAGAAGTTGACAAAATTAAGTACAGCACTAACGAATACTTGTGATATATTTAGTGGGAGAAATGTCCGTGTTAATTTTTCTTGGCGCATCACACCAAACCTAATCGTTATTGAATAAAAAGCTGAGACCAGTTTCCAAGAATCCAAGAAAAGAAACCAGCAGTGGTGCTTGCACCTTTCATGTCTTTTTAGCAGGACCCAGGGAAGAACCTTGGAAGTGCCTTGTACAATCCTTCTCTTCTGAGATGAGGATAAGAGTCGTATTAGGAATCACTCATTCAGGTAGTAACTTGATAGCTTATTTGCTCGATGAAATTCTAGTCGTTCGAGCAATGAGTTTGAAAGTCACTGCTTGATAGGCCCATAGCTTATTATGGGAACCTGGAATAGGTATGCAAAAGTTGATTGAGCAAGCAGACTGTATTTGGCTGCCAGTGGTGTCGGAAACCAAGTATGCTGATGGTATGAACTGTGTCCCGTAGCGGCAGTAGTGTAATGAGTGGCAATGAGAGTCACAGTGCCGAAAAATCCGAGGCAAATAAAGTCAGTTTCGATAATTTTCGGTGGACTTTTGGTACTTTTAGGCAGTTATCGGGTTGTTTGTGGTAATTAGTCATACTTTTATACAATGGGGTGAACCTTTTAGGGTATATACTACTACGTGATGTTGTTATCAGCCCTAGATGGCAGCTTTGGCAAGTCCGTTTCGGTGATTTTTACCGTTTTGGTGATTTAGAGAGATTGTCCGGTTGTTAGTGGTAATTAGATTTAATCTAGTTCAGTCGAACATACCATTTGAATACAGCTGCGCACTATTTATGGTCCATATGTGATACTGTTATAATGGGGATTCTGGAAGAATCCAAGGATTCTTGAGTTTTAGGGACATTGTCAGATACTCTCCCACTCCATCGAACATTCTCACCGAACCCACCCCGCCACATTAGAGGCTTCTGGGTCACATAGTAACCGTGTGCTATCATAGAAACCAAGATGCTGGTCTCTTGTATTCAAAATGGACAAGGGAAAACACACGTCAGCCTAACAATATGCACATGTGCGTGCGCACTAGGTCCGCGTATCACTATGATAATGGCATAACAACATGGCCGCTCAGGCGGGCTACCATGACAGGAAACATGGCGTAACTGGGTCAGGGGTCACTTCCTAGGTCCTGCTAAAAGGCATGAAAGGTGCAAGCACTACTACTAGGTTAGTATTATCGGTGAAAATTGATTTATACTTACTTTTATTTGCTAAACAATTTACATCGAGAGATACGCCCATCAAATAAACAAGTCAAACATTCATTATACAAGAATGGATTAAATTTTAATTTTGTTCCAGAGTTTCATTTTTGTTTTTACCACACAGGTTATCCAAAATAGAACCATTCGACCTGACTTGTTCCGACAGCAAATAGAGACTTCTGCTAGCACCAGGTTGTTATTGATTGTTATTGATTTCTAAGCATCTCAAACCCTTTGCCCAAGAGAAACAGTAGTAGCTTCCTGAGATTATTAAACCAGAAAAAGCAAAGCCAAAATTTCTACTGCTGGAACTCCGGGTCAAACCGGGAATTCCAATTTTCCCGTTAGAACTTGATTTATCTCAAAGAATCTCCACCACATTGCTTTTTTCCCACGCATATTCCTCCAACTGTACTGAGTATCAAACCTGTCGTGTTTAGTTCCACAGCTGCCCAGCAGGAGACCAGGTTTTAAAACGACTGAAATGTATATAATACACTTTTCAACAGTATTGGTCGGATAACTGTTGGTTTTCCTGGATCGCTTTTGAAGCCACTGCGGGTAGTGCAAGGCCCCTGGTAGCAGAGAGAAGGGGCATCTCGCCTCCTTGCCCTGTGTATAGGGGCAAGCGGCAGCACGCGCCCCTTTGATCAGAATTGCTCTAGTGGGAAATACTTTACTTTCTGAGATGTATTTTACGTGTGCCAATGCTTATGGGGATATCTGAGAATCGAAGAAACTTATGGCAAATTAATGAAGAGTCATGCATACAAACGGTACTCATACATTACCTCACGATCACTCTGAACTCAGCTTGGATTACAATTCAAGCGAGAATCAGAATCGATTCTCGCGATTGATCCTCGCAAGGAAAACAGCTAGAATCAATTTCGATTCTCGCAAACTGTTCATTGGACATAGGTTATGAAAGTGCCATTAAATTCCTAGAGAATTCTATTTATCTGTGCTCCCTCACATCAAGGTAGTATTTTGCCTAAGCAGCAGGGGTGGCGCCAGAATTTCCTCGACGGGGGGGGGGGGGGGGGGGGGGTCTTGGGCTTCTGGCACAAGAGCTATGGCATCCCCCGACAAGCACACAATAAAGGAGATAGATTGGAGTTTAACCCTCCCCGTCAGGGGGTAAGCCATCTCAAATGGGGTGTAGCCCGCCCACCGCCATCCCAACTTTTGTGCCACCCTTGCTTAGCAGCGATGTCTAGTGAAGTCTTGGATGCCTATACATGCAGTCAAGCCATCACTAGACATCATTGCCAAGATACTGCAACTTCCATCAGGTCTACCAAAAGTCTGTGGGTTGGAACATGTGTTCTACATGTACATGTGAGACTAAAATCTTACCAAACTAGAACGAGGCCCCTAAGGCTTAAACTCTGGAAAATCAATTTAATGCCTTGTTTGTTTTTACTGAGGAATATGTATTGGTTGCACCCACAATGGTACAACAGTACTCTCAAATACTAAGGTATTTAATAATAGGTTTGAACCTAATATTGATTCTCATAGAGGGAGTTCACAAGAATCAAAACCGATTCTCACAAATCGTGACAAATTTTAAGTCCTGCTCCGTGTTTCTATTCTCGCCATCACTAATACTATGGTCCTTCTGAAACTAGCATCTGTCCCCTATTTTACAACCACTTCGACTTCAATTGCAAGTCACGAAGTATTACATCCTACTACAAGTCTCTTGGAAGTCCAAAGGTAACTGACGACAACCATCTCAATCGAAAGAACGTCATGATTCTGAATGAGGATGATCTTTTCTATGCATACCATAAAATTATTTATTTATTTATTTATTTATTTATTTATTTATTTATTTATTTATTTATTTATTTAAATTATTTATTTATGTCACATACTTCTGCACAATGGCTAATCGTGACCGCAACATGGAGGTAAAGACAAGTCCAGCCAATCGTTTATACCCATGTTACTTTTTTAGAGGACTTCCACCTCAGACATTGGTGACTATTGGTCCTATTTTACCAGTAAACGGAGCTGGTTTACCACAGTAAATAAGCAATGCTTCACTTCCCAGGGTTCCCATAGGGAACATAAAAGATGCTTCCGGGAATATATACCCCCAAGTAACACCAATATCCCATTGTTATATGTTGTTGGTGGTTGATCCCGGTGTGATGTTCTATAACTGTATACAAGTCGTAATTACGGGACCTTAAATTATGTTTTAATAGTAAAGATAGGGAGCGTGATGGCTCAGTGGTAGACTGTTGGACTTCTATGCTAGAGGTCCTGAGTTCGATCCCCGTCCGGGACGTCCGCGTTGTGTCCTTGGGCAAGACACTTTATCCCGGTTGCCTACATGGGGGCACGATGATGCCGTGTGTACTGAGGCATATTGCACGTCAATGGTGCACATGTCATCAACCACTGTAACCCTGCTTGAGCGGAGCTTGAACATAGTTAGAATGTTGAGGAGCTGACAGTTGATCGTCGATGCTCGGCGGTTCTCTTCGGGTACTCCAGCTTCCGCCACCCGCAAATCTGTCACGGTCATGATTAGCCATTGTGCATAAGTATGTGACCTTAAACACCAATAAATAAATAAATAGTAAAGATACACTCTAAAATCAGTTGGGTTAAAAATGAACCCAAATCAAACTGGGTTGAGTGAATATGAACCCAATTGGGTTCATATTCACACAATCCAGTTGATTTGGGATAATTTTTAACCCAACTGATTTTAGAGTGTATACTGCAGATACTTGCAAGTGACTAATCTATTCATAAGAAATATACTTACAGCTTACAGACTCTGACGTATATGTAAGTTTCAGTTGTGTTCCTTGATAGATGGGGGTGAGGGTGAATGAGGAGGAGTAAAACACCTAACTAAAATACTTGTCAGCAAGAATGTGGCCATACTTTCCCTCGAATTTTCGAGATAGCTACTTGATACAAATGCAATGCACTAAAATATAAAAAGGCCAGTCTCCATGTAAACATTAGAAAGGATGGTGCCCACAAAGGAATAAAGGGATGAAAACAATCCATTAAATGTGGGCTTAATGACAGAAAATTTATACTGTCCTCAAAGATTTTTCATAATTTTTTAACACAAATAAAAGTACTCACCATTGTGTAAAGGGGAATCCACGACTTTGGAAATAACCAGTTTAAGAAACTGTCTAACTTCTTTCGAAAACGAAAGAGCTTGGAGTTTACAGATTTTCTCATCTGAAAAAAATAATACATATTTATAGAATATCTATTAAGGCCGTGAGCACAAGTGTTTCAGGGAAGAAAAGAAGGCATGCCTTGATGATGTAGTTGGAATATTTTATCAGTCGTTTCTTGAGCCATGAAAGTGCGAACAAATTGGGTTTACACCACCCTCTCCCAGTCTGTCATCTTCACGACACCCCTGGTTCGCCTCTTAAAGTTAAAAAAATGAACTGTAAATATTTTATATCCACGAAAGACAAATAACGGGAAACCTCAGATCTACAAATGAGGTCATGATATATGGTTTGAAAGCAAATGATGAAATCATTTTGGTCATTAACTGGTTGAGTGCGAGAAGCCACTATCAGAGCACTGCTGAAAAATGTTGAAAGCCACTATAAAGGCTTTACACTGTCTGCACTAATTTGTTGTTGGCTCAGCATTGGAAGAAAAATATTAATAAAAATTTGTTTGTTACAATTTATTGGAGAGTGCCAATAGGCACTCTCCAATAAATTGCAACAAAACAATTATTTATGAGCATGACTTTGCTAAAATAAGGCTCTTTTTGTAGTAGTGTGATATTTTTGAAAAAAATATACTCGCGTTACAAATGACCACTGAAAAGTAATTTAGCACTCTACAAGTTAAAAAAGCTATGTATGAGTGGTGGGGGGGGGGGGGGGGGGGGGGGGGGCACGGTGACGCTGTGTAAGGCGTACTGCATATCGATGGTGCACCTGTCTTCAACCAATGCTAACCCTGCATGTGTGGAGTTGGTATGTTGGGGAGCTGACAGTTGCTCGCCGTTGCTCGGTGGTTCTCTCCGGGTACTCCGGCTTCCTCTACCCGTAAAACTGTCACGGTCATGGTTAGCCATTGTGCAGAAATATGTGACCTTAAACACCAATAAATAAATATGAGTGGTGGGAGGGGGGGTAGTGGTGGGAGGGGTTAATTACTTGAATACGGCAGTGAGCGTGAGTGAAAGAATGAGTGAGCAAGAAAGGGAACGAATGAGTTTCTCTGGGAATGCTAAAAAAAGGAAAATCAAATTAAAGAGGTGACATATAGGCCCAAATGGGCCGGGTGTTGTTTTAACAATACTTTTATGTACTGTACTAAATTATGTTAGCACATGTCACATAAATAAAGATATACTGTACTGTACTATATATTGCAAATGTTACCAGCTGTAGTCGTGTTATTGGAGGGTTTAACCCTTACCTAACTTAACAGCCATAAATGGTCGGCTCTATTCACAAAAATCGCCATTCAAATAGGATTCTTTTTTTCAAGTTTGGCCACCCAAATATAGCTTATCAACCCTCATGGAAGGAAGCTCGCAGAGATCATCCCCATCAGGGGGTCACAAGCTGTGTTTTGAGGCAAATAAAAATATTTAGTTAATCAAACAAAAAATTTAAGTGTCGTCTCCTGTAGTATTGCTGGGAGTAGAGGTGAAGGTAAATGGACTTGGTACCTCAATGTAATTGTACAATGCAAGATCACATATGGCTTTGGCGTCTTCGTTTCTCTCTTCATTAAATATTGACAGTGCTTCATCTGAAAAAAGATACATAATCATTTGAAGACAGGAGTTGACAAAACACCTTTGTACAATAATACTTCCAATTTCAGAATATTTTTTATTTGAGAAGATTTTTTTAAATGGTACTTGCAGGTCCGAAACAGGATCTCATAAAATTCCAACAAGATAGGGCGTTAGTTTAGGGATCTGCAAATCACAATTTTTTTTCGAATTGAATCTTAAAAGACAAGTTATTTAATATTGCACCAAACAGAAGTTACGGAACACTGTGATGACTATTACAGACTGGGTGAACACCTTAAACGCCAATAAATAAACATTTTCTGTAGCACCGTCGATGAAACAGCTAGGCCTATTATCATAGTTTTAGTTTTTGAAGGCTTAACTTGTTACTATTCACGTTCTTAAGAAGTGAATATAAGTAACAAGTTAAGCCTTCAAAAACTAAAACTATTGATAATGTTTTGGGCAAAATTCACTACTTACCAAACAATTAAACATTGTCAATTATTCAAATAAATGGGAATTGAGGCTCCATGAATGAATTGTTTAATACGGCAGCGTAGAACCACCACACTATAGCATATTTCCAGGGATTCCTAATCTGTTTAAACAGATTACTAATCTGTTTTTACAAATTAATTAATCTGTTTTTACAGATTAGTAATCTGTTTAAACAGATTAACTAATCTGTATTTATAGAATACTAATCTGTTTTTACAGATTAACTAATTTGTTTTTACAGATTACTAATCTGTTTAAACAGATTACTAATCTGTTTTACAGATTAACTAAGTAATCTGTAAAACAGATTAGTTAATCTGTAAAAACAGATTAGTAATCTGTAAAAACAGATTAGTAATCTGTATAAACAGATTAGAAATCTGTAAAAACAGATTAGGAATCCCTTGAAATATACTACGATGTGGTGGTTCTACGCTGCCGTAGTTTAGTGATAATTTTATCCAATTTTTGTTGGAAATCTAACAAACTGAAGTTAGTATGAGAGATTCGAAAAAATCGAATCTTGAGACTGATTCGGGATCGATCTCGAAGCAGACATATTGGATATGCCAGAATGCTGGTTATCGAAAGGAATCATCCTCTAGTCATGATTAATCAACCATAAAAAAGCAGTATCTGGTGGAGCTACAGTTTTCAAGTTGTCGTGTGGACAGTCAAAAGTCCCTGAAAATCCAAGGTGGCTGCCATGGTGTCCATATTGGATATGCCAGAATGGTGGTTATCGAAAGAAACCATCCTCTAGTCATGACTTGTCAACCATAAAAAACAGCATCTGTTTGATCATCACGTGGACAATCAAAAGTCCCTGAAAATCCAAGATGGTGGCCATATTGGATACGCCAGAATGCTGGTTATCGAAAGGAACCTTCCTCTAGTCATGATTAATCAACCATAAAAAAGCAGTATTTGTTGGATCTATAGTTTTCAAGTTATTGCGTAGACAATCAAAAGTCCCTGAAAATCCAAGATGGCTGCCGTGGTGGCCATACTGGATATGCCAGAATGCTGGTTATCGAAAGGAACCAGCCTCTAGTCATTACAAATCAACCATGAAGAAACAGTATCTGTTGGATGTATTGTTTTCAAGTTTTCGCGGACGGACGGGCGGACGGACGTGCAATAATACGGAAGTTACGAGTTGTTTTGTTTTTTTTTTGTCGGGACAGGCAATATGAGCTTACCGACATATTATGAGCTTAACTGAAAATATTATGAGGTTAATGTCTAAAATATGAGACTTATGAGGCAAGTAGCGATTTTTCGGGGTTTATATTAAGGGTTAGGGTCAGTTCAGGGTTGGGGTTAGCATTAGTTACTATCAAGCATTACGTTGGGGAATGTAACCATGTCTATACCCCCACCCCCCCCCCCCCCCCCCCCAAAAAAAAAACAAAAAAAAACCTGGTTTTATTCGTTGCCCAAACGAATTAAAATCATCAGATAGACAGACGGACGGATATTGCCATACCACTATACGTCCCGCCGTATAAAAACACTACGAGATAATCTTTTGTTTTGATGGTTCCATAAACTCAGCAGGGTAATGGTTAGAGTGGTGGGTCCACATGTGGGTACGGTGGGGGAAATCGACCACCTTTGGGTCCACCAAGAAAAAACTGTCTGTTTTGATGCAGTTGATTTATATTGAGGACGCCAGGTTTTTGTGTGGGAATGGGGACAGCTTTTCAATTGAAGGCAGGTTTATAAATTATATCAACCCTTCACCACAGGTGAATAGAAGACATTTGTATTGTTTTCTTAACCCTTTACCCAACGCAGACGATATCAACATTTATTATTTTAAATATCATTGTTTCAAATTTTTCAAAAAATTTCAACAAAACCATATCATGTGACACCTCGTTGGAATATTTTTTCAGCTGCTGAATTTGCATATTACGCGGGCGGATGCGGCCGATTCATTGGGTAAAGGGTTAAAACACTAAACATTTTTATTTGCTGTCTCAAAATCAAAGCTCATAAGCCATGCTTTGGTGGCAAACATTGAAAAGACGAATTCTACGCCACGCCCCGACCCCTCCCCCACCCACCCACACACCACCACCACCACTCCTATCATCACCCAGGCTACGTTTAAGAAAGGTCTAGCACAGCCACTGGATGATTATCAGATGATCAGTATTTTGAATGATTCGCCAGTTGTTCGATTGGACATGTTGGAATAAATTCCGAAGCTCACTTTATAACTAGGGATTCTATTGTTCTGCATGGGCACCGACTCTAAAGAACGCAACACACTGCCGCCAGCTGACACGATGGACGCGACTCGACATAAAATATTTTCAATGAAATGAATTGGAGTGTTCAAACAGGAGGCAATGCGACATGGCGAAAAAGTGACCAAGTGAAATTCGCCGAGCGACGACCAGGGTTGGGTTGAACTTGATTTCTGGATATGTTTATTCGCCTTCACAGTGCGACATCCCGCCTACAACCTAATCAAAGGACTCTATTTTATCACATGAAATTCTTCTGTTTTGAGTAACTTCTTTCCTTGAAGTCCATCTTTGCAAATGGAATGAAAGTGTCAATGAGACTGTAGCTTAACGTGACTGTGTTTCGTGTTTGATGAAAAGGATAATACTCAATGTTTATGGAAGGATTATGAAATACGACAAGAATTGTGATAATTAAGAATATCTTAATTTCTGTTCCCTGTATGCTATGTTTTCAATGAAAAAATGAGGTGTAGACTGTACTAAAGATTTGAGGGGTGGGTCAATGTGGCTCTCACAGTTAATGTATGTCAACCAAAGTTACCAAGTTACAGTAAATTTTTTCGAGTCTTCCTATCAAGTTACAATAAAATCCCTTTATAAATACAGCCTGTAGACTGTGCTAAAGGTTTTCGGGCTTCGGGCCTGTGTATCCATCACGGTTGGCCCATCGCAACCAAAAAGAGATTTCTTCATCTAGACATTATACTGAGTCATCCTACCAGGTTACAGTGAAATCCCTCCATAAATACGATATGTAGTCTGTGCTAAAGGTTTTCAGGTTTTGAGTTCGGGAGGCCATCACAGTTGAACGATCGTGACCAAAAGGGGACGTTCTCATCTAGACATTATCTGGAGTCACACTTCCAAGTTACAATGAATCCCTTCATAAATACGACCTGTAGACTGCGCTAAAGGTTTTCGGCCCCCGCAGCCGTCACAGTTGACCGATCGCGACCAAAAGGAGACGTTCCCATCTAGACATTATATGAAGTCATCTTACTACATTACAATAATATCCCTCCATAAATATGACCTGTAGACTGTGCTAAAGGTTTTGGACTCGGGCAGCCGTCACGGTTGATGAATCGCAACCAAATGTGGAACTTCTCATCTAGACATCAAAGAGAGTCGTTCTACCGGGTTACAATGAAATCCCACCATACTGAATACAACCTGTAGACTGTGCTAAAAGGTTTCGGACTTGGGCAGCCGTCACAGTTGAGAGATCACGACCAAAAGGGGACGTTCCCATTTAGACACCATACAAAGTCATCCTACCAAGTTAAAATGAAATCGCTTCACAAATACAACCTGTAGACTGTGCTAAAGGTTTTCGGGTTTTGGGCTCGGGTTGCCATTACGGTTGACCGATCGCAACCAAAAGGTTAAGTTCTCAGGTAGACATGACCCCAAACCTGCATATGAAATTTCGTGGCGATCGGACAAGAACTACGGTGTGTAGCCTGTGCTAAAGGAAAATGGGAACAGACTCACATTCTTCCGCACGCGTGATGGCAATAGCTTATCTTGGCTTTGTCAAGTTAAGCTAAAAATTAGCTTGAAATATCGATCAAAGAATTCGCTCTAGAAAGTGTTAATTGAAAATTCGCGCCGACATTTTTGCATTTTATACATTTCGACACGTCGCTGGTGACAGTAGGTGTGTAGCGGCCATTACCCCATTCGGGCGCACGAAAAATGTCATCCACAAAAACGTACACATATCTCTTGTTTCCAGTCTTGAGATTATCTTCGGTTTCCATGTAAACATATCCCATTTAAACGTTAGTCCGATCTGAATATTTCAGTTTCTCCCAACACAAATTGTACAAACTGATTACATACTTACTGAAATTATTATTGCATCTTTCTAAAATATCATCCAGCAAAGAGCAATCCTCAAAACCCTGAAATATGCAAGTTGTGAAAACAGACGCATTCAAAATGAGAAAAATGAAATAAAAGGATTCTTAACCCCTTACCCAACAGAAAGGCCAAAACCGACCAGCACTATTCACAAAAATCACCATTTAATTTTCAGTATTTTTTCCTCAAAACCATAGCATATAAGCCCTCGTTGGAACGAGCTCATTGAGCTCGTTCCACTGAGGTGTCATAACCTATGTTTTTGCTGCAAAAATAAAAAAAAAATAGTTTTTCAAGAATTTTGTTTCCAAGTGTCGTCTGCTTTTCGTGTTAGGTAAAGGGTTGAAAATGCTTGACTAAATAGCAGTTGATACTGGCTTGAAAAATAAGATACACCATGAAATCACATACAGAAGATCAAGCAGTTCGTGCTCTTTCTGTTACGGATCCAGTGGCAGTACTCCTTTAATGGACTGATCCAGGGTCGCACCCGGCGTCACTATCCTTATTTTCTTAAACTCGTTTTTTTTACAAACGCCCATACCGGGAGACACGATGTTATCTGCAATAACACATGGTGGTGGATGGCCATGCGTTATCGCAGATAATCTAAGAGTATCGCATGCATACAGCAAAGGCTCCTGGGTGGGTCTCCAGTTATATGAGGCGATATGAAATGGCTTCCAATTTCGAGAGTGTGCTGTGTGCTCGTCCCCAAATCGAGGTTACCTATGACTAATCTGTCGCCCCAATTACAAATCTAGGATCTGACGCCGCCTTTACTTTACTTTGTGACCCAATAGTGGGGACCCTAACGACCAGAACTAATCAGGTTCTTGTTCGTATAAAACATAGGATTTCTTAATCTTAATGCTTAGGGAACCCTACACTGTACAGTCTATCTGCAATAACGTTTAAGAAGTGAAGGCAAGCGTATAAGCACGAGGGGCGGGGGGGGGGGGGGTGACGGTGAATACTTTTCAGTAAAGAACCATCCGTCGCACAATATCACAATTGTCAAAAAAAGTATGTTGCATACATGTCAGAATGCTTTCGACGTTTTGTATTCTGCAGCCATATATGTTTAGGATAAATCTCGAAAGGGTTTCGGAAAAGTAATCCCATACCGATATAGATATTTTACATACATGAATAGAAGTGCTACGATCACATTCACTGGCTTCATAGATATAAAATCGTCCAAGGAGAACCCAGATACCCTGCCCTATCCTTTCAACAAGATGGGACATTTCTATTGCATATGGCTTCAAATTTTCTGAAGTGTTCTTGAAGAAAACCTACAAACCTTCCATCAACGAGAGGACATCCTATCCCAGTTATTGGAGAACCTCACGTAATACAGCAGTCTACGGCTTATGTAGTACTCCGCAGCCAACCAAACGACAATGCTTACTACTGAAAGTTTACTTGCTTATTCGCCATATTGAACTATTTTTACTCCCCTGAATGTGCATGCGTGTAAACAGTGGTAAAGATGACATTCTAAATTACTATAGAAATCTATGGGAGAAAAATGAAAAACATTCATTTGCCACAAATTTCATTTTTTAACATAATGGACGGACATATGGTCAAATATTTTATAACATACTTTTTAACATGGTATCAAATACGTTTTGTTAAAATTAGTTTTTAATGGTTCCATTTTTGTTTAAAATTTTCCCTTTTTTCCCAGTACATCACCTTATTAATTTGTTAGAAAAGACTGAGGCGGGTAACTTCAAAGTCCTAAACATGTACTAAATCCTTATGAGAAAATTTGGACGGACATAGATTTGATTAAAGCAAAAATTAATTTTCTTTGTTCTATAAACATATTTTGGATATGCTGTTGTTTTTATGGTTCCATTTAACTTTGAAAAGTGGTCTTTTTTCTCTATTTATGACCCTGCGACAAATAAAACCTCTCCTCCTGGAGACAATTCGTCCCCTGAGTTCCAACGTGTTCTATGTGCCTATTGGCACATAGAACACATTGGAACTCAGGGGACGAATTGAATGTCAAGACCGCGGGCACATTCGTGCGTGAAAAATTACGGGAGATAACTCGAAATTCTCGCCCTTACTGAAGGGATAGAAATAGTTCAATATGCTTCAGATAATTTGAGACCTCAGTGTCTTACCACCAATCCAATGATGTTACTGAAATCATTCCTTCTGTCTGTTCTGTAAACTAGAGTTATCGAATCCCGATTTCAAATCGAATCAAATGGAACAAAAGATTTCACATCAAATCGAATGACATGTGCAATAGCAGTGGTTATAGGACATTATTGCACCTACATCCATGCGTCATTTCGTGCAGAACATGAGCCCTTGACTATTGCGTGTCGTCACACGTCCACATGAAGCGAACGAGATGGCTTAATATGAAAGTGGGGCGGTACGCAATAGCCAGGCTCACATTGGGGCCTACCTTATGCCAAATACTGCCTGTAACATTGGAAAGATACATCGCCTTTTACGATGTGTTTATAATTTTGCAGAGATTCGTATTATATAAATACACCAACAGATTTCAGATCGCATCGAATCAATTTATTTGTTTATTTATTTATTTATTTATTTATTTATTAGGGTTTAAGGTCAGATATTTTTGCACAATGGCTAAGCATGACCATGACAGTTTTACTGGTGGAGGAAACTGGAGTACCCGAAGAGAACCACCGAGCGACGGCGTGCAACTGTCCGCCCTTCAACATACTAACTCCACACAAGCAGGGTTAGCATTGGTTGAAGACAAGTGTACCATCAACGTGCAGTACGCCTTAGCACACAACGTCACCGTGCCCCCACATGGGCAATGGGGGTGAAGTGTCTTGCCCAAGGACACAACGCGGTTGCCGCAGGTGGGATTCGAACCGAGGACCTCTCAGCTTGCAGTCTGCACCTCTACCTACTGAGCCAGCACGCCCCATCGAATCAATGAAAGGATTTCGAATCGAATAATTATTAATTAAATGAACTATCTAAGGTAAGCAGCCTTTGAACATGTCAAATCTTGTTAAACTTTCAGGGCCGGGGAAAGGAAATTCGGGCCCCAGAGTTAATTCCGTTCGTGCAGGACATGAGCTCTTGGCTATTGCGTATCGTCACACGTCCACATGAAGGAACGAGATGGCTTAATATGAAAGTGTGGCGGTACGCAATAGCCTGGTGCACATTGGGACCTACCTTATGCCAAATACTGCCTGTAACATTGGAAAGATACATCGTCTTTTACGACGTGTTTATAATTTTGCAGAGATTCGTATTATATAAATACACCAACAGATTTCAGATCGTATCAAATCAATTTATTTGTTTATTTATTTAATAGGGTTTAAGGTCAGATATTTTTGCACAATGGCTAATCATGACCATGACAGTTTTACTGGTGGAGGAAGCCGGAGTACCCAGAGAGAACCACCGAGCGACGGCGTGCAACTGTCCGCTCCCCAACATACTAACTCCACACAAGCAGGGTTAGCATTGGTTGAAGACAAGTGCACCATCGACGTGCAGTACGCCTTAGCACACGATGTCACCGTGCCCCCACATGGGCAATGGGGGTGAAGTGTCTTGCCCAAGGACACAACGCGGTTGCCGCAGGTGGGATTCGAACCGAGGACCTCTCAGCTTGCAGCCTGCACCTCTACCTACTGAGCCAGCACGCCCCATCGAATCAATGAAAGGATTTCGAATCGAATCGAATAATTATTAATTAAATGAACTATCTAAGGTAAGCAGCCTTTGAACATGTCAAATCATGTTAAACTTTCAGGGCCGGGGAAAGGAAATTCGGGCCCCAGAGTTAATTGCGTGACGAGCCTCCTTTCAAAAGTGTCCGGATACTGATGCAGATGCCGAAGCGCATCTACTGCAAGTGCCGAAGTCATGAGCGACGTTGGGGGGTCCCCCCCCCCCCTAGAAAATTTTGAAATGAATTATTAAATGGAGACTTCTGGCGGCTTTAGGGATAAAAATTCACGTTATTTTTTGGCCGTCGAAATGACGTTTTTCAGCATCATGTTTCAAATTTCCAAGTTCATCAGTGAGTATCCAGTGACCAAGAGTTATGGCTTTTCACTGCACAATTCTTGAAGTAATAACTTCATTACATCAAGTTGACTTAATGAAGTTATTACTTCAAGAATATGCAATACAAAATTACAGCCGTTGGTCAAGTGTACAGCTCCGTTTATGACACAGCTCCCTTCTTAACTGTTGGCACATGAGTCAGAACCTTAGAGGGGGAGGGCTAGTCCAAACATGACCGGGAAGTCCGTATTTTAATTTTTTGGTTCGCTACGTCCTTTCAAAAGACCTACCAAGCCAAAAAGTTAAAATACAGTCTTTCAGGCCATGTTTGGACTGGAAGGTGTGTGGGGAGGAGGGGGGGGGGGAGGTCTAACCCAAGAATCTTGGACTCTTAGGCCAAACCCGGGACCCCTAGAGTTCTAAGCCCCATGGTTACTTACTACCCGGGGCCCACACTCTCCCGACCCTGGAAGCTTTAACACAAATTCTTGGAAGCCATTTTTGAGAGAAATATTGAGTAGTATTATCTGTTATAGTCGAAGGGAACATGTTTTCCTTTGCTGTTTTTTTTCGCCTACACACAGCTGCTTTCATCAATTGAGAAACACCACTTCACATATACGACTTGAAATCAAGCCCATCCCCCAGTGTTATTAAAAAATTATGAAAATATGAAAAGCTTAAGAAAGATTTATCACTTACTGCATTCATTCCTTGTCCGTAGAAGGGTACCATGGCATGTGCAGCATCCCCTAATAAAACTACCTTGCCTTCGATATTGTAGGGTGAACACTGAAAGTTTACAATAAAATGATAATTTAAAGCATAAGAATTTGTGACCATTTCCTTTTCCAAACATAAGCCTAATAATTCTATGTATCCACGCTGTCCATGCAAAGTTCTGTTCAATCAAGTTTATGTATACTCTTATTGGCAGTAAAATGTAAGAATGTTGGAAAGAAAGAGAATAGAAAGAAACAGAAAATAAAAAAAAAAACAGAAAAAAGTAACAGACTGAAAGAATGACCACATTTTCTCTTTCGACTCGACTGCCCAACAGAGAAATCACCCAAGTCGTTGAAGGAAAAAAGTCTTATTTTCATTCTTTTGTATGAATATAATTTCCCAAATCATTTTTCATGCAAAATTATGGAAATAAATTTTTGCATTTGAAAATCCATACGCAAATTTATTTCCATTAATCTGCATGAAAATTTAAATCCAAATCCAATTTTTTCCCCCATAAATTTGCATGAAAATGGTCTTTCAGACCATTTTATGCAAATTTATGGAAATACATTTTGGGATTTGAAAATCTACATGCTATTTATTTCCATTAGTTTGCATGAAAATTCAAATCCAAATCCATTTTTTCCATAAACTTGCATGAAGGGGTCTTTCAGACCATTTTTGTGCAAATTTATGGAAATAAATTTTTAGAATCGAATACCTAAAAACTGAAATCTGTCTTTCAACTGAAAGATCACACCATGCTATATTTAATGTAATTATTCTTGTTATCGATCTGTTTCTCCTTCAGACACGAGGTGAAAGTGTCATTAACCCCCAATAAAAAAAAATGTTTTTCTTCTGTTTCTTTTCTGTTACCTATTTTTCATCTTTTTCTCCTATGCA
Organism: Pictodentalium vernedei; assembly: GCA_031216915.1. NCBI lineage: Eukaryota > Metazoa > Mollusca > Scaphopoda > Dentaliida > Dentaliidae > Pictodentalium > Pictodentalium vernedei. The sequence goes on from CM062292.1 coordinate 327,758,411, forward strand.
AAACTTGTTTTGATCTTCCCGCTTGTTTCTTCCTGTTTGTTTCTTTCCATTTACCAGTTCGATTTTTGAAATCTCATTGGAAATCTCATGTCGCAATACAGAGGATTACCAATATTCATGCAGGTTTTTACAGGGGCTGGGTACGTACTGTATCTCATTCATTTCAGAGAAGACATAAGTGTTGACGAGAAAAAGCAAGTGCTCTTGTAAATAGAATAACGCTTTATTAATATTTTTAATCAATTTTTAACTAGAGTTGGGCGATATTGGAATTTGGAGTTCGGTATCAGTTTCGGAATTTGGTATCTGACTTGACTGAGATTTTCTGATAGCATCCAAGGGGGATTCACACCAGGAAAATACAGAATAAGTTGTTCTGGTATCATTTTACCATTGGGCCACAAATGCCACTGCCAATGAGTTCAACAATGGCATTCTTTTACGAACACAAATCATATCTACAGTTATTTGATGACTTGTTCCAAACAGGCCTTAACATTTAAAGGCCTATTTCAGGCTTTTGAGATCTTTAACAAACCATCTTTATGAGGCCCTGATGACAAAAGACAAATCCTCTGGCCAGTGATTTCTAGTCAAGTCTTGGCTGCCTTTTCAGGCAGCCAAGACTTGACTAGAAACCACTGCTTAGCAACTGGACATGTACTGATTGTAGTCCGGTTTGAATTCGTGCCAACTGCCCAGGCCCTTAACGGTAAACAGAACTGAAAAGAAAATCTCTTTCGTGCAAATTAACATTTCAACTACTATCAAGACACAACAAGGCCTTATAAATAGCGAATGTAGGAAAATTTCAAAATACAAAGGGTTTCGATAAATCATTAATTGGTTCGCGTCGGTTTTTCGGCATTCCCGTGTTATCGGAATCAATTTGGTTTTTCGGTGTATTGCCCATATCTATTTTAACATCTGTACTTACCTTAACCGTAACAAGTGGCAACGGTCCCGTAGTACCAAAAAATGTCTGCTTTAAAGCTTCCCTGCAATTCACAAAATATCCGTTGAATTGACATCTTTACTATGAAAACAATACAGTTGAGTAACAATACCATTTTCATCCAAACAAGATAGAAGCAAAGGGGTAATACTTTTTGCCGGTAAAAAGGACGGTATCCGGTAAAAAGGACGGTAAGTGTATAAAAACTACGTTTTAAGGTACTAAATGTATCTCTGAATGTGTGAAAAGTGATTATTTAAGGAAGCTTACGCAATAATAAATATATAGAAGGTAGATTAAGTATTGTTTGTTTTATTGTAGACTATCTTCAAGACAAAATAGATCATTTCGCCATCGACACGCCATTTTGTGCAAGAAAAACAACGAATTCGCTGAGGTGCACGACGGGGTGAATATTATCATACTTGTTCGACGGAGGTGTAGCTAATTTAGATGTTTCTGTTCGCGACAAGGGGATGTAACAGAAAGTTTTTTTGGAGAGAAACCATTTATAATTTGAAAATAGTCTACAATAAAACAAACAATACTTAATCTTCGTTTTATATTGCGCACGCTTCATTAAATTGTCACTTCACACTTTCAGAGGTACATTTAGTACTTTAAAACAGTTTTTATACGCTTACCGTCCTTTTTACCGGCAAAAAGTTGTGTTCAAGTTTGTTTTTTTAAACGGGGGTTCATATTTTATTTTCAGTTAGCGTTTCGCCAAACACATGCCGAGGTGATAATAAATATTAAAACCAACCATACATCAGTAGATACCAGTTCTAGATTCCTGTAAGTCCCATCTCAGTGATACACACATGAGCCTATTAAGACTAGGGCCCCTTCCAACGTGTGCTCACTCCACCAATCCTTATGTGTGAGCTCACAGTGGTGGGGGGGGGGGGGGGTCTGAGGGATCCAAATGCAAACCGTACCTTACTGTTTTTAACCCCCACGTTTCTTCAGGAGGCACCAGAATCTATCTCAGAGCTTCAGAATTTGAAGAAACAAAATATCCGGAAAAGGCTCACAACCGTGGGAGGGAATACGCCCAATTCCATAGTTCAAGCCATTGAAATATGCTAGCGTTATGTCGATCTTGTCTTGTAGGGCTAGACCTCCCCAGAAACAAATTATCGTAAACAATTCAATAGTTATTAATTCCAATCGCTCGCTATATACGAAAATCGCCGTTCAATTATAAAATTTTAATTTTCTGTTTCCAAAACATAGCTTATGACCCCTCATTGAAACGAGCATGTTGCGGACTTTAGGTCTGATGGCTATAGACACACAGGCGTAACATAGTTTATTCAAGCTAATTCCAGAAGAAACTGGCCTCCAACCCTCAACTGTTGAAGGGGACCATTTCCTCCTACAGTCTGGGGGAGATCGATCCTGGTGCCTCCTGAAGAAAGGCAGGGATTAAATACAGTATATGTGACAGTTTGCATTTTTTTTTTTGGGGGGGGGGGGACAAACCCCACACAACGACCTTCCCAATATCATGATTGCCCCCACCCCCTTTCCCCGAGAAAATGGCTAGCCCCCCGCCCCCCCCCCCCCTCATTATAGAATCCTGGCTACGCCCCTACTAGATAGATCGACATACCGCTTGAACTAGGGAATTGTGCGTATTCCCTCCCACGATTCTGAGCCCATCCCAGGATATTTTGTTTCTTCAAATTCTGAATCTCTGAGATCGATTCTGGAGCCTCTTGGGGAAACGTGGGGGTTAAAAACAGTTAATTATGGTTTGCATTTGCCACCCTCTCCCCCGGGTCCACCACTGGGAGCTCGCACATGGGGATTGGTGGAGTGAGAACAAGGCGCTCCAGTCTTAATAGGCGCCTACAGGTGACTATCATTGGAGTAGGACATACAGGAATAGTATCCACTGATGTGTGGTTGGTTTTAATATTTATCATCACCTCGGCATGTGTTTGGCCCCCGTTTAAAAAAAAATAGCCTCAAGTTGCCCTCAACACAACTTTTTGCCGGTAAAAAGGACAGCAAGTGTATAAAACTATGTTTTAAAGTACTAAATGTACAGCTGAATGTGTGAAAAGTGACAATTTAATGAAGTGTACGCAATAATAAATATATGTAACGAAGATTAAGTATTGTTTGTTTTATTGTAGACTATTTTCAAATTACAAATGGTTTCTCTCCCCAAACCTTTCTGTTGAATCCCCTCGTAGTGAACAGAAACATCTGAATGTTATACGCACACGAATTAGTTACACCTCCGTCGAGCAAGTATGATAATATTCACCCCGTCGTGCACCTCAGCGAATTCGATGTTTTTCTTGCACAAAATGGCGTGTCGATCAGTGTTGAAGGCGAAATGATCTATTTTGTCTTGAAAGTAGTCTACAATAAAACAAACAATACTTAATCTTCCTTCTATATATTTATTATTGCGTAAGCTTCCTTAAATAATCACCTTTCACACATTCAGAGGTCCAAAGAGAGGTCATAACCTATGTTTTTGAGACAAAAAAATAAGATAATAAAAATTAATTGGCGATTTTTGTGAACAGCGCTGGCCGGTTTTGGCCGTTGCGTTGGGTCAAGGTTTAACCAACAACTCAAGACTTCTTGGGAAATTACTAGTGAATGAATAAAATACACATGTAGTATAGTCGTGACGCAACTTCTTATTTAATTAACAAATTAGTCATGCTGGGTTCCCAACAGCACGAATCTGGATACTGCAGACCTCTATTCACAGATTGTGTGTATGACACAGATCCAAGTATTAAATCTAGTCTTTTGAGAAAGTACACGATTACTAGCAAGAGAAAATCTTTACGAAAATGCCCGACTGGAATAATTGTGGGGGTGTCACATCCCCTAAACCCTTCTTAGAGATACCCCTGGTGGTGATGTTAACATGGTGTATCTTTACTTTGTAATAGAATTCTGTTGTCTGGGCACTTTTTGAGAATTTCTTAACAGCATAGACTTGGTATATAGCACCATATCATCAACTGGATGATAAAGCATCTGAAAATTAGCGAAAGCATCCGCCCTTTAATTGGCCGATTTCACCTTTTGGTAGTTTTGTCACACCCGGGAGACTGACTACCATGGTTTCTTTAAAAATTGTTTGGCAGCCAAGACATGAACAAAAACAAACAAGCCGTTCCGTTGTCTTATTACAGCGTAAGACTGCAGAGAACAGCACCTAACTCTTTTGGCACCGTTGTCGCTAAACGCCAAACGAAAGACCCCAACTGTCTCAAAAGTTCGACCAAACCCATTGCTGCCTGTTCGGATTCTTTTGGATTGGCCAACTTTACTATATCGCAATGATAGTCAGTGAAAATCATCCCGCAGCCTAAGACCTGGGACGTAGCGAAGCGTGGTTTAGGAGTTTGAGACCCCCCCCCCCCCCCTCCCCCAAAAAAATTCCGGTCAGGACATATTCGTCTGAATTGGAGCCTAACATATTGACCCGCTCTTGCCAATAATCATGCACTTGCTAACAAGACAAGATTTAATACTTGGACTCACAGTTACACAAACAATTGGTACCATATTCGTGTCGTGAAGGGACCAGTTTGGAGTACGATGCGTGCTAATTGAATGAGTTGTGTCACGACTACTGTTTGTTTGTTTTATTGGAGTTTAATGACACTTTCAACAACCGAGGTCACATCGTATCGGGCAGTTTTCCGGGTGAATAAAGCCGGAGTACCCTGTGGGACCCACCGAGCAGCGACAAGCAGGCAAGCAACTGGCAGACTCTCCAGTTTACTCAGTACACAGCGCCAGCGTGCACCCCACCCCACGAGGGCAGGCACGATTAGGTGTCTTGCCCAAGGACTCAACACACTTACCGCTGGTCAGTACCGAAACATCCAACTTTCGGCTTAAAGTCCAATGCTCTAACCACTGGGCCGCCGCACTTTCAGCCACGACTACTTCATTTATGTTTTATTTATCCGCAAATAAATGTCCCGTTTTTTAACTATAATATCGGCTAATATTCCAACTATACCATCAAATCATGCCGGAGGCGAAGGCATGTCTTTATCCCTTTACCCAACGTGACAGCAAAAAAATTACCTTTCCATTTTCATTATGTTTATTCATATTTTTATCTCAAAAACATAGCTTATTACCTCTCATTTGAGCGAGCTCGTTCTGCTCGTTCCAAAGAGGGGTCACAAACTATGTTTTTGACGCAAAAACTGAAAAAATTAGTTATTCACGAATTTTGTTCGCAAGTGTCGTCTGTTTTTGTGTTAGGTAAAGGGTTAACCATTTGCTCATAGCATACGATATCAAAATTTGTTATTTTGAATATAATTTTTCAAAATTTTAAAAAAGTTAATAAAACCATATAAATGACCCTCACTGGAACGAGCTCGCCTACCCAGTTCCAATGTGGAGTGACTTGATATGGGTTTGTTGAAATTCTTTGTTGAAAAATAATGTGCACAATTTGGAAATTACGCCGACGGATGCGGCTGATTCGTTAGGTAAAGGTTAAAGATGTAACTGGACTTTTTTTTGTCGGGATTTCAGCCATTGCATTCGGGACAAAGCATGTTTAACATCCCCCACCCCCACTCCCCACCCCCAAACGGTCATCTTCGCGATGTCCCTGCTTTAGTCTGACCAACGCTACAATATTACCAATGTTAACTACTGGATGCCGGGTTAACGTGCAAGGAGCTAGTTCAATAACTTAGAAAATAAAATGAAATTAGTCGAACAAGAAAAAAAACCTCTTTCAACTACAATCATATTTCACGAGGGGGCGCGGTGGCTCAGTAGGTAGAGGTGCAGGCTGCAAGCCGAGAGGTCCTCGGTTCGAATCCCACCTGCGGCAACCGCGTTGTGTCCTTGGGCAAGACATTTCACCCCCATTGCCCATGTGGGGGCACGATGACGCCGTGTACTAAGGCGTACTGCACGTCGATGGTACGCATGTCTTCAACCAATCTAACCCTGCCTGTGCTACAGTGCGGAGTTACGATGTTGGGGAGCTGGCAGCTGCTCGTCGTTGCTCGGTGGTTCTCTCCGGGTACTCCGGCTTCCTCCACCGGTAAAACTGTCACGGTCATGATTAGCCATTGTGCATAAATATGTGACCTTAAACATCAATAAATAAATAATATATCATATTTCACGACAATGTCAACAAACAGAAGCATGACCTTTAAAATATATGTTCATCTCTATGAATGATGTTTACAGACGTGACAAAAAAAACAAGAATACAAATACAGAATTCTATTTGCGCTGGATATTTAGTTGTCACTGACTGAAATATCTCTTATGTCAGTTTAGCCTCAAGTATTCTGAAGTTAACTTTTACCTAATATGAACAGCGGGTGATACTTCAAAAAACATATTTGAACTTGAGAAACATAATTTACTACGATCAGTAAATTCGAGTCTGTGTGAAAAGTTTTAAAGCACCTGAACTAAACTATGTAGAAAAATAATTTATGGATACATATTTTGGGGAATAAAATATATTTCAAGAAATCAGAAATGGATTTTCGTTAGGAGATTATCAGAGAGGAATCAAATAAAATCTTTCAAGAAATAAGAAACAACCTCTGTGCATAGCATACAACATAATATAATATTTTTGGGCTTAACCCACTGTTTTGGGGGATTATTTATTTATTTATTTATTTATTTATTTATTTACTTATTTTATTTATTTACTTATGGGCAATGGCTAATCATGACCGTGACAGTTTACGGGTGGAGGAAGCCGGAGAGAACCACCGAGCAACGACGAGCAGACTGCTGCCAGCTCCCCAAGATCGTAACTCCGCACTGCAGCACAGGCAGGGTTAGATTGGTTGAAGACATGTGTACCATCGACGTGCAGTACGTCTTAGTACACTGCGTCATCGTGCCCCCATGTGGACAATCGGGGTTAAGTGTCTTGCCCAAGGACACAACGCGGGAATCCGAATTGATCGCTCACCCATCCGAGGATTAACCAGGCTCGACGTTGCTTAACTTCAGTGATCTGATGACAACCGGTTACCGCGACGCCACTGCGCCCCCGTTTTGGGGGAATAAAATTCATGTATATGAACTTCAGAAATAGATTGGGGTTATAAAATGGAATTTCTAGAAATTTTGGAAAATGTACTTTATGGCCCAGAGTGATCCCAATGATATGGACCCATATTTTGAACTTCCAGCGACTTTCGATTCATTTGGTGTTTGTTCCAGGACCATAGGCCATACCATGCTTGAGATATGAGCGTGACAGATTTTCAAAATTTTGGCTCATTCTACTTTTCTGGGAGATGGAATGCATGTTTGAATTTCGGGGATGCATTAGGGGGTCATAAATCACATTTTGTGAACTCCTATAATTCATTCCCGATGTTCATACATGTTTAGTTGCACTAAAAAGATGGGCGGGGTCAAACATTCAGGCTCATATCGCAAGCATGGTATGACATATGGACCTGGGACCAACACCAAATGAATCGAAACTCAATGGTTGAGTGCATTTTTCAGAATTGTTGGAAATTGCATTTATAACCTCTTAATGCATTAAGGAACCAACTTTCAAAAGTTTTTGCCCCCGTTCACTTTTTAGAGCATGGTATACTCTAAGGCTAAAAAAAGACATATCCATAAATTTTGAAAGCTCATCAGGCTGTATTTCAAGTACAGTAGGACATCATCAACTTGGAACTTTTGAAAATTAAGTTGAAACTAATTGCAGCAAGGAGCAAGTGACTCAGTGGTAGACTGAAGGACGTCTTTGCTAGAGGTCCCGAGTTCGATCACCGTCTGGGACGATCCGCGCTGTGTCCTTGGGCAAGGAACTTTATCCCAGTTGCCTACTTGGGGGCACAATGACGCCGTGTACTAAGGCGTACTGCACGTCGATTGTGCACATGTTTTCAACCACTGTAACCCTGCTTGAGCGGAGCTTGAACAGAGTTAGAATGTTGAGGAGCAGACAGTTGCTCGTCGATGCTCGGTGGTTCTCTCCGGGTACTCCGACTTCCTCCACCCGTAAAACTGTCACGGTAACGATTAGCCATTGTGCATAAGAATGTGACCTTAAACGCCAATAAATAATTGGAGCAAAATATGTGCCAAGGTCTTTTGAATCACCCGGTGATTTTTGCTGCATATTGCAGAGATACTGGTAATCACAATTTAAACCCTCTAATGCATTCCTGAAGTTCATTGAATATTTAAATGCCTAAAAAGTGAAAAGGGGCAAACATGTCGAAAAGGGGGCCCAGGTCAAAAATATGAAAGAAGGACACGCTTATCCTATCCACTTGGGTTCAATACAAGGTTTGAATTATGAGGGGGGGGGGGGGGGAGGGCTAATCCGTGCAGAATTTTAGTTTTGTTTTGCAAATCATATGTGTTTTTGTATGAAACTCTTTAAATACAGTACACAACAATGTTTTGGGATTTCTTCATAAATTCTCTTTCAATGTATACTATTAAAAAAAGTAGGGGATATTTGATAAAAGTGGGATATATGAAGATACATCCAAAAGACCGTTGAGGCATTGCGTTGTGACATCTGGTGAATGATTTCAGCGATAGTTGGGTGTCTGACAAGCACACATTCCACGCACTGAGCTGTAGGAGACATGGACGGTCAGTCGCAGAATTTATCACATTCAGTCCAAGACCTCAATGCCTTGAAAATCCTCCTTGGTTCGCAAGACAAGCGCGGATCTGACGTGGCATACTCCTCACCAAACGTCCAAAATCAGCTTGACTGATGTTATTCCGTTCTTTCTAAAGTGCAGCGGTGAGTTCCTGGACATTGGTAGGGGGCTCTTGGCGTTGTCGTAGACGCCTACCAAGCATATCCCAGACGTGCTCGATTGGTGAAAGGTCTGGACTCAGTGCTGGCCAAGGCAGTATAGTGATGTTCTGCTCCTGGAAAAATCTTTAGCGACACGGGCCCTGTGTGCTCTTGTATTGTCATCTTGGAAAATGAATCGAAGGACGTGACATCGCGCAAATGGCACCACATGTCGCTGCTAACACGTTATCACGGTAGTACTGCCCTGTGACATGCCCATGGATGACATGTAATCCTGTTCTGCTTGTCGTGGTTATGCCTCCACACACCATAACCGATCCACCACCAAAAGGATTGTGCTGCCTAACGGTTACGTTATTGTATCGTTCGTTCCGCCACCGTCACACTCTGTTTCGTCTGTCGTGGAAGTCAAGAGTGAACCGCGATTCATCGGAAAACATGACGTTGCTCTAATGCCGATTGTCCCAGCGCTGTCGTGCTCCACCCCAATTAAGGCTTGCTGCGATGTGACGCTCAGTCAAACGTGAAATTATTCGACGACGTCGAGCGTAAAAATTCCAGCTGTGCAGGCGATTTCGGATAGTCTGACCACTGACTCACACATTTGTCGCTCGGTGCAGCTGCTGTCCAATTTCTGAGGCACTTTGATGGCGGTTACGTAATGTTGTGTTTTGGATGAGACGATCCTTGTTAGCAGTTGTCGCCCTTGGATGACATGACCGACGTCTGTCATCAACATTGCCTGTCTGACGATAGCGTGACCACAACCTGCTAATCACTGATTGAGTAATGTTGAGAATTTGAGCCACTGCAGTCTATCTGTTGCCAGCTTCCAACATGCCAATGGCACGTAAACGTTCGCCACGTGTCAGTCTTCGCATACCTCAAAAGTTACGTTTCGACCAGAAACTATGATGAACAAGTTTATACTAAGTAAAGAACGATGAGGCCTCCGAAAAAGCCCGTCCAGTACAAATGAAAATTTCCAAACGTACCCCACAGACATTAACGCGGTGCTCTTGCGAAAGGCCCTCCTTTTCGTGGACCGGTGACATTCATAATCCACACTGAACTTGTTAACATATTGATGTGTCCAATCACGCGTATCCAATACCATTTTCCAAAAATATCAACATCAGTTTGCATATCCCCTACTTTTTTGGAATAGTATAGTTCAATTCGGATGGTTTCACCATTTTCACATAAACTCGAATTTACTGATCACAGTAAATTTTGTTTCTCTAGTTATATTAATAGTTTTTTTCGGTCAAATGTGTTTTCTGCTTAAGTTCATACTTACTCTCCAAGCAGAGAAATGGAATCTGGAAATGTTCTTTTGTAAAAATTCAACAGGTCCTCGTTCGTTTTTATGCTTTCGAACATGTTGAATGGCATGAATAGAGTACATGTGAAAGATTTATCCAGATTCGGCAGCGCTATCATCATAAACTCATTTCTAGGCCAAATGTGCAAGTAATTTATTCCCATTGCAAACTGAAAAATACAAAAAAACAGTCATATGGAACTTACAAATTTGAAAGGGCATATATAATTCAACAAAGGATTCACTTCAGTAATGGCAAGCCTATACACTAAATTATATCTGTAAACATTGGACTTTTTCAGGTCATTTTCCTGTTTGTGGTCAAAACTTGCACCATCGAGACCTCCATTTTCCAGAAAGCCTTCTTAAGCTGTTAAACAAAGTGGAAGGAACCAAGTCTCGAAAGTAAAATGATATTTATTGTGACAGTAACAAAGCTTGAGAAAAAAATCACAGATACCTTATTTGTCCAGACTGTTATGGCTCAAGTCCCGACTGACTGATATTCCAACTACATCATCAAGGCATGCCTTCAACAATAAATATCATTACTATTATTCAATGAAGGCATGCCTTGACGATGTTGTTGGAATGTTAGCCAGTGAGGAATATAGTAGAAAAATGCATATACTTCCAAGAAATACATATTTCAGCTTTCAAAATTTATGGCTACGTCTGTTTTTTTAGCCTTAGAGTATACCGTGCTCTAAAAAGTGAACGGGGGTAAAAACTTTTGAAAGCTGGTTACTGAATGCATTAGGAGGTTAAAAATGCAATTTCAAGCAATTCGGAGAAGTGCTCTCAACCATTGAGTTTCGACTCATTTGGTGTTGGTCGCAGGTCCATAAGTCATACCATGCTTGAAATATGATCCTGACCCACTTTCAAAATGTTTGGCCTCTCCCACCTTCTTAGTGTATATATACATGTATGAACATTGGGAATGACTTAGGGGAAAGGGGGGGGGGGGGGTCACAAAATGCGATTTTATGACCCCCTAATGCATTCCCGAAGTTCATACATGCATTTCATCTCTCGGAAAAGTATACAGAGCCAAAATGTTGAAAGTCTGTCACGCTCATATCTCAAGCATGGTATGGCCTATGATCCTGGGACCAACACCAAATGAGTCGAAACTCACTGGAAGTTCAAAATTTACCTGTAGTAGTTCTGACGCAACTTATTATTTAATTAACACGTACTGTGTCGTTACTCACTCCAAACTGGCAGGGTCGGGGAGAGGGTGGAAGTGGGGTAGTAACCTCGGGGCCCGGAAGTTTGTTGGGCCCGGGGTTTGCCCAGGAGTCCAGGATTCTTGGGTCAGGCCTGGGTCCCCCAAAGTTCTGACTCCTGAGCTCCTCGATCCCCGAGCAAGAAGCAGCAAGTTAAGCTGCCTGTTGTACTTGAATATAGTTGCCACTCATGTAAAGAAAGAACGTGAGTGCCTCGTGGAGATGCTCAATCTGTTAACTCTTTACTTAACATGAAAAGCAGACGACACTTGCAAACAAAATTATTGAATATCTATTTTTTGTGTCACAAAACATAACCTATGACCCCTCGTTGGAATGAGCTTCACGAGCTCGTTCCAATGGGGGGTCATATGTTTTGTTTTTGAGGCAAAAATGAAACAATAAGGAAAATCGAATGGCATTTTTTGTGAATAGTGCTGGCCAGTATTTGTCATGTTGGGTGAAGGGTTAATAGACTGTTATCTATATACATATACACCAGAGCCGTTATCACTTCAAGAATTCTTCACTTCAAGAACTTCGGCATCTACATCAGTATCCCGACACTTTTGAAAGGGAGCCCGTCACAGAATTAGCCCTGGGGTCCGAATTTCCTCTCCCCGGATATAAAAATTGGTCATGTTGGGTCCCCAACAACCCGAATTGGATTCTACAAACCTTTATTTATATGATTGACAGAGTGTGTGACACAAGTGCGAGTATGAAATCTGGTCTTTCAAGAAAGTTGATGATTACTAGTAAGAGAGAATCGCGATCTTAGACTTCCATCTAGACGAAAATGTTCCGACTGAAAAAAAAAATTGGGGGAATGTCACTCTCCATCCTGACCACCCCCCCCCCCCCCTTAACTACACCCCCAACAGAATGTCATCAGTGACAGGAGATAAAGCGTTGCCAAAATAGTTACGATTATTTTTCTTCTCAACTTGCAAAATGTTTTTTGAAAGATTGGTATCTATTCGACACAATCTGTTGACTCTTGCTGACAAATGATCAGTATTTTTGCATGATGAGATTATAATGGAAGAAAAAATCCAACACGTCGAAATTTTTTTGGACATTCTTCATGGGCAAGTAGCCACCAATCTATCTCCTCCAACTGTGCTATTAATAATAGCGCCCTTCCTCTCATGCTGCAAATCCTAAACTCTGTACTGGTTTGCAGCTGCTAAATTTACCTTACACGAATAGAAGACGACACAGGCAAAATACATTTCTCGAATAAATATACTACTCAAAGTTTGCTAAGCACCAAGTATATCCAACTACCTGTTTTACGTTTTAGTTGGAATATTGTTATGAAAAGTGTATATATTTTTTATTTAATTATATCTTTAATGATTTGGTATGGGTTCAGTATCGAGTATGAGACCCATTATTGTTAATTACAGCTTGACAACGCCTTCTCATGCTCCCAATCAGGTTCCAGATGGTCCTTTGTGGGATGTTGTTCCATTCTTGGACCAGCATGGCACCAAGGTCCTGGACACTTCTTGGTTGGACTGGACAGGCTGAAATTGCAAGCTGCAAATCATTCCAGACATGTTCGATTGGATGGAGGTCAGGAGATCTTGCTGGCCAGACCATACGCCCAATCCCCTCCCTCTGTCGGTATTCCCGGACAGCATGGGCAACATGAGGACGGACATTATCGTCCATCAGAATGAATCTATCACCCACTGCACCTGCATATAATCTGATGTGGGCATCCAGGATCTCATCAATATACCGCTGTGCTGCCAATTTACCACGGTCAAGGATACAGAGCTCTGTACGTCCATCCCAGCTGATGCCGCCCAGACCATTATTGACACTCCACCATAGCGGTCATGCTCAGCAATGCTGGCTGCAATGAATCGCTCTCCTGGTCTTCTTTATACCCTAGAACGCCTATCTGTGTAGTCTGGGCAGTACCTTGACTCATCTGTAGAAAAGACAGGTCGCCAACTTCTTTGGTCCATCCAACGTGGTTCATGGCCCATTCCTATCGTGTCTGGCAGTGGTTCTGGGACAGCTGATTGCAAATACATGGTCTTCTCGATTGGAGACCACCTTCTTGCAACCTTGCCTGGATAGTCTGCGTCGAAACATTTACCCCGGATGCATTCTGAAGGTCACTGCAAAGCTGGGATGCTGTGGCAAAGCGGTTCCTACGGGCCTGAATGATCAAAGACCGGTCTTCAGCTGCAGACGTTGCCCTGTTTCTGCCACCACCATGCGTCTTAGTGGTGTGCCATACTGCTGAAATCTTGCCCAGACTCTGGTGATCACCGTATGGTGCACACCAAGGGCTTCACCAACCTGACGATGGGGAGCCCCTTGCACCGCCATCCCTACAGCCCGCCACATTTCTGCTTCCGACAAATGTCTTCTTACATTTGCATTCGCCATATTCAATCATTAAATCGCAAGGGTTTGTGTTGAAATGAAGACTGAATACCCTACACATCTCATGTACATGTAGACAGGACACAAAAACATCATGAAAATCAAGGGGTACAGGGTGGGGTACATGCTTTCCATGACTCACAAAAAGTCTGCCTGTCAAGAGAGCTAATGTAAACACTAGGGACCATCTCAATACATTCCTCAATCATATCCACCCAAAATATCGCAAATATGTCACAAGAAAATTTCACAATGATGTGTCAAATATGTGGTGCTTAGCAAACTTTGAGTAGTCTAGCTCATGTGTTTTTTTCTGAAAAATAAAGCTTATGACCAATAACTGGAACGAGTCCAACCAGCAATAAATCTGTTAAACTATTTCCCTTCATCTGTATGCACGTTGCACGTCTTCACTGTGTGTGTGTGACCAAGTCATAAAATTTCAATTCTCTTCTTTAAACCTTTGAACTCTTGTGGTATCTCCCATGCCAGTTCAATGGCAGCAATTAGAAGAGTTCATATTCATTATTTGGGGTAGACCAATTAGTATTTTCAACGCGCAGCCTCGGGCTGCACGTTGAAAATACTGATTGGTCTACCCACACATTTATTGAAAAAAACATCTTATTTAATGACGTATCATGTTCCTGATCGGAAGAAAGGCTGATGTGGTTCAAAGGGTTAAAAACTATAGCAGAAGTGGATATTTTCATGGAGGCAGCCATTCAAAATTTTCGATGAACGGAAATAACTCTTTCAAATGACGTTTTCCCGTGATCTATATTCATGTTGCACATTTTCAATATGTGAGTAACAGTGTGAAAAGTTTCAGATCCCTATATGCGAAGCAGCAGGAGTTCATTACAGGTATCACGCAACTAAATATTTTCCCATAGGCGACCATTATAACGTTCAGGCGGAAAAAAATATGATCGCCTCAGTTTAATTTTGGCATTCAAATATCTGTCAAGTATAGCCCTTCAGACAACTTTTTCTGATCCGAAAACATGTGGTCATGCAGCAAATAAGAGAGAAAAACTGACACAAAGGGAAGTACCGGCCACGTGCACATATTTTTCAGGGAATTCCCTACAAAAACACACAAAAAGTAAATTGTATTTTTTAGGTCCAAAAGTCATCAAATCACCCTCTTTTTTATCAGGAATATTCAACAATAATGCAAGATGTCAATAGAATGTTTCAGACCTTTATTGAAACAATATATTTTCCCAAGGTTGTTTATTTTTAGAGACTGCATCATTTCCGAGTGCAACATTTTAAGGCGGTTAACTCTAATTTCAATATTTAGTTCCGCAATACCTACACCATGAAGGTACCAGCATTTCAAAACATTGGAAATTTTCCAAGTCGAAGAAGGGCAGTAAATCTGTCAAAATTTGTTTCCGTCACCTGCAGGTTTGTCTTCTGAAAACAAAAGTGCCTCCAGAGACAGTTGATATCCCAAGCGTCCACACGTACACTATACATGAACAAGCACTCGCCATTCCTCGTGATCCAAATTTAATCTGAAATTGGTCTCCTTTGAATGTAGTTCACACGTGTTTGATTTCATCTGATTCCAAGCTTTCGAATGATCTATTAACACCCTCGTAAATCAAAATGCATATGTGTGCTGGGTGGGGGAGGGGGGCGGGGGCGGGCAAAAATCTGCGAGATGTTATGTGTGGGTCTCATGGATACACTAAAAACGTGCGTTCTCAGATTATGCAATTTTTCATAATTTTCGGCAATATATCAGAATATGTCATATTATTTATGTTCCAAACCGCTGAGATAATGCTGTAAATCAACCCTGATAGATTAACTGCAACAGAGGGAGCGCGGTGGCTCAGTGGTAGACTGTCGAACTTCTATGATAGAGGTCCCGAGTTCGATCCCCGTCCGGGACGACCCGCGTTGTGTCCTTGGGCAAGGCACTTTATCAAAGTTGCCTACATGGGGGCACGATGATGCCGTGCACTAGGGCGTACTGCACGTCGATGGTGCACATGTCTTCAACCGCTGTAACCCTGCTTGAGCGGTGCTTGAACAGAGTTAGAATGTTAAGGAGCTGACAGTTGCTCGTCGCTGCTTGGTGGTTCTCCCCGGGTACTCCAGCTTTCTCCACCCGTAAAATTGTCACGGTCCCGATTAGCCATTGTGCATAAATATGTGACCTTAAACACCAATAAATAAATAGATATAAATAACTGCAACACGAGCAGCCTTTTTAAGCATTATTAAGATGTGAAATCTGCAAATGTCACAAATAATACATGTTGGTGGAGGGGTGGGTATCTGGTTCTAAGTGAAGAAAATATGCTGGACAATAGTACTCCAACGATTAGTCGACTAGTCGATGTCGATTCTGAGCAAACCAGTAGTCGACTCTCAATTGTGCAGTCGACTAGTCGGAGGAGTTCAAGCTTTTAGGTAAACAGTATCCCTCCTGTGCCACTGTCAGACAGTTTGAACAGCAATATTGGGCAATCAATGTATACATCTATTGCCATCTAATAGTAGTGACAGTAGTTTGTTTTAACTGGTACTGGTAGAGTGCTGAATTATTTTGGGCTATCAGGATATGTTATTAATTTGCCTTGTTGCAATTTATGGGAGAGTGCCTATAGGCACTCTCCCATAAATTGCAACAAGGCAAATTAAATAAGACTATATAATTTCACTCTTAGCATAATTAGAAGCACATTAACAGAATAATGTTCCAGTAAGTTGCTGTATATGAATGCCCAAGTGAAGCCAAATTTGGACCTTCAGCACTCTACCGGAACACCAACACTGTAATAAGGAGACAAGTTATCACCAATGACTAGTCGAAGTCGACTTGACTTTTGGGTATTGACTAGTCGACTTTGGAATTCACTAGTCGTTTGAGCACTACTGGATAATTTTTTGGAAAAAATGCTTTATAATGCACTAGATACATGAATTAATGTAAAAATGTGCTAGTATCAACAAATATTCTATTCACTTCAATGGCCTCACTTATTCACTCAAATGTTAAAAAGATATTTGAGAATATTTTCTGCTGTTTACTCGTTGTCATTGCTTTAGTATTATGGCGGAGAGGGAGTGCTAGTGAATTGATTGTGACAACTGTCCTGTTTCAGCTTGGTTAACAGTTCCAGCAAGTTTTCAAATTTCAAATATTATTGCATGACCTAGTCACAATACAATATTCAGTATAGTTTAACTTGCTATTATTGTATATCAAGACTTTACCACATGTGTCACTGGTAACTTGAGATTTTGGAAAATTGACAAATATCATTTTCAACTGATTTTTAATTGAGAATTAGGCAAAAATAAACAAGAAATAAATAAACCATACTAACAAGGTTAGTACTTAGAGTCACTTATGGAATCAAACATGCAGACTCCTGCCAGAATCAAGTAAAAAAATATAGAACCTTAGTGAGCACGCTCACATACCCCACGCGCCCCGATATTTCAAGCTCGGAAAACTAATTTTTAGGAAAATGACCCAAAATCTGTTACTTGTATTTTTCAGAGTCCAGGGCCCGTAATTTCTGCAAAAATCAGCCGAGCAGAACGAAACGTAAACTTGATCTGTAAGTCATTGTGGTAGACTCACATACTAAAATGGCCGTAATTTCGATAATATCTGAACGCGTGTAGAAAAAAAGTCCGGAAAACTGTAATTTTGATGAACTTTTCAAAGTTGAAGGGCCGTAATTTCGGTAAAAATCAGTGGAGCAGAACAAAATGCAAATTTGATCTGTAGGCCACCATGTTAGACAAACATACCAAAAATCAGCTCAATATCTGGAAGCATGTCGAGAAAAAAGCCCGGAAAACTGTAATTTTGATGAACTTTTCAAAGTCTATGGGGCCGTAATTTTGGTAAAAATCAGTGGAGCAGAACAAAACCCAAACTTGTTCTGTAGGCCACCATGTTAGACTAACATACCAAAAATCAGCTCAATATCTGGAAGCGTGTAGGACAAAAGTCCGCAAAACTGTAATTTTGATGAACTTTTCAAAGTTGAAGGGCCGTAATTTCGGTAAAAATCAGTGGACTGGAACAAAATGCAAACTTGATCTGTAGGCCACCATGTCAGACTAACATACCAAAAATCAGCTCAATATCTGGAAGCGTGTAGAAAAAAAGTCCGGAAAACTGTAATTTTGATGCATTTTTCAGAGTCCAAGGGCTGTAATTTCGGTAAAAATCAGTGGAGCGGAACAAAACGCAAACTTGTTCTGTAGGCTACCATGTTAGACTAACGTACCAAAAATCAGCTCAATATCTGGAAGCGTGTAGGAAAAAAGTCCGCAAAACTGTAATTTTGATGAACTTTTCAAATTTCAAGGGTCGTAATTTCGGTAAAAATCAGTGGAGCAGAACAAAACCCAAACTTGTTCTGTAGGCCACCATGTTAGACTAACATACCAAAAATCAGCTCAATATCTGGAAGCGTGTAGGACAAAAGTCCGCAAAACTGTAATTTTGATGAACTTTTCAAAGTTGAAGGGCCGTAATTTCGGTAAAAATCCGTGGAGCGGAACAAAATGCAAACTTGATCTGTAGGCCACCATGTCGGACTAACCTACCAAAAATCAGCTCAATATCAGGAAGCGTGTAGAAAAAAAGTCCGGAAAACAAGTAGGACTGACTGAAGGACTGACGGACCAGTCAAAAACATTATACCCCCGCAACTTCGTTGCGTGGGGTATAATAAATACATGGATCAGAATGGACTGAATTTTTAGTCATTTTTAGCTTACTCCTATGGTACAAATCAGGGGAATAATTTAAACATTTTTTATTTTACATCAAATCAAGGGAATGGGGTTAGGTGTATCTTAGGCCATCATTCATACTTTCATGGACACTGAGCTGTATTGGATGAGTTTTTTAGGATTTCTGACGCCCTATTTTGCAAACAGGCAGGGAAACGAACCTTTCTGGGTAATAAAAGTTGTAACAAGTACCTGGAATCACTGGTGGAATCCAACTAATCAGCGAACTATACTTCTTTTCATACCTATTATGATGTTTGTCAATTTCAGTGGGAAAGCGGGGGCGGGTGTCTGAAAATGCCAGTAGAAAAATTACACAAGGTGGTGGGTGGGTGTAAAAAAGGGGTACACCGAAAAATGGGACATGACGTCTGCAAATTTTCTAATGCCCCCCCCCCCCCTCCTGTGTGCGTGCGCATTATAGGGCACTATACTATACCCACACTCACTATGCAAATCTCGGTATAGCATAGTGCCCTATTTTATGTTTGCCACCCCTCCACTTTTAATGACAGTGTCAATGACACTGTAGCTTAACTTGAATGTGTGTTGTGTTTGATGAAAAGGATAATGCTCAATGTTTATGAAAGGATTATGAAATACGACAAGAAGTGTGATAATTGAGAATATGTGAATTTCTGTTCCCTGTATGCTATGTTTTCAATAAAAAAATAATTTGAGGTGTAGACTGTACTAAAGAATTGAGGGGTGGGTCAATGTGGCCTTCACAGTTAATGTATGTCAACCAAAGTTACCAAGTTACAGTGAAATTATTCCAAAACGAGTCATCCTATCAAGTTGCAATGAAATCCCTTCATAAATACGGCCTGTACACTGTGCTAAAGGTTTTTGGGCCTCGGGCCTGTGTAGCCATCGCGGTTGACCCATCACAACCAAAAGAGAACCTCCTCATCTAGACATTATACTGAGTAATCCTACAAAGTTACAATGAAATCCCTTCACAAATGTGACTTGTAGACTGTGCTAAAGGTTTTCGGGCTTCGGCCCCTTTCGCCGGCATAGTTGACCCATCGCGACCAAAAGGGAACTTTCTCATCTAGACATTATACAGAGTCATCCTATCAAGTTACAATGAAATCCCTTTATAAATACGACCTGTATGTAGACTGTGCTAAAGGTTTTCGGGTTTTGGGCTAGGGCTGCCACCACGGTTGACCGATCGTGACCAAAAGGGGCGTTCTCATTTAGACATGACCTTAAACCTGCATATGGAATTTCGTGACGATCGGACAAAAACTACGGGGTGTAGCCTGCGCGAAAGGAAAATGTGAACAGACTCACAGACTTCCACACGCGTGGTGGCAGTTGCTTTTCCTGACTTTGTGAAGTGAAGCTAAAAACGTACCGCCACCACTGTTTGCAGCTACTAAATTTACCTTAAACAAAAAAAAAAAAAAGATACGTGGAAAAGATATTTCTCAAATAAGGAAAAACTTTATGTTTTTCTCCTAAAAAATTTAGCTTGTGACCCACCAATTAGATGAGACTAATAAGTAAAAAATCTGTCAAAAATCCTTCGTCATCTGTATACATGTTGTTTATTTTCAATGTGTGTGTGTGTGTGTGTGATCATGTCCCACAGTTTCAATTCTCTGCATTGAAAACTTAACAGAAATGAATTAACGCCACGACGACATTCACCATGCTGAGCCAGTGGACATTTTCTGAATCGATAAAGGGTGATAACTCTGTCAAAAATGTTTTTCCTGGTCATCTTTAACCCTTTTCCCAACGTAACGGCCAAAACCGGTCAGCGCTGTTCTCAAAAATCGCCAATTAATTTTTGTCAGTGTCGTCTGTTTTTCATGTTAGGTAAAGGGTTAAACACGTTGCACCAATGCAATGCGTGGGTAACAATGTCCAAAAGTTTCAAATCTCTAACTCCGAAACTGTATGAAGAATTGATCATACCATCAATGTACCCAAAATGCGGCCAGACGGACGGACCAACGTTATTTCAAAAGTCCTCCGCCGAAACGTTGAGGTACAAATATTGTCTGTCAAAAACACTTCTCTAAGAAGATAATTTCTCCCAATTGATCTTTTTCTTCTTCCACAATGGTTTGTACAAAAATACATGAAATTTAGCTGAGCTTCACACCTGACAACTGCTATAAAATTTGCAAGAAAAACTCACCTCATTATTAGCCGTGGGGGGAATGCAGAGTTCCATGTAGCCGTGTGGAATGTATGACTGTTGAAAATCCATCCTCATATTCTTCATCATTTCTCGTCTCACAACAGAGTAGGCGCCATCCGCTCCACAAATGAGGTCGGCCTTCTTTTTCACTGTAGTTCTTCCGCTGCTGGAATGGAAAATCAATAGTGCAAACCATTTGCGTTAGATGCAGGGTCACCGATTGGAGGGGGTGTCGCATTGGGGAGGGGGCGGGGGGTAAACTGAATTGTCCCGACTATGATGGCTCAAGTCCCGACTGATAAACTATTGCAGCGACTGACTTCATCGAAGGCATGCCTTTATGAAATAGTTGGAATATCAGTCGGTTGGGATTACCGTTCAAAAACGCAATTAAGACTTGTGAGAAATGTATTCGTGAATAAATAAAATATACACCCAGTAGTCGCGACACATTTGGTAATGGTAGACCCCCAACAGCCAGACAGCAGAACCCAATTCTGAGGCAGACTGGAGGTTTTTTTGTTTGTTTTTTGTTGTTTAATCTTGCCCCTTGGACATGTTACAAACGACCTTAGACATGTTGCAACGCAATATTTAACCCTTTACCCAACGAATCGCCCGCATCCGCCCGCGTAATATGCAAATTCAGCAGTTGAAAAAATATTATTTTTCAAAAACTTTCAACAAAACCATATCAGGTGACCCCTCGTTGGAACGAGCTCGTCGATCTTTATAAATTTATTTGATTTAAAATAAATACTGTTTAAACAGAACTGGTTCCATCTCAGGGACAAGATTAGAACCAGTTTTGGTTCTAAAGAGAACCTATATTTTTTGCAGTGTAGATTCTCAACACTTTTCTTCGCGTGACACTACAGATGTTCTTCTCAAGTACTCATTTCTCCTGGATGCTTTCAATCACTACCAAGACTTTTTTCCCCCGATTAATTACCAATAGCTGCGTGTCAGGGGACTTACTCCGGGGACACACGCCAAAAAATGTGGACACGACGATTGTCAAGGAAACTAGTCGTCTTGATTACTGCAACTCACTGCTATACCGATGCAAAAAGGCGTCACTGGATAAGCTTCAACATATCCAAAATTGTGCTGCTAGGTGTGTAACTAGAAATAGGAAGTCGTGCCACATAACACCTATCCTAGCTGACCTCCACTGGCTTTCTGTCCAACAAAGAATTCAATATAAAATAATCCTTCTGACATATAAATGTATTAATGACCTGGCACTATCATATCTCTCAGATCTAGTCACATACTACACACCTGCCAGAGACCTCCGTTCTTCGGACTCGCACACCTTGGTCCAACCTGTTTCAAAACTAGCATCCGCGGGTGACCGGGCCTTTTTGATCGCCGCCCCTAATCTCTGGAACCTTTTACCGAGTCACCTGAGACTACCACAGGAAACTGAGTCATTCAAAGCTGGTTTGAAAAGGCATCTCTACAAACAAGCTTTCTGCACCAATATGTAGATAAGAAATCATTTCCCTTTTTTTGTATGTAAATCCAAAGAGCACATTTTGTGGATTTTAGGCTGAAAATTATTATTATTATTATTATTATTATTATTATTATTATTATTGAAACAAATTAATATTGAGGTTCAAATTGTCATTTATACTAATCAGAGATTTATATGCCAATAACATAAGGCAAATAGAGTGAAAAAAGAATACTTTAACATTTGACTGTGTAATGCAAACTGCCAACAATAACATGATTTCGGAGAGCATAACACATTCGACCAGTCCAACATAATACAGCAAACTTGACTTTTGAGTATATGCCCACACGCTTTGTGCAAGTATGGTGTGCTGCACTACATTTCGCGAGCAATGGAGGGTCTAGAAGTCCGAGTTTTGTGAGGGGGGGGGGGGGGCAGATGATGGGATACATCAGTCGGCGAGCGTAGCGGAGAGTCGGAGCGAGCAAGAGGGGGTACTATTCTCGTTGGCGAGGTCTGAGGTCTCCCCTGGGAATAAACTGGAAAATGAAAGGTCAATATGTGTCAGGGCGATAGCGAGTTTTCTCCATTGTTTATACTGAAATGTAAATAATAATCTAATAAGAATAAAAATAATAACAATTTTGGTAGTTGGTATAGTATTAAAAATAATACTTATTATCACTTGTATAAATAATCCTCTTTCAATTAACGCGAGTATCATTTCACTCAGACTATTATGCTGGGTCACATCAAAGGTATCAGGTTGCGTCATCAATACCTCGTTAAAGAACACATGTGTTCGGACAGAGAGGCCTATTAATTTTCAATTCTAACAGGTTATCAGAAGCGCTTATATACTAGCAACCAAAGCGAAAGGGACTTGTCAAATGAAACACAAATTGTCTAAACTCAAAGAGTCAATTTTTTATTTCGCACTGTTTGTCGGAAGGATCTAACAAAGTCGTTAGAAAGCGATTAGCCAGTTAAAATTATGTATAAATATGCAAGCGAGTGAGGTCTTAGGAGACTCAAAAAGATTCAGAGAGACTCGTTAGACCCGGTTAGACTGGTTAGTTCACATTTTTTTTGTGGAAGCCAGATCAGGGATCTGCGTTAGATGTTGCCCGCTGGGGACAACGTAGAGGGCTGAAGCGAGATATTGCCTCCGTTGCACGGAGTAGTAGATCTCTTTTGTCGGTAGCCCTGCCATAAGTCTGGGCTAATAAAAAGTAAAGGCTATAGGATTAGCATAGGGGGCACCTCGACGCCAAGATAAGGCCAATAAAAGTTTGAGAAATAAAGTAGGGAGCAAGGTGCTCAAAAGTTGGTGTCCACGTAGCGGAGCTACGCTGGAAAATAAGTGGACAGCTAGCGAGAGGGAGAGCTGCCGTAGGAACATTTTGTTAATTTAAGTAGTGATTTGGAATCAATAGTAATGAGACAGTGAGTGGTGCAGAGTGGAAACGTGATAACCTGGTGGAACTGTATACCTTGAACCCGGAGAAGTGTTGGTGGATCTCTGGACGATAAAACATCTAAAAGTGACACTATAATATCTAAAAGTGCCCAAGAAGAACGGCGACCAAACCAGTTCTATCATTGGAAGAGAAGAAGGCGGTAAAGTGACATTTTCTCTTTCCTTTGTGAAAAACAAAAGATTCTTTGTGGGAAGTCTCAGAATGTATTATATCTTCTTATTTTATGTATTAAACTTGTCATTTTCTTAAATCGCGTTGATTATCGTTCCGGGGAAAAGTCATTGACACCTACAGGACTAGAATCCCAAAATAGTCGATTACACCACGGGGTTCTGTAGCAGCGAGGCGTAGGTTCACACGCAGAGGCAGACAGCTGCACTCCCAGAGTGGGGCTGGGTGCGATTGAACCTATTTCTCCCAACCGGTCCACGTGGTGGGCCCCATATCGGCGACAATGTGGCCCTTGGGTGGCCCGTTCCGAGTACCTATAATTGTAACCCCGGGGAACGATAATGTCTACAATAACACGTGGACATCCACTACCTCCGGTGGAGGATGTCCACGTGTTTTCGTGAATAATATCATGTTTCTCAGACTCGGTTCGTGTGAGAAAAATGAAGAGTGCTCAATGATTGATGCTCTAACATATGCCGGGGACAGAACTGATTGCAATTGAATGTGATCAGACCCGTAATTGTCTTCCAGCATTGGGGTAGGGGTGTGCCCCAAAAATGCCCGACCACGACATGTAGTTTTCCGATTGTTCTTATGTACATATACCAGTCCTTCTCGGTGAACTATTCAGACAAGGAGTCTGAGGTCTACAGTAACCATAATTAGAAACGTCAATCAGCAGTTTCGTAGAACTATACGTGGAAGACTTCCACGACTTTTACCATGGCGTTGCCGATTGTCGTGGCTAATTTCTAGAGCTGCTCTGACTCATATATAACCAAACTAAGCAACCGCGCGTGACAGTGTTGTGACTAAATCTTTCAACGTGTCAACTGTTGGGCATCAGTACTCCGTCCTACTACTGTCCGACGAGACAAACACTTCAGGGTGAGATACCCACCCCACACCCCCACCAAATGAATTACGACCCGAATGTAACTCGCCGAATGAATAAGTCTATAAGGAGCGTGAAATATGACACAAATTATGCATCAAATCAACTCACCACCAAACTCGGCCTGCAAATAAAACTAGAAAAATATATTTCTAATTTATTTCAAAAATCTAGACAGCCTAATCGATTAGAGTCCGTTTTGAGACCAAATAATATATCCTGGCGTTTCAGGTGTGGCAAAGAAGTAACTTACTTGTTGCATGACTTTGTAAGTGAAGATCGTTCCCATATGATATTACACTCCAGTTAAGTGGCTACCGAATGGTCAGTTGCTCCAATTAGTAGACTACGGAGTCATTTTAGTATAAAGAGTTTTAATGCAGACAAAAAACATGGATCTGGAAAGAACACAAATGCGTAACGTTTGGAACCTAAAAGGATCGCAATATCACTTTGATGGGAAGAATTGACAGTAACTGTTGCCCGTCTGAGGGTCTCTCATAAACAAATTGAGCTGTTTATTTATGCAGATTTGAGTATGTTGGGTTCTGGGTGTGGACAAACTGAATACGCAGTAGTTCACATCATTCATAAACTTAATTTTGGAGTTTTATTATGCGCTTTACTTTATGCTCGAAAAATATTTTCACATTTGGATACTTTTCAGCACCTAGAAACAAGAATATATGGTTTGCACCTATATTCTTAAAATGTCTTCGTTTATTTTCTGTAGTGCTAAATGCCAAGGCACACCATTTGAAGGACAATCACAGTCTGGGACGACCTCGGAGCTCATCATGGTGATAGCAGGCGCATCGGAAGCAAATTTGAGCGGCGAAGGTAAGAAAACTGCCCAGCGAAATGTGTGCCCGAGCGTATGACACTACAGAAATTAAATGAGGATACTTCAAGAATATATATAGGTACAAAACAAGGATCTAACCTTTAACTTTAGTAACATGACGTGGCTCCTTTATTGTGGGCTTGTCGGGAAATACTCCAGCCCCCTGTCAGGAAACACAACCACCTATGTCCGAAAAATTCTTGTGCCACCCCTGATTATATATTATTGAATCTCTTACCTTTCGAATTCCATCTCCCCTGTATCGAAATTTATGCGCTTTACTTTATGCTCGAAAAATATTTTCACATTTGGATACTTTTCAGCACCTAGAAACAAACAAAAAACATTTTATACACAAAACTTTGATTATAGAGGGACGTCTGAGTAAAATCTCGTGTTGGGGTCAGAGTCTTTCGGCATCGCTCAGAGTGAAATCAAATATGGGTATTGTCGGTTTTTTTCGCGTTCTCGAGTAAGGGTTGTAAATATATGAAACATCTCCGTCTCTTATTTTTGTGTTCCGTAAACAATTGTTTGTTTTTGGCGTCTGTCGTTACCCTTTTACCAGCGTAACGGCCAAAACCGGCTAGCGCTATTCTCATAAATTTCCAATTAATTTTCAATATATTTTCATTTTTTTTTTTTTTTTGTCTCAAAAACATAGGTTATGACCCCTCGTTGGAATGAGCTCGTTCCAACGAGGGTTCATAACCTATGTTTTTGAGACAACAAAATGAAAAAAATTAGTTATTCAAGATTTGTTTAGGCACGTGTCGTCTGCTTTTCATGTTAGGTAAAGGGTTAAAGGCGAAAAGCAGAAGTGATTGTGTATTATGTCTTCTTGAGTAAGGACATTTTCTAAAAGACCCATCTTAATATAAAAATGAATAATTAAAATCTATATGTAAGCTTATTATGCCAGGTGGATTTATAGATTAACCAAGGAACGGTTATAACTAATGATCGAGGCGGAGAAAAACACTGACAATAACGATAAAAAGTTACTCCCATGTTATTTAAACCTTTGAATCCGAAAGGCCGCTTTTGGGCACAGGAACATGATATGTCATAAATTCATTAAGTATTATTTATTTATTTATTTATTTATTTATTTATTTATTGGTGTTTAAGGTCACATATTTATGCACAACGGCTAATCATGACCATGACAGTTTTACGGCCGGAGTACCCGGAGAGAACCACCGACCGAAAGGCCGCTTTGGGGCACAGGAACACGATATGTCATAAATTCATTAAGTATTATTTATTTATTTATTTATTTATTGGTGTTTAAGGTCACATATTTATGCACAACGGCTAATCATGACCAGGACAGTTTTACGGCCGGAGTACCCGGAGAGAACCACCGAGCAACGACGAGCAGCTGCCAGCTCCCCAACATCGTAACTCCGCACTGCAGCACAGGCAGGGTTAGATTGGTTGAAGACACGCGCGCCACGTGCAATACGCCTCAGAACACGGCGTCATCGTGCCCCCATGTGGACAATCGGGGTTAAGTGCCTCGCCCAAGGGCACAACGCCATAGTCCGAATCGATCGCTCAGACGGTCACCCATCCGGGGACTAACCGGGCTCGACGTTGCTTAACTTCGGTGATCTGACGAGAACCGGTTACCGCAACGTCACCGCGCTCCCCAATTCATTAAGTAGGATGGCTGCTAAACGAATGTGTGGGGTAGCCTAATCAATATTTTGAACGTGCAGCCCTTAGGGTGCATGTGAAAATATTTATTAGTCCACCCGCAACTCTTCCAATTGCTGCCATTGCACTGGCGAGGACGATTTCACTTGGGTCAAAGGGTTAAATATATTGACACTGGTAATACATTAATTGTGACTGGCCGTCATTTTTTGTTTTTATCGCAAAAATCGAAATCTGAATTTGGTTAATTTGCACATTTGAAAGGTTTTTTTTCAGTTCAAAGCGTCGGAAAGCAGACAGAATTGTAAATGTGCACAAAATATAGTTAATCAAGAAGTTTATTGGCGATCAATGAGCCGTTTGATTGCTTCCCTTGCATTGCTACACAGCTCGCCTGCTTTTGTAAATAATGAATGTCGACAGGAAAATCTAACTAAAACATGAAACTGCTTGCGATCACATCGTAGAGTGGCATAACAAATACATTAGAGGACGTTTAGTTGGCGGATACTTGAGGTTCAGCAGGAACAACATTAGGCTCAGGTAATATCTCGCTTAATCATACTGTCAGTGGCGGCGCCAGAAATTTTTTTGTGGGGGGGGGGGGGGAGGGGGGGCAACTAGGGGGGCAGACTCCCATGAAGGGGGGCAAATACGTAACGGATCATATCATTACTTTGTTATGAGGTAGTCCAAACTTGGACCCAACGTCCGTAATATACTTTTTTGGTTTGGTACGTCCTGTGGACGTACCAAACCAAAAAATTATATTACGGACTTTGGGTCCAAGTTTCGACTAAATGTAATGGTAATTAGCGGTGCTCCTTTCAAAAAATCCTGGATCCGCGTTAATGCCCGTCTGTCATAATGCGAAATCCATGAATTTTTTTAGACAAGGGATATGGATAGACATGCCTTTGTTGGCTCATAACTTAATTATAACTTCTAAGTATCTGCATCCGAGTCTTTAAATCTTTACTGCCTGGATGTGTTCATCAGTTAGCCTGAGGCTTTGGGCTAAGTGTGTATGGGAAATTATTGGGAATAAAAAAAGGGAGGGGTGTGTGTGTGTGTGTGAGAGAGAGTGACTGAATGTGTTTGTGTGTGAGGGTGGATGGAAATGCATGCGAGATGATTGGGGGGGGACAACTGGGGGGCAAAGCCTTCGTTTGGAGGGGGGCAAATGCCCCCCATGCCCCCCCCCCCCCCGTAGCGCCGCCACTGCATACTGTTCTCACTTCGCCTCACGTGACACCGTATCCGCTATACTAACGTCTCGTGACTAATATAGAGCATGTTAGTAAAATATTCTACAAGTTTCTGAGAATTTCCTCGGTTTTAATACGCCACATGCATTTTGTGTTTTAACTATGTGCAGTCAGTAGAAATCAATAAAATGACTGATCTCCCCTTTGTTCATGTACCTTTCAAAATTTCTTCTGACGATAACAGATTCACACTGAACAAATAAGGTTTCTGTCATTCATTTTTGGTAAAAAAAATATTCCCTGAAATATATTCGTTAAACAGATTGTTAGTGATCTTATATGGTTTATGAGGTATCAGTTCCTTCCATATTGGGCTACAGTTTCGCATTCCCTTATTAATAATAAAATTACCCACCATCAAACAATAATATTATTAGTAACACAGTTTATTAGTGAATTAAATTCTACACACGGAGTTTATTATAACATATAATAACTCTTCGGCCGGCTGCTGATTTGTCGCGGTTAAAAGCTATGCGGACGTTCGACAATACTTAACAGTGCAACAGACTTTAATTTCCGAAAACTGTAATTAGAAAATCAACGTGTATTCGCTTCTAACGTACTTCGCGTGTGCCAATGCCAATGGGGAAGAGGGGGTGTTGTTCGAAGAGGGGGTGTTGTTCGGGGGTGGGGGGGGGGGGGGTATTAGGTATAAGAACAGAGGCCGGTCGATGATCACTAAACAAAGAAGCTGTACAATCGCCCAGGTAGGTTTTAAAGTTTTATATATAAATCGGCCCATGGGCGCAATAAGGTGCATCTGCAATGCTTTACCCAGAGTCCAGTGCCCTTTTTGATACCCCCCTCCCCCCTCTCCTCTTTGCCCTCCGATGATTCATGCACCCTTGATCAATACCAACGTTCATATTAACTTACCATCTAGTATGATTTCATTCAGCTTCCTTCTACTTATAGACATGATAAACTGAAAAGACATTAGAAAAAGGAAGCTAATTCTGTCTACACTCAGATCATATTCTTACTTTTCACATAAGGATTCCTTCTCTTATAAAACTTTTGATACGTTTTCCTTTCACCGACACGAGCTCAATGAGTTCATTTCTATGGAGGGCTATGTTATTGTCCCCACAGTTGATAATGTTTTGAAGAGACAGGGCAGGTTCGTAGTTATCTCAGATATTGGGGTGGAGGACCTATGTCAGACTCGTAACCAGCAATTTTGTTGGATAGATGCGCTAAGTGGCTGACGACGATCAGCGGCTCCGCTGGGGTGACTATGGTTCGGTCCCGCAGAAAAAAAATTGAAAATAAGTATCAAATGAATCTCTATGGTTTTTTTAGCATGATCACACTGGAGAAACCAGAACATTTTGTAAACGACGAAGGAACAAAACTCAGACGGTAACTGGCACCATTTAACAATCACTATAAAGAATATATATTGAACTTTCAGATGCCATACAAGCCAGGGAATAAGCAGACTGTCATCTTAACAATGAGGTCATCGGTGGGTGAATTTTGTCTTGCTACCCTGCATAGCAGGGTAGCATCACTAAATTTATCCTCTGTGAACCCCAATCTGAACCAAGGTCTCAGGCCTAAAGAGAAAGAGGAGCCCAGAGGATAAATTGGCCCTCTGTATGGGATAGCGTCAGCAAATTCAGCCTCTGGGAACCTCATTCTGCAAATGACAAATTGCTCATTTTCTGACTTGATGCCATCATATGTGCAAGAAATAAGAGCAGGAATATAACTATAGGGCACTTTGTTTCCAGGAAACACTGGAAACAATGAGATTTTTGTTATTTTTTTTCAAACAACCCAGCAAGTCCATTGGTATTCAAATTTATTTCAGTGTTTACATGATAAGTCACAAATGCCCTAAGTTCTAAAATTATGAAGACGTTGGAAACGGTGGAAACATTGGAAACGGTGGAAACATTGGAAACGATGGAAACTATGGAAACATTGGAAACGGTGGAAGCACTGCAAACATTGAAAACGGTGGAAACTGTGGAAACATCCCCTAGGTTGGCAACTGCACCGACCAGAATTTGCCAGACGGTTAGCTACTGAGACATTTGTCGTAATTTAGCAAGACAACCACCAATGGTGTTGTGAAACCCATTCTAGCGCGGTATTTTCTTAACTCTAACTGCTTCAAATGATATCTACACAACCCTACTTGTCTACCTTGCTTATCAGTCACAAGCCAAAAGGGTTTCTTCTGTCATCATAAGGAGTATAGCATGTACCAGATCGTCACTGATTACCCAGACCTTTGCCGGAACAGCTAGTGTAAAATTTCTATAGGAACCGAAGCCTTTTTCCGGAGCAACTTTTCGTTGCAAAATTTCGGCTCCATCCATACGGATCCGGCAAACGGAACATGTACAGCACATATAGTCTGCTGTAGTATATATAGTAATATATATACACCCAGAACTATGGGTATATATTATGGGTATGTGATGGAAAATTGAAGAAGGTGAGTTTTCTTGAAATATTACGTCATGATGCGCACGCGACGTCAAAGAGACGTTGACCACTGTTGTTGTCCACTATACAATCGGACATAACGTTGTTTAGGTGGGGGTGTCGGACTTCTCGTAAGGGGTGCATGGTGGGGTGATCTGGTAGTAGTGCTATATATCCATGTTGGTATACTATTAGCCCTTGGACCTTCATATTATCCTATGACTGCTATAGCTAGGTCAAGCAGTACTGTGAGGATGGTCGCCCAGTGCGGTATTGCGAAATAGTCCTTGGTGGTTTAGATTGGCAGTATAGGATGAATGGCCTGTTGGTCTATTACAAACTTAGTACTAATCTTATGACTGGGATTGGTAGTTCGCAATGCTTGGTCAGGCAGTATTATAATCGTTTGTTTAGAACGGGAGCACAGGATGCACAGTATACACCCCTGTGGGTAGGGCTGCACGGTGTATCGATAAACTGCTACAGACCGGTATTCAATGCAGTATCGATTGAATACCGGTGTAAATGCAAAAATACCGGTTTATCGTCATTATTTATCTCTCCACAATTTAATTTTCCCGATTGAATATTATTATTTCTTTACCAAACGAATTGACCATATCCGCCGTGTAATATACCAATTTAGTAGTTGAAAAATTATTTTTTCTAAAAATGCAACAAAGCCTTATCATGTGACCCCTCATTGGAAGGAGCTCGTTCCAATGAAGGATCACATGATGTTGTTTTGTTGAAATTTTTGTTGAAAAATCGATAAACTAATATTTAAAATAATAAATTTTGATATCGTTTACGTTGGGTAAAGGGTTACTTGAACTGCATCAACAAAGCATAATAATTCGTTCCACTGTAATGGCAGAAGTCCCGATTGTGGTACGGATTTTCAGATATCGGAACAGTCTTTCGATCTACAGGTATATCGCGGTATTTTTTTGGAATACCGATAGGGGTATTCAGTTTAGAATATCGTGCAGCCCTACCTGTAGGACCCCTGTCAGTCCTCGGTATCATTAACCAACCGATTGCTTTGTATTATTCTATGATTGGTATAGGTAGTACGTTATGGCAGGTCAAGTGGTATTATGGGTGGGGATGGGGGGGGGGGGGGGAGTAATGCCTGGTAGTGTAGAACGGCAGTATAGTATGGGCGATATATACCTCTGTGGGCCCCCCACTGGTACTACTAATCTAATTGACCTAATGGTTTATGTCATCTCATGGCTAATATAGGTATATGCATTGCTGGGCCAGACGGTATTGTGGGGCTACTGAGAGTAATGCATGGACGCCAAGTATGGTAGTTTTAGATGTACGCTTTGTACCCCTACAGGTCCCATGTTGCCCCTTAGTACTATTAATCCACCTGATGCTTCATGTTAACCTATGACTAGTATAGGTAATATCTAATGCTATAGGAAAAGCGGTATTGTGGGTAGGGGCAATGCCTGATATTTTAGAACGGTAGTATATACCCCCGTAGGCCCCCTGTTAGTGCTTGGTACTATTAACCAACCGATTGCTTTATTTTATTATATGGCTTTTATAGGTAATACGTTATGGTAGATGGTAGGTCTAGTGATATTGTGGGGGCGGAGGTAATGCTTGGTATTTTTTAACGGTAGTATAGCATATGCTGTACATACCCCTGTAGGTCTCTTTTTAGCTCTTGGTAGTACTGATCCGCCAGATGCTTATCAAGCGGTATTGTGGGTGGGATTAATACCTGGTAGTACAAAACGGCAGCAGATGATGGTTGGTATATTCCCCCGTAAGCCCCATCTTAACCGTTGATAGTATTAACCTACCGAATGCTTCCTACCCTATTCCGAGAACATTTGTTTTTGTTTCATTTATCCAGATCATCCAATCTGTTCAGATTACTTCGTTTCCTATAATTTATACATATCCATATAAAGTTATCTTCCTTGTGTATGACAAAAGCCTATTTCATTCCTAAACCCAAGAATCTACCGTCACGACGTCAATAGCAACGTCAACCGTTTCGCGGAGAAAAACTTTCAAGAAAACTTACCTTCCTCTTCAATTTTCAATCACTTATCCATTATATATACCCATAGCCCTGAGTGTACATATATCACTATATACACTATAGAACACTATATATGCCGTACATGTTCCGTTTGCCGGATCTAGCGGGATGGAGCCGAAATTTTGCAACGAAAAAGTTGCTCCGGCATAGGTCTTCGGTTCCTATAGAAATTTAACACTAGCTGCTACGGCACAGCTCCGGGTAGTCGGGGACGATCGGATACATGCTATACTACTACTATCATATAAATTTAATCTGGTTCAACCCTCATCTTGTTGCCGTTGCCGGGCCAAACTATGGAATTCTCTTCCAAACCGTCTCAAAGAAATGGATTCCACAGAATCATTCAAGTCGTGTGGTAAAACGTACCTTTTCCACAAGGCATTTCACAATTTTGTTCAGCCAAAGAGCAGCATATCTCGATTTAATGCTATAAATTGTAGTATTATTATGTAAAGCGCACAGTAAAATCCTACCATTCGTGTACTCTCCGACAACATCCACCCCAAAACAGCTACAAACACATACACGCAGTCACGCCAGAGTGAATACGAATAGGCAATAGCGACGAACACCATAAACTCATCATCGCCCCAAACCCTGAAAGTTGCCAGCTCGGCTGCTGAGTGCTGCTCGTAGCTTGACCGTATCCCGACCGAATCATAAGAATCGCACTCGAAAATCACTCTTGTTTGTCTGTGTCTCCCAACGAGGAAACACACCAAACCTAAAGTTCTCCATTTTCCCATAAAAAGTCCCAAATGTGTCTCATTTGTCAGGAATTTCATCCTTTTTCACTAGGGCTCTATTTCAGCCCTTTGTCCGCTTTCCAGCACAAATTTAAGCTGAAAGCAAACGGAGGTGCGTATGAAACGCGATCTCCACTTAAAAGTTTTTTTAGAGTGAAAAAAGTCCTAACTGTCAGCGATTGCTAACTTCGACAATATCGACACCGGCCATAAACAAACACATGCAGTCGCACCCCGAGTGGATATAGGCAATAACTACGAGCAGTACAAACCCTGCCCCCCCCTCCCACACACACACACACACACACACACACACACACACACACACACACACAGACGCCAGAATTGTATAAATTGTGTATTTAGATTTCGGAGATACAGTATGTGGAGAGTGGATTGTAATTAAATCACCCACTAAAATTCTGTACATATGGACGAAAAAACACAAGCAATGTTTCAGCTAATGGACCTCCGGATTTAACCCGAAGGACCATTGATTGGAACTCCTCTTGTGCTTGTTTTGCTTTAAACAAATTTGCAATCATTGCTTGGGTGGAATCTCCACTCTATGGGCGATTTAGTGATAATATACTCTCCATGTACCGTGTGTATTTTTATTTTCAGTTTCATTTTTCCAGTAATTCAGAAAAGTGTTTTAAAAGGACCCGGGTCAGTCTTGAATATTGATTGTACGAATACGATCATGTTCAAACACACTTTACACCATAGACATACCTGATCTTTCCTTCCATAAGGAATTGGGTGTGTCGAGCCATCTAATTCGTGGATCATTCTTGCACGCATGGGGATCCCAAGTGCTGTGACAGTGTCTTCCAGTCCAACTCTCCGGAGAGCTTCGCGGCCTCTGACGGAAAGCGCCATATTGATACTCTTGCCCTGAACATGTTCTTCATTTCTGATATCTGTGAGTCGGATATAGATATAAGCGAATAAATGTGTAGCAAATGATCTTCAAACTTGAATATATGACAATTATTTACAAATGAAACAAAATACTGCATTTTGATTGGCTGAGAGGTGCGGTGTAACTTGCAATCCGCGGTGGCTTTTTTACACCGTGGTTAACCACGGTGTAAAAACAAGAATATACAATAGCAGGCTATATGGCTAAAAAAACAGTACCCATTTTAATTGCTAATTCATACATTCTGCACGGTTATGTTAGAACAAAAATAAAAATACAGGAAATTTAATATTTATGTGTAATAAAATATTACAGATATGGAAGTCACTGGAACTGGCTCATTGAGCCAGTTCCAGTGACATCCATATTTGTCTGGTTTTATTTATTAAGAAACTTACAAATTACAAATTTTCTGCCAGTTTGTGCCCACAATGTAGGTTAAAGTATTAAGTACACCAAAGTTCTTGGAAATAAATCCGTTATCCTTGTGTTTTCCAGGGTGTATGGGAATTTACACCGGTTTGGGAACTCATACACCCTTCGGCTTCGCCTCAGGGTGTATGAGTTCCCAAACCGGTGTAAATTTCCATACACCCTGGAAAACACAAGGATAACTAATATTGTCGACAGTTGTATCACTGGTGTGCGTATCATTAGCGTAGACAAGGAATACAAAAGTGCATTAGCACTTTTTTCCATTGAGGTTTGAAAAGGATAAAATGCTGTAAAAACATTCACAACGAGCAACATTTAAATTGGCTTTTTTTCGGTGATGCCTGCGGAATAATTCCTGCTAGGGGTTTCTGAAGGGAATGCTAGAATACATATGTGGGATGTTCCCTCAATCAACGCAACGTGGTATAGAAATCGGAAACACTAGTGCTATATCAGGGGCCTAGTGAGAAGAGGGGGTAAGAGTGTGTTCTCCGCACCAAAAACTTTTCGTCTTACATGACATTTCATTCCTGTTAGTAATCACGTACTTTCTCGTGAGACTAGATTTGATACACTGATATATGTTGGTGGCTCTGGTACCTGGTTCTGGCAGTTGCGAACCCATCATGACCAGCTCGAGGGCGGTGATTAATTAACCCATTACCCAATGTAACGGTCCAAACCGGCCAGCACTATTTATAAAAAATACCATTCAATTTTCATTATGTTTCATTTTTTGTCTTAAAAACATCGCTTATGAACCCTCGTTGGAACGAGCCCGTAGAGCTCGTTCCAATGAGGGTCATAAGCGATGTTTTGAGACCAACAAAATGAAAGAAAAGAGACACATGTACCAACGAAACCTTGGTCAACAGTTGGAACAGACATTTTCTTTCTCGATAACAAAGAACATATAATAATTAGTGATTATTACTCAAAGTTGTCCATAATCAAAAAAAATTCCACAAGGACAATCTACAAGTGAAACAATAATCAATATAATTATGTAAGAACATATTCGCGGAACATGGAATTAGCGACCTTGTGATCAGTGACAATGGCCCACAATATGCAAGCAAACTATTTGCACGATTTTCTCAGGTTTGGAACTTTGAACATAAAACCTCCAGACCGCGTTATCCCCATGCAAATGGTTTCACAGAAAGGCAAATGGTTTCACAGAAAGACAAACTTAAT
Organism: Pictodentalium vernedei; assembly: GCA_031216915.1. Taxonomy (NCBI): domain Eukaryota; kingdom Metazoa; phylum Mollusca; class Scaphopoda; order Dentaliida; family Dentaliidae; genus Pictodentalium; species Pictodentalium vernedei. The sequence continues at coordinate 327,794,680 of CM062292.1, forward strand.
CTATAAGCCAAGTGACAGTGTTAGGCTGATATAATAAATCACACATCAGCCTTTGAACAATACAAAGTTTCAGAAGAAAATGGATGTCATGGGGCTGCTCTTACATCATGCCATTCATTATACGGTGACCTCTAACCCCTTCCCGCATATTCAGTAGTGCAACATGTAATGCTAAATAAAGTATAGCTGATAAGTCCGTGACAATGAATAGTATACCATAAATGGCACACACACACACCAAATTGAAGCACGAAATATTACACCGTGCAGGATAAAGATCCCTTCGTTGTATTCGAGAAGTGTGAGCGTTTATATAGGTTGCATAACTTGCTCACCAATCCTTGTAAAACAGATAAGCTCAAAACAAAATATTCAGTCATTCAAGAATTTTGTTTACAAGTGTCGTCTGCCTTTCAAATTGGGTATAACAGACTATATAAGAATTTGCGAGACGACAACTACTATATTTTATCTATCGGATTTTACTGATCCACAAATAAATTTTCAAGAAGTCTTGGATTTTAGAACTCTACTACCGACCAATAATTTTCCAACTACATCACAGTCGAGGCTTCAGCCATCACTTTCGAGACAAAAAGAGGTTTACCCTGCCCTCCTCTCAGACACCTCTAATCGGATATCTTCGCGACGCCCCCTTTCATTCATCAGATTTTATCCACAAGCTAAATTTTCAAGACATCTTGAATTATAGAATTATAATTCGGACTGACTGAACAAAAATCTCGACTGACTAATAAACTGCTCAAAGTTTGCTAAGCACCAAATATTTGACGCATCATTTTGAAATTTGCTCGTGACATATTTGCGATATTTTTGGTGGATATGATTGAGGAATGTATTGAGATGGTCCCCAGTGTTTTCATTAGCTCTTCAGACAGGGAGACTTTTCGTGACAGTCATGGAAAGCATGTACCCCTTGATTTTCATGATGTTTTCGTGTCCTGTCTACATGTACATGACATGTGTAGGGTATTCAATCTTCATTTCAACACAAACCCTTGTGATTTAATGATTGAATACGGCAAATGCAAATGTAAGAAGACATTTGTCTGAAGGAGAAATGTGGCGGACTGTAGGAATAGTGGACCATCGTCAGGTTGGTGAAGCCTTTGGTGTGCACCATACGATGATCAACAGAGCTTGGGCAAGATTTCAGCAGTAAGGCACACCAGTAAGACGCTATGGTGGTGGCAAAGACAGGGCAACATCTGCAGCTGAAGACCGGTTTTTGATCATTCAGGCCCATCGCAGTGATCTTCAGAATGCATCCGGGGTAAATGTTTCGACACAGACTATCCGGGCAAGGTTGCACGAAGGTGGTCTCCGATCGAGAAGACCATGTCTTTGCATTCCGGTGTCCCAGACCCACCGCCTGGCGCGACATGAAGGATGGACCAGATAAGATTGGCGACCTGTCCTTTTTACAGAAAGGTCAAGGTACTGCCTAGACCACACAGATAGGCGTTCTGAGGTATGGAGAAGCCCTGGAGATCGATTCCATGCAGACCACATTGCTGAGCATGGCCGCTATTGTGGAGGGTCAGTCATGGTCTGGGCGACATCAGGTGGAATGGACGTGCAGGGCTCTGTGTCCTTGATCGTGGTACATTGACTGCACAGCGGTGTATTGATGAGATCCTGGATGCCCACGTCAGATTGTATGCAGGTGCAGTGGGTGATAGATTCATTCTGATGGACGATAATGCATGTCCTCATGTTGCCCATGCTATCGGGGAGTACCGACAGAGGGAAGGGATTGAGCGTATGGACTGGCCAGCAAGATTCCCCGACCTCAATCCAATCGAACATGTTTGGAATGAGTTGCAGCTTGCAATTTCAGCCCGTCCAGTCCAGCCAAGAAGTGTCCAGGAGCTTGGTACCATGCTGGTCCAAGAATGGAACAACATCCCACAAAGGACCACCAGCAACCTGATTGGGAGCATGATACGGCGTTGTCAAGCTGTAATTAACAGTAATGGGTCTCATACTCGATAGTGAACCCATACCAGTTCGCTCCGTCGACTTTTTGGCAAAAAATTTCCTCTTTTACCTGCTTTTACCAATAATATCCATTTTCCATGGTTATCGTATTCAAAAGATATAAAATAATGTCAAACACAAATAAAATCTTAATTTCTGTACTTAAATCATTAAAGATATAATTAAATAAAAAAATATATACACTTTTCATTACAATATTTCAACTAAAACGTAAAACAGGCAGTTGGATATACTTGGTGCTCAGCAAACTTTGAGTAGTATAACTATTCTAAATACATCACAGTCTACAATTGATCCATCACAGTTGGGACACTTATTCTATAAACACTTTTTTATAGCGGTACTGCAAATTGATCATGCCAGGCCCCCAAACGGCAAAATGTGGCACTACAGTACGACCGACACAAGCCCAAGTATAAAATGTAGTTTTTTAACGAATTACCCATGGTTACATCCCTCAACATAATATAACCCATAAATAAAATTTTGATTCGAGGGGTCGTTGTGGTAGGCTTTTGATTAAAAATTTAACGTTTCAGTTCGCACATTGGTCTCACTGCAGTCAATATTTGAACTGCTTACAACAAAATCCACATCTGAGGTATCAAAAGGTGTAAACATTTTGCAAAATCAGAAGAAACAAATGTTAATTTTAACACCCACGTCGCGTCCAGTCTGTTTGAAACCGGGCTTCGTCACTGCTGGAAGAAATAGATTCACGCTGCGTATTCAGCCGAAACTGAAGGAGCGTCGCCTGAATCCGTGCGTGAACGTATGCCTCACCATAACGAACCCACCTGTTTCACTTTTGTTGGGGTGCTTCTTATCCTGAAGAGGTCAGTGACTTCTCGTCAAAAAGCATGAATCAACAGGGGTTCACTGAAAACAACAATTTTAATACATATACAGATAAATAAATATGGTAATTTGTGACTTACATGGAATCCAATGAATATGAAAAACGAATCGGCAATCACCCCCTACCCACACAGTTTTTGAGTCATTTGCGGGCCCGCATTCTCTGTTGTCGTTGGTTTTTCCTCCTCTTCGCAGGCATTTGTTCTTTGGTCGCCTCCTCACTTCACTCTTTCTCTGCCGTCGAACGGCCACTAACGTATTGTCACTTTATTGGACGCCTTTGCTCTAACATCTGACGGAATGTCACTCGACCACTGCCGTCGCACGGCCACTACCGTATTGTCACTTCAGTATACCGCATTCCCTCCAACAAGAGACGGAATGTCACTCTACCACTGCCGTCGCACGACCACTAGCTTATTGTCACTTTACTGGACGATTTTCACTCAAGTAGTCGCCACCAACGGGGTTAAACACTCCCCTCCATTTATCTCAGAATAATGTCCATACCGGCAAAGCCTACTCTGCCAACGTATGGCTTGCCTTCTAATTAGAAAACAGATAATGCCGTTTACCTAAATGCAAATAGCTCCCTGAGCTCGTACTTCGTGTTTCCGATCCTGCATCTGTATCTGTGTTGGTACGTCACAGGATCCCTTCTGGGCTTTAACGTGACGGAACGAGAGTGCACCTTAAGATGGTTTCAGGTGTTGTCCGGATAGCGCGGATCTGAATGCTTCTGGTGTGATTTTATGGACTATATTGTCCTCCAGCTGGTTCTAATCAACAGCAGTTCTTACAAAGAACGAATGTCTGTATTGTTTCGACTTAGTTGATGGAATTACTACTGCTTTGCTGTTGTTACGTGCTGATGCTGTCACGATATTTTTGGATATGCAGTCATCGAATTTCTTTGCTCTTATATGTTTTTTGTTTGTGCTGTGTTACGAATTCGACAGGGTTTATGGCTGGTATCCGCCCCTCAACCACTTTGTAGAAGAAGATTAGGCGATGTATCTGTCTCCTAGACTGTAGAGGTGGAAGCATTTTTGTCATACATCCTTCGTCTCTTGAGTGGTAGTCTTTGGTGATGAATCTTGCTCCTCTTCTTTGTATCATATTCTCATATATGGCCACCGACTTGGCCCGCAATTGCACCTGTTCTAAATATGAGCTCTGGCTTCCCTACATCATAGCGTGCCTATACCTTCGCACCGATACAGCACCTCCTCTAACCTATAGCATGGGGCATCCCCATCTACCCGCAACGACCCACAGTCTTACACACCTTCAGACTGGAATGAATTTTTCAAAATCAAATGGTTTTGCGTGCCGAAGGCGCGTAGGGACGCTGTGGGGCAGGCCACTTTCGACCCTCATTAGCTGTATAATATTTGTGTTGTGTCTGAGCTCATGCCTATTTCCTTAATAGTCCAGGAGATAGAGCAAGAGACGCCCAGAGCTGATATGGCTTTCTCTAGTCTAGCAGGTAATTCCATAGTAGTTAAGGTGTTCGCGCTCTGAAGTCAGAGGTGTGAATGTCGGCCGATGATATGAATTTTTCTACGCTAAAGAATGGGTTTAGCGCGCCGAAGGCGCGCTGGGACGTTTTGGAGCAAGCCCCTTTCGACCCTCGTTTACAGTATGATATAATTCCGTTAATTTGAGACAGCGTCATCAGCATCATGTCTGAGCGGTGAAAGGGTGGAAGAGGCTGGGAGTTGATGTTTCTTGTTGTTATTCTTCAGGCAAGTGAATAAATTTTTCGAGAAACCCCCGACTTTTATTTCGATAGACAGAACATCAATTCTCAGTTTAATTGTTTCTCTTGAACTCGGCCGCTTAGATCTATCTTAATTTAATATTCGCTTTAAAGTTCCTTTGAAAGACTCATATTTTGGCATATCCTGACATTTCGGTGATAGGCCAGATGCGTAATATGGGTGTGTATCCAGAATATGTGCGATGTACTGTTTTTACAACAGTTACCTATTAACTGGCCTTAATTACACAGATGTCGACTTGCGGGAGAACACTGTCTCTCTTACTCCTTTAATCAGTTATCAGATAGCCCATGTGATGTTCAACAACCGCGCCATAATGGACATTAAATTTCACGCTTAATTAAAAGCGTTTGAATTATTGCTGGTCTGTTTAAGTGACAAATCGGTTTTCGGGTTCCGTCATATGCCTATCTTTACGCTCTACATTTCGCCCGAGTGAGAAAAATTTTCAAAAATATATACACTTTTAAACAACAAAATCGAAAATTCAAGCTATCACCTTGACACAGTGTTTAACCGACTTTACGGTTAACTCAAATTACATAACAAGGAAAAAGAAATAAATCTTAAACTACGACGAGTAGTTTTTCCACCAATTTGATACCTGTTTTGTTTATTTTTTGGCGATCAACGACACTTAGTATCCTAGCAGGGTCGCGTCATCACTGTCATGACCGAAAGTTTTACGGTTCGGGTAGAAGCAACAAGCAAGTAACTGACACTACACACACGTGAGCTCGGGTCGCATTGAGGCAAGGGGCCGTTGTTGTCGTCTATCCAAAACACATCAAACTGTAAAGCCTGAAAGTGATTAAACAGCCTGGGGCAGACTTTACTTGCTCCACGACTCAACTTCGATGTGGCAGACTATACATGCCCGAAAAACACTACAGCACCCTCGAGGAGAGGTAGCACCTTTGTGAGAGGACCCCCTCTCGCTCTGGTCCCCACCGAGGGTTCAGTCAACGACCCACACAAAGTCATCACAACACCACTGATCATCCAGCCTGGGACACCTGCCGAGTACGCGAACATTTTCCCCCCTTTAACACGCCTTGACATGCAGCCAACAAATACTACACAGTCACTGGGGGTCGAAAGGGGCTAGCCTCACTGCATCCCTGCGCGGCTTCGGCGCGTGAAACCATTCTTTCGAGTCCGAGATGTCACCATTGCATGCATGATCAATCAGCAGTATTCACACCTTGGACTCCGAGGTGCTAACTACTAAACAATGGAGCTCCCACTTGTTATTCAAGAAACACTTGTCAGAGTGAAGGCTACCACCTGGAGTATCCAGGTGCTCAAGAGTAAAATTTACCTGACAGTGGATTTTGATAAAGAAGCCGAACCGACGTCCTTGGAGAGGTGTACCTTTCGTGAGGGGTTTTTCCCCGCACTGGTCACCCTCCGAGTGACTTGGACTTGCAAAAGGATGATGACAAGCGCCGAACACAGACAAAAGACAGCCAAAAGAAGAAAAGGAAAATAAAGAAAGGACCTTCCGCCAGACGATGCGATGCCCGTCGACTGACGGTGTTCAAGGAAAAGAAAAGGACGGAAAAGGAAGAGAGGGAGGATAACCATGGCGTTGAAAGCTCAATGCCTGCTACCCATGTCCGTTACACGTTCAGCTCGTTTCCTTCCACACCGGTAGAAGGTCCGGAGGACGCTGGTTCGCCAGGTAACAGTCCTATCTCCAACCCATCACACTCTTCGGAAGAGGAGATGGTGGAGGAAGGTCTGTTTGTGGAGCAGGAAGTTGAGTCGGACATCGCACGTGTCGCTAAACCGGCTCTTGTTCTTCCAAGCTTTTCCGACCAGGACACCACCCAGGAAGCATACACCGCGGAGTCCGTGGAGAGCATCCTTGGAGAAAAGGCCAGAGATGACGACCTCCGAGCATTTCTTCTAGACACGATCAAAACCTTGGAAAACCGCGGGCTAAATAAAACCATGCTCAGAATAGCAGTAGAGAGTGTTAGCAGCCACTACCTATGCACAACACCAAAGAGCTCTCCACCACCGGTAGCTGCAAGGGCTAGACCATACCAACCATGTCAGACCTCCATCACTCCTCAATCAACACCACCAAAGGAGGTATCACCATCGCAGCCACCTCCTCAACCAAAAAAAAAAAAAAAAAAAAACACACGAAAACACAGACGCTGCTGAGTACCTTAATCACTTTCCTCCTTTGCCACGGCCAGACAAGTCAAAATCACATACAGTTAAAGGGGGTCGAAAGGGCTTGCCTCATACCGTCCTCATACCGTCCCTGCGCGTCTTCGGCGCGCGAAACCATTTGCTCCAGGAGCGTAATTGTTTCTGAGATATCACGAATCTATTACCAAACTTAATTATGCATACAGATATATATAGTAAGATAATACTCAAATATGTAACAACCTTTATACAAAATAACGAAATGAAATCCGCTTGAAACTTTTATAAATAGTGTCAATAAACCTTAATAAATAACTCTCCCTTGATATGCAATGTGCTACTTTTCCGTCACGCGGGCTGGACTTCCCTTCCTGGGACGGGTAGACCCGCTAGTATTCTATATCTGGCGTTAGACTATGTCCAGGGTATAATTATCTTTGTCTTATTGTAAAACAAATGTCAGAGCCAAAACGTTGTGTCAAAACTGCAAAATGGGAAGAAAGGTCATTATTTTTTTTTACTTTTTCGTTTCGCAACGTTCGAAACGCTCGCGTCGCATCTTGCGTGTGAAGGTTTTTAGATGAAAGCTTGTGTGCCATCAGTGTGTCATAGGCCTCAACATACTGCGTCAGTGTGCTCAAACATCACCGGGGGGGGGGGGGGGGGGGGTGTATTGCTCAAGGACATGCCGCAAATGACTCTCGACGGATTTCAACTGACGACCACGTGATCGAATGTGTGACTTGCTTCCGTGCCCGCACCCGATATATATTTATAATCAGTTATAAAAAAAAACACTGGACGCACCAGCAAACTTTCGGCTCAAGGATCACCCGGGGCAACCTAATCGTCCATAGCCTGTGATACTTTCCGAATTTAAGGAATAGCGAAACGGCTCGCCTTGCGCGTCAAGCATAGCGGCGCGTTGGTGGCCGACGCGAGAGACATTGTTGGGAAGAGCTCGAGAGAAGGGTTTCCCCTCTCAGATCAGTGGGTCCAGGGGGAGGTCCACCTGCTGGAAAATTTTTAAATCGTATCTTGAGTGCAACAAGGTGCCATCTGCAATGCTGAAGTGTCATCTGCAATGCTTCAGCATTGCAGATGAAGTGGTGTTGCAGTCAAGGATCATAATTTAGTACCTAAAACTCATTAAAAGGAGTGGGCATTCTTGTTGCGGCTTAGATCGGTTGACTCCGGCCAGTGAGACGAGTAAGTGCTCGTTGTGTTGGATATTCGTGGAGATCAAACCATTCCAGGTTTTGAAATTGTAGGAGAACGGTGTCTCCACTCAGACAAAAGTAGGGAATGTCCCCGCCCACCCCACCCCACCCCAAGGAAAGCACCACTGTATATATGCCGCTAGTTTCCAATAAAAAAAAAATTATTTTTTTTCTAATAATTCATGAACTTCTGTTGGATGCATCCATCCTCCCAACTCTGCTTGAGGAATACACCATTCTCCGTGTACCGTATTGCTCCAGTCAAAATAGGTTGCAGAGTTACGACAAAGTCTTGCTATTGAGGAAGCTCTCACGCTTAAACGTATATATATAGTCTCAGGCGGAATCTCATGACATAACATGTTTCAATGGTTGACACACGATTACCATTTTTGTATTTACATTTCAATGAGTTTACTCAAATTGTTTGTACATGAACGCCCCGTGTGCATGTGTGCGCACACGACTGGCTTGGCTGTGGCAATGTTGGCGATAAATTATTCTTAAAAACATTCAGTATTATTTATTTATTTATTGGTGTTTAAAGTCACATATTTCTGCACAATGGCTAATCATGACCTCGACAGTTTTACGGGTGGAGGAAGCCGGAGTACCCGGAGAGAACCACCGAGCAACGGCGAGCAACTGTCAGCTCCCCAACATACTAACTCCACACAAGCAGGGTTAGTATTGGTTGAAGACAGTGCGCCATCAACGTTCAGTACGCCTTAGTACACAACGTCGCCGTGCCCCCACGTGGGCAAGGGGGTGAAGTGTCTTGCCCAAGGACACAACGCGGTTGCCGCAGGTGGGATTCGAACCGAGGACCTCTCGGCTTGCAGAAAAACATTCAGTATTAATTTAATTCACTGAACGTAAACGACACTTATACTTTGCTACTTCATTTGTCAAATGACCCACTGTGCTGTCATTTTTGCAGATAAAAGAGATGGTGTGCTGGGTGCAGATGAATATGGGAAGCACACGATTTCTTTCCACTCAATTTAATTTGTTGGCAAATGTAAGCAGGGGCGGCGGAACCGGGGGGGGGGGGTCAGCCCCTCCACTTTTTTTTGCCGGGCAATGTTTTTTTGTATGCATATATTTTAACACAACCAATGACTGGTGAAACAAGGTGCGGATCCAGAGTCTCCCCCATATTTTCGCCAGCTATGTTTCTCTCGTACTGGTTCAGTTTCGATGAATTTCGGATCATTTTTTGCAGAAGAGGCAGCAAACGCTAAAATGTATACAGTCTGTTAATAAATCGGTAAACTGAAGTAGATCGTAATCTTACAGACATACAAGTACCAAATCCACCCCAGACAACATAATCAACAAACAGTATAATTGCTGTAAACGTCTGGTAAAGTATACAGGTGGGGTCTATTTATCAGCTTTGGTCGTAATAAGTAGACCTCACCTGTATGCTTTACCGACTTTTTTTAACGGCTCTCAGAGTGTGAAATCTTTCAAATACATCCCCTGATAAATCTCAAAATATCCACTCAGATACATGGAAATGGGGTTTTGGGACTCTGGAATTTACAATTTTCATACCGACCACCATTCATCGCCCGATCCAGCACCCCCCCCCCCCCTCCACTTTGAAAATTGTTCCGCCGCCCCTGGTAAGTGCATGGCTGTATATAATTCATTTGACATAATTATGCGTGCTTTCTAATACTAATCAAGGATGTGATTTGAAAAATTTAAAACAAAAATATGTCTGCGCAAGTCTGATAAAGAAAAACAAAACAGAAACAAACGTTTCGTTTTAAGAATATAGTTTCTTCGAAAAAGCACTCTCACCTTTTCGTCTTTCATATACGTCAACTTGAAATCCTCTCTTTGCGAGAAAACAAGCACTGATTGCTCCGACCTAAAATGCAGAATACAAGATCTGAGAAATACAGTGTGGATGCAATGCAAATTTACTTCCAGAGGATGAACAGGAGTAGTATATCAGACAAGGATAATGCTCTCTTTGAATGGCCTATTTGATGATCCGTTATAGCCAGTACACCGTGGGAGTCACGTGGTTCACACACTGTCCCGTGAAAGTGGTAGAACTGTATTAACCCTTTGAATCCTTGTATCCTGGTAATGTATTGCCATTTTGTACATTTACAGTGAGATGGTTTAGTCCAACATCAAAATACAATGAGGATAAAATAATAACTGCAGTCTGCAGCCGTTTGGCTGCAGAGTGCAGTTATTATTTTATCATCAATGCCCCGTGTAGACCTCTTACAGTAAGACAAAAGAAGGACAAAATTATGCCTTGGACCGAAAAATCGGTTTTACGAGTTCAAAGGGTTAACTTCCAAAAGATCAAAGTTATATGTGAAAATGCAAATGAGTGTGTGTTGGGGGGGGGGGGGGGTATGGGGGGTAGACACTGTACAAAAAAAATAAGAAATTTAGAAATTGCTCAAAACTGGGTGGCCGACCTTCCATTTTGATGCACGGGTCCATAGGCCAGCACGCAACTGAGCTGAAAGTTTTGCGATTTTAGTACATAAATCACCATAAACCAAATTTTTATTTGATGGTCGTAAAATTTTCATTATCACAGTCAAAGGGGGACTCCTCGAAAATATTTCCACAAACTAGTGACTGTCGGTGTTCTGCATGAAAGAAAAAAAATAAAGTTTGAAAGACTCAATCAGAATGAGAGTTGACAGAGAGTGGGTAGTGGGCGGAACTTGAGTGTTTAAGATTACTGCAGGGGTTACAATATAAAGAAAAGCCAGCTTTTGAGAAGTACCTAGATGGCACCTTTGGAGGGTCACTGCTGTTCAAACTGAGATCAAGATCACTGGAGCTTCGGGGAAAAATTGGGAGAGATGGGGAAAAGGGATGCCAAATGTGCCACTCTGGAGTAGTGGAGACCCTGGAACATTTTCTCTTGGAATGCCCACAGTATATACCTCATAGAATAAAATTTACTGGAAGAATAATGCAGAAGTGGGGTGAAGAAACAAAGGATAGATGGCTGAAGGGGGACACGAGGGAGAGGGTAGGAATGCTTATTGAAGAAATTGAAAAAGAGGAAGTGAGGGACACTATTAAGCAGTTTGTATCTGAATGCTGGGAGGAGAGGAGGGGAAGAGGGGGTGGGGTGCAGGGGGAATGATGGCCTTCTCTTATGAGGACCGCGACAAATCAGCGGCTGGCCAAAGAGTTATTAATAAGAAGGCAGACGATGCAGTTGTTTTGAAGATTACCCCGTACAAATAAACAAACACACTGACATTGCATTTTATTATATAGATTATGCGTTTCTAGTTTTCCAGACTCGTGCGACTGGCAGGGCATTCTAAATCTTTACATCCACTCCAAATAGTTGGGGACAAAACTGTCAGTCGATGCTGCAAAAGAGCGTTGTTGAAAGAAAAGGCGTGCAAGTCTATAAATTGTTTAACCCTTTACCCAACGTAACGGCAAAAACCGACCAGCGCTATTCTCAAAAATCGGCAATTAATTTTCATTTGTTTTTCATTTTTTGTCACAAAAACATAGGTTATGACCCCTCGTTGGAATGATCTCGTTGAGTTCGTTCCAATGAGGGATCATAACCTATGTTTTTGAGACAAAAAATTAGTTATTCAAGAATTTTTTTTGCAAGTGTCGTCTGCTTTTCATGTTAGGTAAAGAGCTAAATATCGAAACTCCGTTCGCAACTTCTGAACATTAAAAAACACCACGATTGTGCTGTTTATTGATCCTTTGAACCCGAGGGGCCGTTTTTCTGGCTCGGGGATGTGATACGTCATGATTTCCTTAACCCTTTACCCAACGAATCGCCCGCATCCGCCCGCGTAATATGCAAATTCAGCAGTTGAAAAAATATTATTTTTCAAAAAATTTCAACAAAACCATATCATGTGACCCCTCGTTGGAACGAGCTCGTCGATATGGTCGTGATATGGTTTTGTTGAATTTTTTTTTTTAAATTTAAAAAAAATATATTTAAAATAATAAATATTGATATCGTCTGCGTTGGGTAAAGGGTTAAGTAGGATAGCTGTCAAGTGAATGTGTCGGGTAGATCAATCAATATGTTCAACGTACAGCCCTCAGGCTACACGTCGAAACTATTAATTGATCTACTCCCAGATAGTGAATATGTACTCTTCCAATTGCTGAAACGGAACTGCCATGTTAGCTACCACCAGGGTTCAAAGGGTTAAGTTTTACCCAATACAAAACAGACATTGTGAAATGTGCGCGATATCCCACGTGTGGAATCTGGTCGACGTGTAAGAACGTCATGTGAGGATGCATCTGACTGGGTGTTACTGGGTGTTACACATCTGATTGATGTTATGGCATGAATGAAATGCCTCGGCACAAAACGCGTCAGGCAAGAAAGTCTATTTATTTATTTATTTATTTATTTATTTATTTATTGTGGTTAAGGCCATATATTTCTGCACAATGGTTAATTGTGATCACAAGAGGGTCATCCAGCTTCAATCTTGCCAAGTATGGAAGTAACTGACACGGTATATACCATACTAGCGGACCGGCCCCGTCCCAGGGCGGGAGCCATGCGACGGAAAATTTCTAGCTGGACCAGGGGGGGGGGGGGGTCTTCCAAAAAATTCCGGACACAAGGCCGGGGTGGGTGGGTGGTCGGATGGGGGCCAAAACACCTTTTTTCCTGGAGTTGCAATTTTTTTCAAATTATTTTCACATAACAAGGCTATATTGTTGTTTAGTAGTCTAATAGGCACCTGTTTGTCAGGTAGGGTTAGTGAATAAGGCCCCACCAGGCTGATTAGGGGATTTGTTCTATTTTTTGTAAATTAAATTAGATGCATTAAAGAATTGTGTACTCCAGTTTGACTAAAAACAATCATTGGAAATTTATGAATTTTAATTTGGGAATGGTTAACATATTTTTCATAGCTGAATCATCACGGCACAATTTGGATTTTACAATGAGTAGCAATGTGTTTAGCAAAACCTCTAAAATAATGTAAAAAATTTACGGAAAATAATCTAAATGCCCAGTTTCTCTGAGTAGAGCTCTTGTAACCTGAAACTAATGAAAATTCTCACTGTGCATCTTTGATATAAAACCCCACTTACATAATTCAAGCTCATATAGTGATAGTACCAGGGTTTTCACAGAGGGTTTGTCTGGCTATCTCGTGAAAACATGAAACAAAAGTTACCGTTAATATTTGAATTGAAAACTGACCCTGACTGAACCAGAGTATATAGATGAGTAGCTGAGCATAATACTATGCAGCAAAAGAAGATTATTTTAATCCTCTATTTGATGTTCACAAAAATAGTCTAATTCTTACATTATATGCTGTTATATGCAGAAATCAATGCTGACATTTTTTCGGAGACGGACCAGGACGGACAGTGAGATTTACAATAGTGTTAGGTGACAGATTTTCAGCTTTCCTACGCTATCTACTATCTTTTGAGTAATGACAATTGGCTGAAACCTCAAGCCTAGACACTTAGCCTGTAGTCAGGTCATTAAAATTAAAACTTCTTCACTAAATTTAAACTGTTTCTTCAGTCTCGGAACTTAACACATGAATGATAATTATTATGAGAGCATTGAGGCCAGAACTTTCAGTTCAGCATTTGTAATTCATGCATTTCAATAATATGCCAGTATACACTACGCCATAGTGTTTTTAGGCATATTATTGAAATGCATGAATTACAAATGCTCAACTGAAAGTTCTGTCGTCAGGTATTAGAACCACCAGAACATAAAGATGTGAAAAAAAAACAGTTATCAGGATGAAACAATCCTGGGTAATATTAGGTTCAGCACCAATTCCAACTCAAGAATCAATCAGTTCCTCGAAAGTTTTCTCACAACGAAAAATAACAATGAAATTTTTCCCAGTAAAAATAAATGCGTGCTTGATAACAAAGGAGTTAATAACAATTTTCTTTAGTGAAATCTAAATGCTTCTGTTGATGCTGGTTGATGTGTACATAATTAGTTTAGACAGTAGATTAGAATTCAAATTAAGGCAAGGATTGACAACTGGAAGCTCAGTGCAATAATTTTTCATTATCCACTGTGGTGATACACTGAAAAAATATAGGTGGTGGGGTGGGTGTCCAAGTGGTCAGAGGAAAAAAATATTTTTTTTGCACGTGGGTGGGTGGGTGGGTGGATAAAAATATTTTAGGCCTTGTGTCCGGAATTTTTTGGAAGACCACCCCCCCCCCCCTGGCTGGACATCGACTGAACGACCGCGGACTGAACTCCACATTTATATAATACATTAAGTCACGAACATATTTATTTATTTATTTATTTATTTATTTATTTATTTATTTATTTATTTATTTATTTGTATTTAAGGTCACATATTTCTGCACAATGGCTTATTGTGACCACAAGAGGTTCATCTCTTCAATCTTGCCAAGTATGGAATTAACTGACACGGCATATACCATGCTAGCGGACCGACCCCGTCCCAGGGCTGGGAGCCATGCGACGGAAAATTTCTAGCTGGACGTCAAACTTTCTAAAACTTGTCTGATTGACTGTTAACGTATCTGTTTTGACTCACGTAACTTCAAGATTCAATTCGATTCGAAATTTTTTCACTGCGGGGGCCAAGAAAAGTTACCGGGAAATGTTGCAAGAGGCCCAGGACCCGGAGAAAATTTTGATTTTTCAAACTGAAAAAAACGCTACTTACCTGCATCTGAGCGATCAACTGTAGTCCACATGGGGGACATTTCGATGGCATATTTATACCATCTTCGTCGCTCATTCGGAAAAATGGTTGCACCATCGAGATGACCATACTTTGACCCAATGGGAGAACATTGCGATTTTTCAGATGCAGACAAGACTGCTGGTATATCGAAATGTCTCCATATGGATTGCCAATGGCAGTCCACATAGAGAGCGTTTCGGTATACCAGCAGTCTATGCAATCAGATCCATTTCCCCTGTTGGCCGTTTTCACAAAATGTCATGCACCACAGGTGTTGGGATGCATAAATTTTGGGGCCCCCACGGGAACCCCCAATAGGAGGCCTAACGGGAAGTTTTCCGATGGACCATATGGCCAATCCGCCTCTGTTTCACTGAATTGATTATTCTTAAAAAATACGATTCTCTGCAAAATTTTGAATGCGTCGTAATTTAAGTGATATCTTCCTGATATAGGCTACTTGTCTGTTGTATTCAGCGCGCAAGATATGTATACTAGGCTGTAGAGGAGATCAGTATTTTCCATATTAGGTCACGTGAGTGGGAGATTGAGACGGACTGGCCATATAAGGCCCCAACATTTATACAGCCCAACACCTGTAAGATAAGAGGAATGCTGAGAAGGTCTAAGGCTATCGCATACCGTAACACGTCGATACCATGAAACCAACAGGTTCGCTTAATATGGGCGTCTAGTGATTTACAGTAAAATCGCCGCTGACTGGTTGTAATTCACGCGTGGGCAGTGATGCCCACGCATGCGTCCACAGGTAATAAAAATCATCATCAGCAAAAGTTTAATTAATGAAGCACTGGTGCATATATCCTATACGAAATACCACCTGGTACACACGGGGGGGGGGGGGGGGGGGGGGGGGGGGGGGATTCCGATAACCAGTACCACAGATGCAACCACTGAAGGTGCGATTCGCTTCGAGGTTTGGTTCAACGTAAAATCTTTTGTCTGCTTCGTTTAGAGATTAGATTCGAGCAAAAAAGGTCAGGACCCACCTCGCCCTACTTACCTGCCACGCACCAACACTCTTTTTCAGATTTTGAGACGGTAACCATCTCAAGTGAAGTGTGGGGAGACAGGAATCAACGAGCCGTGTTGGAGTTTTCCCAGTGATTCACGAACATCGAAGACGCCTGTGAAGTGCAGGAAAAACTCCACAAAGATCGTTGATTCTTGTTCCCCGTATTCTACCTGAGTTGTGTTCTGCATTTATACCACGATTAAAACTTGAATTAAGCGAATAAAGCTGATATTTTTAAAGGAACATATCTTACCTTCTGCGGTCTATATACCTTACCAACTACGTTTTTTAAAAAAATTGAACTGGCAACTTGAGAAACAGAATTTACTGCATCAAGTAAATTTAAGTCTGTGAAAATTGTTAAAGCATCAGAAATAAAAAAATTGAAAGATTTTTTGGAGACTTATTTTTGGGGTAAATATTTTTAAAGAATCAGAAATAGGTCTTTGTTAACAGTATTTAAAGATAAACATACAGTAATCAGATACATTTTCCCACGAAACCAGAAAAAGACATATATATATACACTTGTGCACAGCATTCAAAGGGTTCGATCAGTAAATTAGAAACGGAAATTTTTGGCTCTGCCACTTATTTGAATGATGTTTGGAGCAGTAATGTGAGTACGGAAAGGGTTATTATTCTCACACTGCATGAAATAAAAATCTTTGGAAACCACATTGATGTCTTGAGGGGGGTTAAAAGCATTGAACTGAATAAGTTACACATTTCTTTGTAAAACAAAGGGTTTCTCTTAACTTGGTTTGAGGATGAAACTGACACCTGATAAAAATAACAGGTAACATTTAATGTTTGACAGCTAACTCCACTTCTGTAATTTGATTGTTTACATTGTTCTCCAGTGTGAATAAATATAACATAGGTATTGCTTCAGTATAATTTACTGTTACAAGAAATTAGAGGCTGTGAAACCCTTTGGCTGACTTGACCATACCCAGGAGCTCAAGCGCACTGAAAAAACATAGGGTGTCGAGAACTTGTGACTGTCTATCAGTATCCAAAAATCTGCGATTCGTTTTCGAGTTATTGTGCGAACAGGGAAGTGAGGAGAAGACAGAAGAACAAGATAGATAAGAAGAAGAAAAAAAGGATAAAAAAAGAAAAGAAAAAGAAACCATTCAAAAACAATTGTCTGTTTTTCATACAGACCAATAAAAAAGGAAGAATGGAAAAAAGGAGGTCACTCTAACTGTCAGTTGATACGTTTCAAAACCAATGCAATCCTCAGAAACTTGGTAGTGGGCAAGATTTTAATGAATACCAGAGAAAATAATTACGGTTTTACATACATTGCACTTGTTAATAATGGTGGTTCATGAGCGGTCAAAATGTTGACTGTGTAGTTTCTATGGTTACACAAGATATAAATCATGTTGACGAAAGGATCAAAACCAACACGGCTATTTTACGCCAGAGCCATCTTGGCTGTCACAAGGCGACAGTTTTAAGATACTGTTCCAGGCACCTGACACTACTTCAAAATATGTTAGTGTACCAAAAACACATTTAATCAGCATTGCACCTCATTCCAAGGTTTAAATATATTTTAGTGCTTTCAGGGTTAAACTGCTCCATTTGCTCGTGACAGTCTGCGTAACCCTCTCAACTTTATCTGTAGAAATGTTTTCGTAAAAGAACAGGAAGTTGTGTAGATCAACATACAACACAATAATGACCAGTAGTTCAGTGTGTGCGTATGGGGGGGGGGGGGGGGGGGGGATTAGTAATAATTTAATTCAACAGCCCCATTTCGTACCATACAAATACATAATGGATCCGCCCAGTCCTAATAACCAGTATTGCGTACGGCGATCCCACTCAGTGTCAAAGGAGTTAATCTGATAAGTTTTTTCTTTCAGGATTAAACCGTTCGTTCAACTCAGGAGTGCAAGGTGAATTGATGGTCAAAGCTTGCAGTAAGCCTTCCAGGTTGACCGCGTATATTTTTCGAGTTCTGTACATCACAACCTTCATTTTGCTGTATAATTTGTGTATATTTAATTTGTATTTATGGAACATCAGAGAGGGGAATTTCAAAGTAAACAAATTCCTCTTACTTATTTCGCACCTTAATTTGACAAGCGACCACACCGGGCATTTTAAATGATTTCTATTTGCAGGGAGAAGGGAGATTTAAGATTACCATAGGGAGTCGGGAGGGAGCGCGGTGGCTCAGTGGTAGACTGTTGGACTTCTATGCAAGAGGTCCCGAGTTCGATCCCCGTCCGGGATGACCCGCGTTGTCTCCTTGGGCAAGGCACTTTATCCCGGTTGCCTACATGGGGGCACGATGACGCACATGTCTTCAACCGCTGTAACCCTGCTTGAGTGGAGCTTGAACAGAGTTAGAATGTTGAGGAGCTGACAGATGCTCGTCGATGCTCGGTGGTTCTCTCCGGGTACTTTGGCTTCCTCCACCCGCAAAACTGTCAGGGTCACGATTAGCAATTGTGCATAAGTATGTTACCTTAAACATAAATAAATAAATAAATAAATAAATAGGGAGTCAGGAGAGGGGCCATTGGGCAGGCCATTGGGCAGCAAAAACGGCTGATAACACGAAGAAGGATTAGTGTGAAATCAAAATTACGTACCAAACCTCCACCTATCACGGCTACTTTGGTCGTTGTCTGGTTATTTTCCTTCCGCTCCATTTTTTACAGCACACTGAAAAAGAGAATTACGTACGACCTTCGCGAATGACACCTAAATGTGTCGTGCAAACTGCAAACTCGGTAATTACAACTACCAGTCAATGTCGAGTTACCCTTGTAAAGTGGATACACGTTGAATGCTGCGACCCTGTATCCGCTTTGTCAACCGCAAATTGTGTTGATATATGACACAACTTGGTGACAAAAGACGACAAATACACCTTATTTAGCAGAGCTTGAAAGTGAAAAGCGAAAAGAGAAAACAAAAAACAGTGCACGTTTTTTTTGAGACTTTCGGCAGGTCACAATGCAATGTTTCATAACAGTGCTGGGCGGAGCAACTGTAATAGGCTTATAAATTTGAAATCACGCCCAGCTAAACGAAATTAAAATGTTTTCTTAACCCTTTGACAAGCAAACTTTTCTTTTGTATGGTGCTTCACGTCTGAAATGTATTTTTTTTTCACATCACATAATATGGATGACAAGAGGTTATTTACTAATTTTTCGTACATAATAGACAATATGGAATTCAAGTAGCCTGCAGTCTAATTTTTGCAATAATTGTTAACTGACTTAGTGCTAGAATCCCACTATCATGGCTTTCAATAAAATGAAGGTACCAGAGCAAAAGCCAACAATTTTCGTGCTTATGTGCTTATGTTTCATATTCAGTCAAACACAGATAATATTGTGTTTATATATATTTCTGTTACAAATTATTGGAGAGTGCCCAAGGGCAATCTCAACTAGTTTGCAATGAAACAAATTTTGGTGAACAATTTCAGACTACCAAAAACAATCTTGCCCTCAGCCAGTTAAGGGGCCTCTGGGCGCATTTTGGCCGTATGGAATTTCTGTATAGTAAAAAAAATTTACTAGGGGTCACTTAAGTGCCTTTTGACCCTACGACAATTTCCATAGTAAATTTCTTCAGGGGTCGGGGCAATTGACCGCCTTTGTTTGTTTTCTTACAGGATAAAAAGACTAGTGCATGGACATAGGAACCGGGGGCACTATGGTTCCCCATCCCCAAAACAAAGAACTTCTCACACACACACACACACGCACGCACGCACCTATAGCAAGTAGACATCCGAGCTATCTAAGAAATACACAGGATTTCCTGTCAAAAATTTCGAAATTGAAAATATCGAAAAATGCAATTCTGGCTACTTTGGATATCGACAGTATGTATATGAACATTGATATTGATAAAGGTGTTAAATCAGTTAAAAATGCATTTGAAAAATATCCGGATGCAAAACGCTCGGATGAACAAATTTTGGATCTTTTAGAGCTGAACTTAAAAGGTAATGACTTTCAACTCAATGGAGAATATTTTCTACAAATAATGGGTTGTCCTATGGGCAAAAGATTCAGTCCTAATTTTGCAAGCATTTATGTAGCGGAATGGGAGGAAAATGCCTTAAGCAAATGTGCAAAGCATCCTCTCGTATATCTCAGGTTTTAGATGACATTTTTATTATTTGGGAACATTCAAAAGAAGTTTTTGATGAATTTTTAGAAATTTTGAACAATCACGATCCAAATATAAAATTGAAAGCTACTATCAGTGAAAATTCTGTTGATTTTCTCGATGTGACCATGTATAAAGGCAAGCAATTTCAAGCGTCCGGTCATTTAGATTATAAAGTGTATTTTAAACCAACTGATTCACATCAATTGTTGCACACAAAATCATTTCATCCTCAACATACATTTAAAGGTATCATCAAATCACAACTCATTCGTTTCCACCGCAATTCAAGTGATAAGGTAAATTTCAATAAGGCTTGTTCTACTCTATTTGGCGCCATCAGATCGAGAGGATACTCGCTGCGCTTTTTGCGTACCTTAAAATCTCAAACTTTGAAACAGCTCGAAAGTCCAAATGAAACCTCTGATTTCGAACCACTGAAGATTGAACACAACAGACCGTTGCAGAATGGTAGTGGCGCGGTATTTAATTGCAAAACGCCTCGATGTAGATTGCATACTTTTATGCCTGATCAGAAAGAGGAATTTTCCTCCGAACAAACGAAAAATCATTATCAGATCCGTAACCCCCTCCATTTTGATTCACTAAACATTATTTACCTTATCACATGTAAGGATCTTCTCTACAGATCTTCTCTGTAGACCTAGACCACCGAACAAATCTAACAGTCCTGACACGTTTAGCAGAAAGCAAGATTATCAGTTTGCACTTAATAATGGTTCATTTACTGCCGATGAAATTATGTACTCAGTTAAACGACTCAAAAACAAAAAAGCATCTGGTTGCGACAATATATCAAACGAACTGCTTAAAACGGTTACCCCACATCTAATCGATCACTTAATTAAACTTTTCAACCAGGTGTTTGAATCACACCATTATCCACTGATTTGGAGCAATACTGTACTAACAACTATCTACAAGAAAGGTGATAGATATGATCCAAATAATTACAGAGCAATAGCCGTAAGCAACGCGCTTGGCAAGCTATTTAATAAAGTTCTGAACGAGAGGATTAACACATTTCTTGAAGACAATTCCTTAATCACCGATAATCAATTTGGCTTCAGACAAGGTCGAGGTACAACCGACAGCGCTTATATTCTTAAAACATCGATAAATAAATATAAAAAGATGAAAAAACCACTATACGCGGTTTTTGTTGATTTTAAGAAAGCCTTCGACACTGTTGACAGAAATATTCTCTTTCAAAAACTTAACAAAGTGGGTATATGTGGTAATATTCTCGCAGTGTTAAGTTCTTTATATCAGTCAAGCTTTTATCAAATAAAAACCAAACTTGGCGTGAGCCCCGCACAATTATCGACAATCGGTGTTAGACAGGGCTGTGTTATTTCGCCGACATTATTTAAAATTTTTATTGATGATATTGGACACATTTTTGATGAAAAATGTGCACCTGTAAAATTAAATAATACTACATTAAATCATCTGCTTTTCGCAGATGATCTGGTGCTGATACCAGACAACCCCTACGGATTGCAGCGATGCTTAGACCAATTGGACGATTACTCTGTTAGAAACGGGCTCCTTGTAAATGTAGATAAAACAAAGGCGATGACATTCCACTCCCGTAAAGTTAGAATGCCAAACTTCCACATTGGTTCAAATTCAGTTACTCAGGTATCCGATTACACTTATCTTGGCCTATGTTTCGCAAAAAATGGAAAGTTAACAAAAGCACAACAAGAATTAAGCAAAAAGGGCATGAAAGTGCTGTACAGTCTACTAAATACTTTCAAAAAGGAATGGCCACCTCCGATAATTCTTCTCACTAAACTTTTCGATTCACTTATTAAGCCTATTCTTTTATATGGAAGTGAAATATGGGCGTCTGAAATAAACAACACACACGGTGATAAGGTTCCCTGTGAACATGTTCATCTACAGTTCTGTAAAAGCCTACTCGGTGTTAACAGGAAATCATCCAACCACGCAGCGAGAGCGGAATTTGGCGCCATCAGATCGAGAGGATACTCGCTGCGCTTTTTGCGTACCTTAACTGTACAATATCAGACAACCCCTACGGATTGCAGCGATTGTTTTTTCAAAACAATATACAGAAAGTGAGGCACCCTTTCTATTTATTTATTTATTTATTTATTTATATATTTTAAGGGGTTTAACGACACTTTCGACAGCCAGGGTCACCCCATGCCGGACAGTCTTACGGGTGGAAGAAACCGGAGAAAACCACAAAGCAGTGGCGAGGCATGTCAGACTCTTCACCGTACCAACTCCGCACAAGCACTGTTAGCATTAGTTCAGCGATCTGAACGTAGCATGAGGGTCGCCGCTATGTTCAGATCGCTGAACTAGGTTAGCATTGGTTGAAGACAAGTGCACCATCGACGTGCAGTACGCCTTGCAGTACGCCTCAGTACACAGCACCACCGTGTTCCCACGTGGGAAATCGCAGTGGCGTAGATAAAGGGGGGGGGGGGGGGGAGCCCCCCCCCCCCCCCCCACAGAAGTTTTGTCGGAAATTTTTTGGGACCATTTTTAGGCGAATTTATGCCCAATAACATTAAAATGCTGGCTTTGGGGATAAAAACATGCCATTTTGGGTAAAAAAGACCAATTTT
Organism: Pictodentalium vernedei; assembly: GCA_031216915.1. NCBI lineage: Eukaryota > Metazoa > Mollusca > Scaphopoda > Dentaliida > Dentaliidae > Pictodentalium > Pictodentalium vernedei. The sequence goes on from CM062292.1 coordinate 327,817,267, forward strand.
CAGTACATTTGCAGTAAACAACAGATTGTTTCTGTGGGGTCTTCCCGTTTCGCCGATGTGATTCTAATGGGGTAGGTGTCAGTAATCCGCAGATCAAAGAAGTGCCGCGATAATTTGTTAATTTGGATGTTGGGAGATAATTTTTATCAATTTAACCCATGTACCACAGGGAAACTCACAAGTAACGACGAATTGATTGAATGTAATGTAATTTTTTTATTGATTTATCAACGCAATAAACGAGCAAGTATAATATAATAATATGAACATTTAAAGACATAAAGCACATTTTTTAAAAACCCGAATTTCGACTGAATGTAATGTAATTTTTTTATTGATTTATCAACGCAATAAACGAGCAAGTATAATATAATAATATGAACATTTAAAGACATAAAGCACATTTTTTAAAAACCCGAATTTCGACTGAATGTAATGTAATTTTTTTATTGATTTATCAACGCAATAAACGAGCAAGTATAATATAATAATATGAACATTTAAAGGCATAAAGCATATTTTTTAAAAACCCGAATTTCGACTGACTCTGTCTAAAAATAATAAACGAGTAAGTATAATATAATAATATGAACATTTAAAGGCATAAAGCACATTTTTTAAAAACCCGAATTTCGACTGACTCTGTCTAAAAATAACAATAAACGAGCAAGTATAATATAATAATATGAACATTTAAAGGCATAAAGCACATTTTTTAAAAACCCGAATTTCGACTGACTCTGTCTAAAAATAACAATAAACGAGCAAGTATAATATAATAATATGAACATTTAAAGGCATAAAGCACATTTTTTAAAAACCCGAATTTCGACTGACTCTGTCTAAAAATGACAGTGCGTCAATCTGACCTTCCCTAAAGAGTCTTTTATAATAAGATAAAGCATTGTCGATGGCACGATACTTTTTTCTTCGTGGGGCCACCTTCCCACCATGTCTCAACTGCAGAATTGTTGATTCTGTGAATGCTTGTTCTTTCTTAATGAAATTAACTAAGAAGAACAAGTTAGGATGGGTTCCGGCAATTGCCTTCTTCAACTTGCTGTGCCATCCTTCTACATGATTTGTGGTGCGAGGGCCGACAGTCTCGTGATGGTTCCACACATTGAGGTTGCTACTCTCAACCCAGTTCGTCGTGACGCAGTCTGTGAACTTGGTAACTCTTGGGTCGACGTCTCTCTCCTCCAACGCTTCTTCCCATGCCTCTAATACAAGAAGCCATACGTCGCTGACCATATGTGGTGGTACAAATGGAAGGCCGATAGCACGTCGAACGACCGCATGAATGTTGTCATCTTGCTTGTAATCGTCTCTGAGGCTGCACTTTTCTGTTGCATACTTGTACACTGCTTGGGCGTAGTGGAAGTGACAGCCTTTGATGGTCGCAGAAGAGAAAACTTGTCGTAAAGCATTTTGTGCAGCAGTTTCGAAATCAGTAAAGATTGTTGCTGGTTGTAGGTGAATGTCTAAAGATGAAGCCTTCTGGCGTATGGTGCTGAAGAATTTTATGTAAGTTGACTTGGTTTTATTAGGCAGCAAGCCATAGACTAATGGCAACATCTTATTGTCGACGAAAGCATGGATGGTATACAGCTGATAAAAGAGTTTCGGTGATTTCTCAAATGTCCCATCACAGAAAAACGAAGTCGCTTCGTCGAGGAGGTGTAAGTTTGACGCTGTGCTGAAAATGAGGCAGTTGACGTCGCTTGGATCTGACAGTAAAAACTGATCTCCTGCAGTTGTTTCCATGTAACTATCAGGTAAGCTGATTGCTGAGCGAGTTTTCGGAAGAGCCGGTATGGTTTTCGCACGAGACCTGTATAATGCTGATTTGATGCTATAGAATGTAGGAACTTTAGCAATGATGAGTGGGTCGGTATCCGATCTGAGAGAACCAAGCTCCTCTTGGTAAAGTGCGCTCACTGATTTGCTGTCGTGTCGAACGGTTTTCTTTAAATCTGCTAGGAAAGCATCGGCTACAATCTGCTCCATATCTGGTGGATGATTATGCTGCCCCATCGGCGAACTGATAAAATCGTTTTTCGTGTTGATAGTTGACCGACATCCTAAAGAATCTTTTTTAACGCAGTTCCAATGTATATTTGGTTGATTCTGAGACTTCACACGAAATTTATAACCACCATAAACTAAGTGTCTACCACCTCTCTTATTAGGGATGAAAGAAACATTTACTTGTTCACTTGCCATGATGAATTGAAGGAAATGTTGTTGATGTACAGCATGGGACCATGAACTCAGCCGGTGAAGAAGAGTTAATATCAATCAGTGGGATTAACAACTTGTTCACACCTCCACCGGCGATTAGTTTTGGTTTGTTTATTTAACCTCATCGGCGAAACGGGAATAAACCGTTTCTGTTTGTTTGGGTTTTTGTTGTTGTTACACTGTCGGAAAATTTTCGGTCTGTCGAAAAATTTTGGGCTTGCCCCTCCGCCAGCGAAAAGCTATCTACGCCACTGGGAAATCGGGATGAATTGCCTTTCCCAAAGACACAACGCAGTTACCCCGGATCGAACCGTGGACTATTCGGCCTGAAGTTAAATGCCGTAACCACTGAGCCACCGCGCTCCCCACCGTTTCTAGTTCTAAGTACCCAAGATGTCAAACTAATTTACATAATACGGCCACATTGTTGATTCTTGAAACCTAACATGACAGATGTCTGTGTGGCAGCACTTCACTGACCTTTACGTGAGCTGTAAGAATGCATAGGACCATACATAGGTGCATATTACTTAACCCTCTGCACCCAGATGTCAAAATGGCAAAGTCTTCAGCACCAAATATTTCCCATAATGCAGTTTGATATTTAACCAAATATACTTTGTTTGACAGAGCTCAGTCAAACAAAATATAATTTTGGTTAAATTCATAGTTAAACAAGAGAAAACAGAGTGATTGGAGAAAATTCTGTTCTACCAAAGTGCCAGAGATTAACAGAATACATCATACATTGAGTATTCATGCAGCAAACCATACCTTTATTTATTCATTTATTGGAGTTTAACGACACTTTCGACAACCAGGGTCATCTCGTGTCGGACAGTTTTACAGTCGGAGGAAGCTGGATTACCCAGAGATAACCACCTAATAATGGCAAGTAACTGTCAGACTCTCCAATGTACTAACTCCACACAAGCGGGGTTAGCATTGGTTGAAGAGAGGTGCACCGTTGATGTGCAGTATGCCTTACTACACAGAGCCACCGTGTCCCCGTGTGGGAAATTGGGAACCATACTTTTACAACAAAATTTGACCTCTATATTGAAAAATACCAAGTAAGTTATGGATTAAATCCACATTAAATGGATTTTTAAAAAATTGGTTATGTGTTGAAAAATTATACTGTCACTGCCCACACCCCCATCCCAAATTCGCCAAGTCTGCATTGGTGTTGAAGGACACTTCCAGTAACTTTGTCTATCTCATGACTGTAGCATAGAGATGAAGTCAAGTGTAGCCAATCATTTTTACCTTTGCTGTCCATTTTAGAGGATTTCTACCCCAGGCATTGGTTCCGATGTGCCACGATATCTTCCCCCCTGGATATCTTCCACCAGGGAGGAAGAAATTCTAGGATATCTTCCCCCATCCCCAACCCTGGATATTCCCCCCAAGCCCTCCCCCACCCCCCCCCCCCCCCCCAAAAAAAAATGGAACAAAAAAGATAAAAGATTTGAACATAAAATTAACCCTTGACCCAACAGAAATGGTAGCAAATATTTATTATCATAATTTTTATTTTTTACAAAATTTTTAAAAGATTTCAACCAAACCATATGATGTGAAACCCTCATTGGAACAAGCTTGATGAGCTTGTTCCACTGAGGGGGTCACATGATATGGTTTTGTTGAAATGTTTTTAAAAATATAATTTTTTTCAACTGCTTAATTTGTCAAATTATACAGGTGGATGTGACAATTCATTAGGTAAAGGATTAACATTGAGAAAAAAAACAGTAAGACTTTGTAAAAAATAAAGAGGTTTTATTTACACTTTCACCCACACATGTCAAATTATATAGAAACATGGAAGGGAAAAAAAGTATTCATTCAATGCTATACAATTAAATAACAACCTACGAATTAGAAATAGTCTATCCTTGAAGCATTTTTGAGAATAGCGCTGGCCGGTTTTGGCCGTTACGTTGGGTAAAGGGTTAAGATGGATGGTCAGACAGATGGATGGTGGATGGATGGATATACTAGGGACATTGTGTGATCATAGTCACTCACACTGACTTTTAGTGAGGAGAGCTAGAAATCACAGGATTACAATAAAAAAATCAGGTTGGGGGAAATATTTAGGCAGGGGGAGCTATCCTGCTACACTGGGTCCAATTTTACTACTGGGTCCAATTTTACCAGTGAAGAAAAACTGCAGTAAACAAGCACTGCACCACTTCCCAGGGAAACAGATATTTTTGTCCTCAGTACCCCCAACAAAAAAATTTAATCTATTATATCTTGTTTGAGAAAGCTGCATGGTCAAGTCATCATCAGAATGTAGAAAATGATAGATACAGTATGTGGATAGTGGATTGTAACTAAATCACCCGTGGAGTGGAGTTATCACCCGAAGTGTCACTTTCAAATTATGTACATATGAGCATAAAACACAAGCAGCCAATGGACCTCCGGGTTTAACCAGTGAGGTCCATTGGCTGGAATTTTACTTGTGGTGGTTATGCTTTGCAATAAATTTACAATCATTTCTCGGGTGGAATCTCCACCCTGCGAGTGAATCAATGATAATACACTCTCCACGTACTGTATCTGGTTTATATACACTCCTGTCAACTGAATATTTTTTAACCCTTCATCCAATGCATACAATAACAAAATTTGTTATTTTAATTACTGTTTTTTCTAATTTAAAAAAAAAAATTCAACAAACCAAATCATATGACCTCTCATTGGAACAAGCTGAATGGTCACATGATATAGTTTTGTTGAAATTTTGTTCTTTCAGCTGCTTAATTTGTAAATTACATGAGCAGATGCGGCCGATTCGTTCTACTGTCATATTCAAATTTATTTATTTTTTTAATTATTGTTTCTTCAACACCAATTCAATTGCAGTGTTCTTAAACTTGCTTCATTTAAATTTCACTTTTTAAATTATCCTAACAGTGTACAAATAGTTGAAGTTTTTATTTTTTCTTCAAATCCACATTTGTAAATTAACCCTTTATAAGGAAACTGCTATACATGGGCCAATGGGCACTCTCCAATAAACTGTAACAAAACAATTATTTATGATCAAAGTCGTGCTATACCAAAGCTCCCCTTGCTCGTAGCACTGTATCATTAAAAAAATTACTTGTGTTTCAAATTGCCTTTGAAAAGCAGACCTAACATGAAAAGCAGATGACACTTGCAAAAAAAATTCTTGAACAACTATTTTTTTTTCATTTTTTGTCTCAAAAACATAGGTTATTACCCCTCATTGGAACGAGCTCAACAAGCTTGTTCCAATGAGGGGTAATAACCTATGTTTTTGAGACAAAAAATTAAAAAATAATGAAAATTAACTGGCGATTTTTTAGAATAGCGCTGGCTGATTTTGACCATTACGTTGGGTAAAAGGTTAATATATAAATTTGAGGACTATTTATTTGTTTGTTTACTGGTTTGCACCATATCGTTAAAAAAATTACTCGTATTTCAAATTGCCTTTGAAAAAAAATTCAGCTCTTTACCAGTTAATATATAAATTTGAGTACTATTTATATGTTTGTTTATTGGTGTTTACGGGGGAGCGCGGTGGCTCAGTAGGTAGAGGTGCAGGCTGCAAGCCGAGAGGTCCTCGGTTCGAATCCCACCTATGACAACCGCGTTGTGTCCTTGGGCAAGACACTTCATTTCCATTGCCCGCGTGGGGGCACGATGACGCCGTGTACCAAGGCGTACTGCACGTCGATGGTACACATGTCTTCAACCAATCTAACCCTGCCTGTGCTGCAGTGCGGGGTTACGATGTTGGGGAGCTGACAGCTGCTCGTCGTTGCTCGGTGGTTCTCTCCGGGTACTCCGGCTTCCTCCACCCGTAAAACTGTCATGGTCATGATTAGCCATTGTGCATAAATATGTGACCTTAAACATCAATAAATAAATAAATTGGTGTTTACGGTCTCTTGCAGCAATTAGGCTATATCTTGATTAAAAAATAGGTAGGAAGCGAAGTTTAGCCAAACATTTATGACTATGCTGAAGGCAAGTTTAGCCATTCATGTATGCCAATGGTGTAGGTATGCTTATGGCGCCCATTTCAGAGGGCATCGACTTTATATGTTGGTTAGCAGATCCTACTGTTAAAAGTAGAAGTCCTGTCATGAACTGTGCGCTTATCTAGGCTCAATTGCGCATAGGATTTGCGCGCAATTGTCATATCGAATGGCATCCAAAGCACGGCAGTTTCTCCTGGTTACTCATAGCAAACACAGGCAATGTTTCTGCCAATGGACCTCCGGGTTACCCGGAGGTCCATTGGCTGAAACATTGCTTGTGCACAGGCCATATGTACAGAATTTGATAGCCTTACTATGGTCCTAACGCGTAGATTAACGCACAGAACGATGTGCTATTTGTGCGCATTTCATGGCAGGACTTCTAATTTTAACTGTATATTACAAGTACACTACAAGTAGAACTTGTTTATCACAATGAACAAGCACTGTTCCACTTCCCAGGGTTTTCACAGAGAATTTAAGTGCAATTCATGCCATTCTCATTGGTCGGACAGACAACAGACAACAAAGTGACATGTCAGCTAAGAAAACAATTAGACTGGAACAGTTAACTTGGTTAATCTGGAAGGGAATCATATGTATGAAATTCTATTGTGGGTGACGAATTGCAGGAGCTAAATGACATTGTCATGATTGAAAATGTTAATTAGGTAACTTCATCAAGTGGTGTGTTAAATATTTGTCACACACTCTATGTGACTGTACATGTGAAATATTTCGATTTGAACTTTTCACTTCCCTGTTCTGTCAAACAATATACAAATGTTTCATTACTTTTTCCACTTGCAATGATATCACAGAGATGCAAGCAGGGGTCATTAACTGGTACAATGCTGGAAGCCCATATTTAGGTGTTAATATGACCCCAGCCTAACGGTCTCATATTCTGTGGATATGCTTCATATTGTCTTAGATGTGAAATTACTTGGTCTGTATGCATTTGCCTTGTCGTTGGGCAAGGCACTTAACCCCGATTGCCTACATGGAGGCACAATGATGCTGTGTACTAAGGCGTACTGCACATCAATGGTGCACATGTCTTCAACCAATCTAGTCCTGCCTGTGGTGCAGAGTTCAGAGTTATGCTGTTGGAGAGCTGACAGCTGCTCGTCGTTGCTCGGTGGTTCTCTCCGGGTACTCCGGCTTCTTCCACCCAAAAAACTGTCACCGACATGATATGACCCTGGCTATTAAAGTGTTGTTAAACCCTAGTAAATAAATAAATGGGTTTGCCTTGTTACAATTTATGGGAGAGTGAACAAATTTTGATGACTAAAAATAACTAAGCACTATCAGTTAACCCTTTCAAGACTGGAGACCTGAAAAGTATCATTTCAGTCAATACCGTCAATGGTGAAAAGGGCGAAACCATCCTGGTTTGTTGGGAGGTTCAGTAATAATTTAGTCCAACAGCTCGACAGAGCTGTTGGATTAAATTATTACTGAGCCTTACTTCGCATTTGTTTTACTCTTTATATTGCCTGCTCGTCCACTACTAATTTTTTCTTCACACAAAAATTTATGCACACCAGGTTGAAAGTGTTAAAAACCTCAGATATGTTTGAGTAACATGTCTGATACTGTTGTTAGCACCAGTTAATTTTATGACAATTGAGACTGCTTTTTGATTACATTTCCTACCAGATGTACTGCTTTTCTTTCTATGCATAATACATGTATTGTTGTTGATTGCATAATATTGTGGTTCTAGTCATACCCACAGGTTGAAAGCCAGTGTGCATGGAGAGAAACAATTGAGCAAAATACATTAGCACTATTTTTGTTTGTTTATTTGTGTATAAGATCACTTTGGGTTTTTATGGTGATCCTCAAGCATAAAATCGAGTTTATCCAACTGTTTATAATTACACTGTTTTCTTTAACCCTTTATCTAATGAATCAGCCGCATCTGCCTGCGTAATATTCAAACTGAGCAGTTGAAAATTTAAAATAAATTTAACAAAATCATATCATGTGGTTCCTCATTGGAATGAGCACATTCCAATGAGGGGGTCATATGATATGGTTCAAAATATAGCTTATGACGCCTCTTTGGAATGGAATTCTTCTTGATAGCCATGATATGAAAATTTTCTTATTAAAATTTGGGAGTTGAGGTGGTGGAAATATCCATCAGCTGTGTTAGATAAAGGGTTAATTAAAACATGATGTACCCCTCTTCCTCAATACATTTCCAGAGAAAACTTGTATAGGCCTACACATTCATGCCTGAAATCTCACTGGTACATGTACTCTCCCCATGATATACCCACAATATGGGGCAGTTTTGCTCTCGTTATTCTTTCACTTTCTGGTTACTTATGCCTTCAAAAATTACCGAGGGCACTCTAGTTGGTACAAGAAGTTAATTTTTCCTAATTGTTTTCATTTTTTGTCTCAAAAACATAGGTTATGACCCTTCACTGGAATGAGCTTGATGAGCTCATTCCAACGAAGGGTCATAACCTATGTTTTTGAGACAAAAAATGAAAAAAAATAATGAAAATTAATTGGCTATTTTTTAGAATAGCGCTGGCCGGTTTTGGCCATTATGTTGGGTAAAGGGTTAACCCAGCATGAGATGAAATGAAGTGGGGGATATTAAAATATTTGTCTGCTGCCAATGCAGCAGAAAAATAGTTTGTTCCCCTATTTCATTTGGCTGGGTCATGCCCCTGCTAACACACCCACATGCACTGGTTTCCAGATCCAAGTATACCAGTAAAGCAGGACTTGTCTACCACAGTAAATCAGTACAACTCACTTCCCTGGGAATCCATATGGAAAAGGCAGCACTATGCATGACTCTTTGCCTGCTGAAGGCCGATTTTTCATTTACACCATAAAAATACTCTGTTACAAAATAGATATATTACCGCTTGTTGTTAATCAAATATATTATTTATTTATTTATTTATTTATTTTATTGGGGTTTAATGACACTTTTGACAGCCAGGGTCACCTTGTGTCTGACAGTTTTATGGGTGGAGGAAGCCAGAGTACCCAGAGAGAACCACTGAGCAATGGCGAATATTCATATACATAAGGAAGAAGAGTCCTCTTAACTGAGGGCTGAGTGCTACAAGCCACTATAATGAGTCCACTGTAAAGTGCTGAAAGCCACTTTAGTGGATTTACACTTTCAACATTAGCTTGTTGTATACTCAGCAAGAGAAAACTGGAGATGTCTGTCCTAATGGGACTTAGAATACCCTCCGCATTCCACATTAAGTAAGTTGCAAAATACTCTGAGCCATAAATGGTCAATAACTCTGCCAAAAGTAGTCTGGCCAATTTCAGAATCGTAAGGCACAGGTTCCCATACTGGTTAATGTCTGTGCCAAGTTGTTAAAAACATGACCAAACAAACACAGACCTAATGGCGAAGGTTGCAAAAATACAATGGAACACTGTTAATTGACATGCCACATTGCCAAGAAAATTATTCAGTTAACAGGAGTATTCAATTAATAGGAATGGAATCACTTTCTTGTATTCTAGAGATAAACTTAGCATTTATTCTATTATATCTTATTTGACAGAGCTCATGATCTCTGTCAAACAAGATATAATAGATTAAATGCATGTATTGAATGCACTGAGGCCAAATAGGTCTATAAACAAAGGAAAACTGGGGAGAGCCAGGGTAATTTCTTGACAGGTTACAATATTTTTTATTCAATTAACAGTTTACTCTATGACGTATATTCAATTAACAGGTCAAATTTCTACTGGAGGTATGGTAAATGGTTTTGTGTTGGGAAATTATATTCAATTAACAGGGTGTTTCAGTTAAAAGATATTCAATTAAGTGGGCTCCACTGTACATTAAGTGGAAAAAGGGCAATACCTCTGACACAACTGGTCTGACTGATCTCAAAATTACAGATACATACAGATTATCACCACAGTGTGTGTCTCCGGGAATTCAGATCAAGTCGTGTTGTAGGAACAGAACAGTATTTCGACGAGCCCATTAGGGCGAGTCGAAATGCGATTCTGTGCCTACAACGAGACTTGATCAGAATTTCGGAGACACACACAGTGGTGATGATAAATTTATCTCACAATATTGACCACAAAATGTGTTTTAAAACTATTTTAACTCTCTGCACACTGTTGTCAAAATACCAAAGTTTTCAGCAGCAAATTGTACCCACAGTGCAACTGAAAATTTAATAAATTATATCTTGTTTGACAGAGCTCATTGAGCTCTGTCAAACAAGATATAATTTGTTAAATTTTTTATTCTGCCACAGCAATATTGGGTCAATGTCCAAAATTTTGAAATACCACCAGAGTGCTAAGAGTGAAGGGGAACTTTTTCGTTTGCCTTATCGATGGAAAGACGCAAATTGAAAAATAGAATAGCGTTCATTGATCTCATATTGAGGTCAGTGATGACGTTACACTTCAGAGAAAATTAAGTCACTGGGATTCACTTTACTGAATACTGTCTTGCAAAGTCGAGCAACTGTGTGTTTCGTCAACGTGAATCTGGTTGTTACTTTTGCAATAATTACTCACTGGTGAATTAAATATCCCTCTTGGTGTAAAGGTTTATTATATTTTAAAATATTCTGTTCATTGTTTATTGAGGTGGAGTTTTCCACATTTCATAGCGAAAGCTAATCCTTTAACTTCAAGAGAAAAGCCCCGACTCGAGCGTTCAGGAAAATCCCAATAATAGGCTACAAACCACCCAAGATGCCGAAAAGTGCACATCATTTAACTGTTCATTGAGTTAACTTCCCTAGTGACATTTAGCATGCCGTCCATAACAAATACGTTACAGGGCGTTTAGTTGGCAGATACAGTGTCATATATGGCTCAGTGAAAACAATATTAGGTTCGGCTTCGCTTCACCTAATATTATTTTCTGTGAAGGGAAAAATGTGAAGCGATCGAAAAATGATATTAATGCCGTTGTTTTGACAACAGCAGAATCACGCGCTTGTATCAGGGGCCCTTGATACGGATTCGGAACAAGGGCCCAGATACATTAAACTTTAGTTGCATAACAGTGCAAAAATGCCCCGATTGTGATATAAATAGGTTTTAATGCTGGTTAACCTCTATGGCAAGTTTTAAAAAAATTGACTATAAAATGAAGGAATACAAGTTCGGACAAATGAAAGTTGCAAAAATACCCAAGTCTAAAAATGAATTCAACTGATTTCAAAATCACAGGTGTAGAGGTTTCCATATTGGTTAATCTCTGCACCAAATGAAAAGAAAAAACGAATGGAAAATGAAGAAATACAAGATTGGAGAAAGTTTTGTCCATGGATGACAAATTCGAAGTCAAAAGGGGCAAAAACTCCACACCAACATGTCCCATCAGGCATTGGGGACAGGATCCTATTTTACCAGTAAAACAGAGCTTGTTTACCACAGCTTCACTCAATGAGGTTCCCCCACAGGGAGCTCAAGTTACAGACCAGTTTTGAAAAATAATTTAGAACTCTATCAGATAACAATGATATATATCTCCATGTGAAACTATTGAATTTCTCATGAAATGCTGCTTCACAGCAGTCCTGACTTGATTTTATGAAATATTCAAGAGAAAATAATAAGTAATTTAAGAGTTAAAACATCTTTTTTTCCAGTCTATCCAATTTCACCTCCCATAGACTATCTATTATCAGTCTTGCTATACATGTAGCTTTAAAAAATACCTAGTTATACCTGGAATGTTGAGACTTTTTTGCACCCTCGAATTCATTCTCTCGAATTTCAATTCATTCAAATACTTTTCCAAATTACTCCTATGAAATTCCATTATCTCATATTTCAAATTTAGCCTTCATAAAAACCTGATTTCATTAAAAATCATGAAAACTAACATTCTTGAATATTCAGCTTTGAAAGTAGCTAAGCACTTGTTCGAAAGATGAGTGTCACGAATGAACGTAACATACTCCTTATTGTCGGGACGGATGAGATACAAACAAAAACTGCCTTAAAAAAATGATTATATTATGAACTTATGATACAAATATCCAGAGTTATTTATGATACACAACGGACGGAGACTTTACCCACAACATGATACAAAGATGAAATGAATGATATGACAACATGATGCAAAAATGGATAAAATAAACTTTTGTGTCCCGATATATCCCTTAGATATCACAAATGCTTCGGCAAAGTTATTAACCTTAGGGTAACATCACTGATGAAACCTTCAAAAAATATTGCACGGAATGTCACAGAAGTATTAAATTGTCAACTCTATTGATCTCGCTTTAAATAGAAGCTAATTCACTAAACTGTTCTTTGTGGTATTAAATCAGGCAAGAGCACCCATTATAAGTCACTAGGCAGCCGTGAATCACATATAATCTGTATAATACATTACAGTTTATGGGTATGCGAAAGCGGTTTCTTCAGGTATCGAATCAACACATAAATGATTTCATCACAACCACATGGCAACCAACTCTCAGGGTTTACACCTCCTTCAAATCATGATATTCCATGCCATTAACCATCTAAGTAGGTAAGTACAAGAACCTAAATACAAAACACCTTATTACCACCTTGTGAAATCATGACAAATAACCCTATTTACTTATATACAAAAAGCGAGTACGAAAACACGCAACAAACTAGCATACACGAATATTCCCGTATACGCGCTTCATACCATACACATGTCCGATGACACTAAGTACACGTACCGAATAAGTACAAATAACCTCCCGCTTACTACTTAAAGCAAGACACAACATGTACGCGACCGTACAAATAATAAACACGTGCGCGAAGACACAATTTATAGATACGTCACGTGCCCCGAGGCACAACCACACGTACTAGAAAACCTAATACACACGTACCCAATGGCACAATTACACACGTACCCGATGGCACAATTACACATTACCAAAAATACTAAAATTTGTAATAGACACGTTTTACAATGGAAAACTATTTTCTCGCTACTAGCCTTAAAACGAAACATTGAAATAATTCGTATAAAACACCAACCTCTGAACAGGAATTTACGGCACACAGAATATGCTATTTACAGCTACATAATAAGACAAACGTGTCCACCACCGTTCTATGAAGGAATCCCCCGATCGCCTCAGACGAAAAACTATATTGAGGGAGTCACCACGCAACGCACGGACGACATACCATCACTCGCTTCATCCATACTCGCATCACCAATCAGTCGACAACAAACAATCAATCACCCTACAAATACCTTGCCTTACACATCCCAATCTGAACCCGGCCAATCATGCAAAAATGACCAAGAAACTAAACATTAACCCCTTGGCCGATACTACAAAATCTTTACATATATACACCTTCTCAAACTGAAAACGCCAAAATGACGTGACAATGAGTCAGGGAGTGCCATGGCTTAATGGCTTTGGGCTTCAAACCAAAAGGTCCAAGGTTCAACAACAGCATTAACTGCATTACTGTGTCCTTGGGAAAGGAACTTGAGCCCAATTGCCCACACGATATGGGGAAGGGGGGGGGGCATTGTGTACTAAGGTGGTGCACTTGTCTTCAATCAATGATAACCCTGCATGTGTGCAGTTAGTATGTTGGGGAGTCTATCAGTTGCTTGCTGTTGCTTGGTGGTTCTCTCTGTGTACTAAGGTGTACAGCACATCGATGGTGCAGTTGTCTTCAACCAATGCTAACCCTTCATGTGTGGAGTTAGTATGTTGGGAGTCTTGACAGTTGCTCAGTGGTTCTCTCTGGGCAGTCCGGCTTCCTCCACCCATAAAACTTTCAGACAAGAGGTGACCCAGGCTGCTGAAGTTGCATTAAACCAAAAAAAAAAAAAAAAAATAATTAAATTTGACCAACTATATGAGTACATGTTTAGGCTGCCAAACAATTATTTTATTCATTTAAAAAAAAAACAAACCAAAAACAGAGACCACTAATGGCCTACTTTTGAAACCAGAACTGTCACTGAATTTGATTAATACAATGAAGCCCTGTTAATTGAATAGACACTTGGTCAATGGAAATTATTCAATTAATAGGAGCATTCAATTGACAGAGATTTGATCATTCTTTTGTATTCAAGAGATAAACTGAGCATTTATTCTATTATATTGTGTTTGACAGAGCTCATGGAGGTCTGTAAAACAAGATATTATGAATTAAATGCTTGTATTGGATGTACCGATGCCAAATAAGTCTATAAACATATGGAATTTGGTGATTTCTCCATAAATTACAAAATTTTTTATTCAATTAGTGGAGGTTTACTCTTGAAGCTACATGAAAATAACGTCAAATTTGTCGAAAAGTATGACTTGATATGCACACAAGATTCTCGTACAGAAATTTACATTAAATTTAAGCTGAAGGGGAGATAAGGCAGTAAAAAAGATTGCCGACTGAAAGTTTGGAAATTTATTCATATTCACTTGTTATTTATTTATTGTCTCCCGCTTTTTGAAAAAAAACAGGAGATATAAAATTCGGGGTATCCTTCCGTGTTTTTTGTTTCCACACTCTAACTTTCCTTACAGTCAGTCAATTGCGATGAAATTTGGGTAGTAGATCACTTTCATCAATTGTGGGACCAAGTTCAAATATGGGCATTTACCATGCATATTTAATTAGGTTGCTGATTTGATTGGCTGACGGTTTCCAGACTCTAACTTTCCTTAAAATCAACCGATTTCGATGAAATTTCAAATATGGATTACTTTTATCAATACCTAGGTCAAGTTCGAATGTGGGAAATTTTGTACCGAAAATCTGTCTGTTTGCCTGTCCGTCTGCCCCATGTGTCAACGCATCTTGGACTAAAAGCCGTATTTATGAACAGATCTTCACAAAAACTTCTTGGGTATCTTTGTTATCATTGTGAGACCAGAATATGTGTTTCGGGGTTGGGTCCAAATTTCAAGATGGCCGCCAGTGGCCATTTTGTTTCAAAATTGGGTGTAATCAGTTTTTTGGACAGAACTTCTGTATGAAAGTTTGGATTTGAATAAATTTTTGTATGAATGTTTAGTAACATGCAATACACCAGATATAATACAGGTTTTGTTCACATGCAAAAATTATGCAAATTAGGGAAACTTTGATTTATTCAGTGCTACTACTAATACATAGTAAGTGCACACCTTCCGTGTTTTTCGTTTCCAGACTCTAACTTTCCTTACAGTCAGTCGATTTCGATGAAATTTGGGTAGTAGATCACTTTCATCAATTGTGGGTCCAAGTTCAAACATTTTCTGTGCATATTTAATTAGGTTGCTTAAATTTGATTGGCTGATGGTTTCCAGGCTCTAACTTTCCTTAGAGTCAACCGATTTCAATGAAATTTCATATATGGATTACTTTTCACATCAGTTTAATGTAACATGTCTTATCATACAGTCTTAATTTTTAGTGATTCTCAGTTATACTCCACATCACTTTACTTGCTTTGACAGTGACCTCCGTGAAAATAAATCTGATAACCACTGTCTGTTCTGTCTCTTCTAAATAACTTCCACTTGCAACTCAACTATATTCCACTGGATGCATTAATTCCCCTTGAAACTGCTGCCGAGCGGGAGACATGAATTCACTGAATTTGCTTATTTGTGTTTAACCCTTGAAAGGTGCGCAGTGGCAGACTGTTGGACTTCTATGCTAGAGGTTTCGAGTTCGCTCCCCATCCAGGACGACCCACATTGTGTCCTTGGGCAAGGCACTTTATCTCAGTTGCCTACATGGGGCACGATGAGGCCGTGTACTAAGGCATACTGCATGTCGATGGGGCACGTCTTCAACCTCTGCAACCCTGCTTGTTCGGAGCTTGAACAGAGTTAGAATGTTGAGGAGCTGACAGTTGCTTGGTGGTTCTCTCCAGGTACACTGGCTTCCTCCACCTGTAAAACTGTCACGGTCACGATTAGCCATTGTGCATAAGTATGTGACCTTCAACACCAATAAATAAATAAATAAATAAATAAATAAATAAATAAATAAATAAATAAATAAATAAATATTTCACCCTTAAAAATCTATTTCAAACTCTTACAACCTCAGAACTTGTGCCCCTAACATGCCATCATGAGGAGGTCCTGATGGCAACAGACAAATTACCTAGGCAGTGGTTTCTAGTCAAGTCTTGGCTGTCTGTTAAGGCAGCCAAGACTTGACTAGAAACCACTGCCTAGGTAATTTGTAGCTAGCCACTGGAAATAAAGAGGCTGTGGGGTGGTTTGAATTTAGGATACTTGTCCAGGCCCTTAAGGGTTAAGGTTATTTTCAGCATCTTTGGTTATTTCCTGACAGCAACATAGGTATGAAGTCAAGTTTAGCAACTCGTTTATACCTATGCTGCACACTTTCGAGGACTTCCACCCAAGACATTGGTTCTGGGTCTTATTTAACTAGTAAAACTGAAGAGTTACACATCTTACTATAATTTGAGTTAATCCATTTGTCGTTTCTGTTTGTCGTGATGTGCCATATCTTCTGAACCTCTATGGGACTGACTGACTTCAAACTTGGCAGATGTATGTTATTCTCTCTGTAATAACTAAATCGATATGTCTGGGGGCAACATTTTTCATTATTCACTCAAAATTGGCCACTGTGTTACAAAAGAGGTGTACGTAAAACACTTTATGATTCGGTACATTCTATAGTATAAGTGAGGTAACTCAAAATGCCACCTGTGGAAAAACCATGCCTAACATGGGCCCATCCCCTAGTACATAAAATCTGTTCGGATGGATGTACATACAGCATCTATAAATGAAAGTGTCAATGACACTGTAGCTTAAGTTGTCTGTGTGTTATGTTTGATGACAAGGATAATGTTCAATGTTTATGAAAGGATTATGAAATAAGACAAGAATTGTGATAATTGGGAATATGTTAATTTCTGTTCCCTGTAGCTATGTATTTATTTATTTATTGGTGTTTAAGGTGACATACTTATGCACAATAGCTAATCGTGACAGTTTTACGGGTGGAGGAAGCCAGAGTACCCGGAGAGAACCACTGAGCAACAACGAGCAGCTGTCAGCTCTCCAACATCGTAACTCTGAACTCTGCAGTGTGGCACAGGCAGGGTAATATTGGTTGAAGACATGCACACCACCAACATGCAGTACACCTTAGTACACAGCGTCATCGTGCCCCCATATAGGCAATCGGGGTTAAGTGCCTTGCCCAAGGACACAATGCGGGAGCGTGAATCAGTCGTTGAAATGGTCACCCATCCAACTACTAACTGCGCTCGACATTGCTTAACTTCGGTGATCTGATGAGAACCAGTTACCGCGATGCCACAGTGCCCCCCCCCCCCCTGTATGCTATGTTTTCAATAAAGATAATATGAGGTGTAGACTGTACTAAAGAATTGAGGGGTGAGTTAATGTGGCCCTCACAGTTAATCTATGTGGCCTCACAGTTAATGTATATCAACGAAAGTTACCAATTTACAGTGAAATTATTCCAAAACGAATCATTCTATCAAGTTACAATGAAATCCCTTCATAAATATGGCTTGTAGACTGTGCTAAAGGTTTTTGGGCTTCGAGTCTGTGTAGCCATCAAGGTTGACCAATCGCAACCAAAAGGGGACGGCCTCATTTAGACATTATACTGAGTCATCCTACCAAGTTACAATGAAATCCCTTCATAAATATGACCTGTAGTCTGTGCTAAAGCTTTTGGGCTTGGGCTGCCAACATGGTTGAACAATCATGACCAAAAGGGGACGTTCTCATCTAGGCATTATCTGGAGTCATCCTACCAAGTTACAATGAAATCCCTTCATAAATATGACCTGTAGACTGTGCTAAAGGTTTTTGGGCCCCTGTAGCCATCACAGTTGACCAATCGCGATCAAATGGTGACGTTATCATCTAGACATTATATGAAGTCAACCTACCAAGTTACAATGAAATCCCTCCAAAAATACTACCTGCAGACTGTGTTAAAGGTTTTTGGCAGCTGTCACAGCTGAATGATCGCAACCATAAGGGGACATTCTCATCTAGACATTATCTGGAGTCATCCTACCAAGTTACAAAGAAATCCCTTCATAAATATGACCTACAGACTGTGCTGAAGGTTTTCAGGCTTCAAGCCCCTGTAGCCGTCACAGTTGACCAATCACGGCCAAAAGGGGACATTCTCATCCAGACATTATATGGAGTCACCCTACCAAATTACAATGAAATCCCTCTATAAATATGACCTGTAGACTGTGCTAAAGGTTTTGGGGTTTTCGGCTCGGGCAGTCATCATGGTTTACAGATCGCGACCAAATGGGGAAGTTCTCATCTAGACATCATACAGAGTCATCCTACCAAGTTACAAAGAAATCCCTCCATATTAAATATGACCTGCAGACTGTGCTAAAAGTTTTTGGGTTTTGGGCTTGGGCAGTCATCACAGTTGACAGATCACGACCAAATGGGGAAGTTCTCATCTAGACATCATACAGAGTCATCCTACCAAGTTACAATGAAATCCCTTAATAAATACGATCTGTAGTCTGTGCTAAAGGTTTTCGGGTTTTGGGCTCGGGCAGCCATCACGGTTGACCGATCCTGACCAAAACGGTACGTACTCATCTAGACATGACCCCAAACCTGCATATGAAATTTTGTGATGAACAGATAAGAACTACGGGGTGTAGCCTGTGCTAAAGGAAAATATGAACAGACTCACAGAATCACAGACTAACAGACTTCCGCACACGTGATGGCAATAACTTATCTTGACTTTGTCAAGTTAAGCTAAAAACTAGTTAGGCCCCCACAAAGTAGATCTGTTTCTCTGGTCATTTTTGGCAAAATTGCATGTAGGTGGGTATTTTTTTATTTTATATTTTATTTTTGTTATTATTTATTTGCCATCAAAAGTTCATGTTCTTGGTTTGTTTTATGATTTAGGCTTCATAATCTACTGAACAGCATGGGTGGTGGTGTATTTCATTCCTTCTAGAAATAAACTGAAAGCCTTGTTGCACTCCAGGGAGAAATTTATTAATTTTACTAACTTGGGTAAAATATTAGATATGAACCATTTAATTTTTATTTTTTCAAGTTTGCATTGGTTATAAAAAGAGAGCATGCAGCAGCCGAACAGACCATTCAAACAGATTTTTAACTTTTTAGACCTCATGTAGAGCATAACAGTGGAACCCTGTCAACTGAATAGCCACTTTCCACATGGAGATATTCAATTTACAGAAGTATTCCACTGGCAGGAATTTAGACACTTTCCTATATTTAGAGATAAACTGAGCACTTATTCTGTTATATAGATACTTCCCCTGAAAAAATCAATTGAGAGGAGTATTCAATTAACAGAGATTTGGCACCTTTCCTGTATTCTAGAAATAAACTGAACATTTATCCTATTATATCTTGTTTGACAGAGCTCAAGGAGCTCTGTCAAATAGGATATAAAAGAATAAATGCCATTACTGGATGATGTACTGAGGCCAAATAGATCTATATACAAGGAGACTTCAATGATTGTCGAGGTAAGTTTTGTTTTTTTTAATTCAATTAACAGGAGTTTACTCTATAACCTATATACAATTAACAGATATGAAAATGTGGTTAATGGCATGGTGTTTGGAAGTTACATACAATTAACAGGGCTATTCAATTAAAAGTCACAATTAGATGGGCACCACTGTATCGGCAAATCAGAACTTTTTCATCAAAGTAACCAGCAGTGCCGAACTTCTGACACCATCACATAGATCTTAAAATAGTATTCATTATGAGTCAGTTTAAAAAGTATTCCCTATGAGACAGTTTGAAAACAGAATAACAATAACAAATATATTTAACAAAAACCAGTGTTTATTCAAAAATGTAAAGATACACTTCTTGATCTTCAACAAGCATCCCAGTGAAAACTCACTGGTAAACATTCATAAATAACCATAACTTACGTGTTATAATAAGTTATCTATATATTTCATGATTAGAAAAAAACATGTCCTACCAAATAAATTCATTTTATAAAAACAGCAGAATTCGGGCAATCACTACCTGAATATCTGTACCTCAAGCTCCAGCTGTGATGGGGGAGGGGTGAATAAAAAAAACCTATTTGTTCTGGATAATAATGAGGCTGATTATCAGTTCTTATAAGGTGAAGGTGCCATTATAAATGCTAATAATATTTGATCCTCAATAAGGCCCCATAAAGTAGATCTTCTGTTTCTCTGGCCATTTTTGTAAAATTGCATGTGGGCAAGCATTTTTTTATTTTATTTTTGTAATTATTTCTTTGCCATCAAAAGTTCATGTTCTTGGTTTGTTTATGTATTAGTCTCATAATCTACAGAATAGCATGGGTGGTGGTGTATTTCGTCTTGAGTGTAAGAAGGCTTTGCAATGCTTGGGCATTGCAAAGCCTTGTTGCAGTCAAGAGACAAATACATCAATTTTATTAAGCCGGGTAATTTTATTAAGTATCAGACATAAAGCATTTAATTTTTTTTAAAGTTTGCACTGGTTATAAAAAGAGAGCATGCGGCAGCCAAAAGGACCATGTGGGAGAGCCTAAGAAATAGATTTTTAACTTTTTTTAGACCGAATGATTTTATTATTTGCTTAGCAGAGGGTAATAAAGGAAATTTGTTAGGGTATCCCTACAGATATTGGACGATAACAGGCTGGAGCAGAACATGTATTGTCATGATGACTATAATGTTACAAATATATTCTGAAGTCAGATTCTGTTCATGTTGTCTAATGATGCCTTAGTAAGTGTTTATGAGGTTAAGAGATCACTGCAGCATTGTTTTATACTAAATTAGTTACTCTTTCATAATTTTTTCAGTTTTCTGGCAATGTGCTAACTTCACTGCAATCCTTATCCAAGAACCTGGGGAGTGAAAAGCTGAATTTTGAAAGCCAAAAATTTAATCCTTTACCCAACATACAATTTTCATAATTGAAAATTTGTTATTTTAATTATCTTTCTCTTAAATTTTGTCACAAAATTTCAACATTACCACATCTTGTAATCCCTCATTGGATGGCTCAATGGGCTCATTTCAATAAGTTGGCGACATGACATGGTTTTGTAAAAAAAAATTGAAAACCTTTTTTTATCAGTGGCGCAATTTAATGAAAGTGTCAATGACACTGTAGCTTAACTTGTGTTGTGTTTGATAAAAAGTATAATGTTCAATGTTTATGAAAGAATTATGAAATACAAGAATTTTGAGAATATGTTAATTTCTGTTCCCTGTATGTGATGTTTTCAATAAAAATAATTTGAGGTGTAGACTGTACTAAAGAACTGAGGGGTAGGTTAATGTGGCCCTCACAGCTAATGTATGTCAACCAAAGTTACAGTGAAATTATTCCAAAACAAGTCAACGAGTCATTATCTGAAATCATCCAACCAAGTTACTATGAAATCCCTTCATAAATATGACTTGTAGATTGTGCTAAAGATTTTCAGGCTTTGGGCCCCTGTAGCAGCCACAGTTGCCCAAGCGCGACCAAAAGGGGACGTTCTCATCTAGACATTATATGGAGTCATCCTACCGAGTTACAATGAAATCCCTCTATAAATACGACTGTAGACTATGCTAAAGGTTTTTGTGTTTTGGGCTCGGGCAGCCATCACGGTTGACAGATCGCAGCCAAATTGGGAAGTTCTCATCTAGACATCATACAGAGTCATCCTAGCAAGTTACAATGAAATCCCTCCATATTAAATATGACCTGTAGACTGTGCTAAAAGTTTTTGGGTTTCAGGCTTGGGCAGCCATCATGGTTGACAGCTCATGACCAAACGTTACAACTTACAGTGAAATTATTCCAAAACGAGTCATCCTACCAAGTTACAATGAAATTCCTTCATAAATACGATCTGTAGATTGTGCTAAAAGTTTTGGGGTTTTGGGCTCGGGCAGCCATCACAGTTGACCGATAGCGACCAAAAGGGGTCATTCTCATCTAGACATGACCTCAAATCTGCATATGAAATTTTGTGACGATCGGACAAGAACTACGATGTGTAGCCTGTGCTAAAGGGAAATGTGAACAGACTCACAGATTAACAGACTCAGAGACTAACAGACTTCCACACACAATTTAAGCTAAAAATTAAGTTGGGGATGTTACCAATGCATTTTATAAAGGGTTAAGAATGTGTGAATGAAGGTTGATTTCTATGTACAACATTGGTATATCTTTGCAATTTCAGTATGTAAAGGATTGAACTTTCAATTAAAAAATCGCCTCTCACCTACCCAACATATACAGGGGAAGTCTTCTACAGGGTACCCCCAGATTTCTCAAGAAAAAATCGAGGAGTTTCCAGAAGGTTTGAGGCAAAAATTCAAGGATTTTCAAGGACGTATTGATACAGAAGTTGCAAAGCAAGTTACCTCCCCTCCACCCCCCAAAAATATAAAGACATTTTGCTTGTCACAAATCTTATTGGTCAAAAGTAAGCATTTATAGCTCAACACACAATCAGTGGTTGGCTTTCAACTTTTTTCCTACCCACTGAGTATTTTTAAAAGTATTTTTAGCAAATCTAGTCATGGATGCTTTACAGCAGCCATGATTAGAGTTGATAAAAATCTTTAGGAAATTTAACTCAAATCATTGGTCAAAACCTTGATTTAATTTACAAGGGGTAAATTTAATTAAAAATGCCCAAATTTTACTTATTCCTGTGGCAAGAGTTTTGCTGTCCAGGGCAGGAATATCCCCCAGCTGCAGGTAAAGAGTTAACACCACATTTAAGCTGTGATGTTAAAAGCAAAGTAAGAATGGTGGAAATGGACCCAGTTATGAACTGTTTCCAGGATTTTTAGCATCAAATTTGAATTTAAAGGGTGTCCAGGGCCTTGAAACTCAGTTTTAAAATTCAAGGATATTCCAAGATTTCCAGGCCCCAGGGCTACCCTGT
Source organism: Pictodentalium vernedei (assembly GCA_031216915.1). NCBI lineage: Eukaryota > Metazoa > Mollusca > Scaphopoda > Dentaliida > Dentaliidae > Pictodentalium > Pictodentalium vernedei. Next base: position 327,840,465 of record CM062292.1, read on the forward strand.
TCTAACCCTTTTTCCTAAGGTAAGGCCTAAACAAGTAATAAATCTGTTTCTCAGGCCCCACCAGGTCTTTTTGGCTGCCGCATACTCTCTTTTTATAACCAATGTAAACTTTAAAAAAAAAAAAAATTAAATAATTTGTGTCTGATATTTTACCCAAGTTAATAAAATTGATAAATTTGTCCCCTGAGTGCAACAAGCCTTTGCAATGACTTAGCACTGTAAAGCCTTCAAGCATTCAAAGGATGAAATACACCACCATCCATGCTATTCTGTAGATTATGAGCCTAAAACATAAAACAAACCAAGAACATGAACTTTTGGTGGCAAACAAATAATTACAAAAATAAAAAATGAAATAAAAAACTTCCTACCCATATGCAATTTTACAAAAAACGGCTTGAGAAACAGAAGATCTACTTTGTGGGGCCTAAAGCAACTACCATAACTGGCCAGAATCAGTTACAAAAATTGTCATTAAAAATTGTTACTTTTTCAATATTTTTTTTTTATAGCTTATGACCGCTCATTGGAATGACCTCAATGAACTCATTCCAATGAGGAGCCATAGCTTTGTTTTTGAGGCAAAATATGAAGTTTTTCAGTTATTAAAAAAAATTGCCAGTTAAAACTGAATTGTGACTTTATCAGTGAAAAATATTAAATTAAGAAATTTTTCACTGTGCTTCAATTTGGTAAAATGTTATGTATTTATTCTAAAATATCTTGTTTGACAAAGAGCTTCGAGCTCTGAGAAACGAGATGTAATAGATTAAATGCTTATGCTAGAAGTACTGTAACCAAAAAAAAGTCTGCTAAGCTAGAATTTGGGGGTTGTCTGCATGATTTCTTATACTGATCAAAGTATATTCTATTCCACTGACAAGCATTCACTCTATAATTTATATGCAAATTAACAGGTAAAATTTGTACTAAAGGTATTATAAATGGTTTGGTGTTTTAAATGTGCATGCAATCAACAGAGCTATTCTTTCAAATAATATCCATTAGGACTCACTATTTATCAAACTTCCAACAGTTTTTCAAATATATAACTTTAAAAATACTTTTCCTTTCAGGCCATAACTTATGACTCCTTATTCAAATAAGTTTGAACTCATTAAAGATGGGTCATTTCCATGCAAGAAGTAACAATGGTAATTGTAGATTTTGCACTCTTTGCTCTTCTGCAGGCACATTATCCTGTCCAGGACAAAATTATTCTTTTACCTTGGACAGGTCAAGTCCAAACACTTGTTGACAAAATATATACCTGCATATAGGACAAAACCTCTTCAATAATTTTTGGGTGTAAGACTCCATTCAATTTTTCATTAAATCAAGTCATGGCTGCTTGTAACAGCCACGACTTGATTTGATGAGAAATTCAATAAAATACTCAGATGGATGAGAGTTATAAGTTAACTGGTGGAGTGCTAGAAGCCACTATCAGGCTTTAAACTAGAGGGGGTATCAGTACCCCGTGGCTCACCAGCAGGTGGCCAATGTAAAGGGGTGGCTGGAGTAAAAAAAAGAAAGTCCAAAATCTGCACACAAAAGTCCAAAATGAAAGTAAATAAGCAGCTAAAGGGTTAAAGCAACCTAACATAAAATAGGAACCATGGCAATATGCTACAAGGTAAGTCTCCACTTGAAGAAAAGAAAGACAAACCTCAAAACCTGCACATAAAAGTAAAAAAAAAAAGTATCACATTTGTTTCAGTGGGTTAAAATTGAGAAAAATACCCTGATAATGTCACAGTAACCACCATGGCAATATGCCAGTAAGGTGAAACTCGACCTGAAAAATATCCACTTGGAAGAAAAGAAAGAAAAACCTCAAAACCTGCACATAAAAGTCAAAAAAGTAGCACATTTGTTTCAAAGGGTTGAAATTTAGAAAAATACCCTGAAAATGTTACAGTAACCACCATGGCAATATGCCAGTGAGGTAAAACTCCACTTAAAAAAAGAAATATCAAAACCTGTACACAAAAGTCAAAAACCTGCACACAAAGTCCAAAACCTGCACACAAAAGTCCAAAATTAAAGTAAATAAGCAGCTAAAGGGTTAAATAATATAATACTAGGCCCAAGAAGCATCCTAACATAAAATAGGAACCATGGCAATATGCTACAAGGTAAGTTGCCACTTAGAAAAAAAGAAAGACAAACCTCAAAACCTGCACATAAAAGAAAAAAAAAGTATCACATTTGTTTCAAGGGGTTAAAAAATGTCACAGTAACCAGTATGGCAATATGCCAGTAAGGTGAAACTCTACTTGAAAAATATCCACTTGGAAGAAAAGAAAGACAAACCTCAAAACCTGCACATAAAAGTAAAAAAAGTATCACATTTGTTTCAAAGGGTTAACATTGAGAAAAATACCCTGAAATGTCAAGGTAACCACCATGGCAATATGCCAGTAGGGTAAAACTCCACTTGAAGACAAAATTTCAAAACCTGTACACAAAAGTCAAAAACCTGCACAGAAAAGTCCAAAACCTGCACACAAAAGTCCAAAATTAAAGTAAATAAGTAGGGAAATGGTTAAATAATATAATACTGGCCCTAAGAAGCATTCTAACATAAAACTGGAACCATGGCAATATACTGCAAGGTAAATTACTCGTTGGAGGAAAAGAAAGACAAATATCAAAACTATCACACAAAAGTCAAAAACCTCTACACAAAAGTCAAAAATTCAAGTAACTAAGCATGGAAAGGGTTGAATGAAATATTTCTATCCCTGAAAAGCATGCTGACAAAAAAAAAAAGAATCAAAACCTGCACACAAAAGTTCAAAATGTATGAATCCAGATGCCGCCGCAGACATGAGGGCTATGCCATAGGCTCACACAACTATCGTTAGTGAGCCAAACAATAAGGGTACCAGGGCAAAAGTCAACATTTACATTGCTCATGTTTCATGTTCAGTCAAATGCAAATACATTTTTTTTTCATATTAATTTGTTTTATTCCAAATTATTGGAGAGTCCCTATGGGCACTCTCCAATAATTTGTGAGAAATCAAATATTGAATAACAAATTCAGACCACCAAAAATAATTTAGTCCTCAACCCGTCAAATTCAGGAAGATTGGTGTCAAATTTGATAATTTCTTCTGCAGTATTCCTCAGATTAGGAATAAGCCAATTTTATTTTCAAAGGCAAGACACCAACAGGTAAATTTCTAAAACTCTTAACCTGGAAGCGTGGTGACTCTATGATTATTGTGTACTAAGGCATACTGCATGTTGATGGTGCAACTGCCTACAACAACTGATAACTCTGCTTATACAGTGTTAGTATGTTATTGAGTCTGACAGTTGCTGGCCGCTGCTCATGGTTCTCTCCAGGTACTCTGGCTTCCTCCACCCATAAAACTGTCCGATGCGATGTGATCCTGGCTGTTGAAAGTGTAGTTAAATTCCAATAAAACAAAAAATAACAAACCCATAATGCAGTATTTTAAATTTTTTTTTATAAAATCCTGTCAAAAGGAATCAAACAAATGAACCAACGAAATCATTCAAGAAATGACCGATTCAATTTACGCGAATATATTTTGTTAACTGGTAAAGTGCTGGAAGCCCATATTTGAGCTTTATTCTGCAGTGCAGGTACCACAACTTAAAGGCTTCATATTCAGTGGATGTTCTATACATCACCTTTGAAGTGAAATTATTTAGTCTGTTATTTATTTATTTATTAGGGTTTTAACGACACATTAACAGCTATTAACAGTGTTGGTGACAGTTTTACAGGTGGAGGAAGCCAGAGTACCCAGAGAGAACCACCGAGTAACGACATGCAGCTGCCAGCTCCCGAACATCGTATTTATTTATTGGTGTTTAAGGTCACATATTTTTGCACAGTGGCTAATCATGACCACTTCATGAGTATCAACTCAAGACCAGGGGTGAGCTTTAATAAGCCATGTTGACCATTTTAGAGAGGGTTTGCACCTCCAAATCATTGGTGACTGGGTCCTATTTTACCAGTAAAACAGAGCCTGTTTACCACAGTAAACAGGCACTGCTTCACTTCCCCGGGATCCCCAACATCGTAACTCCACACTGCAGCACAGGTAGTGTTAGACTGGCTGATGACAAGTGCACCATCGGCGTGCAGTATGTGTTAGTACATGGCATCATCATGCTCCCATGTGGACAATCAGGGTGAAGTGCCTTGTCCATGGACACAATGCAGGGGTCTGAATAGATCGCTCAGACGGTCACCCATTCAAAGACTAATCAGGCTCAACATTGTTTAACTTCAGTGATCTGACAAGAACCAGTTACCGCAATGCCACTGCACCCCATTTAGTCTGTTAGGATTTACCTTGTTACAGTTTACAGTCTATTGATACTCTCCCATAAATTGTAACAAGGCAAAGATATGAGAATAAATTTTGACAACCAAAAATAATTCAGCACTCTACCAGTTAAACAGAGGTAAAATTATCCCTATTCTGGTAACAAAAGTACTCCTGTCCGTGTTATGAGTATTAGTGAGCAGGATGCAATGAGTTGTACCTCAGTGGGGCTGACAATAGTTTTAAAAGTTTTGAATCGAGAAGCCATTTTATATACATTTCTGAGCAGATGTCGTCAGATGAATGGGTAAAAAGTAAAACCTCCAACCCAAGATGCTCTCACTACTAAGAACTTAATGCATTTCTGACAATTTTTCAAATGTCCTTTTTTGCAAAAAATGAATTCCATAATCTCTCATACAAATTAGCTCATTCCATTGAGGAGTTTCAAGATGAGCTCTTGATGAAAGACTCCATATTTTTTTACAGAAAATTGTGAGTTATAGTAGTTGCATTTTGTCATATTTACTTGTAATTATCTTACTACAAAATGTGACTAGAGATGGGTGATATTGGAGTTTTGAGTTTGGTATCTATTTCGGTATATTGAGGGAGGTATACAGCGTTATAGGTTCGGTATTCAGTATCTGACTTGACTGAGATGTCAAATGCCACTGCAATGAGCTGAACATTGACATTACTTCACCAACACAAACCTTATCAACAGTAATTTTGTGCCTTGTTCCAAACACACCTTAACCTTTAAAGACCTATATCAGGCTTCTGCGATCTCAGAGCATGTGTCCTTTACATGCCATCATTATGAGGTCCTGCCGACTATGGACAAAACAACTCAGCAGTAATTTCTAGTCAAGTCTTGGATGCCTTAATAGGCAGCCAAGACTTGACAAGAAATCACAGCTAAACAACTGGACATGTACAGGTTGTAGTCTAGTGGGAATTCAGAACAAGTGCCTAGGCCTTTTAGGGTTAACAAAACTGAAAAGAAAAGTAGTCATTTCCTTCATGAAAATGAACACTTAATAACACTTTACCTAACGAATTGCCTGCATCGGCCCACATAATTTGCATACTGAACAGTTGAAAAAATTTTTTTTTTAAAAATATTTCAACAAAAACATATCATGTGACCCCTCATTGGAACGAGCTCATGCCAATGAGAGGTCATATGATATGGTTTTGTTGAAATTTTTTTGAAAAATTTAAAAAATAGTAATTAAAATAATAAATTCTGATATTCTCTACGTTGAGTAAAGGGTTAAACTGCTATCAGGCCTCAACCCAGCTTTATAAAAAGAAAATGTAGGAATATTTGAAAATGCAGCGAGTTTTGGTATTCAATGGTCGGTTTGGTTCAGTTTTTCGGTATCTCCATATTGGTATCGGTTCAGTTTTTCGGTATACTGCACATCTCTAAATGTGACTTTCACACTGGACACATTTCACTGTCAAACATATGCCGAAGATATTTATAAACTTCCTTTGCTCTGCCTTCTGACATTTTCCCTCTTTTCGCGATTTCCTTCACAGAACTGAAATAATAAAAAAAATGCCGATAGGATCACCGATCCAATGTCGAGTTGTGACAGCACAAAAGTGGGTTTAATCATTATCAACTTATCGTCCGGAAACCAATTGTTTACAATTTACTATGTGAAGGGTCACTGTGACCTTGACTATTGACCTAGTGATTCCAAAATAAATAGGGCTCTTTCTTGCACCAATGCCAACCTACCTATGAAGTTTCATGAACATAGGCAGAACCATTGTCAAATTATCATCTGTAAACCAATTGTTTACGATTTATTATGTTCAAGGTCACTGTGACCTTGGCCTTTGACCTAGTGAGTCCTAAAATAAATAGGGGGCTTCCACTCACCTAGGCCAGCCTACCTATGAAGTTTCATGAACATAGGCAGAACCATTGTCAAGTTATCAATCGGAAACCAATTGTTTACAATTTACTATGTTCAAAGTCACTGTGACCTTGACCTTTGACCAACCAAGTCCAAAATTAATAGGGTTCTTCCTCTCACCGATATCAACCTACCTATGTAGTTTCATGAACATGTTTTGAACCATTATCAAGTTATCATCCGGAAACCAATTGTTTACGGCCACCCGCCCAACCGCTCGCCCACCATTCATCAAACTATATGTCGTCACAACTTGACTAAAAATGAGTAGTTAGTTATTTAGATATGATTTTCTTTCCCAGAATTGCCCATTAATAAGCTTGGCTGATATGACTTCAAACTCGGCTGATATGCTACCGATCTTGGCTGATATGAACCACCCTGGAGTTGTCCCCTTTGATGTATTACTAGGCACAATTTTGTTTAGAGCGAAATTGTTCAGTTATTCGTCAAACACAAATCTGTACATGTAAGTAAAATTAGCATTACCAGGCAACAGGAGGAATTAACCCTTTACCCAACATAACAGCCAAAACCGGTCAGCACTATTCACAAAAGTCGCCAATTAATTTTCAGTATTTTTTTCATTTTTTGTCTCAAAAACATAGGTTATGACCCCTCTTTGGAACGAGCTCGTTGAGCTCGTTCCAAAGAGGGATCATAACCTATATTTTGGAGACAAAAAATGAAAAAAATTAGTTATTCAAGAATTTTTTTTGCAAGTGTCGTCAGCTTTTCATGTTAGGTAAAGGGTTAATGATAGAAATAAGTTTGGATAAGGTGGATGAAGATAAAAAAAGAAGAGAGCTGTACACAAAATTCAAAGCAAACTAAGATTCTGAGTCATAAGTGGAGATTTGTCAAACTGAGAGAAGAGATAGTTTAGCTATCCAAACATTGTGGCTTCTCTACTGGGGAAGCCAAGACAAGCGGATAGCTGAACTAGAAGAAGAGGAATATTTATTTATTTATTGGTGTTTAAGGTTACATACTTCTGCAGAATGGCTAATCATGACCAAGAGGAAACTTCTGACTTATGAAGAGAATGAAAAACAGTAACAGAGTCAGACAACTTTAACCCTTTACCTAACATGAAAAGCAGACGACACTTGCAAACAAAATTCTTGAATAACTATTTTTTTCATTTTGTGTCACAAAAACATAGGTTATTACCCCTCACTAGAATGAGCTCGACATGCTCATTCCAAAGAGGGGTCATAACCAATGTTTTTGAGACAAAATATGTTAATATAATGAAAGTTAAAAAATTTATAGTAATTTATATATTTTTTATACTTACCAATGACCCAGACTTAGCTGGTGCTAATCTCCATAATTCAGGGCCAAACACAAATTTTGCCCCCCCAATCCCCAAAATTTGCATCAGAAACCGAAAAATACATGTCCTATATGGCCCTCCATACATCGACTCCTCTGCGCATGCACAGTGTCGAGGAGGTCCCGAAATTGGCGCCAATTATCATTCTTACAACCAGTGCCTGGTAAGCGTTATGTACTCAGCGGGGAGGTATGAGTTCCCAACTCCTGGGAGGGCCATCCCCGTCTGGGTCATTGGTAAGTATAAAAAATATATAAATTACTATAAATTTTTTAACATTTTTATACTGTACCAATGACCCAGACTTAGCTGAATAGTAAATAGGCTGGAGGGCCTAGGACATAAAGGAAAATCCAATAAGCTCAATTATGTATAATAGAATATCCTCTCCAGGAGAAAAGAAGAGATAGGCTTTACATGTATCTTTCCTATTTATAATAAAGAAGAAAGACACAACACCGATCAGTAATTGAGCATAATAATCAATGATCTCTATTAACATCCAGTATAACCCTTTATACTAATATTTTTAAAGGTAAGCCAATAAATAAAGGAAGTCCAGAGAAATGAGACTCTTTATATTCATTAAAAGTGTCCGAGGATTGTATATTAACGCTCGTTTGACACATGACATATACAAATGCTTCACACCAAGCTACACTTTAAAAATATTACATGGATGATTAAACATTATCTTTACACTTTAAAACCATCCCGGTACCGACTCGGAATTACTGACTCTGGGGGAGGTATTCCCTTGCTTTTCACTATAAAGCAGGTGACCTAAGGGAACACCCGCCCCCCCCCCCCCCTCTTCCCCTTGCCCTGGGTCAAATACCCCAGAGCGAAGAGGGCAGCAGGACAGAGTCACTGCCGGAACAGAAAGCCTACATAACTATAGTTGCAACTGTTTAGTGGACGATATTCTGAGCAACTGATAACGGACCTAAACAATGAAGGTCTCCAGAAATGGACTCAATATTTCTGAGATAAAAATTAGTGAATGTGGAAGGTTGAGACCAATATGCAGCCTTCATTAGATCAGTAATAGCAATACAATTAGCATAGGCCCAAGAAGTAGAAAGAGCTCTTACTTCATGAGCTGAGATCTTGAGTGCCGACTGCTGAGAAGAAGATAATTTTTCATAAGCAGTTCGAATTGTTAATTGAATCCATCTAGCAATAGAACGGACCATAATATCCTTTCTATTAGGCATCAAAGACAGAAAGAAACGTTTACGTCCCTTTCTGATAAACTCAGACCTACGTCTGTAAATACGTATTGCTCTAACAGGACACAGTAGAGGCCTACGCCCATCAGATGATGGAAGGGCCTTAATAATAATAGGTTCAGGATACTTATTAGGAGCCTGATTCTTAGCCAAAAATCCAACATTAGTGGTAAAGGTAATAGTATTACCGACACTACGGTAGTGAGAATCCTCCACAGATAGTGCATGAAGCTCACTAACTCTTCTAGCAGAAGAGAAAGCTAAGAGAAAAGCTGTCTTATATGTTAAGAATTTGAAGTCAACTGTGTCAAGAGGCTCAAAAGGCGCTTCTTTTAGCTTAAGAAGAACCCAGGCCAAATTCCACTTCGGAATTAATCTAAGGGTTCTAGGTCTATTTATCGAAAAATTTCTAACTAACTTAGATAAAGAGACATTAGTTCCAATCCTCAAGCTATCATGATGTGCATATGTATCAGATAGCATAGACCTATAACCCTTAATGGTGATAGGCTGCAGATTAATCTCATCAAACAAGTATACTAGAAAGTTTGCTATGTCTGGCATGGAGGGATCATAAATATCTACTGAATGATCCTCACACCACTGACAAAAGACCCTCCACTTAGCAGAATAGTTTAGCGAAGAGGAGGTCCTCCTGCAGTTAGAAATCGCGTCCACTGCTCGTCCTGTAAAATGTTTTCCGTGCAAGAAGGACCGCACAATGGAAATACGTGAAGGTTTAGACCTTGCGGATTGTGATGGAGGATGCGCGATTTCCCTTGCGAAAGAAGATCTTCCCGTTGAGGAAGCTTCCTCGGCATGACCCACAACAGACACCTGAGTAGATTTATCCACGGTCTCTGTGGAGACAGAGATGCTACCAACAGAATCTTGCATTGCGATTGTTTTATCTTGAGCAATATCTGCTGAATCAACGGCACTGGAGGATACGCATATCCTATCATTCCGTCCCAAGAGATCGAGAGAGCGTCTACTGCAAACGCTCGAGGATCTGGACAAGGTGACACATACGTCTGCAACTGATTGTTGAGATGTGTCGCAAATAAATCTATCATTGGCCGTTCCCATTGGTAGCAAATCTGATTGAATACTTGCTTGTTGAGAGTCCATTCCAACGGCAACAGGCGACCCCTTCGTGAAAGGGAGTCTGCCAAGACGTTCAGACGACCCGGAATATGACGGACGGAGAGAAGAATCTGATGTTCTAGTACAAACAGAAGAATTCTTTCTGTTAGATTGAGCAACGGAATGGAATGAGTGCCGCCTTGGTTCCGAATATACGCAACTACTGTCGTATTGTCGGACATAATTTGCACATGTGCATTCTGAATAACGTCTATCCAATGACGTAGAGCAAGCCAAATCGACATCATCTCTTTGATGTTGATGTGCTTGCTCAGAAACTGCGGATCCCAAAGACCCTGGCACTTCAAATCCGATGGGCTCAGTGTCGCACCCCAGCCTGTTTGACTGGCATCCATCATAATCGTAAAGCTCGGATCTGGCAACTGCAGTGGAACTCCCTGAGTTAACCACTGTATGTCTGCCCAAGTCTGAATCTCTTGTTTCACTTGGCTTGACAAGAGTATGTCCGTTTCGAGCGAATGAATCTTCACTCTCCAATTCTGAGTCAGATAGACCTGGAGAGGACGAGTGCGTAGCCGCCCCATCGGAATGAGATCCGAGGCAGCTCCGCACAGACCTATTAGTCTCATGAATTCCCTCGCTGACACTTTGTCTGAGTGAAGACAATAGCGAGCATAACAACTGACTAATTTCGCTCTGGTTAACGGCAGATGAACGAGATTGTTGTGCGTCTCGAAGCTCATTCCCAGGTGGGTAAATGACTTGGACGGCACCAGATCCGACTTCTCTTCATTTACTATGAAACCGAGACGTCGGAGCAATAGAAGCAGATTGTGCATGTCGTTCTGAAGCGTTAACTCGTTGCCGTATCTCTGAAGAATATCGTCCAGGTAAGCCGACGTTACCGCAGACGAATGAGCTCGGAAATGAGTCATTACCGAGTTCATTACTCGAGTGAATGCCCAGGGCGCTAGATTCAGACCAAAGCACATCGCTCGGAACTGATAAACAACACCTAGGACAGCGAAGCGAAGATACTTTCTGAACGCCGGATGTACCATGACGTGACAGTATGCATCCTTGAGGTCTATGCTCGCAGCATAGTCGTTCACTCGAATGCTCGTTCTGACCGATCGAATGGTCTCCACATAAAACTTTGGAGCCACGATCAGCTTGTTTATCCAGCTTAAGTCGATCACTGGACGGAACGAGCCGTCTGGCTTCGGAACCAGAAAAAGATGGCTGTAGAAACCTGGAGATTCCTGGTTTTCTACGACCTCTATCGCGTTGTTCGTTAAAAGAGACTGGACTTCTGATAGAAGTGCCGTTCTTTTCTGACAATTTGACGGAAGCTCAGTCCATCTTGGACTTCGAGTTAACGGAGGCTTGCCTTTGAAGGACAGTTTTAGTTCTTCCGAAATAACCCCAAGAACCCAAGGGTCCTCCGTAATTGATTCCCAATTGCTTGAGAAACTCGACAGTCTTCCGCCCACCGGAACGCGACAGAGGTCTAGACCATCACTTCCTGGATCCGCGAGGCTTGCGGTACGAGAAACCACGTCCTCCGCAACCCGCACCTCGCCCCGTCGGCCTAGGGGCGTCTGACCGGTTATTTCGGCCAACATAACGGCCCCTAGACGAGTCGCTACTCTGCCGGTCTCCAGAGTAAGACCTAGAGGACGCATAGGAACCTCTATAGGAACTTCCCCTGGACGAACTCGTCCCGGAAGTGCCTGGTCTACTCCTGTCTGCTGGTTCCGATTTCTTGGAAGCAGACTTAAACAACAGAGAGTCTGAAGCTTTCTTTGTTAATTTATCATATATATCAGAAAGCTTGCCACTGAAGAGAAACTCTCCAGAGACTGGAGCGACTCTAAGAGAGTTTTTCACCTTACTGTCCACGCGTGTGGAAGTAGCCAAGGCCGCGTCACGTCGAGCTAACTCCAGATTTGCCACTGAAAGGGCAGAGTTATAAGTGGAAAACGCTATGGCCCTGGACAGAACTCTTGGAGACGTTTGTACGTCTTGAAATAAAGGTCCTTCAAAGCGTAATGACAACGCTCTAGTAAGGTGATCTGCGTAGGAAAGAGCGTCTAAACTAGCTCTGTTAGACGATATCGTCGTTTCCATCGTAGACGACGGAAGTGACATAGACGACGGCATGGATATATCAAGGTCTTCAGCCTGGTCGTCTAAACGCAGAGGAACTCTCTGGATGCCCTGACCTGCCGTATCAAACTTGTTCCTTTGATTAATAAATGGCAGCTGTAGAGCAGATGCCGGTAGGAAGGCTGACCTGCCCGTCTTGTTGGCAAGTTTATCAATAGCGTCATTCAATAACTCAAAAATCCGAGAGACATTCTAGGATTGCGACGGAAATTCCGGGACAATGTCCCTAAACCGATTAAAAAACTCGGTGTCCAGTGGCGCTATCACCCTCCTATCCGGCTGCGCAGCATTTTGGTCTGGCGGAACAACTTCTGGAAGATAATACCGGATGAATTCTACGGCTATTTTATGTTGTTCCGAAAGGGAAATATCTAATTCATCAGAATCCCTTTCGCCATCCTGCCGGACCTCATGTAAATCATGTAAATCTCGGTCGTCCGCACCGGATCCAGTGGCGGAACCTACCGACCCAGCATCTTCTGACATTTCATGTTCCGACAGAGGCTCTGATGGTTGCTGGGATGCTGCGATTAACTTTGCTATCTGTGATAGCACATCCGTTACAGAGGCCTGGGGAGCGGCGGTCTTACTGGATTTAGCCGCCGGAAGCTCCCTGGACGTTGCATCCTGCATACATCTTTTATGCGAACGTCCGGATGAAGAAGGCCTCGAATCCCTGGCTACCGGATGGCGTGACCTGATCGCCGAGGAATCCCTGGTCGGCGAAGCTGACTGTAATTCACTGGTCACATAGCCAAGGTGCGGTCGAGTGTGCTGCTGAGAGGATATGGAAGCCTTATAGGTAGCCTCGGCGGACTGCCTATATACCGGAGCATCCCGAGCGGCGGACGTATGCTCCGACTGCGTGATACTACGGACTACAACATCTGGTCCCAGATGCTGTTGTCTGAGAGAGGGACCTCTCTCGCTTGCAGCTCGTGTCGAACTAGACAAGCTAAACACCGGACTGTTAGGCTTCCTCCGATCCATCCTCCTTTCCGTCGTCACTGGGTGTGCACGTGGATGTTTTATAGTGCTCGCAACACCCGACTCTCTCTGCTGGACCGCAACGGATGAACCCGAGTGCTGCCCCATTCGGTGAATGGACGCAACCCCAGTCGAGCTAGCGGACGTCAACCCCTTCGGGTTCCTTTCAGGGAATTGACGAATCTCCATGAGCACTTTTGCCGCTAGCTCTTCACTTGTATGTGACGACGGAGGCACACTTCTGGACGACATCACGGAAACATCACCCTGTTCTTGTTCCTCTGAAAAAGAGAGTGAAACACTAGAGCGACTCTGAGGAGAAAGAACCGGAATGGATCTTTCTCCAGGAACAACATACCGTGACACACGTTTCCAACGTTTTTCATCCCATTTGAAACACACAGAACAAAGATCAGTGCAAGTACAGAGAGAACAATTAATACAGAGATCATGAGAATCATAGGAAGACTTCCTCCTATTACAATTTGAACAATAATCATTCATAGTGAAATGTAAACAATCAAAGTACTCGCACTAATCCTTGAAAATAAAGATACATAATACAACAATCCATTATATTCATTAATAAATAATGATTTGAAAAGAAAAATTTTTTCTTTTAAAAAAAAAAAAATTTTTTTCAGAAGAGCCCAAGTTCCCAAAGGGAACCCTGAGCCCAATGGATCCCAAAAAAGCCTAAGTGTGGACAAAAATTTAAATTCATTTTGAAAAAATTAATGAGACACTTACGGACAATAATAATGTATCTTACTATGAATAAGAGATGCAGAAGACAAAAAATCACTATCAGCAGTAACTGTTGTCAACCTAAGCAAAAGTGTCAACAAACCGGAAACATGACTCCAGGCACTGAAACAACATGGCCCGAAATCAGTCACCAATTAAAACACTATCTGATGCAAAACAGAGGCTTCCACAGAAGAAACTGTAGAACATCAGATGGTAGATGCAGACCAAAACGCCTAAACACCCCAAGAGTGAGGACGTAAACATGGGGAAAAAACAGAAATAAATCTGTTACGAAGCCAAAACTCCCAAGAAATTTTAGTAATAAACATTACACAAAATTAAGCCAAAACATGGGAGAATAGCTAGGGGGGAATAAGGAAGGTAGAGAGGAAACACTGATCAAACAATGGTACTTCATAGCAAGAATGACAACATCAGGGCTATGCCTTGAAAAAAGGCAACTAGAAATAATTTCATAAAATAATTTTAAGTTACAGCCCTGAACATTTTCTTGAACTAAATATTTTCCTCTCCTCCTAATGTATCCTCTTTATTTCCACCATTTCACTCATGAATATGTGTCTGGCATCATAAAAACTGAGATTTGAAAGCACAAATAACAGAGAAGTGTGACTGTTTTGAGGGCCAAACTAAGAATGATAATTGGCGCCAATTTCGGGACCTCCTCGACACTGCGCATGCGCAGAGGAGTCGATGTATGGAGGGCCATATAGGACATGTATTTTTCAGTTTCTGATGCAAATTTTGGGGATTGGGGGGGCAAAATTTGTGTTTGGCCCTGAATTATGGAGATTAGCACCAGCTAAGTCTGGGTCATTGGTACAGTATAAAAATATTAATTGACGATTTTGTGAATAACGTTGGCCGGTTTTGGCCGTTACATTGGGTAAAGGGCTAACAGATCTGAGAACACTTTGTAATTATTTGTTCTGTTTAATAAATAACTATTACTTGGTTAGTTTCATATTGGTTGAGATATCAGCCTTTGGTAACTTCACATCAGCCTTCAACCTTTGGTCTGATATGAAGTTACATTGGCCTGATGTCTCAGCCGATATGAAACTAACCGAGTAATAACATCTAATTATTTCTATTTCAAATCGTCTATGAGGTGATTGATTGAATCAAACATGTTTGGTGGTTGTATAATGCAGAAGGTGGGGTTAATTCAACTAAACAAGGTACTATGGTCTAGCATGATGCTAATCAACCTTTTGCCTACCACTGCTCTACTTATTATTTATTGTTGATTAACCCTTTGAACCCTTGTTTCCTGGAATGGTATCACCTTTGTGTACACTTACAGTGAGATGGGTTAGTCCAATGTCAATATACAGGGAGAATAAAATAATAACTGCAGTCTGCAGCCATCTGGCTGCAGACTGCAGTTATTATTTTATACTCAATGTCCCATGTATAAACCTCTTATAACAAGACAAAGATGGGACGAAATTATGTTATGGACTGAAAAGTTAAAAAATTTATAGTAATTTATATATTTTTTATACTTACCAATGACCCAGACATAGCTGGTGCTAACTCTTAAAATATAGGGCCAAACACAAATTTTGCCCCCCAATCCCCAAAATTTGCATCTAAAACTAAAGAAAACATGTCCTGAAAGGCCCTCCACACTTCGCCCCTACTGCGCATGCGCAGTGTCAAGGACGTTCCGAAATTGGCGCCATTAATCATTCTAATAACCAGTGCCTGGTAAGCGCTATGTACTCAGCGGGGAGGGAGTTGGGAACTCTTGCCTCCCCGCTGAGTACATAGCGCTTACCAGGCACTGGGTCATTGGTAAGTATAAAAAATATATAAATTACTATAAATTTTTTAACATTTTTATACTGTACCAATGACCCAGACATAGCTGAATAGTAAAAAGGCTGGAGGGCCAAGGACATAGAGCAAAATGGAATACGCTCAATAAAATAAAATAGAGTCATCCCCTGTAGGGAAAAAGAAGTAATAGGCCTTACATGTATCTTTCTTATTTATGATAAATTAGAAAGATACAACACCTTCCAAAATTGAGCTTCATACATCCATGTACTCTATTAATATCCAATATAATCCTTATACTAATAATTTTTAAAGTAAGCCAATAAATAAAGTAAGTCTAGAGAATAGAGACTCTTATACTCCTAAAAGTGTCTGAGGATTGCATAATCATGTCCGTTGACATATGCAATATTCAAAAGCTATACTTTAAAAACTAAGACTTGAATGAATTTTAAAAACCTAAACTTCTCACTAAACAACCATCCCAATAACAGCTCAGAATTACTAACTCCGAAGGAGGTATCCCCTTGTTTTCATAGTAAAACAGGTGACCCAAGGGAACACCCTCCCCCCCCCCCCCCCCCTTTTTCTTGCCCTGGGTCAAATAGCCCAGAGCGAAGAGGGCAGCCGAACGGAGACACTGCCGAAACAGACAGCCTACCTAGCTATAGTAGCAACTGTTAAGTGAATGACATTCTGAGCAGTAGATAATAGACCTAACAATAGAGGCCTCCAGAAATGGACTCGATATTTCTGAGATAAAATTCATGAATGTGGATGGCTGAGCGCAATGAGCGGCCTTCAAAAATCTATAATAGCGATACTATTAATGTAAGCCCAAGAAGTAGAAGAACTCTTACTTCATGAGCCGAAATCTTAAGCACAACTGCTGAGTCAATGATATACCATAAGCAGTACCGATAGTTAATAGAATCCATTAACAATAAAATGGAGCGTAACGTCCTTCTACTAGACATCAAAGACAGAAGAAGCTTACGCCCATAGTAATAAACAGATATCTGTTTATAATACATAAACTGTACCCGGAAAGAGTGAAGGCCTATGCCCATACGAAGACGGAAGGACCTTAAAATAATAGGTTCCGGATAATAGGAGCCTAACTCTTATGCAACAATCCAACCTAAATAGTAACGGAAGTATTGATTCCGAAACTATGAAAGTGAAAATCATCCATCGATAGTGCATGAAACTCACTGACTCTACAGTAAAAGAGAAACCAACAGAATTACTGTCTAAAAGGTCAGAATTTGAAAACTACTGTTTCCAGAGGCTCAAATGATTACTTAGCTAAATAAGAACCGAAGTTAAAATCCGTATAGGAATTTAATCTAAAGATTCTAAGTCTATTTATCAAAAAGTTACTAACTGACTTAGATAAAGAGACAAAAGACTCAATTGTAAACTATCGTAGAGTGCATAGGTATGAGGTAACATAAACCTATAACCTAAATAATAACAGGCTGCAGTAGATCTTGTGAAACAAGTATACTAAAAAATAGCAATGAGTAGTATGGAGGGATCAACAATATGAACATAACGATCCCTACACCACGACGGAAGAGCCTCCACTTTAGCCGCATAGAATAGCGAAGAAGAGGATCTCCTATAGTAAGAAATCGCGTCCAAGCTCGTCCAGTACAGTGCTTACAATGCAATACGGACCACACAACGGAATACATGAAGGTTGCGACCTTGCTGGTTGTGATAAAGATGACACGATTTACCCAGTGAAAAAGATCCTCACATAGAGGAAGATTTCACGTTAAGACCCACAGTAGACAAGAGAGTAAATTACTCATGATCTCTGTGAAGATAGAGATGCTATCAACAGAAATGTATTGTGGTTGTTTATCTTAGCAATACCTGCTAAAACAACAGCGCCGGAGGATACGCGTATCCTATCATTCCGTCCTATAGATCAATAGAGCGTTAACAATATTAGCTCAGAGATCTGGACAAGCCAACACATACGTCTGCAATTGATTAGCAAGCTGTGTCAAAAATAAATCATCATTGGGCGCTCCCATAGATAGCAAATCTGATTGAATACTTGTTTGTTGAGAGTCCATTCTGACAGCAACAAGCGACCCGTAAGAGAACGGGAGTCCGATAAAACAATCAGACGACCCGGAATATGACGGACCAAAACTGAACTTGGTGTACTATAACCAACAGACGGATTCTTTCCATTAAATTGAATAACGGAAACGAAAGAGTGCCTCCCTGGTTCCGGAGATACGCCACTACTGTCGAATTAAAGGACAGGAATTTGGGCATGCGTTTCTGAATAATGTTCATGCAATGACATAAAGCAAGCCTAAAAAACATTATTCCGCGGAAGAAAACTGATTGCTAAAAGACTGCGGAACCCAAAGACCCTGGCACTTCGAATCCGTAGGGATCAGTATTATATCCCAATCTGTTTGACTGGCAACCGTCATAACAGCCACACTCGGGTCCGGCAACTGCGGCGGCACTCTCTGAGTCAACCACCGAATGTTTGCCCCAGTCTGAATCTCTTGTAACACTAGATAGACAAGAGAACGTGTAAATCGAGCAATTCATGGATTGCCGAAAAGTTGCTGTCGAAGAGAAGCTCCTCCGAGAACGAAGCGACTCTGAGAGAGTTCTTAACCTTACTATCCACGCGTGTGGATGTAGCTAGGGCTGCGTCACGTCTAACTAACTCCAATCAGCCAATGAAGGGCGGAGTTATACGTGAACAATCTACTGCCCTCAAAAGAAATTACATTGAGAATAATATCCCGTAAATCTTTTCTTGAAGACGTAATGATAACGCCTCAGTAAGGCGGATTACGTATAATAAAGCGTCTAAGTTAAGTCTACTATACATAATGTCGTTCCCAACATTGAAATTGGAAAAGACATAAACGGCGAAAAAGAATATATGCAGTCTTTAATCACACCGTCTAGACGCATATGAACTCTCGGTATGCCCTGCTCTGCCAAAATAAACTATTTGTAAAAATGATAAAATGGCAGAAATGAGCAACGCGGACAAGAAACTAAACTATCATGCTTAGTAGCAGGCTTGTATATATATATATATAGCGTCGAAAAATAAAACACATGTTGTAATGACAATATTGGACTGCGTCGGTAAGTCAGGGACAATGTCCCTGAACCGATCGAAAAATCCGAGTCCAATGACGCTATAAGTCTCTTATCCAAGATCGCAGCAATGAAGTCCGAAATAATAATCACTGGAAGATAATGCCAGAAGATATGAAAGGCATCTTCCGATACTACTAAAGGGAAAACTCGAAATCTTTCGAATCCCTTTCGCCATCCTGTCGGACCCTATAAAGCATTCGGTCGTCCGTACCTGATGCAACCGCGGACCGCACCGACCCAGCGCCGTCGGATAATTCCTGATTCGACCGAGAAACTGTCAATTGCTGGGATGCTGCGAAACAACTGTGCTAACTCGGATAGCACGTCCGTCACTGAGGCCTGAGGAGAAGCGGTCTTACGATGCATTGCCGCTGGAAGCTCCGTGATCGTTACCCCGTGCATACTACCAATATGAGAGCGAACGGAGTGTATAGGCCTCGTGTCCCTTGGCTACCGGATGGCGCGACCTATTCGCCGTGGAATCACTGAATGCCGAAACTGATCGGATACTCGAGGTCACGTAGCCAATGTGCGGTCGTGTGCCCTGCTGTGAGGATGAGGGAGCATTAAAGACAGTCTCTCGGACTGTCAATATAACGGAGCGTCCCGACCAACGGACATATGCTCCGAATGTAAAATATCTGAACCACAACATGCGGTCCCCTATGTTGTTGGGCGAGAGAGGGACCTCTCTCGCTCACAGCCCGGACGGACCTGGACAAGCCAGGAACCGGACTAACAGGCTTCCTCCGATCTGTCCTCAATCTGCCGTCACTGGGTGAGTACTAAAGTAATTAAAGTGCTCGCATCACCCAAATCTCCTTCCTAGACCGCAACGGACGAACCCGGCAGCCGAACCATTCGATGAATGTACGCTACACCGGGTGAGCTAGCGAATGTCACTCCGTAGGCGATAGACATATTCCATGAGCACTTATTGCCGCTAACTCTTCATTAACTATGACAACAGAGGCACACTTTTGAAAGACATCTCCATAACTCTTCGAACAAGAAACCAGAAATGCTTGGTTAGCAAGCATAAAATAATAATATATATAGCGTCGTTCAATAATTCGAAAGTTTGTGTGACATTATTGGACTATGTCGGAACTGAGAGACGATGTCCCTGAACCGAACCAAAAATTTCTAAGTCCACCGACGCTATCAGTTTCTTATCCGGCATCGCAGCATTCTGGTCCGACGAAAGAAGCTGTAGAAGACCAAGTCAGATGACATACACAACAGCATATGTTGTTCCGAAAGGGAAAGCTCGAAATCCTCCGAATCCCTTTCGGTATCCCGTCGGACCGGATGAAACTTTCGGACGTCCGTACCCGCTTCCGCGGAGCATCCCAGCATCGTCGGATAAAATATATGCGACAGATTCAGTTGATGCTGGGATGCTGCGATAAACTGTGCTATTAAGGAAAGCACGTCCGTTCCCGAGGCCTGTGCAGTAGCGGTCTTACGATGCATTGCCGCCGAAAGCTCCGTGTACGTTGACTCCCGCACACTTCCTATGCGAACGTCCGGAGTCTGCAGGCCTCGTGTCCCTGGCTACCGGATGGTGTGACCTGGTCGCCGAAGAATCCTTGATCGGCGAAGCTGGTAATATATCGGCGGTCACGCAGCCAAGGTGCGGTCGTGTGCGCTGACGAGAAGAGGAAGCCTTAGCAGTCTCAGCGGACTGCCTATACAACGGAGCGTCCCGAGCGATGGACGTATGCTCCGCTTACGACACATTTTGTACCACAACATCTGGGGCCAGATGTTGTTGAACGAGAGAGGGGCCTCTCTCGCTTGCCGTCCGGATGGACCGGAGCGAGCTATGAACCGGACTAAAAGGCTTCCTGCGTTCTCCCTCTGATCCGCCGTCACTGGGTGTGCATTAGGTTAATTTATAGTGTTCGCATCACCCCAAAATTCCTTCTAGACCGCAACGGACGAACCCGGCTGCCGAACCCTTCGGTGAATGGACGCTACACCGGGCGAGCTAGCGGACGTCAAAGGCCGTCGAACCTACTAGGGTCCTCTTAGGCAATTGGCGTATTTACATGAGCACTTTTCCGCTAGCCCTTCATTAATTGTGACGACGGAGGCACACTGTTGGAAGACATCACAGATACATCACCCTAATCTTGATCGTCTGAAATAGAAATTGATAAAGTAGAGTGACCCTGCGGGGAAAGGACCGGAGTGTCCAAATCCCCAACAACATACCGTGACATACGCTTCCCATATTGTCATCGAAATCATACGATACAGAACAGGAGTTAATGCGAGTACACTGACCGCATATAGAATGATAATAAAGTCAGAGGAAGACTACCTCTTAAAACAATTGATCAATATCCTTTCAATGTGAAAAGAAAACAAGTCCTGGTACTCGCACTAACCCCTGGCAATCAAAATACATAATAATAATATGATCCATTAATATAGAAAAAATAATTGAAATCAAAATAGTTTGAAAAAATATTTTTTCAGAACAGCCCAAGTTTCTGAAAAGTAACGTTGAGCCCCAATGGATCCCAAGCCTAAGTGTGGACAAAAATTTTAAAAATATTTTAAACAATTTATTCAACACTTACGAACAATAATAATGTATCTAGTTATGATTAAAATAACATCAAGATATTATTTTTTAGAAATCCCCCCCCTCACACAGAGGGCTGTTGTAAATGTAAACAATGAGTGTAAAAACACTAAAATAAGACTCCAGGCACCCAGGCCCGAAATCAGTTACCAAAAATACACTATCTGATGCAAAACAGAGACTTCCAGGGAAGAAACTGCAGAACATCAGATGGTAGATGCAGAACACAACGCCTAACCACCCGTAGGTGAAGACGTAAACATGGGGAAAGAACAGAATTCATTCTGTTATTCAGCTAAAACTCCCAAGAAAATTTAGTAATAATAATTACAAAAACTATGCCAAAAGCATGGGAGAATAGCAAGGGGGAATTTAAAGGACAGGGAGAGAGGAAAACACTTAAAAAAACAGTGTAACTAAATAATCAGAATGACAACAAAATGGCTGCTGCCTTGAAAATAGGTAACTTAACATAATTTCATTAAAAAATTTTAAGTTACAGCCCTGATAATATTCTGTCACACATTCTTTTCCTCTCCTCCTTCTCTATCCTCCTTAGAATCACCATTTCACTAATATTTATGTGTCTGGCATCATTTAAACTGAGATTTATAAGCACAAAGATCAGTCAGATGTTAACTGATGAAGGGCCAAACTTAGAATGATTAATGGCGCCAATTTCGGAACGTCCTTGACACTGCGCATGCGCAGTAGGGGCGAAGTGTGGAGGGCCTTTCAGGACATGTTTTCTTTAGTTTTAGATGCAAATTTTGGGGATTGGGGGGCAAAATTTGTGTTTGGCCCTATATTTTAAGAGTTAGCACCAGCTATGTCTGGGTCATTGGTACAGTATAAAAATATCGGTTTCACGAGTTCAAAGGGTAATGGTCACTTTCGGCACCTGTTGCTAAATGAAGATTTTGATTTGAAACAAGAGTTTCGTTAAGTCTATCCTGTCCTTGATCCTCATCCATCCAAGTGCAGCCCTGACTGCTTCTAGTGCAGCGGCAATACTCATCGGCCTGCAACGTTCTGCAGTTCTTTACAGCCATTTGGTTTAGAGGTACTACTTCTGTACCATACGCTATACTTGGTACACTCACCATTTTCTAAATGGTTTTCCCCACAAAAATTGAAGGTACTTGTCCCTATAAGTTTCATTTTATTAAGAATTTGCTTCCCCTTCACAGTTAGTTTATTTGTGTGGTTTCAGTAGATGTATCTTCCCATGATGTTTATATTTACTCCAAATACTTGTAGTCACCTGTCTCTCCTACTATAAGAAGTTTATTTGCTGCTACCTTTCCGGAATACAGAACTCCCCCACTCTCCACCTTTAAACTTTTGAATCTGTGAGACTGATTTTTCGGGCTAAGGTATAATTTTGTCCCATTTTTATCTTGTTATAAGAGGTCTATACACATGGCTGCAGACTGCAGTTATTATTTTATCCTCTCTGTATACTGATATTGGACTGACCCATTTCACTGTAAGTGTACTCGAAGATGATACCATTCCAGGAAAAGAGGGTTCAAAGGGTTAAGTAGGTTCATTTTTACAACCCATGGAATAACTTTGCTTCTGCTTTCATTTAGTTCTGAGTCTCCTTTTGTTCCCATATCTCCCAACAATTGCCAGCATTTTTGTTAGCCCCACTTTGCTTTCTGACACTAGTACCATGTCGTCTGCAAAAAACAGTCCTGGGATCTTCAGGTCCCCAACTACTACCCCCCTCCTTGCTATGCAGGAGTTCACCTTTTAAATCTTTGATGTACAATGCAAAAAGAACTGGCAAAAGGATACACCCCTAGATCAGGCCTATCACCATGCCCAAGTTGAGTGATTGCTAAACTAGAGGTTTAAGTGATCCTAAAATGCTAACCTGAATCAAGTTGTCTACAAGGAGTAAGGTCATTAGTGGTATAAGGGTATTAGTGCTGGGGGAATAGAAAGACAGGGGGGGGGGGGGGGAGAAGGAAGTGTTAACTTGTACATGTGTGCGTACTGCAATGACTGTCACCAAAAAGCTCTGAAAAATGATGTCCGTTTCCAACCACCACTTCCAGCACACATCCTATGATGGGTTTGTTATTATGTTAAAAAACGACAAAAGGGATTCCCTGTGAAAAGACCATCTAGTTTGGTTAAAATTTTGGGTGAAAATTCAGTTCAAGATTTCAGCTGTGTGAATAAATGAAGTGAAATGGCAGTCAACAAGCAACAAGGACATGATTGAGACTGGGGGGGGGGGGGGGGGGGGGGGGGGAGGAAATTGGGGCTTTCTGGTTGCTCGTCCTTACATACTCACAAACAGATGTAATCATTAATGATAACAAAACATTCAATTGAAATAAAATTTGTTTTCTTACTAAATATCAAAAGATTCAGCCTAGTGCATCTGAAAAAGATTTTTGAGAAATATTCCTCATACATGGGATCCACAGGGACATGAAATATGAACCCATGGACTTGATTTGAACATATTTGAATCTGAAACTACTACCCCCTCACACAAAGGTGGTGTATGCCAAAATATAAAACATTTCTGCCAGATGGATCTGAAGAAGATTTTTAAAGCATTTTTCTTCATATTGCACCGAGTTAGAATTTTGGTTACCATATGGAGCCTAAATATAAACCCAAGGACATGGTTTGAATAAACTGGAATCTGCCCCATTAAAAGAATTTGTATACCAACTATCAAAAGAATCTGTCTGGTGGACCTGAAGATGATTTTAAAGAATATTCCTCATATTGCCTTAAGTTAAAATATGTGTGTTCACAGGAGTCCAAATATGAAACGATGGACTTCCTTTGAACACCACAGGGAACTCAAATATGAATCCATAGACCTAATTTGAACAAATTTAAATCTGCTCCCACTCAAGATGCTGTGCACAAAATCTTTAAAGATTCTGACTGGTGGACTTGAAGAAAATTTTTAAAGAATTTTCCTCATATTGCAGTAAGTTAAAATTCAGATTTCCAAAAGGAGCCCAAATATACACCAAACAATGATTCTGACAGCGGATCTGATGCAGATTTTTGAAGAATTTTTCCTCATATTGCACTCATTTATAATTTGGGCTCCCATAGGGTGCAAAAATAAGAACCCAGGGACTAAATTTTTACAATCCTGAATCAGATCCGCCACCCCCCACCCCCCAAGGGTGAAGTATACCAAATATCAGACTATTCTGATTGGCAGTTCTGAAGAAAGGTTTTTACAATTTTGAATGAAAGTGTCAATGACACTGTAGCTCAACTTGTCAAGACAAAGACATGTACATGTATAGTATGTGACACAGCAATGACAAACATCTAGGTAATGACCTGATAACAAAGGTACATATAAAGTATTGAAACGGTCTGTACATAAATACTGGCCGTTGCCTGTAACAAATGTATAGGTAAAGTATTGTAAAGGTGAGTGACAGTCAGAGGCTAAACTAGAAAAGAAATCTTTGAGTCCCAGAGTGGGTCTGACTGAACCCTAAAATATTTGTTCGCATAGCACAGTGATAACAAAGGCACCCCAAAACACACTCATTCCTGTCCCAAGGTGAAAACAAAGGTACCCAAGAAGTTTCGTGAAGATCAGTTCACAAATATGAGCTGTGTAGAAGTTGTGACAAAAAACTGATTGGACCTAATTTCAGTACAAAATGGCCACTGACAGCCATCTTGAATTTTGGACCGCACTCAGAAACACTCGTTCTCGTCCCAAGGTGATAACAAAGGTACCCAGGAAGTTTTGTGAAGATCGGTTCATAAATACAGCCTCTAGCCCGAGCCGTATTGACATGTGCACTTACAGTGTATAAGTAGCACTAAATAAATCAAAGTTCATCTAATTTGCATAATTTCTGCACGAGAAAAAAAACCGTACTATATGTGATGTATTCCATGTTACTAAACATTCATACAAAACTTTATTCAAATCAGAACTTTCATACAGAAGTTCTGTACAAAAAACTGATTGCACTAATTTTGGTACAAAATGGCTGCTGGTGGCCATCTTGAATTTTGGACCACACCCAAAAACACTCGTTCTCAACCCACGGTGATAACAAAGGTACCCAAGAAGTTTCGTAAAGATCGGTTCATAAATACGGCCTCTAGCCTGAGCCGTATAGAAGTTGTGTACAAAAAACTGATTAGACCTAATTTCGGTACAAAATGGCCACTGGCAGCCATCTTGAATTTTGGACCGCACCCAGAAACACTCGTTCTCGTCCCAAGGTGATAACAAAAGTACCCAAGACGTTTCGTGAAGATCGGTTCATAAATACAGACTCTAGCCCGAGCCGTATTGACATGTGTACTTACTGTGTGTAAGTAGCACTGAAAAAATCAAAGTTCATCTAATTTGCATAATTTCTGCACGAGAAAAAACCCTGTATTATATGTGATGTATCCCATGGTACTAAACATTCACACAACAAATTATTCAAATCAGCGCTTTCATATGGAAGTTCTGTGCAAAAATCTGATTGCACCAAATTTTGTACAAAATGGCTGCCATCGGCCATCTTGAATTTTGGACCGGATCCCAAAACACTCGTTCTCGTCCCACGGTGATAACAAAGGTACCCAAGCAGTTTCGTAAAGATCGGTTCATAAATACGGCCTCTAGCCCGGGCCGCATTGGCATTTGCACTTACAGTGCTGAAAGTAACACCAAAAAACATCAAAGTTAGTCTAATTTGCATAATTTATGCACGAGAAAAAAACCCGTATTATATGTGATGTATCCCATGGTACTAAACATTCATACAAAAAATTATTCAAATCAGAGCTTTCATATGGAAGTTCTGTACGAAAAACAGATTTCTGCATCGTCGGTACAAAATGGTGGCTGGCAGCCATCTTGAATTTCGGACTGCACCCAAAAACACTCGTTCTCGTCCCACGGTCATAACAAAGAAACCCAAGAAGTTTCGTAAAGATCGGTTCATAAATACGGCCTCTAGCCCGAGCCGTATCCAATTGTTGATGGACAGACGGATGACGGGCCATGGCATAAGCTCAAATTTGGCTTCGCCAAAGTTGAGCTAAAAATGATGACTCTGCATTTTATCATTGCCCTCACGACACAACTGATTGCGATTTTTGGGGGTCATTCTATTCTACTGGTCATAAGGATACTGATTACAAATAACAATTCTTTGAGCAATTTGGGAAATAAAGGCACTTGATTTTCTGCTTCTGGGGTTCCCATGAGCCACAAAAAAACATCTTTTCGGGCATAAATCAAGTTTATATCCCCAAATACTACTGCATACCAGCGTTCCAAACTGACCCACTGGTTCTGAAAATAGAAATTTAGGGAGAGGCCAAAATATTACCCCTTAAGCACAAGCCCAAATATTACCAAAGAAATTTTCTCTGAACAAATTTGAATCTTGAGTATAAAAGGAAACTGCATACCAAATTTCAAAGCACTGTGACTTGTGGTTTATGATAAGATTTTGGAAGAATTTCACGTTTTTCAGCCACAGCACCCAGCCCACTGGGATCAGATACTTCTATTGAACAAACTTGGAAAGCTATTCTCCAAAGATAAATTATGCATGTTTAGTTGTGTTTGGATCAGTGGTCCTAAGAAGACAACCCAAAGACAGGGGGACAAGCCAGAAAATAAGCAGACTGTCATCTTCAAAAAGAGGTCCCCAGAGGGTGAATTTTGTGATGCTACCCTGCACAGCAGGGTAGCATCACTAAATTTACCCTCTGTGAACCTCAATCTGCATCAGGGTCTCAAAACTAAACAGAAAGAGGTACCCAGAGGATAAATTGGTCCACCCTCTGTGCATCCCATTCTGCAAATGTCAGATTGCTTATTTTCAGGCCTGCAGGGGGATGACAATAGTTCATCCTGACTGTCAGTCAAGTGAGCTAAAAAGAAAGATATGCATGACAGGTTGCATTTACTTGTATTATTCAGATATTCAAGAATTCAATTTTTTCCATAGACTTAAAAAATGAAAAGAATATTCTTTTTCATCTTTCTTTAAAAAACTAAAGAATATATTTAAATACATAAATACAAATTTACCTGTTTGTAAAATCACAGATTCTTTTGAAGTTTTCTGTTAGATTCAGAGCATGGACATAACTTAATAATGGTAGAGATAAATAGAATTTGATCACCTGAAATTAAATAAGTAATTCTCAATCTTAGCACTACTAATTCTAACTATTATCAATTCAAAACATTTAAAGTGATTCAAATGGAGAACTAAAACTACAATGCGCCGAGATTTCTGGAAAAATATTGAATTAAAAAAAAGCATAAATTTTATAAAACAAGACAGAATGGATTATTTTCCAAAATTTATTGGATCAAATTTGTGATCTCTGTTTTTGTTTTCTTGGCACTTTCCAAAAATGTTATATTTGGAGTCTAGGGAATCTTGGAAACTCCATCTGGTATTTAATCAGTCAGTAGCTTCAATTTAGGTTCACAATTTGCTGACTTTCAAATTAGTAAAGAGTCTCATATACTTTCATAATATGTGAATTTTGCAGCTAAAGCACTGTCACAGTTTTAATTTTTCATTTTAACAAATTCAATCTCATTTGACAGAGGTCACTGAATTCCAGGTTTCATTACTGGAAAAATTTCCTTCTCAAAATTTTTCATTAAGCATGACTAACAGATGGAAATGGCAAAACTATTTTCTACAATCTGTGGAACATACTCATTTCAATGATTCATTTCATTCATAAGCTGTCATTAGTTTGTTTATTTATTTATTGGAGTTTTAGATCACTTTCAGCATCTGTGGCAAAATCATGGTTGCAACACAAGTATAAAGTCAAGTTTAGCCAATCATTTATACCTACGCTGCCCCAATTTACAGGACTTCCACTAGGCTCCTGTGAAAATTCGAAATTCAATATTCGATTTGAAATCGGAAATTCAAATATTTTCGAATATACTTTGGCCATAAATGTAACAGTTCTAAGTAGAAACATAACTGACTTGTACAACAGTAACAGTGTTTGTAGCAATGTAGCTACAACTGTACAACAGTTGTAGCTACACAGCTACAAACACTGTTGCTGCTATAACTGTTCATTTCAACTCATTGTGCATTATGACCAGTGACCATTTATGAAAATTTTAAGTTTCGAACTTTGAAAAGTATTCAGCTGTTCAACTTCAATACATGATTTGTTCCACAACATTATCACAATATTTTAAATTGAGTATTGTTCTGTTCATTCACAGTTACTGGATATAGCGTCAAAAGTAAAGGTTTTCTAAAAAAAAAATACCCCTGATTATTATACAAACAGAAGTAGAGCAGGCTTTAATTCACAAGCGGATCGTCTCCATTCGGCGTATGATTATCCATCGTTTTAGAAATCCTGCATTTGTATTTAAAACAAATGGCTTCACCACTGGAATGAGTCAATCCTATTTAAAATGACTTTTTTTTTGAGAAAACATGTGATGATAAAAGTGAGGTATCTACCCTATCAGCCAGGTTCATTTGAAATGTTTATTGCTGCAGTTTTGAAGCTACAAAGTCAACAATTCAAATCATTTCAATCAATAGCTAGTATATTGGTTTTATCTCAGTTTATAGCGTGGGAAGTGGTGAGGCGAACATGCACTCTACATATCTGTGTGTCTTTTAATAATCAGGGGTATTATTTGAGAAAAACTTTTCTTTTGACAACGTAATCATTAACTGTGATTTGATTTGACGTTCGATTCAAAATTTGACTCAAAATTTGATTCATTTTCTCCAAATCGATTCCATATTCGATTTGATCAAAAATGGTAATTTGCAGGTCCCTAACTTCCACTCACAGGTACTGGTTACCAGGTTATATTTTACAAGTAAACATATACTTCTACATTACCTGGGTTCCCATAGGAATGGGAGGAATTTGTAGTATCATTATTTCTGTTGAAGTAATGTGGCATGTGGCATTCACAGATGCTTCTGTGAGCCTCGCGTGGTTGCTTGTGCAGTACTTGTTCTTGCTTAAACTTGATTTACTATGGCACCTGCCAAAGCCAATGGCATTTTCCTTTTATATTATTGCTCTTTTGATACGCCAAAGGTGTTGAGTCAAACCAAATGTTACTAGATGTAGATGTGTTTAACTCTTGGTGCGGTGGCATTGCAGTAACCGGTTCTCATCAGATCATCGAAGTTAAGCAACGCTGAGCCCAGTTAGTCCTCGGATGGGTGACCATCTGAGCGATCGATTTGGACTCCCGCGTTGTGTCCTTGAGCAAGGTACTCTTAACCCCGATTGTCCACATGGGGGCACGATGACGCTGTGTACTAAGGCATACTGCACGTCGATGGTGCGCATGTCTTCAACCAATCTAACCCTGTGCTCCAGTGTAGAGATACGATGTTGAGGAGCTGGCAACTGCTCGTCGTTGCTCGGTGGTTCTCTCTGGGTACTCCGGCTCCCTCCACCCATAAAACTGTCACGGTCATGATTAGCCATTGTGCATACGTATATGACCTTAAACACCAATAAATAAATAACTCTTAACCCTTAAGGGCCCTGGAGATTTATTATACATTTTTGCTTTTCTTTGACAATCCACATTCTATGACATTGCAGTTGTTTCTTATGAAGTCTTGGCTGCCCATGTAGGCAGCCAAGACTTCGTAAGAAACAACTGCCATGGCACTTCAAATGTAACTTGCAAGCTTACCCCAAAACTGCATGTTGGGGCACCTGTATAATTGTAGAAAAATGAGATTAAAGTCAGAAAGCTTTAAGTGTTAACCCACCCACAGAGTTTTCTAAAATATTTTTCATCAAATCTAGTCATGGCTGCTATGACTGGATTTGATGAAAAATTAATCTAAATTTAACTCAAGAAATCATTTGTAAAAAAGGTAATTTCAATGTACAGGAGGAACATCTGGTTAAATATACCCAAATTAAACTTATTTCAGTGACAAGAGATATCCTGTTCTGGGCAGGAACATCTGACAGCAGGATGCAAGGGTTTAGTCACACTTTATGGAAGAATTAGTAAGTCTAAAATGTAAATATACAGCATATACAAATAACAATGTCAATGTTCATCCAACTTCTATGGGGTTTGAAGCAAAATAGCCATATCCACAATCAAGGTGCAATTTTATAGAATTATTTGAAAAGCCAGACGATTACAACATATAATGAAATATTTAAACATTTATTTATTTATTTATTCATTGGTGTTTAGGGTCACTTATTTCTGTACAATGGCCAATCTGGCTGCAACATGGATACAAAGTCAAGTCCAGCCAATCGTTTATACCCATGTTGCCCATTTTTGAGGACTTCCACCCCAGGCATTGGTTACTGGGTTCTATTTTAGCAGTAAAACAGAGTATGTTTAACACAGTAAACAAGCACTGCCTCACTTCCTGGGGTTCCCACAGGGATCAATCTTCTTTATACACCACTTTACTGCTACATCTAACATGATTTCATTGATCAAATCTTTGTTTCATATAAATATCATATTATCACTAAAGGGTAGGCCTTTATCTCAAAGGCATAGATGCCAAAGGAAATAGGTGTAAAGGTATTATCTATAATTAATCCTTCACCTAAAGCTTATTACAAAAATTCCTGTTTCTCAGGCAATCTTCACTCAATTTTATGATGAGGGAGGGAAGATTTTATTTTTTTTATTTTTTCTGTTTGTTAATTCACAAAATAGTCCTGAAAATAGTGGGAATTAGAAATTTAACTCCTTACACTATTATGCAGAGAAAGTTAAAAAATTTATAGTAATTTATATATTTTTTATACTTACCAATGACCCAGACTTAGCTGGTGCTAACTCCAACAAAACCAGGGCCAAACACAAATTTTGCCCCCCAATCCCCAAAATTTGCATCCAAAACAAAAAGAAATCATGTCCTAAAGGACCTCCATACTACGCCTCTACTGCGCATGCGCAGTGACGCAGCCGTCCCGAAATTGGCGCCAATTATCATTCTTACTGGCAGTGCCTGGTCAGCGCTATGTACTCAGCGGGGAGGCAAGAGTTCCCAACTCCAGGGAGGGCCATCCCCGTCTGGGTCATTGGTAAGTATAAAAAATATATAAATTACTATAAATTTTTTAACATTTTTATACTGTACCAATGACCCAGACTTAGCTGAATAGTAAACAGGCTGGAGGGCCTAGGACATAGAGGAAAATCCAATAAGCTCAACTATATAGTAAAGAGGTAACCCCTTAAGGAGAAAAGGAGTATTAGGCTTTACATGTATCTTTCTTATTTAATATTAAATTAGAAAGATACACTACCCTTAATAATTGAGCACAATAACATTCATGTTCTCTATTAACATCCAGTATAACCCTTATACTAATTATTTTTAAAGCAAGCCAATAAATAAAGTAGTCCAGAGAATTGAGACTCTTTATAATCATTTAAAAGTGTCCGAGTATTGTATATTAAAGCCCGTTTGACACTTGACATATACAAATGCTTCACACCGAGCTACACTTTAAAAATAAGACATGAATGAATTTAAACATTAATATTACACTTTAAAACCATCCCGGAAGCGACTCAGAAATACTGACTTGGAGGAGGCATTCCCTTGCTTTTCACTATAAAGCAGGTGACCTAAGGGAACACCCGCCCCCCCCCCCCCCTTCCCCTTGCCCTGGGTCAAATAGCCCAGAGCGAAGAGGGCAGCCGGACGGAGTCACTGCCGGAACAGAAAGCCTGCATAACTATAGTTGCAACTGTTTAGTGGACGACATTCTGAGCAACAGATAACGGACCTAAACAATGCAGGTCTCCAGAAATGGACTCAATATTTCTGAGATAAAAATTCGTAAATGTGGATGGCTGAGACCAATAAGCAGCCTTCATTAAATCTGTAATAGCAACACTATTAGCATAAGCCCAGGAAGTAGAAAGAGCTCTTACTTCATGAGCAGAAATCTTGAGCACAGACTGCTGAGAAGAAGATAAATCTTCATAAGCAGTACGGATAGTTAACTGAATCCATCTAGCAATAGAATGGACTGAAATGTCCTTTCTATTAGGCATCAAAGACAGAAAGAAACGTTTCCGTCCCTTTCTGATAAACTGAGATCTCTGTTTATAGATACGTAGTGCTCTAACAGGACAGAGTAAAGGCCTACGCCCGCCTGAAGACGGAAGAGCCTTAATAACAATAGGTTCCGGATATTTATTAGGAGCCTGATTCTTAGCTAAAAAACCCACATTAGTAGTGAAGGTGATAGTGTTCCCAACACTACGATAATGAGAATCATCCACCGATAGTGCATGAAGCTCACTGACTCTTCTGGCAGAAGAGAAAGCTAAGAGAAAAGCTGTCTTATAAGATAAGAATTTGAAATCTACTGTCCCAAGAGGTTCAAATGGCTTTTCCTTCAATTTAAGGAGAACCCAAGCTAAATTCCACTTAGGAATTAATCTAAGAGTTCTGGGTCTATTTATCGAAAAGTTTCTAACCAACTTCGATAAAGAGACATTAGATCCAATTTGTAAACTATCATGATGTGCATAGGTATCAGATAACATAGATCTATAACCCTTTATAGTAACAGGCTGCAGTTTGATTTCGTCAAACAAGTATACTAGAAAGTTTGCAATGTCTGGTATAGAGGGATCAAATATATCTACAGAATGATCCCTACACCAACGACGAAAAACCTTCCACTTAGCCGCATAGTTTAGCGAAGAGGAGGTCCTCCTACAGTTAGAAATCGCGTCCACTGCTCGTCCTGTAAAGTGCTTGCCATGCAAGAAGGACCGCACAACGGAAAAACGTGAAGGTTGAGACCTTGCGGGTTGTGATGGAGTTGGCGCGATTTCCCCTGCGAAAGAAGATCCTCTCGTGGAGGAAGCTTCCGCGGTAGGTCCCACAACAGACACCTGAGTAGATTTATCCACGGTCTCTGTGGCGACAGAGATGCTACCAACAGAATCTTGCATTGAGATTGTTTTATCTTTAGCAATACTTGTTGAATTAACGGCGCTGGAGGATACGCATATCCTATCATTCCGTCCCAAGGGATCGACAGAGCGTCTACTGCAAATGCTCTTGGATCCGGACACGGAGACACATACGTCTGCAACTGATTGTTGAGATGTGTCGCAAATAAGTCTATCATTGGCCGTTCCCATTGGTAGCAAATCTGATTGAATACTTGTTTGTTGAGAGTCCACTCCGACGGCAACAAGCGACCCTTTCGTGAAAGGGAGTCTGCTAGCACATTCAGACGACCCGGTATGTGACGGACCGAAAGAAGAACGTGATGTTCTAACGCAAACAGAAGGATTCTTTCCGTTAGATTGAACAACGGAACTGAATGAGTGCCTCCCTGATTCCGTATATACGCCACTACTGTCGTATTGTCGGATAGGATTTGGACATGAGCATCGTGAATAATGTCCATCCAGTGACGTTAACGCAAGCCAAATTGACATCATTTCCTTGATGTTTATGTGCTTGCACAGGAATTGCGGATCCCAAAGACCCTGGCATCTCGAATCCGTTGGGATTAATGATGCACCCCAACCTGTTTGACTGGCATTCGTCATAACGGTAAAACTCGGATCCGGCAACTGCAGCGGAACTCCTTGAGTTAACCACTGAATGTTTGCCCAAGTCTGAATCTCTTGTTTCACTTGATCTGACAAGAGAACGTCTACATCGAGCGAATGAATTTTCACACTCCAATTCTGAGTCAGGAAAATTTGAAGAGGACGTGTGCGTAGCCGCCCCATCGGAATGAGATCCGCGGCAGCTCCGCACAGACCTATCAGTCTCATAAATTCTCTCGCCGTGACTTTGTCTGCGTGCAGACAATAGCGAGCGTAACAACTGACTAATTTCGCTCTGGTTAACGGCAGACGAACGAGATTGTTGTGCGTCTCGAAGCTCATTCCCAGATGAGTGAATGACTTGGACGGCACCAGATCCGACTTCTCCTCGTTTACTATAAAACCGAGACGTCGGAGCAATAGAAGAAGATTCTGAACATCGTTCTGAAGCGTTAACTCGTTGCCGTACCTCTGAAGAATGTCGTCCAGGTAGGCCGACGTTACCGCAGACGAATGAGCTCGGAAGTAGATCATTACCGAGTTCATTACCCGAGTGAAAGCCCAGGGTGCTAGATTCAATCCGAAGCACATCGCCCGGAATTGATACACCACTCCTAGGACTGCGAAGCGTAGATACTTTCGGAATGTCGGATGTACCATGACGTGAAAGTACGCATCTTTGAGATCTATGCTCGTTGCATAATCGTTCACCCGAATACTCGCTCTGACCGATCGAATCGTCTCCATATAAAACTTCGGAGCGACGATCAGCTTGTTTATCCAGCTCAAATCTATGACTGGACGGAACGAGCCGTCTGGTTTCGGAACCAGAAACAGATGGCTGTAGAATCCCAGAGATTCCTGGTTTTCTACGACCTCTACCGCGTTCTTCATTAAAAGAGACTGCACCTCTGATAACAGAGCGTCTCTTTTCTGTGGATTTGACGGAAGATGAGTCCACTTTGGACTTCGAGTTAATGGAGGCTTTCGTTTGAAGGATATCTTTAGACCTTCCGAAGTCACTCCTCTCACCCAAGGGTCGTCCGTAATCGACGCCCACTCTTGTGAAAAACTCGACAACCTTCCGCCAACCGGAACGCGATAGAGGTTTAAGCCATCACCTCCTGGACCTGCGAGGCCTGCGGTAGGAGAAACCACGTCTTCCATGACCCGCACCTCGCCTCGTCGACCCCGGGGCGTCCGACCGATTGTCCCGGCCTGAAGGACGTCCAGAAACGAGAGTCGCTATCCTGACGGTCTCTCGAATAAGACCAAGAGGACGCACTGGAACCTCTATAGGAACCTCTCTTGGGCGCATTAGACCCAGAAGTGCCTGTCTTATTCGTGTCTGCTGTATCCGACTTTTTAGGAGCCGATCTGAACAACAGAGAATCATTAGCTTTCTTTTTAATTTTATCATAAATAGCGGAAAGCTTGCCGTCAAAGAGAAGTTCTCCTGAGACCGAAGCGACTCTAAGAGAGTTCTTCACCTTAGAATCCACTAGTGTGGATGTAGCTAGGGCTGCGTCACGTCTAACCAACTCCAGATTTGCCACTGAAAGGGCGGAGTTTCACGTGGAATAAGCTACTGCCCTTGAAAGAAGTCTTAAAGAGGATTGTATATCCTGAAACTCTTCCCCTTGAAGGCGCAGTGATAACGCCTTAGTAAGGTGATCTGCGTAAGATAAGGCATCTAAATTGGCTCTGTTAGACGCAATAGCTGTTTCCAACACCGCGGTTGGAATAGAAGCTGACGACGGTAATGATAGCTCTAAGTCTTCCGCCTCGTCGTCCATACGCAGAGGAACTCTCGGTATACCCTGTCCTGCCATATCGAATTTATTCCTTGCATTAATGAAAGGCAGGTTAAGAGTATTAGCGGACAAGAAACCTGCTTTCCCCGTCCTGGAAGCAAGTTTAAATATAGCGTCGTTCAATAATTCAAATGTTCTTGCAACATTATTGGACTGCGACGGAAACTCGGGAGCGATGTCCCTGAACCGCTCAAAAAATTCAGAGTCCAATGACGCTATAATTCTCTTGTCCGGAAGCGCAGCAGTCTGGCCCGACAGAACAACTTGAGGGAGAAAGTGCCAGATGAAGTCCACGGCAGCTTTATGTTGTTCCGAAAGGGATAGCTCCAAGTCATCCGTATCCCTTTCACCATCCGGTCGGACCTCCCGATGTTCCCGGTCGTCCGCCCCCGATGCTTCGGCAGAGCGTACCGACCCAGCGCCGTCGGATAATTCTCGATCCGACACCGTTTCTGTCGGCTGCTGGGATGCTGCGATAAGCTGTGCTATCTGCACAAGAATGTCCGACGTCGAGACCTGCGGAGGCGCAGTCTTTCGCTGCTTCGCCGAGGGCAGCTCCGCATCAGATGGCTCCCGCATACTTTTCCTATGCGAACGTCCGGAGTCCATCGGTCTCGAATCCCTGGCTGCCGGATGGTGTGACCTGGTCGCCGAAGAATCTCATCGGCGAAGCTGGTAAAATATCGGCGGTCACGCAGCCAAGGTGCGGTCGTGTGCGCTGACGAGAAGAGGAAGCCTTAACAGTCTCTGCGGACTGCTTATACAACGGAGCGTCCCGAGCGACGGACGTATGCTCCGCTAAAGACACATTTTGTACCACAACATCTGGTCCCAGATGTTGTTGTACGAGAGAGGGACCTCTCTCGCTCGCGGCCCGGCTGGACCTGGACGAGCTAGGAACCGGACTAAAAGGCTTCCTCCGTTCTCGCTTACTATCCGCCGTCACTGGGTGTGCATCTATTATGTTTATAGTGCTCGCATCACCCAAAATTTCCTCTTGGACCGCATCGGACGAACCCGGCTGCCGAACCATTCGGTGAATGGACGCTACACCGGGCGAGCTAGCGGACGACATTTGTCTAATCTCCATGAGCACTTTTGCCGCTAGCTCTGAATTCATTTGTGACGACGGACGCACACTTGAAGAAGATAACATGGAAACATCACCCTGTTCTGGTTCCTCTGAAATAGAAACTGAGAGAGTAGAGTGACCTTGTGGAGAAAGAGCCGGCATCGCTCTTTCTCCAGAAACAACATATCGTGACACACGTTTCCAATGTTTCTCATCCCAATGTTCACATATAGGACAGGGATTAATGCGAGAACACTGACTACAATTAATACAATGATCATGAAAGTCAGAGGAAGATTTCTTCCTATTACAATTTGAACAATGTCCCTTCATTGTGAAAGAACAACAATAAGTCCTAGTTACTCGCAAAAACCCCTGACACAAAGATACATAATAACATGATCCATTAATAAATGAAAAAACAATTGCAAAACAAAATAATTTTGAAAAAATATTTTTTTCAGAGAAGCCCAAGTTGCTGAAAAGTAACGTTGAGCCCCGATGGATCCGATGGCAAAGTGTGGTCAAAAATTTTAAATTTATATAAAATAATTAATGAGACACTTTCGGATAATATAAATGTATCTTATAATGAGATAAACTACCACAAAGGCAAACAGCCCCCCTCAAAAAAGGCTGTTGCCAATGAAAACAAACAGTGTAAACACACTAGAAAACATGACTCCAGGCACTGAAAAAACTAGCCCGGAATCAGTCATCAATTACACTCTATCTGATGCAAAACAGAGACTCCCAGGGGAGAATCTGTAGAACATCAGATGGAAGATGCAGAACACAAACGTTATACACCCATGGGTGAAAACGTAACTATGGGGAAAATAACAGAAAACATTCTGTAACCAAGCAACTCTCCCAGGAAATTTTAGAAATGAAATTTCTCAAAAATATGCCAAAAGCATGGGAGAATTGCCAGGGGGGACTTTAGAAGGCTAGGGGAGAGGAAACACTGAATAAGCAGTGCAACAATTAGCAAGAATGACAACAAGAGGCCCATGCCTTGAAAATAGGCAACTTAACATAATTTCTTGAAAAAATTTTAAGTACAGCCCTGATTATTTTTTGCCACTTCTTTTTCCTCTCCTCCTTCTATCCTCCTTAGAATCACATTTTCTCCAAAAATTACGTGTCTGGCATCCTTTAAACTGAGATTTACAAGCACAAAGATCAGTGAGATGTTGACTGATGAAGGGCCAAACAGAGAATGATAATTGGCGCCAATTTCGGGACGACTGCGTCACTGCGCATGCGCAGTAGAGGCGTAGTATGGAGGTCCTTTAGGACATGATTTCTTTTTGTTTTGGATGCAAATTTTGGGGATTGGGGGGCAAAATTTGTGTTTGGCCCTGGTTTTGTTGGAGTTAGCACCAGCTAAGTCTGGGTCATTGGTACAGTATAAAAATACACTTTTTTCAGCAGTGAAAATTTTTCATGATGCAGTTGCAAATTTAACCAACTATATCTTGTTTGACTGAGCTCAGTGAGCTCTGTCAAACAAGATATAGTTTGTCAAATTTTTATCCTACCATTGCAAGATCGTGAAGAGATTTCTGGTTAATCAAAAAGGATTAATGAGGCAGTTTTTTCAATGATGTGGGGAAGGTGCCTGAGAAACAAGTATTTTTTTTAATAGCCTAATGTAACAGCCATATCCTTCCAGCATTATTAATAAGAATCGCCAATCAGATTTTATTACTTTATTTCAATTTTTTTGCTCCAAACATTGCTTATAACCCTTCATTGGAACAAGATAGTTTTGACATGGGGGGGGGGGGGGGAGTACTCTTTTGAGGTTCAAATTAAATTTTTTAGTTTAGTTCTTCAGAAAAATTCTGTGGCAAGTAACATTTTCACTACATAAAGAGTTGAAACAATAAGCAATGATCTTGAGAAATACAGAAAACAAGGATTGTAACTGTTTTCACTGATCACACAATCTATCAAAACTTTTTACTCATCTTGTAAAAAACTACAAGATGAAAACTGCTTGTTATGAATGAAGTAAATTACGTGAGCGATAATAAAATAAGTCAATGAAGCTAAACAAATTGACAGTGTTCAAGAAAGAGAAAAAGAGCACCTCCTCGAATTGTATAATGCACCCAGTAGGCTTTTTGGAATTGTTCATAACTTGCGTTTTGATCCATGGACCAACCAATAACATCGGACAGAACACCAAATCGAACTGAACTTGTATTTCAGTATGAATGAGACACAAACCAAGTTTGGTGCTGATTGATAAATCAATCCAAACTCAAGTTATCATCCAAAAACCTTAATGTTGACAAAAATGTGGATTTTCTAAAGTCGAAAAGGCGAATAACTCTGGAAAGAATAGTCTCACCAAAATTATAATCACAGGTGCACAGGTTCCCATGGTGGTGAACATGCATACAAAGTGTTGAAAGAATCGGTCCAAAAACCTGCGAAAAACCCTCCGGACAAAAGTCAAATTATTCCAGGTCCAAAAGGGGCATTATTTATTTATTTATTTATTGGTGTTTAACCCTTTACCCAACGTAACGGCCAAAACCGGCCAGCGCTATTCCCAAATATCGCCAATTAATTTTCAAAATATTTTCATTTTTTGTCTCAAAAACATAGGTTATGACCACTCGTTGGAACGAGCTCATCGAGCTCGTTCCAACGAGGGGTCATAACCTATGTTTTTGAGACAAAAAATGAAAAAAATTAGTTATTCAAGAATTTTTTTTGCAAGTGTCGTCTGCTTTTCATGTTAGGTAAAGGGTTAAGGTCACATATTTCTGCACAATGGCTAACCATGACCGTGACAGTTTTACGGGTGGAGGAAGCCCGAGTACCCAGAGAGAACCACCGAGCAACGGCGAGCAACTGTCAGCTCCTCAACATACCAACTCCACACAAGCAGGGTTAACATTGGTTGAAGACAGGTGCACCATCGACGTGCAGTACGCCTTAGTACACAGCGTCACCGTGCCCCCATGTGGGCAATGGGGGTGAAGTGTCTTGCCCAAGGACACAACGCGGTTGCCGCAGGTGGGATTCGAACCGAGGACCTCTCGGCTTGCAGCCTGCACCTCTACCAACGGAGCCACCGAGCCCCCAAAAGGGGCATAACACTAGAAAAAAATAGTCTGATCAGAACTATAACCACAGGTGCAAGGGTTCCCATAACAGTGATCATGCATGCCATGTTTTTAAAGAATTAGTCTAAACCTCCTAGGAAATCTCCAGACAAAATTTGACCAATGTGGTAAATTATTCTAAGTAAAAAAAGGGGCATAACAAAGAAAGTCCGAACGGAACTATAATCGCAGGTCGACAGATTCGCATGGTGGTGAACACGCATACCACATTTTGAAAGAATTGGGCCATAAATTTCCAAGAAAATCTCCAGACAAAAATTGAGATGGATGAGGCAAATTATTGTAAGTCATAAATAGGCATAACTCTGGTAAAAATATTTCCACCAGAACTATAATGGCACACGCTTGCTTCTAAGTCGTTAATAGGCATAACTTGGGTAAAAATATTCCCACCAGAAATACTTTAATGGCACACGCACAGGTTCCCATGGTGGTGAACATGTATGTCAAGTTTTGAAGGGAATGGACATCGAAAAGCTGAGAAAATCTCCAGACAAAAAAAAATGGACAGATGGACGAGGGAAGACAACTCATTTACATAATACAACTGTTTTTTTCAAACAAGCATGTAAAAATTTATGAACCTGCATATCTCTCATATCCACTGAGATGTAGATAAAATATGAAGATCTTTGATGATCTCACTAAAGCCTGGAAATATGCAATCTGTCATTTGCAGAATGAGGTCCCCAGAGAGTGAATTAGCTGACACTCTCCAATACAGTGGGATCAAATCCCCAATTTATCCTCTGGTACCTCTTTCTGTTTAGGGCTGAGACCTTAATTCAGATTGAGGATCACAGAGGGTGAATTTGGTAATGCTACCCTGCTGTGCAGGGTAGCATCATGAAATTCACCCTCTGGGGACCTCATTCTGTAGATGACAGTCTGCATATTTCCAAGCTTGATCTTACTTAGACTTTCATTGGTAGTCTGCTGCTAAAACAACTTATTTGCATTGCAGATGAGTATTGAAACATGCAACAGAAGAGCCGAAGTGAACCCTCATTTAAAATATAAACAAATGAAAGTGTCAATGACACTGTAGCTCAACTTGTCAAGAAATGTACATGTATAGTATGTGACACAGCAATGACAAACATCTAGGTAATGACCTGATAACAAAGGTACATATAAAGTATTGTAACAGTCTGTACATAAATACTGACCGTAGCCTGTAACAAATGTAAAGTTAAAGTATTGTAAAGGTGGGTGACAGTCAGAGGCTAAACTAGAAAAGAAATCTTTGAGTCCCAGAGTGTGTCTGACTGAACCCCAAAATATTTGTTCTCATAGCACAGTGATAATAAACTCTCGTTCCTGTCCCAAGGTGATAACAAAGGTACCCAAGAAGCTTCGTGAAGATCAGTTCATAAATATGAGCCGTATAGAAGTTGTGACAAAAAACTGATTGGACCTAATTTTGGTACAAAATGGCCACTGGCAGCCATCTTGAATTTTGGACTGCACCCAGAAACACTCGTTCTCGTCCCAAGGTGATAACAAAGGTACCCAAGAAGTTTTGTGAAGATCGGTTAAAAAATACAGCCTCTAGCCAGAGCCGTATTGACATGTGAGCTTACTGTGTACAAGTGGCACTGAATAAATCAAAGTTCTTCTAATTTGCATAATTTTTGCACGAGAAAAAAACCTGTACTATATGTGATGTATTCCATGTTACTAAACATTCATACAAAAAATTATTCAAATCAGAACTTTCATACAGAAGTTCTGTACAAAAAACTGATTGCACTAATTTTGGTACAAAATGGCTGCTTGGGGCCATCTTGAATTTCAGAACACACCCAAAAACACTCGTTCTCATCCCTTGGTGATAACAAAGGTACCCAAGAAGTTTTGTAAAGATCGGTTCATAAATACAGCCTCTAGCCTGAGCCGTATAGAAGTTGTGTACAAAAACTGATTAGATCTAATTACGGTACAAAATGGCCACTGTCAGCCATCTTGAATTTTGGACCGCACCCAGAAACACTCGTTCTCGTCTCAAGGTGATAACAAAGGTACCCAAGCTGTTTCGTGAAGATCAGTTCATAAATACAGACTGTAGCCCGAGCCGTATTGACCTGTGTACTTACTGTGTGTAAGCAGCCCTGAAAAAATCAAAGTTCATCTAATTTGCATAATTTCTGCACGAGAAAAAAACCTGTATTATATGTGATGTATCCCATGGTACTAAACATTCACACAAAAAATTATTCAAATCGGCGCTTTCATATTGAAGTTCTGCGCAAAAATCTGATTGTACCTAATTTTATACAAAATGGCTGCCATCAGCCATCTAGAATTTTGGACCGGACCCAAAAACACTTGTTCTCGTCCCACGGTGATACCAAAGGTACCCAAGAAGTTTCGTAAAGAGCGGTTCATAAATACGGCCACTAGCCCGAGAAGTATTGGCATTTGCACTTACAGTGCTGAAAGTAACACTAAATACATCAAAGTTAGTCTAATTTGCATAATTTACGCACAAGAAAAAAACCTGTATTATATGTGATGTATCCCATGGTACTAAACATTCATACAAAAAATTATTCAAATCAGAGCTTTCATATGGAATTTCTGCGCAAAAATCTGATTGCACCTAATTTTGTAGAAAATGGCTGCCAGCGGCCAACTTGAATTTCGGATTGGACCCCAAAACACTTGTTCTCGTCCCACGGTCATAACAAAGGTACCCAAG
Source organism: Pictodentalium vernedei (assembly GCA_031216915.1). Taxonomy (NCBI): domain Eukaryota; kingdom Metazoa; phylum Mollusca; class Scaphopoda; order Dentaliida; family Dentaliidae; genus Pictodentalium; species Pictodentalium vernedei. The sequence goes on from CM062292.1 coordinate 327,883,170, forward strand.
AAGCATACATACAGGGCACGAAATAAGGGGTATCAAATCACATTTTGCGATGGGTTTTCAGCTTCATGCGATGAGATTGTTTGTTTGTTGGTGGTTAACGTCACATATTTATGCACCATGGCTAATCGTAACACAACTTGGAGATGAAGTCAAGTTTAGTCAATCGTTGATCTACATGTTGCCCATTTTAGAGGACTTTCACCCCAAGCACTGGTGACTGGGTCCTATTTACTAGTAAAGCGGAACTGGTTTACCACAGTAAACAAGTGCTGCTTACTTCCCGGGGTTCCCACGGGGAACATCATGCGATGAGATAATGCGGTGGTGGTATAGAAAGTGCAATACAAATTTTTAGGGTAATGCCGAGTAATTCGAAAGTCTAAACTAAAAACCCAACCAAGTTCAAAGTACCTTATCTAGAGTCGGGTATCGTAAACTTATGTTAGAAGGGGAGGCCAGTCACTTACTCAATCATTCAATGTCATTGGTATTTCATATCATAACCCCTCTAGAAACAATTGCTGATCACGTTCAGGAAAATCCAACATAAACACAACACCGGCACATGTGTATGGCGCAAATTGTTCTTTTGAAGTTTCAGTCAAAGGTTTGGGTAAAATACAGGGTATCAGACAGAATTTCAAATGTGAATGGAATCTAAAAACTGAGAATTGAGAGAAATGTAGCTTGAACAATGTTGGAGGGAGGGGTGGTTAAGAAAAAAGCTTAAAAAACACAGCAAAAATGGCCACCATTCCGCCATCTTGGATTTTGAAAAAAAAATATTGAGCGTGAATCATTCCCTCAGAACCATTTACCTACGTGCCAAATATGAAAGGTGTAGCTTAAAGTATGTTGGAGGGAGAGGTGGTAACATAAAAACAGACAAATATTGAGCATGCATAATTCCCTCACAACCCTTTATCCATGTACCATATATGAAAGGTGTAGCTTGAACCATGTTGGAGGAAGGGGTGGTAACATCAAATAGAGAAAAAAGCTTAAAAACAACAAAAATGGCTGCCATGGCGCCATCTTGAATTTAAAAAAAAAAATATTGAACATGCATCATCCCATCACAACCCTCTATCCATGTGCCAAATATGAAAAGTGTAGCTTGAACCATGTTGAAGTGAGGGGTGGTAACATAAAATAGAGAAAAAAGCTTAAACAACACAACAAAAATGGCCACCATGCCGCCATCTTGGATTTTGAAAATAAAATATTGAACATGCATCATCCCCTCCCAACCCTCTATCAATTGTGCCTAATGTTAAAAAATTTATAGTAATTTATATATTTTTTATACTTACCAATGACCCAGACTTAGCTGGTGCTAACTCCAACAAAACCAGGGCCAAACACAAATTTTGCCCCCCAATCCCCAAAATTTGCATCCAAAACAAAAAGAAATCATGTCCTAAAGGACCTCCATAGTACGCCTCTACTGCGCATGCGCAGTGACGCAGTCGTCCCGAAATTGGTGCCAATTATCATTCTTACTGGCAGTGCCTGGTCAGCGCTATGTACTCAGCGGGGAGGCAAGAGTTCCCAACTCCAGGGAGGGCCATCCCCGTCTGGGTCATTGGTAAGTATAAAAAATATATAAATTACTATAAATTTTTTAACATTTTTATACTGTACCAATGACCCAGACTTAGCTGAATAGTAAACAGGCTGGAGGGCCTAGGACATAGAGGAAAATCCAATAAGCTCAACTATATAGTAAAGAGGTAACCCCTTAAGGAGAAAAGGAGTATTAGGCTTTACATGTATCTTTCTTATTTAATATTAAATTAGAAAGATACACTACCCTTAATAATTGAGCACAATAACATTCATGTTCTCTATTAACATCCAGTATAACCCTTATACTAATTATTTTTAAAGCAAGCCAATAAATAAAGTAGTCCAGAGAATTGAGACTCTTTATAATCATTTAAAAGTGTCCGAGTATTGTATATTAAAGCCCGTTTGACACTTGACATATACAAATGCTTCACACCGAGCTACACTTTAAAAATAAGGCATGAATGAAATTAAAAATTAATATTACACTTTAAAACCATCCCGGAAGCGACTCAGAAATACTGACTTGGAGGAGGCATTCCCTTGCTTTACACTATAAAGCAGGTGACCTAAGGGAACACCCCCCCCCCCCCCTTCCCCTTGCCCTGGGTCAAATAGCCCAGAGCGAAGAGGGCAGCCGGACGGAGTCACTGCCGGAACAGAAAGCCTGCATAACTATAGTTGCAACTGTTTAGTGGACGACATTCTGAGCAACAGATAACGGACCTAAACAATGCAGGTCTCCAGAAATGGACTCAATATTTCTGAGATAAAAATTCGTAAATGTGGATGGCTGAGACCAATAAGCAGCCTTCATTAAATCTGTAATAGCAACACTATTAGCATAAGCCCAGGAAGTAGAAAGAGCTCTTACTTCATGAGCAGAAATCTTAAGCACAGACTGCTGAGAAGAAGATAAATCTTCATAAGCAGTACGGATAGTTAACTGAATCCATCTAGCAATAGAATGGACTGAAATGTCCTTTCTATTAGGCATCAAAGACAGAAAGAAACGTTTCCGTCCCTTTCTGATAAACTGAGATCTCTGTTTACAGATACGTAGTGCTCTAACAGGACAGAGTAAAGGCCTACGCCCGTCTGAAGACGGAAGAGCCTTAATAACAATAGGTTCCAGATATTTATTAGGAGCCTGATTCTTAGCTAAAAAACCCACATTAGTAGTGAAGGTGATAGTGTTCCCAACACTACGATAATGAGAATCATCCACCGATAGTGCATGAAGCTCACTGACTCTTCTGGCAGAAGAGAAAGCTAAGAGAAAAGCTGTCTTATAAGATAAGAATTTGAAATCTACTGTCCCAAGAGGTTCAAATGGCTTTTCCTTCAATTTAAGGAGAACCCAAGCTAAATTCCACTTAGGAATTAATCTAAGAGTTCTGGGTCTATTTATCGAAAAGTTTCTAACCAACTTCGATAAAGAGACATTAGATCCAATTTGTAAACTATCATGATGTGCATAGGTATCAGATAACATAGATCTATAACCCTTTATAATAACAGGCTGCAGTTTGATTTCGTCAAACAAGTATACTAGAAAGTTTGCAATGTCTGGTATAGAGGGATCAAATATATCTACAGAATGATCCCTACACCAACGACGAAAAACCTTCCACTTAGCCGCATAGTTTAGCGAAGAGGAGGTCCTCCTACAGTTAGAAATTGCGTCCACTGCTCGTCCTGTAAAGTGCTTGCCATGCAAGAAGGACCGCACAACGGAAAAACGTGAAGGTTGAGACCTTGCGGGTTGTGATGGAGTTGGCGCGATTTCCCCTGCGAAAGAAGATCCTCTCGTGGAGGAAGCTTCCGCGGTAGGTCCCACAACAGACACCTGAGTAGATTTATCCACGGTCTCTGTGGCGACAGAGATGCTACCAACAGAATCTTGCATTGAGAGTTTTATCTTTAGCAATACTTGTTGAATTAACGGCGCTGGAGGATACACATATCCTATCATTCCGTCCCAAGGGATCGACAGAGCGTCTACTGCAAATGCTCTTGGATCCGGACACGGAGACACATACGTCTGCAACTGATTGTTGAGATGTGTCGCAAATAAGTCTATCATTGGCCGTTCCCATTGGTAGCAAATCTGATTGAATACTTGTTTGTTGAGAGTCCACTCCGACGGCAACAAGCGACCCTTTCGTGAAAGGGAGTCTGCTGGCACATTCAGACGACCCGGTATGTGACGGACCGAAAGAAGAACGTGATGTTCTAACGCAAACAGAAGGATTCTTTCCGTTAGATTGAACAACGGAACTGAATGAGTGCCTCCCTGATTCCGTATATACGCCACTACTGTCGTATTGTCGGATAGGATTTGGACATGAGCATCGTGAATAATGTCCATCCAGTGACGTAACGCAAGCCAAATTGACATCATTTCCTTGATGTTTATGTGCTTGCACAGGAATTGCGGATCCCAAAGACCCTGGCATCTCGAATCCGTTGGGATTAATGATGCACCCCAACCTGTTTGACTGGCATCCGTCATAACGGTAAAACTCGGATCCGGCAACTGCAGCGAAACTCCTTGAGTTAACCACTGAATGTTTGCCCAAGTCTGAATCTCTTGTTTCACTTGATCTGACAAGAGAACGTCTACATCGAGTGAATGAATTTTCACACTCCAATTCTGAGTCAGGAAAATTTGAAGAGGACGTGTGCGTAGCCGCCCCATCGGAATGAGATCCGCGGCGGCTCCGCACAGACCTATCAGTCTCATAAATTCTCTCGCCGTGACTTTGTCTGCGTGCAGACAATAGCGAGCGTAACAACTGACTAATTTCGCTCTGGTTAACGGCAGACGAACGAGATTGTTGTGCGTCTCGAAGCTCATTCCCAGATGAGTGAATGACTTGGACGGCACCAGATCCGACTTCTCCTCGTTAACTATAAAACCGAGACGTCGGAGCAATAGAAGAAGATTCTGAACATCGTTCTGAAGCATTAACTCGTTGCCGTACCTCTGAAGAATGTCGTCCAGGTAGGCCGACGTTACCGCAGACGAATGAGCTCGGAAGTAGATCATTACCGAGTTCATTACCCGAGTGAAAGCCCAGGGTGCTAGATTCAATCCGAAGCACATGGCCCGGAACTGATACACCACTCCTAGGACCTCGAAGCGTAGATACTTTCGGAATGTCGGATGTACCATGACGTGAAAGTACGCATCTTTGAGATCTATGCTCGTTGCATAATCGTTCACCCGAATACTCGCTCTGACCGATCGAATCGTCTCCATATAAAACTTCGGAGCGACGATCAGCTTGTTTATCCAGCTCAAATCTATGACTGGACGGAACGAGCCGTCTGGTTTCGGAACCAGAAACAGATGGCTGTAGAATCCCAGAGATTCCTGGTTTTCTACGACCTCTACCGCGTTCTTCATTAAAAGAGACTGCACCTCTGATAATAGAGCGTCCCTTTTCTGCGGATTTGACGGAAGTTGAGTCCACTTTGGACTTCGAGTTAATGGAGGCTTTCGTTTGAAGGATATCTTTAGACCTTCCGAAGTCACTCCTCTCACCCAAGGGTCGTCCGTAATCGACGCCCACTCTTGTGAAAAACTCGACAACCTTCCGCCAACCGGAACGCGATAGAGGTTTAAGCCATCACCTCCTGGACCTGCGGACGTCCCGAACGAGAGTCGCTATCCTGACGGTCTCTCGAATAAGACCAAGAGGACGCACCGGAACCTCTATAGGAACCTCTCTTGGGCGCATTAGACCCAGAAGTGCCTGTCTTATTCGTGTCTGCTGTATCCGACTTTTTAGGAGCCGATCTGAACAACAGAGAATCATTAGCTTTCTTTTTAATTTTATCATAAATAGCGGAAAGCTTGCCGTCAAAGAGAAGTTCTCCTGAGACCGAAGCGACTCTAAGAGAGTTCTTCACCTTAGTATCCACGAGTGTGGATGTAGCTAGGGCTGCGTCACGTCTAACCAACTCCAGATTTGCCACTGAAAGGGCGGAGTTACTCGTGGAATAAGGTACTGCCCTTGAAAGAAGTCTTAAAGAGGATTGTATATCCTGAAACTCTTCCCCTTGAAGGCGCAGTGATAACGCCTTAGTAAGGTGATCTGCGTAAGATAAGGCATCTAAATTGGCTCTGTTAGACGCAATAGCAGTTTCCAACACCGCGGTTGGAATAGAAGCTGACGACGGTAATGATAGCTCTAAGTCTTCCGCCTCGTCGTCCATACGCAGAGGAACTCTCGGTATACCCTGTCCTGCCGTATCGAATTTATTCCTTGCATTAATGAAAGGCAGGTTAAGAGTATTAGCGGACAAGAAACCTGCTTTCCCCGTCCTGGAAGCAAGTTTAAATATAGCGTCGTTCAATAATTCAAATGTCCTTGCAACATTATTGGACTGCGACGGAAACTCGGGAGCGATGTCCCTGAACCGCTCAAAAAATTCAGAGTCCAATGACGCTATAATTCTCTTGTCCGGAAGCGCAGCAGTCTGGCCCGACGGAACAACTTGAGGGAGAAAGTGCCGGATGAAGTCCACGGCAGCTTTATGTTGTTCCGAAAGGGATAGCTCCAATTCATCCGTATCCCTTTCACCATCCGGTCGGACCTCCCGATGTTCCCGGTCGTCCGCCCCCGATGCTTCGGCGGAGCGTACCGACCCAGCGCCGTCGGATAATTCTCGATCCGACACCGTTTCTGTCGGCTGCTGGGATGCTGCGATAAGCTGTGCTATCTGCACAAGAATGTCCGACGTCGAGACCTGCGGAGGCGCAGTCTTTCGCTGCTTCGCCGAGGGCAGCTCCGCATCAGATGGCTCCCGCATAGGAAAAGTCCATCGGTCTCGAATCCCTGGCTGCCGGATGGTGTGACCTGGTCGCCGAAGAATCCTTCATCGGCGAAGCTGGTAAAATATCGGAGGTCACGCAGCCAAGGTGCGGTCGTGTGCGCTGACGAGAAGAGGAAGCCTTAACAGTCTCTGCGGACTGCTTATACAACGGAGCGTCCCGAGCGACGGACGTATGCTCCGCTAAAGACACATTTTGTACCACAACATCTGGTCCCAGATGTTGTTGTACGAGAGAGGGACCTCTCTCGCTCGCGGCCCGGCTGGACCTGGACGAGCTAGGAACCGGACTAAAAGGCTTCCTCCGTTTACTATCCGCCGTCACTGGGTGTGCATTTATTATGTTTATAGTGCTCGCATCACCCAAAATTTCCTCTTGGGCCGCATCGGACGAACCCGGCTGCCGAACCATTCGGTGAATGGACGCTACACCGGGCGAGCTAGCGGACGACATTTGTCTAATCTCCATGAGCACTTTTGCCGCTAGCTCTGAATTCATTTGTGACGACGGACGCACACTTGAAGAAGATAACATGGAAACATCACCCTGTTCTGGTTCCTCTGAAATAGAAACTGAGAGAGTAGAGTGACCTTGTGGAGAAAGAGCCGGCATCGCTCTTTCTCCAGAAACAACATATCGTGACACACGTTTCCAATGTTTCTCATCCCAATGTTCACATATAGGACAGGGATTAATGCGAGAACACTGACTACAATTAATACAATGATCATGAAAGTCAGAGGAAGATTTCTTCCTATTACAATTTGAACAATGTCCCTTCATTGTGAAAGAACAACAATAAGTCCTAGTTACTCGCAAAAACCCCTGACACAAAGATACATAATAACATGATCCATTAATAAATGAAAAAACAATTGCAAAACAAAATAATTTTGAAAAAATATTTTTTCAGAGAAGCCCAAGTTGCTGAAAAGTAACGTTGAGCCCCGATGGATCCGATGGCAAAGTGTGGTCAAAAATTTTAAATTTATATAAAATAATTAATGAGACACTTTCGGATAATATAAATGTATCTTATAATGAGATAAACTACCACAAAGGCAAACAGCCCCCCTCAAAAAAGGCTGTTGCCAATGAAAACAAACAGTGTAAACACACTAGAAAACATGACTCCAGGCACTGAAAAAACTGGCCTGGAATCAGTCATCAATTACACTCTATCTGATGCAAAACAGAGACTCCCAGGGGAGAATCTGTAGAACATCAGATGGAAGATGCAGAACACAAACGTTATACACCCATGGGTGAAAACGTAACTATGGGGAAAATAACAGAAAACATTCTGTAACCAAGCAACTCTCCCAGGAAATTTTAGAAATGAAACTTCTCAAAAATATGCCAAAAGCATGGGAGAATTGCCAGGGGGGACTTTAGAAGGCTAGGGGAGAGGAAACACTGAATAAGCAGTGCAACAATTAGCAAGAATGACAACAAGAGGCCCATGCCTCGAAAATAGGCAACTTAACATAATTTCATCAAAAAATTTTAAGTACAGCCCTGATTATTTTTTGCCACTTCTTTTTCCTCTCCTCCTTCTATCCTCCTTAGAATCACATTTTCTCCAAAAATTACGTGTCTGGCATCCTTTAAACTGAGATTTACAAGCACAAAGATCAGTGAGATGTTGACTGATGAAGGGCCAAACAGAGAATGATAATTGGCGCCAATTTCGGGACGACTGCGTCACTGCGCATGCGCAGTAGAGGCGTACTATGGAGGTCCTTTAGGACATGATTTCTTTTTGTTTTGGATGCAAATTTTGGGGATTGGGGGCAAAATTTGTGTTTGGCCCTGGTTTTGTTGGAGTTAGCACCAGCTAAGTCTGGGTCATTGGTACAGTATAAAAATATGCAAAGTGTAGATTGAACCATGTTGGAAGGAGGGGTGGTAACATAAAAACAGAGAAAAAAAGCTTAAAAAACACAACTAAAATGGCCGCCATTCTGCCAGCCATCTTGGATTTTGAAAAAAAAAATTTGAGCGTGCATCATCCCCTCAGAACCATTTATCCATGTACCAAATATGAAAGGTGCAGCTTAAAGCATGTTGGAGGGAGAGGTGGTAATATAAAAACAGACAGACAGACAGATGGACAGACGGACAGAGTGCAATCCTATAGTCCCCTTACGGTTCCCGTAGGGGAGTACTAATAAGGGCTTTAATTACATTATCATCAACAAGAGAACAACACAATTAGATCATTTTCAATGTTAATTTAAATCAAATTGATAAATAGTGAGTAGTTTCAGACTTAATTCAGCAAAACATCATAGCGAACAGTATTTATTTAACAGAAACAAAAATACTATTCATTTTTCAATTTATGCTATACAAAAAACAATTTAAACAAGAGCAGCGCCTAGCGGAGCAACATACGCCTGTCAAAATTGGAACATGCACAAGTTTCTCTGGGGTGAAGTTTGAAATTTTTGTTGACTCGACTATGTCTGTCCCCCACCTCCAATCATTGCCCATTCCCCTGCCCTGTCTGGGGTAAAGGGTAATTCACCTGTTTTCACATTTTCATATTACTCGATCTGAGGTCTTCACAAAATAAAAACAAAGCTGCTTTAGAAGATTCTCCTCGCCGTTTACAATGGTAGTGTCCATTCACTGACAGGTTAACTTCATTGATAACGATTGCCGATAGGTGGCGCCAAGGAAAAGGACATTTTGAGGATCATAATAGCAATAAATGGCGAGGATTCTCGTCGTTTAAAAATAAAATGGTGTTATCTACTCCTGTCACATGCACAACGACAATTGATGATCAACATGGATGCAAAGTTTGACCAAAAAGCAAGTAAAATGTTGGAGTAGGCGACACAATAGTGTAATGTTTCAAGTACTAAAAGGGGGCATAACTCAGGAAATACAAAACAAAGTTACCTGCTCTTGTCACATGCACAACAGCAATTGGTGATCAAAATGTGTGCAAAGTTTGAACAATATAGCATGTAAAATGTTGAAGGAGAAGGCGATACAATACTGTAATGTTTTAAGTACTAAAAGGGGCTGAACTCTGGAAATACAAAATAGAGTTACCTGCTCTTGTCACATGCACAATGGCAATTGGTGATCAACATGTGTGCAAAGTTTGAACAATATAGCATGTAAAATGTTGAAGGAGAAGGCGACACAATAGTGTAATGTTTCAAGTATTAAAAGGGGGCATAACTCTGGAAATACAAAATGGAGTTACCTGCTCTTGTCCCATGCACAATGGCAATTGGTGATCAACATGTGTGCAAAGTTTGAACAATATAGCATGTAAAATGTTGAAGGAGAAGGAGACACAATACTGTAATGTTTCAAGTATTAAAAGGGGGCATAACTCAGGAAATACAAAATGGAGTTACCTGCACTTGTCACATGCACAATGACAAAGTTTGAACAATGTAGCATGTCAACTTTTGGAGGAGTAGGCGACACAAAAATTGTTTACAGACAGACAGACGGACAATGCCATAACATAATATGTCCGTCAAAAAATAACGGGCGTATAAAAAGTATTCTGTGCCCCGCATACATACATATCAACTGCACGCATGCACACATACAACCTGGGTGAGAACTTGCTTTGTATTTTGGGGAAAAAATAAAAATAATAGTTTCAAACATAAATTCACATACATCACTTTTCTCGGTGAATATTTCTGGTGTTACTTGAATGGCCATATTTTTCTTGTTTTCTTGTTGGCAAAGGTCAGTTAACACTGCAGCAGTTTCCTCTGATAAAATAACAAAATGATTATAAATGAGTATGTGTAGACAGCAGTCAGTATCAAACTTGTGGAGTATCCTTTCCAGAGAGCAATTTCTAGAGAGTGGGTGGGGGGGGGGGGGGGGCATAAACCACAAGACCTAGCAAAAACTGACCAAACGGTTTTAATTTGTTTGTATATAAACTCATCAAACTATCTTATTGGAAGAGAACTGGACTAGTACCCCTATGGACTCTAGCACTTTGTCTATCGCATAAAGAGGCAAATATGCCATGTTCCCATGGCCACACTATCTGCCTTATTAACTCATTCACCAGACAAGTCAATATGGAGCAAAATGAGGCACTGAGAACAATACATAGAATAGATGAATTTTTGCATTTATCACCCTAAAATATGTTTCTTGCCCTTCATGTCAAATAAAAATGTAAATCTTAATATTTTTCTCTTTAACTTACTAGTTAAATTCCAAGTTTACTGGCAGTGGTTTCTAGTCAAGTTTTGGCTTCTATATTTGATGCCTACTGTTTTGTGGTGAGGTCTTATACAGAATATAAGGCATAAAATTTGTTCGCCGAGTCACATATTTTGTCCATCGGATAGGCTGTTCCTAAACCTAGACAATTTGTACGTCAGATTAAAAAACTGACAATAGTGCACTGTGGTCTCATAACGGAGAATAAGTGGACAAATTGTCCCTCTAAAAAGGTCTTGAAGTTTAAATCTAATTTTAGTTTATTGTAAAATAGTCAGGAAATGGAGTTTAGTTTTGGTTATTAATATGGCCAGTATTCTAATATTTTATTGTTTTTATTATCAGGTGTGTACTGGAGGGAGAAAAGGCTGCCGTTCGTTTAAACAAAAAATTTTAAAACTTGTTTATTAACATTTAATCAGTGTTTTTAGTTCATTTAAAATGCCATAAACTTCATTCTCTGATCACTAAATTTAAATAGTCAGACCAATTAAAATTGTCCCCTGTTGGTGGTGTGGTTTTCTGCATTCATGCTGGTGTTGTGTTCCTGGCCAGTTGTGGAACTTAGAAAGTCAGGTGAACAGGAATGGACTTCCCCCATGGGATTCTGTCAAGTTGCAGTGTTTTTGGTGGATCTGGTTTCTTCAGTGGCAGCTACCTCATTGGTGATTGGACTTTGTTCATTGCAGCTGTGTGTTTCCATCAGCAATGCTTGTTGAGAGTGTGTTCCAACAGTGTACATAGCAACTGATCTTAGGGGTTCAGTTTTATCTCCTGGGGTTCCCACGGGAATGCAGGAATTTTTTTTTTGCACGAGTCATGAACTTATGACCCAATAATACCACATACCAAATTTGGTTCAAATCGGACCATCGGTTCAGAAAATAGAAATTTTGGGAGGGACCAAAAATCTTACCCCTCCCATTACAATGACAAATATTGGTTCACAAACTTCGTTTCAACAAACTTGATTCTACACCTCAAAAAGAAGCTCCATAACAAATATCAAGTCATTGTACCTACTGGTTCATGAGAAGCCTTTAAAAATATTTTGGGGCATTTTTCCTCACCCCCTCCTTATGGGGCTGGGCATGTGGAGTTGAACAAAAATGCAATGCCTCATTGGGACCATCACTCACACAAACTTTCACTTGAATTGGCCCAGTGGTTTTGGTGAAGACCAAAACATGGTGTTGATGGACGACGGACACTGGACGACGGATGGAGAGCAATGAGATTAGCTCAGCTTGACTTTGTCAATGTGCTGTAAAAATATAAGATTTGACAATTACTGCTCGAAATAATCAGAGACTGATTATTTATATACTGCCTCTATGTGTTATCAAGTACACTCAAAGAATGGAAATTGAGGTCAAGGAGATCAAACTTTGAAATGTTAAAAAATTTATAGTAATTTATATATTTTTTATACTTACCAATGACCCAGACATAGCTGGTGCTAACTCTTAAAATTCTATGGCTAAACACAAATTTTGCCCCCAATCCCCAAAATTTGCATCTAAGCCAAAGAAATCATGTCCTGAATGGCCCTCCATACTTTGCCTCTACTGCGCATGCGCAGTGTCAAGGAGGTCCCGAAATTGGCGCCAATTATCATTCTTACAAGCAGTGCCTGGTTAGAGCTATGTACTCAGCAGGGAGGTATGAGTTCCCAACTCCTGGGAGGGCCATCCCCGTCTGGGTCATTGGTAAGTATAAAAAATATATAAATTACTATAAATTTTTTAACATTTTTATACTGTACCAATGACCCAGACATAGCTGAATAGTAAAAAGGCTGGAGGGCCTAGGACATAGAGGAAAATCCAATAAGCTCAACTATATAAAATAGAGTCATCCCCTCGAGGAGAAAAGGAGTATTAGGCTTTACATGTATCTTTCTTATTTTATGATAAATTAGAAAGACACAATACCCTCCATAATTGAGCATAATAACATTCATGTTCTCTATTAACATCCAGTATAACCCTTATACTAATTATTTTTAAAGTAAGCCAATAAATAAAGTTAGTCCAGAGAATTGAGACTCTTTATACTCTTTTAAAAGTGTCCGAGGATTGTATATTAACACCCGTTTGACACGTGACATATACAAATGCTTCACACTGAGCTACACTTTAAAAATATGACATGAATGAATTTTAAACATTAACTTTACACTTTAAAACCATCCCGGTAACGACTCAGAATTACTGACTCCGGAGGAGGTATCCCCTTGCTTTTCACTATAAAGCAGGTGACCTAAGGGAACACCCTCCCCCTCCCCCCTTCCCCTTGCCCTGGGTCAAATAGCCCAGAGCGAAGAGGGCAGCAGGACGGAGTCACTGCCGGAACAGAAAGCCTGCATAACTATAGTTGCAACTGTTTAGTGGACATTCTGAGCAACAGATAACGGACCTAAACAATGCAGGTCTCCAGAAATGGACACAATATTTCTGAGATAAAAATTTGTGAATGTGGATGGCTGAGACCAATATGCAGCCTTCATTAAATCTGTAATAGCAACACTATTTGCATAAGCCCAAGATGTAGCAAGAGCTCTTACTTCATGAGCCGAAATCTTAAGCACAGACTGCTGAGTTGAAGATAGATTATCATAAGCAGTACGGATAGTTAATTGAATCCATCTAGCAATAGAATGGACTGTAATGTCCTTTCTATTAGGCATCAGAGACAGAAAGAAGCGTTTTTGTCCCTTTCTGATAAACTGATCTTTGTTTATAAATACGTAAAGCTCTAACCGGACAGAGTAAAGGCCTATGCCCGTCTGAAGACGGAAGGGCTTTAATAACAATAGGTTCCGGATATTTATTAGGAGCCTGATTCTTAGCCAAAAATCCAACATTAGTAGTAAAGGTAATAGTGTTCCCGACACTACGATATTGAGAATCGTCCACCGATAGTGCATGAAGCTCACTGACTCTTCTAGCAGAAGAGAAAGCTAAGAGAAATGCTGTCTTATAAGACAAGAATTTGAAATCTACTGTCTCAAGAGGCTCAAATGGCTTTTCTTTTAGTTTAAGAAGAACCCAAGCTAAATTCCATCTAGGAATTAATCTAAGGGTTCTAGGTCTATTTATCGAGAAGTTTCTAACTAATTTAGATAAAGAGACATTAGATCCAATTTGTAAACTATCATGGTGTGCATAGGTATCAGATAACATAGACCTATAACCTTTAATAGTAACAGGCTGGAGTTTGATCTCGTCAAACAAGTATACTAGAAAGTTTGCAATGTCTGGTATAGAGGGATCGAATATATCTACAGAATGATCCCTACACCAACGACGAAAAACCTTCCACTTAGTCGCATAGTTTAGCGAAGAGGAGGTCCTCCTACAGTTAGAAATCGCGTCCACTGCTCGTCCTGTAAAGTGCTTGCCATGCAAGAAGGACCGCACAACGGGAAAACGTGAAGGTTGAGACCTTGCGGGTTGTGATGGAGTTGGCGCGATTTCCCCTGCGAAAGAAGATCCTCCCGTGGAGGAAGCTTCCGCGGTAGGTCCCACAACAGACACCTGAGTAGATTTATCCACGGTCTCTGTGGCGACAGAGATGCTACCAACAGAATCTTGCATTGAGATTGTTTTATCTTTAGCAATACTTGTTGAATTAACGGCGCTGGAGGATACACATATCCTATCATTCCGTCCCAAGGGATCGACAGAGCATCTACTGCAAATGCTCTTGGATCCGGACACGGAGACACCTACGTCTGCAACTGATTGTTGAGATGTGACGCAAATAAGTCTATCATTGGCCGTTCCCATTGGTAGCAAATCTGATTGAATACTTGTTTGTTGAGAGTCCACTCCGACGGCAACAAGCGACCCTTTTGTGAAAGGGAGTCTGCTAGCACATTCAGATGACCCGGTATGTGACGGACCGAAAGAAGAACGCGATGTTCTAACGCAAACAGAAGGATTCTTTCCGTTAGATTGAACAACGGAACTGAATGAGTGCCTCCCTGATTCCGTATATACGCCACTACTGTCGTATTGTCGGATAGGATTTGGACATGAGCATCGTGAATAATGTCCATCCAGTGACGTAACGCAAGCCAAATTGACATCATTTCCTTGATGTTTATGTGCTTGCACAGGAATTGCGGATCCCAAAGACCCTGGCATCTCGAATCCGTTGGGATTAATGATGCACCCCAACCTGTTTGACTGGCATCCGTCATAACAGTAAAACTCGGATCCGGCAACTGCAGCGGAACTCCTTGAGTTAACCACTGAATGTTTGCCCAAGTCTGAATCTCTTGTTTCACTTGATCTGACAAGAGAACGTCTACATCGAGCGAATGAATTTTCACACTCCAATTCTGAGTCAGGAAAATTTGAAGAGGACGTGTGCGTAACTGCCCCATCGGAATGAGATCCGCGGCGGCTCCGCACAGACCTATCAGTCTCATAAATTCTCTCGCCGTGACTTTGTCTGCGTGCAGACAATAGCGAGCGTAACAACTGACTAATTTCGCTCTGGTTAACGGCAGACGAACGAGATTGTTGTGCGTCTCGAAGCTCATTCCCAGATGAGTGAATGACTTGGACGGCACCAGATCCGACTTCTCCTCCTTTACTATAAAACCGAGACGTCGGAGCAATAGAAGAAGATTCTGAACATCGTTCTGAAGCGTTAACTCGTTGCCGTACCTCTGAAGAATGTCGTCCAGGTAGGCCGACGTTACCGCAGACGAATGAGCTCGGAAGTAGATCATTACCGAGTTCATTACCCGAGTGAAAGCCCAGGGTGCTAGATTCAATCCGAAGCACATCGCCCGGAATTGATACACCACTCCTAGGACTGCGAAGCGTAGATACTTTCGGAATGTCGGATGTACCATGACGTGAAAGTACGCATCTTTGAGATCTATGCTCGTTGCATAATCGTTCACCCGAATACTCGCTCTGACCGATCGAATCGTCTCCATATAAAACTTCGGAGCGACGATCAGCTTGTTTATCCAGCTCAAATCTATGACTGGACGGAACGAGCCGTCTGGTTTCGGAACCAGAAACAGATGGCTGTAGAATCCCAGAGATTCCTGGTTTTCTACGACCTCTACCGCGTTCTTCATTAAAAGAGACTGCACCTCTGATAACAGAGCGTCTCTTTTCTGTGGATTTGACGGAAGATGAGTCCACTTTGGACTTCGAGTTAATGGAGGCTTTCGTTTGAAGGATATCTTTAGACCTTCCGAAGTCACTCCTCTCACCCAAGGGTCGTCCGTAATCGACGCCCACTCTTGTGAAAAACTCGACAACCTTCCGCCAACCGGAATGCGATAGAGGTTTAAGCCATCACCTCCTGGACCTGCGAGGCCTGCGGTAGGAGAAACCACGTCTTCCACGACCCACACCTCGCCTCGTCGACCTCGGGGCGTCCGACCGATTGTCCCGGCCTGAAGGACGTCCCGAATGAGAGTCGCTATCCTGACGGTCTCTCGAATAAGACCAAGAGGACGCACCGGAACCTCTATAGGAACCACTCTTGGGCGCATTAGACCCAGAAGTGCCTGTCTTATTCGTGTCTGCTGTATCCGACTTCTTAGGAGCAGATTTGAACAACAGAGAATCCTTAGCTTTCTTTGTAATTTTATCATAAATAGCGGAAAGCTTGCCATCAAAGAGAAGTTCTCCTGAGACCGAAGCGACTCTAAGAGAGTTCTTCACCTTAGAATCCACTAGTGTGGATGTAGCTAGGGCTGCGTCACGTCTAACCAACTCCAGATTTGCCACTGAAAGGGTGGAGTTACACGTGGAATAAGCTACTGCCCTTGAAAGAAGTCTTAAAGAGGATTGTATATCCTGAAACTCTTTCCCCTGAAGGCGCAGTGATAACGCCTTAGTAAGGTGATCTGCGTAAGATAAGGCATCTAAATTGGCTCTGTTAGACGCAATAGCTGTTTCCAACACCGCGGTTGGAATAGAAGCTGACGACGGTAATGATGGCTCTAAGTCTTCCGCCTCGTCGTCCATACGCAGAGGAACTCTCGGTATACCCTGTCCTGCCATATCGAATTTATTCCTTGCATTAATGAAAGGCAGGTTGAGAGTATTAGCGGACAAGAAACCTGCTTTCCCCGTCCTGGAAGCAAGTTTAAATATAGCGTCGTTCAATAATTCAAATGTTCTTGCAACATTATTGGACTGCGACGGAAACTCGGGAGCGATGTCCCTGAACTGCTCAAAAAATTCAGAGTCCAATGACGCTATAATTCTCTTGTCCGGAAGCGCAGCAGTCTGGCCCGACGGAACAACTTGAGGGAGAAAGTGCCGGATGAAGTCCACGGCAGCTTTATGTTGTTCCGAAAGGGATAGCTCCAAGTCATCCGTATCCCTTTCACCATCCGGTCGGACCTCATGATGTTCCCGGTCGTCCGCCCCCGATGCTTCGGCGGAGCGTACCGACCCAGCGCCGTCGGATAATTCTCGATCCGACACCGTTTCTGTCGGCTGCTGGGATGCTGCGATAAGCTGTGCTATCTGCACAAGAATGTCCGGCGTCGAGACCTGCGGAGGCGCAGTCTTTCGCTGCTTCGCCGAGGGCAGCTCCGCATCAGATGGCTCCCGCATACTTTTCCTATGCGAACATCCGGAGTCCATCGGTCTCGAATCCCTGGCTGCCGGATGGTGTGACCTGGTCGCCGAAGAATCCTTCATCGGCGAAGCTGGTAATATATCGGCGGTCACGCAGCCAAGGTGCGGTCGTGTGCGCTGACGAGAAGAGGAAGCCTTAACAGTCTCTGCGGACTGCTTATACAACGGAGCGTCCCGAGCGACGGACGTATGCTCCGCTAAAGACACATTTTGTACCACAACAACTGGTCCCAGATGTTGTTGTACGAGAGAGGGGCCTCTCTCGCTCGCGGCCCGGCTGGACCTGGACGAGCTAGGAACCGGACTCAAAGGCTTCCTCCGTTCTCGCTTACTATCCGCCGTCACTGGGTGTGCATCTATTATGTTTATGTGCTCGCATCACCCAAAATTTCCTCTTGGACCGCATCGGACGAACCCGGCTGCCGAACCATTCGGTGAATGGACGCTACACCGGGCGAGCTAGCGGACGACATTTGTCTAATCTCCATGAGCACTTTTGCCGCTAGCTCTGAATTCATTTGTGACGACGGACGCACACTTGAAGAAGATAACATGGAAACATCACCCTGTTCTGGTTCCTCTGAAATAGAAACTGAGAGAGTAGAGTGACCTTGTGGAGAAAGAGCCGGCATCGCTCTTTCTCCAGAAACAACATATCGTGACACACGTTTCCAATGTTTCTCATCCCAATGTTCACATATAGGACAGGGATTAATGCGAGAACACTGACTACAATTAATACAATGATCATGAAAGTCAGAGGAAGATTTCTTCCTATTACAATTTGAACAACGTCCCTTCATTGTGAAAGAACAACAATAAGTCCTAGTTACTCGCAAAAACCCCTGACACAAAGATACATAATAACATGATCCATTAATAAATGAAAAAACAATTGCAAAACAAAATAATTTTGAAAAAATATTTTTTCAGCGAAGCCCAAGTTGCTGAAAAGTAACGTTGAGCCCCGATGGATCCGATGGCAAAGTGTGGTCAAAAATTTTAAATTTATATTAAATAATTAATGAGACACTTTCGGATAATATAAATGTATCTTATAGTGAGATAAACTACAGCAAAGGCAAACAGCCCCCCTCAAAAAAGGCTGTTGCCAATGAAAACAAACAGTGTAAAAACACCAGAAAACATGACTCCAGGCACTGAAAAAACTGGCCCGGAATCAGTCATCAATTACACTCTATCTGATGCAAAACAGAGACTCCCAGGGGAGAATCTGCAGAACATCAGATGGAAGATGCAGAACACAAACGTTATACACCCATGGGTGAAAACGTAACTATGGGGAAAATAACAGAAAACATTCTGTAACCAAGCAACTCTCCCAGGAAATTTTAGAAATGAAATTTCTCAAAAATATGCCAAAAGCATGGGAGAATTGCAAGGGGGGACTTTAGAAGGCTAGGGGAGAGGAAACACTGAATAAGCAGTGCAACAATTAGCAAGAATGACAACAAGAGGCCCATGCCTCGAAAATAGGCAACTTAACATAATTTCATTACAAAATTTTAAGTACAGCCCTGATTATTTTTTGTCACTTCTTTTTCCTCTCCTCCTTCTATCCTCCTTAGAATCACATTTTCTCCAAAAATTACGTGTCTGGCATCCTTTAAACTAAGATTTACAAGCACAAAGATCAGTGAGATGTTGACTGATGAAGGGCCAAACAGAGAATGATAATTGGCGCCAATTTCGGGACGTCTGCGTCACTGCGCATGCGCAGTAGAGGCGTAGTATGGAGGTCCTTTAGGACATGATTTCTTTTTGTTTTGGATGCAAATTTTGGGGATTGGGGGGCAAAATTTGTGTTTGGCCCTGGTTTTGTTAGAGTTTTCACCAGCTAAGTCTGGGTCATTGGTACAGTATAAAAATTACTGTTTCCAGAGGCTCAAATGATTACTTAGCTAAATAAGAACCGAAGTTAAATTCCGTATAGAAATTTAATCTAATGATTCTAAGTCTATTTATCGAAAAGTTACTAACTGACTTAGATAAAGAGACATAAGACTCAATTGTAAACTATCATAGAGTGCATAGGTATGAGGTAACATAAACCTATAACCTTAATAGTAACAGGCTGCAGTAGATCTTGTCAAACAAGTATACTAAAAAGTTGCAATGACTAGTATGGAGGGATCAACAATATCAACATAGTGATCCCTACACCAACGACGGAAGAGCCTCCACTTTAGCCGCATAGTATAGCGAAGAAGAGGTTCTCCTATAGTAAGAAATCGCGTCCAAAGCTCGTCCAGTACAATGCTTACAATGCAATAAGGACCACACAACGGAATACGTGAAGGTTGAGACCTTGTGGGTTGTGATAAAGATGACACGATTTTACCCAGCGAAAAAAGATCCTCTCATGGAGGAAGATTTCGCGTTAAGTCCCACAGTAGACATCAGAGTAAATTTACCTACGGTAGACAGAGATGCTATCAACAGAAATGTATTGTGGTTGTTTATCTTAGCAATACTTGCTGAAACAACAGCGCAGGAGGATACGCATATCCTATCATTCCGTCCTATTAGATCAACATAAGCTCAGAGATCCGGACATGTAAACACATACGTCTGCAATTGAATAGCAAGTTGTGTCGTAAATAAATTATCATTGGGCGCTCCCATTGATAGCAAATCTGATTGAATACTTGTTTGTTGAGAGTCCATTCTGACGGCAACAAGCGACCCATAAGTGAAATGGAGTCCGGTAATACAATCAGACGACCCGGAATATGACGGACCGAAGCAGAACTTGGTGTACTATAAAAAACAGAAGGATTCTTTCCATTAAATTGAATAACGGAAACGAATGAGTGCCTCCCTGGTTCCGGAGATATGCCACTACTGTCGTATTAACGGACAGGATTTGGACATGCGTTTCTGAATAATGTTCATCCAATGACATAAAGCAAGCCTAAAAAAACATTATTCCGTGGAAGAAAAGTGCTTGCTTAGAGACTGCGGAACCCAAAGACCCTGGCACTTCGAATCCGTTGGGATCAATATTATATCCCAACCTGTTTGACTGGCAACCGTCATAATTATAAAACTCGGATCCGGCAACTGCAGTGGCATTCTCTGAGTCAACCACCGAATGTTTGCCCCAGTCTGAATCTCTTGCTACACTAGATTGACAAGAGAACGTGTAAATCGAGCAATTCATGGATTGCTGAAAAGTCGCCGTCGAAGAGAAGCTTCTCCGAGAATGAAGTGACTCTGAGAGAGTTCTTCATCTTACTATCCACGCGCGTGGATGTAGCTAGGGCTGCGTCACATCTAACCAACTCCAGGTTGCCACTGAAGGGCGGAGTTATACATGGAAAAACTACTGCCCTTGAAAGAAATCACATTGAGGATCATATCCTGGAATTCTTTCTCTTGAAGACGTAAAGATAACGCCTCAGTAAGGTGGATTACGTATGATAAAGCGTCTAAGTTAAGTCTATTAGACATCATTGTCGTTTCCAACATTGTGGTTGGAAAAGACATAGACGGCGAAAAAGATTATTTCCAGTCTTTAATCACGCCGTCTAGACGCATATGAACTCTCGGTATGCCCTGTTCTGCCAAAATAAATTATTCCTATAAATGATAAAAGGCAGAAATGAGCATTGCAGACAAGAAACTAAACTATCATGCTTGGTAGCAGGCTTATATATATATAGCGTCGATAAATAATACACATGTTCTAATGACATTATTGGACTGTGTCGGTAAGTCAGGGACAATGTCCCTGAACCGATCCAAAATTCCGTGTCCAATGACGCTATAAGTCTCTTATCCAACATCGCAGCAATGTAGTCCGAAATAACAACCACTGGAAGATAATGCCGGAAGAAATGTATGGCAGCTTCCGATGTTACGAAAGGAAAAACTCGAATCTTTCGAATCCCTTTCGCCATCCTGTCGGACCCTATAAAGCGTTCGGTCGACCGAACCTGATGCAACCGCGGACCGCACCGACCCAGCGCCGTCGGATAATTCCTGATTCGACAGAGAAACTGTCGATTGCTGGGATGCTGCGAAAAAACTGTGCTAACTCGGATAGCACGTTCGTCACTGAGGCCTGTGGAGAAGTGGTCCTACGATGCATTGCCGCTGGAAGCTCCGTGATCGTTACCCCGTGCATACTACTATTATGCGAGCGAACGGAGTGTATAGGCCTCGTGTCCCTTGGCTACCGGATGGCGTGACCTGTTCGCCGTGGAATCACTGAATGACGAAACTGATCGGATACTCGAGGTCACGTAGCCAATGTGCGGTCGTGTGCACTGCTGTGAGGATGAGGAAGCATTATCGACAGTCTCTCGGACTGTCAATATAACGGAGCGTCTCGAGCGACGGACATATGCTCCGAATGTAAAATATCTGAACCACAACATGCGGTCCCCTATGTTGTTGGACGAGAGAGGGACCTCTCTCGCTCACAGCCCGGACGGACCTGGACAAGCCAGGAACCAGACTAACAGGCTTCCTCCGATCTGTCCTCAATCCGCCGTCACTGGGTGAGTACTAAAGTTATTATAGTGCTCGCATCACCCAAATCTCCTTCCTAGACCGCAACGGACGAACCCGGCAGCCGAACCATTCGATGAATGTACGCTACACTGGGTGAGCTAGCGAATGTCACTCCGTCGATCCTACAAGGGACCTCTTAGGCGATAGACATATTCCATGAGCACTTATTGCCCCTAGCTCTTCATTAACTATGACGACAGAGGCACACTTTTGAAAGACATCTCCGTAACTTTGCGAACAAGAAACCAGAAATGCTTGGTAATAGCAAGCATATAATAATAAATATATAGCGTCGTTCAATAATTCGAAAGTTTGTGTGACATTATTGGACTATGTCGGAACTGAGGGATGATGTCCCTGAACCGAACCAAAAATTTCTAAGTCCACCGACGCTATCAGTTTCTTATCCGGCATCGCAGCATTCTGGTCCGACGAAAGAACCTGTAGAAGATCAAGTCAGATGACATACACAACAGCATATGTTGTTCCGAAAGGGAAAGCTCGAAATCCTCCGAATCCCTTTCAGTATCCCGTCAGACCGGATGAAATTTTCGGACGCCCGTACCCGCTTCCGCGGAGCGTCCCGACCCAGCATCGTCAGATAAAACATTATGCGACAGATTCAGTTGTTTCTGGGATGCTGCGATAAGCTGTGCTATTTAGGATAGCACGTCCGTCCCCGAGGCCTGTGCAGTAGCGGTCTTACGATGCATTGCCGCCGGAAGCTCCGTGTACGTTGACTCCCGCACACTTTCCTATGCGAACGTCCGGAGTCTGCAGGCCTCGTGTCCCGGCTACCGGATGGTGTGACCTGGTCGCCGATGATTCTGACTGGCGAAGCTGACTGGATATCCGAGGTCATGTAGCCAAGAGCGGTCATGTGCGCTACCATGAGAATGAGGAAGCCTTATTGACAGTCTCTCCGGACTGACTATATGTCGGAGCGTCCCGAGCGGCGGACGTATGCTCCGAATGCGAAACATTTTGTACCACAACATCTGGGGCCAGATGTTGTTGTACGAGAGAGGGGCCTCTCTCGCTCGCCGTCCGGATGGACCTGAACGAGCTAGGAACCGGACTAAAAGGCTTCCTCCGTTCTCCCTCTAATCCGCCGTCACTGGATGTGCATTTGGTTGATTTATAGTACTCGCATCACCCCAAAACTCCTTCTAGACCACAACGGACGAACCCGGCTGCCGAACCATTCGATGAATGGACGCTACACCGGGCGAGCTAGCGGACGTCAAAGGCCGTCGAACCTACTAGGGTCCTCTTAGGCAATTGGCGTATTCATATGAGCACTTTTCCGCTAGCACTTCATTAATTGTGACGACGGAGGCACACTGTTGGAAGACATCACGGATACATCACCCTAATCTTGATCGTCTGAAATAGAAATTGATAAAGTAGAGTGACCCTGTGGGGAAAGGACCGGAATGTCCAATTCCCCACTAACATACCATGACATACGCTTCCCATGTTGTCATCGAAATCATCAGATACAGAACAGGAGTTAGTGCGAGTACACTGACTACATATAGAATGATTATAAAAGTCAGAGGAAGACTTCCTCTTATTACAATTGATCAAAATCCTTTCAATGTGAAAAGAAAACAAAGTCCTGGTACTCGCACCAACCCCTGACAATCAAAATACATAATAATATGATCCATTAACATAGAAAAAATAATTGAAATCAAAATATTTTGAAAAAATATTTTTTCAAAACAGCCCAAGTTTCTGAAAAGTAACGTTGAGCCCCAATGGATCCCAAGCCTAAGTGTGGACAAAAAATTTAAAAATATTTTAAACAATTTATGCAACACTTACGAACAATAATAATGTATCTAGTTATGATTAAATTAACATCAAGATATTATTTTCAAGAAATCCCCCCTCACACAGAGGGCTGTTGTAAATGTAAACAATAAGTGTAAAAACACTAAAATAAGACTCCAGGCACCCAGGCCCGAAATCAGTTACCAAAAATACACTATCTGATGCAAAACAGAGACTTCCAGGGAAGAAACTGCAGAACATCAGATGGTAGATGCAGAACACAACGCCTAACCACCCATAGGTGAAGACGTAAACATGGGGAAAAGAACAGAATTCATTCTGTTATTCAGCTAAAACTCCCAAGAAATTTTAGTAATAATAATTACAGAAAATATGCCAAAAACATGGGAGAATAGCAAGAGGGGACTTAAAGGAAAGGGAGAGAGGAAAACACTGAAAAATCAGTGTAACTAAATAACAAGAATGACAACAAAATGGCTGCTGCCTCGAAAATAGGTAACTTAACATAATTTAATTAAAAAATTTTAAGTTACAGCCCTGATAATATTCTGTCACACATTTTTCCTCTCCTCCTTCTATATCCTCCTTAGAATCACCATTTCACTAATATTTATGTGTCTGGCATCATTTAAACTGAGATTTACAAGCACAAAGATCAGTCAGATGTTAACTGATGAAGGGCCAAACTAAGAATGATTAATGGCACAAATTTCGGAACGTCCTTGACACTGCGCATGCGCAGTAGAGGTGAAGTGTGGAGGGCCATTCAGGACATGTTTTCTTTGGTTTTAGATGAAAATTTTGGGGATTGGGGGGCAAAATTTGTGTTTGGCCCTATATTTTAAGAGTTAGCACCAGCTGTGTCTGGGTCATTGGTACAGTATAAAAATATTCTGTGTCCAATGACGCTATCAGTCTCTTATCCGGCATCGCAGCATTCTGGTCAGACGGAACAACTTGTGGAAGATAATGCCGGATGAAATCTACGGCAGCTTTATGTTGTTCTGAAAGGGATAGCTCCAAATCCTCCGAATCCCTTTCGCCATCCTGTCGGACCCTATGAAGTTCTCGGTCGTCCGTACCTGATGCTTCAGCGGAGCGTACCGACCCAGCGTCGTCGGATAATTCCTGATCCGACAGAGATTCTGTCGTTTGCTGGGATGTTGCGATAAGTTGTGCTATTTAGGATAGCATGTCCGTCACTGAGGCCTGTGGAGTAGCGGTCTTACGTTGCTTTGCGACTGGAAGCTCCGTGTACGTTGACTCCTGCATACTTCTCTTATGCGAACATCCGGAGTCTACAGGCCTTGTGTCCCTGGCTACCGGATGGCATGACCTGGTCGCCGTGGAATCCCTGATTGGCGAAGCTGGCTGGATATCCGTGGTCACGTAGCCAAGGTGCGGTCATGTGCGCTGCCGTGAGGATGAGGAAGCCTTATCGACAGTCTCTCCGGACTGTCTATATAACGGAGCGTCCCAAGCGGCGGACGTATGCTCCAAATGCGAAATGTTTTGTACCACAACATCTGGTCCCAGATGTTGTACGAGAGAGGGACCTCTCTCGCTCGCAGCCCGGATGGACCTGGACGAGCTAGGAACCGGACTAATAGGCTTCCTCCGTTCTCTCCTCTGATCTGTCATCACTGGGTGTGCACTTTGTCTATTTATAGTGCTTGCATCACCCAAATCTCCTTCCTGGACCGCAACGGACGAACCCGGCTGCCGAACCATTCGATGAATGGACACTCACACTGGGCGAGCTAGCGGACGCCGCCAACGCCGTCGATCCTACTAGGGACCTCAGGCAATTGACGTATTTCCATGAGCACTTTTGCCGCTAGCTCTTCATTTAACTGTGATGACGGAGGCACACTTTTGGAAGACATAACGGAAACATCACCATGTTCTTGTTCCTCTGAAATAGAGATTGATAAACTAGAGTGACCCTGCGGAGAAAGGACCGGCATGGCCTTTTCCCCGCTAACAACATACCGTGACACACGCTTCCAATATTTGTCATCCCAATTGACACATACTGAACAGGAGTTAGTGCGAGTACACTGACTACAATTAATACAATGATTATGAAAGTCAGAGGAAGATTTCCTCTTATTACAATTTGAATAATATCCTTTCATTGTGAAAAGAACACAAAAAGTCCTAGTACTCGCACCAACCCCTGAAAACAAAGATACATAATAACATGATCCACTGACATAGAAAAAATAATTGAAATCAAAAAACATGGGGAAAAGAACAGAATTCATTCTGTTACCCAGCTAAAACTCCCAAGAAATTTTAGTAATAATATTACAGAAAATATGCCAAAAGCATGAGAGAAAAGCAAAGGGGGGACTTAAAGGAAATGGAGAGAGGAAACACTGAACAAGCAGTGTAACTTTATAGCAAGAATGACAACAACAGGCCCATGCCTCGAAATTAGGCAACTTATCATATTTTCATAAAAAAATTTTAAGTTACAGCCCTGATTATTTCCTGCCACTCAATTTTCCTCTCCTCCTTCTATTTCCTCTTTAGATCCACCATTTCTCTAATATTTATGTGTCTGGCATCATTTAAACTGAGATTTACAAGCACAAAGATCAGTCAGACGTAAACTGATGAAGGGCCAAACAAAGAATGATAATTGGCGCCAATTTCGGGACCTCCTTGACACTGCGCATGCGCAGTAGAGGCAAAGTATGGAGGGCCATTCAGGACATGATTTCTTTGGTTTTAGATGCAAATTTTGGGGACTGGGGACTGGGGGGCAAAATTTGTGTTTGGCCCTAGATTTTTAAGAGTTAGCACCAGCTATGTCTGGGTCATTGGTACAGTATTAAAATATAAACTAACAAATACATACTTTGAGAATCTGTGAAGAATACTGTGACATTGCTTTGAGTGAGCTGAGACAGAATCTGATCAAAATACTTATTTCTGTGGCTGAAAAAATAATAAGAATATACCTAGATTCAGAAGCGCAGCAAGTACATGGTGCAGAGAAGAAAATTACATTCAGAAATCTCCAAGGACTTTATAACTTGAACTATCTGGGCTGTCACCACCTTATCAGAACACAAACACAGGTGTTTCTTTCAAAATTTAAACCTTTGAGTCAAGGCATCTTCATCTATTAACATAATTTGATGAATAAGAAATTCATCAGCAAAGAGGATGTATTTATCAGTGTTTAAGAAACTTTCTGTGGATATATTATCAGGCCAATAAATTCCAAAATTGTGCATAAATGGTCCAGCATTCTCATGTACATCAACTTCGTAACCCATTGCTTTGGCAACACAACATTCATTCACAAAACCAGGCTTGGTTTTCTGAGTAAACCAATAATATAACTGACTAAAATGAATCATTAGCATTTTAAAAGATGTGGCAATTTGCCAACAGGAAAATTGCCACATCTTTGAAAATTCTAATGGTTCATTTCAACCCACTTAAAGTCATAACTAGAAAATACAATTCTAGAAAATACAGGAATTACAATAAAAATCTTGAGATGCATTTTGAATGTTACAAAAAAGAACAAGTACAACGCTGATCGCCAGCGATCAGACACTAGTCTCCCATGGTTGGGGGTGTCACCAAATTGTGGACTTATGTCTGATGAATGTGGGAAGACTGAGAGCACAGTACCAAAATAATTCTGAGATACAGATGGTAACAGGACACACCAACATAATATATACAAAAATGGTTGAGAAAAGCTTAAGTTCGTCTAATTTGAATAATTCATGCACGAGAAAAACCTGCATGATATGTTATTTATTTTATCCTGCAACACCTCCTTACCAAGAATTATTGAAATCGGAAAGGTTGTTTAGAAGTTCAAGGCATACAACAAATTACATGCAATTTCCAACAAAAATGGCCACCAGTCGGCCATCTTGAATATAAAAACCAGAGCCTGCAATCACTCACCTGGAACTACATATAAAAATGTGATTTCATAGGCTTTCCATGGTAACTATGAGCTGCAATTGTGGCCATGTTTCTAACATTACATGAGGATCATTGGTAGAAGGTGTCCCAGTCATCAATGAGGTGAAGTTTCAAAACATTTGAATCCATCAAACAGAATCATAGAATGTCTCTGGTGGCCATATTTCTCTGGTGGCCATATTTTCCAACCAACGGGAACAAAAAGAGGATCATTTGAAGAGGGCCTCCTATAAACCATTCTGGCCAAGTTTTGGTTCACGTCAGCTCAGTAGTTTCAGAGAGAAGATGAAAATGTGATTTCTCATAGGTTTTTTCTATAGTAACTATACCGCAATTGTAGCCATGTTTTGCAATATGATCAACATTAAAATGAGGATCGTTGGTGGAGGATGTCCCAGTTATCAACCATGCAAAGTTTCAAAACATTTGACCCTATGGTTTCAGAGGTGAAGAGTTTTCAAAACTGACCAACCAGAATCAAAGAATGCTTCTGGCGGGCACGTTTTTTCACCCAACAGGAATAAAATGAGTAAGAGTTGAAGAGAACCTCTCATAGACAATGTCTGCCACATCTGGTTCACATTAGTTCAGTACTTTCTGTGAAGATGATGAAAATGTGATTTCCTGTAGGGTTTCTATAGTAACTATAAGCCACAATTGCAGCCATAATTGCAACCAGATGAAGATTTAAATGAGGATCATTGGTAGAGGCAGTTACAGTCATCAGTCACACTAAGTTTTCAAACCATTTGGCCTTGTAGTTTCAAAGAAGATTTTCTTGAAAGTTAAAAAATTTATAGTAATTTATATATTTTTTATACTTACCAATGACCCAGACTTAGCTGGTGCTAACTCTAACAAAACCAGGTCCAAACACAAATTTTGCCCCCCAATCCCCAAAATTTGCATCCAAAACCAAAAGAAATCATGTCCTATAGGACCTCCATACTTTGCCCCTACTGCGCATGCGCAGTGTCAAAGACGTTCCGAAATTGGCGCCAATTATCATTCTTACTGGCAGTGCCTGGTCAGCGCTATGTACTCAGCGGGGAGGCAAGAGTTCCCAACTCCTGGAAGGGCCATCCCCGTCTGGGTCATTGGTAAGTATAAAAAATATATAAATTACTATAAATTTTTTAACATTTTTATACTGTACCAATGACCCAGACTAAGCTGAATAGTAAAAAGGCTGGAGGGCCTAGGACATAGAGGAAAATCCAATAAGCTCAACTATATAATATAGAGGCAACCCCTTAAGGAGAAAAGGAGTATTAGGCTTTACATGTATCTTTCTTATTTAATATTAAATTAGAAAGATACAATACCCTTTATAATTGAGCACAATAACATTCATGTTCTCTATTAACATCCAGTATAACCCTTATACTAATTATTTTTAAAGTAAGCCAATAAATAAAGTTCGTCAGGAGAATTGAGACTCTTTATAATCATTTAAAAGTGTCCGAGTATTGCATATTAAAGCCCGTTTGACACTTGACATATACAAATGCTTCACACCGAGCTGCACTTGAAAAATATGACATGAATTTTAACATTAATATTACACTTTAAAACCATCCTGGAAGCGACTCAGAAATACTGACTTTGGAGGAGGCATTCCCTTGCTTTTCACTATAAAGCAGGTGACCTAAGGGAACACCCCCCCCCCCCCCACCCCCCCCCCCCCCCTTCCCCTTGCCCTGGGTCAAATAGCCCAGAGCGAAGAGGGCAGCCGGACAGAGTCACTGCCGGAACAGAAAGCCTGCATAACTATAGTTGCAACTGTTTAGTGGACGACATTCTGAGCAACAGATAACGGACCTAAACAATGCAGGTCTCCAGAAATGGACTCAATATTTCTGAGATAAAAATTCGTGAATGTGGATGGCTGAGACCAATAAGCAGCCTTCATTAAATTTGTAATAGCAATACTATTAGCATAAGCCCAAGAAGTAGCAAGAGCTCTTACTTCATGAGCGGAAATCTTAAGCACAGACTGCTGAGAAGAAGATAAACTCTCATAAGCAGTACGGATAGTTAATTGAATCCATCTAGCAATAGAATGGACCGAAATGTCCTTTCTATTAGGCATCAAAGACAGAAAGAAACGTTTTCGTCCCTTTCTGATAAACTGAGATCTCTG
The DNA here is from genome assembly GCA_031216915.1 of Pictodentalium vernedei. NCBI lineage: Eukaryota > Metazoa > Mollusca > Scaphopoda > Dentaliida > Dentaliidae > Pictodentalium > Pictodentalium vernedei. The sequence continues at coordinate 327,912,871 of CM062292.1, forward strand.
TTTATAGATACGTAACGCTCTAACAGGACAGAGTAAAGGCCTATGCCCGTCTGAAGACGGAAGAGCCTTAATAACAATAGGATCCGGATATTTATTAGGAGCCTGATTCTTAGCTAAAAAACCCACATTAGTAGTGAAGGTGATAGTGTTCCCGACACTACGATAGTGAGAATCATCCACCGACAGTGCATGAAGCTCACTGACTCTTCTAGCAGAAGAGAAAGCTAAGAGAAAAGCTGTCTTATAAGATAAGAATTTGAAATCTACTGTCCCAAGAGGTTCAAATGGCTTTTCCTTCAATTTAAGAAGAACCCAAGCTAAATTCCATTTAGGAATTAACCTAAGAGTTCTGGGTCTATTTATCGAGAAGTTTCTAACCAACTTAGATAAAGAGACATTAGATCCAATTTGTAAACTATCATGATGTGCATAGGTATCAGATAACATAGACCTATAACCCTTAATAGTAACAGGCTGCAGTTTGATCTCGTCAAACAAGTATACTAGAAAGTTTGCAATGTCTGGAATAGAGGGATCGAAAATACCTACAGAATGATCCCTACACCAACGACGAAAAACCTTCCACTTAGCCGCATAGTTTAGCGAAGAGGAGGTCCTCCTACAGTTAGAAAATCGCGTCCACTGCTCGTCCTGTAAAGTGCTTGCCATGCAAGAAGGACCGCACAACGGAAAAACGTGAAGGTTGAGACCTTGCGGGTTGTGATGGAGTTGACGCGATTTCCCCTGCGAAAGAAGATCCTCCCGTGGAGGAAGCTTTCGCGGTAGGTCCCACAACAGACACCTGAGTAGATTTATCCACGGTCTCTGTGGAGACAGAGATGCTACCAACAGAATCTTGCATTGAGATTGCATTGAGATTGTTTTATCTTTAGCAATACTTGCTGAATTAATGGCGCTGGAGGATACGCATATCCTATCATTCCGTCCCAAGGGATCGACAGAGCGTCTACTGCAAATGCTCTTGGATCCGGACACGGAGACACATACGTCTGCAACTGATTGTTGAGATGTGTGGCAAATAAGTCTATCATTGGCCGTTCCCATTGGTAGCAAATCTGATTGAATACTTGTTTGTTGAGAGTCCACTCCGACGGCAACAAGCGACCCTTTCGTGAAAGGGAGTCTGCTAGCACATTCAGACGACGCGGTATGTGACGGACCGAAAGAAGAACCTGATGTTCTAGCGCAAACAGAAGGATTCTTTCCGTTAGATTGAACAATGGAACTGAATGAGTGCCTCCCTGATTCCGTATATACGCCACTACTGCCGTATTGTCGGATAGGATTTGGACATGAGCATTGTGAATAATGTCCATCCAATGACGTAACGCAAGCCAAATTGACATCATTTCCTTGATGTTTATGTGCTTGCACAGGAATTGCGGATCCCAAAGACCCTGGCATCTCGAATCCGTTGGGATCAATGATGCACCCCAACCTGTTTGACTGGCATCCGTCATAATGGTAAAACTCGGATCCGGCAACTGCAGCGGAACTCCCTGAGTTAACCACTGAATGTTTGCCCAAGTCTGAATCTCTTGTTTCACTTGATCTGACAAGAGAACGTCTATGTCGAGCGAATGAATTTTCACACTCCAATTCTGAGTCAAGAAAATTTGGAGAGGACGCGTGCGTAACCGCCCCATTGGAATGAGATCCGCAGCGGCTCCGCACAGACCTATCAGTCTCATAAATTCTCTCGCTGTGACTTTGTCTGCGTGCAGACAATAGCGAGCATAACAACTGACTAATTTCGCTCTGGTTAACGGCAGACGAACGAGATTGTTGTGCGTCTCGAAACTCATTCCCAGATGTGTGAATGACTTGGACGGCACCAGATCCGACTTCTCCTCGTTTACTATAAAACCGAGACGTCGGAGCAATAGAAGTAGATTCTGAACATCGTTCTGAAGCGTTAACTCGTTGCCGTACCTCTGAAGAATGTCGTCGTCCAGGTAGGCCGACGTTACCGCAGACGAATGAGCTCGGAAATAGATCATTACTGAGTTCAATACCCGAGTGAAAGCCCAGGGTGCTAGATTCAATCCGAAGCACATCGCCCGGAATTGATACACCACTCCTAGGACTGCGAAGCGTAGATACTTTCTGAATGTCGGATGTACCATGACGTGAAAGTACGCATCTTTGAGATCTATGCTTGTTGCATAATCGTTCACCCGAATACTCGCTCTGACCGACCGAATCGTCTCCATATAAAACTTCGGAGCGACGATCAGCTTGTTTATCCAGCTCAAATCTATGACTGGACGGAACGAGCCGTCTGGTTTCGGAACCAGAAACAGATGGCTGTAGAATCCCGGAGTCTCCTGGTTTTCTACGACCTCTACCGCGTTCTTCATTAAAAGAGACTGCACCTCTGATAATAGAGCGTCCCTTTTCTGCGGATTTGACGGAAGTTGAGTCCACTTTGGACTTCGAGTTAATGGAGGCTTTCGTTTGAAGGATATCTTTAGACCTTCCGAAGTCACTCCTCTCACCCAAGGGTCGTCCGTAATCGACGCCCATTCTTGTGAAAAGCTTGACAACCTTCCGCCAACCGGTACGCGATAGAGGTTTAAGCCATCACCTCCTGGACCTGCGAGGCCTGCGGTAGGAGAAACCACGTCCTCCACGACCCGCACCTCGTCCCGTCAACCTCGGGGCGTCCGACCGGTTGTCCCGGCCCGAAGGATGTCCCTTTACGTGAGTCGCTACCTTGACGGTCTCTCGAATAAGACCAAGAGGACGCACCGGAACCTCTCTTGGGCGCATTAGACCCAGAAGTGCCTGTCTTATTCTTGTCTGCCGTATCCGACTTCTTAGAAGCAGATTTGAACAACAGAGAATCCGAAGCTTTCTTTGTAATTTTATCATAAATAGCAGAAAGCTTGCCGTCAAATAGAAGTTCTCCGGAGACCGAAGCGACTCAGAGAGTTCTTCACCTTAGTATCCACGAGTGTGGATGTAGCTAGGGCTGCGTCATGTCTAACCAACTCCAGGTTTGCCACTGAAAGGGCGGAGTTACACGTGGAATAAGCTACTGCCCTTGAAAGAAGTCTTAAAGAGGATTGTATATCCTGAAATTCTTTCCCTTGAAGGCGCAGTGATAACGCCTTAGTAAGGTGATCTGCGTAAGATAAGGCATCTAAACTGGCTCTGTTAGACGATATAGTTGTTTCCAACACCGCGGTTGGAATAGACGCCGACGACGGTAATGATAGCTCTAAATCTTCCGCCTCATCGTCCATACGCAGAGGAACTCTCGGAATACCCTGTCCTGCCGTGTCGAATTTATTCCTTGCATTAATGAAAGGCAGGTTGAGAGTATTGGCGGACAAGAAACCTGCTTTCCCCGTTTTGGAAGCAAGTTTAAATATAGCATCGTTCAATAATTCAAATGTTCTTGCAACATTATTGGACTGCGACGGAAACTCGGGAGCAATGTCCCTGAACCGCTCGAAAAATTCAGAGCCCAATGACGCTATAATCCTCTTGTCCGGAACCGCAGCAGTCTGGCCCGACGGAACAACTTGAGGGAGAAAGTGCCGGATGAAGTCCACGGCAGCTTTATGTTGTTCCGAAAGGGATAGCTCCAAATCATCCGTATCCCTTTCACCATCCGGTCGGACCTCATGATGCTCCCAGTCGTCCGCCCCCGATGCTTCGGCGGAGCGTACCGACCCAGCGCCGTCGGATAATTCCCGATCCGACACCGTTTCTGTCGGCTGCTGGGATGCTGCGATAAGTTGTGCTATCTGCACAAGTACGTCCGGCATCGAGACCTGCGGAGGCGCAGTCTTTCGCTGCTTTGCCGAGGGCAGCTCTGCATCTGATGGCTCCCGCATACTTTTTCTATGCGAACGTCCGGAGTCCATCGGCCTCGTGTCCCTGGCTGCCGCATGGTGTGACCTGGTCGCCGAAGAATCCCTGATCGGCGAAGCTGGTAAGATATCGGCGGTCACGCAGCCAAGGTGCGGTCGTGTGCGCTGACGAGAAGAAGAGACCTGAGCAGTCTCCGCGGACTGCCTATACAACGGACCGAGCGACGGACGTATGCTCCGCTTGCGACACATTTTGTACAACAACATTTGGTCCCATATGTTGTTGTACGAGAGAGGGGCCTCTCTCGCTCGTGGCCCGACTGGACCTGGACGAGCTAGGAACCAGACTCAAAGGCTTCCTCCGATCTCGCCTACTATCCGCCGTCACTGGGTGTGCACGTTGAATGTTTATAGTGCTTGCATCACCCAACATTTCCTCATGGACCGCATCGGACGAACCCGGCTGCCGAACCATTCGGTGAATGGACGCTACACCGGGCGAGCTAGCGGACGACATTTGTCTAATCTCCATGAGCACTTTTGCCGCTAGCTCTGAATTCATTTGTGACGACGGACGCACACTTGAAGAAGATAACATGGAAACATCACCCTGTTCTGGTTCCTCTGAAATAGAAACTGAGAGAGTAGAGTGACCTTGTGGAGAAAGAGCCGGCATCGCTCTTTCTCCAGAAACAACATATCGTGACACACGTTTCCAATGTTTCTCATCCCAATGTTCACATATAGGACAGGGATTAATGCGAGAACACTGACTACAATTAATACAATGATCATGAAAGTCAGAGGAAGATTTCTTCCTATTACAATTTGAACAACGTCCCTTCATTGTGAAAGAACAACAATAAGTCCTAGTTACTCGCAAAAACCCCTGACACAAAGATACATAATAACATGATCCATTAATAAATGAAAAAACAATTGCAAAACAAAATAATTTTGAAAAAATATTTTTTCAGAGAAGCCCAAGTTGCTGAAAAGTAACGTTGAGCCCCGATGGATCCGATGGCAAAGTGTGGTCAAAAATTTTAAATTTATATAAAATAATTAATGAGACACTTTCGGATAATATAAATGTATCTTATAATGAGATAAACTACCACAAAGGCAAACAGCCCCCCTCAAAAAAGGCTGTTGCCAATGAAAACAAACAGTGTAAACACACTAGAAAACATGACTCCAGGCACTGAAAAAACTGGCCCGGAATCAGTCATCAATTACACTCTATCTGATGCAAAACAGAGACTCCCAGGGGAGAATCTGTAGAACATCAGATGGAAGATGCAGAACACAAACGTTATACACCCATGGGTGAAAACGTAACTATGGGGAAAATAACAGAAAACATTCTGTAACCAAGCAACTCTCCCAGGAAATTTTAGAAATGAAACTTCTCAAAAATATGCCAAAAGCATGGGAGAATTGCCAGGTGGGACTTTAGAAGGCTAGGGGAGAGGAAACACTGAATAAGCAGTGCAACAATTAGCAAGAATGACAACAAGAGGCCCTATCCGCCGTCACTGGGTGTGCACATTGAATGTTTATAGTGCTCGCATCACCCAACATTTCCTCCTGGATCGCATCGGACGAACCCGGCTGCCGAACCATTCGGTGAATGGACGCTACACCGGGCGAGCTAGCAGACGACATTTGTTTAATCTCCATGAGCACTTTTGCCGCTAGCTCTGTATTCATTTGTGACGACGGAAGCGCATTTGCGGAAGAAAACATGGAAACATCACCCTGTTCTTGTTCCTCTGAAATAGAAACTGAGAGAGTAGAGTGACCTTGCGGAGAAAGAGCCGGCATCGCCCTTTCTCCAGTAACAACATACCGTGACACACGTTTCCAATGTTTGTCATCCCAATATTGACATATAGAACAGGGATTAGTGCGAGAACACTGACTACAATTAATACAATGATCATGAAAGTCAGAGGAAGATTTCTTCCCATTACAATTTGAACAATATCCTTTCATTGTGAAAAGTCAACAACAAGTCCTAGTTACTCGCACAAACCCCTGACACAAAGATACATAATAACATGATCCATTAATAATGAAAAAACAATTGCAAATCAAAATAATTTTTGAAAAAATATTTTTTCAGCGAAGCCCAAGTTTCTGAAAAGTAACGTTGAGCCCCGATGGATCCGATGGCTAAGTGTGGTCAAAAATTTTAAATTTATATTAAATAATTAATGCAACACTTACGGATAATAGAAATGTATCTTATAGTGAGATAAACTACACCAAAGGCAAACAGCCCCCCTCAAAAAAGGCTGTTGCCAATGTAAACAAACAGTGTAAAACACCAGAAAACATGACTCCAGGCACTGAAAAAACTGGCCCGAAATCAGTCATCAAAATTACACTCTATCTGATGCAAGACAGAGACTCCCAGGGGAGAATCTGCAGAACATCAGATGGAAGATGCAGAACACAACGTTTATACACCCATGGGTGAAAACGTAACTATGGGGAAAATAACAGAAAACATTCTGTAACCAAGCAACTCTCCCAAGAGAATTTTAGAAATGAACTTTCTCAAAAATATGCCAAAAGCATGGGAGAATTGCAAGGGGGGACTTAGAAGGACAGGGGAGAGGAAACACTGAATACGCAGTGCAACATTTTAGCAAGAATGACAACAAGAGGCCCATGCCTCGAAAATAGGCAACTTAACATAATTTCATAAAAAAATTTTAAGTACAGCCCTGATTATTTTTTGTCACTCCTTTTTCCTCTCCTCCTTCTATATCCTCCTTAGAATCACCATTTCTCCAATAATTACGTGTCTGGCATCCTTTAAACTGAGATTTACAAGCACAAAGATCAGTGAGATGTTGACTGATGAAGGGCCAAACAGAGAATGATAATTGGCGCCAATTTCGGAATGTCCTTGACACTGCGCATGCGCAGTAGGGGCGAAGTATGGAGGTCCTATAGGACATGATTTCTTTTGGTTTTGGATGCAAATTTTGGGGATTGGGGGGCAAAATTTGTGTTTGGCCCTGGTTTTGTTAGAGTTAGCACCAGATAAGTCTGGGTCATTGGTACAGTATAAAAATATGTACACATTTATGAATTCTATTTCAACAAAAAAAAAAATCAATAAAGGAAGATTAAATATTTTGAAAAGTACAATTTTTTCAGACAGGAATCTCTTTCAAAATAGCTTTGGATAGGTAAAGGGTTACAGGAAACACATTTTACTTCAATTTTGTCAGATCTTAAAAGATATATATAATTACTGTCATCTACGCTGACATGATGGGAACAGAATTTTAACAAACTTCCATGCTTTCCACACACCTGTCATCAATCAGTATTTTCTGATAAGCAACTTGAGAGAGTACATAATTAGTTTACAGCTGAAAATATCAACATACAGTTGCACTTGTTTACAGTACAAGTCAAAATAAGTTGTGTAGGATAATCCTATAAACTATGTATCTTTCTCTTCCTACACTGAAAAGACCAGAAGATAACATCATTTTCTGGAAAGCTCGCACTGATAGCTTTCCAGAAAATGTCAAATTCTGATCTTGTCAGGGCAGGAGCAGCAGTTTACTTAGTTTATTGCAGTTATGCTACAGTTTATTTTGATTAGTAGTAGTACTGCATACACAATATTTTGGGTTTTTTCCCAGTTCTCAGGAGAGAAAACTGGAACCAACCCATACCAGATTCTCAAAAAAGTATTTTGCTGACAGTACCGATCTTCGCACAGACAGGAGAGGCATTGGGTTAAGCATTAGAACATAGCCTCTGGTGGCCACATATTTCCATCCTCTCTGAGACCATTCCTGTGAAATTTGGTTCATGTTGGCTCAGTAGTTCCAGAGAAGAAGATGAAAATGTGATTTCTCGTTGGGTTTCTATAGTAACTATAAGCTGCAATTGTGGCCATGTCTGCAACCCGATCAACACTAAATGAGGATAGTTGGTAGAGGGGTCCCAGTCATCATTTATGGGAAGTATCAAAACATTTCGCCTGGCAGTTTCAGAGGAGAAGATTTTTGAAAATTCACCAATCAGAATCAAAGAATGCCTCTGGCGGCCATGTTTTTCAACCCATGGAAACAAAATGAGAAGCATTTGTAGAGGACCTCCCATAGACTATCCCTGCCAGGTTTGTTTTCACATCACCTCGGTTTTTCCAGAGAAGAAGCGGAAAATGTGATTTCCCATAGGGTTTCTACAGTAACTATAAGCTGCAATTGTGGCCATATTTGTGACCCAATCAACATTAAATGAGGATCGTTGGTTGAGGGGGTCCCAGTCATCATTTATGTAAAGTTTCAAAACATTTGGCCTGGCAGTTTCAGAGGATGAGAATTTTGAAAATCCACCAACCAGAATCAAAGAATGCCTCTGGAAGCCATGTTTTTCATCCGACGGGAACAAAATGAGGATCGTTTGCAGAGGACCTCCCATAGACCATTCCCGCCAAGTTTGGTTCACACCGGCTCAGCGGTTACAGACAAGAAGATGAAAATGTGAAAAGTTTACGGACGCCAAGTGATGAGAAAAGCTCACATGGCCTTTTAGGCCAGATGAGCTTAAAAAAAAAAAGAAGCATCATCTTTCCATAATGTCTGACTAATGCAGAAAATTTGAAACGCCAACATACAACCATCTTAGATATATGGGTGGTAACAGGTAAGACGGATGGAAGGATAGATGGATCAGAAGATGGACGGACGGACAGACAGATGGATGGACAGACAGACAGACAGACAGACAGACAGACAGACAGACAGACAGACAGACAGACAGACAGACAGACAGACAGACAGACAGACAGACAGACAGATGGAGTGCCATCCATAAGACAACTTCATGGTGAAAGTGTGGGGGACTAAAAACACTAAACATACACTGATTTGCTGTTTTTATCCAGTCCACTCTTTACTCTATCTTTCTCAATCACGAGACAAGGTTTGTCATAGAGACTCTGTAACTTTTGTACTCTCTCTATTAACTTTAACCTCTGACTACTGTTACTGAAATCTGAAATACAGAACATATATTAGATACAAAAGACCTGCACCAAGCTGCGAGGTCAAGATATTTTAGCAGTGGTGTTCTTGGAGGAAACATAAATCTAACAAATTTAAGGCCTAAAAGATAATCTGTTTCTCAGGACCTCCTGCATGGTCCTTTGGCTCTCTTTTTATAATCAATGCAAACTTAAAAAAATGAAATGGTTTATGTCTGCTGTTTTACACAAGTTAATAAAATTGATAAAACTGTCCTTTGAATGCACTCAAAGGATGAAACACACCACCACCCATGCTATTCTGTAGAATATGAGGACTAAAACATAAAACAAACCAAATACATGAACTTTTGATGGCAAGGATATAATTACAAAAATAAAAAAAAAATAAATAAACAAGAGCACTGCCTAGCGGGGCAACATACGCAAGTCAAAATTGGAAAATGCACAAGTTTCTCTGGGGTAAGAGGTTTGAAATTTTTGTTGACTCAATTATGTCTGCCCCCCCCCTCCAATATTTGCCCATTCCCCTGCCCTGTGCACACATTTCATATTGCTTTTGTGAAATTTTACTATGCAGAATGGAAATGCAAACAATTTTTAGGTGTAGAAGATTCTCCTCGCCGTTTACAATGGTAGCGTCCATTCATTGACAAGTTAACTTCATTGATAACGATTGACGATAGGTGGCACCAAGGAAAAGGACATTTTGAGGATCATAACAGCTATAAACGTTTAGGAGTCTGGTCGTTGAAAAATAAAATGGAGTTATCTGTTCCTAATTGATGATCAAAATGGGTGCAAAGTTTGAACAATGAAGCAAGTAAAATGTTGAAGGAGTAGGTGACACATTAGTGTAATGTTTCAAGAACTAAAAGGGGGCATAACTCTGGAAATACAAAACAGTTACCTGCTCTTGTCACATGCACAACAGCAATTGGTGATCAACATGTGTACAAAGTTTGAACAATATAGCAAGTACTGTAATGTTTTAAGTACTAAAAGGGGCATAACTCTGAAAATACAAAATGGAGTTACCTGCTCTTGTTACATGCACAACGGCAAATGGTGATCACCATGTGTGCAAAGTTTGAACAATATAGCATGTAAAATGTTGAAGGAGTAGGTGACACTATACAGTGATGTTGTAAGTACTAAAAGGGGGCATAACTCTAGAAATACCAAACAAAATTGCAATGCAATCAGTAAAGCCCGCAAAGAAGTGATTTACAAAAAAATGGGACAAAGTTGTTGGGGGTTGGTGGTTCATCGGCATACAAAAGATATATACCCAGGTCCAAAGTTGTTATGGATGGAAGGACTCCGTGTTGCCGGGGGATAATAATGAAAAGGATAATGTTCAATGTTTATGAAAGAATTATGAAGTACGACAAGAATTGTGATAATTGAGAATATATTAATTTCTGTTCAATGTATGCTATGTTTTCAATAAAAATAATTTGAGGTGTAGATTGTACTAAAGAATTGAGGGGTGGGTTAATGTGGCCCTCACAGTTAATGTATGTCAACCATAGGTACAAATTACAGTGAAATTATTTCAAAACGAGCCAACCTATCAAGTTACAATGAAATCCCTTCATAAATACGGCCTGCAGACTGTGCTAAAAGTTTTCAGGCTTCAGGCCTGTGTATCCATCATGGCTGACCTATCACAACCAAAAGTGGACATCCTCATCTATACATTATACTGAGTCATCCTACAAAGTTACAATGAAATCCCTCTATAAATACGACCTGCAAAATGTGCTAAAGGTTTTGGGTTCGAGCAGCCATCACGGTTGACAGATCATGACCAAATGGGGAAGTTCTCATCTAGACATCATACGGAAGTCATCCTACCAAGTTACAATGAAATCCTTCATATTAAGTACAACCTGAAAACTGTGCTAAAAGTTTTGGAATTCGGGCTTCGGCAGTCCTCACGGTTGACAGATCATGAGCAAAAAGGGAGGTTCTCATCTAGACATTATACAGAGTTATCCTACCAAGTCACAATGAAATCCCTTCATAAATAGAACCTCTAGATGGTGCTAAAGGTTTTGGGGTTTTGGGCTCGGGCACCCATCACGGTTGATTGAGCGCAATCAAAATGGAATGTTCTTATCTAGACATGATCTCCAACCTGCATATGAAATTTCCTGACGATCGGAGAAGAACTACATGGTGTAGCCTGTGCTAAACGAAAATGTGAACAGACTCACAGACAAACAGACTTCCGCACATGTGATGGCAATAACTTATCTTGACTTTGTCAAGTTAAGCAAAAAACGAGTGTGCAATTAACACTTTATCTAATGAATCAGCTGCATCCACCCACATACTTTGGAAATTAAGCAGTTGAAAAAAATAAATTTTTAAAAAACGTTCAACAAAATCATATCATGTGTCCCCAGTCACCCCACAATGGAACAACCTTCTTGAGTTCATTCCAATGAGGGGGTCACATTATATGGTTTTGTTGACGTTTTTTTTTAAAATTAGAAAAAACAATAATTAAAATAATGAATCTAGATATCCTGTGTGATGGATAAAAGGTTGGGTGAAGGGTTAACATGAATTTGAGTCATTTTCCGGTATTCGGGTGATAAACCGAGCATTTATTCTGTTATATCTTGTTTAACGGAGCTCAAGGAGCTTTGTCAAACTAGATATAAAAGATTACATGATTAAATTGGATCTACTGAAGTCAAAGAGGCTAATAAACAAGGGAAATTTGAAGCTTATTAGAGTAATACTGCGATAGATAACAATACTTTGTATTCAGTTTACAGGAGTTTACTATTTAATTTACATGTAATGTAATTAATAGGAGATATTTGTACTGAAGGCGTAGTAAATGGTGCATTCTTTGGAAGTTATATGCATTTAACAGGGTTATTATATAAATACATATCCAATTAAGTAGGCTTCACTGTACTTTTCAATGGCCATGGTCTTCATTTTCAAGTATTATTTTCTTCATTCTGGGAAAGTTATGATGATATATGCCCATTATGAAACTGCCATCTTGGCTTTTAAGGTCGCAAGGTGTAAACATTTCAAGAAAACATGTAAGCAATGGGAGAAGAGAATGGGTGAAGTGCTTCTGACCCCATTATGTTTGTTAGTGCAAATTCAAAAAATATTTAGCCAAGGTTACCAATACCATTTGTACGAGAACTTTCATTATTTCGAATTGAGTTCCTATCGACTCAAATGGTGTTTGAATGCACGTTGTGTCAGGACTCTGTGGCTGTGGGCACTGTTTCAACAACTTTTGGGGATTTCAAGAAATGTGCAATGAGTATTTCTTTGTTGCCACTCAAAACAAGTCCTCTACGCCGTGAAAAAAGTCTTTAAACCAGCAATATCATGTGGTTTAAAGTCGTCTAGGGTTGCCCCTTCAGTTAATTCAAATGATGACAATGGTTCTATGAATTTAACTTGATATTTCACAACACTAGTTGGCTTGACTGATACAGAACTCAACGCGATAAACTTGGAAATCGCTTTTGTTTACTCTGCACGACGTATGACCTTGCATAGATCAAAGTCCCAAGAGGGCAGTTTTGAAATAAGCTTATTGCTCTCCTATATCTCAAGAATGGTGTCATATACGTTGAACAACAGATGAAAAGACATAAAATACTTTTCCAGTGTTAACCCTTTACCTAATGAATCACCCGCATCCACCTGCGTAACATGCAAATTGAGCAGTTGAAAAAATTAAATTTTTCAAAATATTTCAACAAAACCATATCATGTGACCCCCTCATTGGAACAAGCTCATTGAGCTCGTTCCAATGAGGGTTCACATGATATGGTTTTGTTGAAATTTTTGGAAAAGTTAAAAAATTTATAGTAATTTATATATTTTTTATACTTACCAATGACCCAGACTTAGCTGGTGCTAACTCTAAAATAATAAGGGCCAAATGCAAATTTTACCCCCTAATCCCCAAAATTTTCATCTAAAACTGAAAATTACATGTCCTATATGGTCCTCCATACTTTTACTCCACTACGCATACGCAGTGTCAAGGAGGTCTCGAAATTGGCGCCAAAAATCATTCTTACAACCAGTGCCTGGTAAGCGTTATGTACTCAGCGGGGAGGTATGAGTTCCCAACTCATGGGAGGGCCATCCCCATCTGGGTCATTGGTAAGTATAAAATATATATAAATTACTATAAATTTTTTAACATTTTTATACTGTACCAATGACCCAGACTTAGCTGAATAGTAAAAAGGTTGGAGGGCCTAGGACATAAAGGAAAATCCAATAGACTCAATTACATATAACAGAACTATTCCCTCAAGGAGAAAGGAGAGATAGGCTTTACATGTATCTTTCTTAATTGTATCAAAAAGAAAGACACAACACCCTTCTGTAATTGAGCACAATAACATCAATGATCTCTATTAAGATCCAGTATAACCCTTAAAACTAATATTTTTTAAAGGAAAGCCAATAAATAAGGGAGTCCAGAGAAATGAGACTCTCTATACTCATTTAAAAGTGTCCGAGGATTGTATATTAACGCCTGATTAACACATGACATATACAAATGCTTCACACCAAGCAACACTTAAAAAATATTACATAGATGAGTAAACATTAGCTTTACACTTTAAAACCATTCTGGTACCGACTCGGAATTACTGACTCCAAGGGAGGTATTCCCTTGCTTTACACTATAAAGCAGGTGACCTAAGGGAACACCCCCCCCCCCCCCCCCCTTCCCCTTGATCAAATACTCCAGAGCAAAGAGGGCAGCAGGACAGAGTCACTGCCGGAACCGAAAGCCTACACACATATAGTTGCCACTGTTTAGTAGACGACATTCTGAGTGAAAAATAACGGACCTAAACAATGCAGATCTGCAGAAAAGGACTCAATATTTTCAGATACAAATTCGATAAAGTGGAGGGCTAATAACAAAATGCAGCCCTCATTAGAACTGTAATAGCAATATTATTAGCGTAAGACCATGACGTAGAAAGAACTCTTACTTCATGAGCTTAAAACTAAAGCACAGACTGCTGATTGAAGATATTATCAAAAGCAGAACTGATAGTAAATTGAATGCATCTGACCATAGAATGGACCAAAATGAGGAGGAAGCTTCCACAGCATGTCCCACAACAGACACCTGAGAAAATTAATCCACGGTCTTTGTGGAGCTAGAGATGCTACCAACAGAATTTTGCATTGAGATAATTTAACTTGAGCAATATCTGTTGAATCAACGGCGCTGGACGATACGTATATCCTAATATTCCGTCTCACGAGATCGATAGAGCGTCTACTACAAATGCTCGAAGATCCGAACATTGAGACACATACGTCAGCAACTGATTGATGAGATGCGTCGCGAATAAGTTGATCATTGGCCACTCTCCTTGGTAGCAAATCTGATTGAATACTCGTTTGTTGAAAGTCCATCCTGGTGGCAACAAGCGGCCCCTCCGTGAAGGGAGTCCGCTAATACGTTCAGACGACCCGGAATATGACAGACTGATAGGAGAACTTGAAGTTCTTGTACAAGCAGAAAGATTCATTCCGTTAACATGAATAACAGAATGGAATGAGTGCCTCCCTAATTCCGAAAATACACTAATACCGTCGAATTGTCAGACAGAATTAACACGTGAGCTTTCTGAATAACGTTCATCCAATAACGTAGTGCAAGCCAAAATGACATCATTCTTGGTGTTTATGTGCTTGATTAGGAACTACGGATCCCAAAGACCCTGGCAGTTCAATCCGTTGGGCTCAATAATACGACCCAACCTGTTTGACTGCCATCCGTCAAAAGTGTAAAACTTGGATCCGGCAATTGCAGTGGAAGTCCCTGAGTTAAGCACTGAAAACATGCCCAAGTCTGAATCTCTTATTCACTTGATTTGACAAGAAGATGTCCGTATCGAGCGAAAGAATCTTCACTCTCCAATCCTGGATCAGAAGAAATTTGGAGAGGACAAGTGCGTACCTGCCCCATTGGAATAAAATCGTGGCAGCTCCGCACAAATGTATCAGACTCATGAGATCTCTTGCTGAGACCCTGTCTGAGCAAAAACAATAGCAAGCATAACAACTGATTATTTTCACTCTGGTTAACAGCAGACGAACGAGAATGTTGTGTGTCTCAAAGCTCATCCCCCGGTGGGTGAATGACTTGGACGATACCAGATCCGACTTCTCCTTGTTTACTTATGAAACCGAGACGTCGGAGCAATAGAAACAGATACTGCACTTTGTTCTGAAGCATCAACTCATTGCCGTACCTCTGAAGAATGTCGTCCAGGTAGGACGACGTTATCGCAGATGAATGAGCTTGGAAATGAGTCATTACCGAGTTCGTTATTCGAGTGAAAGCCCAGGGGGCTAGATTCAGACCGAAGCATATTGCTCAGAGCTGATACACGACTCCTATGTTGAAGAAGCGAAGATACTTTCTGAACACCTGATGTACTATGACGTGAAAGTACGCATCCTTGAGATCTATGCATGTAGCATAGTCGTACACCCGAATACTCGCTCTGACCGATCAGATGGACTCCATATAGGAACTTGGAGCCACGACCAGCTTGTTTATCCAGCTCAGATTTATGAGTGGACGGAACAAGCTGTCTGGTTTTGGGACCAGAAAAGGATGGTTGTAGAAACCTGGAAATTCCTGGATTTCTACGATCTCTATCGCGATCCTTCCAGAAGAGACTGGACTTCTGATGGAAGCGAACCTCTTTCCTGCGGACTTGACGGAAGCTGAGTCCATCTTGGACTTCGAGATAACGGAGGTTTTCATTTGAAGGACAGTTAGTCCTACCGAAATCACCCCTCGAAACCAAGGGATGTCCGTAATCTATTCCCAACTGATTGAGAAACTCAACAGTCTTCCGCTCACAGGTACACGATAGAGGTTAATACCATTACCTCCTGGTCCTGCAAGGCTTACGGAAGGAGAAATCATGTCCTCCACGGCTCGCACCTCGCCCCGTCGACCTACGGGCGTCTGACTGGGTGTCTCGGCCAGTATTACGGCCCCTACCTGAGGCACTACCCCAACGGTCTCTAGAGCAAGACCGAGAGGATGCATAGGAACCTCTATAGGAACTTCCCTTGGATGTATTTGCCCCAGACGTGCCCGTCCTACTTTTCTCTGCTGAATCCAACTACATGGCAGCGGATTTAAATAGCAGAGAGAATGTGAAGCTTACTCAGTTATCTGATCATAGATTGCGGAAAGCTTGCAGTCGAAGAGAAACTCTCCGGAGACCGGAGCGACTCTGAGAGAGTTATTTACCTTACTATCCACACGTGTGGATGTAACCAGGGCCACGTCACATCTAATCAACTCCATATCGCCACTAAAAGGGCGGAGTTCTACGTGAGGTGCTTGAAAGAATTCTTAAGGAGGATGTACAGCCGGGAATTCTTTTCCTTTGAGACGTAATGATAACGCTCTGGTAAGGTGATCTGCATACGATAATGCGTCTAAGCTAACCCTGCTAGACGATATTGTCGTTTCCAACATCTTGGTTGGAATTGACACTGACGACGGTATAGACAATACTAGGTCTTGGCCTGGTCGTCTAGATGCAGAGAAACTCTCGGAATGCTCTGTCCTGCCAATTCAAATTATTCCTTGAATTGATGAAAGGCAGATGTAGAGCATTTGCTGATAAGAAACCTGACCTGCCCGATTAGGTAGCAAGTTATATATATAGTGTCATTCAACAGTTCAAATGTCCATAAGACATATCTGGACTATGTCGGAATCTAAGGGATGATGTCCCTAAACCGAAAAGAATTCTGAGTCCAGTGGCGCTATCAGTCTCTTATCCGGCAACGCAGCAATTTTGGTCCGGAGGAACATCAGAAGATAATGCCGGATGCACTCTATAGCAAAAATGCTGTTTTGAAAAGGAAAATACAACTCCTCTGTATCCTTTTGTCATCCTGTCAGACCCCTTGTAATTCATGGTCGTCCGTGCCTGAACCTGCAGTGGAACGTACCAACCCAGCTTCCTTGAATAATTCTTGATCCGACAAAGTTACTGTCGGATGCTGGGATGCTGCGATAATTTGTGCTATCTGTGACAGCACGTACGTAACGGAGACCTGTGGAGCTGCAGTCTTACAGGATTTAGCCGCTGGAAGCTCCTTGGACGTTGACTCCTGCATATTTCTTATCTGCAAACGTCCGGAGTATGAAGGCCTCGTATCCATGGCTACCAGATGGCGTGACCTGGTCGCCGAATAATCCCTGGTCGGTGATTTTGGTTGAATATGACAGGTCACATAACCAAGGTGCAGTCGCGTGTGCTGTCGTGAGGATGAGGAAGCCGAAAGAGCAGTCTCTCCAGATTGTCTATATAACGGAGCGTCCCGAGCGGTGGACGTATACTCCGACTGAGGAACGTTTTCTACCAGATGTTGTAGTACGAGAGAGAGACCTCTCTCGCTCGCAGCCCGGATGGACCTGGATGAGCTAGGAACCAGACTAATAGGCTTCCTCGTACCATCCTCGTATCCGTCGTCACTGGGTGTGCACACTGTATTTTATAGTGCTCGCATCACCCAAATCTCCTTCCTGGACCGCAACGGACGAACCTGGGTGCTGAGCCATTCGGTGAATGGTCGTGACACCGGGCGAGCTAGCGGACACAAAAGCCATCGATCCTACTAGGGAACTCCAGGCAATTGATGCATCTACATGAGCACTTTGCCGCTAACTCTTCATTGATTGTGACGATGGAAGCACACTCAACGAAGTCATCACAGTAACAACACCATGTTCATGTTACTCTATGAGACCTGTGGAGCCATGGTCCTATGTAAATTATCTGCTGGAAGCTCCAGGGACGTTCATTCCTGCAATTATATAATATGCGAATGTCCCAACTGGAAAGGTCTCGTATCCTTGGCTAGCAGATGGAGTGACCTGGATGACGTGTATTCTCTGGTCAGCGAAGCAGGAACACCAGGAACGTACAATCCTGCATTTATATAATATGTGAACACCCCCTGGAAATCTGTGGTCACATAGCCAAGGTGCGGTCGTGTGTGTTGACGAGGATGAGGAAGCCAATATAACAGCCACGTCAGAGTGTCATGCGACGGAGTGTCCCGAGCAGGAGGAGTGGACGTAAGCTCCGACTAAGCAAACAAACATACAACAACATCGCGACGCAGATGTTGAAGCAAGAGAGAGAGGCCTCGCTCGTGGTCTGGGTGGACCTGGACGAGCTAGCTACCGGACTGACAGGCTTCCTCCGTACTATCCTCGGAGCCGTCGTTGCTGGGTGTGCACATCTGATGTTTTATAGTGCTCGCATCACTCAATCTGCTTCCCTGGACCGCGACGGATGAACACGGGTGCTGAGCCATTCGGAGAATGGTCGCGACACCGGGCATACTAGCAGGCGACAATGCCTTCGATCGAACTAGCGAACTCCCAGCAATTGTCGTAATACCTTGAGGACTTCGTGCTAGCCATAATATTGCAACAACAGAGACACACTTGTTGAAGACATCACGTAAACATCACTCTGAATTCTGAAAAAGAAAATGATAATATAGAGTGACCCTGCGGAGAGAGGACCGTAATGGACCCCTCACCGCTAACAAAATACTGTGACACACGTCTCCAACATTGTCATACCAATCAACACACACAGAGCAAGAATTAGTGCGAATACATTGACTATAAGAAACACAATAAAAATTAGAGGAAGATATCCTCGTATTACCATTTGAAAAATATTTTTTCAACATGAAAAAATATACACAGTCCTATTACTCGCACTAACCCTTGAAACAAATATACATAATATATTATAATCCATTATAACATTTCAAAAGAAAATAATTAAAAAAAAAAATTTTTTTCAGAAGAGCTCAAGTTCCCAATGGGAACAATGAGCCCAAATGGATCCCCAAAAAGCCTAAGTGTGAACATAAATTTTAAAATCATTTAAAAAATTAATGTAACACTTATGGACAATATTAATGTATCTAGCTATGAACTGAACTAAGCAGAGGACAAGTAATCACTATAAGAAGTAACCATTGTCAACATAAACAAAAAGTGTAAACAAACTGGAAACATGACTCCAGGCGCTAGTAAACACGGCCCGAAATCAGTTACCAATTTAAACACTATCTGATGCAAAACAGAGACTTCCAGAGAAGAAACTGCAGAACATCAGATGGTAGATGCAGACCAAAACACCTAAACACTCAAGGGCGAGGACGTAAACATGGGGGAAAAAACAGAAAATAATTCTGTTTCCAAGCCGAAACTCCCAAGAAATTTTAGTAATAAAAATTACAAAAAATAAGCCAAAAGCATGGGAGAATAGCTAGGGGGGAATAAAGGAAAGGGAGGCAGTAAACACTGATTAAACAATGGAACTTTCATAGCAAGAATGACCACAACAGGGTCATGCCTCGAAAATAGGTAACATGAAATAATTTCGTAAAATAATTATAAGTTACAGCCCTGAACATTTCTTTCCACTGTTTTTTCCTCTCCTCCTTCTATTTCCTCCTTATATCCACCAATTCTCTCATAATTATGTGTCTGGCATCATTAAAACTGAGATTTACAAGCACAAATAACAGTGAAGTGCAACTGTTTTGAGGGCCAAACAAAGAATGATTTTTGGCGCCAATTTCGAGACCTCCTTGACACAGCGCATGTGCAGTGGAGTAAAAGTATGGAGGACCATATACGACATGTAATTTTCGGTTTTAGATGCAAATTTTGGGGATTGGGGGGTAAAATTTGCGTTTGGCCCTGATTATTTTAGAGTTAGCACCAGCTAAGTCTGGGTCATTGGTACAGTATAAAAATATAAAAAAAAAAATGATATTTAAAATAATAAATTTTGATATCATCTGCGTTGGGTAAAGGGTTAACTCCTTAATGGTGCAGGTGGATATTCCTGCCCAGGACATGAAATCTCTAGCACTGAAATAAATATAATTTGGGCACATTTAACCAAATTATCTCTCTGTAAATTGAAAATGTTTTGACCATTGATTTCTTGAGCTAAATTTACTTTAATTTTTCAATAAATTTAGTCATGGCTGCTGTGAAGCAGCCATGACTAAATTTGTTGAAAAATATTTTTATAATGCTTTGCGTTTTAAGTATATTATATAACATCTGTCACTTACCAGAAAGGTTTTTTCTATCTACAGCTACTCTATTACTCAATATATAATCACAGCCCGTCAATGAACATGTCATGACATTTATATTATGTTCCAATCTCAATGCAGAAACAACTTCCTGAAAACAGGAAAAACAAATTTAAAACTGTATCTCTCAAGAAATATAAAAAAAATATATTAACTCTTTAAGCCATAATTAATATTTTGGGAATTTTTTTTTATTATTGAATAGTGAATCAACTTTCAGCCTTTAAGTAATATTGCAGTCAGTAATCAAAATACAGTACTTTATATGGTTTGTAGCACAGGCACTCGACGTATTATCGGAGTTTATCAATTTTAATAAAATATATATTATATTATCAATACTAAAAAAAGTAAAGGTATGACACTTCCCAGATCGAAATTTTCAACAATCTCTCAAATAGCGAATACCTCATCGATCTCGCTCAAATAAACGACAAAATGTCGTGTAATTCGCGGAGCCTCTTAGATTTCGAGCCCAAGATTGACGAAATTTGACCTTTATTCGCATTTATTTCACTTTTTATCGACTGAAACGATCGAGATGTCTATCCACGACCATTCAATTCCGGTACACAAGCAAATTTAAGCTATGAATTCAACGCCGCGCGTTCATTGGTCAATTTAAAATTCAACACATTATTTTTCACTCTAAATATAACTCCTAGTCAACAATGTAAACGTGCTCATTTTATACTGAAGTTCATTCGAAGATCTCGCTTTCAGAAATTGCAATTGCTGCTGAAAAAGGCCACAATATTATAATAACCGGACAGGCTGGAATGGGAAAAACATTTTACCTGAATAAGATCAACATTGGACTGACACATATGAACAAAAACGTTTATACACTGGGTACAACAGGTATGGCATTGGCAAGCACAAATTTGCCTCGCGGTTCAATGACTGTTCACAGATTTTTTGTTTTGGCGGACGACAGATTTTCTGACGCATATTTAATACAGAAAATCAAGTTTGATGACAATTATCATGATGTAAAAGAGAGGATGTTGTCCACAGATGTGATTATTATCGACGAAGTATCTATGCTTTCCCGGAAAGTATTTCGACAAATAGACACAATTTGTAAGGAGACAAGAGGGAATCACCGAAATGCTTTTTGAGGTATTCAGATGATTTTATGTGGAGATTTCCAACAGCTGCGACCGGTACCCAATGTGAATTTTAATGACCCAGGAGACTTCATCATATCTGCAGAAGAACTTAGATTTCATGTGTTTAAGCTGACCGCTGTGCATCGACAATCTAAAGGAAAATGAACAATTCAATTTGAAACATCCTGCAAAGGCTTTATTGAATATAATCTAAACCCCGAAGTAGTGGATTTTCTCAAAGAACCTAAGTCTCGACATTTTATGAGTAGAAAGAACAAAACACCTAAATTTCAGCTAATGGGCCCCTTCCCCTGTATCTATCAAGAGGTCTGCAGAGAGCACAGGCACTTGACGTATTATCAGATTTAATCAATTTTAATTTTATTAAAATTGATAAACTGTGATAGTACGCCGAGTGCCTGTGGCAGAGAGCAGACTGAAAATTTGATTCAGTTTGCAATTTTTGACAATAAATGTAAGATGCGCTGTCACTGATAAACAGTCAAATGCGCCTAAACAATGTGGGATGTAAATGTTTTGTATGTATGTGTGTGTGTGGTGGGGGCGCGGTGGCTCAGTAGGTAGAGGTGCTGGCTGCAAGCCGAGAGGTCTTCGTTTCGAATCCCACCTGCGGAAATCGCGTTGTGTCCTTGGGCAAGACACTTCACCCCCATTGCCCATGTGGGGCACGGTGACGCTGTGTAGTAAGGCGTACTGCACGTCGATGGTGCACCTGTATTCAACCAATGCTAACCCTGCTTGGTTCATTCCCACTAGACCAATTCCCTTTAGACTAATTCCCCTTAGACCAACTCATGCGTTCTACTTTTAAAATAATTCTATATCAATAATTTGATATACTTATAAATATTTATAAATGTATTCATTGTTATTGATATTCAAGCCTGAAAATAAGCAGCCTGTCAGTTGTAGAATGGGGTCCCCAGAGGGGGAATTTGCTGATGCTATTCCATACAGTGGATCAGTTTATCCTCTGGGTACCTCTTTCTGTTTATGTTTGAGACCTTAATTCAGATTGAGGTTCACAGAGGGTAAATTTAGTGATGCTACCCTGCTGTGCAGGGTAGCATCACCAAATTCACCCTCTGGGAACCTCATTTTTCAGACGATAGTCTGCTTATTTTCTGGCTTGTTGATACATGTATTTTATAAACTGAAATGTGAAAAACCAATATTTTTTTGTTATGCGTATAAATATTTTTTTATCAAATAAAGTGCTTATCAGTAAATAAATGTTTTCTTAATTATCCTTAATCAACCCTTAATCAATAACAGTATGTAGTTGGTCTGAGGGGAATTGGTGTTTTAGGAATTGGCCTAAAGGGAAATGGTCTAGTGGGAAGACACCCCCTGCTTGTGTGGAGTTAGTTTTTTGGGGAACTGACAGTTGCTCGGTGGTTCTCTCCGGGTACTCCAGCTTCCTCCACCCGTAAAACTGTTGAGGTCAAGATTAGCCATTGTGCAGAAATATGTGACCTTAAACACCAATAAATAAATAATAAATAAATATATGTGTGTGTGGTGGAAATTGGGGGGAGGTGTAGTATTTCCACCCACTAACTAATTATTGCTCTTCAAAAAAGACCAAGCAACTTTTCAGCTTATTAACCACAAGAAAATTTCCATTACATTTTTCCCTTGTTTATAATTCCAATCCTTGACAGCCTTTCCTGGGAAGCTCTTGAAGAGAGCTTCCAAAGAAATGATGTCATGGTTCAAATAATATTTGTAATAAGGAAAAAATGAGATCAAAATTTTTAATGTGGTTATCTATCCAGCATCTTATTTCCAGTTTTTCTGTATCAAAATGTTCAGTTTACATGCTGTATAACAAAAGAAAAATCAAAAGTTTCATACTCATCCAATAGTTTGTATACGGGAGGGGGATATACCAGCGGAGAGTTTTGATGTGTGGGGATTGAATCTTTTTAATCTGTAGTCCTAACCTATCTATACCTAAAATCCATTCTTGGAAAGCTTTACACAAATATTACAAGTTGTTCATATTGATTTGAATGAAAACACTGTTTAAAGTGTTCAGTTCATTTTTCCAGCTGCTATAATTTGTGATTATATGATTCCAAGGACATTTTTTCCCAGACTTGTATGTTCATGAACATTTTCTGGCTACCACTTAAAATAATTAATTATAAGCTATTGTGAATGATCTCTCTTTCTCTTAAATACCAGATTATGACACTAAATCTTGATAAGTAATAAGTAAGAGCTTTCTAAGACTAACTGTCAGGGAACGGTGGTATTAATGAAGAGGAACCATATCAGAAAGATATTTCATACAAGGAATTCCACGTTTGCATTTGCAACTAGTTTTGTAAGTTGCTGTACATGTAGAGTGGAGTCCTTTGAGTCTGGTGTGGAATGAAATGTCTTTGGATTAATTGTCATTGGTGTGAATAGATTACATAAGCATTATAATTACTGGTGTCGGCCTATATTTCAGATTTCTTCAAAAGTTTGAACAGTTTTTACCAAAATGTGTTTGTTTCTTGGGCCCCTCCCAATCAATGGTGCTTGTAGAATACAGTCTACAGTCAGAAAAACATGAAATAATAAAATTGACTTAAAAATGCAACATGTGCTATTCATCATTCAAACTTTAATATATTTTCAGTTTTTGTTTCATAAAACAGTTCTTATTGTCCCTCTTTAGAAGGAGCTCATCAAGTTCTTTCCAATATTGGTCATAAGCACTGATTTGAAAGCAAATAATGGAATTCTTCATTTATTTGGGAAAAGTGTGGAAAGAGTTATCCCTCTCTCTCTTGAAAATGGTACTGGCAGCACTCTATAAACTTTACATTTCTGTCAAAAGTCCACTTGAAAAAGGGGAGGGGGCTGGGGGGGGGGACGGAAAAAATGTCTCACAGCACCAAAAATTCTATAAACCAAAAAATCCTCATGACAAATTGACAAAGGATCAATTTATTTATTTGTGTTAGAAGTAAATGGTAGGGTGAAAATATCTCCTGGTTTTTTCTCTCTTTAGTGATAATAATTAATTCCAACCTTCACATCATTTTTGGGGTAACTCTCGGAAAGAGCTTCCCAAGAAATGATGTGAAATGTAGAAATTATCTCATGCTGCAACCAGCTGTTTCCAATTTCTGAAAAAAGTATGTCAGGGTTTTTTGCCTTGAGTTTTTTGTTCACATTGTTGTTGCTTTGGAGACTTTTGGCATGCAAACCTCATTCCTTAAACGCTGTAAAATGGCCCATGCAACTGCCCACCCTTTCAAAGATGTCAATCACACTACCAGCAAAAGAAGCCTTAGTTTAGCACGATATTGCTCATAAATAATTGTTTTGTTGCAATTTATTAGAAAGTGACTGTCGGTGCTCTCCAATAAATTGTAACAAAATATTTTCATATTAATAAATTTTTCTTCTGCTGAGACAGAAACAAATTAGTGCAAACATTATAAAGCCACAAAAGAGGCCTTCAGTACTTTTCAGTAGAGCCCTGATAGTGGCTTCTTGCACTCAATCAGTCAACTGGCTGAGTGCTGGAAGCCACTAGATCATGGCCTTACTGAAAAGTGCTGAAAGACACTATAGTGGCTTTGCAATCCCTGTAAGGTGTCGCTATTTTTCGGAAAAAATAGAAAGTGTATTCGAATGAAATATTTTATTTTCCATTATTGGGCAGTGCCAATGGACACTCTCCAATAAATGAAAAGAAACTATTTGAAATAATAAATATTTACAGAAAAAACAACATAATTGTTCAACAGTTCGAGTGAACTTTTTCAGAGAAAAAAAATGTCTTGTCTCAAAACATCATTTGAAATTGAAAAACACAGCACTGGACCAATTAAATAATTTTATCATGTGCAGGGGATAAAAAATTAAATTTAATCCAGTTTCATTATATCAGTCTAGACAAAATTTATCTATCTAAGTTTTTCTCTTGGTTTTTACTTTATTTTCAGAGGCATTTATAAAAACAATACATGAACTTAGGGTCAGATTTGTAAAGAGACTGAAGATTTACTTCTGAAGTTAAAAAGGCCATTGTCACCTGAATACTCCCCCCCTCCCCCTCCCCCCCCCCCCCCCCCCATCATTGCTTGTGATTTCAGCATCACCATGAATATCCAGGCACTTTGGAAAGGTGACCCGTCATAGAATAAGCCTTGGTATCCTAATTTCCTCTCTCTGGGCCCACTTTCATGAGGATCTTAGGGCCTCCCCAGGGAAATTTATTTTCCAATATATCAAAGAATGCAGTTTGCTTAATTCTTGGGCAAGGGTAAAGTGTCCACCATCAATTGCTATTTGGCACAGATAACCACAGGCCATAATTATGTCCCGAGATAACATACCTTTGGAAAAAGATGCCCCCCCCCCCCGCCAACTAGATCCATCACTCTAACATGCACATACAGTATCAGCTGAAATAAGTTGCAGGATAACTACAAGTAACTTTTGATACCATTCTCCTGTGTTGATAATTCCAGTCCTAGATCTCATTGCAAGAGAATTATGTCAAATAATACAATAATCAACAAAGGAAAAATGTTACTAAAATTCTGTTGTGATTATCCGGCATTATGATCTGCCCACTTTGTTCTGGTTTCTGATAATCTCTCTCCAAGAGTTTTAGAAATATCAGTGCCTGTGTTTGGGGTGGGAAGGGTGAAGGAGAACACTCCTCGCCCCCCCCCCCCCCCACTCCCTCCAAATTTTCACTTTCCATGTAAACTACATTTATTTATGGTGATAGTAACTATGTCAATAGAAACTAAGTGAACTTCTGATTCTGTCTATTGGATTAGATTGAGGATTTTTTGTAGTTTGCATGTGGATGACACGCGACCATGCCCTCCCCTACCCTCCCATTCCCACAACACCCAAATTAAAATATCAAAAGTGTGACTAGTAATGTTAATTTTAAATAACTGCATATGTTATGTTACCATGACATCATTATTATGGGTTTTGACATTGTTTTAAGATCGAATAAAATATTTTGATTGACGTTATGTTGTTGTGTCGTCTGGTGTTGTATTGAGTGAAACATAAACAGACTTTTGAATTTCCCGCAGTTGTGGCTATAAGTAGACGACCAATGAATGCGCGGCGTTGCATTCGTTGCTTCAATTTGCTTGTGTACCGGATAAGACAAGTCGTGGATAGACGTCTCTGTCGTTTCAGTCGATAAAAAGTGAAATAAATGCGAATAAAAGTCAAATTTCGTCAATCTTGGGCTCGAAATCTGAGTGGCTCCGCGAATTACACGACATTTTGTCGTTTATTTGAGCGAGATCGATGAGGTATTCGCTATTTGAGAGATTGTTGAAAATTTCGATCTGGGAAGTGTCATACCTTTACTTTTTTTAGTATTGATAATATAATATATATTTTATTAAAATTGATAAACTCCGATAATACGTCGAGTGCCTGTGGTTTGTAGTCATATCTTCCCTGCCTATACAGGGAACAAAGTCATTCTAATAAGAAAGCATAAGCAATGTTTTGTGCGGCAAATTTAAAAAAAAATTAATCAGAAAAGTTGAATAGCAATTTTTGTTAACAGTGCTGGCCAGATAGCCATTACATTAGGTTAACCCCTTTGTCTAACAAATTGGGAACAACATGCAAAATTTACAAATTGAGTAATTTAAAAAAAAATTGTTTTTTTAAATTTCAACAAAACCATATCATGTGACCATTCATTGGAATGAGCTTGTTCCAAAGAGGGATCACAATATGTTTTGGTTGAAATTTTTTTTTAAAATTTGAAAAAATATTTAAAATTATAAATTTTGATATCATGTGCATTGGGTAAAGTGTTAAGAGTTACAGTTTTTCTGTCATCTTATGTATCAAGTTTCATATGCAGATGAATTGAGAGACAAATATCTGAATAAAAAGATGAACTGATTGGTTGTCACAGAAGCTAGTTGAAGAGAAGAGGAAAAAAAATAACTATCTCTACCTCTGGGTCTCAATAAGTAAGAGACATCAACCTGATAGAGATGGGTAATATACTGAACTACTACCAAAATCATGCGGATACCAAAAAAAACCCAAACTGAACCATTCATTAAATACCAA
Organism: Pictodentalium vernedei; assembly: GCA_031216915.1. Classification (NCBI taxonomy): domain Eukaryota; kingdom Metazoa; phylum Mollusca; class Scaphopoda; order Dentaliida; family Dentaliidae; genus Pictodentalium; species Pictodentalium vernedei. The sequence goes on from CM062292.1 coordinate 327,940,159, forward strand.
AACCATCTACATTTTCAAATTTTCTTGCATTTGCTATTTATAAGACCCTGTTGAGGCTTGATAGCAGCTGAAGAGTTCATTGTTATTAAAGAAGTGACTGATTTTCTTTTCAGTTTTCTTAACCAATAAAGGCCTGGGCAATCATCCCGAATTCCCACAAGATTACAACCTGTACATGTATAGTTGCTTAGCAGAGATTTCTAGTCAAGGATTGGTTGCCTGTAGAGGCAGCCAAGACTTGAGTAGAAATCACTGCCCAGGTGATTTGTTTATTGTCAGCAGGACCTCCTAATTATGACAAGTTAAGGGCACATGCTCTGAGATTGCAAAAGCGTGAAATATTCCTTTAACCCTTTACCCAACATAGAGAATATCAAAATTTATTATTTTAATTACTATTTTTTTTAATTTTTAAAAAAAAATTCAATAAAACCATATCATGTGGCCCATGAGCTCGTTTCAATGAGAGGTCACATGATATGGATTTGTTGAAATATTTCAAAAAATCAATTTGCAAATTACGTGGGCAGATGCAGGCAATTCATTGGGTAAAAGGTGAAGGTGTCTTTGGAACATGTCACAAAATTACTGTAGATATGATTTGTGTTGGCAAAAGACAGCCAGTGTTAAGGTCACTGGCAGTGGCATTTGAGGCATTGTGGTAGAAAGGTACAAGAACAACTTATTCTGTATTTTTCTGATGTGTGAATTCTTCTTTGGTACTATCAACAAATCTCAGTCAAGTCAGATACCTAATTGATACTGTGGTACATCCCTCAAAACCGATATCGAACTCAAAATTTTAATATCGCCCATCTCTACAACCTGAGAAAAATTAACAATCTGTACAAACCTGGGCTCCATTTATTTCTTTTGAGTCAACCAGAGCAACTAGTTTTCCATTATATTTAGAAGAGGTCTGAAAAATCAAAATGAAAATAATTAATAAAAGATGGATAAGTGGGTTGAAAAGTTTTTACTCTGTGCCCTGTTTATGAGTTCCTAGTGCACAGAAAAACTAAATACATCTCCAAGAATTTGGGCTATGGTGCACTTTTACTGGTACTTATTCACTCACATTTTATCAGTGAAATGTGGGTGAGGTGAATGCAGTTAAAGTACACTGAGGATTTGTACGCCTCTGAGAGATAGAAGAAAAAAAAAAGGTGAACTTTAGGCCTGTGAAAGATATTCTTGTTTCTCAGGCAAAATTCAATCAATTTTATGATGAGGGAGGGAGGCTTTTTTTTCAATCTTTTTTTTTAATAATACACAAATCGGTCGAGAAATCAGTTGGAATAAGAGCTCGGCCACTACCCCCACTGTCTCATACTGCCTCACTGTATACCGAAGTTTGTTGAAATCTATCTAATCACTGCTGAGATATGAATCTGGATGGATAGAAGGACAGACGGATGGATAGATGGGCAGACAGACAGATGGACAGACATATGTGGGAGTATAACAAGAAATTTAGGTCCTTTCACTGTTATGTGGAAAAAAAACATTTTTTCAGCAGTGAAAATTTCCCATAATGCAGTTGCAAAGTTAACCAACTACATACTGTTGGACAGGGCTCGGTTGATATAAAATAATGTTGGTAAAATTTTTAGTCCTGCAGGTGCAAAGTAGTATCATGTAATAAAGTAAAAATGGAGATGAGGCAGATTTTCAATGTCGAGGGAGGGTGCTTGATAAGCAAGAAATGTTTTATGAACAGCCAATCAAGGACTTTTCTGGGAAATTTTCAAGCAGGACCCTTGCCAAAATTATTTTAATCACCTCTGATGTTTGTACCCATACATCTACCAATTCTTATAAATCTGTTCCAAATCAGTAATAGCTGCATCTGACACTGGTCCTTGGGAAGTTGTTCGAGAGCTTCTCAATGATCAGTATTAGGTGCAAGTATTATTTCAGTCGAGAACCTGCACCCCCACAATTTACATATTAACTCTTTAGCCAACGAATCGGCAGCATTCACCCATGTAATATGCAAATTCAGTAGTTGAAAAAAAGTTAAAAAATTTATAGTAATTTATATATTTTTTATACTTACCAATGACCCAGACTTAGCTGCTGGTGCTAACTCCACAAAAACCAGGGCCAAACACAAATTTTGCCCCCCAATCCCCAAAATTTGCATCCAAAACAAAAAGAAATCATGTCCTAAAGGACCTCCATAGTACGACTCTACTGCGCATGCGCAGTGACGCAGTCGTCCCGAAACTGGCGCCAAATATCATTCTTACTGGCAGTGCCTGGTCAGCGCTATGTACTCAGCGGGGAGGCAAAAGTTCCCAACTCAGGGAGGGCCATCCCCGTCTGGGTCATTGGTAAGTATAAAAAATATATAAATTACTATAAATTTTTTAACATTTTTATACTGTACCAATGACCCAGACTTAGCTGAATAGTAAACAGGCTGGAGGGCCTAGGACATAGAGGAAAATCCAATAGGCTCAATTATAAAATAAAGAGGTAACCCCTTAAGGAGAAAAGGAGTATTAGGCTTTACATGTATCTTTCTTATTAATATTTAAATTAGAAAGATACACTACCCTAATAATTGAGCACAATAACATTCATGTTCTCTATTAACATCCAGTATAACCCTTATACTAATTATTTTTAAAGCAAGCCAATAAATAAAGTAGTCCAGAGAATTGAGACTCTTTATAATCATTTAAAAGTGTCCGAGTATTGTATATTAAAGCCCGTTTGACACTTGACATATACAAATGCTTCACACCGAGCTACACTTTAAAAATAAGACATGAATGAAATTAAACATTAATATTACACTTTAAAACCATCCCGGAAGCGACTCAGAAATACTGTCTTGGAGGAGGCATTCCCTTGCTTTTCACTATAAAGCAGGTGACCTAAGGGAACCCCCCCCCCCCCCCCTTCCCCTTGCCCTGGGTCAAATAGCCCAGAGCGAAGAGGGCAGTCGGACGGAGTCACTGCCGGAACAGAAAGCCTGCATAACTATAGTTGCAACTGTTTAGTGGACGACATTCTGAGCAACAGATAACGGACCTAAACAATGCAGGTCTCCAGAAATGGACTCAATATTTCTGAGATAAAAATTAGTAAATGTGGAAGGCTGAGACCAATAAGCAGCCTTCATTAAATCTGTAATAGCAACACTATTAGCATAAGCCCAGGAAGTAGAAAGAGCTCTTACTTCATGAGCAGAAATCTTAAGCACAGACTGCTGAGAAGAAGATAAATCTTCATACGCAGTACGGATAGTTAACTGAATCCATCTAGCAATAGAATGGACTGAAATGTCCTTTCTATTAGGCATCAAAGACAGAATGAAACGTTTCCGTCCCTTTCTGATGAACTGAGATCTCTGTTTATAGATACGTAGTGCTCTAACAGGACAGAGTAAAGGCCTACGCCCGTCTGAAGACGGAAGAGCCTTAATAACAATAGGTTCCGGATATTTATTAGGAGCCTGATTCTTAGCTAAAAAACCGACATTAGTAGTGAAGGTGATAGTGTTCCCAATACTACGATAATGAGAATCATCCACCGATAGTGCATGAAGCTCACTGACTCTTCTGGCAGAAGAGAAAGCTAAGAGAAAAGCTGTCTCATAAGATAAGAATTTGAAATCTACTGTCCCAAGAGGTTCAAATGGCTTTTCCTTCAATTTAAGGAGAACCCAAGCTAAATTCCACTTAGGAATTAATCTAAGAGTTCTGGGTCTATTTATCGAAAAGTTTCTAACCAATTTCGATAAAGAGACATTAGATCCAATTTGTAAACTATCATGATGTGCATAGGTATCAGATAACATAGATCTATAACCCTTTATAGTAACAGGCTGCAGTTTGATTTCGTCAAACAAGTATACTAGAAAGTTAGCAATGTCTGGTATAGAGGGATCAAATATATCTACAGAATGATCCCTACACCAACGACGGAAAACCTTCCACTTAGCCGCATAGTTTAGCGAAGAGGAGGTCCTCCTACAGTTAGAAATCGCGTCCACTGCTCGTCCTGTAAAGTGCTTGCCATGCAAGAAGGACCGCACAACGGAAAAACGTGAAGGTTGAGACCTTGCGGGTTGTGATGGAGTTGGCGCGATTTCCCCTGCCAAAGAAGATCCTCTCGTGGAGGAAGCTTCCGCGGTAGGTCCCACAACAGACACCTGAGTAGATTTATCCACGGTCTCTGTGGCGACAGAGATGCTACCAACAGAATCTTGCATTGAGATTGTTTTATCTTTAGCAATACTTGTTGAATTAATGGCGCTGGAGGATACGCATATCCTATCATTCCGTCCCAAGGGATCGACAGAGCGTCTACTGCAAATGCTCTTGGATCCGGACACGGGGACACATACGTCTGCAACTGATTGTTGAGATGTGTCGCAAATAAGTCTATCATTGGCCGTTCCCATTGGTAGCAAATCTGATTGAATACTTGTTTGTTGAGAGTCCACTCCGACGGCAACAAGCGACCCTTCCGTGAAAGGGAGTCTGCTAGCACATTCAGACGACCCGGTATGTGACGGACCGAAAGAAGAACGTGATGTTCTAGCGCAAACAGAAGGATTCTTTCCGTTAGATTGAACAACGGAACTGAATGAGTGCCTCCCTGATTCCGTATATACGCCACTACTGTCGTATTGTCGGATAGGATTTGGACATGAGCATCGTGAATAATGTCCATCCAGTGACGTAATGCAAGCCAAATTGACATCATTTCCTTGATGCTTGCACAGGAATTGCGGATCCCAAAGACCCTGGCATCTCGAATCCATTGGGATTAATGATGCACCCCAACCTGTTTGACTGGCATCCGTCATAATGGTAAAACTCGGATCCGGCAACTGCAGCGGAACTCCTTGAGTTAACCACTGAATGTTTGCCCAAGTCTGAATCTCTTGTTTCACTTGATCTGACAAGAGAACGTCTACATCGAGCGAATGAATTTTCACACTCCAATTCTGAGTCAGGAAAATTTGAAGAGGCCGTGTGCGTAGCCGTCCCATCGGAATGAGATCCGCGGCGGCTCCGCACAGACCTATCAGTCTCATAAATTCTCTCGCCGTGACTTTGTCTGTATTCAGACAATAGCGAGCGTAACAACTGACTAATTTCGCTCTGGTTAACGGCAGACGAACGAGATTGTTGTGCGTCTCGAAGCTCATTCCCAGATGAGTGAATGACTTGGACAGCACCAGATCCGACTTCTCCTCGTTTACTATGAAACCGAGACGTCGGAGCAATAGAAGAAGATTCTGAACATCGTTCTGAAGCGTTAACTCGTTGCCGTACCTCTGAAGAATGTCGTCCAGGTAGGCCGACGTTACCGCAGACGAATGAGCTCGGAAGTAGATCATTACCGAGTTCATTACCCGAGTGAAAGCCCAGGGTGCTAGATTCAATCCGAAGCACATGGCCCGGAAGTGATACACCACTCCTAGGACTGCGAAGCGTAGATACTTTCGGAATGTCGGATGTACCATGACGTGAAAGTACGCATCTTTGAGATCTATGCTCGTTGCATAATCGTTCACCCGAATACTCGCTCTGACCGATCGAATCGTCTCCATATAAAACTTCGGAGCGACGATCAGCTTGTTTATCCAGCTCAAATCTATGACTGGACGGAACGAGCCGTCTGGTTTCGGAACCAGAAACAGATGGCTGTAGAATCCCAGCAATTCCTGGTTTTCTACGACCTCTACCGCGTTCTTCATTAAAAGAGACTGCACCTCTGATAGCAGAGCGTCTCTTTTCTGAGGATTTGACGGAAGATGAGTCCACTTTGGACTTCGAGTTAATGGAGGCTTTCATTTGAAGGATATCTTTAGACCTTCCGAAGTCACTCCTCTCACCCACGGGTCGTCCGTAATCGACGCCCACTCTTGAGAAAAACTCGACAACCTTCCGCCAACCGGAACGCGATAGAGGTTTAAGCCATCACCTCCTGGATCTGCGAGGCCTGCGGTAGGAGAAACCACGTCTTCCACGACCCGCACCTCGCCTCGTCGACCTCGGGGCGTCCGACCGATTGTCCCGGCCTGAAGGACGTCCCGAACGAGAGTCACTATCCTGACGGTCTCTCGAATAAGAGCTAGAGGACGCACCGGAACCTCTATAGGAACCTCTCTTGGGCGCATAAGACCCAGAAGTGCCCGCCTTATTCGTGTCTGCTGTATCCGACCTTTTAGGAGCGGATCTAAACAACAGAGAATCACTAGCTTTCTTTTTAATATTATCATAAATAGCGGAAAGCTTGCCGTCAAAGAGAAGATCTCCTGAGACCGAAGCGACTCTAAGAGAGTTCTTCACCTTAGAATCCACTAGTGTGGATGTAGCCAGGGCTGCGTCACGTCTAACCAACTCCAGATTTGCCACTGAAAGGGCGGAGTTACACGTGGAATAAGCTACTGCCCTTGAAAGAAGTCTTAAGGAGGATTGTATATCCTGAAACTCTTCCCCTTGAAGACGCAGTGATAACGCCTTAGTAAGGTGATCTGCGTAAGATAAGGCATCTAAATTGGCTCTGTTAGACGCAATAGCTGTTTCCAACACCGAGGTTGGAATAGAAGCTGACGACGGTAATGATAGCTCTAAGTCTTCCGCCTCGTCGTCCATACGCAGAGGAACTCTCGGTATACCCTGACCTGCCGTGTCGAATTTATTCCTTGCATTAATGAAAGGCAGGTTGAGAGTATTTGCGGACAAGAAACTTGCTTTCCCCGTCCTGGAAGCAAGTTTAAAAATAGCGTCGTTCAATAATTCAAATGTTCTTGCAACATTATTGGATTGCGACGGAAACTCGGGAGCGATGTCCCTGAACCGCTCAAAAAATTCAGAGTCCAATGACGCTATAATTCTCCTGTCCGGAAGCGCAGCAGTCTGGCCCGACGGAACAACTTGAGGAAGAAAGTGCCGGATGAAGTCCACGGCAGCTTTATGTTGTTCCGAAAGGGATAGCTCCAATTCATCCGTATCCCTTTCACCATCCGGTCGGACCTCCCGATGTTCCCGGTCGTCCGCCCCCGATGCTTCGGCGGAGCGTACCGACCCAGCACCGTCGGATAATTCTCGATCCGACACCGTTTCTGTCGGCTGCTGGGATGCTGCGATAAGCTGTGCTATCTGCACTAGAATGTCCGACGTCGAGACCTGCGGAGGAGCGGTCTTTCGCTGCTTCGCCGAGGGCAGCTCCGCATCAGATGGCTCCCGCATACTTTTCCTATGCGAACGTCCGGAGTCCATCGGTCTCGAATCCCTGGCTGCCGGATGGTGTGACCTGGTCGCCGAAGAATCCTTCATCGGCGAAGCTGGCAAAATATCGGAGGTCACGCAGCCAAGGTGCGGTCGTGTGTGCCGACGAGAAGAGGAAGCCTTAACAGTCTCTGCGGACTGCTTATACAACGGAGCGTCCCGAGCGACGGACGTATGCTCCGCTAAAGACACATTTTGTACCACAACATCTGGTCCCAGATGTTGTTGTACGAGAGAGGGGCCTCTCTCGCTCGCGGCCCGGCTGGACCTGGACGAGCTAGGAACCGGACTAAAAGGCTTCCTCCGTTCTCGTTCCCTCTCCGCCGTCACTGGGTGTGCATCTATTATTTTTATAGTGCTCGCATCACCCAAAATTTCCTCTTGGACCGCATCGGACGAACCCGGTTGCCGAACCATTCGGTGAATGGACGCTACACCGGGCGAGCTAGCGGACGACATTTGTCTAATCTCCATGAGCACTTTTGCCGCTAGCTCTGTATTTATTTGTGACGACGGACGCACACTTGAAGAAGATAACATGGAAACATCACCCTGTTCTGGTTCCTCTGAAATAGAAACTGAGAGAGTAGAGTGACCTTGTGGAGAAAGAGCCGGCATCGCTCTTTCTCCAGAAACAACATATCGTGACACACGTTTCCAATGTTTCTCATCCCAATGTTCACATATAGGACAGGGATTAATGCGAGAACACTGACTACAATTAATACAATGATCATGAAAGTCAGAGGAAGATTTCTTCCTACTACAATTTGAACAAAGTCCCTTCATTGTGAAAGAACAACAATAAGTCCTAGTTACTCGCAAAAACCCCTGACACAAAGATACATAATAACATGATCCATTAATAAAATGAAAAAACAATTGCAAAACAAAATAATTTTGAAAAAATATTTTTTCAGAGAAGCCCAAGTTGCTGAAAAGTAACGTTGAGCCCCGATGGATCCGATGGCAAAGTGTGGTCAAAAATTTTAAAATTATATAAAATAATTAATGAGACACTTTCGGATAATATAAATGTATCTTATAATGAGTTAAACTACCACAAAGGCAAACAGCCCCCCTCAAAAAAGGCTGTTGCCAATGAAAACAAACAGTGTAAACACAGTAGAAAACATGACTCCAGGCACTGAAAAAAACTGGCCCGGAATCAGTCATCAATTACACTCTATCTGATGCAAAACAGAGACTCCCAGGGGAGAATCTGCAGAACATCAGATGGAAGATGCAGAACACAAACGTTATACACCCATGGGTGAAAACGTAACTATGGGGAAAATAACAGAAAACATTCTGTAACCAAGCAACTCTCCCAGGGAATTTTTAGAAATGAAACTTCTCAAAAATATGCCAAAAGCATGGGAGAATTGCAAGGGGGGACTTTAGAAGGCTAGGGGAGAGGAAACACTGAATAAGCAGTGCAACAATTAGCAAGAATGACAACAAGAGGCCCATGCCTCGAAAATAGGCAACTTAACATAATTTCAACAAAAAATTTTAAGTACAGCCCTGATTATTTTTTGCCACTTCTTTTTTCCTCTCCTCCTTCTATCCTCCTTAGAATCACATTTTCTCCAAGAATTACGTGTCTGGCATCCTTTAAACTGAGATTTACAAGCACAAAGATCAGTGAGATGTTGACTGATGAAGGGCCAAACAGAGAATGATATTTGGCGCCAATTTCGGGACGACTGCGTCACTGCGCATGCGCAGTAGAGTCGTACTATGGAGGTCCTTTAGGACATGATTTCTTTTTGTTTTGGATGCAAATTTTGGGGATTGGGGGGCAAAATTTGTGTTTGGCCCTGGTTTTTGTGGAGTTAGCACCAGCAGCTAAGTCTGGGTCATTGGTACAGTATAAAAATAAATTATTTTTCAAAAAATGTCAACAAAACTATACAAGCTTGTTCCAACGAGGGTCACGTGATATGGTTTTGATAAAATTTTTTGAAAAATCTGAAAAAAATTATATTTAAAAAAATAAATTTTGATATGGTCTGCGTTGGGTAAAGGGTTAAAATGCACAAATCCCCCAGCTTCTGAGTTTAAATTTTAACCACATTATTTGTTTCTTTGTTGGGTTTAATGTTGAGCTGAAACGATTAAAGGGTTTTCTTGTTCAATTAATCACATGGATTAACCTTGATTAACTGATTAATCACTTGCTCTAATAGGTAGCTGAATAACTGCTGTAACGTTGATGATTTATAACATTAACCCTTTACCCAATGTAATGGAAAAACTGGCCAGTGCTATATACGAATTTGAAATTTTATAATGCTTTCAATTTTTGTCTCAAAAACATACTTTATAACCCCTCATTGAGCCCATTCCAATGAGGGCTTATAAGCTATTTTTTGGAGACAAAAATTGATATTTTTTTTTAGTAATTTAAGTATTTATTTTGCAAGTTCGTCTTCTGCCCTCATCGGGTAAAGGGTTAAGAATGACCATTTCCAGCTACTGATACAGTATAATGATCATGCAAGTGAACAAGTATGTTAGCATGTAACTTGTATGCTTTACTCTGTCTCATATAATTGATGTGAGTCAGTGTGACAATGGTTGCCTGTTTTGGAGCACGTTCCTTTGTTGACTCATGTAATATATTGTAGTTCAAAAGTGACAGTTAATCAATCAATTACTTTTTTGATCAATCAAGATGTTGACAACTGATTTTTTTTATTAATTGGCTGACTATTTCAGCTCTAGTTTAATGACACTTTAAACAACCAGAGTGACATCATGTCACACAATTTTAACCCTTTACCCAACGTAACGGCCAAAACCGACCAGCACTTTTCACAATAATCGCCAATTAATTTTCATTATTTTTTAATTTTTTGTCTCAAAAACATAGGTTGTGACCCCTCATTTGAACGAGCTCATCGAGCTCGTTCCAATGAGTGGTCATAACCTATGTTTTTGAGACAATAAATGAAAAAAATTAGTTATTCATGAATTTCTTTGCAAGTGTCGTCTGCTTTTCATGTTAGGTAAAGGGTTAAGGGTGGAGGAAGCCAGAGTTAGCAGCAGTTGAAGGCAAGTGCACCACTGATACAATTGGGATTTGTCCACACTGAGCCAAGCAATTACTTGAATGCATTTTCAGGAATTTCCAGGACTCTTTTAAAGGAACTACTATTTTCAAGCCCTTTCAAGGGCCTGGACATTCAATTTAAAAATTCAAACACTTTTAAGGACCCCTAGGAAGCCTAACACCGTTTCCAATTATCCAACCCTTGTAATAACCTTTTCCACTGCAATGGATCCTTTGTTAATTCTTTAGAAATATATTTTTATATTGATGGGAGTGCACTGTCTTTGTTTTTTGCTGAGGAAATTACACAAATGTCAATATAGCAAGGAGAAAATATTTCCCATAAAGCAGCCAGGAATTTAACAAATCAGTGGCAGACAAGCATAGACTGCCATCCAGTATCAACCTTATAAATGTCATCCTTTCTCCATTCATTGCACATATTTTTGGGTGACTGGTTTCAAATAGATATCTGGATTTCATGCCTTTATTGACATAATTTTTCACCCCTAAGAGACGCCACTTGAGAGGGCATATGCCTCGCCCCCTCAGACTACCACTATAACTAATTCAATCTTGTTTGGCAAAGCTCAATAGGCCCTGTTGAACAAAACTGAATTGGTTAGGCCACACAAAGTAGATCAACTGTTTCTCAGGCCATTATTTGTAAAATTGCAAGCGGGCGATAGATGTTTTTATTTTTTTATTTCTGTAATTATTTCTTTGCCATCAAATGTTCATGTTCTTGGTTTATGTTTTAGGCCTCGTAATCTACAGAATAGCATGGGTGTTTGTCAAGGGTCAGCTTGGCAGCTGATTTTGGGGAGAAGTGACTTCTCCCTCCAGAGACTTCAGGGAAAAGTCAGGGGCTAGGAGGGAGAAGTCAGTGGACAAGAGAGAAAAACATAAAACGTATATGACATTGTGACAAAATAAATGTACATAGAGGACACAACAATAGCTAACATGATGAATTGTGGAGGAAAAAAATAAATAAAAGTTATACAAACATACATACATGCACAAAACTAAGTCAGACGGTATATAACAAGAATGTAGGTTAAGATTCCCTGCTTCTCCATATCCCCCCCCCCCCCCCCCCCCAACCTTACAAAAAACTGTGTCTTTCGTGGTTTCTGAATGCCCTAACTCTTTCACTACCAGTGATTACTATGCAGTTGATTTTGTATTTGCCTCATTGCAGTGGATTTGAAATTTAGCATTACCTATTGTGAGTGTTCTCTATAAGAGAAGGTATATTCTTCTAAAAAAAAAAAATTAAAGTTTTTAAAATAAATTTCAAGTTCACATAAGAAGCTGGGCCATTCATGGTTTCTGAATGCCTTAACTGAATTGAAAAGCGTAGTTAAGAAAGTTTTTGATATCCTTCGTTAATTAAGCATTATTAACAATTTGAGTTAATTTATTTCTAAGGTAAATGACAAAATATTTCAGTTGTCTCCCTTTCTGCACTGGGTATTTATTCATTAATTTATTGGTGTTTTAAGGTCATATACTTATGCACAATGGCTAATCGTGATCGTGACAGTTTTATGGGTGGAGGCGGCTTTATAAACTTTATATATGTTGCACCTCTCCAAGGCATGTGCAACCATATCCTAAAGGTTCAACTCAGACATGTTAACCTTCCTGGAATGCCTGGGAAATTCCCAGGAATCCAACATTATTCCCGGCGTCCCGGAAAAATATCTCCTTGGGATGAAAATCCCGGAAAATATCAGTCAAAACATTTGACAGTTTTGAAATGTTCGAGTGTTGATTTGTGGTCAGTTTCAAAAGATATATAGTCTCAGCATTACCCTGTTCGAAAATCAAAATGATCATAAAATTCATTATTAAAAGCCAAAGAAGATGTTTGTACCTTTTATTTCTAAAGTGTATAAAATTCGACTCGAACACTGATCAGCTTTTTTCATTGTGGTGACCAAGTTTCACACACCTGTCACCAACCCCTCCAGATGTTTGGTTTGTGAAAAAAGTTTTTTTCAACAGAGAATTCCTCTTTAATAGTGTTCATTTATATTTTTCCTGCATTTGAATAAGGGTGCACAAGTTTTTTTTTACAAACTACAACACAGTGTTTTAACATTGAAACGAGAACGTAAATCACAATTCATTTGATGGGTGCCGCCATTTTTAACTTTAAATTCTGGGAGATACTGGGAAAGTTCCTTTGATTTATTTCTTGTGATAAAAATATTTGTCTGGGAATCACCTCTTTCTTTCATGTGAATCTTTGAATCAAATGAGCCAGTCTTTGGGAACTTGAACTAATGACAACCCTGGTTTAATTATAAGTTGAAGGCCTCTTTTGGAAGTGTTTTTATTTTATTATTTTCTTTTCTATTATTTCTTGGAAAATGATATTAAAATAGCTAGGATCTATAGAGAAATTCATTTTGTGTCTCTTCTACATTTTTCAAGAGGTGCTCTGTTAAGTAATTTTTTTTATACTTCTGAGAATTTTCTTTAATTTTTATTTCTTTCAACTTACCATATTTACTCTATGTATTGGGACAGCTAAAAATAATTATTTTCACAGGTGTCCAAGTTCTTAGAAAATGGGGAAAGAACACAGCCTGGTCTTGATTTGATGCTGAATAAAGTTGTGTCTGATTCGTTTTCCATCACTATATACGAAAATCGCCGTCCAATTTTTTTTAAATTTTCATTTTTTGCTTCCAAAACATAGCTTATGACCCCTCATTGGAACGAGTGCATTGCGCTCGTTCCAATGAGGGATCATAAGCTATGTTTGGGAAGCAAAAAATGAAAATGTTTAGTTACTCAAGAATTTATGAGTGTTGTCTGCTACTTGCGACGGGCCAACTGGAAACAAATCTCCTGAATGTCCCAAACTTTGGAGCATAAAAAAATATAGTTTTCTGGAAAAAATGTGTCTCCCAAATCATAGAGTGTCCCAATACATAGAGTAAATACGGTATGTCTACTGTTCAGCAGCCTCAAAATGATTGTAGAACTGCAAGAAATTTTTTGAGGTTGAACAATTGAAATTTCTGAACATTTGCAGGAGTTAATTATGCCTCATTATTTTTTATAAATTATTTGTCTGCAGATTACTGCTACAGTCATGAATTAATTGTAGGAGAAGTGCAAGAGAATCTTTTTAAGTTTGACATCTACATGTGTTGTACTTGAAACTGAAAAATTATAGACTTGGGAGAAACTTGATTACTGTTGTGATTCCAATGTTTGGGAATAGAATACAATTTTAATAAGCCATTAGACAGGATACAGAACCAACTGAGATGAGTAGTAGTAGAACTCCAAAATGAAAATTTATACTTATATATTTTGACTATATTTTTATTTAGTAATACAACATATATCAGCAGCATTAATAGTTTTGTATTATCTCCTGTGGAGTGAAGTCCTCTGATTGAGGGTGATTTAGTGGTAGTCAACTTGTTGCATACAGCATTTTCTGTCACAAAGATTTTCCCTGAAATCCATGCCATTTCCCTGAAAATTTTTTTGGGAGGTTAACATGTCTGGTTCAACTTTAAAGGTTCAATCATATCCTAAACTTTAAAATCTCTACATTACAAACTGTGGAAGGGGTTATTACACCACGAAGGTACCCTCAATTAAATGAAAGAATCAATGACACAGTCTCTTAACTTGACAATGTGTTGTGTTTCATAAAAAGGATAATGTTCAATGTTTATGAAAGGAATATGAAATACAACAAGAATTGTGATACTTGAGAATATGTTAATTTCTGTTCCCTGTATGGTATGTTTTCAATAAAAATAATTTCAGGTGAAGACTTTTCTAAAGAAGAAAAGTTAATGTATGTCAACCAAAGTTACCCAGTTGCAGTGAAATTATTCCAAAACAAGTCATCTTATCAAGTTACAATGAAATCCCTTCATAAATATAACTTGTAGACTTTGCTAAAGGAATCTTGATCACATAACGGCTCCACAGTCACGGTTGACCGATTGTGACCAAAATAGGACAGTCTCATCTAGATATCATACCAAGTTATCCTACCAAATTTAAATCCCTTTATAAAAAGAACATGTAGACAGTACTAAATGAATCCAGTTCATGTGACCAGGTGGCGGTAACGGCTGACTGACCGTGACCAAAATAGGAAAGTCTCATCTAGACATCATAACAAGTTATCCTTCCAACTTACAAGTTCCAACGAGTTATCCTTCCAAGTTACAATGAAATCACTTGATAAATATGAACTGTAGATTGTGCTAAACAAATCCAGGTCATCACGGTTGACCGCTCATGGCCAAAAACCGAAGTTCTCATCTAGACATTAAATGGAGTAATCGTACCAAGTTACAATGAAATCCCTTCATAAATACGGACTGTAGATGGTGCTGAAGGTTTTTGGGCTTCGGACCTGAAAAGCCATCATATTCAACCAATCGCAACCAAAAGGGGAATCCTCATCTAGACATTATACCAAGTCATCGTACCAAGGTACAATGAAATCCCTTCATAAATACAACCTGTGGTCTGTGCTCAAGGTTTTCGGGTTTTGGGCTCGGGCAGCCGTAATGGATGAATGATCATGACCAAAAGGGGACGTTCTCATCAAGACATTATCTGGAGTCATCCTATGAAGTTACAATGAAATCCCTTCATAGATACAACCTGTAGACTGTGCTAAAGGTTTTCAGGAGTCGAGCCCCTGGGACCATCACAGTTGACTGATCATGACTGAAAGGAGACATTCTCATCGAGTCATCGTACCAAGACACAATGAAATCCCTTCATATATACGGATGGTAGACTGTGCTAGAGGTTTTTGGGCTTTGGGCCTGTATAGCCATCACGTTCGACTGATCGCAACCAAAAGGGGAGATCCTCAACCAGACATTAAACCGAGTCATCCTACCAAGTTACAATGAAATCCCTTCATAAATACGACCTGTAGACTGTGCTAAAGATTTTCGGGGTTCGGCCCCCTTTAGCCGACACAGCTGACCCATCACGACCAAAAGCGGATGTTCTCATCTAGACATTATACGGAGTCATCCTACCAAGTCACAATGAAATCCCTCCATAGATACGACCTGTAGACTGTGCTAAAGATTTTCAGGTTTTGGGCTCGGACAGACATCATGGTTGACAGATCGTGACCAAATGGGAAGTTCTCATCTAGACATCATACGGAGTCAACCTACCAAGTTACAATGGAATCCCTTCATATTAAATACAACCTGTAGACTGTGCTAAAATTTTCAGCTTTCAGATTTGGGCAGCCATCACGGTTGATAGATGATGACCAAAAGGGGACATTCTCATTTAGATATTATACGGAGTCATCCTACCAAGTTACAAAGAAAAAAGAAATCCCTTCATAAATATGACCTGTAGACTGTGCTGAAAGTTTTTGGGCTCGGGCAGCCATCATGGTTGACCAACCGTGACCAAAAGGGGACGTTCTCATCTAGACATGACCTCAAACCTGCATATGAAATTTTGTGACGATCGGACAAGAACCACGAGGTGCAAACCGTGCTAAAGGAAAATGTGAACAGACTCACAGACTTCCGTGTGCCTGATGGTAATAGCTTATCTTAACTTTGCCAAGTTAAGCTAAAAAACACTGAAAATTTTCTAAATCAACAAAGGACAATAATTTTGTCAAAAATATTTTTTTCGCAAACTTTATAGATGTTGCACATCTTCCTTCTGTGTGTAACCATATTCTAAACTTTAAAATCTCTACATTACAAACTGTGGAAGGAGTTATTATACCATGACGGTTCCCTCAATTAATGAAAGTGTCGATGACACTGTAGCTTAACTTGTCTGTGTGTTGTGTTTGATGAAAAGGATAATGTCCAATGTTTATGAATGGATTATGAAATAAGACAAGAATTGTGATAATTGGGAATATGTTAATTTCTGTTCCCTGTATGCTATGTTTTTAATAAAAATAATATGAGGTGTAGACTGTACTAAAGAACTGAGGGGTGGGTTAATGTGGCCCTCACAGTTAATGTATGTGGCCCTCACAGCTGACGTATGTCAACGAAAGTTACCAAGTTACAGTGAAATTATTCCAAAACGAGTCACCCTATCAAGTTACATTGAAATCCCTTCATAAATATGGCCTGTAGACTGTGCTAAAGGTTTTTGGACTTCAGGCCTGTGTAGCTATGATGGTTGACTGATTGCAACTAAAAGGGGATGTCCTCATCTCGACATTATACTGAGTCATTCTACCAAGTTACAATGAAATCCCTTCACAAATACGACCTGCAGTCTGTACTAAAGTTTTTTGGGTTTTGGGCTCGAGCAGCCATCATGATTGAATGATCGCGACCAAAAGGGGACGTTCTCATCTGGGCATTATCTGGAGATATCCTACGAAGTTACAATGAAATCCCTTCATAAATATGACCTGTAGACTGTGCTCAAAGTTTTCGGGCTTCAGGTCCCTGTAGACGTCACAGTTGACCAATCACAACCAAAAGGGGATGTCATCATCTAGGCACTATATGGAGTCAACCTAACAAGTTACAATGAAATCCCTCCATAAATACGACCTACAGGCTATGCTAAAGGTTTTGGGCTCGGGCAGCCATCAAGGCTGAATGATCGCGACCAAAAGGGGACGTTCTCATCTAGACATTATTTGGAGTCATCCTACCAAGTTACAATGAAATCCCTTCATAAATATGATCTGTAGACTGTGCTAAAGGTTTTCGGGCTTCAGGTCCCTGTAGCCATCACAGTTGCCCAATCATGTCCAAAAGGGGACGTTCTCATCTAGACATTATATGAAGTCAACCTACCAAGTTACAGTGAAATTCCTCCATAAATATGACCTGTAGATTGTGCTAACGGTTTTCAGGTTTTGGGCTCGGGCAGTCATCACGGTTGATAGATCGCGACCAAATGGAGAAGTTCTCATCTAGACATCATACGGAGTTATCCTACAAAGTTACAATGAAATCCCTCCATATTAAATATGACTTGCAGACTGCGCAAAAAGTTTTTGGGTTTCGGGCTTGGGCAGCCATCTCAGTTGACAGATCATGACCAAAAGGGGACGATCTCATCTAGACATTATACAGAGGCATCCTACCAAGTTACAATGAAATCCGTTCATAAATACGACCTGTAAACTGTGCTAATGGTTTTCGGTTTTGGGGCTCGGGCAGCCATACTGGTTGACCGATCGCGACCAAATGGGTCGTTCTCATCTAGACATGACCTCAAACCTGCATATGAAATTCTGTGTCGATCAAACAAGAACTACGGGGTGTAGCCTGTGCTAAAATAAAATGTGAACAAACTCACAGACTAACAGACTCACAGACTTCCGCATGCTTAATGGCAATAGCTTATCTTGACTTTGTCAAGTTAAGCTAAAAATAACATGAAATTTTCCAAGTTGATACAGGCTCGTCATTTTGAAAATTGCAGGAGGGCCATTATGGTTCGCCTCAAATCACCCCAGGAGGGCAATTTGACTGCGCCTAAAATAAACCCAGAAGGGTCCTTTATGGTTTGTGGGGGCCATTTTGTTTCATCACGCTGGGGTAGACAACTAATATCATTTTAAGGTACATCGTTTGTGTAATTATAATGCACGTCATCACGTAATGTATAGATGCAAACTTGAATATATGGATGCGAAATACCAGGTTTTCCATGACACTCACTAACAGGCGAATTTTCCGGGGTCGAACTGGGGCTTGGGGATGATATGTCCCAAATCGCACGTGACACGAGAGTTGTCACAGTCTGATGTACAATGTAATAACTAATTACAACTTTGGAATTGGGAGACCTCTCGCTCGTATTTGGAAAGTTACTTACTGTCTCTGGGTGACTGCTTCGACGACACACTACAAACTTCACAAATTGCGCTTTGTTACCTCCTTCAATCCACAAAAATTGCTGTTTGAGATGGCCGATTTTGAGGTGCTATCGACTGAATTAATGTGCCGCAGAAATTGGGGTTAGGCCGACGTTGAGCATCCGCAGAATTTTGTACTCAGGCGGGTGACTACGGATCGCCCGCCTCAAAATGACAAACCTGCTGATAAAGAGCAATAACTTTGACAAAAACGTACAGTCATTTGACCATCTAACATGATAATGAATGAATGTAGTTTTGCATTGTGCAAAATTTTAGATGGCTGTCTTGAAAGGTGTGAGTGTAGTGTATGACACAACTTCGAGACAGATGTACTGATGGATGGACTCGAGGAATACAAGTACTATATATAATATACCCCCGCTAGGTAAGCAGGGGTATAAAAAAACAAGAGGAGTGAGTTTGTGTACAGGTTAATGGTTGGGGAAGGGAGAAACAATATCTTGAAAAAGATGGCAATAGCTTATCTTGAAAAAGATGGCAATAGCTTATCTGCACTTCAGAATAAAGCCCAAAAATGGGCTTCCAGCACTCTACCAGTAAATGTTTGGGGAAGGGAGAAACAATATGAAAAAGATGGAAAAGAGATATACTCACTAATTTGTGAGTGATTTCTGATGAGAAGTCATCTTGATTATAAGTTCTCAAATCAGTACCACAGTCTTTATTACCAAATGATTTCTGAACACTTTCTGAAAGACTCATTCTGCTCTTAGTCCTGTTCTTAGTCACATTTCCCACTTTTTCTCTTGCTGATAAGTTTGATAATAAATTAATGTCAGAGAGATCTGCTGTAATAGAAGCATCACACTCATTGTCACAATCACTAATACTGAAGTCATCATCAAATAAATGATCACAGTCTAAACTGAAGTGTCCCTGAGATTCATCTTGTTCATTCATCATATGTTTATCACAGAGAGAATCTATATTATCTACACAATGACTAGGACTTTTCATAGATCTGTTTGTTTTGAAACTCTCAACAGAACTCAATCTTCCAGTTTTTCTGGAATGAATTCTGGACATTTTCTGGGACAAAAACTTAGGACTTTGTGGAGGAGCCATAGTAGGCTTTTTAAATATTACACATTCTGTAGACATATCCTTCACTTTAGTATTGCCAGAAATATCATCTTCATCATCAGAACTTAAAAAATTAACTTTTTTTCTATTTGTTAATTTCTGGCTACTTCTCGGAACATTTTTATTTGTTTCACAAACACTAAAATCTGTAAATAAGTGGTTTTCATCCTCTGAGCTTGAGGATACATCAAGTTTTCGTATTCGCCGTCTTCCACTTTTTACAGCT
This sequence comes from Pictodentalium vernedei, assembly GCA_031216915.1. Classification (NCBI taxonomy): domain Eukaryota; kingdom Metazoa; phylum Mollusca; class Scaphopoda; order Dentaliida; family Dentaliidae; genus Pictodentalium; species Pictodentalium vernedei. The sequence goes on from CM062292.1 coordinate 327,959,691, forward strand.
TTATTTTTTTCAATTTTCCTCTTTGCACACTTAATAATGGAATCTTCCATGTCTGAAGAACCATCAGAGAAATCTTCTCCGGAATCTTTAAGAACTGTAAAAGTAGGATAAAGAAGAGTTAACTACATGCATTTTATCTGAATACTCCAGAAAACAGTGCTTTTGGCAGGGGAAATAGAATAATAACAAGAGTTATTGCTGAAGGCAATTCATACCCCCACTGCAGTGCTGGACCGATGAAGCATAATGAACAAATAATAAAAAAAAAAAAATAATCTGACAACACCGAAAATCATTCTAGTCTTGGGAAATGTTACAATTTAATTACATACCAAGTTCCATAATAATTTACTTAAGTTATGCAAGTTATGAATATTCTCGGACAGACTCACACACGGACGGATGGACGCATGTAATCCAGTTTTCCCCTCCATTTTCTTCGAAAGTGGGGGTATAAAAATGCATGAAACAGGCCTCTGAATTCCCTACAAATTGACAACAGTAAACCCTATGCCTAAATTACAGTGTTTGTGCACAAATTGTGTGGTTTTGAAAAACATTTGTGAAGTTTTTCAGTGGAGTTCCTGCAGTTAGGTTATGCTTCCAGAAGCACATCATTAGTTACAGTCTCATTACAAGAATACAAGTGATAGGTTAAATTAACAAGAGGCCCCGCAGGGCCTTACTCCTAACCCTTTACCTAATGAATCGCCTGCGTAATATGCAAATTCAGCAGTTGAAAAATATTATTTTTAAAAAAAATTCAACAAAACCATATCATGTGACCCCTCGTTGGAACGTGCTCATCGAGCTTGTTCCAACAAGGGGTCACATGATATGGTTTTGTTGAAATTTTTTGAAAAATTTAAAAAAATGATATTTAACCCTTTACCTAACATGAAAAGCAGACGACACTTGCAAAAAAAATTCTTGAATAACTAATTTTTTTCATTTTTTGTCTCAAAAACATAGGTTATGACCCCTCGTTGGAACGAGCTCGACGAGCTCGTTCCAAGGAGGGGTCATAACCTATGTTTTTGAGACAAAAAATGAAAATATTTTGAAAATTAATTGGCGATTTTTGAGAATAGCGCTGGCCGGTTTTGGCCGTTACGTTGGGTAAAGGGTTAAAATAATAAATTTTGATACCGTCTGCGTTGGGTAAAGGGTTAACCCACTGAGTATTTTCAAGATATTTTTCATCAAATTTAGTGATGGCTGTTAAGTATAATTTAGGCAGTATGATAAAATTTTCACCCTGCAAATTGAATGGATTTTTTCATCCATGATTTCTTATCTTACATTTGGATTAATTTTTCATCAAATATAGTCATGGCAGCTGAGCAGCAGCCATGACTATATTTGATGAAAAATTAATCCAAATGTAAGATAAGAAATCATGGATGAAAAAATCCATTCAATTTGCAGGGTGAAAATTTTATTATACTGCCTAAATTATACTTATTTCGGTAGCAAGAGAAACCCTGTGCTGGGCTGGAATATCTGCCAGCAGCATGGAAAGAGTTAAATGCTCACCTGACAAAGGCCCATTGATTATTCACAAAGAGATTTAAGGATTTTTAAAAAATATTTAGTTGCTTATTATATGTATTTACTTTTATCATTTATTCACCGGCAAACATTCCTTGAGTTCCCACAAGGAAATTACACTATCACAAATACTTCATCCAAATAGAAAATTACAAATTTCCACAAAATGCAGAGTAATAAAGTTGAAAGTGTCAGATTGCTTAGAGGCCTGATTGGTAGGCACTCTGATTTGAACAAACTTTAATCTGCCCCCCTAAGGGTGCTGCTGTGTACCATGCATCGACAGATATTGACTGGTGCATTTGATGAACTGCAAAAAATTAAAATTCAGGTTCCCAAAAGAAACCCAAATATGAATCCAGACTTTATTTGAAGAAACTTAAATCTGACCACCATAAGGGATACTGTATACCAAATACCAAAAGATTCTGACTGATGGATCCGAGTACTAGTAAGAATATTTTTTATGGAATTTCCATAACATTGTACTAAGTTAAAATTTGGGATCTGATAATGAGCAAAAATATGAATACAGGGCCTTGAACTTGAATCTGTCCCCCATAAGGATAGTCTATAGCAAATATAAAAAAAAATCCTGACTTGTGGATCAGAAGATGAAAATGTGCAAAGCATATTCCTCACCTTGCACTAAGTTCAAATTTGTGCTCCTGTAGGCATTCCAAATTTGCATCCAGTGCCTTGATTTGAACCTAATTGAATACGCTCCACCTGACGATGTTCAATACCAAATATAAAAAAATTCTGACTTGTGGTTCAGACAAAGAAGATTTTTTAAGTTTTTGAAAATATGCTGACTTAATAGCAATTTCCCATTACCGACTGTGTTAAAATGAACTTCATCATATAGTACCCTTTGACACTTTGAACTGCAATTTTTTTAACCCTTTACCCAACGCAGACGATATCAAAATGTATTAATTTAAATATAGTTTTTTAATTTTTTTCGAAACATTTCAACAAAACCATATCATGTGATCCCTCATTGGAACGGGCTCGATGAGCTTGTTCCAAAGAGGGGTCACATGATATGGTTTTGTTGAAATTTTTCGAAAAGTTAAAAAATTTATAGTAATTTATATATTTTTTATACTTACCAATGACCCAGACATAGCTGGTGCTAACTCTTAAAATATAGGGCCAAACACAAATTTTGCCCCCCAATCCCCAAAATTTGCATCTAAAACTAAAGAAAACATGTCCAGAAAGGCCCTCCACACCTCGCCCCCACTGCGCATGCGCAGTGTCAAGGACGTTCCGAAATTGGCGCCATTTATCATTCTAATAACCAGTGCCTGGTAAGCGCTATGTACTCAGCGGGGAGGCAAGAGTTCCCAACTCCTGGGAGGGCCATCCCCGTCTGGGTCATTGGTAAGTATAAAAAATATATAAATTACTATAAATTTTTTAACATTTTTATACTGTACCAATGACCCAGACATAGCTGAATAGTAAAAAGGCTGGAGGGCCAAGGACATAGAGCAAAATGGAATACGCTCAATAAAATAAAATAGAGTCATCCCCTGTAGGGAAAAGAAGTAATAGGCCTTACATGTATCTTTCTTATTTATGATAAATTAGAAAGATACAACACCTTCCAAAAATTGAGCTTCATACATCCATGTACTCTATTAATATCCAATAATCCTTATACTAATAATTTTTAAAGTAAGCCAATAATAAAGTAAGTCTAGAGAATAGAGACTCTTATACTCCTAAAAGTGTGTGAGAATTGCATAATCATGTCCGTTGACATATGCAATATTCAAAAGCTATACTTTAAAAACTAAGACTTGAATGAATTTTATAAACTTAAACTTCTCACTAAACAACCATCCCAATAACAGCTCAGAATTACTAACTCCGGAGGAGGTATCCCCTTGTTTTCATAGTAAAAACAGGTGACCCAAGGGAACACCCTCCCCCCCCCTTTTTCTTGCCCTGGGTCAAATAGCCCAGAGCGAAGAGGGCAGCCGAACGGAGACACTGCCGAAACAGACAGCCTACCTAGCTATAGTAGCAACTGTTAAGAGAATGATATTCTGAGCAGTAGATAATAGACCTAACAATAGAGGCCTCCAGAAATGGACTCGATATTTCTGAGATAAAATTCATGAATGGATGGCTGAGCGCAATGAGCAGCCTTCAAAAATCTATAATAGCAACACTATTAATGTAAGCCCAAGAAGTAGAAGAACTCTTACTTCATGAGCCGAAATCTTAAGCACAACTGCTAAGCCAATGATATACCATAAGCAGTACGCTAGTTAATAGAATCCATTAAAAATAAAATGGAGCGTAACGTCCTTCTACTAGACATCAAAGACAGAAGAAGCTTACGCCCTTGTAATAAACAGATATCTGTTTATAAATACATAAACTGTACCCGGAAAGAGTAAAGGTCTATGCCCATACGAAGACGGAAGGACCTTAAATAATAGGTTCCGGAAATAGGAGCCTAACTCTTATGCAAGAATCCAACCTAAATAGTAACGGAAGTATTGACTCCGAAACTATGAAAGTGAAAATCATCCATCGATAGTGCATGAAACTCACTGACTCTACAGTAAAAGAGAAACCAACAGAATTACTGTCTAAAAGGTCAGAATTTGAAAACTACTGTTTCCAGAGGCTCAAATGATTACATAGCTAAATAAGAACCGAAGTTAAAATCCGTATAGGAATTTAATCTAAAGATTCTAAGTCTATTTATCAAAAAGTTACTAACTGACTTAGATAAAGAGACAAAAGACTCAATTGTAAACTATCGTAGAGTGCATAGGTATGAGGTAACATAAACCTATAACCTAAATAACAACAGGCTGCAGTAGATCTTGTGAAACAAGTATACTAAAAACTAGCAATGCGTAGTATGGAGGGATCAACCATATGAACATAATGATCCCTATACCACGACGGAAGAGCCTCCACTTTAGTCGCATAGAATAGCGAAGAAGAGGATCTCCTATAGTAAGAAATCGCGTCCAAAGCTCGTCCAGTACAGTGCTTACAATGCAATACGGACCACACAACGGAATACATGAAGGTTGCGACCTTGCTGGTTGTGATAAAGATGACACGATTTACCCAGTGAAAAAAGATCCTCACATAGAGGAAGATTTCACGTTAAGATCCACAGTAGACAAGAGAGTAAATTACTCATGATCTCTGTGAAGATAGAGATGCTATCAACAGAAATGTATTGTGGTTGTTTATCTTAGCAATACCTGCTAAAACAACAGCGCCGGAGGATACGCGTATCCTATCATTCCGTCCTATAGATCAATAGAGCGTTAACAGTATTAGCTCAGAGATCTGGACAAGCCAACACATACGTCTGCAATTGATTAGCAAGCTGTGTCATAAATAAAACATCATTGGGCGCTCCCATAGATAGCAAATCTGATTAAATACTTGTTTGTTGAGAGTCCATTCTGACAGCAACAAGCGACCCGTAAGAGAACGGGAGTGCGATAAAACAATCAGACGACCCAGAATATGACGGACCAAAACTGAACTTGGTGTACTATAACCAACAGACGGATTCTTTCCATTAAATTGAATAACGGAAACGAAAGAGTGCCTCCCTGGTTCCGGAGATACGCCACTACTGTCGAATTAAAGGACAGGAATTTGGGCATGCGTTTCTGAATAATGTTCATGCAATGACATAAAGCAAGCCTAAAAAACATTATTCCGCGGAAGTTAAACTGATAGCTAAAAGACTGCGGAACCCAAAGACCCTGGCACTTCGAATCCGTAGGGATCAGAATATCCCAATCTGTTTGACTGGCAACCGTCATAACAGCCACACTAGGGTCCGGCAACTGCGGCGGCACTCTCTGAGTCAACCACCGAATGTTTGCCCCAGTCTGAATCTCTTGTAACACTAGATAGACAAGAGAATGTATAAATCAAGCAATTCATGGATTGCCGGAAAGTTGCCGTCGAAGAGAAGCTCCTCCGAGAACGAAGCGACTCTGAGAGAGTTCTTAACCTACTATCCACGCGTGGATGTAGCTAGGGCTGCATCACGTCTAACCAACTCCAATCAGCCACTGAAGGGCGGAGTTATACGTGAACAAACTACTGCCCTCAAAAGAAATTACATTGAGAATAATATCCCGTAAATCTTTTCTTGAAGACGTAATGATAACGCCTCAGTAAGGCGGATTACGTATAATAAAGCGTCTAAGTTAAGTCTACTATACATAATGTCGTTTCCAACATTGAAGTTGGAAAAGACATAAACGGCGAAAAAGAATATATGCAGTCTTTAATCACACCGTCTAGACGCATATGAACTCTCGGTATGCCCTGCTCTGCCAAAATAAACTATATGTAAAAAAGATAAAAAGGCAGAAATGAGCCACGCGGACAAGAAACTAAACTATCATGCTTAGTAGCAGGCTTGTATATATATATAATATATAGCGTCGAAAAATAAAACACATGTTGTAATGACAATATTGGACTGCGTCGGTAAGTCAGGGACAAAGTCCCTGTACCGATCGAAAAATCCGAGTCCAATGACGCTATAAGTCTCTTATCCAAGATCGCAGCAATGAAGTCCAAACAATAATCACTGGAAGAAATGCCAGAAGATATGAAAGGCATCTTCCGATACTACTAAAGGGAAAACTCGAAATCTTTCGAATCCCTTTCGCCATCCTGTCGGACCCTATAAAGCGTTCGGTCGTCCGTAGCTTGATGCAACCGCGGACCGCACCGACCCAGCGCCGTCGGATAATTCCTGATTCGACCGAGAAACCGTCAATTGCTGGGATGCTGCGAAACAACTGTGCTAACTCGGATAGCACGTCCGTCACTGAGGCCTGAGGAGCAGCGGTCTTACGATGCATTGCCGCAGGAAGCTCCGAGATCGTTACCCCGTGCATACTTCCAATATGCGAGCGAACGGAGTGTATAGGCCTCGTGTCCTTTGGCTACCGGATGGCGCGACCTATTCGCTGTGGAATCACTGAATGCCGAAACTGATCGGATACTCGAGGTCACGTAGCCAATGTGCGGTCGTGTGCCCTGCTGTGAGGATGAGGAAGCATTAAAGACAGTCTCTCGGACTGTCAATATAACGGAGCGTCCCGAGCAACGAACATATGCTCCGAATGTAAAATATCTGAACCACAACATGCGGTCCCCTATGTTGTTGGCTTCCTCCGATCCGTCCTCTATCTGCCGTCACTGGGTGAGTACTAAAGTAATTAAAGTGCTCGCATCACCCAAATCTCCTTCCTAGACCGCAACGGACGAACCCGGCAGCCGAACCATTCGATGAATGTACGCTACACCGGGTGAGCTAGCGAATGTCACTCCGTAAGCGATAGACATATTCCATGAGCACTTATTGCCGCTAACTCATCATTAACTATGACGACAGAGGCACACTTTTGAAGACATCTCCATAACTCTTCGAACAAGAAACCAGAAATGCTTGGATAGCAAGCATAAAATAATAATATATATAGCGTCGTCCAATAATTCGAAAGTTTGTGTGACATTATTGGACTATGTCGGAACTGAGGGACGATGTCCCTGAACCGAACCAAAAATTTCTAAGTCCACCGACGCTATCAGTTTCTTATCCGACATCGCAGCATATGTTGTTCCGAAAGGGAAAGCTTGAAATCCACCGAATCCCTTTCGGTATCCCGTCGGACCGGATGAAACTTTCGGACGTCCGTACCCGCTTCCGCGGAGCGTCCCGACCCAGCATCGTCGGATAAAATATATGCGACAGATTCAGTTGATGCTGGGATGCTGCGATAAACTGTGCTATTAAGGAAAGCACGTCCGTTCCCGAGGCCTGTGCAGTAGCGGACTTACGATGCATTGCCGCTGGAAGCTCCGTGTACGTTGACTCCCGCACACTTCCTATGCGAACGTCCGGAGTCTGCAGGCCTCGAGTCCCCGGCTACCGACCCAGCGCTGTCGGATAATTCTCGATCCGACGCCGTTTCTGTCGGCTGCTGGGATGCTGCGATAAGCTGTGCTATGTGCACAAGAATGTCCGGCGTCGAGACCTGCGGAGGCGCAGTCTATCGGTGCTTCGCCGAGGGCAGCTCCGCATCAGATGGCTCCCGCATACTTCCTATGCGAACGTCCGGAGTCCATCGGTCTCGAATCCCTGGCTGCCGGATGGTGTGACCTGGTCGCCGAAGAATCCTTGATCGGCGAAGCTGGTAATATATCGGCGGTCACGCAGCCAAGGTGCGGTCGTGTGCGCTGACGAGAAGAGGAAGCCTTAGCAGTCTCAGCGGACTGCCTATACAACGGAGCGTCCCGAGCGACGGACGTATGCTCCGCTAACGACACATTTGTACCACAACATCTGGGGCCAGATGTTGTTGAACGAGAGAGGGGCCTCTCTCGCTTGCCGTCCGGATGGACCGGAACGAGCTAAGAACCGGACTAAAAGGCTTCCTCCGTTCTCCCTCCGATCCGCCGTCACTGGGTGTGCATTAAGTTAATTTTATAGTGCTCGCATCACCCCAAAATTCCTTCTAGACCGCACCGGACGAACCCGGCTGCCGAACCATTCGGTGAATGGACGCTACACCGGGCGAGCTAGCGGACGTCAAAGGCCGTCGAACCTACTAGGGTCCTCTTAGGCAATTGGCGTATTACATGAGCACTTTTCCGCTAGCCCTTCATAATTGTGACGACGGAGGCACACTGTTGGAAGACATCACAGATACATCACCCTAATCTTGATCGTCTGAAATAGAAATTGATAAAGTAGAGTGACCCTGCGGGGAAAGGACCGGAGTGTCCAAATCCCCAACAACATACCGTGACATACGCTTCCCATATTGTCATCGAAATCATACGATACAGAACAGGAGTTAATGCGAGTACACTGACCACATATAGAATGAAAATAAGGTCAGAGGAAGACTTCCTCTTAAAACAATTGATCAATATCCTTTCCATGTGAAAAGAAAACAAGTCCTGGTACTCGCACTAACCCCTGGCAATCAAAATACATAATAATAATATGATCCATTAATATAGAAAAAATAATTGAAATCAAAATATTTTGAAAAAATATTTTTTCAGAACAGCCCAAGTTTCTGAAAAGTAACGTTGAGCCCCAATGGATCCCAAGCCTAAGTGTGGACAAAAATTTTAAAAATATTTTAAACAATTTATTCAACACTTACGAACAATAATAATGTATCTAGTTATGATTAAAATAACATAAAGATATTATTATTTAGAAATCCCCCCCTCACACAGAGGGCTGTTGTAAATGTAAACAATGAGTGTAAAAACACTAAAATAAGACTCCAGGCACCCAGGCCCGAAATCAGTTACCAAAAATACCCCATCTGATGCAAAACAGAGACTTCCAGGGAAGAAACTGCAGAACATCAGATGGTAGATGCAGAACACAACGCCTAACCACCCGTAGGTGAAGACGTAAACATGGGGAAAGAACAGAATTCATTCTGTTATTAAGCTAAAACTCCCAAGAAATTTTAGTAATAATAATTACAGAAACTATGCCAAAAGCATGGGAGAATAGCAAGGGGGAATTAAAGGACAGGGAGAGAGGAAAAACACTTGAAAACACAGTGTAACTAAATAATCAGAATGACAACAAAATGGCTGCTGCCTTGAAAATAGGTAACTTAACATAATTTCATTAAAAAATTTTAAGTTACAGCCCTGATAATATTCTGTCACACATTCTTTTCCTCTCCTCCTTTTCTATCCTCCTTAGAATCACCATTTCACTAATATTTATGTGTCTGGCATCATTTAAACTGAGATTTAAAAGCACAAAGATCAGTCAGATGTTAACTGATGAAGGGCCAAACTTAGAATGATAAATGGCGCCAATTTCGGAACGTCCTTGACACTGCGCATGCGCAGTGGGGGCGAGGTGTGGAGGGCCTTTCTGGACATGTTTTCTTTAGTTTTAGATGCAAATTTTGGGGATTGGGGGGCAAAATTTGTGTTTGGCCCTATATTTTAAGAGTTAGCACCAGCTATGTCTGGGTCATTGGTACAGTATAAAAATATAGTATTTTTTCAGCTGCTGAATCCGGGCGGATGCAGGCGATTCGTTGGGTAAAGGGTTAATCCATTTTATTCTACTGATATTAAGGATGCTTCATGCTAAATTTATTATTTATTGGTGTTTAAGGTCACAATGGCTAATTGTGACTGTGACAGTTTTTGGGTGGAGGAAGCCAGAGTACCTACAGAGAACCACCGAGCATCGACGAGCAACTGTCAGCTCCTCAATATTCTAACTCTGTTTAAGCTCCGCTCTTGCAGGGTACATAGGTTGAAGCACATAGCATGTGCACCATCAACGTGTAGTACGCCTGAGTACACAGGCGTCATCGTGCCCCCATGTAATCAACCAGGATTAAGTGCCTTGCCCATGGACACAACACAGGTCATCCTGGATGGGGAGTGAACTCAGGATCTCTAGCATAGAAGTCCAACAGTCTACCATTGAGCCAACATGCTCCCTTCATGCCAAAAAATCAATTCTCTGTTCCACACAATTTTGAAAATGTGTGTTTGAAAAAAAAATTCTCTTTTTAGCTTTTGGGGTTCCCAATGGATGCAAAATTTTTTTTTCCATGAATCAGGTACTTATGATACAATAATACCACATACCAATTTGGTTGAAATCAAACTGTACTCCTCAAAAGCAAGCTGAATACCAGGTAGCAACTAATTCCATACACTGGATCATGGGAACTTTTTTTTTAAAATTTGGGGCAGTTTTCTCTCACCCTTTCCCCATGGGACCAGCATATTATCTCACCCCAATAATCACTCATATGAAATATTGGAAGATACCTGGTGGTGTGGGAGAAGACACAAACACCACCTGTAAGACAGGTGGAAGGATAGAGAGGTGATAGGACAAAGAGTGATCAGTATAGCTCACCCCGACTTTCATTCAGGTGAGCTAAAAAATCAAACCAAGTTCATTAGAGGAAAGCAAACCAGTGCCAGCAGTGTCGGATCAGACATGGTCGACACAGGTTGCTTTTCACAAGCAAACTTACTGAGAGCATGGTGTTGAATGTTGTTATATAGTCTGTATATAAGAGTGCATGCCTTATTAACTACTTGCATGCTACTGGCCATTATTCTTGCCACGAACACAATTGTTCTTCCCACTGAAATAACTATAATTTACATATTTGCACATTTAATCAAAAATCAAATTTTACCCCTGTAAATTGAATGGACTTTTTCACCAAGGATTTCTTAAGTTAATTTTATCAAATTTAGTCAAAGCAGCCATGACTTGATTTGATGAAAAATATCCAAAAAATAGCTGGTTAAGAGTTAATCTTAAATGTAAACAGTCATGCAAAATATAATTAAAGGAAAACTAGAGGTACTGTGAGCAAGCTCACAAAGTGATACCTCCCATGCCTCAGTTGTTGCGCTTACGAGGACACAACCATATGATGTAGCAATTGAAATGTATAAGTTAGATTATCTGCCCTTGGAAATGTCAGAACGGAATTATATTGCTTCATGCACATCTTCATATGGAGGTCTTCCATTGTCTAAAGTTTCATGAAAATTCTTCAAACGGTTTAGGAGGAGTAGCGCTTATAAGGATGGACAGACGGACGGACGGACAGGGTGATTCCTATATACCCCCCGAACTTTGTTTGCAGGGGGGGGGGGGGGGGGGGGGGGGGTATAATAATTCTGTAATGTTTAGTCAAACCACAGAAAAATTTGTAGTGCACATCTTTTGATGCTGATGAAGTTTTAAACCAATGATATACATCCACAGGCATTATGCTTATAGAGAACAATGAGTAAAACATTGGAAAAAAATGCCGATAGGATCACCGATCCAATGTCGAGTTGTGACAGAACAAAAGTGGGTTTAATCATTATCAACTTTTGGTCCGGAAACCAATTGAAGGGTCACTGTGACCTTGACCTTTGACCTAGTGATTCCAAAATAAATAGGGCTCTTTCTTGCACCAATGTCAACCTATCTATGAAGTTTCATGAACACAGGTGGAACCATTGTCAAATTATCATCTGGAAACCAATTGTTTACGATTTATTATGTTCATGGTCACTGTGACCTTGGCCTTTGACCTAGTGAGTCCAAAATAGAGAGGGGTCTTTCACTCACCTAGGCCAACCTACCTATGAAGTTTCATGAATGTGGGTCAAACCAATATCAAGTTATCATCTGGAAACCAACTGTTTACGAATTGCAATGTTGAAGGTCAATTTGACCTTGACCTTTCACCTAGCAAGTCCAAAATAAATAGGGTTCTTCCTCTCACTGATACCAACCTACCTATGAAGTTTCATGAACTTGGGTCGAAACATTATCAAGTTATCATCTGGAAACCAATTGTTTACAATTTACTATGTTGAAGGTCATTGTGACCTTGACCTTTCACCTAGTGAGTCCAAAATAAATAGGGTTCTTCCTCTCACTGATGCCAACCTAACTATGAAGTCTCATGAACATGGGTCGAACCATTATCAAGTTATCATCTGGAAACCAATTGTTTTGATTTACTATGTCCAGGGTCGCTGTGACCTTGACCTTTGACCTAGTGAGTCCAAAATAAAAAGGGTTCTTCTTCTCATGAAGGCCAACCTACATATGAAGTTTCATGAATGTGGATTGAACCATAGTCAAGTTATCATCCGGAAACCAATTGTTTACAATTCACTATGTTCAAGGTCACTGTGACCTTGACCTTTGACCAAGCACGTCCAAAATTAATAGGGTTCTTCCTCTCACCGATACCAACCTACCTATGAAGTTTCATGAACATGGGTTGAACCATTATCAAGTTATCATCCGGAAACCAATTGTTTATGTCCGCCCGCCATTCATCAAACTATAAGTCGAACTTGACTTCGTCACAACTCGACTAATAAGAAAATCAAAGTAATTTTGTGAATATGTAAACATATACAAAAGCTTGAATGAAAATATAGCCATGATCAAAGTTATTTGTTTACTGGTGTTTATGGTCACTTTCAGCATCTATGACTACATCATGACAATAATATAGGTATGAAGTCAAATTTAGCAAATTGTTTATACATGTACCCATGCTGTCCACTTTAGAGGTCTTCCACCCCATGCTTTGGTTGCTAGATCCTATTTTACAAGTAAAGTAGAACTTGTTTACCACAGTTAACAAGTGCTGCTTTACTTCTCAGGGTTCCCAAAGGGACATGATCAAAGTTATTGACCTTGAATATGACAAACTTTTTAAGAAGACTAGCCATGGAACTGTTTTTTTGATAGTGGGTGTGCTCTGTTCATGAAAAGAAAAATGATTTTTCCTTTCTCTGTTCTGTATCTATCCTAGAAAAGTCAATAAACACATTTTCATACACTACTGCTAACTGCTGGCCTTAAAATTGGTCCAGATTCATGAGAATCTGTTTTGATTCCTGTGAACTCCTGCTGTAAGAATCAATTTTCAGTTCATAAATAAACAAGAGATTGCACCAGAGATGTGAACATACACCCACAGGTGTCAAGTTGAGGGATGGGGCTGCGTCTGGATGGACAAAATAAAGAAATCACTGACAATTTGACAAAGTAAGGGCCATAACTGAGGTACAAATAGTTTGGAGCAACTCTGTTCAACAGAAGCAGATCATCTACCAAATATCATTGAAATCCAGACACGCACTGCTGAGATATTGCTCTGGATGGACAGATAGATTTATTTATTTATTTATTTTATTGGGGTTTAATTACACTTTTTACAGCCAGAGTCACCTCCTGTTGACCAGCTTTACGGGTGGAGGAAGCTGGAGTACTCAGAGAGAATCGGCGAGCAACTGTCAGGCTCACCAACATACTAACTTCACACAAGCAGAGTCAGAATTGGTTGAAGACCAGTGCACCATCGATGTGCAGTACACCTTAGTACACAATGCCACAGTGCCCCCCACGTGGGCAATGGGGTTGAAGTGTCTTTCCTAAGGACACAACCCATTTGCCACAGGTGAGATTCAAACCGAGTACCTGTCTGCTTGCAGCCTGCACCTCTACCTAACATGCCCCAGACAAATGGATGGAGACAGATAGACAGATGCATGTACTCTAGTATTCCCCCACCAATCTCTTTGAGAGTCAGGGTATAATTTGAATTTGAGAGTACTGTTATACCCTTGTGAGTGCAACCAGTACCTATACCATAGTTAAATTAAAAAACTAGAGTGATGTCACGCATGCAGCCTGACGATATACAAAAACTGCTATTCAAATTTTATTTTTATTCATTTCTCTGGTGGTGTGTTATAGTAGTCAATATTTTGTTTATTTGCATTTAATAACTCTCAATCCCTCAAAAATGCACTTTTGGAAAAATTGCCTAAATTACCATGGGTGGGGGTGGGGAACCCATATTCAAACTTGGCCCGTAGTACTAGTTGGAAAATACACATATATCTATCAACTTTGGTTGAAATCAAATAATCCAAACTGGAGTTATTGGTTGGGAACCAATTGTTTACGGATGGACGGATCATTTACATAATATGACCATTTTTACAAATGGTTGTATAAGTATAAAAAAGTAATATCAAATTTGAAGAAAATCATATAATTAGAACTGGATTTATCATCTGGATAACATGGGAAGGAGGGATTGATTGATTCCACCCATCTCCCCCGAAGTTTTGGAGACAGCATCAAAAGGGTGGGGTGGGGGGGGGGGGGGTGATGGTGTTTGTCTGGGTTTTTAACCACAAACTTTAACCAAAAGTGTAAAAAAGCATTTTTAGCGAAAGAAAAACAAGAGGCCCCAGGTGGGCCTGAGGGCACTCACCTGACATGGCAACCAAAATATCAACCCACAGAATTGATTTCAACAAGTTGCATTTGCTCCTCCTAAGAAAAGCTTATACCAAATATCCAAAGATTCTGACCAGCGGATCTAAAAAAAAAGAAGATTTTTAAAGAATATTCCTCATATTGAATCCCACAGAGAGCCAATATATGAACCCAGGGACTTGGCTTCAACAAACTTGAATATCACCCCCCCCCCCACCCCCCAAGGATGCTGCACACCAAATATCAAAACATTCTGATTGCTGGATCTGAAGAAGATGATTTTTAAAGAAAATTCTTCATTTTGAACTAAGTTACAATTCAAGTTCCCACAGTGAGTCCAAATATGGACCTAGGGGCATGGCTTGAACAAACTTGAATCTCACCCTCCTAAAGATGCTGCATACTACATATCAAAACATTCCGACTGCTGGATCTGAAGAAGATTTTTAAAGAAAATTCCTCATTTTGAACTAAGAGACATAGGACAAATTTGGTAAAAAACAGATAACGTTAAAAAACTCAAAGAAGAAAACAATCTACGGGACATAATACATGAAAACAAAAATCAGACAGGAATGGTTTTCAAACTCACCCAAGACATTCTCAAGTAGAACCCACAGACCAAATTTGATAAAAATTGGATAATGTGTGTGCAAGTTATCATGCTGACACTGCCCAAAGTCGTAAATTCAATCTAACGGACACAACCCCTGAAAAATAAACACCGGCCAAGACTGGTTTTCGAACTCATCCAAGACATTCTTGACTGGAACTCAAAACCAAATTTGATGAAAAACATATGTTTGTTCAGGCTATCATACTGACACCGCAACAGAGACTGACGAACACCCAGCAACCATCATCAAAACAGATCAAAATGTTGACACAACTTGGCCCAAAAGTTAAGAGTTTTTTATTCTAATAATGTGCAACCCTAACCCTTTTTTCATAAAAAAAATATAAAGGTACATAGATATGTCTTCATTATAGAATGGGTCCAAGCACTAAAACTGTCCAACAGTTTATCCTGTGCACTATAGTTCATTCCTCAAGTTTCATTCACTTCGCTGAAGGTATTCTATTATATAGCACATAACTGGAAAGAGGTAAGCACATAGCTGGAAAGAGGTAAGCACTCCTCTTCAGCAGTGTGTTACATAACAGCATTTAATCAACAAAACAAAGAAGTTGTCTTCACAACATTAGGGGTCAATGTACTAAAACAGTTGAATCTGTCATAAGAATGATGGCACTTAACAAAATTCTAGTCAAACCTCGTAAAGAAATATTCCTTAGAGATCGAGATGAGATTTTGCTGTAAAGAATATCTACCCATAACATATTTTTGAAATGCACATTTTACATCTTGGAAACCTTCATACAATAAGACCTAAAAAAGTTAAATAGCTGTTCCTCAGGAGCTCTCGCATGGTCCTTTTCAACTGCCAGATGCTCTCTTTTTATAAGCAATGCAAACTTAAAAAATAAAAATTAAATGGTTTATGTCTGATATTTTACCCAAGTTAATAAAATTGATAATTTGTCCCTTGAGTGCAACAAGGCTTTGCAATGCTCTAGCACTGCAAAGCTTTCTTGCACTCAAGGGACAAAATACACCACCCCTCATGCTATTCTGTAGATTATGAGGCCTAAAACATAATACAAACCAAGAACAAGAACTTTTGATGGCAAAGAAATAATAACAAAAATAAACAAGAGGCCCCAGGGGGCCCAAGGGAGCTCACCTGACAAGGTAGACTAAATATCAACCCAGGGAAAAGATTTCAACAGGTTGCATCTGCCCCTCCTAAGAAAAGCTTACACCAAATATCCAAAGATACTGACTGGTGGATCTAAAAAAAAAAACATTTTTAAAGAATATTCCTCATATAGAACTAAGTTATAATTCGGGCTCCCACAAGGATCCTAAATATGAACCCAGGGACTTGGCTTTAACAAACTTGAATGCCCCCTCACAAGGATGCTGCACACCAAATATCAAAACATTCTGACTGCTGGATCTGAAGAAGATTTTTAAAGAAAATTCCTCATTTTGAACTAAGTTACAATTCGAGATTTCACAGTGAGCCCAAATATTGACCTAGGGACATGGCTTGAACAAAATTTAATCTTAACCCCCTAATGATGTTGCATGCCAAATATCAAAAGCATTCTGACTGCTGGATCTGAAGAAGAAGATTTTTAAAGAAAATTCCTCATTTTGAACTAAGTTATAATTCGGGCTTCCACAAGGAGCCCAAATAATATGAACCCAGGGACTTGGCTTTAACAAACCTGACCCCCCCCCCCCCCCCCCCCCCCCAAGGATGCTGCACACCAAATATCAAAACATTCCGACTGCTGGATCTGAAGATTTTTAAAGAAAATTCCTCATTTTGAACTAAGTTACAATTCGAGCTCCCACAGTGAGCCCAAATATCAGCCTAGGGACATGGCTTTAACAAACTTGAATCTCACCCCCCTAAGGATGCTGCACACCAAATGTCAAAACATTCCGACTGCTGATCTGAAGAAGAAGATTTTTAAAGAAAATTCCTCAGTTTGAACTAAGTTATAATTCGGGCTCCTATACTGAGCCCACATATGAACCAAGGGACTTGGCTTGAACAAACTTGAATCTCACCCCCCCAAGCATGCTGCATACCCAATATCAAAAGATTCTGCCTGCTGGATCTTGAGAAGAAGATTTTTAAAGAAAGTTTCCTGAAATGCACTAAGTTCAAATTCGGGCTCCTATACTGAACCCACATATGAACCCAGGGGGCCGATTTGTACAAACTTGAATCAGATCCACCCCACAATGTTGCATACCAAATATCAAAAGATTCTGCCTGCTGGATCTGGAGAAGATTTTTTTTAAAATTTGCCTGAAATGCACTAAGTTCAAATTCGGGCTTCTATAGTGAGCCCAAATATGAATCCAGGGGGCCAATTTGAACAAACTTGAATCTGCGCCCCCTAGAGATGATGTATACCAAATAGGAAAGAATTCTGCCTGGAGGATCTGAAGAAGATTTTTTTGAATTTTGGAAAGAAATTCATGGATGCTATCAGAGTTATGCCCCGTGTGGTGCCACCTGTCAGTACGGCAAGTTTATTTGTATAAGTTTGAATTGACATATGATGGGGAACATGCACACCAAATTTGGTTCAATTTGATCCAGTAGTTTGTGAGGAGTTGTCGTTAATGTAAAGTTCACGACGGACGATGATGACGGACGACGACGACGGACGGCAAGTGATAAGTTAAGCTCCCTTCGGTGAGCTAAAAATAAAATAAACAAGAGACCCCACGGGGCCTGAAGCGCTCATCTTGAACAGAACACAATATAAACAGAGTCCAAGAATGAGTCTACATTAAGCAATCCATCTCCATAGGATACACTGTCATGAATCCTAGAGTCCCTCAGGAGTGACAAAAATAATCCGGGCATCATGCCTTTTCTTCAGTTGATCATAATGTAAAATGTAGAGCTCCCCTATGAAGCACCTTGATACAACCTATGTGGATTAATCTTAGTTACACACCTCTTGAGGGTACTGAATACAAAATCTTTAATTCTTCAGCAACATGGCCAATTCCGGCTCCTATACGGAGCCCAAATATTATCCCAGGCTCTCGATATGAACACAGTTGAATCTGACTTCCCTAGAGATGCTGTGTACCAAATATGAAAGCATTATGACTGTTGGATCTAAAGAAGAAAAATTTTAAAGAAATTTCTTCATATTGCACTAAGTTAAAATTTGGGCTACCATAGCGAGCCCAAATATTAACCTATGGATCCGATTTGAACAAACTTGAATCTGACCCCCCTAGAGAGGTTGTATACCAAATACGAAAGCATTCTGACTAGTAGATCTGAAGAAGATTTTTGAAAAAATTCCCTCATATTGTATTAAGTTAAATTTCAGGTTCCCATATAGAGCCCAAATATTAACTCAGGCACTCGAATCGAACAAACTTGAATCTGACCCCCTAGAGATGTTGCATACCAAATATGAAAGCATTCCGACAGGTGGATCTGAAGAAGATTTTTAAAGAAATTTCCTCCTTTTGCACTAAGTAAAAATTTGGGCTACTATAGCGAGTCCAAATATATACCAAGGGATCTGATTTGGGCAAACTTGAACCTGACCTCTCTAGAGATGTTCCATACCAAATATGATAGCATTCACACTAGTGGATCTGAAGAAGATTTTTTTAAAATTATCCTCCATATTGAACTAAATAAAAATTTGGGCTTCCATAGGAAGCCCAAATATTAACCTAGGGACTTGGTTTGAACAATCTTGAATCTGACTCTCATAACAATGATGTATACCTAACATTAAAAGATTCTGACTGGTGGTTCTGAAGAAGATTTTTATAGAATATTCCCCATATTACCCTTTGTTAAAAATTCGGGCTCCTGTATTGAGCCCAAATATGAACCAATGGGCTTTATTTTAACAAACTTTATCTTAACAAACTTTTATCTGACCCCCTATGAATGCTGTATACCAAATATCAAAAGATTCTGATGATTGGTTGTGGAGAAAGGATTTTTAAAAATTTTTGCAAATATGCTGACACAGCATTTTTTCGATGCCCATCACACAACACCCTAAAATCACCGATGATAATTTTGTTTTACCATTCAATTCTACTCTATTCTATTTCATACCAAATAACAGCTCTCTGTTCCATGTGGTTTGGGAAATATGGGCGTTTGAAAATATTTCTATTTTTAGCTCCCAGGATTCCCATGGGGATGCAGGAATTTTTTTTTTGCATGCGTCACGCAGTTATGACCCAATAATACCACATACCAAATTTGGTTCAAACCAGACCATCGGTTCCGAAAATAGAAATTTTGAGTGGTGCCAAAAATCTTTCCCCTCCCGTTACAAACCCAAATATTGCTTCACAAACTTCGCTTGAACAAACTTGATTCTACACCTCAAAAGGAAGCTTCATAGCATATATCAAGTCATTGTAACCTGATTCATGAGAAGATTTTATAAATATTTTGGAGCTTTTTCCCCTACTCCCTTCCTATGGGGCTGGGCATGTTGAGTTGAACAAAAATGAAATGCCCCTTTGGGACCAAATATTGCTTCACGAACTTCGATTGAACAAACTTGATTCTACACCTCAAAAGGAAGCTACATAGCAAATACTAAATCATGGTATACACTGGTTCATGAGAAGATTTTAAAAATATTTTGGAGCATTTTTCCCCATTCCCTCCCTATGGGGCTGGGCATGTTGAGTTGAACAAAAATGCAATGTCCCTTCGGGACCATCACACACACAAACTTTCACTTGAATTGGTCCAGTGGCTTTGGAGGAGAAGACGAAAACATGGTGTTAAAAGACGACGGATGGACGGACGATGGACAGATGATGGATAGATGACGGATGGAGAGCGATGAGATTAGCTCAGCTTGACTTTGTCAAGATGAGCTAAAAACTGCCCACCCACATACAATTTTACAAAAAATGGCCTGAGAAACAGATTTACTTTGTGGGGCCTAATGAAAATACTTTTAAAATTTCCAAAACTAAAGGTAATTCAATCCCTGGAGTATCATGATTTGACATCAGATCAGCTGCTTTCACCATATGTGAATGACATTGTTGGAGATGTCGGAAAAATAATATTTAATCAGATTTTTTTTTATAGATTCTGTACAATTTTTTTAAAGTCTCTACTTGGGGTAAACAGCTGTGTTCTTTTGATAAATAATTGCATTTTCAAGCACATTACTATAATAGGGTTTTGCAGAAAATCAATAGTTTAACTCTTTAACTAATACAAATTATTAATGAGACTTGCAAAAAAAAATTCTTAACTAAAACAAGACCAATACCATGTCTGGACCTGCGTCGCTGCATGCAATTGATTGAGATACATGTATTAATCTCTTTCGACTCTTTTTGCATGTAGATAAATCAATTCCTTTCACAGAAGGCAAGAAAAGTTTGACAAAAAATTCAATGTTCAGTGGGTCCCTTTCATACAAGCAGAGAAACTTTGACTGAAAATTTCAATATTCAGTGTCTACAGTAAAATTTCAAAATATCGGCAAACAGGAAGTGGCTGCACGACAGATCTGAAAATTGCATACACGATACAACTAAACATTATCAAGCTCCAGATGAAATGAAAAATCAATCACTTGCATAGAAGCCGAGAAAACTTTGACGAAAAATTTCAATGTTCAGTGGGTACAGTAAAATTTCAAAGTATCGGCAAACAGGAAGTGGCTGCACAACAGATCTGAAAATTTCATACACGATACAACTCATCATTATCAAGCTCCAGATGAAATATAAAATCAATCCCTTGCATAGAAGCCGAGAAAAGTTTGACAAAAAATTTCACTGTTCAGTGGGTACAGTAAAATTTCAAAGTACCGGCAAGCAGGAAGTGGCTGCACGGCAGATCTGAAAATTGCATATATGATACAACTGATGATTATCAAGCTCCAGATGAAATATAAAATCAATCCCTTGCATAGAAGCCGAGAAAAGTTTGACAAAAAATTTCAATGTTCAGTGGGTACAGTAAAATTTCAAAGTATCGGCAAACAGGAAGTGACTGCATGGCAGATTTGAAAATTGCTTACACGATACAACTCATCATTATGAAGCAGCAGACCAAATATAAAATCATTCCCTTTCATAGAAGCCAAGAAAACCTTGATGGAAAAAGTGTTTCGGACGGACTGACGGACGGACAGACAGATGGACAGACTGACAGACGGACAGGGTCGAGCGGTTACTAGACCTGCTCTGCCACTGGCGACGCAGGTAATAATAAAAATGCATTTTTTGAATAAAAAACATAGCTTATTAGCCCTCATTGAAACCAGTTCTAGGAACTCATTCCCATGAGAGTGATATGCTATGTTTTTGAGAAAATGTTTTTGAAGAAAATAATACAATTTGAATGGCGATTTTTTGAATAGCATTTTGATTGATCAGTGAACATTCAGTTAGCAAGGTCTCTTAACTCTTAACCCGCTGGGTATCTTCAAGATATTTTTCATGAAATCTAGTCATGGCTGCTATGAAGCAGCCATGACTAGATTTGATGAAAAATTTATCTAAATATAACACAAGAAATCATAGGTGTAAAAATCTGTTCAATTTACGGGGTGAAAATATGATTAAAAGTGCCCAAATTATATTAATTTCAAAATTATATTGATTTCAGTGACAAGAGAAACCCTGTGCTCAGCAGGAATATTCGCCAGCAGCATGCAAAAAGTCAATTATTACCTGAATCATCATAATCATCATCAACACAAAAACTGTCTTCCAGATACTGAGACTCATCTTCTTCTGGCACCTGTGAAAAGATATTGGAATGTCGACCACCGTACTGAAGTTTAAATCTCCCACCTCTTAATCCTGCAAGTGGACTTCGTACTGATTTCAGATACATGGCATGCATATCTAAAAATGAAAAGAAAAAAAAAAAAATTCTTACAGAATTCCTGAAAAGAAATTCATTCAAAATTCAAGACTTGCAAAATTAAAAAAAATCACCGATTTGACTCCTGATGAGGTACAGAAGAGCAAAATTTGGGAATTACCGTTTGGATATTGTGCTCACAAAAACCTAGAATGTGTTGGCAGACACCTTGGATGCAGTCACGGTAGCTGCTCAAGTCTTGATTGCCTATTTGTTTGTTTATTGGGGTTTAACATCACATTCAACACCCAGGGTCACATCGTGTTGGGCATTTTTAAGGGGGTCATATTTTAAGTCAGAAGAAAATTATTCATGTGGACTTGTTTTGTCACTATTCATTGGAGAGTGACGGCACACAGTCCAATAAATTGTAACACAAAATGATTTTCAGTGAATAAATTTTGAACTATGAAGTTAATTTAGCATTCTAACAGTTCAGTTCAAGAACGATAATGCAAATAGCAAGTGCCCTAATGACAAGTTCTAAATTATGTAAATCACAGCAACAAATCTGATGAAACCTGGTACAGGCCTGTCATTTTGAAACTCACTGGATAGCAATTAATACCCACCTGGGAAACGGTCCAGTAAGGTGACTGTTTCAATAGTATATCAGACATTTAACTATGATGGGATATCCTGTTAGGCCCCACAAAATAGATCTGTTTCTGAGGCCATTTTTTGGTAAAATTGCATATGGTCAGGGAGTTTTTATTTTATTTTTTATTTTTGTAATTATTTCTTTGCAATCAAAAGTTCATGTTCTTGGTTTGTTTTAGGTTTTAAGGCCTCATAATCTACAGAATAACATGGGTCGTGGTGTATTTTGTCCTTTGAGTGCAATAAGGCTTTGCAATGCTAAAGCATTGCAAAGCCTTCTTGCACACAAGGGAAAAATTTATCAATTTTATTAACTTGGGTAAAATATCAGACTTAACCATTTATTTTATTATTTTTTTAATTTTGCATTGGTTATAAAAAGAGAGCATCTAGCAGCCAAAAAGACCATGTAGTAGGGCCTGAGAAACAGATTTTTTACTTTTTTAGGCCTAACACAGGCTTTTTTCCTTTAATATGATCTATTGGGAACTCTCAACTTTGACAAACTCCATTGTCTCAGAACTGGTATTTTCACATACAATCAAGATGACCTGTGGACAATAGTCAAATTACTTTGGCAGTGGTATCTAGTCAAGCCTCGGTGACCTCCAGAGGCAGGCTAGAAATCACTTTTAAGCTGCTAGTCTCACAAGGTGTCTGTTTTGTTTATTGGGGTTTAACAACACTTTCAACAGCCAGGATCACATTGAGTCAAATAGTTTTACAGGTGCAGGAAGCCGGAGTACCCAGAGAACCACTGTGTAGTGGTGAGTAACTGTCATATTCTCCAACTTACATTGTACATGCAAAGTTAGCAGCAGTTGTAGGCAATTGCATCATTGACATGCAGTTCACCTTAGTACAGTGACAACCTGCCCCAACATTGGCAATCAGGATTAAGTGTCTTGGCCAACGACACACTAGTGAGGATCGAACCATTCTTGATTGCTTATATTGGCATCCATAACTTTACTAGAAAGCACCAGAAGAATTTTGATAATTTTCTAGCAGATTTATGCCAAATATTGTCTTTCAGGGCTCTTTCTTAGAGTCACAAACAATTAAAAAGTGAAAATGAAAACATTCAGGGTTAATAAAAAAATAAGATGTAAGTTGAGGCTTCAGTCTAGATCTACCACAAACAGAAAACTGGAACACCTCATTGCAGAAATGAAAAACTTACCAGGAGCACCTAGCTGTGTGCATTGTGTGGCATCATCAATCATTTCCGAATCATATTTGTCCAAGTCGCTTGCATCTGATTCATCACTCGATACATCCTCTGCATCCTCAGATAATTCTGCTTCATCTTCTATAAATGCATTCATTTTCCTCCTCTGTTAGAAAAAAAATACAAGAAACCTTTTTGAATCAATTTATCAACCTAAAGCTGATAAACAAAACGAAAGTGTCAATGACAGTAGCTCAACTTGTCCAAGAAGGGAATGAACTAAATAGAAAGCACCAGTAATAAGTCACTCACTCAAGTTCCTATAAAAAAAAACCCATCAAACCAAATCTACAAATGAAACCTGAAAAAGATTGGGTGAGGGATGCGACCTGTAGGGTGTACTAAAGGAATTGTTGACAATTTGTAACCCAAATCCAAGATGGCTGATGATGGTCATGCTTTTCAACAAAATTCAGAAAAATTTGATAGTTCCTATGTAGACCATAACACCAAAACCACATATGAAATTTGAAAAAAATTGGGTGAGAGATGTGGCCTGTAGGGTGTGCTAATGGAATTGTTCATAATTTATATGTCAAATCCAAGATGGCTGCTGGTGGCCATGTTTTTCAACAAAACTTAGAAAAATTTGATAGCTTCCATCTAGATGAGACACCAAAACTACATATGAAATTTGAAAAAAATCAGGTGAGAAATGTGGGCTGTAGGGTGTGCTAATGGACTTGTTGACAATTTACTTAACAAAACAGTGTGGCTGCTGGCATCCATGTTTTTCAACAAAATTCAGAAAAATTCAACAGCTCCCATCTAGACATTGTTCTAAAGCCACATATGAAATTTGGAACTAATCTGATGAGAGATGTGACCTGCTGTAAGGTGTGCCAAAGGAATTGTTGACAATTTATGTGCCAAATCTAAGATGGCCACTGGTGGCAATGTTTTTCAACAGAATTCAGGAAAATTCAATAGCTCCCATCTAAGCATTGTCCTAAAGGCACATATGAAATTTGGAACTAATTGGGTGAGAGATGCGGCCTGTAGGGTATGCCAATGGAATTATTGACAATTTATTTGCCAAATCCAAGATGGCTGCTGGCAGCCATGTTATTCCAACAAAATTTGGAAATATCTGATAGCTCCCATCTAGACATTGTCCTAAAGCCACATATGAAATTTAGAATGAATCGGGTGAGAGATGCAGCCTGCTGGGTGTGAAAATGGAATTGTTGACAATTTACGTGCCAAATCAAAGATGGCCACTGGCGGCCATGTTTTTCAACAGAATTCAGAAAAATTCAATAGCTCCCATCTGGGCATTGTCCTTAAGGCACATAAGAAATTTGGAACTGCCAGGTCTTTCAATGAAATTCGAAAAAATTTGATAGCTCCCTTCTAGACATCACACCAAAGCTTCATATGAAATTTGAAACTAATCAAGTAAGAGATGCAGCCTGAAGGGTGTGCCATGGAATTGTTAATAATTTATATGCCAAATCTAAAATGGCCACTGGTGGCCATGTTTTTCAATGAAATTCGAAAATAATCAA
The DNA here is from genome assembly GCA_031216915.1 of Pictodentalium vernedei. Classification (NCBI taxonomy): domain Eukaryota; kingdom Metazoa; phylum Mollusca; class Scaphopoda; order Dentaliida; family Dentaliidae; genus Pictodentalium; species Pictodentalium vernedei. The sequence goes on from CM062292.1 coordinate 327,984,927, forward strand.
TAGCTCCCATCTAGACATTGCCCAAAGCCAGGTATGAAATTTGGAACTGGTCGGGTGAGAGCTGTGGTCTGCAGGGTGTGCTAAAGGAATTGTGGATGGATGGACATATGTATGGATGGACAGACGGGGGATCACAATCCATCACAATAACTCATACTTGACGTTGTCAAGTTGAGCTAAAAATCCATTCCAACCTATGTTATGTGACCACCCAGGGAGTCTACCTGAAGTGATCTCTTTTGACAGATGGTCACATATAACATGAGTGAAGTTACAAAATGTGATCTCTCATCTAACAGGTCTGAAGTTACTCACTGTGATAGGGTCCTGAGAATCACACATTTTTAATTCACATCAAATCTCATAGTGTATTATTTGAAATCGAATCATACCTCAAATAAAATCAGGGGTGTCTTGAAGATGACCTATTTGGGGAGAGGGGTGGGGGGGAGGCTATAAACCTCTAGCACTCTTTAACAGTTCAGTTCAAGAATATAATGCACACAGGAACTTCAATCATGACAAATAATAAATTCTGTAAATCACAGCAATGAATCTCTTTGAAAACTTGGTTTAGGCCTGTCATTTAGAAATCCAGAGATCAACCAATGCCCTCCTGGGAAATGGTTCAGGAGAGCACCTACTCTCATAATATAACACATATTTCACTATGATGGGAATTCCTGCACCACAGGGTTATTTTTAATATCTCCATTGGAAGACATTAACATCAAAGTTCTTCATTCGACTTTGAAAAGCTCTTTGGTCTCAGAAGAGGTACTTCCACATACAATCAAGATGTCCTATGGACGATAGTCTAATAACGTTGGCAGTGGTATCTAGTCAAGTTTTTGAAACCTCTAGAGGCAGTCTAGGCTTGGCGAAAAAGCACTGCCAACCTTCTACACTCACAAGGTGTGATGTGTAGTAAACAAATCTGGAAAATTACCAAAACCCTGAGGGGTTAAAAGAGACTGTATGTTTACATAGATTTAACAAGTGGACACATCTTTTAGAATCCTTTAGTTTATCAAGATTTTACTAGCTGGGCATTTGCTGCTCTCCTTATTTTCACATCAGACCTCCAACTCTTTTTGTGGTGCAGGATAATTATTGTAACTAAAACGATTACAGTTGCTAAAAACTTACAACTTTTTTTCTGTGATCTTGTTTCTTCCTCAATTTATTATCTGAGGAATGCACTGAGCTACTGGGTGCCTTCACTTTAGGCTTACTCTTCACTATGAAAAGAAAATAAGTGATTCTGATCATGTAAGAACACTTTGAATTTTGAGGTATGTTGCATCATAATTCCAGGCAATCCCATTCCAATGTCATTTAGCTCATGCACTGAACCAATTAAAAGCTTCAGTTGATAAAAGTAGGAGGAATTTTACGTTAACATTTAAGTATCTTAGCAATGTGGTGGTTCTATCAGCCAGTAAACCGACTCAGTATGTGTACAAGTCTTTCAGCAAAAGTTTCACATCTCCAATTTATGCACTTAAAATTGAATAATTTTTACAAATGGAATTAAACAGTCATTTGTTCTGGATAAGAATGGGTTCCATTGGACGAACTGACAATCTAGGCAGGTGTATTTTGATTTGGGGCAGGTGAGGATGATTGCTTGATTTTATGGCAAGGACTGTTCCTAATAATGTCCATATATTAGTCTATCAAGAAATAAAGCAGTAATGACTTTGACAATGAAAATGATAGCAAGAGATGTTATCAAACAAATGGAAAAAACGGGTCTTCCTAAACCCATCTGGCACAATTCAATTTACTTAGTTAACACTTTGCACTCTGATGTCCAAATGGCAAAGTTTTCAACAGCAAATATTTCCATAATGCAGTTTGCTATTTCACCAAGTGTACCTTGTTTGACAGAGCTCAGTGAGATCTGTCAAACCAGATATAATTGGTAAAATTCATTGTCAACCCTTTACCCAATGTAACAGCCAAAACCAGCCATCGCTATTCACAAAAATCGCCAAATAATTTTCATTATTTTTTCATTTTTTAGCTAAAAAACATAGGGTATGACCCCTCATTGGAACAAGCTCGTTCCAAAGAGGGGTCATAACCTATGTTTTTGATTAAAAAAATGAAAAAAAATAGTTATTCAAGAATTTTGTTTGCAAGTGTTGTCTGCTTTTCAGGTTAGGTAAAGGGTTAAACAAGAAAAAACAGAGTAACTGGAGAAAATTCTGTTGCACTACCAGTGTGTTTGGGGTTAACAAGTGTACTTTTTCCTATTATGGACATCTGACATTAGAATATTGTTTGTAGCAAGTTCAGCACCCTGTAATAGCGTATTAATATCAAGATCAAAATTAACAGAGGAATTGTTTACTTCCGGATCTTGCAAACAAAATAGGCATTGATAATGATATTAATCCTATCAATAATAATTACCAAAGTGGACAATATTCACATCTACTCAAGATTTTAAATACCTGTAGATGAAGAAGTTCTTTTACTCTTACAGTTTCTGGGAACAGTTTCCTCAAAATCTGAGTCTTCATCACCATCAAAAATACCTAGAAATGAAAAATCTCTGTTAATGCTATAATCGATTTTTACCTTTGTGGCACATTGAAGGGCACTCTTACCCAACTAATTTACCATCCGACAAATCTATCATCATAACCCTTTGCTATAACTACTTTACCAATTTCATTCATTCAGGAATGGGTACATCTTTGTGTATTTATGCCATCTACTGTCAAAAGAGCTTGGCCAACAGTATGTCACATAACAGATCATCAGGTTAAGTGAAGCTCTAGAAAATGGTGGATCCAGGTGCGTGTGGAGATCCCCCCCCTCCCCCCCCCCCCCCCCCCCATACTGGTACTACCAGAATGTTGAGTCCATGAAATATGTGTTTGATATTCCATTATACCTGCGTGTAAATGTTTTTTTTATTTCAGGTAACCTTTTTTTATCTTCTTTAATTCATGTATAGTAAAATGACTCACCCCATACTCATGTATTTTAATGACCTGAACTAAATGGCAGGAGCTTGCCAATAATTTTAGTATAAAAGTGAGCGGTGTCAGTGTTCAGATGAATAAAGCCCGACTAGAAATGCCCCAATCCTCTTTTAGCAGGAGTTTCGATCTGCACCTGGTAGATGATATGGTGAATTTACCGCCTGTCAGTTTTATCTTCACATTAAACAGTAATGATCAGGAGGCATATAAATTACTGTGATTATGCCTACAAAAGTTAAAAATGTGTTTCTCAGGCCTCCTGGATGGTCATTTTGGCTGCCACATGCTCTCTTTTTATAACCGATGCAAACAACAACAACAAAAAATTAAATGCTTTATGTCTCGTATTTAACCTAAGTTAATAAAATTGATAAATTTGTCCCTTGAGTGCAACAAGGCTTTGCAATGCTTTAGCACTGCAAAGGCTTTTTGCATTCAAGGGATGAGATACACCATCCACCCATTCTATTCTGTAGATTATAAGGCCTAAAACATAAAACAAACCCAACGTATCAACTTTTGATGGCAGACAAATAATTACAAAAATAAAAAATAAAATAAACAAGAGGCCCCATGGGGCCTGAGGCACTCACCTGACAATAGTTGTTTAAAGATGGATTTCATTAACATCTTCAGCTAGTTAATACTACAGAGGAATGAAGTAATTTCATTATTTTTAACTTTGTTGTCCATGCCATTTGATTTTTTTCTAGTACTGGGATGCTACCATAGAAATAATGCCCTGATTTCCAGTAATGCAAAACTTGGCAGTCGAAATATCAACGTAGGAACTTAACTTGAACAAACTTGAGCCTGAGCCCTTCCCTTCCACCACCAGGATGCTGTGTACCAAATGTGAAAGCATTCTGACTGGGGGATCTGAAGGAGAGGATTTTTTCAAGAACTTTCCTCATATTGCATATAAGTTGAAATTTGGGCAACCATCGGGTTGGCAAAATATCATCCCAGGGGCACAATTTGAACTAATCTGAGTCTCCCCCATCCTCCCACCCCCCCCCCCCCCCCTCAGGATGTTGTATACCAAATACAAGAGTATTCTGAGTGGTGGATCTGGAGAAGTTGATTTTTAAAAAAATTCCCTCATATTGCAAGTTAAAATTCAGGCTCCCATAAAAAGCCCATATATTAACTCAGAAATTTGATTTGAACAAACTTGAATCAAAGTCAACCCATCCCCAAATATTAACTCAGGTACTCGATTTGAAAAAACTTGAATACAAGTTCCCCCCCCCCCCCCCATAAAAAGCCCAAATATTAATTCAGGAACTTGATTTGAACAAACTTGAAACTTGAATCCGAGTTCCCCATAAAAAGCCCAAATATTAACACAGGAACCCGATTTTTTCAAACTTGAATCTGAGCCACCATATCCCCCCTCCCGAGAGGTTATATACCAAATATCAAAACATTCTAAGAGATGGTTCTGGAGAAGAAGACTTTTAAAGAAATTCCCTCATGTTGCACTCAGTTAAAATTACGGCTCCCATAAAAAGCCCAAATATTAAATCAGGAACTCGATTTGAACAAACTTGAATCTGACCCCTCTAGAGATGTTGTATACCAAATATGAAAGCATTCTGACTGGTGGATCTGAAGAAGATTTTTAAATAAATGTCTTCATATTGCACTAAGTTGAAACTTGAACACCCATAGGGAGCCCAAATATTAACCTAGGGACCAAAATTTGAACAAAGTTGAATCTCACCCTCCCAGAGATGTTGTATAACAAATATGAAAGCATTCTGACTGATGGAACTGAAGAAGATTTTTAAAGATCATTCCCCATATTACCCTAAGTTATAAATTTGGGCACCTGTACTGAGCCCAAATATGAACAAAGGGGCTTCATTTTAACACACTTGTATCTGCCCCTCCCCCACCCCCCTATGGATGCTGTATACCAAATCTCAAAAGATTCTGAGTAGTAGTTGTGGACAAAATTTTTTTTTTAATTTTTGCAATTGCAAATATGCTGACTCAGCATTTATTCGATACCCCACTATAGAACACCCTGACACACCTGATGGCAATTTTTTTACCAATCAATTCTACTGGTCCTAAGGATGCTTCATATCAAATAATAGTTCCCTGTTCCAAGCGGTTTGGGAAATATGGGCATTTGAAAATATTTTAGCTCCTGGGGTTCCCACAGGGACAAGGGAAAATTTTTTTTTGCATGAATCAAGTAGTTATGCCTCAATAATACCACATATCAAATTTGGTTCAAATCGAACCACCAGTTCAGAAAATAGAAATTTCAGGCGGGGGTCAAAAATCTTGTCCCTCCCATTACAATTTCCCCCACCCCCTCCCTATTTGGCTGGGTAAGTTGATTTGAAACAAGAGGCCCCACAGTACCTGAAGCACTCACCCTGAATAGAACACGATATAAACAGAGTCTAAGAATGAATCTACATTAAGCAATACATCTCCATAGGATACATTCATTGTCTGTCAATCCTTGAGCCTCTCAGGAGTGACAAAAATAGTCCAATCATCATGCCTTTTCTTCAATTGATCATAATGTAAAATGTGGAGCTCCTCTATGAAGCCTGCTGATACAACCTACGTGAATTCATCTTAGTTACACACCTCTAGAGGGTACTGAATTTATTTATTTACTTATTCATTTATTTGGATTTAATGGCACTTTAAGTCAAGGTCATATCGTGTCGGTGACAGTTTTACGAGTGGAGGAAGCCGGAGTACCCGGAGAGAATCACCGAGTAATGACGAGCAGCTGCCAGCTCCCTGACACCATAACTCTGCACAGCAGCACAGGCAGGGTTAGATTGGTTGAAAACATGCACACCATCGACGTGCAGTGTGCCTTAGTACACGGCATCATCGTGCCCCCATGAGGAAAATCGGGGTTAATTGCCTTGCCTAAGGACACAACGCGGGAGTCCAAATCGATCACTCAGACGGTCACCCATCCAAGGACTAACCGGGCTCGACGTTGCTTAACTTTGGTGATCTGAAGAGAACCGGTTACCGCAATGCCACCGCGCCCCCAGAGGGTACTGAATACAAAATTTCTAATTCTTCAGCTATATGGCTAATTCTGGCTCCCACAGGGGGCCCAGATATTAACCCAGGAACTCCATTCGAACAAAATTGAATCTCACCTCCCTAGAGATGTTGTATACAAAATATGAAAGCATTCCGACTAGTGGATCTGAAGACGATTTTTAAAGAAATTTCCTCATATTTCACTCCATTTGAACAAAGTTGAATCTGACCCCCTAGAGATGTTGTATATCAAATATGAAAGCATTCTGACTGTTGGATCTGAAGAAAAAAATTTTTAAAGAAATTATTGCATTAAGTTAAAATTTGGGCTACCATAGCAAGCCCAAATATATACCTAGGGACCTGATTTGAACAAACTTGAATCTGCCCCCTCTAGACATGTTGTATACGAAATATGAAAGCATTCTGACTGATGGATCTGAAGAAGATTTTAAAAAATTATCCCCTATATTGCACTAAATTAAAATTTGGGCTTCCATAGGAACTTGGTTTGAACAATCTTGAATCTGGGCCTCATAACAATGATGCATACCAAACATTAAAAGATTCTGAATGGAGTTTTTGAAGAATATTTTAAATTTTTTAAAGAATATTCCCCATATTGCCCTAAGTTAAAAATTTAGGCTCCTGTATTGAGCCCAAATATAAACCAATGGGCTTCATTTTACAAACTTGTATCTGATCCCCCAATGGATGCTGTATACCAAATATAAAAAGATTCTGACCATTGGTTGTGGAGAAAAGATTTTTTTTAATTTTTGCAAATATGCTGACTCTGCATTTTTTTTTATGCCCTCTACAGAACACGCTAACAATATCAATGGCAATTTTTTTTTTTATCTCTCAATTCTACTGGTCCTAAGGATGCTTCATACCAAATAACAGGTCTCTATTCCTTGTAGTTTGGGAAATATGGGCGTTTGAAAATATTTTTATTTTTAGCTCCTGGGGTTCCCATGGGGATGCAGGAATATTTTATTGGCACGAGCCAAGTACTTATGACCCAATAACACCACATACCAAATTTGGTTCAAATCAGACCATCAGTTCAGAAAAGAGAAATTTTGGGCAGGGCTAAAACTCTTACCCCTCCCATTACAAAGCTAAATATTGCTTCACGAACTTCATTTGAACAAACTTGATTCTACACCTCAAAAGCAAGCTCCATAACAAATATCAAGTCATTGAACCTACTGGTTCATGAGAAGATTTTAAAAATATTTTGGAGCATTTTCCCCCACCCCCTCCCGAAGGGTCTGGGCATCTTGAGCTGAACAAAACCAATGCCCCTTCGGGACCATCACTCACACAAACTTTCACTTGAATTGGCCCAGTGGTTTTGGAGGAGAAGACAAAAACATGGTATTGACAGTCAACAGATGGAGAGTGATTAGATTAGCTCAGCTTGACTTTGTCAAGGTGAGCTAAAAAACAAAATACGATGTCAGAACAAGCAATCACCTCATATATAACTAAAATTGGTTCAGCAGTTTAGGAGGGGCAGGTGCAAACACCATGCACACAGACAATGGACGATGGACGAGGGACGGTGAGTGATCACTATAGCTCATCCTGACTTTCAGTAAGGTGAGCTAAAAACCACCCGACCACATGCAATTTTACAAAAAAAGCTCTGAGAAACTAAAGATCTACATTGTGGGGCCTTATCAGTCCTAGCAACAAGCCGGTTGCTTTGGTTGTATTTTCAATTTCAAGGAACACAAGGTCCAATTTCAATATCACAAGGTCCATTTATCCATTTTTCAGGATTGAATGTCACTGATAATTTCTCATGTTTCATCTTGACAATGAATTTATAGCAGTGATATTCAGCCAACTTCTTATTTTTATGCTGCTCATATGCATTAAAATGTAAGCCAGGAAATGGTTTCATGCTTCCATTTAACACATGACACTTTACCTAACATAATGCTCATATCGGACTGAAATTATTCACAAAATTTGCCATTCTAATTGTAACTTTTACCTTTTGCTACCAAAACACAGCTTATGACCCCCTCACTGGACTTTGTCCTAAATTATGTTTTTAAACCATATTTTTTTGTGTCATTAAAGAAATTGGAAATGCAAAAGCACTTTTAAATAACCTAGCTTCTGTTTTGTATGTTTTGGCATTTTATTGTACGTAAAAAAGCTTTGAAAAAGTAATGTCTGATAAGCAGCCTTGACCTATAAAATTCTATAAAAATACAAAACAAATTTATAATGAGCATACTAAAATAATGTCATTTTTATTTTTTGGCTATAAAATTCAATGTAAAGACAAGTTAATGAGCCTTATAATGTAGTTTTCATTTCTGTCTACAAAATTCTATGTAATTAATTAAGGAAGCCTTCAAACCTTCAAACAGACTCTTCTCCCTCTTCTCCATCTTCTCAACTGTGTCTGTTGATCTAGGGGATGTTAAGATCATCCTGTTCCTTTTTTTACTGGGTATGCAAATTATACTCTCATCCATATCTGTACCAGTCAACACAAATAATGAAAGTTTAGAATTATTACTTATTAAATATTAGTTTTATATATGATACAGGAGTTTGTTTCCATTATTCAATGACAGTGAATGTGTGATATCATCAGCAAGCATGAGAGCATTATTCATTCAAGAAAGCTGAAATCCACTGAAAATCCTATACTTTAATGTATAAAAGAAAAATCGTATATCAGCAACAAACAAACAAATGGATACCATATCTAATAGCAATATTGATTGATATATTTTCTATTTTTATAAAGTTGCAAAAAAGTAGCAACTTTAACACTTAACGCTGCTTACAGCGGCTATTGTCACCTATTTTACAATGATTTGCTGAAAGTGACTATTGTCACCTATTTTACGATGATTATCTGTATGTTCTGGTATGCACAGATCAAACCTACAATCTTATTGGTTGTTGGAAAAGGCTCAGAGAGCCCTTTCCAACAATTAACAAGGCGCAACACCACAGGTATACCCTGCCTGGGGTTTCTAAATTGAAAAAAAGCTGGAAAAGGCCTATAACTCTAAAAAAAAACAAGAAGAATGTTACTAAGGTAACACATGCCCCACCCCTTGTGACCTTCACCTTGCAGATGCGGCGGAAACTATTATACGCGACACACCTTCTGACTGTCCTTAACACTTGTAAAAAGTTTAACAATTGTATTATGATTCGTTTCTGAGTTATGGCGGAGACACAAATATTGACCAATTTTTAGTGTGACCTTGAAATGTGACCTTGACCTTGAAGGTACGAACCCAGCTATGGTGTGTGACACATCCTCCCATGGTCCTTTATAATTGTGTGAAGTTTGATGACTGTGGCCCTAACCGTTTTCAAGTTATTGAATCGGACACACACACACACACACACCCTCACACACACACACACACACACACACACACACACACACACACACACATGGACGGATGGATGGACACATGGACAGGCGGACACATGGACGGACACAGGCACACTTCAATCACTATATGCCACCCGACCTAAGTCGGGGGGCATAAAAAAAATGGACAAAACCTGTTACTTGTGAATATGCTTTCCACCATGGTGACCTGTCAGCATACAAAAGATCTTTTAAATCCAATATCCACTGACTGAGATATGAAGGTCCAAAGTTGTTACGGACGGAAGGTCGGATGGATGGAACCCATTTCTTTTTCCCCAGCAATTTTGGCAGGGGATAAGCAGATAAAGTTTTAACCCTCCCCAGACTATTGTCAAAATATCAAAATTTCAAAAGGAAAATTTCCCACAATGCAACTGGAAATTTAATCAGTGAGCTCTGTCAAACAAGACAGAATTGTTTAAACTTTAGTTGTATTGTGGGAAAAAATTGTGGTTGCTCCAATTTCAGTATTTAAACTTCCTCAGATACAGGCATACATAGAGGTCCTCCATATATGGTTAAAGTGGGCGTGGCAGGAAAAGGGTTAAAGAAAATAAAAGTTCAACATTTCACTGAAAAAAAGGCTCTCACATCGCAGTATCAGGGTTCATACAGGTTTGGGAGCCATTTTTCCAAGTTTTTCCATAAGCACTACAAATTTTCCATACTTTTTGTATCATTTACTTTGTTATAATTGTGTCGAATATTTTGGATCAGAAATAAAATATTGTTTAAACTAAACTTTCCATAGATCTCTACCCCATTAAACTAGAGTATGCACAAGGAGTGTGGAATATGGTCACACAATGGGTGAAGATCTACTTATACCTTTTCTTTTGAAACCAACAGAAATGAGGACTCGAGAAGTAAATCTGTTGTTCAAATACTCAATGGTCCATAAAGAGTAGATTTATTTACAGAGCCCTTAAGTTTCTACAGGTTTACAACTAAACCTTAAAGGCCTAATTCTGGTTTTGATCACTTTTTACTACAACAAAACAGGTGCCCCAACAAGCAGTCTTTGGGTAAACTGTGAAGTTACATACTAAGTACCTTGGCCAGTATTGCTACTCTGAAAATGGGAGGCATGCTGTATACTGCTTGTTAACATTTGAAGTGAAGCATGCTATTGTTGAGTCCCAGAATAATTCATGGTGTATTGTTCACATTTCCGGGCACGCATTGAACTATTTGGCCTAGTTCCCACAAATGGATTTTAACCCTTTACAGAAAACACATTATCAAAATTTTTATTTTAAATTTTTTCACACAATATTAAATAAAAACTCATTCCAATGAAGGGGGGGGGGGGGAGGGGGGGGGGGGGTCACATGATATGGTTTCGTGGAAATTTAAAAAAAAATTAAAAAATTCTGCTGCACAAGTCTGATATTACATGGGGGATGCAGTTGATTCATTAAGGGTTAAGCGCTCACTGGGTGGAACCCAGGCATGCTGTTGTCCACGCACAAAAAGTAATAATTGCAGGTGCGATGGCACAAAAGAGCAACGGCTCACCTCAAAATAGAAAGACTGCTTGGCAGTTGTTTCTAGGCAAGTTTTGTCTGCCTACATAGGCAACCAAGACTTGGCTAAAAACAACTCCAAAGCCATGGGATGTAGACTGTCAAAGTGTAGCAAAAATGTATAAAGATAGTCAGACCTTGAAGGTTAAGGATATGAGTATACATTCACAGGGTTTAATCCAAGACCTTTTTGGCAGAGAATTTCTGTTCCATTTTCAATGTGAAATAGGCAGTAAAATTCTCAGTTGACGTTTTCCTTGACCTACTATCTTCCAGTAATCTAATTCAAGAAGCACTGGGCCTAAGTCATGAACATATTACACACATACATGTAGGCATTAAACTGGGTGTGTGGTGGCCTTGCAGTAAACGGCTCTCGTCATATCACCAAAGTTAACCCTTTACCTAACGTAACAGCCAAAACCGGCCAGCGCTATTCTAAAAAATCACCAATTAATTTTCATTATTTTTTTTCATTTTTTGTCTCAAAAACATAGGTTATGACACCTCGTTGGAACGAGCTTGTCGAGCTCGTTCCAACGAGGTGTCATGACCTAAGTTTTTGAGACAAAAAATGAAAAACATTACTTATTCAAGAATTATTTTTGCAAGTGTCGTCTACTTTTCAGGTTAGGTAAAGGGTTAAGGAAAGTCAAGCCCAGTTAGTCCTTGGATTTGTGTCATTGGGCAAGGCACTTCACCCCGATTGTCCACATAGGGGCACGATAATGCTGTGTACAAGGCGTACTGCACGTCGATGGTGCACATGTCTTCAACAAATCTAATCCTGCCTGTGCTGCAGTGTGGAGTTATGTTGCAAAGCTGGCAGCTGCTAGTCGTTGCTCGGTGGTTCTCTCCGGGTACTCCAGCTTCATCCACCAGTAAAACTGTCATCGACACGATATGACCTTGGCTGTTAATGTGTTGTTAAACCCTAATAAATAAATAAATAAATAAGTAGGCACTAAACTACCATAGTCAAGCCTGCGCATAATTTTTTGGGGAGGTCCTGCCTTGGTGACAAATACATGCAGTGTTGTTACTATGATTGTGTACTCGGTACCTGACACAAGGATTATAATCCAATAGTATGTTGTACCATACAAGGAGAAACTGTGTATGCTTTTGTCCATAAAGCAGTCTATGCTTATGGTAACCATGAGCACAGACTGCTTTATGGACAAAAGCATAAACAGTTTGGTAACAGGTGCATGTTAACTGCACAAAATCCATATGTCAATTGCATATGTATATTTTATAATATTCTTGTCTTATCATTTACTGGAAAGCTCTCTATAAGAGAGCTTCCCAATAAATGATAGCAAGTCAAGAATTTGGTGAAGCCTATTAAAATTATATAAACTTGCATCAAGTTTCTAGAAATTATACTGGTCATTATGTTGTTTGGCACAAGTGAATCGGTGCCTGTCAAACATGCAAATTGAGCCTGCAAATGTCCATGACAGGCTGCTTATTTGCAGGCTTGGCCATACAATATGTTTTCACAGGATTTAATTTTACGAAATTGCCAGGGATGCTACAAGAACCCCAATGTCTGGAACCAGAATAGATCTGTGGTGCCTGACTAAATGTTAGGCATCACTGATCTTTTGATTTTCCTGGAATTATGACAGAGTCATCTTTTAATATTTCAAAATGAAATTCTTACAACTGCAAACAAGGTGCTTTGCAACCGGTATCCCCGCCAAGGGTTTTTAAGTGGAAAAGGCCCATAACTCTAGAAAAAGAAAATGGACAAAACCTGTTACTTAAAAATACCCTTTCCCCATGGTGGTCTATCAGCATACCAAAGATCATTTAAAACCAACATCCACTGACTGAGATATGAAGGTCCAAAGTTGTTACGAACAGATGGACAGATGGACAGACACACAGAAGGATGGATGGACAGATGGACAGTCAAGCGAACAAAACCCATTTCTACATCTCCCACAAACTTCGTTTTGGTGGGGGATAATTAAGTAATATTTAGTTTGTTTGTTTGTTGTTTGTTGGTGGTTAACGTCACATATTTATGCACCATGGCTAATTGTGACACAACATGGAGATGAAGTCAAGTTTAGTCAATCGTTGATTAACATGTTGCCCATTTTAGAGGACTTTCACCCCAAGCATTGGTGACTGGGTCCTATTTTACTAGTAAAGCGGAACTGGTTAAGTAATATTTAGTAAACAATCCATTCCTATACTATAACAGTTAATAGAAGTGATCACAGTGCAAAAGAATATCTGAAAACAATAACTGCTCTGCAATAGATGGACTTGAAGCATCAATACTGACCTGAATGGAAATTCTGACAATTAAAAACCGACTTACCCTAAAAAAAAATTACAAAAAAATAAATACAACAAAAGGGTTAAATACTATTGCAATAGTCCTAAATAAAACACAAATGCAATCTAAAGACCAGGGGGGACATGTTATTCAAAGAAACTTAACTAAACATAAACTCGTATGAAATATACAAAAAGGTTCAACTCAAGCTGAACCTGAATTCTTAAAAATTGAGCATTGGTCATTTTAGGCCCAAAAATTGAAAAAAATCCCATCCATACCTACTCTATAATGGTTAACCCTTTACCTAATGAATTGGAGGCACCTGCCTGCATAATTTACAAATTAAGTAGTTGAAAAAAGAAAAAAAAGATTTCAACAAAACCATATCATGTGACACCTTATTGGAACAAGCTCGTTGAGCTTGTTACAATGAGGGGGCACATGTTATGGTTTTGTTGAAAGTTTTGGAAAAATATAAAAAACAATAATTAAATTAATAAATTTTGATATCTTGTGCGTTGAGTAAAGGTTTAATAGAAGTGATAATGACACAACCAACATCTGAAAACATTAACTTCCCTGCAGACAGATGACCAAAAAATTCACAGTAAAATATACACAGTATAAGAGATAAACTGTGTTGGGATAGTGCTAAACAACACAGAACTACATGTAAAAAAAATTTTGCAGCCATTGGATTCAAAGTAAGTAAGAAAAACCTAAACTGTTACAAAATGTACAAAAGCAGAGCAAAAAAGACCTATCAAAATTCTTACAACTCAAAACTAAGTCATTTTGGGCCAAAAACTTTGAAAAAAAAAAAAAATCTATACACAGACTATAAAGGTTAACAGGAGTGATCACAGCCCCAAAACAACATCTGGAAATAATAACTGTCATTAAGATTTACAGTAAATTACAACAGAAAAACTAGATAGAGTTATTTGTGGGCAAAGCACACAATTGCGTATCCCTGCATTTCCGCAGAAACACATTAGCATGGTTTAAATGTTTTCGAATTAAATACCCAAGGAGCCTTTCGATGAAAACTAATTTTCCAATGATAAAAGTGGTTCCTCCAGAACCACCTGGGGGGGCCATATCAAAATTCCAAAACTTTCATGTATATCTAGAGATGATACCTGAACACATCAGCATAGTTTTAACATTTCAAATTAAATACTCTAGGAGCCTTTCGATGAAAACTGATTTTCTAATGATAAAAGTGGTTCCACTGGAACCACTTGGGGGCCAAATCAAAATTCTGAAACCTTTATGCACATCTAGAAATGTTACCTGAACACATTAACATAGTTTAAACGTTTTGAATTAAATACCCTAGGAGCCTTTCGATGAAAACTGATTTTCGAACGATAAAAGTAGTTTCACTGGAACCACTTTGGGCCAAATCAAAATTCCGAAACCTTTATGCACATCTAGAGATGTTACCTGAACACAGTATAGTTTTAACATTTCGAATTAAATACCCTAGGAGCCTTAGTTTACATTTACATTTACATAGTTTAAACGTTTCGAATTAAATACCCTAGGACCCTTTCAAAGAAAACTGATTTTCTAACGATAAAAGTGGTTCCACTGGAACCACCTGGGGCCAAATCAAAATTCCGAAACCTTCATGCACATCTAGAGATGTTACCTGAACACATTAGCCTAGTTTAAACGTTTCAAATTAAATACCCTAGGAGCCTTACGATGAAAACTGATTTTCCAATGATAAAAGTGGTTCCACCGGAACCAAGTGGGGCCAAATCAAAATTCTGAAACCTTTATGCACATCTAGAGATGTTACCTGAACACCTTAGCATAGTTTTAACGTTTCGAATTAAATACCCTAGGAGCCTTTTGATGAAAACTGATTTTCTAACGATAAAAGTGGTTCCACTGGAACCACCTGGGGCTAAATCAAAATTCCGAAATCTTCATGCACATCTAGAGATGTTACCTGAACACATTAGCATAGTTTAAACGTTTCGAATTAAATACCCTGGGAGCCTTTCGATGAAAACTGATTTTCTAACGATAAAAGTGGTTCCACTGGAACCACCTGGGGCCAAATCAAAATTCCAAAACCTTCATGCACATCTAGAGATGTTACCTGAACACATTAGCATACCGTATTTACTCTATGTATTGGGACAGCTAAAAATAAATATTTTCACAGATGTCCCACATCTTAGAAAATGGGGAAAAACACAACTTGGTCTTTTTTTGATGCTGAATCAAGTTGTAAGTGATTCGTTTTCCATCACTATATACGAAAATTGCCATCCAATTTTTTTTAGATTTTCATGTTTTGCTTCCAAAACATAGCTTATGCCCCTCATTAGAACGCGCGCATTGCTCCCCTTCTAATGAGGGGTCATAAGCTATGTTTTGGGAGCAAAAAATGTAAATTTTTAGTTCCACAAGAATTCTTTTTATGTGTGTCATCTGCCACTAGCGTTCAGTAAAGGGTTGAAGACTGTCACAATGTAATATTAAATAGTCTTCCTCATGTCAGTCCGGACTGTAAGTATTAAAACTTAGGAACAGATTTAAATAATGAAAGTGTCAATGACACTGTAGCTTAACTTGTCAAGACATGTACATGTATAGATGCGACACAGCAATGACAAACATCTAGGTAATGACCTGATAACAAAGGTACATATAAAGTATTGTAACGGTCTGTACATAAATACTGACCGTAGCCTGTAACAAATGTATAAGTAAAGTATTGTAAAGGTGGGTGACAGTCAGATGCTAAACTAGAAAAGAAATCTTTGAGTCCCAGAGTGGGTCTGACTGAACCCCCAAAATATTTGTTCTCATAGCACAGTGATAACAAAGGCACCCCAAAACACACTCATTCCTGTCCCAAGGTGAAAACAAAGGTATCCAAGAAGTTTCGTGAAGATCAGTTCATAAATACGAGATGAATAGAAGTTGTGACAAAAAACTGATTGGACCTAATTTCTGTACAAAATGGCCACTGGCAGCCATCTTGAATTTTGGACTGCACCCAGAAACACTCAATCTCGTCCGAAGGTGATAACAATGGTACCCAAGAAGTTTTGTGAAGATCGGTTCACATACAGAAGTTCTGTACAAAAGACTGATTGCACTAATTTGGGTACAAAATGGCTGCTGGTGGCCATCTTGAATTTCGGACCACACCCCAAAACACTTGTTCTCAGCCCAGGCCCCAAGATCAGCCCCGAGGAGCACTTGCTGGGGGCTTTTTTTCAAGCCCCGACATTTTCCACAAAAAAGCACTAACAATAATGGACAAAATGGAAAATCAGCCCCGAAAAGGCCCCGACCTCAATATGTGGGGCACTTTTTTTAGGCCCCGACCATTTTACTCAAGGCAAGCCCTGTGATAACAAAGGTACCCAAGAAGTTTCGTAAAGATCGGTTCATAAATACGGCCTCTAGTCTGAGCCGTATAAAAGTTGTGTACAAAAAACTGATTAGACCTAATTTCGGTACAAAATGGCTCTAGCTCGAGCCGTATTGACATGTGTGTAAGTCGCACTGAAAAAATCAAAGTTCATCTAATTTGCATAATTTCTGTATGAGAAAAAAACCCGTATTATGTGTGATGTATCCCATGGTACTAAACATTCACACAAAAAATTATTCAAATCAGCGCTTTCATATGGAAGTGCTGTGCAAAAATCTGATTGCACAAAATGGGTGCCATCGGTCATCTTGAATTTCGGACCGGACCCAAAAACTCATTCTCGTCCCACGGTGATACCAAAGGTACCCCAAGAAGTTTCGTAACAATCGGTTCATAAATACGGCCTCTAGATCGAGCCATATTGGCATTTGTACTTACAGTGCTGAAAGTAACACCAAAAAACATCAAAATTAGTCTAATTTGCATAATTTATGCACAAGAAAAAACCCTGTATTATATGTGCTGTATCCCATGGTACTAAACATTCATACAAAAAATTATTCAAATCAGAGCTTTCATATGGAAGTTCTGTGCAAAAATCTGATTGCCCCTAATTTTGTACAAAATGGCTGCCAGCGGCCATCTTGAATTTCCGACCAGACCCCAAAACAATCGTTCTCGTCTCACAGTGATAACAAAGGTACCCATGATGTTTCGTAAAGATCGGTTCATAAATACGACCTCTAGCCCGAGCCGTATAGGGATTTGCACTTACAGTGCTGAAAGTAACACTAAATAAATCAAAGTTAGTCTAATTTGCATAATATAAGCACGAGAAAAAAACCCATATGATATGTAATGTATCTCATAGTACTAAACATTCATACGAAAAATTATTCAAATCAGAGCTTTCATATGGAAGTTCTGTACAAAAAAAAAATTTCTGCATCGTCGGTACAAAATGGCTGCTGGCAGCCATCTTGAATTTCGGACTGCACCCAAAAACACTCGTTCTCATCCCACGGTCATAACAAAGGTACCCAAGAAGTTTCGTAAAGATTGGTTCATAAATACGGCCTCTAGCCCGAGCCATAGCAGCTTGGCACTTACAGCTCTGAAAGTAACACTAAATAAATCAAAGTCAGTCTAATTTGCATAATTTAAGCACGAGAAAAAAACCTGTATTATATGTGATGTATCCCATGGTACTAAACATTTATACAAAACTTTATTCAAATCAGAACTTTCATACAGAAGTTCTGTACAAAAAACTGATTTTTGCATCATCGGTACAAAATGGCCACTGGCAGCCATCTTGAATTTCGGACCACACCTAAAAACACTCGTTCCCGTCCCAGGGTCATAACAAAGGTACACAAGAAGTTTCGTAAAGATCGGTTCATAAATACGACCTCTAGCCCGAGCCATAGCCAATTGTTGACGTACGGACAGACGGACGGACGGACGGACGGACGGACGGACGGACGGACGGATGGACGGACAGACGGACGACGGGCCATGACAATAGCTCAAATTTGACTTCGTCAAAGTTGAACTAAAAACAACACAAATTAGTATGTATTATCAATTTTTTATTGTTTAAAAAGGAAAATTAAACACAAACTCAGCTTTAATATTGAGCATTTTGCACCGTTTTCAGGTGACTGGGCCAACTGGAAACAAGTCTCCTGAGTGTCCCAAACATTGGAGCATAAAAAAAAAATATTTTTCTGGAAAAAATGTGTGTCCCAAATTATAGTGTGTCCCAATATATAGACTAAATATGGTAGTTTAAACGTTTCGAATTAAATACCCTATGAGCCTTTCGATGAAAACTGATTTCCCAACGATAAAAGTGGTTCCTCCGGAACCAGGTGGGGCCAAATCAAAATTCTGAAACCTTTATGCACATCTAGAGATGTTACCTGAACACCTTAGCATAGTTTTAACTTTTCGAACTAAACACCCTAGGAGCTTTTCGATGAAAACTAATTTTCCAATGATAAAATTGGTTCCACTGGAACCACCTGGGGCCAAATCAAAATTCCTTCCTTCATGCACATCTGGAGATGTTACCTGAACACATTAGCATAGTTTAAACGTTTCAAATTAAATACACTGGGAGCCTTTCGATGAAAACTGATTTTCTAACGATAAAAGTGGTTCCACGGGAACCACTTGGGGCCAAATAAAAATTCCCAAACCTTGATGCACATCTAGAGTTGCTACCTAAACACCTTAACATAGTTTAAACGTTTCGGACTGAATATCCTAGGAGCCTTTCAGGGTGTGACGTACGGACATACGTACGTACGTACAGATGGATGGATGGACGTAAGTACGTACGGATGGAGATCACCACTATATCCTCGCATTTTTGAAAATGCAGGGATAAAAAGAAATTCTTTCCAAAATATTGACAGTATAAGGGTTAACAACAGTGTTCGTGCTAAGCAATAGATAAACTGCAATACAAAAGCTTTGCAGCTACGGGATTTTATGAAATTGAACTGAACCTAAACTCTAACAAATTGGATACAGATGCTGACACTGAAGCTCCTGTGGTCATGGCATGAGCTCACCCTACTCTGTAGTATGTGTTCTAACAAAATAAACCAATTTTAACCAAATACTATCTGTTATTAGCTGAAAATGAAGCATTAGCTAAAAAGGTGAGACACTACCAAGGTGCCTTAATTTTCTTAATCGTCAACCTGAACACAACTGACAGACAATACTTGCCCAAACATTTCTTTAATGTTATGAATTTCCATTTTTTTTGCCTCATAAAATATGTTATGATCCCCTCAATGGAATGAGCTTTGAGCTCATTCCATGATGGAGCTATAAGCTATGTTTTGGAGGCAAAAATTGAAAAATCAAAAGCTTGAATGCAAATTGTAGTTTAAATAGCTCTGGCAAGACATGACCATTACACCACGTAAAAGGTTAATGAAGCCCATATATTGGCTTCAAGTTAGCACTGAAGCTGTTAACATATTTATTATTGAGACCTTTAATAACTGGAAAGCGGTCACGATTAGCCAGAGCAGAAATATGTGACATTACACACCAATAAATATATAAATAAACAAATAACTGGAACCAACTTTTGCGAAGTGTAAGTATTATTTATTGTTTATCTTAGTTAGAGGTCACTTCCAGCATCAGTGGCAATATCATGACCACAACACAATTATAAAGTCAGTCTCAGCCAAGCAAAACGATGTAACCTGTATTTTAGGATTCTAGCAAATAAGATTTTCAAGTACAATGATGAATAGTTGAAATGTATTGAGGTAAAATAAGTAGCAAGTACTAAAAAAATGATTATACCTTCATGATGTTCTTTCATTGTTTTCTTACTCTCCACATCTGATGATTCTGGAGATGTGAGAATTAATCTTTTTCTTTTCTTTCCTTTCCTACCAATAATGCTATCATCCAAATCGGTATCTATATTTACATAAAATAAACTAATATCAAAGCATCTACAACATAAGAGCTGAAACGGTTAAAGAGTTTTCTTGCTCGATTAATCACATGGATAAACCTTGGTTAACCGATCAATCACTTGCCCTTATAGGTAGCTGAATAATTGCCATACCGTTGATGATTTATAGCATTAACCCTTCACCCAACGTAAGGACAAAATCGGCCAGCTCTACACTACATTAAAAAATCTCCATTCAGATTTTATTAAGTTTTCTCAATTGTCTCGAGCTCAACGAGACAATTGAGACAATTGAAATTTTTTAGTAATTCAAGAATCTATTTTGCAAGTGTTGTCTGCTACCCGCATTTGGTAAAGGTTAACTTAAGAATGACCATTTCCAGCTACGGATACAGTATAATGATCATGCAAGTGAACAAGTATGTCATCACATAACTTGTATGCTTTACTCTGTCTCATATAATTGATGTGAGTCAGTGTGACAACGTTTGCCAGTTAACTCAGAAAATACAGTAGTTCAAAAGTAATGGTTAATCGATCAACTACTTTTTTGATCGATCAAGTCATTGATCACTGGTTAATTGATTAATCGGTTAACCGTTTCAACTCTGTACAGCACACTATTTTTTGTGCATTGCTTAATTCAAGTTTTATGAGAAACAGAGATGAGTAATATACCCAAAAAACAAACTGATATCATTATTTATTATTATTTATTTATTGGTGTTTAAGGTCACATACTTATGCACAATGGCTAATCGTGACCGTGACAGTTTTACGGGTGGAGGAAGCCGGAGTACCCGGAGAGAACCACCGAGCAACGACGAGCAGCTGTCAGCTCTCCAACATCGTAACTCTGAACTCTGTACTGCAGCACAGGCAGGGTTAGCTTAGTTGAAGACATGCGCACCATCGGCGTGAAGTACGCCTCAGTACACAGCGTCATCGTGCCCCCATGTAGGCAGTCGGGGTGAAGTGTCTTGCCCAAGGACACAACGCGGTTGCCACAGGTGGGATTCGAACCGAGGACCTCTCGGCTTGCAGCCTGCACCTCTACCAACTGAGCCACCGCGCCCCCAACTGATATCATTATCATGGGGATACCACAAAACCGAACCAATCCCATTGCTGATTACCAAAACTGTCTAAATTTTCGTATTTTCTTACATTCCCTGCTTACAAGGCCCTGTTGAGTCTTGATAGCAGTTGAAGGGTTCATATTCATGAAAGTGACTGATTTTCTTTTCAGTTTTGTTAACTGTTAAGGGCCTGGGAAATGGTCCTGAATTCCAACCAGATTACAACCTGTATATGTCCAGTTACGTAGCAGTGATTTCCAGTCAAGTCTTGGCTGCCTGTTCATGTGAAAGTGAATCCAAATATAGGTGAAAGAAAATTTAGGCCACTATAACTCTTAAAATCCTCAGATTAATTTTTAACCCTTTACCCAATGAATCGGCCGCATCCGACAGCGTAATATGCAAATTTAGCAGTTGAAAAAATATTATTTTTCAAAAAATTTCAACAAAACCATATCATGTGATCCCTCGTTGGAACGAGCTCGTTGAGCTTGTTCAAATGAGGGGTCACATGATATGGTTTTGTTGAAATCTTTTGAAAAAATTGAAAAAATGATATTTAAAATAATAAATTTTGATATCGTCTGTGTTGGGTAAAGGATTAAGATAACTGTTACTTTATATACATGTACTGCAGCTGACCTAACAGTGTTTCAACATCATTGTTGGCCAACAATGATACCATATCGGGTGATCCCTTATTGGAACAAGATCAACGAATTCCTTCCAATGAGGAGTCAAATGATGTGGCTTTATTACCATTTTTTTTTAAATAATTTTTTACAACTGCACAATTTGTATATTACATGGACGGATGCAACTAATTTGTTAGGAAAAGGGTTAAAAAAAAAATGCCGTAACTATTTTTAGGCAACCTATTTTCTGGAAATTCTAGAATATCTTATGTTTATGGTGATAAAGATTTAAGGTCACTTTCAGTATCTATAGCTATACCATGACCACAAACAGAAATATAAAGTCAACTTTGCCCAATTGTTTGTACACGTTTTCCACATTAGAAGGCTCTCACTCACAAGTATTGGTTACAGGTCCTATTATACTAGTCAAGTGGAACCTGTTTGCCACAGTAAACAAGCATTGTTTCACTTCAAAGAATTTCTTTCATTAAGCCAATATTTCTCTGTGATGTAATACACTTTTAAAAAAAGCTCAGAAAAGATTTTAACAAGTGAAATCACTTAAAAAAAAACAAAGTTTTATCCTCATTTTAAAACCAAGGATCATTCTTACACAAGAGGCACCCAAAACATGGGGCCTTAATCACTCACCTGAAAATGTTGTAAGATTTATTTGCATAAAGTCACTCAAAGCCTTCAAAATTCATTTTAAAGTGAAGAAAAACAATCACCTGACGGATTTTTGAAGAATATTCCTCATACTACGCTTAGTTAAAATTCAGGCTCCATAGGGAATAATATGAACCCTGGGTCTTGATTTGAACAAACCTGAATCTCACCCCTCTAAGGATGCTGCATATCAAATATCCAAAGACTCTAATCAGTGGATTTGAAGAAGATTTTTTTGGAAGAATAGTCCTCATATTGCACTATGTTAAAATTCAGGTTCTCATACGGAACTCTAATATGAACTTAAGGACTTGACTAGAACAAAAATGTATCTGACCCCACTAAGGATGCTCCACATCAAATATGAAACAATTCAGACTAGTGGATGTGAAGAAGGTTTTAAAAGAATATTCCTCATATTGCACAAAGTTAAAATTCAGGATCCCATAGGGAGCCCAAATATTAACTGGGGGACTTGATTTGAGCAAACTGGCCACCATAATGGTGTTAAATACCAAATATCAAAAGATTCTGACAGATTCTGCCTCCTCCACCCTAACAGTACCTCATTAACAACCGACTGCAATTTTTCTGTATCACTGGATTCTACTTGACCTGAGGATGCTTTATACCAAAGAACAGTCATCTGTTCCATGCAGTTTGGGAAATATAGGCATTTGAAAGAGTACCCATGGGGACATGGGAAAATTTTGTTTTACATGAATAAAGTTCTCAAGAGACCAGCCGACCAGTTGACTGCAACGATGAAGTCATCTTGGATTGACAAAATTTCTCTGTCTTTAATAAAAAGCGACTCTAAAGTCGCCCTGTTTTGTCGAAGTTCACTTGAAATTGGGTGAATTTTGTGCAAAATTTCATCAAATTAACCACCTAAAGATGTTTTACTGATAGTATTTAATGATATTGGCCGCAATACTCATTGTAACTAAAAATAAAATAAACAGGTAAAAACCAAGTTATCAGTCAAAGCCAACACATTTATGCTTAAAGTGAAAATAGGTGACAAATTTGACATGACGAAATGTGAAATTCACATTACTCTTTATGGGAAATGATGCAGCAACTATTGGTGAACAATGAGTGAAAATTTTATAGAAATCCACTGAGAATTGGCCCAGATACAGCATTTTGATGAGAGGAGGTAATTTTTTTAATTTGGACATTTTCTAGCTGGTACAAAACAGCGTGGGGACGTGATCGAACTGATTCCTCTCTGAGCTAGTGCCATTTGAGACTGATAATTCACTGTTATCGGGGGAAAATGTGACAAAATGAAACTTGCATCTTCATAACTGTTGCCAGTGGGTTCCAACACAGCCCTTAGCACTTAGATAATTGCGGGAAAGTAGAAGTTAGCAGAAATCACCCATGGTTATGGCGAAAAAGGTGTAATTTTGACTAATTTGACATTAAAATTGAACAGACACCAGTGTCAGACATAGGCCAACTGCATACAGACCGTCGAAGTCAGCTACCGGTACTTCAAATTTTCAGAATTTGTTGTACGAACTCTGGCCAGCATTTTTGTATCTGTGTCAAGTGTTGTGACCACCAATCGCTTGGAAACCGAGAGTACATTTTGTACCAACTCTATTAGTTTGGTATGAACATGAGCAGTGTTGTAGACTACTGTAGAGCAGTGATTGCACATAAAGTCCTTTTTTTGGGTGCCAAATTGCCTAACAGGGTTCAAAGTATGAATTTTGTTTGTATATCGCACATATCACCTGTAGTTTATACCGTTGTCATTCGTTAAAGTAGCCTTTTGTTGTTTTTGCCAGTTTCGACCCAGATTGGAGGGTACCTTCCTTCACCTCTAATTTACAGCCAAACCTGGGGATGACTTGTTTTCAGGTTTTAACAATTCTGTCAGGCTATAAAATGAGCTACCAACCTTTATTAACATATCTTGAATGGGATTCTGAGTACAAGCAATTTAAAACAAAGAGCGCACATATCGCTGAAGCAATACAATGTCCCCTACCGGACCTATGAGCATTAATAATTATACAAATGTTATAACCTAGATGTGATCAGCATGAATTCCGTTGAAGCAAGTTATCGTTCTATAGTAGGTTACCAAAAATGAGTTCATTCCGTTGAAGCGTTTCCAAAAAAAGTCCGGAAAACTAAAGTATGACCGACAGACTGACTGACAAACTGACGGATGGATGGACAGAGTGTAAATGAAACTTCATCTGTAAGTCATCGTTCTTTTGTAGGTTACCAAAAATGAAATCATTCCGTTGAAGCGTTTCCAAAAAAAGTCCGGAAAACTAAAGTATGACCGACAGACAGACTGACTGACAGATTGACGGATGGATGGACAGAGGGTAAATGAAACTTGATCTGTAAGTCATCGTTCTATAGTAGGTTACCAAAAATGAAATCATTCCGTTGAAGCGTTTCCAGAAAAAGTCCGGAAAACTGATATTCTGGCGCTTTTCCATATTTCCAAGGGCCAAAACTCAAACAAGAATAAGGCAATCAGCATGAAACTCAAACTTGATCTGTAAGTCATCGTTCTATAGTAGTTTACCATAAATGAAATCATTCCGTTGAAGCGTTTCCAAAAAAACTCAGGAAAACTGATATTTTGGTGCTTTTTCCCATATTTCTAAGGGCTGTAACTCACACAAGAATAATGCAATCAGCATGAAACTCAAACTTGATCTGTAAGTCATCATTCTATAGTAGTTTACCAAAAATGAAATCATTCCGTTGAAGCGTTTCCAAAAAAAATTCGGAAAACTAAAGTATGACTGACAGACCTACAGACTGACGGATGGACAGAGTGCAAACCTAGAGTCCCCTCCGGCGATGCCGGTAGGGGACTAATAAGATGTTTTTGTCCATTTTCGGTCGTTGTTGCCATGGTAACATCAACTATCGCATAAAGTTCAGCGAAAATTCATCGGCCACCTTTCGGCCATGGTACATACTATGTATGTACCATGTAAGTCATGATGATCATGTATGATCTGTAAGTCATCGTTCTAAAGTAGTTTACCAAAAATGAAATCATTCCGTTGAAGTGTTTCCAAAAAACTCCTGAAAACTAAAGTGTGACTGAGAGACCTACAGACTGACAGACCTACAGACTGACGGATGGACAGAGTGCAAACCTAGAGTCCCCTCCGGCGATGCCGGTAGGGGACTATTAAGATGTTTTTGTCCATTTTCGGTCATTGTTGCCATGGTAACATCAACAATCGCATAAAGTTCAGCGAAAATTCATCGGCCAACTTTCGGCCATGGTACATACTATGTACATGTATTGCAAAATTTCAGTTGACTAGCTTGAATAGTTATTGAGATGTTGCATCAAATGCCTTAATTGGCCACTTTTGGGGAAAATTAGCCTCCTTCCCCCAAAATATGCAGACTCCGGGGTTTCAGAGCTTTTGTTAATTGTAGCCCTATAGACCTATTGATTGCAGAATTATTAAGGAAGATGTCCTTAAAAATTGGATTTTTTAAAGGACTAACATCTTTGAGGCTCATTATCACTTTTCTGAAGTAGTATCAGAGTATCATTTATTCATGTCATTAGAAGAGTGTCTTCTTCCCGTACCACCTCCATCCACTCATGCCCAATCAAACTGATGGGTTCAGATGTTATGGCTGTATTCCCAAACCCACATTTTAAAATTGTGTTTCCATGGTTACAGACAAAATGTGACAATTTTCAGAAATAATATAGCGCAGTTCATGCAGAAAATGAATACCGACCCCCTGTTCCAAATTTCAACTTCCTACTGTTTGTTCCTTCGGAGAACATTCAACATTAAGCATGATGGGATAATAAAAAGAACAAAAGCCATGCAAAGCATGGAATATGCCCCCGATGGTGTCATAAAAGGGTAGGTAAGTCTCTCAGGGGCATGACAAAATCAAAAGGAAGCTTCCTCTAGACACCAATAAAGCATCTAAAAAAAAAATTAATTTCAGTCAGCATTTATTTGGAGGGAAACCAAATTCAATATGGTCGCCATGGCCACCAAATTGAATTGGCTAGCTGATCCAAAAATCAAATGGAAGCTTCCTCTAAACACCAATAATGCATAACCAATGAAAGTGTCAATGACACTGTAGCTTAACTTGCATGTTGTATTTGATGAAAAGGATAATGTTCAATGTTTATGAAAGGATTATGAAATAAGACAAGAATTGTGATAATCGGGAATATGTTAATTTTTGGTCCCTGTATGCTATGTTTTTGATAAAAATAATATGAGGTGTACACTGTACTAAAGAGCTGAGAGGTGGGTTAATATGACCTCACAGTTAATGTATGTGGCCCTCACAGTTAACATATATTAACAAAAGTTACCAAGTTACAGTGAAATTATTCCAAAACAAGTCATCCTATCAAGTTATATTGAAATCCCTTCATAAATATGGCCTGTAGACTGTGCTAAAGGTTTTTGGGCTTCAGGCCCCTGTAGCCGTCCCAATTGCATCCAAAGGGGACGTTCTCATCTAGACATTATATGAAGTCAACCTACCAAGTTACAATGAAATCCCTTCATAAATATGACCTGTAGACTGTGCGAAAGGTTTTGGTGCTTTGGGCTCGGGCAGCCATCATGGTTGAATGATCGCAAGCAAAAGGGGACATTCTCATCTGGGCATCATCTGGAGTGATCCTACGAAGTTACAATGAAATTCCTTCATATATAGGACCTGTAGACTGTGCTCAAGGTTTTTGGGCTTCGTGCCCCTGAAGCCGTCACAGTTGACCAATCAGGACCAAAAGGGGATGTCATCATCTAGGCATTATATGGAGTCAAACTAACAGGTTACAATGAAATCGTTCCATAAATATGACCTACAGACTATGCTAAAGGTTTTGAGGTCTTGGGCTCGGGCAGCCATCAAGGCTGAACGATCGCAACCAAAAGGGGACGTTCTCATCTAGACATTATTTGGAGTCATCCTACCAAGCTACAATGAAATCCCTTCATAATTATGACCAGTAGACTGTTCTAAAGGTTTTCAGGCTTTAGGCCCCTGTAGCCGTCACAGTTGCCCAATCGTGTCCAAAAGGGGACGTTCTCATCTAGACATTATACGAAGTCAACCTACCAAGTTACAATGAAATCCTTTCATAAATATGACCTGTACTGTGCTAAAGGTATTCGAGCTATGGGCTTGGGCAGCCTTAATGGTTGAATGATCGCAACCAAAAGGGGACATTCTCATCTGGGCATCATCTGGAGTGATCCTACAAAGTTACAATGAAATCCATATATGACCTGTAGATTGTGCTCAAGATTTTTGGGCTTCGGGCACCTGTAGCCATCACAGTTGGCCAATCACGACCAAAAGGGGATATCATCATCTAGGCTATCTATGGAGTCAACCTAACAGGTTACAATGAAATCCTTCCATAAATATGACCTATAGACTATGCTAAAGGTCTTTGGGCTCGGGCAGCCATAAAGGCTGAATGATCACGATGAAAAGGGGATGTTCTCATCTAGACATTATGTGGAGTCATCCTACCAAGCTACAATGAAATCCCTTCATAATTATGACCTGTAGAATGTTCTAAAGGTTTTCGGGCTTCGAGCCCCTGTAGCCGTCACAGTTGCCCAATCGTGTCCAAAAGAGGACGTTCTCATCTAGACATTATGTGAAGTCAACCTACCAAGTTACAATGAAATCCCTTCATAAATATGACCTGTAGACTGTGCTAAAGGTTTCGGGCTTTGGGCTCAGGCAGCCCTCCTGGTTGAATGATCGCAACCAAAGGAGACAATCTCATCTGGGCATCATCTGGAGTGATCCTACGAAGTTACAATGAAATCCCTTCATAAATATGACCTGTAGACTGTGCTCAAGGTTTTTGGGCTTCGGGCACCTGTAGTCATCACAGTTGACCAATCGCGACCAAAAGGGGATGTCATCATCTGGGCATTATATGGAGTCAACCTAACAGGTTACAATGAAATCCTTCCATAAATATGACCTTCTGCCTATGCTAAAGGTTTTTGGGCTCGGGCACCCATCAAGGCTGAATGATCGCGATCAAAATGGGACTTTCTCATCTAGACATTATTTGGAGTCATCTTACCAAGTTACAATGAAATCCCTTCATAAATATGACCTGTAGACTGTGCTACATGTTTTTGGGCTTCAGGCCCCTGTAGCCGTCACAGTTGCCCAATAACGCCCAAAAGGGGACCTTCTCATCCAGACAATATATGAAGTCAACCCACCAAGTTACAATGAAATTCCTCAATAAATATGACCTGTAGACTGTGCTAAAGGTTTTCGGGTTTTGGGCTCGGGCAGTCGTCACGGTTGGCAGATCATGCCCAAATGGGGAAATTCTCATCTAGACATAAGGAGTCATCCTACCAAGTTACAATGAAATCCCACCATATTAAACATGACCTGCAGACTGTGCTAAAGGTTTTCGGGCCCCTGTAGCCGTCACTGTTGCCCAACCACGTCCAAAAGGGGACGTTCTCATCTAGACATTATGTGAAGTCAACCTACCAAGTTACAATGAAATCCCTTCATAAATATGACCTGTAGACTGTGCTAAAGGTTTCGGGCTTTGGGCTCAGGCAGCCCTCCTGGTTGAATGATCGCAACCAAAGGAGACAATCTCATCTGGGCATCATCTGGAGTGATCCTACGAAGTTACAATGAAATCCCTTCATAAATATGACCTGTAGACTGTGCTCAAGGTTTTTGGGCTTCGGGCACCTGTAGTCATCACAGTTGACCAATCGCGACCAAAAGGGGATGTCATCATCTGGGCATTATATGGAGTCAACCTAACAGGTTACAATGAAATCCTTCCATAAATATGACCTTCTGCCTATGCTAAAGGTTTTTGGGCTCGGGCACCCATCAAGGCTGAATGATCGCGATCAAAATGGGACTTTCTCATCTAGACATTATTTGGAGTCATCTTACCAAGTTACAATGAAATCCCTTCATAAATATGACCTGTAGACTGTGCTACATGTTTTTGGGCTTCAGGCCCCTGTAGCCGTCACAGTTGCCCAATAACGCCCAAAAGGGGACCTTCTCATCCAGACAATATATGAAGTCAACCCACCAAGTTACAATGAAATTCCTCAATAAATATGACCTGTAGACTGTGCTAAAGGTTTTCGGGTTTTGGGCTCGGGCAGTCGTCACGGTTGGCAGATCATGCCCAAATGGGGAAATTCTCATCTAGACATAAGGAGTCATCCTACCAAGTTATAATGAAATCCCACCATATTAAACATGACCTGCAGACTGTGCTAAAAGTTTTTGGGTTTCGAGCTTGGGCAGCCATCACGGTTGACGGATCATGCCCAGAAGGGGACATTCTCATCTAGGCATTATACAGAGGCATCCTACCAAGTTATAATGAAATCCCTTCATAAATACGACCTGTAGACTGTGCTAATGGTTTTCGGGTTTTGGGCTCGGGCAGCCATACCAGTTGCCCGATTGCGACCAAAAGGGGACGTTCTCATCTTGACATGACCCCAAACCTGCATATGAATTTTCGTGACGATCAGACAAGAACTGCGGGGTGTAGCCCATGCTGAAGGAAAATGTGAACAGACTCACAGACTCACTCACAGACTTACAGACTTCCGCATGCGTGATGGCAATAGCTTATCTTGACTATATCAAGTTAAGCTAAAAATTGAAATTGATTTGAGTGTTTTCATTAGTTACTGGATGGAAACCAAATTCAAGATGGCCACCATGGAAGCCATAATGAATTGGCCACTGGTGGCCATCTTGGTTCAGTTGACTGGTCAAAAAGCGAAAGAAAGCTTCCTCAAGACATCAACAATGCATAATTAAGAAACGAAAATGATTTGAGTAAACATTCATTAGTTATTGTATGGAAACTAGATTCTCACTCAATATGGCCATCATGGTGGCCATATTGAATTGGATAAATGGACCATAATCAAAAGGAATCTTTCTCTGGACACTGATTATGCATAACCAAAAACTGAAATTAAATCGAGTCAGTATTCACAAGGATTGTGAACAACAGGATGGCACAGAGACAGTCAAACCACTAATCATTCTGAACAGGGCCCTCTAGTAGTTGAAAACAATGTTGTCTTGCAAATGTTCTGATTTCAATGGCGATACGAACATAAAAATATGACAGAGATGGGTGGTTTCTCTTAGCGCAAATGCATGATATTAAGAAGTTAGTTTATGTAGAAATATTATTTTTCGTCATTTATCGTGTCATTCAATCATGGGGAATTCTTTTTTTAAGTTTTAATATGTTTATACGGACAAAACAGCAGCACCAGAATAATTAAAGCTTATCCGATACAAAAAATCTCGAAAGTTGAAAGGTCGGTCTTATTCTTGGAACATGGTGACAAAAGATCTGTGCCAATCCAAAGATGTGGCACATCAAAGGGAATTTCAATCATAATAAACCGATCATCTGTGAAGAAATGGATTTCAGTTAGGTGAAACTGGACTATCTCAGTTAAGCTATGATTGCAGGTATTGTTATTAACTCCTTGCATGCTGCTGGCAGTTGCTCCCGCCCGAGATATAATTTCTCTTGCCACTGAAATGAGGATAATTTGGGTTCATTTAATCAAATTTCCCTCCAGTAAGTTGAATGGATTTTTTCACTAATGATTTGAGTAAAATTTAAATTAATTTTTCATCAAATCTAGTCATGGCTGCTTTTCAGCAGCCATGACAAGATTTGAAGAAAAATATTTTGAAAATACTCAGCGGGTTAAGAGTTAAGCATTAAAGGACTTTTAGCTTTTGAAGTTCATAACTTGCATAAAAGAATTAGGGAAAAGTAACTTATCATTAAGGACATTATTTGGGGACGAGGTGGCACTGCGGTAACCGGTTCTCGTCAGATCACCGAAGTTAAGCAACGTCGAGTCCGGTTAGTCTTCGGATGGGTGACCATCTGAGTGATCGATTCATACTCCTGCATTGTGTCCTTGGGCAAGGCACTTAACCCCGATAGCCCACATGGGGACACGGTGACGCCCCGTGTACTGAGGCTTACTGCATGTCAATGGTGCACATGTCTTCAATCAATCTAACACTGCATGTGCTGCAGTGTGGAGTTACGATGTTGGGGAGCTGGCAGCTGCTCGTTGTTGCTCGGTGGCTCTCTCCGTGTACTCCTGCTTCCTCCACCCCGTAAAACTGTCACGGTCATGATAAGCCATTGTGCATAAATATGGGACCTTAAACACCAATAAATAAATAAATAATAAATAATGACGTTATTATGTTGTTCGTCCTTTACTCCAGCATAGTTGTCTAATTCACAAATTTGAATTCATTTAATTTACTGGATTAAAGAAGAAAGAAAGAAAATGATTCATGTGGTGCGAACTATGCATTACTACAGAATTTAACAGTCTGAAAATGGACAGATATTTATGCTGGCTATTCATTAACTCTTAACCCACTGAGTATTTTCAATATATTTTTCATCAGATCTAGTCATGGCGGCTGTGACGCAGCCATGACCAAAATTTGATGAAAAATTCATCTATATTTTACTTAAGAAATTGTTAGCAAATAAATGCATTAAACTCACAAGGGCGAGCGTTTATTAAATGTCCCCAAATTCTACTTATTTCAATGGCAAGAGAAATCCTGTCCTAGTTGAGAATATTTGCCAACAGCATATAAGGAGTTAATAGTTAAGTGCAAGAGATGAGTGCAAAACGCAATAAATTAATCAATCAGAATGTACTCTAGACCAATCATACCCACTTGACTGTCACTCCGCAAATGATGATCACACTAAAAAAAACCCTCCCAAAACAGTTTCAAGGTGCCTTTACATGCACTTCAAACAAATACTTGAGAAAATTTAATCATTTATTTATTAGTGTTTAAATTCACATACTTATGCACTATGGCTAATCATGACCGTGACAGTTTTACGGGTGGAGGAAGCCAGAGTACCCGGAGAGAACCACCGAGCAACGACCAGCAGCTGCCAGCTCCCCAACATCGTAACTGCGCACTGCAGCACATGCAGGGTTTGATTGGTTGAAGACATGCGCACCAACAATGTGCAGTACACCTTAGTACACAGCGTCATCGTACCCCCATGTGGACAATCGGGGTTAAGTGACTTGAGAAAAGAAAATACCATTATAAATTAACTCCTTGCATGCTGCTGACAGATATTCCAGCCCAGGACAGGATTTCTCTTTCCACTGGAAATGAAAGTGTCAATGACACTGTAGCTCAACTTGTTACGACATGTACATGTATAGTATGTGACACAGCAATGACAAACATCTAGGTAATGACCTGATAACAAAGGTACAGATAAAGTATTCTAACGGTCTGTACATAAATACTGACCGTAGCCTGTAACAAATGTATAGGTAAAGTATTGTAAAGGTGGGTGACAGTCAGATGCTAAACTAGAAAAGAAATCTTCGAGTCCCAGAGTGGGTCTGACTGAACCCCAAAATATTTGTTCTCATATCACAGTGATAACAAAGGCACCCAAAAACACTCATTCCTGTCCCAAGGTGAAAACAAAGGTACCCAAGAAGTTTTGTGAAGATCAGTTCATAAATACGAGCTGTATAGAAGTTGTGACAAAAAATTGATTGGACCTAATTTCGGTACAAAATGGCCACTGGCAGCCATTTTGAATTTTGGACCGAACCCAGAAACACTCGTTCTCGTCCCCGTCCCAAGGTGATAACAAAGGTACCCAAGAAGTTTTGTGAAGATCGGTTCATAAATACAGCCTCTTGCCCGAGCTGTATTGACATGTGCACTTACAGTGTATAAGTAGCACTGAATAAATCAAAGTTCATCTAATTTGCACAATTTCTGCACGAGAAAAAAACCTGTACTATATGTGATGTATTCCATGTTACTAAACATTCATACAAAAATTTATTCAAATCAGAACTTTCATACAGAAGTTCTGTACAAAAGACTGATTGCACTAATTTTGGTACAAAATGGCTGCTGGCAGCAATCTTGAATTTCGGACCACACCCAAAAAAACTTGTTCTCATCCCACAGTGATGACAAAGGTACCCAAGAAGTTTCATAAAGATCGGTTCATAAATACGGCCTCTAGTCTGAGCTGTATACAAGTTGTGTACAAAATACTGATTAGACCTAATTTCGGTACAAAATGGCCACTGGCAGCCATCTTGAATTTTAGACCACACCCAGAAACACTCGTTCTCGTCCCAAGGTGATAACAAAGGTACCCAAGACGTTTCGTGAAGATCGGTTCATAAATACAGACTCTAGCCCAAGCCGTATTGACTTGAGTACTTACTGTGTGCAAGGAGCACTGAAAAAATCAAAGTTCATCTAATTTGCATAATTTCTACACGAGAAAAAAACCTGTATTATATGAGATGTATCCCATGGTACTAAACATTCACACAAAAAAGTATTCAAATCAGCACTTTCATATGGAAGTTCTGGGCAAAAATCTGATTGCACCTAATTTTGTACAAAATGGCGGCCATCGGCCATCTTGAATTTTGGACAGGACCCCAAAACACTTGTTCTCGTCCCATGGTGATACCAAAGGTACCCAAGAAGTTTCGTAAAGATCGGTCCATAAATACGGCCTCTAGCCCGAGCCGTATTGGCATTTGCACTTACAGTGCTGAAAGTAACACTAAATAAATCAAAGTTAGTCTAATTTGCATAATTTACACACGAGAAAAAAACCCGTATTATATGTGACGTATCCCATGGTACTAAACATTCATACAAAAAAATTATTCAAATCAGTGCTTTCTGCGCAAAAATCTGATTGCACCTAATTTTGTACAAAATGGCTGCCAGCGGCCAACTTGAATTTTGGATCGGACCCCAAAACACTCGTTCTCGTCCCATGGTCATAACAAAGGTACCCAAGAAGTTTTGTAAAGATCGGTTCATAAATACGGCCTCTAGCCCGAGCCATATTGAATTGTTGACGGACAGACGGACGACTGGCCATGGCATAAGCTCAAATTTGGCTTCGCCAAAGTTGAGCAAAAAATGCAATTTGGGCACATTTAATCAAAGTTTTCCCTGTAAAGTGAATGTATTTTTTCACCCATTAGTTCAATTCGAATGAATTTTTCATCAAATCTAGTCATGGCTGCTATGAAGCAGCCATGACTAGATGTAATGAAAAATATTTTTCAAATACTCAGCGGGTTAAGAGTGGGTTAAGAGTTAATGGTATTATTACTCATTTACATGTATCACAGTAGACCCAACTAATAGGTCTTGCTGCATCAAATTTACTAATTTTATCATCTGTTTCATTTATGACAAACTCCCACAACATTAGGAACCCTGTGTCTTGAAAATTAGACCTATTTGATATACACATGCACTATTAAAAAATAAAGGCAGAAGTGAAGTCAGGTTAAGGAACCTGATTTGATGAGAGATTCAAAAAACCCTATCTCAGTTGTAAATCTGCATGCGATCAACTTTGGGAGCATGAAAACGTTGGGTTTGGGTTTAAAAAATATTTTCCATTTTTTCCATTCATACAATGTTGATTAAAATATATACAAATGATTGATAAGAAAAAAACATAAGAAAATGTTGGTCATATACCGGTATATTGGAAAATGTGAATGTTTAGGTTTGACTGGCAGTTTATCACCATCAAAAAATCAAAAGTAGACAAAAGTGGCAATATGAACTTTAAGGATTTCAAGGATCCAGGATTAAGGATTTATACCAGTGTAGAAGTAGTGTGCTTATGGAAAATAAAAGTTCAGTTATCAACTTAGTTTGATGATAATTACTGATATCAGATGCTTGCCCACATGCAATTTTACAAAACTGGCCTGGGACTCAGAAACTGAAGATCTACTTTGTGGGGCATTATCGCCATTATGGTGAATTAATATCACCACAATATCAGGAGAAGGCCCAAGTATTATTATTTTGTTCAAAACAAAAAAACAACATTTCTTTAACTTCAAACTCTTTTTACAACTCTTATCCAATCTTTCCAAATGAAAGTAAAGTCTTGCTTATGAAAAATTCATATGTATGTGTGTGCAACCTCTCAAAAGGGGAGTGGGGCAGGGGCATTCCACAACAAGAATACAACAGAGGGGCTAGACCTATCTAACAGGGGGCTGTGTGAAGCCATGTCCACCACTCACAAGTCCCCTTTCTCACCAGCATGGGGAAAAATACACTCCCAACCATTTGGTGTTTTTTCTTCATAATGTAGATTCATCCCCGAAATGAAGGAAACTTGACATGCTCCTTCCACCAGCGAGGTGTGCCATACTGTGATTTAAAAAAAAAGGTGCCCATGTCAAAGGTTCCCGATAATTAGCCACTTGAATTTTCCACATGCTCTCATGAAAAAGCTGATTGGGTACAAATAAAGGGCATAAACAAGTAAAAGCTGAAGGAGGAATCCGAGTGCCTACCATCATTGTACAAAGGCAACTATGAGGTGCAAATTTTCTCTGGACATTTATGTATTTAAGGAGATGAACAATTGCATTTTCAAAATTGTGAACACCTGCTACTACACCAGACATGCAAAAACCAACCACTGCAAGTTCTGGAACACCCACTTAAAAATGACTCACTTTACAAGTTCGTATCACGCTTCTGTTGAAACAAACAAATGAGATTAAGTGGGAAGCTTAACTGTCTGTCTTTGACGGTAGCAGATGTAATTTAACATTCACTCATCACTTATTGTTTTCTCAAGAAGCTGATCACAGTGAAATATGTGCATATTGGTTTGTGTTAGAGAGATTATATTTCTTTTGACCACTTGGGCCCCTCTTTAGTTTTACTCTAATTGCATCTTCAAATAAAAGACAAGACTTGCTAATGTGGAAAATGACAAATTTAAAGTAATTTGTATGTTTTTAATACTTACCAATGACCCAGACTCAGCTGGTGCAAACTCTATATTATCAAGGGCCAAACACAAATTTTGAACCCCAAAAATTTGCATACAAAACCAACAAGTGTTTGACCACCGAGGTGGTATTAGTCCCCTACGGCGCTTTTGTGACATAAGGTGTTTTTGTCACAGAAGACTCTAGAGTATATAAGCATCTTGGATTTAAAAAAAAAAAATATTGAGCGTGCATAATCCCCTCACAACCCTTTATCCATGTACCATATATGAAAGGTGTAGCTTGAACCATGTTGGAGGGAGGGGTGGTAACATAAAATAGAGAAAAAAGCTTAAAAAAACACAACAAAAATGGCCGCCATTCTGCCATCTTGGATTTTGAAAAATAAATATTGACAGTGCATCATCCCTTCAGAACCATTTATCGAAAAATTTATAAAAAAAATTTCGAAATTTTTTTTTTAAGAAAATGCCCAAGTTCCCAAGGGAACATTATAAGCCCAAGGGCATCCCAATAGAGCCTAAGTGTGGACAAAATCCAATTTTATGAGCTATACTACCGGAATAATAATCAATGCACCCTATAATAATCGTACAGTAATATAAAATACTACATATATTTGAGGATGTTGCCAACGTAAACAATGTCAAAGGAAAAACAGGAAACAAGACATCAGGCACACAGAAAGGCCTAAAGTCATCAATTTAAATGCTACCAGATGCAAAGCTAGATCTTCATATGAAAAAAAAAACATACACGGGATAGAAGATGTAAGACAAAACAATCTAACACCCCCAGGGTGAGGGCGTAACCATGGGGATAAACAGAATAAACATTCTGTAATACACGTCAAACTCCCAAAAGATTTAATAAAAAATTTCAATAAAAAATAGCCAAAAAGCTTAGGAGTTTAACATGAACGGTTGGTTCATGGAAGGATAGAGAAGGAACACTTAACAAACAGTGGAATAATCATTAACAAGAATGATTACGTCATGCGTATGTCCCTAAAATGGGAAACATAAAATAATTTTATAATTATTATAAAGTTACAGCCCTGAACATTTGAAACCGCAGTTGTTCACTTCCACCATCCATTAACAGCCTTGGATCCACCAGTTCTTGCATTGATTTGTGTCTGGCATCCTCAAAAAGGAGATTTTAAAGCACAGATGTCAGGTCATTGTTACTGATTTTAGGGACAAAAAAAGAATGAGGTCTGCACCAATTCCGGTCTCTTCCTGACTGCTGCGCATGCACAGATGGTAAAAGTATGGAGGGCCAGATAGGACTTTTAATTTTCGGTATTGTATGCAAATTTTGGGGATTGGGAGGTTCAAAGTTTGTGTGTGGCTCTTGATAATACAAGTCTGGCCCATTGGTTATTAGTATAAAAATACAATTAGCCAGAACATATATATTATTATTATTAACAATAACTCCCCAAGGATGCTGTATATCAAATACCACAAGATTCTGACTACTGGATCTAAAGAAAAATATTTTTAAAGAATATTCCTCATATTGAACTAAGCTATAATGTGGGCTCCTACAGGGAACCTAAATATGAACCCAGGACCTTGGCTTTAACAAATTTGAATCTCACCTCGGAGGATACTCTATACCAAATGTCAAAAGATTCTAACTGGTGGATGTGAAAAAGAAGATTTTTTAAAGAATGTTCCTTTTTGAGTACATTTCAAATGGAAAGGGGGTGGGGGGGGGGGGGGAGAGGAGTGGGAGAGGGGAGGGAGATAGGGGTAGTCACATGATATGAAGTTAAGTTTAGCCAATCGTTTATATACTATTCAAAAAAAAGTAGGGGATATCCAAACTGATGTTGATATTTTCGGAAAATGGTATAGGATACGCGTGATTGGACTTGAGATGAGCCGATTAGTAAAATGCCCCATAAGACGAATGCTGATTATTTTAAACAACCGGCCGATACCGAATGCCGATGTCAGATGGTTTCTTTATTATTCAAGCTTACTGCAGAAGCTGGCTGATTTACAGTAATCAGAATTTAATTTACTATACCGACCCATCAGTAAACCCACTCTTGTGTTTAAGCACACCCCCAGCTTTTTAGAATATAACAATAACATGATTTTGGAGGGCATTATGGTTCATTAACGGCCCTGCAGCAATGATGAACAGCCAGAGGGTTTATTAAAGGCCCGAGACGAAGTCGAGGGCCGTTAATAAGCCCAAGGGCTGTTTATCATTGCTGCAGGGCCGCTAATGAATCATGATGCCTGACAACAATCATGCTATTACTATTATTCCCACTCCCTGTTACAGCTAACTTAAATCTAAAAATAGCCGGGCCACGGGACGCTAATGGCTATTTATACTATTATCGCCCGCGGCCCGGCTCCGTCGAATGACGTAACTGAAATTATGGAGTTTTAACCGGCCTCCAAACTTATGTTAATCGACTAGTAACTTATAGATTGAGTGGTAACAATACATATTTTTGGAGGTATCACCCCAAAATAAGCCCACCCCATATTTCTCTGAATTAAAGTTTTGACTACCGGTACTGGTCATCATGAAAATGTGCACAAAAATTTCAATTGTTCAATCAAAATAAAATTATGTGAAAGTGTTTTGGAGTTGTTTTTTTTTTTCTCAATTTAATCTTTTCATATTTTCAGCTAAAAAAATAAAATTCCCAAACCTCATGCTTTTGTGTTATTTATTACTCTCAGCCCTCATGTTTATCAACTTTATGTTGAAGAAGAATGCGAAATTCCCAGTTCTTAAATTATTAATGACAGCGTGTTCAGTGACCCGAATTGTTCCTTTTTATTACTTCAGAAAATGAGTTGAGAAATTACCTGACACGATCCCTGCAAAAATAGCTGCTCAAAAATAAATATGAATTAATACCCCCGAGTTGTAATATCCAGTTTAATCCATGCTACATGAAAGTCTGTTTTGAAAACAAAACAAGGGAAAGCCATATTGTTCGCAACAATGGGGACACATTATGTGCACCAGGGTGGTCAGTTTAAAAATAGTTTGTTTATTTATAAAACATGCCAATGCATTGTATGCCAAATATATTCTCATACTGTCGCGGTTATATGAAATCAAAATTATATAAACTCGAAGTATAAATTAAACAAAAACATGACCTCTCAAGTATAATTAACTTCAGCTGACCTATTTTTTATACTATTGTTATGGTTCATACCAAATCTATCCGTTTTGTGTAAAAAAAAATATAATTGAAAGTTTGTTGAAAACTGAAAAAAATTCTGTTGTGAGATATCACAAGAATAAAGTTACCTCCCCTTACTTATATACGAACAGATTGAGAACATGTCCAGCTGTGTATTTTGTCTTCATTTTGAAGCAATGGTGTTTTCCACCCATTCCACCCACATGCAGAATTCAGTTACCCCCCCCCCCCCACCCCCCCCATCCCCCACACTTTTACAGGCTGCAAATTGCAAATGAATCGCAAGTGACAATGGTTCATGAATTTTTGTTTTGCTTGTTGAAAGAATCAATGACGAAAAAATGTGAGGAAATTCTTTGTGACTATCTTGCAACTTACTGGCCTGTACAACAGATAGGCAGGCCTGCATGTCTGAGCCCCCCCCCCCACCCCACAAAGGGGGGGGGGTCAGGCATCCCCTGTTCATCTTGCTCTTGGAGAAAGTGAATGCCACAGGTTGGGGGGGGGGGGGGGGGGGCTCAGACATCCCCTGTTCATCTTGCTCTTGGCGCGGTTATCCCACAACTTATTACCAATGAAATAAGTTGTGTGGTGATCGCAAGAAAAATTCGCAATTTGTTTCTTCTCTGGCAATAACAGCCAGGTTCAGTGTCGATATGTCAAAGTGGCTGCGAACTGCCCCCTGTGGTATCTATTTTTATCACATGCTCCACACAATTCAACATGAGAAAAATTCAATGGCTTCGTGTTGATAAATCCCACTCTGAATCGCCCGACATTAAACTTATTGCACCGAAGCCTCTCACAATTAACACGGATTACTAATATGGAGGAATTATCTGTTCAATATGGGAATAAAGAATGTCATTATATATTTAATGAGACGATGAGCGTGGATGAATGGAATATTGCGACATTTTGCAGAATGCAGTACAGTTTGGGCAGTGCAGAGCGTCCATATTCACATGAATCATGATGGATAAAAAACAACTCGGTACACAGTTAGTCAGTTACACATTCAAAATCTTTATTCTTTAAATTAATATTCTGCCTTTTCTTTCACGAACCATCAATTACCTGATATCAGTAACAGACAAGTGACAGACCGATCGCTTGCCACTGATTGTCCCATGAAGGGGAAGAAAGTTCATTACAGATCATCCATAATACTTTCACTGAGTTTCAGACAATCGGCGAGGGCCGATGTTCAACCATGAGTGCCGATGGTGAACCGATGGGCGCTTATCGGCTGAGTGCCGATGTTACACTGATTAATCGTCTCATCTCTAGATTGGACACATCAATATGTTACAAAGTTTAGTGTGGATCATGAAGGTCACCAGCCCACGAAAACTTTGTGCAGGTTTTTCGCACGAGGGCCGCATTAATGTCTGTGGGGTACATTTTGAAATTTACATTTGTACTGGACAGGCTTTTTTCAGAGGTCTCATCGTTCTTTTCTTGGTATAAACTCGTTCATCAAAAGTTTCTGCTCGAAACATAACTTTTGAGATATGCAAAGATGACACGTGACAAACTTTTATGTGCCGTTGGCATGTTGGAAGCTGGCAACAGACAGACTGCAGTGGCTCAAATTCTCAATGTTCCTCAATTGGTGATTAGCAGGTTGTGGTCACACAACCGTCAGATAGGCAGACAGGCTGATGACAGACGTTGGGCAGGTCGTCCAAGGGCGACAACTGCTAACCAGGATCATTTCATCCTAACCACAGCATTACGTAACCACCACCAAAGTGCCTCAGAAATTAGATAGCAGCTGCACCGAGCGACAGATGTGCGAGCCAGTGGTCAGACTATCTGAAATCACCTACACAGCTGGAATTTGTACACTCGACAACCTCGAATAATTCCACATCTGACTGAACGTCACATTGCAGCAAGGCATAATTGATGTGGAGCATGGCAGCGATGGGACAATCGTCAGTGGATCAATGTCATGTTTTCCAATGAATCAAGGTTCACTCTCGACTTCCACAACAGGTGAAACAAGAGTGTGGCAGCGGCAGAACAAATGATACCATAACATAACCGTTAGACAGCACAATTGTTTTGGTGGTGGATCAGTTTTGGTGTGGGGAGGCATAACCATGACAAGCACAGCACAATCGTTTTAGTGGTGGATCGGTTATGGTGTGGAGAGGCATAACCATGGCAAGCAGAACAGCATTACATGTCATCCTAGGGTGTGTCACAGGGCAGTACTACAGTGACAACACGTAGCAGCCCATGTGGTGCCATTTGTGTGATGTCATGGCCATAGTTTCATTTTCCAAGATGACAATGCAAGAGCACCCAGGGCCCGTGTCGCTACAGAGTTCCTCCAGGAGCAGAACATCACAACACTGCCTTGGCCAGCACCAAGTCCAGAACTTTCACCAATCGAGCATGTCTGCTTGGCAGGCACCTACGACAACACCAACAGCCCCCTACCAACTCGCCACTGCACTGTAGGAAGAATAGAATAACATCAGTCAAGCTGATATTGGACATTTGGTGAGGAGTATGCCACGTCGGATCTGCACTTGTCTTGCGAACCGAGGAGGATTTACAAGGTATTGGGATCTTGGACTGAATGTTGTAAATTCTCTGACTGACCATCCATGTCTTCTACAGCTCAGTGCATGGAATGTCAGATACCCAACTATCGTTGAAATCATTCACCAGATGTCACAGTGCAATACCTCAACTGTCTTTTTGATGAAAATATATTTCTTCAAAAATCTCAGTTTTATCATATATCTCCTACATTTTTTAAATAGTATATCTATGGTCCTCACTTTAGAGGACTTCTTCGCAGGAAATGGTTGCCAGTAAAATAGAACTTGTTCACTATGGTAACCAAGCACCGTTCCACTACTCAAGCGCATACAGGGACCTCAAAGCTGTATGGAATTTGTCACGTATTGTGAAGTATAAAACATAATCTAAGTATTTGCTGAAATTTCTCATACAAATAGCCACAATTTGATTTGTTAAAAAATTCAATAAAGTCTAACATAAAAAAATTGTTAAAAGAACTATATAACTCCACCATACATGGATACTTTTAATTGACAATCACCAGTAACATACCTTTAATAGGAAACAGAGTACTCCTTTGTTTTCACAAGACTATCTGCCTGCAACATGAGATATTGTTCAACTTCATGCATGCTGTTGGCAAATATTCCTGCCCAGGACAAGATTTTGCTTGCCACTGAGATGAGTATAATTTGGGCATATTTAATCAAATTTTCATTCTGTAAATTGAATTGATTTTCTCACCAATGAAGTTTCGAGTTAAGTTTAGATGAATTTTTCATCAAATCTTGTCATGGCTGCTTAATAGCAGCCATGACTAGATTTGATGAAAAATATCTTGAAAAATACTCAGCAGGTAAGAGTTATTTATTTATTGGTGTTTAAGGTCACCTATTTCTGCACAGTGGCTAATCATTGCCACAACAGTTTTAAGAGTACCCTGGCAGAACCACTGAGCAACAGCGAGCAACTGTCAGCTCCCCAACATACTAACTCCACACAAGCAGGGCTAGTATTGGTTGAAGACAAGTGCACTAGAGACGTGCAGTATGCCTTAGTACACAACACCATCATGCCCCCACGTAGGCAATGGGGGGAATTGTATTGCCCAAGGACACCACATGGTTGCCGCAGATGGGATTCAAACCGAGGACCTCTCGGCTTGCAGCCTGCACCTCTCTCTACTGAGCCACCACACTCCAGCAGGTAAGAGTTAAAGGCCTAAATCCAGCTTCAGCAAATTTTGTGACCAAAGAACACAGTTTCTCCAACATGCAGTTGTAAGAAGTTCTGCAAGTTCTCAAATTATCATGCCAAGTGGCTTGTAATTGAGTCTTGGCTACCTACATAGACAAGTACCCAACTAGAAACCATTGCCACACCACTGCACTTCAGGGTTTTAAATGTTAAAAGGAACTGGTCAAGGAAATAGCAGATCTGATTCTGAAATAAGCTCAGGGTGGACAGATATATGTACAATAATTATTACAGGGTGAGGCACTGTTAAATAGCCTTGTCCCTATATCCCGATAAATTCTGTGTTCTGATTGGTCAGAATGCCTAGGACACTTAGCCATGGCAAAGGGCGCACCCAACTTCCAAGGTATATGAGAGTAAGCAACATGCAGGGTATAAGGTCATGTGAAACAATCGGGGTATATGGTTTGAATGAAGGCTTTTCGCTTTCGCTCACCTCGATATAAAAATCAAACCAAAAAATCTGAAAATAGTCACAAATATCATCAGATTTCTGACAATTTGATCATATTTGGCTG
Organism: Pictodentalium vernedei; assembly: GCA_031216915.1. Lineage (NCBI taxonomy): Eukaryota > Metazoa > Mollusca > Scaphopoda > Dentaliida > Dentaliidae > Pictodentalium > Pictodentalium vernedei. Next base: position 328,028,861 of record CM062292.1, read on the forward strand.
TTATAAATTAAATAGTTGAAGAATTAAATCAAACAACTTGAGAAAAATAAAATAAGAGCAAATATGTCAACAAAATACTGTTTACTCATTTCCTCTATCTGTTGTATTCTGCATTTGTAAAAACAAAACAATTATTCACGAATTTGGTCCAACTGTCTGTGGAGAATGAGAAATGCATCCACAAATTTATTTCCACTATGTTTCTATTGTGTTTCCACTGGGACAAAAACGTTATCTCCACTGACATGTATGGTATATGGAGATTTAATATCTGGATGTTTCATTTAAGCACCTTACCAGTGGCTCTTTTTCAAAAGCCGACATCCGGGTATGAAATCTCCACATACCATACATGTTGCCGGAGATAACTTATATTAATTCAGACAGTGTATCAATACAATGATTTTGATTTCGTGCATTATTTAATGAGTGATTTGTCTCGTATTTGTTAGTTTTCCTTGAAATTAATTACACACTTTTTTCCAAAATAAAACTAGGACTCAATCTGGCAGCAAAAGCATGGAATAGTATTTTTCAACATTTTAACAATCAACCTAACGTAATGGTCACATTAAGCCAGCACTCTTGACAAAAACTGCTATTCAAATTTTATTTTTTTCAGTTTTTGCTTTCAAAACATAGTTTATGATCTCTCAGTGGGATGGGCTTGTCAAGCTAACTCCAATGAGAGGGTCATAATCTATGTTCAGGAGGAAAAAGTGAAAATTTTCTTTTATTTCATCAATTTTATTAGACGTGTCATCTCATAGGGGCATGGGAAAGGGAAAAAAAGAATTGTTTGTTCATGCCAGCTAATATTTTAATTGGCCAACTGATTTTTTTCTTATATATTTATTTATTTACTTTATTTATTAGACCGATATTGAAAATTATAAATTCATAGTAATTTGTATAGTTTTATACTTAGCAATGGCCCAGACTAGCTGGTGCTTAACTCAAAGTTATTAAGGGCCAAACACAAATTTAGAACCCCCCCCCCCCCCCCCCCCCCCTCAATCACCCAAATTTGCATGCAAAACCAAAAATTAAAAGTCCTATCTGGCCCTCCATACATTTACTCTCCACGCATGCGCAGACGTCAGGAAGTAACCGGAATTGGCGCCAACATCATTCTTTCTAGAAGAGAGTACTACATAAAAATTCAGCGGGGAGGAATGAGTGCCCACTCGTGGGAGGGCCATCTCCGTCTGGGCCATTGGTTAAGTATAAAAATATACAAATTACTATGAATTTATAATATTTTTACACTGTAAACCAATGGCCCAGACTAGCTGAATCATAAAAAGGTGGAGGGCCTAGGACTTCAGAATTAGTATATTAACATAGTTCCAATCCTGTAATCCAAGGTGAAAGGAAATTAAAATTATTAGGAATTACATGTATATCTCTCTATACAGTAATAGAGAAGACATATCATACAAAAGGAGCCCAGTTCAAGTAATTCCGTATACTTAGCATGAAGACTATGCTAATTGATTGGAGGTAACGGGTTCCCAATTTTTAAGGTTAGCCCGGACTAAGCTCCAAAAATTTGGATGGCGTATTTGAGAATGAGCAAATATCCCCCACAAACATACGCCATACACAAAAAAACTCAAGCCCTATGCAGGATTTAATTACGGACAAAACAGCTTCCCTCATAGTTACATACCTATCAAGCCAGAGGAGAGGTAAAAAAATCCCCCCCCCCACCCCCCCCTTTTCTTTTCAAGGAATCTTCAAAAAGAAAGAGGGGAACAATCTGGAATCAGTAAAAGCGGTACCAAAAAACAATATAAATATTCATCGAACAGGCACTCAGGTATTAATTTATTATTAATAAATGGTGCTTAATATTACTCACTATATAATGTACACCGAAGACGGCATACGCAGATAGGTCGAAAACCGGTGATATAATATATAACATACACATGTCCAATCGAACCACAATAAACAATCTGTGGAGAGTGAACACACTTCCAAGGTAACCCACAGGCGACCCCATTCAGGTGTACAATAAATTCCAGTAACAACACTCCCCGACATGTACTATCTGATATCTCTGACACTATAAATGAGGGAATATACAAGTTGAGTATCAACATTAATAGAAACCTGGATCTAGAAATGGATGTAGGTATGATTAACAGGCTCTGACATGGACCGCCTCCGAAATAATTCATAATTTCAAAGGTCCATAATATACAATAAAGCGTCATCCTAATAATTATTATGCGCGAGCATTAAAATCCCACATGTAATCATCTGAATGCCAGTTAACTGGTTATGCAGCATCCGAGGTACCCAAAGACTAGCAATTTAATTATGATGAAATATGCGCTCGTATATGACATATAGACGAATAATCACAGGAAACCAATCCAACTGCAAGTGGATGTGCCCATGAGGTCGCCACAGAACACGACCCAGTTGCCAATCGAGAAGTGAAGAAATGCATGTATGTATTTAAACTTATACGAGGCTTTCAGGAAGAAAACTACGTCTTACCCGGTAATCGCCTCTAAACACATGGGCGGTGTGTGTGTGTGTGGGGGGGGGGGGGGGATTCAAAGTCATGTTGAACCCTCCTCACCCGCATTACTTAATCGTTCTTGTGTTAGCCATAAAATAATATAGGAACCGCAATGGTTCCCTCACGTCTAACAGACTCCATTATGCCACTATGGGTGGAGAAGGACGTGAAGAACAAAAACTTCCCCTGATGAAGAAGGTCCTCTTGTGGAAGAAGCTTCCGGGGAACGTCCCATAACAGACACTTGAGAAGACTGATCCAAGGTTTCTGTGATGACAGAGGTGCTACTGGTAGGTTTAACAACGAGACTGTTTGATCTTAAACAAAATCTACTGAATCAAAGGAACTGGAGGATACGCATATCCTATCATCCATCCCCATGAGATCGGCAGAGCATCTACTGCATGCTCTCAATGGTCTGGGCATGGCAACACAAACAACGGTAACTGATTGTTCCGGTGCGTCGCAAACGGATCTATCATGGGGTGATCCCTCTGGTAGCAAAACTGTCCAAATACTCGCTGGTTAAGCGTCCATTCCAATTGCAACAGGCAACCTTTCCGAGAGAGCAAGTCTGTTAGTACGTTCAGACGACCCGGTATATGACGGATGAAAAGACGAACATGATGATTCATGATGTATTAGGAAAATCTTCTCCGTTAGTTGGCATAACGGAAATGAATGGGTGCCGCCCTGGTTCCCAATGTACACTACTACTGTTGAGTTGTCCGACCAAATTGAACATGGATGTCCGTAATTATGTGAATCCAATGTTGTAGTGCTAGCTAACTAACATCATCTTGTTGATGTTTGTTTCTCCTGGAACAGAGGGTCCCAAAACCCTGACACCTCAAGATTGCGAGACCCGTCCAACTCACATCCGTCGTAATCGTGGAAGCCTTCTACCCGCGGGAGGAGTTTCCTTTTGACAATTTTTTTCTGGAACACCCTCCTTTACTCTTGTCTGCTGAAGTGGGCCGTTGATACGCTGACTTCAAAAGCAGAGCACTAGACACTTTCTTATTAGCCTGTTCATAGACTAACGAAAGATAGTCGTCGAAAATAAAATGTCAGGAAACCTGAGCGACCCAGAGAAAGCTTTTCACCTTGTCATCTTATCAGTAATGACGACGCAAGGGCAGCATCACATCTGATTAACTCCAGATTAGCCACTGTTAGGGCGGAGTTATACGTAGTATACATAATTGCCCTGGAAAGAACTCTAAGAGAGGTACGAACATCCTCAAAATTCCTTTCCCTTGAGACGTTGCTCCATAGCTCTTGTAAGGTGATCTGTGTAAGACATAACGTCCAAATTCGCTCTATTTGAAGAAATTGCCGTTCCCATTGCATCTGAGCGAATAGTGAATGATACAGGTAAGAATACCTCTAGATCTCCGGCCTGCTCATCCAAACACAGAAGAACTCTCTGAACATCTTCCCCGACTGTTTTTAAATGAACATGGTCCAAAAAACGGTATGTAAATGGAAGATGAAGATAAGAAACCGCCTTCTTCCTCACACTCAAGAGGATAAATACAGCGTCTATATGCCCGAAGGCCAGCAACACCTGCATAATCTGAACTGGAAAAGAAAGGACTTCCTCCTTTGTCCGGATAAAGTCTGCACCTAACGATGCCAGCGGTTTCTCTCTTGTCGTCACAGCATTCTGATTCGGCGGAACAGAAGCAGGGTAGTATTGATGGATGAAAGCCATCGCAACCATGCACTGTTCCAAAAGGGAAGGGTAATCCTCTTCCTTATCCCTTTCACCATCCGAGAGAATCAGTTGCGAATCTCAGTCCATTGCATCTGCGCGAACAGACGACTGGACTGACCCAGCACCGCCCGACAGCTCAGATTCTGAGTCTAAGGGAGGCTGCATCTGCACTTATTGGGATGCTGCGATTAGCTGCGCAATCTGCAACAGCAAATCCGTCATCAAGGCCTGAGAAGCAGCAGATTTCTGTTCCTTAGCCGCATGCTGCTCCTGGGACGTTGTGTCGGAAACGGATCCTTTCTCTGAGCATCCTGATGATCAAGGCCTCGTCTCCCTAGCTACCGGATGGTCCGATTTCACAGGCGAAGAGTGGTTCTTTCTTCGTGCAGCAGGCTGGATATCCGAAGCAGGGTAGCTAGGATGCGGACGTGTGTGCTTAAATAACATAGCGGAGGAAGCCGTGACTGAAGACGACCCCGGCTGCAGACTAGATGGAGCGTCCTAAGCAGCAGGTGGGCATATGCTCTGTCTTGTGCAAGTTTCCAACCAGAAAACTTCATTTCGGCCTTGTAAAACATAGCGGAGGAAGCCTTGACTGAAGCCAACCCCGGCTGCAGACTAAACAGAGTGTCCCGAGTAGAGGGCGGACATATGCTCCGGCTTGTTCAAGTTTCTCAAAACAACATCCGACCCCAGACGCTGTTATATTAGAGAGGGGGACCTCTCCTGCTTGCAGTCTATCAGACTTCGCCGAGTACAAGAACTTGCAGACTTCTTCCCTATTTCCGTCATCGCTGGGTGAGCTATTTATAATATAGTGCTCGCTCTACCCAATCCACCTCTTCGACCGCAAGACTTACCCGGCGCCACAGCACCCACGGACGGAGCACCGATTCACCAGTCGAGCTAGCTGCTTGCAAGAGATTGAAACCTTTACCCAAAAGCCCTAACTCTTGAAATAATTAGCACTGCAGTTAGCTCTATGCTCCACGGGGTGCGATGACGATAGCACACTTGGATGGGTGTCAGAAAATCATCACCATGTTCATGTTCCTCTGAAATAGAAACTGACAGAATGAATTAAAAAGCGGGAAGAGGCTCTGATCCTCAGAACCTCACCGCCAACAACGTACAGCGACACCGACTCCAATATTAGTCATCCCAGTGCAACACAAGAATGACAAGAGTCCGCAGGAGTGTATCAACGAAAGTCGATATCAGTCCTCCAAACTCCACAACAATATATATATATAACTGAGATGCATGAATAATAGCAATCATAATTAAATTCAAAATATTTTTTGTAAACAAAAAAAAATTTGAAAATAGCCCAAGTTCCCAAAGGGAACATGAAGAGCACAAGGGCATCCAATAGAGCCTAAGTGTGGACAAAATCCAAACTTTTTTGAGCTACAGCACCGGAATAATAATCCATGTATTCTACAGTATATTACAGTAACAGAATATAAGAAACTACCTATATACGAGGACGTTGATAATGTAAACAACGTCAATGTAAACAAGACATCAAGCACACAAAAAAGCCCAAAATCAGAACCAATTGAAATGCTATCAAATGCAAAGCTAGATCTTCATACGAAGAAAAAATGATACATTGGATAGAAGATGGAAGACTAAATGGCCTAACACCCCTAGGGTGAGGACATAACCCTGGGGAAGAAACAGAATAATATTCTGTAATAAATGTTAAACTCCCAAGAAATTTAATAAAAAATTTCAATAACAAATAGCCAAAAAGCTTAAGAGTTTAACAGGAAGGGTTCATGGAAGGATAGGGAAGGAATACTTAACACACAGTGGAATAATCATTTTTTAAAATGATGAAGTCAGGCATATGACCCGAAATTGGGAAACATAAAATAATTTTAAAATGTTATAAAGCAGGGATCATACAAAAATTTGCTCACAAAGTTCAAGGGTTTTTCAAGGGCTTCTTTTTTTTTTTCAAGGGCTACATATACTGTTCAGCTTGTTGTATGAGCTCTAAAAATCTAAGATTCATGTGACACGGATCTGACTTTGGGTTCAGGAAGTACTGGTACCCAAAGTGTGATCTGTGTTACAGTAATCTTGAGATTTCATGACTTGATGCTTGAACATCTTGTAACACTTACTAATACATGTAGCTGCACTGCATGTCACATGTAAATGTATACATTTACACTAGTCACAGTCTAATAAAAAAAATAAAAAGCACACTCACCAAAAAAAATAAAAGTTTGTTTTCTGTAAAGGAATTATGTTTCCCTTACTGTTTCATTGAATCTATTTTATTTGTTAATTCTCCCTCAACATCTTTACATTCTTTTTCCATAATTTCAGCTCGCAGTGTATCATTTTTTTAAAAAACGTTCAGGGTGGACTGTTTCACTTCGTTATACTGGGGCCAGCAACAGCCGTATCACTATCATCACTTCGCGAACTTATAAAGTCTCCATGGCTGGCACCGACACCTTCACACGCTTTCATCGTGGACGGGCTGTTCGTTTTTAGAAATGACATGTTGGTTTGCAAACCACTAGTGTGGTCTGATCTGTCCCCCAAAAGAGACTTATGTTTTTTTCCTCGTGCATATGACGACAGCGCATATTCACCCATTTCAGACAAATTTATTGATTTATTACACAAAGTACAGAAAGCCGAATGCTTATCGCTTTTCAACTCACGAATCCAATTTTCATTTCATTTGTCAGTCAGCCAGCTCTTGTTGAAAACACAACGCCCCATTTGAATATATATTTGGAAAAAACAAACAATAGAAGTCAAGACAAAAATAAAATCCGCCATTGAACACGTATGCTGCAGTAAATAAACTAAAGGGAGCTCACTCTCTCACTCTTCACTAAAAAAAAAATCCCAAATACAACTGCCTGCTATTAATTCGCCCCAGTCAGCTCGGCCCAATTATGGTAAAACTTTCCATACTTTTTTATGTTTTTTTTTACCTGAGCGACACGAGCACAACAAACAAGTAAAAGGCGAGTACACATAAATTTACAATGCCCAGGAAATAGCTTGCTATTCAAGGGTTTTTCAAGGGATTTCTGAAAGTTCAAGGGTTTCTCAAGGGCTAATTTCAAATTCCAATGGTTTTTCAAGAAAAAACGCATTTTCAAGGGTTTTTCAAGAGCTGTGCGAACCCTGTAAAGTTACAGCCCTGAAAGTCCAAAACCACCGTTGAACACTTCCTTCATCCAATAACAGCCTTGTATCCACCAATTCTTGCATTGATTTGTGTCTGGCATCTTTAAAAAAGGAGATTTTAAAGCACAGATGTCATTTCATTGTTGATGACTTTTAGGGCCAAACAAAGAATAATGTTGGCGCCAATTCTGGTTACTTCCTGACGTCTGCGCATGCACGGAGAGTAAATGAATGGAGGGCCAGAGAGGACTTTTAATTTTCGGTTTTGCAAGCAAATTTTGGGGATTGGGTGGGGGGGGGGGGGGGAGGGGGGGGGGGGGTCAAAATTTGTGTTTGGCCCTTAATAACTTTGAGTTAAGCACCAGCTAGTCTGGGCCATTGATTTACAGTGTAAAAATATGAAAAAATTTAAAGTAATTTAGATATTTTTATACTTACCAATGACCCAGACTTAGCTGGTGCTAACTCTTAAATATTCAGGGCCAAACACAAATTTTGCTCCCCAATCCCCAAAATTTGCATCCAAATCAAAAATACTGATTGATGTCCTATATGGTCCTCCATACTTTTGCCTACTGCGCATGCGCAGTGTCAAGGAAGTACCGAAATTGGCGCCAAAGCCTCATTCTTCCAACCAGTGCCTGCTAAATGTTAAATAATCAGCGGGGAGGTATGAGTTCCAAACTCATTGGTGGGCCATCCCCGTCTGGGTCATTGGCAAGTAATAAAAAATATATAAATTACTTTAAATTTTTTCATATTTTTATACTGTACCAATGACCCAGACTTAGCTGAATAGAAAAAAGACTGGAGGGCCTAGGACATAAAGGAAAATCCAATAGGCTCAATTATGCATAAAGAATAAATCCCCTTAAGGAGAAAAGGAGAGAAGGATTTACATAAGTCTTTCCTGTCTATTAAAAATAAGAAAGACACATCACCAATCAATAATTGAGCCAAATAACATCTATGATCTCTATTAACATCCAGTATAACCCCTTATACTAATTCCTTAAAGAAAAGCCAATAAATAAAGATAGTCCAGAGAATGAGACTCTTTATACTCATTTAAAAGTGTCCAAGGATTGTATATTAACGCTTGTATGACACGTGACATATACAAATGCTTCACACTGAGCTACACTTTAAAAATATTGCAGAAATGAGATAGACATTAGCTTTACACTTTAAAAACATCCCAGCACCGACTCGGAATTACTGACTCAGGAGGAGGTATTCCCTTGCTTTTCACTATAAAGCTGGTGATATAAGGGAACACCCCCCCCCCCACCCCTTCCCCTTGCTCTGGGTCAAATGAACACAGAATGAAGAGGGCAGCAGGACAGAGTCACTGCTGGAACAGAAAACCTACATAACTATAGCAGTAATCATTTAGTGGACGACATTCTGAGCAACAGATAACGGACGCCAGAAATAGACTCTATATTTCTAAGGTAAAAATTAGTGAAAGTAGAAGGCTGTGACCAGTACGCAGCCTTCATAAGATCTGTAATAGCAATACTGTTAGAATGAGCCCAAGATTTTGACACCGCTCTAACTTCATGCACTGAAATCTTAAGCACGGACTGCTAATTGGAAGATAAACTCTCATAAGCAGTATGAATAGCTAACTGAATCCATCTAGAAATAGAATGAACAGAAATCTCCTTTCTATTGGGAATTAAAGACAGAAAGAAGCATTTTCGCCCCTTTCTGATAAACTCAGATCTGCGTTTATAGATACGCATAGCTCTAACTGGACACAGCAAAGGCCTACGGCCATCTGAGGACGGAAGAGCCTTAAGAACAATAGGCTCAGGATACTTATTAGGAGCCTGATTCTTAGCCCAAAATTCCACATTTGTAGTTAAAGTAATAGTGTTACCAATACTACGATAATGAGAATCATCAACAGACAGAGCATGAAGCTCATTAACTCTTCTTGCGGAAGCAAAGGCTAAGAGAAAAGCTGTCTTATATCAGTAGAACCCAAGCTAAATTCCATTTAGGAATTAACCTAAGAGTTCTAGGTCTATTTATCGAAAAGTTTTTAACTAACTTAGAAAAAGAAATGTTAGATCCAATTTGTAAGCTATCATGATGAGCATATGTGTCCGATAGCATAGACCTATAACCCTTAATGGTTACTGGCTACAGTTTGAGCTCGCCAAACAAGTAGACCAGAAAATTAGCAATATATGGAATGGAAGGATTATAAACATCTATCGACTGATCCTTACACCAACGAGAGAAAACCTTCCACTTTGCTGCATAATTTAGCGAAGAGGAGGCCCTCCTACAGTTAGAAATTGTGTCTACTGCTCATCCTGTAAATTGCTTGCTGTGCAAGAAGGACCGCACAACGGAAATACGTGAAGGTTGAGACCTTGCGGGTTGTGATGCAGTGTGCTAGATTTCCCCTGAGATAGAAGGTCCTCCCACGGAGGGAGCTTCCGAGAAACATCCCATAACAGACACCAGAGTAGATTTATCCATGGTTTCTGAGACAACAGAGATGCTACCAACAGTATCCTGCAGTGCGATTGCTTGATCTTTAGCAAGATCTGTTGAATCAACGGAGCTGGAGGATATGCATATCCTATCATTCCATCCCAAGAAATTGAGAGAGCGTCTACTGCAAACACCCGAGGATCTGGGCATGGCGACACATACGTCTGCAACTGATTGTTGAGGTGTGTCGCAAACAAGTCTATCACTGGTCGATCCAACTGGTAGCAAATCTGATTGAATACTCTCTTGTTGAGAGTCCATTCCGATGGTAACATTCGGCCTTTCTAAGAGAGAGAGTCTGCTAGAACGTTCAGACGACCCGGAATATGATGAACCGACAGAAGAACACGATGCTCTAGAACAAACAGAAGAATTCTTTCCGTTGGGTCAAATAACGAGATTGAATGAGTGCCTCCGTGGTTCCGAATGTACGCTACTACAGTTGAATTGTCCGATATTATTTGAACATGTGAATTCTGAATTACGTTCATTCAATGACGTAGCGCAAGCCAAATTGACATCATTTCTTTAATGTTTATGTGCTTGTTCAGAAACACCGGATCCCAAAGGCCATGGCACCTCGAATCTGTTGGACTCAATGTCGCGCCCCAACCTGTTTGACTCGCATCCGTCATAATTGTAAAAACTGGATTCGGCAGTTGCAGTGGAACTCCCTGAGTCAATCACTGAATATCTGCCCAAGTCTGAATCTCTTGTTTTACTTGGTTCGATAAAACGATATTTGTTTCAAGCGAATGAATCTTCACACTCCAATTTTGAGTGAAAAATATCTGGAGTGGACATGTGCGCAAGCAACTCATCGGAATGAGATCCGCCGCCGCTCCGCACAATACCATCAGTCGCATGAATTCCCTCGCTGTTACTATGTCTGAGTGTAGATAAAAACGAGCATAGCAACTGACTAACTTCGCTCTGGGTAACGGAAGACAAACCAGATTGTTGTGAGTCTCGAAGCTCATTCCCAAGTGAATAAACGACTTGGATGGAGCTAGATCCGACTTCTTTTCGTTTACGGTGAAACCAAGACGTCGGAGCAATTGAAGCAGACTCTGAACATCGTTCTGAAGAACTGTTTTGTTGCGATACCTCTGAAGAATGTCGTCCAAGTAGGCCGACGCTACCGCAGACAAATGAGCTCGGAAATAAGCGATTACCGAGTTCATTATACGAGTGAAAGCCCAGGGCGCTGTGCTAGATTGAGTCCGAAGCACATCACTCGGAACTGATAAACGACTCCTAGGACGGCGAAGGGAAGGTACTTTCTGAATGCCGGATGTACCATGACATGTAAGTATGCATCCTTGGGATCTATGCTTGAAGCATAATCGTTCACTCGAATGCTCGCCCTCACTGATCGAATGGTCTCCGTACTGAACTTTGGAGCCACGATCAGCTTGTTTATCCAGCTCAAATCTATTACTGGCCGGAACGAGCCATCTGGCTTCGGCACCAGGAACAGGTGACTGTAAAAACTCAGGGATTCCTGGTTTTCCATGATCTCTATTGCATTCTTCTCCAAAAGAGATTGCACCTCTGATAGGAGCGAATCTCTTTTTTGAAGATTGGACGGAAGCTGAGTCCAGCACGGACTTCGTGTTAATGGAGGTTTCTCTCGGAAAGACAGCTTTAGGCCATCCGAGATAACCTCTTTTACCCATCGGTTGTCTGTAATTGACAACCAATTGGTTAAAAACTTTGTCAGCCTTCCGCCCACCGGACCACAATAGAGGTCCTGACCATCACCTCCTGGACCTGCAAAGCCTGAGGGAAGAGAAACTACGTCCTCCCCGTGCAGTGCCTCGTCCTGTCGACCTAGGGGTATCTGACCGGTTGTCTCGGCCAGAACTACATCCCCTACCTGAGTCGCTACTCGGACGGTTTCTGGAGTAAGAGCTAGAGGATTTCTTATATCCTTTTATAGGAGCCTCCCTTGGATGTACTTGAACCAGAAGCTCCTGTCTTACTCTTCTCTGCTGCATCAGGTTTTTTAGAAACCGACTTAAAAAGCAGAGAATCTGAAGCTTTCTTAGTAATCTGTTCATAGATTAAAGAAAGCTTACCATCAAAGAGAAAATCCCTGGAAATCGGAGCGACTCGAAGAGAGTTTTTCACCTTTGAATCCACCATAGTGGATGAAGCAAGGGCAGCATCACGTCTAACCAACTCCAAATTAGCCACTGATAGGGCAGAGTTATACGTAGAAAATGGAATAGCCCTAGAAAGAACTCTTAAGGATGATCAAATGCCCTCAAATTATTTACCATCGAGATGTTCTGCTAACGCTCTGGTAGCGTCATTCAGCAATTCAAACGTCCGTGAGACACTGCTGGACTGGACCGGATAATCAGGAACATCTTTCTTAATCCGGCCAAAAAGTCAGTATCCAATGATGCTATTAATCTCTTATCCTTTGTCGCAGCAACCTGGTCTGATGGAACAACGTCTGGAAGGGGTTGATGGATAAACTCCATCGCTGCCTTATGTTGTTCCAGAAGGGAAAAATCCAGCTCAGTAATTTCCCTTTCACCATCCGACTGGACCAGATGAGAATCTCGGTCGTCCCTGTCTGACCTTGCATAGGAACGAACCGACCCAGCTTCATCCGACAGTTCGTGATCCGAAACTGTTGTAGGATGTTCCGTAGGTTGCTGGGATGCTGCGATAAGCTGTGCTATCTGTGATAGCAAGTCTGTCACGGAGGCCTGAGGAGCTGCGGTCCTTTGTTGCTTAGCCACTGGAAGCTCCTGGGACGGTGTGTCCGGCATAATTCTTTTATGTGAACGTCCCGACTGATGAGGCCTCGTGTCCCTGGCTACTGGATGGAGTGACCTAGACGCCATGGAATCCTTTGTCGGCGAAGCAGGCTGGATATCTGAGGTCACAAAGCCAAGGTGCGGTCGTGTGTGCTGATGTGTAGAAGAGGAAGCCAATAGACTAGTCAACGCTGGCTGTCTATAAGACAGAGTGTCCCGAACAGGAGGAGTGGACGTATACTCTGACTGATGAATGTTATGAACAACAACAACAACATCTGGCCCCAGATGCTGTTGTAAGAGAGAGGGACCTCTCTCGCTCACGGTCTGGGCAGACCTGAACGTGCTTACTACCGGACTGACTGGCTTCCTTTGTTCCATCCTCCATTCTGTCGTCGCAGGGTGTGCATGATCCAAGATTATAGTGCTCGCAACACCCTGTTTCCTCTCCTGTACCACAACGGACATACCCGGTGTCACATCACTCCTTTGACGAGTGATAGATCCACCGGTCGAGCTAGCTAGCGACAAGGCCGTAAATCCCTTTTGGGACCTAGGCACTTGTCTAATTTCATTGGGCACTTTTGCCGCTAGCTCTTCATAAATTTGCGACGACGGCAGCACACTTCCAGAAGACATCACGGAAACATCACCCTGTTCTTGTTCCTCTGAAAAAGAAACTGAAAAACTAGAGTGACCTTGTGGTGAGAGAATCGGCATCGATCTCTCATCACTAACAATGTACCCTGACACACGTCTCCAACGTTTGTCATCCCAATTGGCACAAACTAAACAAGAGTTAGAGCGAGTATAATGACTACAGCAAACACAATGAACATGAGAATCCAAGGAAGACTTCCTCGATTTACAATTTGAACAATACTCTTTCATAATTATGAAAAATTATAAAGCTGTAATACTCACACTAACACTTAATATTACAAAGATACAAAATAATAATACAATCCATACAAATTTTCTAAAAATAATTTCACAAAAAAAAAAATTTCTAAAAAATTTTGACATGAGCCCAAGTTCCCAATGGGAACGATGAGCCCAAAGGGATCCCCAACAAGCCTAAGTGTGGACAAAATTTTTAAAACAATCTAAAAAATTAATGTTACACTTACAGAGTATATTGATGTATCTGACTACATATCAAACCTAACAGATAACAAGGAATTACTAAAAGAAAGTAACCGTTGTCAACGTAAACAAAAGTCTATAAAAACCGGAAACAAGACTCCAGGCACTGAAAAACATGGCCTGAGGTCAGTAACCGATTCTTAAAACTATCTGATGTAGAACTGAATTTTCCTTAGAAGAAACTGCAATACATCAGATGGTAGATGCATGACCAAAAATGCCTAAACACCCCAAGGGTGAGGACATAACCATGGGGAAAACAGAATACACATTCTGTAACTAAGCTAATCTCCCAAGAAATTTTCAAGAAAAAGAAAAATTTCAAAAATGTTCCAAAAGCATGGGAGATTAACTAGGGGGGTTTCAAGGGAGAGAGGAAACACTTAACAAACAGTGGAGATTTCATAGCTAGAATGAAAACATCAGGCTCATGTCCCGAAATTTGGAAACATGAAATAATTTTCAATAAAAATTATTAGTTACAGCCCTGAACATATCCATCCACTGTTTCTTCCTCTCATCCTCTTATTGCATCCTTGGATCCACCATTTCCATAATGATATTGTGTCTGGCATCATTTTAACGGAGATTTTTAGCACAGAAGTCAGTGAGATGTTACTGACAGAAGGGCCAAACGAAGAATGAGGCTTGGCGCCAATTTCGGTACTTCCTTGACACTGCACATGTGTGGAGGACCATATAGGACATTAGTTTTTACCTCACCTGACTTTCAGTCAGGAGAGCTATAGTGATCACTCACCGTCCGTCGTCCGTCGTCTGGCGTCCGTCGTCCGTGAACATGGTGTTTGCGTCTTCTCCTCCCAAACCGCTGAATCAATTTAATTGATATTTGAGATAATAGTTTGTTATGACATCGCAATTTGATTTTGTTCAAATCAAGTTGTCCCGCCCGTGGGTAGGGCCACACCCAAAAAGTGTGCTGAAATCTTAAAAAATCTTCTTCTCATGAACCAGCAGTAGCAGAGACTTGATATTTGGTGTGCAGCTTCCTTTTGAGGTGTAGACTCAGATTTGTTCAAGAGAAGTTTGTGGGGCTATACTTGGCGTCATTATGGGAGGGGCAAAATTTTTGGCCCCGCCCAAAATTTCTATTTTCCAAACCGAGAGGCTGATTTGAACCAAATTTTATGTGAGGGCTTATTGGGTCATAAGTACCTAATTTATGCTGATTTTTTTTTTTCCCGTAGCCCCATGGGAACTGCAGGAGCTAAAAATAGAAAAAAATTAAAATGCCCATATCTCTAAAACTGCACGGCACCGAGAATTTTTATTTGGTGTGAAGCTTCCTTAGGACCAACAGAAAGAATTGGTAAAAAAAAATTGCCATCGGTTTTATCATAGGGTACAGTTTCGGGACTTTGAAAAAGTGCTGAGTCAGCACTTTTTAACACTGTAGGCAATGGGAAAAACATTAAAAAATCTTCTTCTCCAGATCCAGCAGGCAGAATCTTTTGATATTTGGTATGCAACATTGGAGGGTGGATCTGATTCAAGTTTGTTCAAATCAGCCCCCTGGGTTCATATTTGGGCTCAGTATAGGAGCCCGATTTCGAACTTAGTGCATTTCAGACAAATTTCTTAAAAAATCTTCTTCTCCAGATCCAGCAGGCAGAATCTTTTGATATTTGGAATGCAACATTGTGGGGTGGATCTGATTCAAGTTTGTTCAAATCGGCCCCCTGGGTTTATATTTGGGCTCAGTATAGGAGCCCAAATTTGAACTTACTGCATTTCAGGCAAATTTCTTTGAAAATCTTCTTCTCCAGATCCAGCAGGTAGAATCTTTTGATATTTGGTATGCAACATTGTGGGGTGGATCTGATTCAAATTTGTTCAAATCGGCCCCTTGGGTTTATATTTGGGCTCAGTATAGGAGCCCAAATTTGAACTTAGTGCATTTCAGGCAAATTTCTTTGAAAATCTTCTTCTCAAGATCCAGCAGGCAGAATCTTTTGATATTGGGTATGCAACATTGTGGGGTGGATCTGATTCAAGTTTGTTCAAATCGGCTCCCTGGGTTTATATTTGGGCTCAGTATTGGAGCACAAATTTGTACTTAGTGCATTTCAGGAAAATTTCTTCAAAAATCTTCTTCTCCAGATCCTGCAGGCAGAATCTTTTGATATTTGGTATGCAACATTGTGGGGTGGATCTGATTCCAGTTTGTTCAAATCGGCCAACTGGATTCATATTTGGGCTCACTATAGAAGCCCAAATTCGAACTTAGTGCATTTCAGGCAAGTTTCTTTGAAAATCTTCTTCTCAAGATCCAGCAGGCAGAATCTTGTGATATTTGGTATGCAACATCCTTAGGGGGGTGAGATTCAAGTTTGTTCAAGCCATGTCCCTAGGTCCATATTTGGGCTCACTGTGGGAGCTTGAATTGTAACTTTGTTTGAAATGAGGAATTTTCTTAAAAAAATCTTCTTCAGATCCAGCAGTCAGAATGGTTTGATATGTGGTGAGTAGCATCCTTAGGGGGAGGGGGGGATTCAAGTGTGTTAAAGCCAAGTCCATGGGTCCATATTTGGGCTCCCTGTGGGAGCCCAAATTATAACTTAGTCAACATGAGGAATTTTTCTTTAAAAATCTTCTTCTTCAGATTCAGCAGTTGGAATGTTTTGATATTTGGCATGGAGCAACCTTAGGGGGCTGAGATTCAAGTTTGTTCAAGCCAAGTCCCTTGGTTCATATTTGGGCTCACAATGGGAGCCTGAATGACAACTTAGTTCAAAATGAGGAATTTTCTTTAAAAATCTTCAGATCCAGCAGATGAATGCTTTTGATATTTTTTATGCAGCATCCTTAGGGGGGTAAGATTCAAGTTTGTTCAAGCCATGTCCCTAGGTCCATATTTGGGCTGATTGTGGGAGCTCGAATTGTAACTTGGTTCAAAATGAGGAATTTTCTTTAAAAATCTTCTTCTTCAGATCCAGCAGTCGGAATGTTTTGATATTTGGTGTGCAGAATCCTTAGGGGTGTGAGATTCAGGTTTGTTAAAGCCAAGTCCCTGGGTTCACATATGGGCTCCCTGTGGGAGCCCGAATTATGACTTAGTTCAATATGAGGAATATTCTTTAAAAATCTTTTTTTAGATCCACTGGTCAGAATATTTGGATATTTGGTTTCAGCTTTTATTAGGAGGAACAGATGCAACTTGTGGAAATCAATTCTCTGGGTTGATATTTAGACTACCATGTCAGGTGAGCGCCCTCAGGCCCCCTGGGGCCTCTTGTTTTTATTTGGAAGCAAATTTTGGGGATCGGGGGGGGGGGGGGGGGCAAAATTTGTGTTTGGCCCAGAATTTTTAAGAGTTAGCTCCAGCTAAGTCTGGGTCATTGGTTACAGTATAAAAATATGCAGAATTTTAGGTTTTATTCATCATCATCCTGTACCATGACTAGAATGCAACAAATTTGAATGAACTGTTGAGTGCTGGAAGCCCATATTTGTGCTTTATTCTAAAGTACAGGCACCGTAACTTAAAAGGTTTCATATTCTGTGTATGTGCTTCACATTATCTTTGAAGTGAAATTATTTTGTGTGGATTTGTTTTGCTACAATTTATGGGGAAGTGCATCTAGTTGTTTCTGATAAGGCCCCACAAAGCAGACCTCAGGCAATTTTTTATAAAACATGCATGTGGGCAGGCATTTTTTATTTTATTGTTTATGTTTATCGTTATTTCTTTCCCATCAAAAGTTTCTGTTATTGGTTTGTTGTATGTTTTAGGCCTCATAATCAACAGAATAGCATGGGTGTTGGTGTATTTAATCCAATGAGTGCACTCATGGGCCAAGTTTATCAATTTTATTAACTTGGGTAAAATATCAGAGGTAAACCATTTAATTTTGAATTTTTAAGTTTGCACTGGTTATGAAGAGAGAGCATACGGCAACCAAAAGGACCATGCAGGAGGGCTTGAGAAACAGATTTTTAACTTTTTTTAAGCCAAATCAAAATTTATTCACAAATCATTGCCTTGTTACAATTCATGGGAGCAAACACGTGCTCTAAATTGTAACAGGCAAAGATCTGTGAACAAATTTTGATTACTAAAAACAATGTAGCACTCTATCAGTTAAAACAATGTATATATTAACCCTTACCTAACATGAAAAGCAGACGACACTTGAAAAAAAAATTCTTGAATAACTAATTTTTTTCACTTTTTGTCTCAAAAACATAGGTTATGACCCCCTCATTGGAACGAGCTCGACAAGCTCGTTCCAATGAGGGGTCATAACCTATGTTTTTGAGACAAAAAATGAAAACAATAATGAAAATTAATTGGCGATTTTTTAGAATAGTGCTGGCCGGTTTTGGCCGTTATGTTGGGTAAAGGGTTAAGAAAAAAGGCAAAACAAATACCTTGTGGTGATCTTGTTTCCCAGTTTCCCATCAGTGGGGACTCTAAATTCTTTGTCTTTAATATCTGCAAACAAGGAGTAGAAGATGCCGATAGTCTTGGTTTGGGGTTATCACAAAGATCAAAATCATCGAAGTCAGAGTCTGCAGCCTTACATGAATTTGTCTTGATGTGTATTTGAAATCTCTGCTTATCATTAACAGGTGAATTAGTATCTAAAAGTTCTGACTTGTTGAAAGCATCTTCAGATGTCTTCTGAAAACATTTTGCATCAATAAGTAAGTCGTCATTATTAGAATCAGAAAAAATGTTGAGAAGTGTTGTTTCTCCAATTTTTTGTGAAAAAAATTCAACAGGTTTAACACATTCATCCCGAGCAGTGGGTTCAGAATAGCTGGGTTGAATCTTGGTTGTAAATAGGGGCTTTCGAACTGAATTCTTTACCAGATGTTTTCTTTCATTTTCACATGTATTATCTGATTCAGATTTACCAGACATTTTATCTACAGGATCTACTGAAGATCCTTCAGAAAGATTTGAAGTCTGCAATATATCATCTTCACAAAGTGTGGTTAAATCTGATTCTTGTTTTTCTCTTAATGGTGGCAGTTTACGTCGAATGGCAAAAGACATTTGGGAAATAGAACGTTGTGAACATGATGCATTTGGTGATGGTGGAATCACTTCTTCATCTGACTGAAGGGAATTTGGAGAAGCATTTTCCTTGACAATCGATGATGTTAGATCTTTTTCTTCACGAACACTTTCAGAATTAGTATCACCATTATCATAATCATTGTCAATGTCAAACTCTAAATCAAACTGTGGGTGCTCCATTTCTTTCTCATCCTCAAATAAATCTTCAATACTCAATTCAAAATTGCCCATGTCGGTCAATGCTTCTGTGTCTGATACATCAAATAAATCATCATCAGAGTTATGTTCCGCACGTGCTTCAAGCTTCTCCGAGAGTCTGTCATTTTTTGAATGATCAGTGGAAATATCTTCAGTGCTCAAGCTTGGATTTTCATCAGACTCATCCTCAAGGTTTGCTGTCCGTTTTATCATTTCTGGTGCATCAAATTTTGATTGTTCCACAAAACTGGGAGCTACACAAACTGGCAAGGGTTTAATAAATATTTTGTCTTCTGGAATTTGATTTTCTGAAGTTAAAAAAGTTTCCTCCTGTTTCTCCAAGTTGTTTGAATGGCTAGGCTCGCCTATTACTTCTGGGTCAGAATAACTGTCCATCAACTCAATAGCTTGCGTAAAGGTAATCTGCGTCTTCTTAGATGGAGTTTTAACAGAAACACACTGATGATTGCTGTCAAACAATTCAAAATTGTCAGGTTCTACAGAATGTTTCATTAAACATGCTTCATCTTTGGGAAGACCATGGCCATTTTTTGAGCACACATCACGTAAATCATTTTGAAGATCAAACATTTCAAAATAGATTTTGTTATTTTCCTTTTCACAAGTCTGTGCATATCTGCCTCCTGTTTCATAATTATTTCCAATAATGTCTGATATCTTCTCATCTGTTTCATATGCTGAATTTTCAATCAAACCTCCAGCTGATACTGTGTCCTCATGGGACACAGTATCAGCAGGAGGGTTGACTGATTTTGTCGGATGAAATTCAGGACAAGGTCTGGAATGATCAGACTGACCATCCATATCCTTAGATGAAGGGACCTGGTCTATAATTCCATGAACAGATTCCAACATAAAATCTGCTTCCTTCTGGACTGACCTTGAATCAAATGCCTTACAAGAATGTTGATTTCTTGGATTTGTTTCATCTCGAGGAAAGAAACTGTTTTCTGTCATCACATAAGATTGGCCAGCACAGTGCTCTTCTGTATGAGAAACTTTATCACTTACATAACTTATATCTCTGGTCAATGCAGATCTGTTGTTTACTCTAACATTCTCAATACAAACAGACATTTTAGTAATGGAGTTTTTATTTTCTTCAAGCCTTGTTTTTTCATTGCCTTTTTGAAAAGAACTGTTCAGTTCTTCGGGATTTACAGAACTACTAAATGAATTACAAACATCTCCTCTCCTCTCTCTTTCCCAAATATCAACTAACTCAAGAATATCTAAAGAAGCAACCTGAGAGCTGTCAGTAATTGCATCAAAAATGTCCTTCACCTCCTCTAAAGGAGGTGGAGTTTTGACTCTGTCATTTTCACCGTACATCTTCCTTGTGACACAAGTAAATGGTGCTTTGACAGTTTGTGATTTGGAAACAAATTTGCTATGAATTGTTGAAACATTTGGAAAGAGTTGAGCAAAGGGTATTCCATGAATCTCTTCCTTTAAGTTAGAATCCGAAACAAAATTTGCTTTCATTTCAAATAAATCTATATCATCAACAGAGCCTGAATCAATATCAATATATTCTGTTTTTGTAGGAGATTGCAGTTGTTCTGAGATTAACTTCTTGGCTGGAGCTGAACATCGTGTCTTGGTTGACTGTGTCTTAAATTTTTTCTGCAGCTGTTGAGCAGATTTCCTATTTTTGTGTTTTTTTAAATTTATGGAAGGTGGTTTACAACTTGCTGTCTGTTGGACTATGTTATTCTCTCCCACAGATGTTTCTTCTACTATAAGTGTGTGCTTTCCTTCATTTTTATCAATATTCAATTCAGATGAGGTGCAGGTGATAAAAGTGGGCAGATCTTCATCACTGTTTGAATTATCATTCATTTCAATGATATCGGGTAGAATTATTGGTTGTCGTTTTTTAATTTTATTTGTCTTTCTAGCTTCTACTTCTTTGCTTTGATCAACTTCAACACAAAATTTCTTAATTCCAGTATTATCTGAACTTTCTCCCGTTTTTAAAATGTCATTATCATTCAAGTATAATTTCATCTCATTTCCATAACAATCTTCATTTGGATCCAGTGCTTCTGAAATATATAATAATTCAGGCAATGAACCAGTTTTATTCTAATACAGTGGTCTCATTTAATTGTATATTGTATTAATGGAATAATCTTAACTGTAAATAGCTTTTAAACACAAAGCCATATATGACAAATTTTACATATTAATTGTATTTGGCTTGTAGAGTAAATTCTATTTACATGAAGAAAAAGAATTGTGATCTACCCAATAAGTAAACTGCCAACCAAATTTTTGATGTATTATATCTTTGTTTGACACACCTCTAAGAGTTCTGTCAAACAAGATAAAATAACTAGTAATTTAGTACCAGAAAGCAGGACAATGGCCAAATTCTAGTTACATGAATATACCTATTTATATACAACAACCAATGGCCCAGACTAGCTGGTGCTAACTCAAAAAATTAATCCAGGGCCAAACACAAATTCCCCCCCCCCCCACATCCCCCAAATTTGCATGCAAAGCCGAAAAAATCAAGTCCTGTCTGGTCCTCCATACTTTTTAGATCTGTGCATGCACAGTATCCAGGAAGGAACTGAAATTGGTGCCAACCATCATTCTTTGTATGGCCCTAAAGTCAGCAACATTCAACTGACATCTCTGCTTTTAAATCTCATTTTTGAGGATGCCAGACACAAATCAATTGTAAAATTGGTGGAACCAAGGACATAAATGGATGATGGAAGTGAACTACGGTGGTTTGGAAAGTTCAGGGCTGTAACTTTATAATTTTTATCAAAAATTATTTCATGTTTCCCAATTTCGGAACATGGGGCCTGACGTCATCATTCTTGCTAACGATTTATCCACTGTTTGTTAAGTGTTCCTTCCCTATCCTTCTTCCAAGGAACAAGATGGTGATGGTTATGTGACACCTACCAAATGTGTGCTACCATCATCACACTCTGATGAGCAAACAGAGCTAGCTGCTAAGGTACTCTTGAATATTAGGCAAGGGATACAGCCATTGGGAGGTGGTTTTAATCCTTTGCCAGCAGCTAGCTCGACCGGTGAAGTGGTTACTCTGTCCATAGGAGCCATGACACCGGGTATGTCTGCTGCAGTCGAAGGAATTGTAGTGGGTAGAGTGAGCACCTTAAAATCAAAACAAGCTCACCCAGCAACGACGGAACTAGGGAGGAAGCCAGCAAGTTTTTTTGTCGGGAGGCCCGGCGAGGTCTGGAAGGACAGCATGTTGGAAAGGTCCCTCTCTAACCCAGCAACATCAGGAGCCAGATGTTATGAAAAACTTGCGCAGGCCAGAGCATACGTCCACACCTGCCGCTCGGGATGCTCCGTCCAGACTGCAGCCAGCCTCGGCTACAGTCACGGCTTCTTCCGCTATGATCATAACACACACACGACCGCATCCTAGCTACCCGACTTCGGATATCCAGCCTGCTGTGTAAAGAAGGGACCACTCTTCGCCCGTGAAGTCGGACCATCCGGTAGCTAGGGAGACGAGGCCTCGATCATCGGGACGTTCGGAAAAGAGATCCATCTCCGGAATGCCATCCCAGGAGTAGCAAGCAGCGAAGAAACAGAAGACCGCTGCTCCTCAGACCTTGATGGCAGACTTGCTGTCGCAGCATCCCAGCAAGTGCAGGAGCAGCCTCCCTCAGACTCAGAACCTGAGCTGTCAGACGGTGCTGGGTCGGTCCTGTCATCTGTTCATGCAGATGCAATGGACCGAGATTTGCAACTCATTCACTCAGATGGTGAAAGGGATAAGGAAGAGGATTACCCTTCGCATTCGGAACAACACATGGTTGCGATGGATTTCATCCATCAATACTACCTTGAATTTGTTCCACCGAATCAGCATGCTGTGACAAGAGGGAAACCGCTGGCGTCTTTAGACGCAGTACGGCGGAAGGAAAGTTCTTTCGTTCCCGGTTCAGTCTAGACAGGTGTCACAGTCCTTCGGCCATGTAGACAACGCCATATTTAATCTCTCGAGTGTGAGGAGTTTTTTCCAGGGCAATCATGTATCCCATGTATAACTCCGCCCTTACAGTAGCTAATCTGGCATTAATTAGACATGATGTTGCCCTTGCATCGTCATCACTTGTAGATGACAAGGTGAAATGCTCTCTCCGGGTCGCCCTAGTCTCCGGACATACTATTTTTGACGACAAGCTTTCGTTAGTGTATGAACAAGCTACTAAGAAAGCGTCCAGTGGCTTGCTATTGAAGTTGGCAGTTCAACAAGGGACCAGCCTAGGGGGAATTTTAGGGAGACTTCAAGTCTCCCTCCAGAAAAAATAGCGAGACTGCAGAGTCATGTAGGGAGACTTCATAGGCAAGTGGGGAAAATTAAGAATATTCAGGTACCACCCCCGCCGCCCCTTCATATTTTCAATTTATGGTCCTCCATTAACGTACAAATAATCCAGGTCCAGTTGTCTATGATGCATCTGTGCCAGGTTAAAAAATCACAATGTAATTATTGACTGAAAATCCCCCACTGTTACCTTCTCCTTCATGACCCCTCACCTCTTCTTCGTGCCAATCCCCCATCACCCTCCTGTGGTTGCCTTTCAACAAAGTCTACTAAGCTAATAATTTCCTAAGTCTGAAAGTGTGAACAGGACCAGATGTAAGAAGGTTGCTTGGGAGGTACTTTGTTAGTTAATAAACAAAATACATTCTGGGGACGAGTATTTTGTAAAAGAAATGTCATTCCGCATCATTTTTTATGGCATTCCGGTGTCATTCCGCGTCATTTCATGTCATTCCGATGTTTAGGAGGACCCTTTTTCAAGATCGTCCACATGCACACTTGTGTCCTGTACAAAGCTTTTCTTGACATCACTAAAGCTTTTTTTTTATGTGTTTCAATTCCATTCGTGTTTTTCTGGGAATAGACAGCCCAACAGTTAACAGTCGTCAGCACATCGAAATGAAAATAATGTGTTATAAAATACGTCCGTTGTGTATACATTTTCGGCATCCTAAGCGACGTAACCTACTTTCAAACTGGGTTGTTTTGTTGAGTCACGTAAGTCACCTATTTTCGTTTCGACACTTGAAGCTCCGACTGGAACGCAACAAAATAGAAATAAAAAAATCCGCCAAAAGCGACAATGGACAATTGCTTGTCGTGTGATTTCAAATAAATGGACGTTTATTTGACAAATTAAAATGCCCATTTATCACACTCGAGCACATTCGATTTTTGAAAATACTCGTTTTCATGTAAACCTCGCATCACTCAGTTCAGCCTTTTCTCATTTTGGCCAATTTTTAGAGGGCAACTTGTAATCGCCCCGACTATTTTTCTAGGCGACTTTGGGCTTAGAAGGGCGACTTAATCGCCCTAGTCGCCCTCACGGCTGGTCCCTGAGTTCAACAACCCACTTCAGCAGGCTGGAGTAAAGGAGGACGTTCCAAATCAAAATCTTCTAAAGGGAACTCCCTGCAAGGGTACAAGAAACCCTCATACAATTACTCTGGAGGTCGTCAGTATAGTGACTCGGGAAAGGGGCGTAAGTCTGATCGGGACTATCGGTCAGATGCCCCTAAGTTGACGGGGTGAGGATCTTTGCAGGGAGGTCGTAGTTTCTCCTCCTGTAAGCCTCACAAGTCCTACAGATGAGGGTTAAGACCTCTATTGCTTGCCAGTTGGCAGAAGGTTATCAAACTTCACGTGTTCCGTCCGTTAATAGACTTGAGATGGATAAACAAGCTTATCATGGCTTCAAAGTTCTATATGAAGACCATTTAGTCAGTAAGAGCGAGCATTTGAGTGGACGACTGTGCAGCAAGAATGCTTACTTTCATGTCATGGCACATCCGGCATTCAGAAAGTACCTGCGGTTTGCCGTACAAGGAAAGGTTTATCAGTTCAGAGCAATGTGCTTTGGTCTGAACCTGGCTCCTTGGGCATTCACTTGAATAATGAACTCGGTAATGTCATACTTCCATGCTCATTCATCAGCAGTAACGTCGGCTTACTTGGACGACATTCTGTAGAGATATGGCAACAGAATTATACTTCAGAATGATGTTCTGAGTCTGCTTCTATTACTCTGACATCTCGTTTTCATCGTAAACAAGAAGTCAGATCTAGCTACGTCCAAGTAATTTACTCACTTGGGAATGATCTTCGAGACTCACAACAATCTGGTTCGCCTGCCGTTACCCAGAGCGAAATTAGCCAGTTGGTATGCTCGCTTTTGTCCACACTCAGACGTATTAACAGTGAGGGACTGATGGGGCTGTGCGGAGTGGCTGCAGATCTTATTCCGATGGACCGTCTGCGCACGCGTCCCCTACAGATATTCTTTACTCAGAACTGGAGTGTGAAGATGCATTCGCTGGAAACCAGTATTGTTTTAACGGATCTAATAAAACAAAAAGTTCAGATTTGGACAGATCTTCAGTGGTTAACTCAGGGAGTTCTGCTGCAACTGCCTGATCAGGCTTTCAAGATTATGATGGATGCAAGTCAGACGGGCTGAGGTGCAGCCCTAAGTCCTACAGACTTGAAGTGTCAGGGTCTTTGGGACTCTCGGTTCCTAGAAAAACACATAAACATCAAAGAGATGATGTCAATATGGCTAGTGCTTCAGCACTGGATTCGCCTAACAGCAAAAATCCACATTCAAATCCTGTCAGACAATTCGACAGTAGTTGCTTACATCAGGAACCAAGGCGACACTCATTTGATTCCGTTATGTGAATTAACGGAGAGGATTTTCTTATACGTCATGAATCAAAGCGTTCATCTCTCTGTCCGTCAGATACCGGGTCGTCTGAACATACTAGCAGACTCGCTCTCTCGAAAAGGTCGCCTGTTACCATCGGAATGGACTCTCAACAAGTGAATATTCAGACAGATTTGCTACCAGTGGGATCACCCATGATAGATCTTTTGCAACTCATCTGAACAATCAGTTACAGACGTTTGTGTTGCCATGCCCATATCATCGAGTGTATGCAGTAGACGCTCTATCTATCTCATGGGACGGAATGACAAGATATGCATATCCTCCAACTCCGTTGATTCAGCAGATTCTGTTAAAGATCAAACAGTCCGGCTGCAAAATTCTGCTAGTAGCACCTTGGATCAATCTTCTCAGGTCTCTGTTATGGGACATTCCTTGGAAGCTTCCTCCATGAGAGGACCTTCTTTATCAGGGGAAGTTCCACACACTGCATCACAACCCGGAAGGTCTCAACCTTCACGTATTTACGTTGTGCGGTCCTTCTTACACGGAAAACATTTTACAGGACGAGTAGTGGACGCAATTTCTAACTGAAGGAGGTCCTCCTCTTCGTTGAACTACACAGTGAAGTGGAGGGTTTTCTTCCATTGGTGTGAGGATCAGTCGATAGATGTATACAATCCGTCCATACCAAATATTGCTGATTTCTTGGTCTACTTGTTTGACGATCTCAAACTGCAGCCTGTCACTATTAAGGGCTATAGGTCTATGTTATCAGATTGTTATGATCATCATGATAACTTGGCTATTGGATCAAATACTTCTTTATCCAACCTAGTTAGAAATTTCTCTATCAATAGGCCTAGAACCCTCAGATTAATTCCTAAGCGGAATTTGGCTTCGGTTCTGTTGAAGATCAAAGAAGCTCCTTTTGCGACGTTGGAAGTCGTAGAGTTCAAATTCTTGACCTATAAAACGGCGTTTCTCTTAGCCTTTGCATCTGCTAGAAGAGTCAGTGAACTTCATGCCTTACCTGTTGATGAATTTCACTACTGTAGTGTGGGTAATACTTCTTGGGCATATTCCAATAGTAAAGCCATTACTGATCTCATGAAGGCTGCATACTGGACACAGCCCTCTTCATTTACCAAGTTTTACCTGAGAAATTTAGAGTCTATCTCCGGTGACCTTAGATCTTTGGGTCCTCTTTCTGTTGCTCAGAATGTCATCCATTAATGGTTACATCTACAGGTATTTAGGCTGCCCGTTCCAGCATTGATGCTGTTCTGCTGCCCTCTTCATTCTGAGCATATTTATATCAGAACAAGGGGAATGGGGGGGGGGGGGGGGGGTCCCTTATGATCATCTGGCTCTATAGTGAAAAGCAAGGGAGTAGTAGTAGTACTGAGTCGATGTGCTGGGATGGTTTTAATGTGTAACTCAGTGTGAAGCAATAACTATGTCTCATTTATGTACGGTTTTTAAAGTGTAGCTCACTGTGAAGCATTTGTATATGTCATGTGTCAAACGGGCATTAATATACAATCCTTGGACACTTTTAAATGAGTATAAAGAGTCTCATTCTCTGGACTAGCTTTATATATTGGTTTTCCTTCACCGAATTAGCATAAAGGGTTATGCTGGCTTTAAATGGAGAATTGTATATTATGTAATACTCAATTACATTGTTGGTGTTATGCCTTTCTCTTTACTCATAAAGGAGAAAGACATATATAATTCCTATCTTCTCCTATTCTCCTCTAGAAGCTATTCTTTACTGAAGTAATTGAGAAATTGGATTTTCCTTCAAGTCCTTGGCCCTCCAGCCTTTTTACTATTCAGCTAGTCTGGACCATTGGTTGTTGTATAAAAATCTGATAAAATTTTAAGTAATTTCGTATATTTTTTACACTTACCAATGGCCCAGACGAGTATGGCCCTCCCATGAGTGGGCACTCATACCTCCCCTGTAGAAAGAATGATTGTTGGCGCCAATTTCAGTTCTTTCCTGAATACTGCGCATGAGCAGATCTAAAAAGTATAGAGGACTTGATTTTTCCGGTTTTGCATGCAAATTTGGGGATTTGGGGGGCAAAATTTGCGTTTGGCCCTGGATTAATTTTTGAGTTAGCACCAGCTAGTCTGGGCTATTGGTAAGTATAAAAAATATACAAATTACTTAAAATTTATCATTTTAAAGGAATATTTTTCATGAGTAAAGTTGATATTCAGTTAAAAGGTTTCCACTGTTTGACCACTGCAATATACCCATTCTCACACTATTTACAGGAGAACCTGTGCTGAATGACACCTGCCATCAACGACCACCTGTCATTAACGGATCTATGTTCAATGCACAGATTGCAATTCTGTAACATTTTATCTCTGCAGACAATTTCAATACTTGAATCAGTTCCCTGGTAGCTCTTAAAATGTGCCCCCACACTCCCACCCCTAAATGGAAATACAGATTAGAGATTCTGATTTATTAAACATAAAAAAAGAAAAATGAATAAAACTGAAATAAATTTTAAATTTTTAACAGTTCCTTATATTTGTCTGATTTCCCATGACAAATATCTCTTCCTTGCTTCATCACAGACATGCAAAAATGTTAAACCTACCATGAGAGATCTCTGTCAAAAGGAATGGTCTCTCAAAACGGGTTCTACTTTACCTTTTATTGCAATTGTTTATTAGTCAGTTCCCTTAACCCTTTACCTAATGAATGGGCCGAATCCCTCCGTGTAATATACAAATTCGGCAGTTGAAAAAAAAATTATTTAACAAAAATTTTCAATCAAACTATACTACTCAAAGTTTGCTGAGCACCAAGTATATCCAACTACCTGTTTTACGTTTTAGTTGAAATATTGTAATGAAAAGTGTATATATTTTTTATTTAATTATATCTCTAATGATTTAAGTACAGAAAGTTAAAAAATTTATAGTAATTTATATATTTTTTATACTTACCAATGACCCAGACTTAGCTGGTGCTAACTCCTTAAATTATAGGGCCAAACACAAATTGTGCCGCCCAATCCCCAAAATTTGCTTCAAAAACCAAAATTTCAATGTCCTATGTGGTCCTCCATACCTTATATCCACTGCGAATGCGCAGTGTCAAGGAGGTCTAGAAATTGGCTCCAAAAGTCATTCTTACAACCAGTGCCTGGTAAGCATTATGTAATCAGCGGGGAGGTATGAGTTCCCAACTCATGGGAGGGCCATCCCCGTCTGGGTCATTGGTAAGTATAAGAAATATATAAATTACTATAAATTTTTTAACATTTTTATACTGTACCAATGACCCAGACTTAGCTGAATAGAAAAAAGGCTGGAGGGCCTAGGACATAAAGGAAATTCCAATAGACTCAATTACACAAAAACAGAATTATCCCCTCAAGGAGAAGAGGAGAACAGGTTTTACATGTATCTTTCTTGTTTGCACCAAAAAAGAAAGATACAATACCATTCTGTAATTGAGCACAATAATCATCAATGATCTCTATTAACATCCAGTATAATCCCTTATACTAATCTTATCAAAGGAAAGCCAATAATTAAAGATAGTCCAGATAATGAGACTCTTTAAACTCATTAAAAAGTGTCCGTGGATTGTATATTAGCACTTGTATGATCCGAGACATATACAAATGTTTCACACCGAGCTACACTTTAAAAATATTATATGAATTAGCTTACCATCCCGGCACCAACTCGGAATTACTGACTCTAAAGGAGGTATTCCCTTGCTTTTTACTATAAAGCAGGTGATATAAGGGAACCCCCCCCCCCCCCCCCCCATTCCCTTGCCCTGGGTCAAATACCCCAGAGTGAAGAGGGCAGCAGGACATATATACGCTGCCGGAACAGATACTTCATGCACCGAAATCTTAAGCACAGACTGCTGAGTTGAAAATAATTTTTCATAAGCAGTACGGATAGTTAATTGAATCCACCTTGCAATAGAATGGACCGTAATGTCCCTACTATTAGGCAGCAGAGACAGAAAGAGACGTTTACGTTCCTTTCTGATAAACTCAGATCTACGTTTGTAAAAACGTATAGCTCTAACAGGACAGATTAAAGGCCTATGCCCATCTGAAGATGGAAGAGCCTTAATAACAAGAGGCCCCAAGGGGCCTGAGGGTGCTCACCTGACATGGTAGCCTAAATATCAACCCAGAGAATTGATTTCAACAAGTTGCATCTGCTCCTCCTAAGAAAAGCTTATACCAAATATCCAAAGATTCTGACCAGTGGATCTAAAAAAAAAAGAAGATTTTTAAAGAATACTCCTCATATTGAACTAAGTTATAATTCGGGCTCCCACAGGGAGCTCATATAGGAACTTGGCTTTAACAAACTTGAATCTCACCCCCTAAGGATGCTGCATATCAAATATCAAAACATTCCAACTGCTGGATCTGAAGAAGATTTTTAAAGAAAATTCCTCATTTTGAACTAAGTTATAATTCGGGCTACCACAGTGAGCCCAAATATGAACCCAGGGACTTAGCTTGAACAAACTTGAATGGTGCATACCCAATATAAAAAGATTCTGCCTGCTGGATCTTGAGAAGAAGATTTTTTAAGAAATTTGCCTGAAATGCACAAAGTTCGAATTTGGGCTTCTATAGTGAGCCCAAATATGAATCAATGGGGGCCGATTTGAACAAACTTGAATCAGATCCACCCGATAATGTTGCATACCAAATATCATCAAAAGATTCTGCCTGCTGGATCTGGAGAAGAAGATTTTTAAAGAAATTTGCCTGAAATGCACTAAGTTCGAATTCAGGCTTCTATAGTGAGCCCAAATATGAATCCAGGGAGCCGATTTGAACAAACTTCAATCAGATCCACCCCACAATGTTGCATACCAAATATCAAAAGATTCTGCCTGCTGGATCTGGAGAAGAAGACTATTTAAGAAATTTGCCTGAAATGCACTAAGTTCAAAATCGGGCCCCTATACTGAGCCCAAATATGAACCCAGGGGGGCCGATTTGAACAAACTTGAATCAGATCCACCCTACAATGTTGCATACCAAATATCAAAAGATTCTGCCTGCTGGATCTGGAGAAGAAGATTTTTTAAGAAATTTGCCTGAAATGCACGAAGTTCAAATTCGAGCTTCTATACTGAGCCCAAATATAAACCCAGGGGGCCGATTTGAACAAACTTGAATCAGATCCACCCCACAGTGTTGCATACCAAATATCAAAAGATTCTGCCTGATGGATCTGGAGAAGAAGATTTTTTAAGAAATTTGCCTGAAATGCACTAAGTTCAAATTCGGGCTTCTATAGTGAGCCCAAATATGAATCCAAGGGGCTGATTTGAACAAACTTGAATCAGATCCACCCCACAATCTTGCATACCAAATATCAAAAGATTCTGAATGCTGGATCTGGAGAAGAAGATTTTTTAAGAAATTTCCCTGAAATGCACAAGTTCGAATTCAAGCTTCTATACTGAGCCCAAATATAAACCCAGGGGGCCGATTTGAACAAACTTGAATCAAATCCACCCCACAATGTTGCATACCAAATATCAAAAGATTCTGCCTGCTGGATCTGGAGAAGAAGATTTTTGAAGAAATTTGCCTGAGATGCACTAAGTTCGAATTCGAGCTTCTATACTGAGCCCAAATATACACCCGGGGGGTCGATTTGAACAAACTTGAATCAGATCCTCCCCACAATGTTGCATACCAAATATCAAAAGATTCTGCCTGCTGGATCTGGAGAAGAAGATTTTTTAATCTTTTTCCCATTGCTTACAGTGTTAAAAAGTGATGACTCAGCACTTTTTCAAAGTCCTGAAAAAAGTACCTTGTGATCATACCGATAGGAATTTTTTTTAACCAATCTATTCAAAAGATTCTGCCTGCTGGATCTGGAGAAGAAGATTTTTTAAGAAATTTGCCTGAAATGCACTAAGTTTGAATTCGAGCTTCTATACTGAGCCCAAATATAAACCCAGGGGGCCGATTTGAACAAACTTGAATCAGATCCACCCCACAATGTTGCATGCCAAATATCAAAAGATTCTGCCTGCTGGATCTGGAGAAGAAGATTTTTTAAGAAATTTGCCTGAAATGCATTAAGTTCGAATTCAGGCTTCTATAGTGAGCCCAAATATGAATCCAGGGGGCCGATTTGAACAAACTTGAATCAGATCCACCCCACAATGTTACATCCCAAATATCAAAAGATTCTGCCTGCTGGATCTGGAGAAGAAGATTTTTTAAGAAATTTGCCTGAAATGCACTAAGTTCGAATTCGAGCTTCTATACTGAGCCCAAATATAAACCCAGGGGGCCGATTTGAACAAACTTGAATCAGATCCACACCACAATGTTGCATGCCAAATATCAATAGATTCTGCCTGCTCGAACTGGAGAAGAAGATTTTTTAAGAAAGTTGCCTGAAGTGCACTAAGTTCGAATTCGGGCTTCTATAGTGAGCCCAAATATGAATCCAGGGAGCCGATTTGAACAAACTTCAATGAGATCCACCCCACAATGTTGCATACCAAATATCAAAAGATTCTGCCTGCTGGATCTGGAGAAGAAGATTTTTAAAGAAATTTGCCTGAAATGCACTAAGTTCAAAATCGGGCCCCTATACTGAGCCCAAATATGAACCCAGGGGGCCGATTTGAACAAACTTGAATCAGATCCACCCTACAATGTTGCACACCAAATATCAAAAGATTCTGCCTGCTGG
This sequence comes from Pictodentalium vernedei, assembly GCA_031216915.1. Lineage (NCBI taxonomy): Eukaryota > Metazoa > Mollusca > Scaphopoda > Dentaliida > Dentaliidae > Pictodentalium > Pictodentalium vernedei. The sequence continues at coordinate 328,061,436 of CM062292.1, forward strand.
ATCTGGAGAAGAAGATTTTTTAATCTTTTTCCCATTGCTTACAGTGTTAAAAAGTGATGACTCAGCACTTTTTCAAAGTCCTGAAAAAGGTACCTTGTGATCATACCGATAAGAATTTTTTTTAACCAATCTATTCTATTGGATAAAAGTAAGCTTTATACAAAATAAGAATTCTCTGTGACGTGTAGTTTTGGAGATATGGCAGTTTTAAGGTTTTTCCTATTTTTAGCTCCCGAGGTTCCCACGGGGCAATGAGAAAAAATTTTATTGCATCTATCAACTACTTATCACCCATTATCATCTCATATCAAATTTGGTTCAAATCGACCTGACGGTTCTGAAAATAGAAATTTTAGGCATGGCCAAAATTTTTTACCCTTCCATAACGAAGGCAAATAATGCCCGACAAACTTCTCTTGAACAAACTTGATTCTAAACCTCAAAAGGACTCTGTATACCACATATCAAGTTTCTGCTACTGGTGGTTCATTAGAAGAAGATTTTCAAAAAATTTGGCCATTTTTTCCCCACACCTCTGTTCAATATGAGCCGAAACCTATTTTGGATAAAAATCAAAATGCCCCTATATAACCACTACTGACATGAAATTTAATTAAAATGTGGCCAGTGGTTTAGGAGAAAGAGGCTCAAACACCATCTTCACGACGGACGACAGACGAAAAGTGATCAGAAAAGCTCACCTTGACTTTCAGTCAGGTGAGCTAACAATAGGTTCCGGGTACTTATAGGAGCCTGATTCTAGCCAAAAATCCAACCTTAGTAGTCAAGGTAATAGTATTACCTACACTATGATAGTGAGAATCATCAACAGATAGTGCTTAAAGGTCACTAACTCTTCTAGCCGAAGAGAAGGCTAAGAGAAAGCTGTCTTAAAACATAAGAATTTGAAGTCCACTGTATCAAGAGGCTCAAATGGTGCTTCTTTAAGCCTGAGAAGAACCCAAGCTAAATTCCACTTAGGAATTAATCCAAGGGTTCTAAGTCTATTTATCGAAAAGTTTTCCGTAACTTAGATAAAGAGACATTAGATCCAATCTGTAAACTATCATGATGTGCACAGGTATCAACAGAATGATCCCTACCTCACCGTGAGAAAACTTTCCGCTTAGCAGCATAATTTAGCGAAGAGGAGGTCCTCCTACAGTTAAAAATTGCGTCCACTGCTCATACTGTAAATTGCTTGCCGTGCAAGAAGGACTGCACAACGAAAGTACGTGAAGGCTGAGACCTTGCGGGTTGTGATGCAGTGTGCACGATTTCCCATGCAAAAGAAGATCCTCTTGTGGAGGAAGCTACCACGCATGTCTCACAGCAGACACCTGAGTAGATTTATCCATGGTCTTGAGCAATATCTGCTGAATCAATGGCGCTGGAGGATACGCGTATCCTATCATTCCGTCCCAAGAGATCGAGAGAGTCTACAGCAAACGCTCGAGGATCTGAACATGGCGACACTTACGTCTCCAACTGATAGTTGAGATGCGTCGCAAATAAGTCTACCATTGGACGATCCCATTGGTAGCAAATCTGACTGAAAACTCATTGTTGAGAGTCCATTCTGACAACATACGACCTATCCAAGAAAGGGAGTCCGCTAGAACGTTGTTCAGACGACCTGGAATATGACGGACCGATATTAGAACTTGATGATCTTGGACAAACAGAAGAATCCTTTCCGTTAAATTGAATAACGGAATGGAATGAGTGCCTCCCTGGTTCTGAATATATGCTACTACTGTTGAATTGTCGGACAGAATTTGAACAGGCGAATTCTGAAGAATGTTCATTCATTGATGTAGCGCAAGCCATATTGACATCATTTCTTGATGTTTATGTACTTATCCTAAAGACCCTGGCACCCTGAATTTGTTGGGCTCAGAGTTGCGCCCCAACCTGTTTGACTCGCATCCGTCATTATCGTTAAACTCAGATCCAGCAGTTGCAGTGGTACTCCTTAAGTTAACCACTGAATATCTACCCAAGTCTAAATCTCTTGTTCACATGATTCGACAAGACGATGTTCGATTCGAGCGAATGAGTCTTCACACTCCAATTCTGAGATAAAATATCTGTGGAGTGGACGAGTGCGTATCTGCTCCATTGGAATAATATTCGCAGCAGGTCTGCACAAACCTGTCAGTCTCATGAATTCTCTCGCTGTTACTACATCTGAGTGAAGGCCTAGTCCTGCCATTTCAAAATTATGTCTTGCATTGATGAAAGGCAGCTGAATAGCACTAGGCGATAAGAAACTTAATTTGCCAGTCTTTGAGGCTAGCTTGAATATAGCGGCATTCAAAAGTTCAAATGTCCATGACATTTCTGGACTGGGTCGGAAACTCAGGGATGGTGTCTCTAATCCGGCCGAAAAAGTATGTGTCCAGTGACGCTTTCAGTTTCTTATCAGGTAACGCAGCATTTTTGTCTAGAGAAACAACTTCTAAAAGGTGATGCCGGATGAAATCTACGGCCACCTTAAGTTGTTCGGAAAGGGAAAATTTCAGCTGTGCTGATTCCCTTTTACCATAATTTTGGTCGTCCCTTACTGACTGTGCAGGGGAACGAGCCGACCCAGCTTGCTCAGATAGTTCTTTACTGAAAAAGTTTGATAGCTGCTGGGATGCTGCGATGAATTGAGCTATCTGCGATAGAAAGTCCGTCACGGAGGCCTGTGGAGCCGCGGCCTTATGTAATTAGCCGCTGGAAGCTCCAGGGACGTTAATTCCTGCATTTATGTAATATGCGAACGTCCCAACTGGAAAGGCCTCGTGTCCTTGGCTAGCGGATGGCGTGACCTGGTCGACATGGAACCATCACCTCCTGGTCCTGCGAGGATTGCAGAAGAAGAAAACACATCCTCCACGACCCGCACCTCGTCCAGTCGACCTAGGGGCATCTGACCCGATATCTCAGGCCAGCATTACGACCCCTATGTGAGTTGCTACTCTGGCGGTCTCCGGAGTAAGACGCAGAGGCTTTGATCCTCTATAGGAACTTCCTTTGGGCGTATTCGTCCCTGAAGAACCTGCCTTACTCCTCCCTGCTGAGTCCCACTTTTTCAAAGTGGAATAATGCAGAGAATCTGGAGCTTTCTTAGTAATCTAAGATAGATTGTAGAAAGCTTAACGTCGAAGAGAAGCTCTCCTGAGACCGGAGCGACTGGAAGAGAGTTTTTTCACCTTACTATCCACTCTTGTGGATGCAGCCAGGGTAGCATCACGTCTGACTAACTCCATATTGCCACTGAAAGGACGGAGTTATACATAGAATATGCCATAGCCCTCGAAAGAACTCTTAAGGAAGATTGAAGATCCTGGAATTCTTTCACTTCGAGACATAGTGATAATGCTTTGGTAAGGTGATCTGCGTGAGATAATGTGTCTAAATTGTCGTCTCCAGTATACTGGAGTAAATAGACATGGACGCTGGCAATGACCATTCCAGGTCTTCAGCCTAGTTGTCCAAACGCAGAGGAATTCTCGGCGCGCCTTGACCTGCCGTTTCAAAATTATGTCTAGCATTGATGAAAGGCAGCTGTATAGCACTTAGGCGATAAGAAACCGGATTTGCCAGTCTTAGAGGCTAGCTTGAATATAGCGTCATTCAAAAGTTCAAATGTCCATGACATTTCTGGACTGGGTCGGAAACTCAGGGATGGTGTCCCTAATCCGGCCGAAAAAGTCTGTGTCCAGTGACACTTACAGTTTCTTATCAGGTAACGCAGCATTTTTTGTCCAGAGAAACAACTTCTAAAAGGTGATGCCGGATGAAATCTACAGCACCGGAAGTTGTTCGGAAAGGGAAAATTTCAGCAGTGCTGATTCTCTTTTACCATCCGCCTGGACCACTTAATAATCTCGGTCATCCCTACTGACTCTGCAGGGGAGCAAACCGACCCAGCTTGCTCAGATAGTTCTTTATTGAAAAAGTTTCTGATAGCTGCTGGGATGCTGCGATGAATTGAGCTATCTGCGATAGCAAGTCTGTCACGGAGGCCTGTGGAGCCGCGGTCTTACGTAATTAGCCACTGGAAGCTCCAGGGACGTCCATTCCTGCATTTATATAATATGCAAACGTCCCGACTGGAAAGGTCTCGTGTCCTTGGCTAGTGGATAGCGTGACCTGGTCGATGTGAATTCCCTGGTCGGCGAAGCAGGCTAGATCTCTGTGGTCACATAGCCAAGGTGCGGTCGTGTGTGCTGACGTGAGGATGAGGAAGCCAATAGACCAGCCGCGTCGGACTGTCTATGCGACGGAGCATCCCGAGCAGGAGGAGTGGATGTATGCTCCGACTAACGAACGAACATACAACATCACGGCCCAGATGTTGTTGTAAGAGAAAGGGGGCCTCTCTCGTTCGCGGTGCGGATAGACCTGGATGAGCTAGCTACCGGACTGACAGGCTTCCTCCATACAATCCTCGGATCCGTCGTTACTGGGTGTGCACGTTCAATGTTTATAGTGCTCACATCACCCAAACTGCTTCCCTGGACCGCAACGGACGAACCTGGCTGCCGAGCCATTCGATGAATGGTCGCTACACCAGGCGAGCTAACGGACAACAACGCCGTCGATCCTACTAGGAACCTCTTAGGCAATTGTTGTATTTCATGAGCACTTGGCCGCTAGCTCTTCATTAGACTGCAACGACGGAGACACACTTGTTGAAGACATCATGGAAACATCACCCTGTTCTTTTTCTTCTGAAAAAGAGACTGATAAACTAGAGTGACCTTGCGGAGAGAGGACCGGCATGGACCCCTCACCACTAACAATATACCGTGACACACGTCTCCAACGTTGTCATTCCAATCAGCACACACTGAGCAAGAATTAGTGCGAGTACATTGACTACAAGAAACACAATGAACATGAGAATCAGAGGAAGATTTCCTCGCATTACAATTTGAACAATATTCTTTCATCATGAAAAAATATAAACAGTCATAGTACTCGCACTAACCCTTGAAACAAAGATACATAATATAATATAATCCATTATAACATTTCGAAAAAATAATTTCCAAAAAAAAAAAAAAAATTTTGGAAAAATTTTCAGAAGAGCCCAAGTTCCCAATGGGAACAATGAGCCGAAATGGATCTCAAAAAAGCCTAAGTGTGGACAAAATATTTTAAAACATTTTTAAAAATTAATGCAACACTTACGGACAATATTAATGTATCTGGCTATGAGCAGAACTAATAGAAGACAAGTAATCACTATCAGAAGTAACTGTTGTCAACATAAACAAAAGTGTACAAAAACCAGAAACATGACTCCAGGCACTGTAACCATGGCCCAAAATCAGTCACCAATTTAAACACTATCCGATGTAAAACAGAGGCTTCCAGAGAAGAAACTGCAGTACATCGGATGGTAGATGCAGATCACAATGCCTAATCACCCAAGGGTGAGGACGTAAACATGAGGAAAAAACAGAATAATCATTCTGTTACCAAGCCAAAACTCCCAAGACATTTTAGTAAAAAAAAATTCCAAAATTATGCCAAAAGCATGGGAGAATAGCAAGGGGGGTATTAACTGGTAGAGTGCTAAGTTATTTTTTGTCATCAGAATTTGTTCACATGTCTTTGCTTTGTTACAATTTATGGGAGAGTGCCAATAGGCACTCTCCCATAAATTGTAACATGGCAAATCCTGACAGACTAAATTATTTCAGTTCAAAGGTAAAGCGAAGCACATCCACTGAATTTGAGGCCTCTAAGTTGTGGTAACTGTACTTCAGAGTAAAGCCCAAACATGGGCTTCCAGCACTCTACCAGTTAAGGAAAGGGAGAGAGAAAACACTGAACAAACAATGGTAAGTTCATTAGCACAAATATCAGTGACATGTTACTGATTTTAGGGCCAAACAAAGAATGACTTTTGGAGCCAATTTCGACACCTCCTTGACACTGTGCATGTGCAGTGGATATAAGGTATGGAGGATCACATAGGACATTGAAATTTTGGTTTTTGACGCAAATTTTGGGGATTGGGGGGCAAAATTTGTGTTTGGCCCTATAATTTAAGGAGTTAGCACCGGCTAAGTCTGGGTCATTGGTACAGTATAAAAATTTAAGATTTTGTGTTTGACATTATTTTTTAGCTTTTGAATACGATAACCATGGAAAATGGATATTATTGGTAAAAGAGGACATTTTTCAATTTGCCAAAAAGTTGACGGAGCTAACTGGTATGGGTTCATTATCGAGTATGAGACCCATTACTGTTAATTACAGCTTGACAACATCTTCTCATGCTCCCAATCAGGTTCCTGGAGATCCTTTGTGAGATGTTGTTCCATTCTTGGACCAACATGGCACCAAGCTCCTGGATACTTCTTGGCTGGGTTGGATAGGCTGAAATTGCAAGCTGCAACTCATTCCAGACACGTTCGATTGGATTGAGGTCGGGGGATCTTGCTGGCCAGTCCATACGCTCGATCAGCTCCCTCTCCCCGACAGCATGGGCAACATGAGGACAGGCATTATCGTCCATCAGAATGAATCTATCACCCACTGCACCTGCATACAATCTGACATGAACATCCAGGATCTCATCAATATACCGCTGAGCAATCAATGTACCACGTTCAAGGACACAGAGCTCTGTACGTCCATCCCTGCTGGTGCCGCACCAGACCATGACTGACTCTCCACTATAGTGGTCATGCTCAGCAATGTTGGTTGCATGGAATCGCTCTCCTGGTCTTCTCCATACCCTAGAATGCCTATCTGTGTGGTCTAGACAGTACTGTGACTCACCTGTAAAAAAGACAGGTCACCAATCTTCTCTGGTCCATCCAACGTGGTCCATGGCCCATTCATATCGTGCCTGGAAGTGGTTCTGGGACAGTGGAATGTGAATACATGGTCTTCTCAATTGGAGACCACCTTAGTGCAACCTTGCCCGGATAGTCTGCGTCTAAACATTTACCCTGGATGAATTCTGAAGGTCACTGCGAAGCTGTGACAAAGCAGTTCCTACAGGCCTGAATGATCAAAAATCGGTCTTCAGCTGCAGATGTTGCCCTGTCTCTGCCACCACCATGCCGTCTTACTGGTGTGTCATACTGCTGAAATCTTGCCCAGGCTCTGGTGATCACATCAAGGGCTTCACCAACTGACGATGGGTAGCCCCTTGCTCCACCATCCCTACAGCCCGCCACATTTCTGCTTCAGACAAATGTCTTCTTACATTTGCATTTGCCATATTTAATCATTAAATCACAAGAGTTTGTGTTGAACTGAAGACTGAATACCCTACACATGTCATGTACATGTAGACAGTATACAAAAACAGCATGAAAATCAAGGGGTACATGCTTTCTATGACTGTCACGAAAAGTTGAAAAATTTATAGTAATTTATATATTTTTTATACTTACCAATGACCCAGACTTGGCTGGTGCTAACTCTAACAAAACCAGGGCCAAACACAAATTTTGCCCCCCAATCCCCAAAATTTGCATCCAAAACAAAAAGAAATCATGTCCTAAAGGACCTCCATACTACGCCTCTACTGCGCATGCGCAGTGACGCAGTCGTCCCGAAATTGGCACCAATTATCATTCTTACTGGCAGTGCCTGGTCAGCGCTATGTACTCAGTGGGGAGGCAAGAGTTCCCAACTCCAGGGAGGGCCATCCCCGTCTGGGTCATTGGTAAGTATAAAAAATATATAAATTACTATAAATGTTTTAACATTTTTATACTGTACCAATGACCCAGACTTAGCTGAATAGTAAACAGGCTGGAGGGCCTAGGACATAGAGGAAAATCCAATAAGCTCAACTATATAGTAAAGAGGTAACCCCTTAAGGAGAAAAGGAGTATTAGGCTTTACAAGTATCTTTCTTATTTAATATTAAATTAGAAAGATACACTACCCTTAATAATTGAGCACAATAACATTCATGTTCTCTATTAACATCCAGTATAACCCTTATACTAATTATTTTTAAAGCAAGCCAATAAATAAAGTAGTCCAGAGAATTGAGACTCTTTATAATCATTTAAAAGTGTCCGAGTATTGTATATTAAAGCCCGTTTGACACTTGACATATACAAATGCTTCACACCGAGCTACACTTTAAAAATAAGACATGAATGAATTTAAACATTAATATTACACTTTAAAACCATCCCGGAAGCGACTCGGAAATACTGACTTGGAGGAGGCATTCCCTTGCTTTTCACTATAAAGCAGGTGACCTAAGGGAACACCCGCCCCCCCCCCCCCCCCCCCCCCCCCCCTTCCCTTGCCCTGGGTCAAATAGCCCAGAGCGAAGAGGGCAGCCGGACGGAGTCACTGCCGGAACAGAAAGCCTGCATAACTATAGTTGCAACTGTTTAGTGGACGACATTCTGAGCAACAGATAACGGACCTAAACAATGCAGGTCTCCAGAAATGGACTCAATATTTCTGAGATAAAAATTCGTAAATGTGGATGGCTGAGACCAATAAGCAGCCTTCATTAAATCTGTAATAGCAACACTATTAGCATAAGCCCAGGAAGTAGAAAGAGCTCTTACTTCATGAGCAGAAATCTTAAGCACAGACTGCTGAGAAGAAGATAAATCTTCATAAGCAGTACGGATAGTTAACTGAATCCATCTAGCAATAGAATGGGCTGAAATGTCCTTTCTATTAGGCATCAAAGACAGAAAGAAACGTTTCCGTCCCTTTCTGATAAACTGAGATCTCTGTTTATAGATACGTAGTGCTCTAACAGGACAGAGTAAAGGCCTACGCCCGTCTGAAGACGGAAGAGCCTTAATAACAATAGGTTCCGGATATTTATTAGGAGCCTGATTCTTAGCTAAAAAACCCACATTAGTAGTGAATAGGGTTTAATGATTTCCCGGTTTCTTAAAAAATCGGGACCGGGAAATTTTTCCCGTTTATATTCGGGAACCGGGAACGGAACCGGGAATAGAAGGGGTTGTTAACTTGTTACAAGTCTGTGTTTACAATAATGGAATCGGACCAAAATCGTATCGTTTTTTAATCTTAAATGAAAGACATTTCACACAAAACCTAGGTAACATTCATACAGAAAACAAACATTGAATTTGAAAGCTGTAGTTTCAACTTTCAGCTGTAAAAGTGTAAATAAACAATGTCTTTTGAATCACTGTCCAGACTGTCCAATGCTCAATACTGTAAAGTTTGTAAACTACTGTGTAGTGTTCAATGTTTATTGAGTCACCGAAATGCATCCAAATAAATCGAATGAGTAAAGTACTAGAGTGACTGTCACTATAGTACTTTACTCATTCCATTTATTTAGATGCGTTTTTACATCTTTGTGCACAATAATACTTCCTCAACAACAGCAAATTACTCAACGCTTTGTCACTTAATCTGGACCGTATTTTGGTACATATGTGCCCAGCCGTAGAAAAACTGCGCTCTGACTCTACAGATGTCGGCTTTCCCGTTATGAGGGCGTTATATAAAAAGTTCAGATTGTCCGTTCTAACTCCGTTGGTCTCATACAACTTGAATTCGTTCCCGATATTTGCATTTGTTGGTTCTGCACGTGTGGTAATAGATGTTTTACAAGCTGTATCGTCAATATAGCCCTGCAGTACATCCTCAAGTGTCGGTGCAGTTGAAGGATTTTCAGTGAGATCAGGTGATACATTGCTAACACTTGCGGGAGACTCGACGACTTCGGAAGCCTCACTCAGACTTAAGTCACTTAACCCTTTGAGGCAGATGAGCTCTGTACGGGCAAACTTTACTCTGACAGTTTTCGCACATGTCTCAAGGAATGCTGGTTCGTCCAACAAACAAAAGTTTGGGTTGTGGAGGTATTTCAAAAGAGTTACAAGGGTTTTGTCTCGTCTCTTACATAAGCGTTCCTTCAGCCTTTCGCTCAATCGCTTGCTTATGTCAGAATCTAATGAATCTAACTGTGCAAATAGAAATTTCAATATCCCCTCAGCAGAAACGAAAGTTGTGTCACGCCGGCATAAAGCTTCATTCGCCACTGTAATAGGCCTAAGTGCATTGGCGATATCTGTGACAGCCTCGACTTCAGGCTGAGTAAGACAAGATGTGCATGAAATATCTAAGAATGCCTTTAACATGCATGGTCGGAGTCTGAGATAGCGAGTGAACATAGCTTCTATTGTATTCCAACGGGTTTTCACATCGATTATGGGCTTCAACTCTTTCCCTTGATCCTGCTTCACATAAGTTTGTAAAATCTCATCAGCGCGTCCACGTCGAAACTTCTTGCAGTCACTTCTAACCTTGGTCACCAAGTCAGCAAAGTTTATTATATCCAAATTTATCAAAGTACCACATTGACTTTCTTCGACGTTGAGACCATCGTCAAATTCATCATCGGATATATCATTATCATCGTCACCCTCATTACCCGTGAGCGAAGCAGATTCCTCGTCCTCAGGCTCTGACTCACACTGTGCTGCACCAGCAGCACCACTAGTACTAGTACTACCAAAGCCTTTGTACATAACATCTGATACTGCAAGGTGAATACCATGGCTGAGACACAACACAGAGACAGTTGGCATAAGTCGACCAAATTTGACCATTACTGATGCGCCATCACTTGTACATACGGCTATATGCTCATCAACAGACAACCCAAAAGTTGAAAGGTGCTCAGTGACAGAAACAACCATAGCCTCTGCTGTAAACTTCCCAGTAATTTTGCAAAGTCCTGTATTCCAAAACTCACCGTCTTTAGCATGTATATCTATGTTCATGTACCGACGGTTCCTAACACTTGTCCATTCATCTAGTGTTATACTGAAACGTTCACCATTAGCAATTCGCTCAGATAAATCGGCCTTAATTCTAGAACGAACATCGTCTGCATGATTAGCGACCAACTGCATAACTGCTGATGGATCCCGTGGTAGTTTATGTCCCATTTTTTCGATATTTGACCGTATAAAATCACTTTTGGTTATACCGTTTATTGAAAATCCATCAAGGGCAGCTAACTTGGAAATTATTTCCTCCAATGGTTGCCTTTGTCGTACCAAAAAAGCATCAACTGACGTCTGTTTAGCAATTTTCGATGGTCCCGCACTAACACTACTATCTGTAGTCGGACGTTTGATCAACTCAATCTTGTGAACCAGACGTAAATGTTTTGCAAGACCTCCCGTGGAACCGCCGGAAAGTGTTAATGTTTTTGAGATTTCTTGCATTCTGCCTTTGAATCAGATATTCTGTTGAAGTATTCCCAGGCGGGAGATGCATTCTGCCTCGACGCCATTGCAAATTTGCAGGAAAGTGTAATAAAGAATAAAGACAAGTAGAATCGCAGATTAATTTCAAAGTTGAAACTTGCAGACGATAAAATGTTTTTGACAAGATCACAAGAACGATAACACAAAAGTTTGACAAAACTGCATAAGCACGCTTGACTGGAAATGTATATTGTAAGATCGATAACTCTAAATGTCTATAGCTACGATTCTGGCTTTACAAGTTACAAGTTACAACTGGAGAAGATTGGAGTTATCGATCCCGCGATATATAAATTCCCCGACAGGCGCAATTTTGTTGCTCTTCTAAGTTGTAACATTACTGGCATGCTATGCATGTTACCATATAACTAAAAGTGAATTTATACGGTCAAATATCGAAAAATGGGACATAAACTACCACGGGACTGACGGGAGTGAGTCCGAGTGACGGAATCCATGGTAGTTACTAACTTACTAGTTATACGGTTGGTCGCCAATCATGCAGGCGATGTTCGTTCTAAAATCAAGGCCGATTTATTTTTCGGGTTGTTTGTTGTTGATGAGCATATAGCCGTACTGCCTATGCACAAGTGATATCGCGCCAGAAATGACTGATAACGAGTTGGAACTCGGTATACAAATAATAAAATTGTTGAATAAAGGGGTATGTGACAAACATTGACGATAGATCTGAATAAGTGAGCTTTTAATCTTATAAGAAACACAGTAAGAAGTCCGTAAAATATCGTTTTCTCATTCCCGGTTCCCGAATTTTCCCGATGGTAAAAATCCGGTTTTCAGGAACGGGAAGTAACCAATCGGGAAACGGGAATTCCCGGTCCCGAATTAAACCCTAGTAGTGAAGGTGATAGTGTTCCCAACACTACGATAATGAGAATCATCCACCGATAGTGCATGAAGCTCACTGACTCTTCTGGCAGAAGAGAAAGCTAAGAGAAAAGCTGTCTTATAAGATAAGAATTTGAAATCTACTGTCCCAAGAGGTTCAAATGGCTTTTCCTTCAATTTAAGGAGAACCCAAGCTAAATTCCACTTAGGAATTAATCTAAGAGTTCTGGGTCTATTTATCGAAAAGTTTCTAACCAACTTCGATAAAGAGACATTAGATCCAATTTGTAAACTATCATGATGTGCATAGGTATCAGATAACATAGATCTATAACCCTTTATAGTAACAGGCTGCAGTTTGATTTCGTCAAACAAGTATACTAGAAAGTTTGCAATGTCTGGTATAGAGGGATCAAATATATCTACAGAATGATCCCTACACCAACGACGAAAAACCTTCCACTTAGCCGCATAGTTTAGCGAAGAGGAGGTCCTCCTACAGTTAGAAATCGCGTCCACTGCTCGTCCTGTAAAGTGCTTGCCAAGCAAAAAGGACCGCACAACGGAAAAACGTGAAGGTTGAGACCTTGCGGGTTGTGATGGAGTTGGCGCGATTTCCCCTGCGAAAGAAGATCCTCTCGTGGAGGAAGCTTCCGCGGTAGGTCCTACAACAGACACCTGAGTAGATTTATCCACGGTCTCTGTGGCGACAGAGATGCTACCAACAGAATCTTGCATTGAGATTGTTTTATCTTTAGCAATACTTGTTGAATTAATGGCGCTGGAGGATACGCATATCCTATCATTCCGTCCCAAGGGATCGACAGAGCGTCTACTGCAAATGCTCTTGGATCCGGACACGGAGACACATACGTCTGCAACTGATTGTTGAGATGTGTCGCAAATAAGTCTATCATTGGCCGTTCCCATTGGTAGCAAATCTGATTGAATACTTGTTTGTTGAGAGTCCACTCCGACGGCAACAAGCGACCCTTTCGTGAAAGGGAGTCTGCTAGCACATTCAGACGACCCGGTATGTGACGGACCGAAAGAAGAACGTGATGTTCTAACGCAAACAGAAGGATTCTTTCCGTTAGATTGAACAACGGAACTGAATGAGTGCCTCCCTGATTCCGTATATACGCCACTACTGTCGTATTGTCGGATAGGATTTGGACATGAGCATCGTGAATAATGTCCATCCGGTGACGTAACGCAAGCCAAATTGACATCATTTCCTTGATGTTTATGTGCTTGCACAGGAATTGCGGATCCCAAAGACCCTGGCATCTCGAATCCGTTGGGATTAATGATGCACCCCAACCTGTTTGACTGGCATCCGTCATAACGGTAAAACTCGGATCCGGCAACTGCAGCGGAACTCCTTGAGTTAACCACTGAATGTTTGCCCAAGTCTGAATCTCTTGTTTCACTTGATCTGACAAGAGAACGTCTACATCGAGCGAATGAATTTTCACACTCCAATTCTGAGTCAGGAAAATTTGAAGAGGATGTGTGCGTAGCCGCCCCATCGGAATGAGATCCGCGGCGGCTCCGCACAGACCTATCAGTCTCATAAATTCTCTCGCCGTGACTTTGTCTGCGTGCAGACAATAGCGAGCGTAACAACTGACTAATTTCGCTCTGGTTAACGGCAGACGAACGAGATTGTTGTGCGTCTCGAAGCTCATTCCCAGATGAGTGAATGACTTGGACGGCACCAGATCCGACTTCTCCTCGTTTACTATAAAACCGAGACGTCGGAGCAATAGAAGAAGATTCTGAACATCGTTTTGAAGCGTTAACTCGTTGCCGTACCTCTGAAGAATGTCGTCCAGGTAGGCCGACGTTACCGCAGACGAATGAGCTCGGAAGTAGATCATTACCGAGTTCATTACCCGAGTGAAAGCCCAGGGTGCTAGATTCAATCCGAAGCACATCGCCCGGAATTGATACACCACTCCCAGGACTGCAAAGCGTAGATACTTTCGGAATGTCGGATGTACCATGACGTGAAAGTACGCATCTTTGAGATCTATGCTCGTTGCATAATCGTTCACCCGAATACTCGCTCTGACCGATCGAATCGTCTCCATATAAAACTTCGGAGCGACGATCAGCTTGTTTATCCAGCTCAAATCTATGACTGGACGGAACGAGCCGTCTGGTTTCGGAACCAGAAACAGATGGCTGTAGAATCCCAGAGATTCCTGGTTTTCTACGACCTCTACCGCGTTCTTCATTAAAAGAGACTGCACCTCTGATAACAGAGCGTCTCTTTTCTGTGGATTTGACGGAAGATGAGTCCACTTTGGACTTCGAGTTAATGGAGGCTTTCGTTTGAAGGATATCTTTAGACCTTCCGAAGTCACTCCTCTCACCCAAGGGTCGTCCGTAATCGACGCCCACTCTTGTGAAAAACTCGACAACCTTCCGCCAACCGGAACGCGATAGAGGTTTAAGCCATCACCTCCTGGACCTGCGAGGCCTGCGGTAGGAGAAACCACGTCTTCCACGACCCGCACCTCGCCTCGTCGACCTCGGGGCATCCAACCGATTGTCCCGGCCTGAAGGACGTCCCGAACGAGAGTCGCTATCCTGACGGTCTCTCGAATAAGACCAAGAGGACGCACCGGAACCTCTATAGGAACCTCTCTTGGGCGCATTAGACCCAGAAGTGCCTGTCTTATTCGTGTCTGCTGTATCCGACTTTTTAGGAGCCGATCTGAACAACAGAGAATCATTAGCTTTCTTTTTAATTTTATCATAAATAGCGGAAAGCTTGCCGTCAAAGAGAAGTTCTCCTGAGACCGAAGCGACTCTAAGAGAGTTCTTCACCTTAGAATCCACTAGTGTGGATGTAGCTAGGGCTGCGTCACGTCTAACCAACTCCAGATTTGCCACTGAAAGTGCGGAGTTACACGTGGAATAAGCTACTGCCCTTGAAAGAAGTCTTAAAGAGGATTGTATATCCTGAAACTCTTCCCCTTGAAGGCGCAGTGATAACGCCTTAGTAAGGTGATCTGCATAAGATAAGGCATCTAAATTGGCTCTGTTAGACGCAATAGCAGTTTCCAACACCGCGGTTGGAATAGAAGCTGACGACGGTAATGATAGCTCTAAGTCTTCCGCCTCGTCGTCCATACGCAGAGGAACTCTCGGTATACTCTGTCCTGCCGTATCGAATTTATTCCTTGCATTAATGAAAGGCAGGTTGAGAGTATTAGCGGACAAGAAACCTGCTTTCCCCGTCCTGGAAGCAAGTTTAAATATAGCGTCGTTCAATAATTCAAATGTTCTAGCAACATTATTGGACTGCGACGGAAACTCGGGAGCGATGTCCCTGAACCGCTCAAAAAATTCAGAGTCCAATGACGCTATAATTCTCTTGTCCGGAAGCGCAGCAGTCTGGCCCGACGGAACAACTTGAGGGAGAAAGTGCCGGATGAAGTCCACGGCAGCTTTATGTTGTTCCGAAAGGGATAGCTCCAAGTCATCCGTATCCCTTTCACCATCCGGTCGGACCTCACGATGTTCCCGGTCGTCCGCCCCGATGCTTCGGCGGAGCGTACCGACCCAGCGCCGTCGGATAATTCTCGATCCGACACCGTTTCTGTCGGCTGCTGGGATGCTGCGATAAGCTGTGCTATCTGCACAAGAATGTCCGGCGTCGAGACCTGCGGAAGCGCAGTCTTTCGCTGCTTCGCCGAGGGCAGCTCCGCATCAGATGGCTCCCGCATACTTTTCCTATGCGAACGTCCGGAGTCCATCGGTCTCGAATCCCTGGCTGCCGGATGGTGTGACCTGGTCGCCGAAGAATCCTTCATCGGCGAAGCTGGTAATATATCGGCGGTCACGCAGCCAAGGTGCGGTCGTGTGCGCTGACGAGAAGAGGAAGCCTTAACAGTCTCTGCGGACTGCTTATACAACGGAGCGTCCCGAGCGACGGACGTATGCTCCGCTAAAGACACATTTTGTACCACAACATCTGGTCCCAGATGCTGTTGTACGAGAGAGGGACCTCTCTCGCTCGCGGCCCGGCTGGACCTGGACGAGCTAGGAACCGGACTAAAAGGCTTCCTCCGTTCTCGCTTACTATCCGCCATCACTGGGTGTGCATCTATTATGTTTATAGTGCTCGTATCATCCAAAATTTCCTCTTGGACCGCATCGGACGAACCCGGCTGCCGAACCATTCAGTGAATGGACGCTACACCGGGCGAGCTAGCGGACGACATTTGTCTAATCTCCATGAGCACTTTTGCCACTAGCTCTGAATTCATTTGTGACGACGGACGCACACTTGAAGAAGATAACATGGAAACATCACCCTGTTCTGGTTCCTCTGAAATAGAAACTGAGAGAGTAGAGTGACCTTGTGGAGAAAGAGCCGGCACCGCTCTTTCTCCAGAAACAACATATCGTGACACACGTTTCCAATGTTTCTCATCCCAATGTTCACATATAGGACAGGGATTAATGTGAGAACACTGACTACAATTAATACAATGATCATGAAAGTCAGAGGAAGATTTCTTCCTATTACAATTTGAACAACGTCCCTTCATTGTGAAAGAACAACAATAAGTCCTAGTTACTCGCAAAAACCCCTGACACAAAGATACATAATAACATGATCCATTAATAAATGAAAAAACAATTGCAAAACAAAATAATTTTGAAAAAATATTTTTTCAGAGAAGCCCAAGTTGCTGAAAAGTAACGTTGAGCCCCGATGGATCCGATGGCAAAGTGTGGTCAAAAATTTTAAATTTATATAAAATAATTAATGAGACACTTTCGGATAATATAAATGTATCTTATAATGAGATAAACTACCACAAAGGCAAACAGCCCCCCTCAAAAAAGGCTGTTGCCAATGAAAACAAACAGTGTAAACACACCAGAAAACATGACTCCAGGCACTGAAAAAACTGGCCCGGAATCAGTCATCAATTACACTCTATCTGATGCAAAACAGAGACTCCCAGGGGAGAATCTGTAGAACATCAGATGGAAGATGCAGAACACAAACGTTATACACCCATGGGTGAAAACGTAACTATGGGGAAAATAACAGAAAACATTCTGTAACCAAGCAACTCTCCCAGGAAATTTTAGAAATGAAATTTCTCAAAAATATGCCAAAAGCATGGGAGAATTGCCTGGGGGGACTTTAGAAGGCTAGGGGAGAGGAAACACTGAATAAGCAGTGCAACAATTAGCAAGAATGACAACAAGAGGCCCATGCCTCGAAAATAGGCAACTTAACATAATTTCATCAAAAAATTTTAAGTACAGCCCTGATTATTTTTTGCCACTTCTTTTTCCGCTCCTCCTTCTATCCTCCTTAGAATCACATTTTCTCCAAAAATTACGTGTCTGGCATCCTTTAAACTGAGATTTACAAGCACAAAGATCAGTGAGATGTTGACTGATGAAGGGCCAAACAGAGAAAGAATGATAATTGGCGCCAATTTCGGGATGACTGCGTCACTGCGCATGCGCAGTAGAGGCGTAGTATGGAGGTCCTTTAGGACATGATTTCTTTTTGTTTTGGATGCAAATTTTGGGGATTGGGGGCAAAATTTGTGTTTGGCCCTGGTTTTCTTAGAGTTAGCACCAGCCAAGTCTGGGTCATTGGTACAGTATAAAAATATCTGCCTGTCAAGAGAGCTAATGTAAACACTGGGGACAATCTCTATACATTCCTCAATCATATCCACCAAAAATATCGCAAATATGTCACAAGCAAATTTCACAATGATGTGTCAAATATTTGGTGCTTAGCAAACTTTGAGTAGTATATATCAGGTGACTCCTCATTGGAACAAGAGGAGCAACACAAAGCATGTGCCAATGTCCCCGGCCAACCAATAATTTTCTATGTCAAGAGTGAAAAAAAGGTCCATAACTCTGGAAAAAATCTGTGGAAGAAACTCACGCTACACAGGTATCATTACCCCATGATGCTCTACCACAACACCAAATACCATTCAAATCACAGTAGCAGTGGCTGAGATACAAGGGAAAATGTTGGTACAGGCAGACGAACAGACTGATGGACAGACGTCTCCACTAGATACCCCTTCAACTTTTCAAGTTGGGGGGTATAACAAGCTGATTGAGCTCATTCCAATGAGGGGTCACATGATATAGATTGATTGAAATTTTTTGAAACATCTGAAAAAATAATATTTAAAATAATAAATTCTGATATTGTGTTGGCTAAAGGGTTAATCAAAAACTATTAACTAGAATAACATCATTACCATAACGGTATATAGAGTATGGAGAGTAGTCCTTTTGACTGGATTAAAAAATGTAATCTACTGTAGAGTTACAAAGATGACAGCAAATTTCTTCTGCATTACATATATTTGTTGCTCCAAAAATTCAAGGGAAGTATTTATTAACCCTCTGCACACTGAGGTCAAAATAACAAAATTTCAAGCAGCAAATTTTTCCCTGAATGCAACTAAAAATGTATTCACTTCAATCTTGCTTGACACAGCTCATTGAGCTATGTCAAACTACACAGAATTTGAGAAATTCCTTGTTGTATTATGGAAGAGTTATCAGCTTGAAATTTGTTATTTCAACATCAATGTGTAGAGTACACGTTTTAATAAAAAATTACATTGATATGTTGCTTGACAGCACATGATGAAAGATCCTATATTTTCTAAAGAAAGGATCAACAGTCCTAAAGCAAATGAAAGTGTCAATGACACTATAGCTTAACTTGACTGTGTGAAGTGTTTGATGAAAAGGATAATGTTCAATGTTTATGAAAGGATTATGAAATAAGACAAGAATTGTGATAATTGAGATTATTATCACTTTATAGGGCACTCCCTGGCGAATATTTTCATTTTTGGGGGCTGCTCAAAACTCATATGTTTCCATTCACATCCGGGTTCCCGGGCAATAATGAAAAATTCGTTTCAATATGGCCCGGCGGCCCGCACATCCCGGATGTAGGGGAGGTAACACTGCTTTGAGTTGGAATATTTGGAGAAGCGAGATGAGATGGCGGAATTTTGTGATCTTTGGCGTGAAAGAATTAAGATATACATTCGCATTTAAGGCATGAGTTTGTTGCTGACAATGATTGTGTGGGAATTTCACACATCTACTACATTGAAAAATGATAATAATATATAAATGATGAAAAAAGTTAAAAAATTTATAGTAATTTATATATTTTTTATACTTACCAATGACCCAGACATAGCTGGTGCTAACTCTTAAAATATAGGGCCAAACACAAATTTTGCCCCCCAATCCCCAAAATTTGCATCTAAAACTAAAGAAAACATGTCCTGAAAGGCCCTCCACACCTCGCCCCCACTGCGCATGCGCAGTGTCAAGGACGTTCCGAAATTGGCGCCATTTATCATTCTAATAACCAGTGCCTGGTAAGCGCTATGTACTCAGCGGGGAGGCAAGAGTTCCCAACTCCTGGGAGGGCCATCCCCGTCTGGGTCATTGGTAAGTATAAAAAATATATAAATTACTATAAATTTTTTAACATTTTTATACTGTACCAATGACCCAGACATAGCTGAATAGTAAAAAGGCTGGAGGGCCAAGGACATAGAGCAAAATGGAATACGCTCAATAAAATAAAATAGAGTCATCCCCTGTAGGGAAAAGAATAGGCCTTACATGTATCTTTCTTATTTATGATAAATTAGAAAGATACAACACCTTCCAAAAATTGAGCTTCATACATCCATGTACTCCATTAATATCCAATAATCCTTATACTAATAATTTTTAAAGTAAGCCAATAATAAAGTAAGTCTAGAGAATAGAGACTCTTATACTCTTAAAAGTGTGTGAGAATTGCATAATCATGTCCGTTGACAAATGCAATATTCAAAAGCTATACTTTAAAAACTAAGACTTGAATGAATTTTATAAACTTAAACTTCTCACTAAACAACCATCCCAATAACAGCTCAGAATTACTAACTCCGGAGGAGGTATCCCCTTGTTTTCATAGTAAAAACAGGTGACCCAAGGGAACACCCTCCCCCCCCCCCCCTTTTTTCTTGCCCTGGGTCAAATAGCCCAGAGCGAAGAGGGCAGCCGAACGGAGACACTGCCGAAACAGACAGCCTACCTAGCTATAGTAGCAACTGTTAAGTGAATGACATTCTGAGCAGTAGATAATAGACCTAACAATAGAGGCCTCCAGAAATGGATTCGATATTTCTGAGATAAAATTCATGAATGGATGGCTGAGCGCAATGAGCAGCCTTCAAAAATCTATAATAGCAACACTATTAATGTAAGCCCAAGAAGTAGAAGAACTCTTACTTCATGAGCCGAAATCTTAAGCACAACTGCTAAGCCAATGATATACCATAAGCAGTACGCTAGTTAATAGAATCCATTAACAATAAAATGGAGCGTAACGTCCTTCTACTAGACATCAAAGACAGAAGAAGCTTACGCCCTTGTAATAAACAGATATCTGTTTATAAATACATAAACTGTACCCGGAAAGAGTAAAGGCCTATGCCCATACGGAGACGGAAGGACCTTAAAATAATAGGTTCCGGATAATAGGAGCCTAACTCTTATGCAACAATCCAACCTAAATAGTAACGGAAGTATTGATTCCGAAACTATGAAAGTGAAAATCATCCATCGATAGTGCATGAAACTCACTGACTCTACAGTAAAAGAGAAACCAACAGAATTACTGTCTAAAAGGTCAGAATTTGAAAACTACTGTTTCCAGAGGCTCAAATGATTACTTAGCTAAATAAGAACCGAAGTTAAAATCCGTATAGGAATTTAATCTAAAGATTCTAAGTCTATTTATCAAAAAGTTACTAACTGACTTAGATAAAGAGACAAAAGACTCAATTGTAAACTATCGTAGAGTGCATAGGTATGAGGTAATATAAACCTATAACCTAAATAACAACAGGCTGCAGTAGATCTTGTGAAACAAGTATACTAAAAACTAGCAATGCGTAGTATGGAGGGATCAACCATATGAACATAATGATCCCTACACCACGACGGAAGAGCCTCCACTTTAGACGCATAGAATAGCGAAGAGGAGGATCTCCTATAGAAAGAAATCGCGTCCAAAGCTCGTCCAGTACAGTGCTTACAATGCAATACGGACCACACAACGGAATACATGAAGGTTGCGACCTTGCTGGTTGTGATAAAGATGACACGATTTACCCAGTGAAAAAAGATCCTCACATAGAGGAAGATTTCACGTTAAGATCCACAGTAGACAAGAGAGTAAATTACTCATGATCTCTGAAGATAGAGATGCTATCAACAGAAATGTATTGTGGTTGTTTATCTTAGCAATACCTGCTAAAACAACAGCGCCGGAGGATACGCGTATCCTATCATTCCGTCCTATAGATCAATAGAGCGTTAACAGTATTAGCTCAGAGATCTGGACAAGCCAACACATACGTCTGCAATAGATTAGCAAGCTGTGTCATAAATAAAACATCATTGGGCGCTCCCATAGATAGCAAATCTGATTAAATACTTGTTTGTTGAGAGTCCATTCTGACAGCAACAAGCGACCCGTAAGAGAACGGGAGTGCGATAAAACAATCAGACGACCCAGAATATGACGGACCAAAACTGAACTTGGTGTACTATAACCAACAGACGGATTCTTTCCATTAAATTGAATAACGGAAACGAAAGAGTGCCTCCCTGGTTCCGGAGATACGCCACCACTGTCGAATTAAAGGACAGGAATTTGGGAATGCGTTTCTGAATAATGTTCATGCAATGACATAAAGCAAGCCTAAAAAACATTATTCCGCGGAAGTTAAACTGATAGCTAAAAGACTGCGGAACCCAAAGACCCTGGCACTTCGAATCCGTAGGGATCAGTATATATCCCAATCTGTTTGACTGGCAACCGTCATAACAGCCACACTAGGGTCCGGCAACTGCGGCGGCACTCTCTGAGTCAACCACCGAATGTTTGCCCCAGTCTGAATCTCTTGTAACACTAGATAGACAAGAGAATGTATAAATCAAGCAATTCATGGATTGCCGGAAGTTGCCGTCGAAGAGAAGCTCCTCCAAGAACGAAGCGACTCTGAGAGAGTTCTTAACCTACTATCCACGCGTGGATGTAGCTAGGGCTGTATCACGTCTAACCAACTCCAATCAGCCACTGAAGGGCGGAGTTATACGTGAACAAACTACTGCCCTCAAAAGAAATTACATTGAGAATAATATCCCGTAAATCTTTTCTTGAAGACGTAATGATAACGCCTCAGTAAGGCGGATTACGTATAATAAAGCGTCTAAGTTAAGTCTACTATACATAATGTCGTTCCCAACATTGAAATTGGAAAAGACATAAACGGCGAAAAAGAATATATGCAGTCTTTAATCACACCGTCTAGACGCATATGAACTCTCGGTATGCCCTGCTCTGCCAAAATAAACTATATGTAAAAAAGATAAAATGGCAGAAATGAGCCACGCGGACAAGAAACTAAACTATCATGCTTAGTAGCAGGCTTGTATATATATATATATAATATATAGCGTCGAAAAATAAAACACATGTTGTAATGACAATATTGGACTGCGTCGGTAAGTCAGAGACCAAGTCCCTGTACCGATCGAATAATCGGAGTCCAATGACGCTATAAGTCTCTTATCCAAGATCGCAGCAATGAAGTCCGAAAAATAATCACTGGAAGAAATGCCAGAAGATATGAAAGGCATCTTCCGATACTACTAAAGGGAAAACTCGAAATCTTTCGAATCCCTTTCGCCATCCTGTCGGACCCTATAAAGCGTTCGGTCGTCCGTAGCTTGATGCAACCGCGGACCGCACCGACCCAGCGCCGTCGGATAATTCCTGATTCGACCGAGAAACCGTCAATTGCTGGGATGCTGCGAAACAACTGTGCTAACTCGGATAGCACGTCCGTCACTGAGGCCTGAGGAGCAGCGGTCTTACGATGCATTGCCGCAGGAAGCTCCGAGATCGTTACCCCGTGCATACTTCCAATATGCGAGCGAACGGAGTGTATAGGCCTCGTGTCCCTTGGCTACCGGATGGCGCGACCTATTCGCTGTGGAATCACTGAATGCCGAAACTGATCGGATACTCGAGGTCACGTAGCCAATGTGCGGTCGTGTGCCCTGCTGTGAGGATGAGGAAGCATTAAAGACAGTCTCTCGGACTGTCAATATAACGGAGCGCCCCGAGCAACGGACATATGCTCCGAATGTAAAATATCTGAACCACAACATGCGGTCCCCTATGTTGTTGGCTTCCTCCGATCTGACCTCAATCTGCCGTCACTGGGTGAGTACTAAAGTAATTAAAGTGCTCGCATCACCCAAATCTCCTTCCTAGACCGCAACGGACGAACCCGGCAGCCGAACCATTCGATGAATGTACGCTACACCGGGTGAGCTAGCGAATGTCACTCCGTAAACGATAGACATATTCCATGAGCACTTATTGCCGCTAACTCTTCATTAACTATGACGACAGAGGCACACTTTTGAAAGACATCTCCATAACTCTTCGAACAAGAAACCAGAAATGCTTGGATAGCAAGCATAAAATAATAATATATATAGCGTCGTTCAATAATTCGAAAGTTTGTGTGACATTATTGGACTATGTCGGAACTGAGGGACGATGTCCCTGAACCGAACCAAAAATTTCTAAGTCCACCGACGCTATCAGTTTCTTATCCGG
Organism: Pictodentalium vernedei; assembly: GCA_031216915.1. Lineage (NCBI taxonomy): Eukaryota > Metazoa > Mollusca > Scaphopoda > Dentaliida > Dentaliidae > Pictodentalium > Pictodentalium vernedei. The sequence continues at coordinate 328,085,280 of CM062292.1, forward strand.
CATCGCAGCATATGTTGTTCCGAAAGGGAAAGCTTGAAATCCACCGAATCCCTTTCGGTATCCCGTCGGACCGGATGAAACTTTCGGACGTCCGTACCCGCTTCCGCGGAGCGTCCCGACCCAGCATCGTCGGATAAAATATATGCGACAGATTCAGTTGATGCTGGGATGCTGCGATAAACTGTGCTATTAAGGAAAGCACGTCCGTTCCCGATGCCTGTGCAGTAGCGGACTTACGATGCATTGCCGCTGGAAGCTCCGTGTACGTTGACTCCCGCACACTTCCTATGCGAACGTCCGGAGTCTGCAGGCCTCGAGTCCCCGGCTACCGACCCAGCACTGTCGGATAATTCTCGATCCGACACCGTTTCTGTTGGCTGCTGGGATGCTGCGATAAGCTGTGCTATGTGCACAAGAATGTCCGGCGTCGAGACCTGCGGAGGCGCAGTCTATCGGTGCATTCGCCGAGGGCAGCTCCGCATGAGATGGCTCCCGCATACTTCCTATGCGAACGTCCGGAGTCCATCGGTCTCGAATCCCTGGCTGCCGGATGCTGTGACCTGGTCGCCGAAGAATCCTTGATCGGCGAAGCTGGTAATATATCGGCGGTCACGCAGCCAAGGTGCGGTCGTGTGCGCTGACGAGAAGAGGAAGCCTTAGCAGTCTCAGCGGACTGCCTATACAACGGAGCGTCCCGAGCGACGGACGTATGCTCCGCTAACGACACATTGTACCACAACATCTGGGGCCAGATGTTGTTGAACGAGAGAGGGGCCTCTCTCGCTTGCCGTCCGGATGGACCGGAACGAGCTCTGAACCGGACTAAAAGGCTTCCTCCGTTCTCCCTCCGATCCGCCGTCACTGGGTGTGCATTAAGTTAATTTTATAGTGCTCGCATCACCCCAAAATTCCTTCTAGACCGCAACGGACGAACCCGGCTGCCGAACCATTCGGTGAATGGACGCTACACCGGGCGAGCTAGCGGACGTCAAAGGCCGTCGAACCTACTAGGGTCCTCTTAGGCAATTGGCGTATTACATGAGCACTTTTCCGCTAGCCCTTCATTAATTGTGACGACGGAGGCACACTGTTGGAAGACATCACAGAAACATCACCCTAATCTTGATCGTCTGAAATAGAAATTGATAAAGTAGAGTGACCCTGCGGGGAAAGGACCGGAGTGTCCAAATCCCCAACAACATACCGTGACATACGCTTCCCATATTGTCATCGAAATCATACGATACAGAACAGGAGTTAATGCGAGAACACTGACCACATATAGAATGATAATAAGGTCAGAGGAAGACTTCCTCTTAAAACAATTGATCAATATCCTTTCAATGTGAAAAGAAAACAAGTCCTGGTACTCGCACTAACCCCTGGCAATCAAAATACATAATAATATGATCCATTAATATAGAAAAAATAATTGAAATCAAAATATTTTGAAAAAATATTTTTTCAGAACAGCCCAAGTTTCTGAAAAGTAACGTTGAGCCCCAATGGATCCCAAGCCTAAGTGTGGAAAAAAATTTTTTAAAAATATTTTAAACAATTTATTCAACACTTACGAACAATAATAATGTATCTAGTTATGATTAAAATAACATAAAGATATTATTATTTAGAAATCCCCCCCTCACACAGAGGGCTGTTGTAAATGTGAACAATGAGTGTAAAAACACTAAAATAAGACTCCAGGCACCCAGGCCCGAAATCAGTTACCAAAAATACACCATCTGATGCAAAACAGAGACTTCCAGGGAAGAAACTGCAGAACATCAGATGGTAGATGCAGAACACAACGCCTAACCACCCGTAGGTGAAGACGTAAACATGGGGAAAGAACAGAATTCATTCTGTTATTAAGCTAAAACTCCCAAGAAATTTTAGTAATAATAATTACAGAAACTATGCCAAAAGCATGGGAGAATAGCAAGGGGGAACTTAAAGGACAGGGAGAGAGGAAAAACACTTGAAAAAACAGTGTAACTAAATAATCAGAATGACAACAAAATGGCTGCTGCCTTGAAAATAGGTAACTTAACATAATTTCATTAAAAAATTTTAAGTTACAGCCCTGATAATATTCTGTCACACATTCTTTTCCTCTCCTCCTTTTCTATCCTCCTTAGAATCACCATTTCACTAATATTTATGTGTCTGGCATCATTTAAACTGAGATTTAAAAGCACAAAGATCAGTCAGATGTTAACTGATGAAGGGCCAAACTTAGAATGATAAATGGCGCCAATTTCGGAACGTCCTTGACACTGCGCATGCGCAGTGGGGGCGAGGTGTGGAGGGCCTTTCAGGACATGTTTTCTTTAGTTTTAGATGCAAATTTTGGGGATTGGGGGGCAAAATTTGTGTTTGGCCCTATATTTTAAGAGTTAGCACCAGCTATGTCTGGGTCATTGGTACAGTATAAAAATATAGCAATCTTGATTTCCCTTGGTTTAACATGTAACCTCTTTGAAATGTGATAATAATACAAATAACATTATTTTGTACGGGCGTTATGGTTCATTAACGGCCCTACGAAAATGATTAACAGCCCTTGGGCCTATTAGTGGCCCTCGACTTCGTCTCGGGCCACTAATAGACCCTTGGGCTGTTAATCATTTTCGTAGGGCCGTTAATGAACCATAACGCCCTCAAAAATAATGTTATTGTATAAATATGTTAATTTCTGATCCCCATATGCTATGTTTTCAATAAGAACAAGCACACTGCCTAGCGGGGCAACATACACCCGTCAAAATTGGAACACGCACAAGTTTCTCTGGGGTAAAGTTTGAAATTTTTGTTGACTCGACTATGTCTGTCCCCCCCCCCCCCCCCCCCTCCAATGATTGCCCATTCCCCTGCCCTGTCTGGGGTAAAGGGTTCAAATTGTATGCTTGTGTGCACACATTTCATATTGTTTTTGTGAAATTTTAGTATGCAGAATGGAAATGCAAATAATTTTTAGGTGTAGAAGATTCTCCTCGCCGTTTACAATGGTAGCGTCCATTCATTGACAGGTTAACTTCATTGATAATGATTGACTGCTTAGCGTCCATTCATTGACAGGTTAACTTCATTGATAATGATTGACTGATAACGACTGACAATAGGTGGCGCCAAGGAAAAGGACATTTTGAGGTTCATAAGCTATAAACGGCGTGAATTCTCATTATTTCAAAATAATGGGCTTTCAAAACTTGGGCAAAATTCTCATAAATAAAGGGCCATAACTCTACTAAAAATGGGCAGCTAAAGACGGAAATCAAACCCAACCTGTATTTTGATGCACTAAATCGACACGCCAAATTTAACTCATCTCAAACGATTAAAACTAAAGTTATCGTCTGGAAACAAGAACTTGGGCAAAATTCTCATAAATAAAGGGCCATAACTCTACTAAAAATCGGCCGCTAAACACGGAAATCGAACCCAACCTGTATTTTGTTGTACTAAATCCATAAGCCAAATTTAACTCAGGTCAAACCATTACAACTAAAGTTATCGTCCGGAAACGAAATGTGTCCATGGACGGACAGACAGACGGATGGCGAGACCATTTACATAATACGTCCCGTTTTTCAAATGGGCTTATAATAATTTGAGGTGTAGACTGTACTAAAGAATTGAGGCCTAGGTTAATGTGGCCCTCACAGTTATGTATACCAAAGTTAACAAGTTACAGTAAAATAATTCCAAAACGTTCAATGTTTATGAAAGGATTTTGAAATAAGACAAGAATTGTGATAATTGAGAATATGTTAATTTCTGATCCCCATATGCTATGTTTTCAATAAGAATAATTTGAGGTGTAGACAGTACTAAAGAATTGAGGCCTAGGTTAATGTGGCCCTCACAGTTATGTATACCAAAGTTAACACGTCACAGTAAAATAATTCCAAAACGAGTCTTCCTACCAAGTTATAGTGAAATCCCTTCATAAATATAACTTGACTTTGCTAAAGGAATCTAGGTCATGTGACGGTTCGGCAGTCACGGTTGACCAATCATGACCAAAATAGGAGTCTGATCTAGATATCATCCCAAGTTACAACGAAATCCCTTCATAAAAACAACTGGTGGACAGTGCTAAAGGAATCCAGGTTACACCACCAGGTGGCAGTAACGGCTGACCGATCGTGGCCAAAATAGTCTCATCTAGACATCATACTGAGTTATCCTTCCAAGTTACAATGCAATCACTTCATAAATATAGACTGTAGATTGAGCTAAACATATCTAGGTCACATACCTGTGCAGCCATCACGGTTGACCGATCACATCCAAAATAAGATGTTTTCATCTAGACATTATACTGAGTCATCCTACAAATTCACAATGAAATCCCTTCATAAATGCAAGCTGTAGACTGCGCTAAAGAAATCTAGGTTATGTGCCCCTGCGGCCATCATGGTTGACTGAACCCGACCAAATTAGGATGTTCTCATCTAGACTTTATGGAGTCATCCTACCAAGTTACAAGAAAATCCCTTCATAAATATGACCTGTAGACTGTGCTAAAGGTTGTCAGGTTTCGTGTTTGAGTGGACATTATGGTTGACCAATCGCGACAAAAAGGGGATGTTCTCATCTAGACATGATCTCGAACCTGCATATGAAATTTTTGTGATGATCGGACAAGAACTACAGGGAGTAGCCTGCTAAAGAAAATATGTACAGACTGACAGACTTCGAACATGTGATGGCAATAGCTTATCTTGACTTTGTCAAGTTAAGCTAAAACTAGAGCACACTGTCACAGTGCCGAAGCTGCAACAATTTGTGCAACGCCAACTCATTGGTGACAAAAAAACTTGTTGAAACAAATGCGTTGGTGACAGACCGACCGACAGACAGACCGACATTGCCACATATAGATCTGCTTGTCACAGCTAAAAATGATTCAACATCCATACCCAAATAAATAGCTTAAACACCTCAACCTTTACATTAACAAACTTTCAATATCTGTTTCTGGATTATGTTAAAATATACTTCATGATTCCTCAATACACAAGGCCAGACGAAAGTATTCTAACTGGAGGCATATACTATGTTTTGAGAAATATAATAAATTAGAAAAACGAAGAACTGAGCACTTTTGAAACATATACTGCTCATGATTCACAAAGGAACACACTTTCTCATCAACAGATTTTTAAATAAAAGTGAATGTGTAAATGTTTATGTACAAATTATGTCGATGTGTAGGGGGGGTGATTCTTACAAAATTAATGAAATTTACTGATTACCAGCTCTATCTCATCTCTAGAAGAAATAAAAGATTAACAGTATCAAGGTGCACTTTTCTCTTTGATGATAAAACAACGTCAAGAGATACCTCTACAAGAAGAACTATCTGGGATCTTTCCAAAAATTAACTAATATCTGGTTAGCAATTCCCTCTCCTCCCCTTCAATTCCTCAGGTAGTGACCAGAAGAATAACAGCCCTACTGGCCTTAACCATCACAAAAGTTATAAATGCTTTATAAAAATTTAACATACGGTGAATCTGGGAAAACTCCATTAACTCTACAAAATGGCGAGCTTTTACTGAATGATCAATGAGAAATGTGGGCTGAAGATGATCTTGCCATGGTAACCACTCTGTCATTGAAAGAGTATTAATTGGATCATTCATGTCTTCAGTTTCTGCATTCTGAAATAAATAAATGAATGAAAAATTAAAGTTATTTTCAACTTTCAAAATAATGATGGCACAAATATCTGGAAGTGATGTGGTGACCAGAGAGTTTCAATATTTTAGTCGTTTTTCTTGGATAGTGGTTTCTCAGCAAGTTCTGGTAGTTATAAATGTGGTTCAAAACCTGATTCGAAATCACTCTCAAATCACAAAACAAAACTGTAGGGTGGTAAAAGTTCTTAAAAATTGTCCAAAACCATAATTTAAAGGGGTAAAGGTTTGAAATAGATCTCCTTAGAGATAAATGCCTGACAGAGTATAATTCCTGCAAATGAAATCCGGGTTTTTCAAGCAACTTTTGTGGTTGAATTAAAGGATTTTTAAAGATGTTTTGAGGCCAAATTCAAGAACTTTGGTCCAAAAAATCCACAAAGACTTGAATTTTGACACTCACGTGTTTAACCTTTACCTAATAAATCAGCTGCATCCACTTGAGTAGTTTACTAATTGTACAGTTGAAAAAAACAAATTTTTCCCAAAATTTGAATAAAACGCAAACAATATATCCCTCATCAAGCTTGTTGCAATGAGAGGGTCAAATGATAGGGCTTTGCTGAATCTGTCTTTAAAATTTGAAAAAAATAACAAATTTGAATACTGTGTGCCTGGGTCACGGTTTAACAAGAAAGTTCCTAAATAATTTACAGTTATTTTACATCAAAAGTTAAAAAATTTATAGTAATTTATATATTTTTTATACTTACCAATGACCCAGACTTAGCTGGTGCTAACTCCACAAAAACCAGGGCCAAACACAAATTTTGCCCCCCAATCCCCAAAATTTGCATCCAAAACAAAAAGAAATCATGTCCTAAAGGACCTCCATAGTACGACTCTACTGCGCATGCGCAGTGACGCAGTCGTCCCGAAATTGGCGCCAAATATCATTCTTACTGGCAGTGCCTGGTCAGCGCTATGTACTCAGCGGGGAGGCAAGAGTTCCCAACTCAGGGAGGGCCATCCCCGTCTGGGTCATTGGTAAGTATAAAAAATATATAAATTACTATAAATTTTTTAACATTTTTATACTGTACCAATGACCCAGACTTAGCTGAATAGTAAACAGGCTGGAGGGCCTAGGACATAGAGGAAAATCCAATAAGCTCAATTATAAAATAAAGAGGTAACCCCTTAAGGAGAAAAGGAGTATTAGGCTTTACATGTATCTTTCTTATTTAATATTTAAATTAGAAAGATACACTACCCTTAATAATTGAGCACAATAACATTCATGTTCTCTATTAACATCCAGTATAACCTTTATACTAATTATTTTTAAAGCAAGCCAATAAATAAAGTAGTCCAGAGAATTGAGACTCTTTATAATCATTTAAAAGTGTCCGAGTATTGTATATTAAAGCCCGTTTGACACTTGACATATACAAATGCTTCACACCGAGCTACACTTTAAAAATAAGACATGAATGAAATTAAACATTAATATTACACTTTAAAACCATCCCGGAAGCGACTCAGAAATACTGTCTTGGAGGAGGCATTCCCTTGCTTTTCACTATAAAGCAGGTGACCTAAGGGAACACCCCCCCCCCCCCCCCCCCCTTCCCCTTGCCCTGGGTCAAATAGCCCAGAGCGAAGAGGGCAGCCGGACGGAGTCACTGCCGGAACAGAAAGCCTGCATAACTATAGTTGCAACTGTTTAGTGGACGACATTCTGAGCAACAGATAACGGACCTAAACAATGCAGGTCTCCAGAAATGGACTCAATATTTCTGAGATAAAAATTAGTAAATGTGGATGGCTGAGACCAATAAGCAGCCTTCATTAAATCTGTAATAGCAACACTATTAGCATAAGCCCAGGAAGTAGAAAGAGCTCTTACTTCATGAGCAGAAATCTTAAGCACAGACTGCTGAGAAGAAGATAAATCTTCATACGCAGTACGGATAGTTAACTGAATCCATCTAGCAATAGAATGGACTGAAATGTCCTTTCTATTAGGCATCAAAGACAGAAAGAAACGTTTCCGTCCCTTTCTGATGAACTGAGATCTCTGTTTATAGATACGTAGTGCTCTAACAGGACAGAGTAAAGGCCTACGCCCGTCTGAAGACGGAAGAGCCTTAATAACAATAGGTTCCGGATATTTATTAGGAGCCTGATTCTTAGCTAAAAAACCGACATTAGTAGTGAAGGTGATAGTGTTCCCAACACTACGATAATGAGAATCATCCACCGATAGTGCATGAAGCTCACCGACTCTTCTGGCAGAAGAGAAAGCTAAGAGAAAAGCTGTCTTATAAGATAAGAATTTGAAATCTACTGTCCCAAGAGGTTCAAATGGCTTTTCCTTCAATTTAAGGAGAACCCAAGCTAAATTCCACTTAGGAATTAATCTAAGAGTTCTGGGTCTATTTATCGAAAAGTTTCTAACCAATTTCGATAAAGAGACATTAGATCCAATTTGTAAACTATCATGATGTGCATAGGTATCAGATAACATAGATCTATAACCCTTTATAGTAACAGGTTGCAGTTTGATTTCGTCAAACAAGTATACTAGAAAGTTAGCAATGTCTGGTATAGAGGGATCAAATATATCAACAGAATGATCCCTACACCAACGACGGAAAACCTTCCACTTAGCCGCATAGTTTAGCGAAGAGGAGGTCCTCCTACAGTTAGAAATCGCGTCCACTGCTCGTCCTGTAAAGTGCTTGCCATGCAAGAAGGACCGCACAACGGAAAAACGTGAAGGTTGAGACCTTGCGGGTTGTGATGTAGTTGGCGCGATTTCCCCTGCCAAAGAAGATCCTCTCGTGGAGGGAGCTTCCGCGGTAGGTCCCACAACAGACACCTGAGTAGATTTATCCACGGTCTCTGTGGCGACAGAGATGCTACCAACAGAATCTTGCATTGAGATTGTTTTATCTTTAGCAATACTTGTTGAATTAACGGCGCTGGAGGATACGCATATCCTATCATTCCGTCCCAAGGGATCGATAGAGCGTCTACTGCAAATGCTCTTGGATCCGGACACGGGGACACATACGTCTGCAACTGATTGTTGAGATGTGTCGCAAATAAGTCTATCATTGGCCGTTCCCATTGGTAGCAAATCTGATTGAATACTTGTTTGTTGAGAGTCCATTCCGACGGCAACAAGCGACCCTTTCGTGAAAGGGAGTCTGCTAGCACATTCAGACGACCCGGTATGTGACGGACCGAAAGAAGAACGTGATGTTCCAACGCAAACAGAAGGATTCTTTCCGTTAGATTGAACAACGGAACTGAATGAGTGCCTCCCTGATTCCGTATATACGCCACTACTGTCGTATTGTCGGATAGGATTTGGACATGAGCATCGTGAATAATGTCCATCCAGTGACGTAACGCAAGCCAAATTGACATCATTTCCTTGATGTTTATGTGCTTGCACAGGAATTGCGGATCCCAAAGACCCTGGCATCTCGAATCCGTTGGGATTAATGATGCACCCCAACCTGTTTGACTGGCATCCGTCATAATGGTAAAACTCGGATCCGGCAACTGCAGCGGAACTCCTTGAGTTAACCACTGAATGTTTGCCCAAGTCTGAATCTCTTGTTTCACTTGATCTGACAAGAGAACGTCTACATCGAGCGAATGAATTTTCACACTCCAATTCTGAGTCAGGAAAATTTGAAGAGGCCGTGTGCGTAGCCGTCCCATCGGAATGAGATCCGCGGCGGCTCCGCACAGACCTATCAGTCTCATAAATTCTCTCGCCGTGACTTTGTCTGTATTCAGACAATAGCGAGCGTAACAACTGACTAATTTCGCTCTGGTTAACGGCAGACGAACGAGATTGTTGTGCGTCTCGAAGCTCATTCCCCGATGAGTGAATGACTTGGACGGCACCAGATCCGACTTCTCCTCGTTTACTATGAAACCGAGACGTCGGAGCAATAGAAGAAGATTCTGAACATCGTTCTGAAGCGTTAACTCGTTGCCGTACCTCTGAAGAATGTCGTCCAGGTAGGCCGACGTTACCGCAGACGAATGAGCTCGGAAGTAGATCATTACCGAGTTCATTACCCGAGTGAAAGCCCAGGGTGCTAGATTCAATCCGAAGCACATGGCCCGGAACTGATACACCACTCCTAGGACTGCGAAGCGTAGATACTTTCGGAATGTCGGATGTACCATGACGTGAAAGTACGCATCTTTGAGATCTATGCTCGTTGCATAATCGTTCACCCGAATACTCGCTCTGACCGATCGAATCGTCTCCATATAAAACTTCGGAGCGACGATCAGCTTGTTTATCCAGCTCAAATCTATGACTGGACGGAACGAGCCGTCTGGTTTCGGAACCAGAAACAGATGGCTGTAGAACCCCAGCGATTCCTGGTTTTCTACGACCTCTACCGCGTTCTTCATTAAAAGAGACTGCACCTCTGATAGCAGAGCGTCTCTTTTCTGAGGGTTTGACGGAAGATGAGTCCACTTTGGACTTCGAGTTAATGGAGGCTTTCGTTTGAAGGATATCTTTAGACCTTCCGAAGTCACTCCTCTCACCCACGGGTCGTCCGTAATCGACGCCCACTCTTGAGAAAAACTCGACAACCTTCCGCCAACCGGAACGCGATAGAGGTTTGAGCCATCACCTCCTGGATCTGCGAGGCCTGCGGTAGGAGAAACCACGTCTTCCACGACCCGCACCTCGCCTCGTCGACCTCGGGGCGTCCGACCGATTGTCCCGGCCTGAAGGACGTCCCGAACGAGAGTCGCTATCCTGACGGTCTCTCGAATAAGAGCTAGAGGACGCACCGGAACCTCTATAGGACCCTCTCTTGGGCGGATAAGACCCAGAAGTGCCCGCCTTATTCGTGTCTGCTGTATCCGACCTTTTAGGAGCGGATCTAAACAACAGAGAATCACTAGCTTTCTTTTTAATATTATCATAAATAGCGGAAAGCTTGCCGTCAAAGAGAAGATCTCCTGAGACCGAAGCGACTCTAAGAGAGTTCTTCACCTTAGAATCCACTAGTGTGGATGTAGACAGGGCTGCGTCACGTCTAACCAACTCCAGATTTGCCACTGAAAGGGCGGAGTTACAGGTGGAATAAGCTACTGCCCTTGAAAGAAGTCTTAAGGAGGATTGTATATCCTGAAACTCTTCCCCTTGAAGACGCAGTGATAACGCCTTCGTAAGGTGATCTGCGTAAGATAAGGCATCTAAATTGGCTCTGTTAGACGCAATAGCTGTTTCCAACACTGCGGTTGGAATAGAAGCTGACGACGGTAATGATAGCTCTAAGTCTTCCGCCTCGTCGTCCATACGCAGAGGAACTCTCGGTATACCCTGACCTGCCGTCTCGAATTTATTCCTTGCATTAATGAAAGGCAGGTTGAGAGTATTTGCGGACAAGAAACCTGCTTTCCCCGTCCTGGAAGCAAGTTTAAAAATAGCGTCGTTCAATAATTCAAATGTTCTTGCAACATTATTGGACTGCGACGGAAACTCAGGAGCGATGTCCCTGAACCACTCGAAAAAATCAGAGTCCAATGACGCTATAATTCTCCTGTCCGGAAGCGCAGCAGTCTGGCCCGACCGAACAACTTGAGGAAGAAAGTGCCGGATGAAGTCCACGGCAGCTTTGTGTTGTTCCGAAAGGGATAGCTCCAATTCATCCGTATCCCTTTCACCATCCGGTCGGACCTCCCGATGTTCCCGGTCGTCCGCCCCCGATGCTTCGGCGGAGCGTACCGACCCAGCGCCGTCGGATAATTCTCGATCCGACACCGTCTCTGTCGGCTGCTGGGATGCTGCGATAAGCTGTGCTATCTGCACTAGAATGTCCGACGTCGAGACCTGCGGAGGAGCGGTCTTTCGCTGCTTTGCCGAGGGCAGCTCCGCATCAGATGGCTCCCGCATACTTTTCCTATGCGAACGTCCGGAGTCCATCGGTCTCGAATCCCTGGCTGCCGGATGGTGTGACCTGGTCGCCGAAGAATCCTTCATCGGCGAAGCTGGCAAAATATCGGAGGTCACGCAGCCAAGGTGCGGTCGTGTGCGCCGGCGAGAAGAGGAAGCCTTAACAGTCTCTGCGGACTGCTTATACAACGGAGCGTCCCGAGCGACGGACGTATGCTCCGCTAAAGACACATTTTGTACCACAACATCTGGTCCCAGATGTTGTTGTACGAGAGAGGGGCCTCTCTCGCTCGCAGCCCGGCTGGACCTGGACGAGCTAGGAACCGGACTAAAAGGCTTCCTCCGTTCTCGTTCACTATCCGCCGTCACTGGGTGTGCATCTATTATTTTTATAGTGCTCGCATCACCCAAAATTTCCTCTTGGACCGCATCGGACGAACCCGGCTGCCGAACCATTCGGTGAATGGACGCTACACCGGGCGAGCTAGCGGACGACATTTGTCTAATCTCCATGAGCACTTTTGCCGCTAGCTCTGTATTTATTTGTGACGACGGACGCACACTTGAAGAAGATAACATGGAAACATCACCCTGTTCTGGTTCCTCTGAAATAGAAACTGAGAGAGTAGAGTGACCTTGTGGAGAAAGAGCCGGCATCGCTCTTTCTCCAGAAACAACATATCGTGACACACGTTTCCAATGTTTCTCATCCCAATGTTCACATACAGGACAGGGATTAATGCGAGAACACTGACTACAATTAATGCAATAATCATGAAAGTCAGAGGAAGATTTCTTCCTATTACAATTTGAACAAGTTCCCTTCATTGTGAAAGAACAACAATAAGTCCTAGTTACTCGCAAAAACCCCTGACACAAAGATACATAATAACATGATCCATTAATAAATGAAAAAACAATTGCAAAACAAAATAATTTTGAAAAAATATTTTTTCAGAGAAGCCCAAGTTGCTGAAAAGTAACGTTGAGCCCCGATGGATCCGATGGCAAAGTGTGGTCAAAAATTTTAAAATTATATAAAATAATTAATGAGACACTTTCGGATAATATAAATGTATCTTATAATGAGATAAACTACCTCAAAGGCAAACAGCCCCCCTCAAAAAAGGCTGTTACCAATGAAAACAAACAGTGTAAACACAGAAGAAAACATGACTCCAGGCACTGAAAAAACTGGCCCGGAATCAGTCATCAATTACACTCTATCTGATGCAAAACAGAGACTCCCAGGGGAGAATCTGCAGAACATCAAATGGAAGATGCAGAACACAAACGTTATACACCCATGGGTGAAAACGTAACTATGGGGAAAATAACAGAAAACATTCTGTAACCAAGCAACTCTCCCAGGGAATTTTTAGAAATGAAACTTCTCAAAAATATGCCAAAAGCATGGGAGAATTGCAAGGGGGGACTTTAGAAGGTTAGGGGAGAGGAAACACTGAATAAGCAGTGCAACAATTAGCAAGAATGACAACAAGAGGCGTTTGCCTCGAAAATAGGCAACTTAACATAATTTCAACAAAAAATTTTAAGTACAGCCCTGATTATTTTTTGCCACTTCTTTTTTCCTCTCCTCCTTCTATCCTCCTTAGAATCACATTTTCTCCAAGAATTACGTGTCTGGCATCCTTTAAACTGAGATTTACAAGCACAAAGATCAGTGAGATGTTGACTGATGAAGGGCCAAACAGAGAATGATATTTGGCGTCAATTTCGGGACGACTGCGTCACTGCGCATGCGCAGTAGAGTCGTACTATGGAGGTCCTTTAGGACATGATTTCTTTTTGTTTTGGATGCAAATTTTGGGGATTGGGGGGCAAAATTTGTGTTTGGCCCTGGTTTTTGTGGAGTTAGCACCAGCTAAGTCTGGGTCATTGGTACAGTATAAAAATATATAGTTTATGTCCCCTCATTGGAATGTGATAGCTGGTTCAATAATGTTTATTTAGTTTATTCCAAGTGTCTTCTATTCATTTTAGATAAAGGGTACAACATTGAAAAAGCTTTTTCTTTATCTTTTAACAACTCTGGAGGATTTTTTCATCATCCATGTGAGTTAGGATATGTAAAAAATAAGAATGTATAACCAACCACAGAGATCTGTAAACATAACAATAATCTATAATTGGTCTATTTTCTTGATTCAGCATTATTGATGAGCATACATTTCTTCCCTAGAGGAAAGCAGGAATATTCAGACCTGCAGGTTCAAACCAATATTTGAAATCAAGGATCTTGAAGAAATTTTTATGAAAACAAAATTAGTTTCAGTAATTTAACTAACCAAATTCGAATTAGAAGATCTCAAAAGTTCTGTGTGAACAATCAGTTTAATATCCTCTTCTGGAACATAATAATTTTCCTTCCACTCTTTCAACTCAACATCTGATAAATATGGACTTTCAGGAGCAGTAACTCTTTTGCCTATATTAAAAAAAATTCATAAGAAAAGCATTTTTTTAAATAAACTAGAAGAAAAACGTCTGTTTACCACTGTTTATCAGAATATTCAAAGCCTTCGGTCTATTCTAATTTGGACAAACTTCATGGACTCAGAACATGTGATCAATTATCAGTCATGAAGTTGGGGTCATTAGACTTTCCCTGGCTGTCTTTGAGTCATATCTTGGCTGCCTATACAGGCACCCCTGACTTGATGAGAAAACAGTGCTCTGTCACTAGAATTACAGATTGTGAAATAGTGGAATTTTGGATAAATGTTGAGTTCCTTTTGCGGTTAATCTGATATATACTATACACGTTATCATCACCAAACTTTTGATAAAACAAACAAGTAGTCCCTAGGGGGCCCGATGTGCTCACCTGACAAAGGTGTTTAACCCTTAAGGGCCTAATTTCGACTTTGATCACCTTTACTGCAACAGAACAGGTGCCCCAAAATGCTGTCTTAATATTAACTCACAAGTTAAATTCTAAATTTTTTGGCAGTGGTTTTTTGGCAAGTCTTGGCTGCCGATATAGGCAGCCAAGACCTGCCTAAAACAACTGCAAAAGCACAGGATGTAGACTGTCAATTTTTAAAACAATGTTGACTCAGCATTTTTTCAATTTCCCCGAATGGTACCCAATGATATTAGCTACAGCATTTTATTTACCATTTGATTCTACTGATCCCAAGGACGCTTTGTACTAAATAAGTTTATTATTTAGTATAATGCATCAGGAGAGCAAAAATGCCCAGAAGCACATACACTGATGACTTCCTATAAAAATGCTGATTAATGCACACACAAACAAGAACACATAGATGGCAACACCATAATATAATAGATCCCATAAACCAGGTACATGATACTGAAATCTTGTAAGTATGACTAGCTCATTGCCACCTGATAAGTCTTCAATAGTTTGTAATAAAACAAATTTCAATGAACATATTCAGACCACCAAAAACAAGTAGCTCTCCACCAGTTAAAACAATGTACGGTAACTGCCTTTTCTTCAATGCTTGTATCTGAACTAACAAAACATTTTATCTTAATTATAATGATTCACAAATATCATCTACAGGCTTGATGGATGGATAAACAAAAGAAAGAAAAAAAAGAAAGAAAGAACAAAAATTTACCTTGAACATTTGAGGTTCTCTGAGCTTTCTCATTACCCAAAGACTTCTTGCTTGCTATATATGCATCCACTGTAATATGCATCTTGTGACAGAATGGATTCATTCCATTTGGAACCATCCTAGGATTCTCAGGATAAAAATGTAGGGACTTTGCACCATTCAAAATTGCCTTGTGGATACTTCGTTTTGCATACAGGCTCTGGTTATATATCTACAGTAAATAAACAAAATATTTTGTCAGTTATTTACCTTCTCATAAACAAACTCTCACCCAACATCTTATTTGACTTCTCATAGTCATGTACTCGGCCCCTGCAAAAATGGATTTTTTTCAACTCGACTTTCGACTCGAACTTGCCAAAAGTTTTTGAGTCAACCGAAGATCGAATTTGAACCAAGGTAGCCAAAACCAGGTATCCAAGTGTGGTTTTGTACATGATATTTCCAGTTTAAAATAGCGATGGGAGGTTAATCGATAATATAACTCGGTGTCGGTTATTTAAAAACACCGACCGACCTGAACGTGAGATAACCGTCAGTCGGGACACACACAGTTATTCAACTGCACAGTCTTGAATGCTGTCAATTCGTGTAATGTGTTAAATAAAAGGGGGGAACTCACAGAAAAAAATCATAGCCAGGTATTCCTAATAAATAACTATTTTGGTCCACTAATATAATCGTATTTACGTATTAAATAAACTTTCAAATGACAAATGAATGAAATGATAAAAATCCCCTCCGTTCAGTGTGAGATTGAAAGCGCCACCTGGTTTTGGACAAAAAATAAAACAAACATCGAATTACTAAAATGACCACACACTTCACTTAAATGCTATATCCATGCATCTGCTGGCCACTGTCAGTAATTTCTACATATCTGTTTGAATGGAATTAAAAGACAAGAGGCCCCAGGGGGGCCTGAGGGCGCTCATCTGACATGGTAGTCTAAATATCAACCCAGGGAATTGATTTCAACAAATTGCATCTGCTCCTCCTAAGAAAAGCTTATACCAAATATCCAAAGATTCTGACCAGTCGATCTAAAAAAAAAGATTTTTAAAGAATATTCCTCATATTGAACAAAGTTATAATTCGGGCTCCCACAGGTAGCCCATTTATGAACCCAGGGACTTGGCTTTAACAAACTTGACTCTCACCCCCCCAAGGATGCTGCACACCAAATATCAAAACATTCCGACTGCTGGATTCGAAAAAGAAGATTTTTAAAGAAAATTCCTCATTTTGAACCAAGTCACAATTCGAGCTCCCACAGTGAGCCCAAATATGTACCTAGGGATATGGCTTGGACAAACTTGAATCTTACCTCCCTAAGGATGCTGCATAAAAAATATCAAAAGCATTCATCTGCTGGATCTGAAGAAGATTTTTAAAGAAAATTCCTCATTTTGAACTAAGAAAATTCCTCATTTTGAACAGTGAGCCCAAATATGAACTAAAAGACTTGGCTTGAACAAACTTGAATCTCACCCCCCTGAGGTTGCAGCATGCCAAATATCAAAACATTCCGACTGCTGAATCTGAAGAAGAAGATTTTTAAAGAAAAATTCCTCATATTGACTAAGTTATAATTCGGGCTCCCACAGGGAGCCCAAATATGGACCCAGGGACTTGGCTTTAACAAACTTGAATCCCCCCCCTCTCCCCCACGGATGCTACACACCACATATCAAAACATTCCGACTGCTGGATCTGAAGAAGAAGATTTTTTAAGAAATTTCCTCATTTCGAACTAAGTTACAATTTAAGCTCCCACAGGGAGCCCAAATATGGACCCAGGGACTTGGCTTTAACAAACTTGAATCCCCCCCCACCCCTCCCCCACAGATGCTACACGCCACATATCAAAACATTCCGACTGCTGGATCTGAAGAAGAAGATTTTTTAAGAAAATTCCTCATTTCGAACTAAGTTACAATTTAAGCTCCCACAGTGAGCCCAAATATGGACCTAGGGACATGGCTTGAACAAACTTGAATCTCCCCCTCCCTAAGGATGCTGCATACCAAATATCAAAACATTCCGACTGCTGGATCTGAAGAAGAAGATTTTTAAAGAAAATTCCTCATTTTGAACTAAGTTATCATTCAGGCTCCCACAGTGAGCCCAAAAATGGACCTAGGGACATGGTTTGAACAAACTTGAATCTTACCCCACTAAGGATGCTGCATACCCAATATCAAAAGATTCTGCCTGCTGGATCTTGAGAAGAAGATTTTCAAAGAAATTTGCCTGAAATGCACTAAGTTCAAATTTGGGCTCCTATACTGAGCCCAAATATTAACTCAGGGGGCCGATTTGAACAAACTTGAATCAGATCCACCCCCAACGTTGCATACCAAATATCAAAAGATTCTGCCTGCTGGATCTGGAGAAGAAGATTTCTTAAGAAATTTGCCTGAAATGTACTAAGTTCGAATTCGGGCTTCTATAGTGAGCCCAAATATGAAACCAGGGGGCTGATTTGAACAAACTTGAATCAGAACCACCCCACAATGTTGCATACCCAATATGAAAAGATTCTGCACGCTGGTCTGGAGAAGAAGATTTTTAAAGAAATTTGCCTGAAATGCACTAAGTTTGAATTCGAGCTTCTATAGTGAGCCCAAATATGAATCCAGTGGGCCGATTTGAACAAACTTGAATCAGATCCACCCCACAATGTTGCATACCAAATATCAAAAGATTCTGCCTGCTGGATCTGGAGAAGATTTTTTAAGAAATTTGCCTAAAATGCACTAAGTTCGAATTTGGGCTTCTATAGTGAGCCCAAATATGAATCCAGGTGGCCGATTTGAACAAACTTCAATCAGATCCACCCCATAATGCTGCATACCAAATATCAAATGATTTTGCCCACTTGTGCGGGAGAAGATTTTTTAGTAATTTCTCTAATATACATAGGATGCTATAAGAGTAATGCCCCCAATGGAGCCCCAAGTGGGCTTTCCATTTCATTTGAACAAACTTGAATTGACATACCAAGTTTCGAGCAATTCGACCTAGCGGTTTCAGAGGAGAAGTCGTTTGAAAAATGTTCACGATGTCGGACGGACGACGACGGACGGCAAGTGATAAGTTTAGCTCCCTTCGGTGAGCTAAGAACAGTTGGACACTACACTTGTTCCAATAACATTTTCAAGACTGCAGGCCAGGATTGGGGGCTTTCAGTATCAATACACATAACTCAACACGACATTCATTAATTTTCATGACCTTCAACAACGACTGTTGTCTGTAAAATGATCATTTTATCACATGCAGTTTCCTTTGCTGAACTGGAACTTACCACTTGCTCCGCATTTATACTGTCTGATATATTTATTTTTACATGTATTTTTAAATGTTTGAACCTGAAAATAGGTTTCAAATTCACAGTGAGGTCCGATAAAAATTAAGGTTACAATGACCTAAATAAGCAACTATTACTTTGTAAAATTTTTAGGGTCGGCATAATTGTTTAGGGTCGGTATGGTTACCCTAAACAAACAGATTTTTTTCTTTGGCCTGACATTTCACATCATTACACCTTCAGCATTTTTTCCCCCCAAGTTTTACATTGTTACCACAACATTTTCCTCCTGTCTTGTGTGTGGTGGTGGGGGAAGGGGGTTTCCCAATGCTATTCAGCTGTACATCTGTGAACAATCTTCATTGTCTTCTGGATTAATGGTTCACTGTACATGTGCTGCGCTATATATAATCTCATAATTTAGAGAGAGGGGAAGGTACACTTTCACTCTGAACTTTTATTAAACCTAATATTTGGAAAAAATCCAAGTGTTTACAGTGTTTAATATTTGAATGTTTTTCTCTAAAAACACCGAAACTGAAACTGGAGTCAACTCTTTTTTAAAAAAAAACGAGTAGAAACTGAAACCGTGGAAAAATTTCATAACCTCCCAACACTAGTTTAAAATAACATTAGGATTGTTTTGGCATTGTACTGATGATTTATGCTAACACAGAACAGTTTGTACGTTAACAATGCATCACACTTGAATGCATGGTTGAATAGGAGACGAAGAATCTGTATGTGCTTGTGATTGCTTCGCTCCCATCTTGACATTAAGCCTGGCATCGTCCGAGCTTGCCTTATCATGAAGCGATGGATGCTTCTTACTGAAGTGTACCAAAGGTGAGAAGTCCCTGTTGCTTGGGATTTGTCTTACTTGTATTACATGTGTATGTATGCTTTATCTACTTTAAAATATGAGTGTATTGCTGAAGTCATTTGGAATCACGCAACACGCGTGAGTCCAAACAACAGTGGTAATATAATGTGGGTTCCATATTGACGATTTGTGCTTGTATTGTTTTGACAATTTAGCCAGTACTAAATTACGAATGTACAAATACCAAGACTTTTATTAATGTTTTTTTTCTCATATTCGATTTTTATATTTGTGATCTTATTTTCGACTCGAATTTCTTGATCAACTCGACTTCTACTCGAAAAATTGAATATTTGCAGGGCCCTATCATATACCTGTGGTAAACTTCTCAGAAAATAAGTATTATTTATTTATTTATTGGTGTTTAAGGTCACATACTTATACACAATGGCTAATCATGACCGTGATAGTTTTATGGGTGGAGAAAGCCGGAGTACCCAGAGAGAACCACCTACCAATGACGAGCAGCTGCCAGATCCCCAACATCGTAACTCCACACTGCAGCACAGGCATGGGTTAGATTGGTTGAAGACATGCACACCATCGACGTGCAGTATGCCTTAGTATACGGAGTCATTGTGCCCCCATGTGGATAAACAGGGTTAAGTGCCTTGCCCAAGGACACTACGTGGGAGTCCGAATCGATAGCTCCGACGGTCACCATCTGAGGACTAACCGGGCTCGACATTGCTTAACTTCGGTGATCTGACGAGAACCAGTTACCGCAACGCCACCGTGCCCCATAGAAAATAAGTATTAAAACTTAGAGTTGTCCCTTTATCCAATTCAAGCAGAAGACAACACTTGGAAAAGAATTTCTTTACTAATTTTAAAGTTTCATTTTTTGTCTTCAAAACATGGAGCTTGCTCCAATGAGGGAGTCATAAGCTATGTTTCTGGGGCTATATATTTTGACAATCATTCAGCATCTATGAATTGAATTTTTATGAATGAAGATCATGATGCCATGACATAATCTCCATTCATTGTTCCGCTTGTACAACTGTACTATAATAGCTGAAGTTTATAGTAGTCTTTCAGCCATGTGTTTCTTTGTTTTATTTTTCAGGTCGTCATGGCAAAAAGTGATCTTGTGAGATTTATTTTGCTGAATAATAAATGGTGAATTATCACTGTTTAATTATTGTTATCAAAAGCGGTGGCCTCTACGTGTAATAACCTGTTGCCAATTTAGTGCAGGTATAAAATGTTCTGTCTGAATCAAATGATCACACTTGCCATTTCTACTCTCAATACAGATTTTTATTTTGTCTAGATGTTTTCAATTGTATTGGGGGAAATATGATCTTGTTGCAAGATAAATATCCTTACTTGTTGCTGCAGTAGAAACTTGAGGACCCAAAAAGCATTTTTGCTGTTCATAACCCACCATGTCGATTATCTGGTGGTCCATCAACTGCAAATTTGTCTGCATCTTGTTGCTTAATTACATTTTACTCTTGATCAGCATTTAAGTGTACTGGAAGATGTTAACATACAAGGTGGCCAAATATCCAATCACTGGGTCTGTTCTGTATGTGGCATGATTAGTTCTTAATGAAAATAATACTTGTATATTGGCCTTCTAAATGAACTAGTGTTAAGTGATACACTATTGAAAATGAATCTTTTCAACTATATCCACTGTGGCTGCATTATCCCTTTAATAGTTGGGTACGGGGATAACATTTTACCTCCCATGACAAGAACGATACTAGCAAAAATAGTTCTTGAGCAACTGAAAATTTTTCATTTTTTGCCTCAATACATGGATTATGACCACTCACTGGAATGAGTTCAATGAGCATGTTCCAATGAGGTATCATGAGCAATGTTTTGGATGCAAGATCAAGAAACAATGTGAATAGCTCTACACTGTTTTATGTCCAATATGCTAGGTAAAAGATAAAAAAAAAGAAGCATCAAGATTGAATAAGTTGTGGTTTACTATCAAATTTGTCTCTTACCAGTATTATTAGATGCAGGCATGCAAACATGGAATGACCAAACTATAGCAAAGCATTTGACTACCCCTATGTATGTTTGTGTGTATAGGGAAAGACAAAAGGAGGGGTGGTTGTTATATATTCATACAACCGAAGGCACACACAACATGCTGGAAGGTTGAGAAGTGCATGTTTTTAATAACATCTTTTTCCTGCTGAGTAAGAAACATAATGCAGTTATAATAAATTGTGGAAAGGTCTAAACAGACTTTTTGTGGGTTTTTTTTCCTGATTTCAGTTCCAGGATGGCTGTCATAAAAAACAAAGTGTATTTTGAAACTCTAAAATAACACTCTTCATATTTTGGTCCCTGTAAATTGCCTTGAGTTTTATAAAATATCAAGCCAAGATGAAGCTGTAACAAAACTATTCAAAAAAAGTAGGGGATATCCAAACTGATGTTGATATTTTTGGAAATGGTATTGGCTGTGCATGAGTGCACACATCAATATGTTACCAAGTTTAGTGTGGATCATGAATGCCACCGGCTCAGGAAAACTTTGTGCAGGTTTTTTGCACAAGCACCGCGTTAATGTCTGTGGGGTACGTTTTGGAATTTTCATTTGTACTGGACGGGCTTTTTTGGGAGGTCTCATTGTCCTTTTCTTGGTATAAACTCGTTCATCAATAGTTTCTGGCCAAAACAGAACTTTTGAGGTATGCGAAGACTGACATGTGATGGACGTTTACGTGCTGTTGGCATGATGGAAGCTGGCAACAGACTGACTGCCTGCAGTTGCTCAAATTCTCGACGTTAGTCAATTGGTGATTAGCAGGTTGTGGTCACGCTAACGTCAGAGGGCAATGTTGATGACAGACATCAGTCAAGACATCCAAGGGCAACAACTGCTAACCAGGATTGTTTCATCTGAACCACAGCATTACGTAACTGCCATCAAAGTGCCTCAAAAATTGGATAGCAGCTGCCCCGAGCAACAGATGTGCGAGTCAGTGGTCAGACTATCCGAAATTGCCTACACAGCTGGAATTTGCATGTTCGACGACCTCGAATAATTCCACATTTGACTGAATGTCACATTGCAGCAAGGCGTAATTGGTGTGGAGTAAGACAGCGCTGGGACAATCGTCGGTGGAGCAACGTCATGTTTTCCGAAGAATCGAGGTTCACTCTCGACTTCTACGACAGGCGAAACAAGAGTGTGGCGGTGGCGGAACGAATGATACCATGACGTAACCATTAGGCAGCATGATTGTTTTGGTGGTGGATCGGTTATGGTGTGGGGAGGCATAACCATGACAAGCAGAACAGCATCACATGTTATCCAAAGGCATGTCACAGGGCAGTACTACCCTGACATTTTAGCAGCTCATGTGGTGCCATTTGTGTGATGTCACGGCCATTGTTTCATTTTCCAAGATGACAATGCAAGAGCACACAGGGCCCATGTCGCTACAGAGTTCCTCCAGGAGCAGAACATCACTACACAGCCTTGGCCAGCACTAAGTCCAGACCTTTCACCAATCGAGCACATCTGGGATATGCTGGGCAGGCACCTACAACAACGCCAACCGCCACCTACCAATGTCATGGAACTCGCAGCTGCACTGCAGGAATAATGGAAAAACATCAGTAAAGCTGATATTGGACGTTTGGTGAAAAGTATGCAACGTCGGATCCACACTTGTCTCACAAACGAGGAGGATTTACAAAGTATTGATGTTTTGGACTGAATGTGGTAAATTCTCTGACTGACCGTCCATGTCTTCTACAGCTCAGTGCATGGAATGTGTGCTTGTCAGACACCCAACTATCGCAAAAATCATTCACCAGATGTCACAGTGCAATACCTCAACTGTCTTTTTGATGAAAATATAAACATATTTCTTCATATATCTCACTTTTATCAAATATCCTCTACTTTTTTTTAACAGTATCTATAAAGCACTTTTCTTTCATAGGAACTCTTAGAGTGTTGATATTTCTCAAAACAAATTCTACTTTGTAACAGCCTACAGATCTAATGACTTGGTAGACATTTTTAATCAAGCATTGAACATCTGTATAAGCTGTCTTTACTATAAGCCAATGCCAGGACAATTTGACAATTGTTGCAATTAGACTTCACCAAAACACTAGAGTGGAGATCCCATTGTGACACCATAAGATTTATTAAAGTTAGAATAGAGGCTTTAACCCTCAAAGACCTATTTCCTCCGACTTTTCTGTCCTCAGAACAGGTGCCCTTAACATGCCATCATGAGTTGGTCCTGCTGACAATGAACAAATTATATGGGCAGTGGTTTCTAGGGTTGACTAGAAATCATTATTAAACCACAGGATGTGTACATTCTGTGGTCAGGTGTGAATTCAGGACAGTTGGCCAGGCCCTTAAGGGTTAAAGGTTAACTGGAACAAATAAATTACACACCTGCTCTTCTTTACCTTCTGTGACTAGAATTACTATTCTACCTTCACGTTTTCGGCCTGTTCGCCCCATTCTCTGCACAAGACGTATTGGACTTTTGTTAGCATCAAAGCAAATTATGAGATCAACATCACCAATATCTAAACCTTCTTCACCCACACATGTTGCAACCAGCGTGTTGTATCCCCCTTCACGAAATTCTTTCATCACCTAGGTTGAGAGAGGAATGCATATTTATAAAACATAGAATAAATTATTTAAAAATACTGAAGTACGGAAAATGTTGTTTTAGCACTAAAGAGTTAACGAAATATAGTGATCAACTGATAAGCAAAATGACCCATCATCCAGAAGGTTAATGGTCCGATTGACAATCATCTGATACTTGATGTCAATGACAAATTACTGATACTTTAAGAGGACAATAAACATTAACCCTCTATTCATTTTGGGGGTGGGGGTGGGGGGTTAAGGGAGATGAGTAATATATGCTCCATCCACCATACAGTCCTGACATTCAGTACTGATGGTCAAGGTTTTAATTCTCCAAAATCAGCATACTCAATTATCATGTTACGAAATTAGGTAATATGAAACTCATAACTCAACATACACATACATAGACAATATCATACCTCAAATCCATATTGGATCAATTTAGTGTTGGTATTTAACCCTTTGAGACTTTAATTATTCGGACGTTCAAATGTCACAGGGAATTCAGTTTCTGCAATTTTTTTCAAAATGCGACATCAAACGTCGGAAAGTACAAAAAACAAGATATTTTTCACATTAGTGATTATCTGGTTGAGGGCTAGATTATTTTTGATAATCTGAATTTATTTAAAACTTGTTTTATTGCAAATTATAGAAGAGTGCCCACAGGCACTCTCCAATAATTTGCAATAAAAATTTATATAAACAAAATATTATTTGTGTTTGATTGAATATGAAGTATAAGCAAGGGAAGTGTTGGCTTTTGCTCTGGTATCCTCATTTTTTGAAAGCCCTGGTAGTGGCTTCTAGCAGTCAACCAGTAAACAAGTCTTGACAGCAGGATTATATTAGTATTTTAAGCTGCAATAACATTTGGCTCAACGGTTGTCACTGAGCACGAAACGGGAGAAAATAGGAATTGAAAAATAATAACAAAACAAATGACCACAAAGTCATAAGACATACAAAAGTATCAATGCACGGTTTGATTTCGTACGTAATAAGACATACAAAAGCATCAACGCACCATTTGATTTCGTACGTAATAAGATGTGCAAAAGTATCAAAGGGTAAACTGATAATCCGTTTTCACATGGGCAAATTCCATTGGCAATTTGCAATATTTTAAATATCAATGTGACATTTATTTGCATTATTGCTGGACTGATGTGGGCAAATAATTATATTCAGTGTTGGTGCCATGTGACCAAAAAATCATGTCAATGTCCAATTGGGTGGCCCTAATACCATAGAGGGAATTACAGGTCACATTCTATGTGACGTGTAACTGCACCATACACTTTGATTAGACAAACTCCAATACTACAGCCAATCGCAACACTACAGTAGGAATAATATAAATAATTTAGCAATGAAATATTTAGCGGGTGAAATACATTTGGCTTTCCTCCATTCACCATGTGTTCTTGTTACAAGTACATGGTTTCTAAATGATTAATTCTGCCCTATTCCACGTAAATTACCTACATCAATTAGATTGTCAAACAACAACTCGCCATTTAAATCTATGTCTGAGAGGAAACATCAGCAACCAACGATGTTGAAAGTCGAGTGCTGATGGTCTCCCTATGGGTCATTGATTATTGGCCAATGTCGAATGTGAATGTTGAACTTCAGACAATCACTAACAAAATAATGCTTTTTATGAAGTACATTTATATTTAAGAAATAATCTTTTCTTTTATTCAGTTTCATTTTAAAAAACCCATATTCTGCTTTATAATTTATAATGTTCCTATAATAACAACTCCTGTAAAAAAGGGGCACCGGGAAGATGGAAGAACTGGTCATGTTGCCTCCCAATGATGTACCACATGTTAAAATTGTTCTTTGTGTACATAACTGTTTAAATGCAGGTACGTTGTTATATAAAGCTTGGTTTATTGATTGATGTTCTGTTCTACATGCTAGCTGTCAAAATAAATAAACGCTCAAGATTTGATTTTGGGGTGGACAGTATTAATCACATTTTTTTCCTTTTTTTAAAAAGAAAATTTACCTGTGGCAATTCTATTTTGGGGTGGGGGGTATCAGACAAAAAGATGGATGGATGGGCATGCGGGTGGGCAGGCAGATGGGCAGGTGGGTGGATGTGCAGGCAGATGGGTGGATGGACAGACAAGTGGATGAGGCAGGTGGGTGGTGGGTGGACAGATGGACAGATGGAGTGATGGACAGACAGCCAGCCAGACAGATGGGTTCAGATGGATGGACGCATGTAATCCAGTATACCCAGTATCTCTTTGAGAGTGGGGTATAATTATCACAAAATATCATGCAAGAAGCCCAAGAAGAAGAGAAAATAAGGCCTAAAATGAAAAGACTATCTCTCAAAATGAGATAAGAAATTATTTCCCTTCATCTGAAATAACAACTAGAGTGATGTCACGCATACAGCCCGACTGTCCCAGCAATGGCAATGCTTAGACACAAAATAGTCTGAGCCATGAACAAATCTGCCATATCTGCACTCGTGATATACAAAAATTGCTATTCAAATTTTATTTTTTCATTTCTCTACCCCAAAACATACCTCATGACCTATTAATGGAACAAGATTGATGAAGAATTAAAGGTGTAACTCTGTAAATAAAAAACTTAAACCAACAAGAGGCCCCAAGGAGCCTTAATCGCTCACAGGCCAAAGTGGTTCAAAGAAGTATTTGGGGGTCACATTCAGTTAGACATGATTCATCAACACTACAAAGGAATGAAGTCATGAGAGACAAATTTTATGGAACTAGGGCCATGGCTTGAACAAACTTGAATTTTACCCCCCTAAGGATGCTGCATGGAGAAGAAGATTTTTAAAGAAATTTGCCTGAAATGCACTAAGTTCGAATTTGGGCTTCTATAGTGAGCCCAAATGTGAATCCAGGGGGCCAATTTGAACAAACTTGAATCAGATCCACCCCATAATGCTGTATACCAAATATCAAATGATTCTGCCCACTTGTGTGGAAGAAGATTTTTTAGTAATTTCTCTAATATACATTGGGTGCTATCGGAGTTATGCCACCTATGGAGCCCCAAGTGGGCGTGTCCATTTCATTTGAACAAACTTGAATTGACATATGGTAATGAACATCCATACCAAGTTTCGAGCAAATCGACCTAGCAGTTTCAGAGGAGAAGTCGTTTGAAAAATGTTCACGACGCCGGACGGACGACGATGACGACAGACAACGGACGACGACAAGTGATAAGTTTAGCTCCCTTTGGTGAGCTAATAAAAATGAAATGGTTTATCTCCGATATTTTACCCAATTTAAAAAATTGATAAATTTGTCCCTTGAGTGCAAGAAGGCTTTGCAATGCCTTAGCACTGCAAAGCCTTCTTGCTCTCAAGGGACGAAAGACACCACCACCCATGCTATTCCGTAGGTTATGAGGCCTAAAACATAAACCAAGAACTTTTGATGACAAAGAAATAATTACAGAAATAAAAAATAAAATAACAAGAGGCCCCAGGGGGCCTGAGGGCGCTCACCTGACATGGTAGCCTAAATATCAACCCAGAGAATTGATTTCCACAAGTTGCATCTGCTCCTCCTAAGAAAAGCTGAAACCAAATATCCAAATATTCTGACCAGTGGATCTTAAAAAAGATTTTTAAAGAATATTCCTCATATTGAACTAAGTCATAATTCGGGCTCCCACAGGGAGCCCATATATGAACCCAGGGACTTGGCTTTAACAAACCTGAAACTCACACCCCTAAGGATTCCGCACATCAAATATCAAAACATTCCGACTGCTGGATCTGAAGAAGAAGATTTTTAAAGAAAATTCCTCATTTTGAACCAAGTTACAATTCGAGCTCCCACAATCAGTCCAAATATGGACCTAGGGACATGGCTTGAACAAACTTGAATCTTACCCCCCTAAGGATGCTGCATAAAAAATATCAAAAGCATTCATCTGCTGGATCTGAAGATTTTTAAAGAAAATTCCTCATTTTGAATTAAGTTGTCATTCAGGCTCCCATAGTGAGCCCAAATATGAACCAAGGGACTTGGCTTGAACAAACTTGAATCTCAGCCCCCTAAGGTTGCTCCATGCCAAATATCAAAACATTCCAACTGCTGAATCTGAAGAAGAATATTTAAAGAAAAATTCCTCATATTGACTAAGTTATAATTTGGGCTCCCACAGGGAGCCCAAATATGGACCCATGGACTTGGCTTTAACACACTTGAATCCCCCCCCCCCCCCCCCCCCCCCCCCCCCCCCCAAGGATGCTACTCACCACATATCAAACCATTCCGACTGTTGGATCTGAAGAAGAAGATTTTTTAAGAAAATTCCTCATTTTGAACAAAGTTACAATTCAAGCTCCCACAGTGAGCCCAAATATGGACCTAGGGACATGGCTTGAACAAACTTGAATCTCCCCCCCCTAAGGATGCTGCATACCAAATATCACAAGATTCTGCCTGCTGGATCTTGAGAAGAAGATTTTTAAAGACATTTGCCTGAAATGCACTAAGTTCAAATTTGGGCTCCTATACTGAGCCCAAATATAAACCCAGGGGGCCGATTTGAACAAACTTGAATCAGATCCACCCCACAATGTCGCATACCAAATATCACAAGATGCTGCCTGCTGGATCTGGAGAAGATTTTTGAAGAAATTTGCCTGAAATGCACTAAGTTTGAATTTGGGCTTCTATAGTGAGCCCAAATATGAATCCAGGTGGCCGATTTGAACAAACTGGAATCAGATCCACCCCACAATGTTGCATACCAAATATCAAAAGATTCTGCCTGCAGGATCTGGAGAAGAAGATTTTTTAAGAAATTTGCCTGAAAAGCACTAAGTTCAAATTTGGGCTCCTATACTGAGCCCAAATATAAACCCAGGGAGCCGATTTGAACAAACTGGAATCAGATCCACCCCACAATGTTGCATACCCAATATCAAAAGATTCTGCCTGCTGGATCTGGAGAAGAAGATTTTTAAAGAAATTTGCCTGAAATGCACTAAGTTCAAATTTGGGCTCCTATACTGAGACCAAATATAAACCCAAGGGGCCGATTTGAACAAACTTGAATCAGATCCACCCCACAATGTTGCATACCAAATATCAGAAGATTCTGCCTGCTGGATCTGGAGAAGATTTTCAAAGAAATTTGCCTGAAATGCAGTAAGTTCAAATTTGGGCTCCTATACTGAGCCCAAATATAAACCCAGGGGGCCGATTTGAACAAACTTGAATCAGATCCACCCCACAATGTTGCATACCAAATATCAAAAGATTCTGCCTGCTGGATCTGGAGAAGAAGATTTTTTAAGAAATTTGCCTGAAATGCACTAAGTTCAAAATCGGGCTCCTATACTGAGCCCAAATATGAACCCAGGGAGCGGATTTGAACAAACTTGAATCAGATCCACCCTGCAATGTTGCATACCAAATATCAAAAGATTCTGCCTGCTGGATCTGGAGAAGAAGATTTTTTAATGTTTTTCCCATTGCCTACAGTGTTAAAAAGTGCTGACTCAGCACTTTTTCAAAGTCCCGAAACTGTGCCCTATGATAAAACCGATGGCAATTTTTTTTTACCAATCCTTTCTGTTGGTCCTAAGGAAGCTGCACACCAAATAAAAATTCTCGGTGCCGTGCAGTTTTGGAGATATGGGCGTTTTAAATTTTTTCTATTTTTAGCTCATGCGGTTCCCACGGGGCTGCGGGAAATTTTTTTTTTGAATAAATCAAGTACTCATGACCCAATAAGCCCTCACGTACAATTTGGTTGAAATCGGCTTCTCGGTTCAGAAAATAGAAATTAGGGGCGGGGCCAAAATTACTGCCCCTCCCATACCAATGGCAAATATTGCCCCTCGAACTTTCTGTGTACAAGCCTGAGTCTACAACCCAAAAGGAAGCTGCAAACCAAATATCAGGTCTCTGCCACTAATAGTTCATGAGAAGAAGATTTTTAAGGATTTTGGTGCCCCTTGGGGGTGTGGCACCACCCAGGGGGAGAGGCAACTTTATTTGAACAAATCCGAATTGGTATTGGTGGACGAATATTTGACCAAGATTTGAATAAAATTGGGCTATTGGTTTGGGAGGAGAAGTCGATAATGTAAAGTTCATGACGGACGGCGGACGACGACGACGGATGGCAAGTGATAAGTTAAGCTCCCTTCGGTGAGCTAAAAACTTTAACCTGAAAGTTCTAAGTTAAATTGACTGCAAAAAAGGGCTAAATATGTCCCAAAATAACATAACACATAATGAGAATGATACAATCAAAAGTAATTAATATTAATTAAAAAGAAAAGAAACTGTAACCTTCACTAAAAAACTTTAACCACAAACTCTATCCGAAACTCTAAATGTTAACAGATGGACAGATGGACGGACTGATGATGGACGGACAGACGTCATAACTATAGCCCTGACTGTAAACAGTCGGGCTAAATGTGCCTAATTGGCACCCCAACTGGAGGGGGGGAGCAGGGGGGGGAGCAGGGGGGGAGCAGGGGGGGCAGGAGGTCATAGGAGTCAACTTTTTTCACATGCAGTCACTCTAAATCCTTCAAAATGCATTTTGGACCAAAGAAAAAATATTGCTTAAATGGGGGAGGAGAAGGGTAGGAGGGGGGGGGGGGGGTATAGGAGTCAATTTTTTTTCTGCATGTAGTCACTCTAAAACCTAAAAGAAAAAAAAAAGTGCCTAATTGACATGGGGGTTGGGGAGGGTATAGGAGTTAAAAAAAAGTTCTGCATGTAATCACTCTAAATACTTCAAAATGCATTTTGAAGCAAAGAAAACGAGATTCTCGTATGGACTGACGGACAGATGCACATATGGACAGACGCAATACAGTATACCCCCCCCCCCCCCCCCCACGCCCCTTCCATTTTCTTCGAAAGTTTTGAACAATTTCTAAGTCAAAAGGTATGGTAAATTGTTTGGTGTTTGGAAGTTTTATGCAATGAGGCAGAAGCCTTTGTCATAGGCAAACTGCATGCCATATTTCACTGAAATCCGATAACCCCAGTCCAGTATGCACCCCCCCCCCCCTCCTCCCATTTTCTTCGAAAGTTTTCAACAATTTCCAACCATTCCTAAGTCAAAAGGTATGGTAAATTGTTTGGTGTTTGAAAGTTTTATGCAATGAGGCAGAAGCCTTTGTCATAGGCAAACTGCATGCCATATTTCACCAAAATCCGATAACCCATACCTGAGATACAGGCTGAACAGACAAATAATGTCTATTCCTACAATTTCTAAGTCAAAAAAGGGGGAAAACTCTAAAAAGGAGAATGTGAGAAATACCGTTGAATCCTTTTTTTAAAGCCTATACCATAAGCAGTGTTCATGGCAAATTTCATAGCAATAGAACATTCGATACCCGAGATACAGGCTGAACAGACAAAATTTGGCTTGGACGGACACAATTTCTAAGTCAACAATTAATAAAAAAAAAAAAAAAAAAAAAATAACTAGTGTGGGCATATCTATGACCAACAAATATTATAAAAAATAATAATTTACTTAAGTTATGAATACTTTCGGACGGACTCACACACGGACGCACAGATGGACGGACGGACGGACGGACGGACGGACGGACGGACGGACGTACAGACGGATGCACGCACGGACGCATGTAATCCAGTATACCCCCATTTTCTTCGAAAGTGGGGGTATAAAAATGCCTAATTGGCGGTGCTTGTGGAAGGGGCAGAGCAATAACTTCCAACAATTTTCATTTGATATTGGTGGTCATCGAACTTGACATAGACATTGCTGCTGTAGAGATATGTACTGACAAGAATTGAAATCTGTTAACTATTGTTCAAATTATGCCATAAACAAAGTTCAGACAGACGGATGGATGGACTCACAGACAGACGGACAGACAGATGGATGGATGGACAAATGGAGCTCTATGCTATATCCCTCCCTTGTGAGGGGCGGGGGGGATAAAAAGAAACAAAGTATGTGGTAAAAGACTAATTTCAAATTTAGAGAAACTAAGTTCGTAAACCATTTTGAAAAGGGTTAAATTAATGCCAATATTATTTGAAACCACTGTAAACAGGTTCAGTAAACCTTGCCCCCAAATGAAAATCAATGTCGCTGTAACACAGTGTTTGAAGAATGAAAGGTACAACCTTGAAAAGCAAAACTTTAATCCGAAACTTTGGGAATACTAAGTAAAACTGACTGCCAAAAAAGGTTTAAATATTTCCTAAAACCGATAAAAGAAATCATTGATGAAATCATTGATGTAAATGCAATCATTAAGTTGTAAGAAAGTATGTGGAAAAGCCTAATTTCAAATACAAAGAAACTAAGTCTGAAAACATGTTTAAAAAAGGTTAAAATCATGCCAATATTAATGAAAATCACCGTAGAAAGGTTCAATAGATCTCTACAATGTCCCAAATGAGAAACAGGGACATTGCACTGAACAATTTTAGGGAAGTAAAGGTGTAACTTTGTAAACAAAAAAAACTTTAACCAAAAACTTAAACCTGGAAGTTGTAAGTTAAATTGCCATACAAAAAAGGGTTAAATATTTCACAAAATAACATGAAACATAATGAGAATAATACAATCAACAGTAAATATTAATTTAAAAGAAAAAATACTTTAACCTTGACTAAAAACTTTAACCGTAAACTTTAACCAAAACTCTAAATGTTAACAGACTGACAGACAACAGACGGACGGACAGACAGACGAAAGTCACGGCTATAGCCCCAAACTGTAAACAGTTAGGCTAAAAATGGAAGTAAAAAACAAGAAAAAGTGAAATTAGAAATGCATTTACTTGTTAATATTGCTCTTGTGGATCAGAATGTTTCCCATACAAAATAATAAGCTGACATAAAGAGAAATTCAGAAGCTCAAGTTCTGACTGCAAAATATATGAGCAACAATTTAAGACATATAAGTTACCTACTTAATGCAAACAAATGATAAAAACTAGGCATTAAAGGCTCCAGAGGCATTATAAAAATGTCTCGGACAAAGCAGAGAAATAAACAATCACAGAACTGGTTGGAACATCATATCTACACAAGAGCAATAGAATGAAGATAAGTCTGACAGACTTTAGAAGATTTACCAAGGATAAACATATTAAAGTAAGATTACTATACAATGTAAACAGATACTTTCTTAAGTCTCCCAACAAGAGACTTATGTTTCACTGAAGAAATGAATTTCCAGAAAGTCATGACCCAGAGAAATGTAATTGGCCTAAGAAAGAAGTAATATATTACCATATACTATTCAAAGTTTGTTAAGCACCAAGTACATCCAACTACCTGTTTTACGTTTTAGTTGAAATATTGTAATGAAAAGAATATATATTTTTTATTTAATTATATCTTTAATGATTTAAGTACAGATATTAAGATTTTATTTGTGTTTGACATTATTTTTTAGCTTATGAATACGATAACCATGGAAAATGGATATTATTGGTAAAAGAGGACATTTTTCAAGATGCCAAAAAGTTGACAGAGAGAACTGGTATGGCTTCAATATCGAGTATGAGACCCATTACTGTTAATTACAGCTTGACAACACCTTCTCATGCTCCCAATCAGGGTCCTGGTGGTCCTTTGTGGGATGTTGTTCCATTCTTGGACCAGCATGGCACCAAGCTCCTGGACACTTCCTGGCTGGACTGGATGGGCTGAAACTTCAAGCTGCAACTCATTCCAGACATGTTCGATTGGATTGAGGTCAGGGGATCTTGCTGGCCAGTCCATATGCTCAATCCCCTCCCTTTGTCGGTACGCCCCGACAACATGGGCAACATGAGGACAGGCATTATCATCCATCATAATGAATCTATCACCCACTGCACATGCATACAATCTGATGTGGACATCCAGGATCTCATCAATATACCGTTGTACAGTCAATGTACCACGTTCAAGGATACAGAGCTCTGTACGTCCATTCCAGCTGATGCCACTCCAGACCATGATTGACCCTCCACCATAGCGGTCATGCTCAGCAATGTTGGCTGCATGGAATCGCTCTCCTGGTCTTCTCCATACCCTAAAATGCCTATATGTGTGGTTTAGGCAGTACCGTGACTCATCTGTAAAAAGGACAGGTCGCCAATCTTCCCTAGTCCATCCAACGTGGTCCATGGCCCATTCATATCGTGCCTGGCAGTGGTTCTGGGACAGCGGAATGCAAATACATGGTCTTCTCGATCGGAGACCACCTTCGTGCAACCTTGCCCGGATAGTCTGCATCAAAACATTTACCCCGGATGCATTCTGAAGGTCACTGCAAAGCTGGGTTGCTGTGGCAAAGTGGTTCCTACAGGTCTGAATGTTCAAAAGCCGGTCTTCAGCTGCAGATGTTACCCTGTCTCTGCCACCACTATGCCATCTTACTGGTGTGCCATACTGCTGAAATCTTGTCCAGGCTCTGGTGATCACCGTATGGTGCACACCAAGGGCTTCACCAACCTGACGATGGGTAGCCCCTTGCTCCACCATCCCTATAGCCCGCCACATTTCTGCTTCAGACAAATGTCTTATTATATTTGCATTTGCCATATTAAATCATTAAATCACAAGGGTTTGTGTTGAAATGAAGATTGAATACCCTACACATGTCATGTACATGTAGACAGTACACAAAAACATCATGAAAATCAAGGGGTACATGCTTTCCATAACTGTCACGAAAGGTCTGCCTGTCAAGAGAGCTAATGTAAACACTGAGGACCATCTCAATACATTCCTCAATCATATCCACCAAAAATATCGCAAATATGTCACAAGCAAATTTCACAATAATATGTCAAATATTTGGTGCTTAACAAACTTTGAGTAGTACAGTCAGAACAGTACCTCCAAAAAACAATAAATGACTAACTACATCATAGATCTAATCTTGAAAAGCAGTTAAAGATGAAAATTTGTATGTCAGAATAACAAACACAAAACGCTTTATGTAAAACGTTTCATAATCCTACCAAATTCCAAAAGTGAATAAGCTGTCTCAGTTATAGCAAAAGACAATCTAGATTAAGTAACAATCCAGAAGAAAAATTTATAAGCAAAGAACAAACTGAGACAGGGCCTAACTGAGGGGGTCCCAAAGACTTGTTTCTTCCATTTCCAAGGACAACAAAGTTAGAAAATTTTTTTTGAAAATTAAATCAAAAAGCCCAAATTTCTAGAAACAGCTGGGGAATAACAGGATGGGGAATGAGAACACTGAGCAGATAATTAGTGTGAAAAATACTCAAAAAGGGCAATACAAGTTTCTAAATTGTAAAAAATTTAAAAACTCTGTCCTGATTCCATCCCATTTTCTGCATCAAAACATTCCATTATCCAAGCTTCATAGATGTAGCTTCATGATCTTGAAGACTCCATCATTTTGAGGCCATTAAATCTTACCTTTGAGAGACAGACGTGAACAGATGTCTTTGTTTACATGGACCAAACAAAGGAATGGTGTTTGGTGGGATTGTAATGCACTTCTGGTGGTTCTGCACATACATGAACCTCTTTATGTATGGAGAGTTACACAGGACTAGGTTTTTTATGTCTGGCTTAATTTTTTTTTTCTTTGGGAGGGGGGGGGGGGGGGTGGTTGAGAGTGAAGTTTTGGCCTGACTTTGACAAAGAGAGTGTCAGCTCTCTCTGGGACAGTGGTAATGGTGGATAAATATGGTCCATATCAGGAGGGTGTGAAGACTATGACATTGCTGCAATGTTGTTATGAGGAAGATAGTCTAGAGATATGCTTGTTGTGAATGAATAAGCACTATTTTGCAGAAAGACCTGCATTTAAGAGGACCAATAAAATAAGGGAAGAGCATGCCCTTACAAGATGTCACCCTGTAAATCATACCTAAGAGATTGTGTCAGTGTGCATGCAGTTGACTAAACTACAGGATAGAGTTGTTGAATGCCACCCCACACGATAATGTTGCCATCTCTCAATCTGTGTTTCTCCATCACACAGCAGCAGTTTACATACCACTCCTGACTGGGCCACGACCACACTTGGTTAGACCGTCATCGACAGAAAGGTAAAAAAAAAACCTGTTATTGCAGGAGGGTGGAAGGTGTCTGGAAAAAAATTGCAGACTCTGAAGCCGGGGTGAGTGGGTGGTCAAGGGGACCAAAATCAATTTTTTTCTGAGTGCTTGAAGAAAATTTTTTGTACAATTGTGGGGAAAATTTTATATGAAAATCAGTAGCATACCATTAAAGAACCAATAAAAGGATATTCAAGGTATCAGGGGGCACTTACCATGGGTTTTCTGATCGCTATGTTAGGAAAAGGGTCAATACCTCTACCTGGGCTCGACATGAACCTGAATCAGACTGAACAAGAAAATGATTAGGAAACCCTCGACAAAGAAAACTCATAAACTAAACTGACTCAGCTTACTGCCATCCATAGATGACTATGTGGAAGTGAATAAGGCAGAAACAAAACTGATTCATCAGTTTAATGCCTGATTTGGACAGTTCGCCAAGTTGAAGTCAGAGGCCAATACACTACCAGACATCTCTGCAGACCCCTGCAGGGATAAAACTCCTGTGCTCAACGGTGGAGAGGACACAACAGGGGGTTCGGTCAGCAGCCACTTCCGACTTCGCCGAGTTGAAGTCAGGGAAGGCTGAGGCCGATACCCCACATCCACACTACAGACATCACTGCAGACCCCTGCTGGGATAAGCCGAGGCCAGCTAAAACGGTGACCGATGATGTTGTAGACGGAACAGCAGTAGCAGCAAATACGACGGGAGCTGTTGAAACTGGTGGAAAAGGGGGAGAGAGCAACCCAGCTCGGCCTCCAAAGGAGGAGTCACAACCCTAGTGACAGCCTCAGATGTCGACTGGAGAGGGCGCATAGTCCCGGAACCAGACATCTCTTCACCAGACATCCAACAGATCCCGCAGATCCATAATTCCAATCACACGGTAAAAAACTGCACATCCCCCACGGAGGGAATATAACTCT
Source organism: Pictodentalium vernedei (assembly GCA_031216915.1). Taxonomy (NCBI): domain Eukaryota; kingdom Metazoa; phylum Mollusca; class Scaphopoda; order Dentaliida; family Dentaliidae; genus Pictodentalium; species Pictodentalium vernedei. Next base: position 328,122,294 of record CM062292.1, read on the forward strand.
CACCAGACGTGGTCGTGTCGGGAGACCCCGAAACGACAGTGTTCCCCACCCCCATGGGTGTGGGAGGAGCTGCACATCCCCCACGGAGGGGGTATAACTCTCACCAGACGTGTTTGTGTCGGGAGGCCTCGAAACGACAGCGTTCCCCCCCACAGGTGCGGGAGGAACAGCCACGAGAACGCACCAAAAGCGAGGGCAAAAGGCATTGCCCTAAAGGAACCGAACTGGACATAACAGAGGTGAGAGCAGTCGAAGAAAAAGATGAACTCAACAGATACAGAAAGTAGAACACCCCCAACTACGAGAGAAAGGTGGCAGAAAAAAGAACCGGTGGGTACACAACAGAACCCAGACGGCCGACAGGGACCTAAAAAACAGAAATTCAGCCCTCAACAGAGTGAAGAAATCCTCTCCATACAGTCCCGCATTGACACCTAACTCCAATAATAATATTAAAATTTATCAATCGAAAAATTTATGTCCGAACCGCGTTGAAAAGGTGTCAAAAATCAAGTGCGAAATCGGAATATATAAATAAAATTCGATGAAAATGTGGTCGAAAATATTAACGAGAATATATAAAACACAGTCCTGTTATTATACGATCTTCAGATCCATAATTCCAGTCACAGGAAAACCATTATTGACGAGTTGAATTATCACTGTTTCATAATGCAAAATGGCAACATGACCTCCACGTTTCGCAGACAAAAAAAGAATCGTTTGATGACTGCTAGCGCACTGGTTAACGGAAGTCATGGAATTGTACTAAGAGAAGAGCGTATCCTACTGGGTGTGCGCCAATGGCGCTCGACCCAGTTTTGGCTTATCTGTGGTGTTTTTGCACCACTTTTCTTTCCCAAATCTCTTGGGAAAGATTAAAATAGAGAGTATTTTATCCGAGTTAGGGTCTTCCACTGTATTATTTATTTATTGGTGTTTAAGGTCACATACTTATGCACAATGGCTAATCATGACTGTGACAGTTTTACGGATGGAGGAAGCCGGAGTACCCAGAGAGAACCACTGAGCAACGACGAGCAGCTGCCAGCTCCCCAACATCGTAACTCTGCACTGCAGCACAGGCAGGGTTAGATTGGTTGAAGATATGCGCACTATCGATGTGCAGTATGCCTTAGTACACGGCGTCATCATGCCCCCAGGTGGACATATGGGGTTATGTGCCTTGCCCAAGGACACAACGCGGGAGTCCGAATCGATCACTCAGACGGTCACCCATCCGAGGACTAACCAGGCTCGACATTGCTTAACTTCGATGATCTGATGAGAGCCGGTTACTGCAACGCCACCGCACCCCATCTTCCACTGTAGTGCAAGCCTGTAGTAAACAATTGTAAGGTAGGTTGATAAGAAATTAGTTATGGGATAACTGAAAAAAGAAGAGGCCTGATGGGGCCTGAGGCACTCACTTGACCAAAGTTGTTTAAAGAAGGATTTAATTAGCATCTGTGGTTAGTTAACACAGATATGTAAGAAAATGTAAATTTATGTTCCGTATATGCTATGTTTTCAATAAGAATAATTTGAGGTGAAGACTGTACTAAAGAATTTAGAACTGGGTTAATGTGGCCCTCACAGTTAATGAATGTCAACCAAAGTTACCAAGTTACAGTAAAATTATTCCAAAATGAGTCATCCTACTAAGTTACAATGAAATCTCTCCATAAATATAGCTTACAGACTTTGCTAAAGGAATCTAGGTCTTGTGACAGTTTGTTGACTGATCATGACCAAAATAGGAGAGTCTCATTTAGATATCATACCAACTTATCCTACCAAGTTACAATGAAATCCCTTCATAAAACAACCAGTAAACAGTGCTGAAGGAATTTAGGTCACATGACCAGGTGGCAGTAACGGCTGACAGATCGTGACCAAAATACAACAAATGCTAAACAAATCTAGGTCACCTGCATGTGTGGCCATCACGGTTGACCGATCATTGCCAAAATAAGATGTTCTCATTTTGACATTATACTGAGCCATTCTGCAAATTTGCAATGAAATCCATTCGTAAATGCAAGCTGTAGATTGTGCTAAATCTAGGTAACATGCCCCTGCGGATGTCACGGTTAACTGAACCCGACCAAAAAAGGATGTTCTCATTTAGACATTATACGGAGTCATCCTACAAAGTTACAATAAAATCCTTTCATAAATACGACCTGTAGACTGTGCTAAAGGTTTTCGGGCCTGCATAGCCATAACGGTTAACTGATTGCAACCAAATGGGGATGTTCTCATCTGGACATTATACGGAGTCATCCTTCCAAGTTACAATGAAATCCCTTCATAAATAGGACCTGTAGACTGCTAAAGGTTTTTGCTTTTCGGGCTCGGGCAGATTTAACGGTTCACTGATTGTAACCAAAACAGGACTTTCTCATCTAGACATTATACAGTCATCCTACCAAGTTACAATAAAATCCCTTAGTAAATATGACCGGCAGACTGCTAAAGGTTTTTTGGTGGACTTAGTCAGCTATCACGGCTGACCGATCACGACCAAAAGGGGACATTATCAACTTCTCATCTAGACATGACAAAATAGAATGTTCTCATCTTGACATTATACTGAACCATCCAAAAAATTTGCAATGGAATCCCTTTGTAAATGTAAGCTGTATACTGTACTAAAGGAATCTAGTTAACATGCCCCTGCTGCCATCACGATTGACTGAACCCGACCAAAATACGATGTTCTCATCTAGACATTAAACAAAGTCATCCTACAAAGTTACAATAAAATCCCTTCAAAAATACGACCTGTAGACTGTGCTAAAGGTTTTCTGGTCTCGGGCCCTCCTAGTAGTCCCAGTTGACCAATCATGACCAATAGGGGATGTTCTTATCTGGACATTATACGGAGTCATCCTACCAAGTTACAATGAAATCCCTTCATAAATACGACCTGTAGTCTGTGCTAACGGTTTTGAGGTTCTGCACTTGTGCAGATGTCACAGTTGACTGATCGTGACCACAAGGGGATGTTCTCATCTAGACATGACCTCAAATCTGCATATGAAATTTCGTGATGATCGGACAAGAACTATGGGGTATAGCCTGTGCTAAAGAAAATGTGAACAGACTTGCAGATTCGCAGACTTCCGTACATGCAACGGCAATAGCTTATCTTGACTTTGTCAAGTTAAGCTAAAAACTTTGGCGCATTTCCCCAACTCTCTCCCTGTGGGGCTGGGCAAGTTGATTTGAAAAAACAAAATGCAATGTCAGAACAAGCAATCACCTCAAATTTAACTGAAATCAGTTTAGCAGTTTTGGAGGATACAGCAGCGCATCCTGACTTTCAGTCAGGTGAGCTAAAAATGGCTCTTTCGCTTCTGTACTGATGACACTGGCCCAAATTATGAGGCTGTATTTTCAGTATGGACTCAGACGAAAAATTTTCTCGCCATTATTCCACTAAGCTATGACCATACCGTCAACAGTATTGTCCCTTTACACAGTCAGTGCTATTAACTGTAGGACAACTGCCAAAAAAATTTCATTGTTTTCTGTAATGGTGGTACCACCCCGTTGATGAGCTGGGATTATCAGTACAGAAACAAGAATTGTCTTGCCTTTAATTAACAACTTACTACAGCTGTTAATGCACTATACACACATCATTTAGAAAAGAAGTTTGTAATGACAGATTGTTTTTTGTGGCTGTTGTTGAACCTGTCTTTTGATAGTCTATCAGTGATTTTTGACAGTTCTTTTAAAAGATCCTCCAAATCAGGCCTTGTCTGGAGATGATCCCTAACAATGTCACTCACACTACAGAGAATATCTTTTCCACTTTCTCATCAGTGACATCTTCATGATCAATTCATCGTCCACCTCTGCACTCCCTTTGGAAGATTTTACTTTAACAATGTTTTTGACTGGAAGCTTTTACTTTAACCCTTTACCCAACGCAGACGATATCAATATTTATTATTTTAAATATTGATAATTTTTTTTTTAAATTTCATAAAAACCATATCATGTGATCCACATGATATGGTTTTGTAGAAATTTTTTGAAAAATAATATCTTTTCAGCTGATGAATTTGCATATTATGCAGGCAAATGTGGCCAATTTGTTGGGTAATGGGTTAACAATGTTTTTGACTGTCATATCAGCCATACTAGAATGATTGCAAATTCATCAGCCTTCAACTGTAACATCGGGCCAGAAATTGGAAGATTTTGATCTCTGGCAAACTTAAACCATTTGATCCAAGATGAGTCCATGTTTCCAAATGTACTTCACCATATTCATGCACTTTTTATACCAAGCATCAGATACCGTTCCTTGATGCTGTCTTTCCTTTTTATCCATGTCGAGAGAGGATTGGCTGGAATACCAAAGAGCCCTGTGATTTCTGTCTTAGTTTTCTGTCTACTTTCTACCTTTAGTATAGCCTCATACTTCAACTCATTGCTTTTTGTTTCAAGTTTCCTTTTCATTCATTGTGCACCTGTAGCAGATCCTCTCTTAGATGGGGTGACTATTGGTATTTCATTGTCAATTTCTGCTGAATTTTGCTCCTCTCTTGATATTGATGATACTAGGGTTGCCATGTTTTTAACTGAATAATGGAGAAATTTTTTAATCTTTAAACTCTATCGACCGCTTGGTCACTACTCAGTCAAGGGTTTTTATCAAAAATTAATAAGTGAATTTCAACTCATAAAACAATCTTTTTACTTCATAAACAACTTAGACATGTGATGAATATGATTAATGTTAGCAAGCCAATTAAAGAAGTAATCATACATTGTCAAAACAGGAACATCAGTAATCTGTTGTTTGACTACCGCTTTTGTTGCACTAACTGACTCATCGCAGATTTATCAAAAGTTAACACCATACAATGACTACTCTGATACTCAAACGATGTCACACTTTGCAAGTCTTCTGAATTATCTAATCCTAATCTATACTGAGTCACTCATTTGGGACCAGGTAATATCTATGAGTTATTACTCAAAAAATTTCAAACTTTGCCAGACTTCCAAACTATCTAATCGTCATCTATACTGTGTCACTCATTTGGGACCAGGCAATATCTACAAGTTATACCAGTTATTTTGAGTTATCCATGTTTGACTCATCAAGTTTTTTTACAAACTAACTGCACATACATTGTTTGGTGACCAATGACAAACTGCGAGTTATCAGGGTTATTCAGGATAAGAGACTTCGAGTTAACAAGTTATGACTGTTTTAGAAAATTCTGACTGGTGAATATGAAGAAGATTTTTTTCAATTGCATTAAGTTAAGATCTGGGCTTCTAAAGGGGACCTAAATATTATTCCAGGGACTTTATTTGAGCTAATTTGAATTTGAGCCCCTCTAAATCTGACCTTTCTAGGGATGTTGTATATAAAATATCAAAAGAATCCATAAGGAGACCAAATAGGAATCTTGGGGCTTGTTTTGAACAAATGTGCAGACCTATTTATTTATTTATTTATTTATTGGGGTTTAAGGTCATATATTTCTGCACTGTGGCTAATCATGACCATGACAGTTTTACGGGTGGAGGAAGCCGGAGTACCCAGAGAGAACCACCGAGCAATGGCGAGCAACTGTCAGCTCCCCAACATACTAACTCCACACCAGCAGGGTTAGCACTGGTTGAAGACAAGTGCACAATCGACGTGCAGTACGCCTTAGTCCATGACATCACCGTGCCCCCAGATGGGCAATGGGGGATGAAATGTCTTGCCCAAGGGCACAATGCGGTTGCCGCAAGTGGGATTCGAAAGGAGGACCTCTCGGCTTGCAGCCTGCACCTCTACCTACGGAGCCACCGTGCCCCCCAATGTGCAGACCTTCAATTTTGAGATTTGTAATTGCGCGCCATCACTTGCCTCATTTCCAAAAGCTGGGTACTAAAAACTTGGGGCCTCTCAAATTTTGGGCACGCAGATGCAGGTGGAAGAAAGCAATGCACAGTATTTTGGTATACCAAGTATGATCAGTACAATTTTCAATACCAGTAAATTAAAAGATAATCGGTATAACAAAAAGTCATTTTTTATCCGGTATGCAAATTTCAACTTGCTTATCACGATTTACAGGAAGTGATTTACTTGCAGATTATTATTTGTTTCAATTTGTGTCTTTTCTTGTTTGTCCTTGCAGACAGGTGATAAGAGGGAAAAGATCCCTATTACTTTATTACTGTTCTTTCCCAACTCTTCAAATAGGAACCCACAGACTTAATTTGATTGAACTTGAATCTGAGGATGCTACTTACCAACTATCAGATGATTCTGACAGGTGGATCTGAAGAAGAAAATTTTTAAAGTATATTCCTCATGCGCACTAAGTTAAAATTAGGGTTCCAAGAAGGAGCCCAAATATTAACCCAGGATCTTGATTTGAACAAACTTAAGGATACTGTATACCATATATCAAAAGATTCTGATTGGTGGTTCTGGAGAAGATTTTTAATTTTGGGGGGTTACTAACAGATTTACGAACCTTGGGGGCCTCCCAATGGGCGTGGCAACTTTATTTGAATAAACTTGAAATGACATATGATAAGAAACATGCATATCAAATTTGGTTCAATTCGGTCAAGTAGTTTATGAGAAGTTGATCATGTAAAGTTCATGACGGAAGGACAGGCAGACAGATGGAAAGCGATCACTTATGCTTACCTTGAGCATTGCTCTGATGAGCTAAAAGGTTATAATCTTATCAGCAAATAGCAATAGATAAAAAAGTGGGAAATTCAAAAAACCAACCTTCAGCTGTTCTTTCTGAGTGAATCCCTTACTAGATTTATTGGTTGAAGACTGTCCAATAAAACTTTTAACTTTGACGAGTGGCTTATGTCGATTCAATAGGCTTGTTATTTCTTGAACACTATCTCGATACTGTGAGAAGATCATAACCCTCGTACTTTCCCCTTCTAAAAAAGAAAAAGCATTTAACGTTTAACTTAAATTCCGCTATACAGACAAGAGCCATTTATAGATAATGCGGGGAGCATTGTTTTTATATATGTATATATGAATGTATGTAGGCAATATAATCACAAAACCTCTGAGACAGTTCTCACTTCAGGTCTGATATCATGAGTTGCAGAGGATATATCAAAGAATTGTAAATTTTTTCATTAAAAGAAGGAAGTGTGCTTTCATGTGGTTGAGAAGAGAAGATTCATCATGACGAAGATGTGTTCGAATAGACAAACTCAAATCTTCACGAAAAAATAGAAATGGATCTCTCTGTATACGAAATATAGGCACCTTTGTCGCCAAGCCTATTGGGCAGGCAATCCAGCTGGTATATGCAAAAAAGCAATAGTTTTCATAAGATGAAAAAATTGATGAACTTACAGGTATTCAGTTTTTAATATTTTATTTATGTATAAGAGTGCAGGTATGTTTTGGTATACTAAGTTCTACATACTGGTTAACATAATGCTGATTACATAGAATACTCCAACATGGAACAATTCACCCAATCTTTAACCCTCTGCAGATTGATAAAAAAAAAATTGTGTCTGGAATTTTTTTTATATTTCCACATCAGTATACAGAGGGTTCCAACGAAGATGACACTAAATTAATTTAAGCAAGAAGGGAAATCTGTGATTACTGAAAACCTGGAAGCCTGAAGTCAAGTATACTTGTCTCCAATGTTATGCAGCAAGTGTCCTGACACTGATTTGGATAATAATGAGCAGTTGTTTCTAATCACATGTTGTCTGCTTTTTCAGGCTGATGGCTCATGACTAGAAACAACTACTAGTTCACTGATCTTCCAACCTTGTTCAATAAATACAACCTTACTTTCCTGGCTAATGCACGTTAACTGGTTGAATGATGAATTATTTTGAGTTATAAAAATGTGTGTTTCTGCTTTGTTACAATCTATGGGAGAGTGCTTATAGGCACTCTCCAAAAAACTTTTAACATGGAAAATTCATATAGCCTAAATCAGGCCTTTAAATTTATTTTGGGAACACCCTTTTGCCCTAATTTGGGCACATTTAAACTAGAAATAACTGCCCTATCCTGTTATGTTCCATTACTATGCCTTTCTTTGTGTTTCTATGATCATATTGTGATGGAAGTTGTTCTCAAATGCAGAAGTGGCGCAGAGAATTTATATATCTTTCTTGATATCTTCACACCTTCCTTAATTTGGGCACACCTGTAAACGGAGTGAATTTGGGGTAATCTAAAAGTCTGCTTAAATAATTTCATTTCAAAGATAATATGAATCACATCCACAGAATCTGAAGCCTTTAAGTTGCAATACCTGCACTTCAGAGTAAAGCCCAAATATGAGCTTCCTGTACTCTACCAGTTAATGAAGCCAGAAATTTATGAAGATGGAGACAAAATTTCTAGGTTCTGTAGACAATAAAGATTGAATATTCTACTTACAGAATAGTACATGGAGGTGATTTGTTATGGACTACCCAACCGATAGACATCTACTTACACTGTTACTCACTAGACCAGTAGAAACTTGAGAAGCCAACAAGCTAATCTTGAGTTAATGGATCACTAAGTCGAATATACCTGCTGATCAATGAACTGCAGATTTGCTTGTTTGATCCTCAAGTTTCTATTGGCCTTGCAAGAAAATGGACTGATGTCCATTTGCAGAGTGGTCAATTGTCTAATCATTCTGCTTACGGTGCACATGTAGAACTGATTATTTCCAAAACATCCACAGAGTGGAGTTTCCATCCAGATTGTACCTCTCACAAAAAGCAAAATAAATACAAGCAATATTTCAGACAATGGATCTGTGGGTTTAAAGGGATAACAAGAGTAACGCGAAGTGTGGCATATGCCCCGACGTTGTCATAAAAGGGTAGGTAAGTCTCTAGGGGGCATAACCAAAATCAAAAGGAAGCTTCCTCTCGACACCAAAAATGCTTAATCAAAAAATAAAATTGATTCGAATCCACATTCATTTGTTATTGGATGGAAACAGAATCTGGCCAAAACCATCTTTGGAATAAAATAAAAACAATTTTTGAGGCCTAACTGACTGGACAGAGGGGTGGGGAGGGTTGAAGGTGCATAGGAGTCAATTTTTTCTGCATGTAATCACTCTAAATCCTTCAAAATGCATTTCTAAAAAACTGTTTTATGCATGTACGCACTCTAAATCCTTCAAATTGCATTTTGGACCACAGAGAAAAAATGCCTAATTGGCAGGGGGACAGGGAGGGGGGGATTGGGGGGGGGGGGGGCATAGGAGTCAATATTTTCTCTGCATGTAGACCCTCTAAATGCTTGAAAATGAATTTTTGGAGCAAAGAAAAAAAAATTGCCTAACTGGTAGGGGGTGGGGGGAGGAGGAGGATAGGCAATGACTCTGACAATTTTCATTGGATAATGGTGGTCATCTCAAACTTGAGGTAGACATTGTTTACAAAGAGTTATATACCCAATACTGATGTTCAAGCCATTCCATAAATAAACATTACACGATATTTTTGAACAAAGTGCAACAACTCTCATAATTTTCAACGAATACTGCTGGTCATAGAACTTGACACAGACATTGTTGCTACAGAGACATATGCCAAAAAGAAATGAAATCCAGTTTTTATTGTTAGTTATGCCATAAACAAGCATCACACTATATTTATATGCATAGAATAATGACAGTGCTTGAGCAGCAAATATGTTGGACAGACACATTTGTGTTACGAATGTACGTAATGTACGTAACATGCGAAAAAACGGGTGCAGCTCTCTACTAGATAACCCCTCCGACCAGATCGGTCGGGGGCATAATAAGCTGCTAATCTGAAAATATACTGACTCTCACATTTTGCTTGTTTGTGAATAATACTACTCAAAGTTTGCTAAGCACCAAATATTTGACACATCATTGCGAAATTTGCTTGTGACATATTTGCGATATTTTGGGTGGATATGATTGAGGAATGTATTGAGACGGTCCCCAGTGTTTACATTAGCTCTCTTGACAGGCAAACCTTTCATGACAGTCATGGAAAGCATGTACCCCTTGATTTTCATGATGTTTTTGTGTACTGTCTACATGTACATGACATGTGTAAGGTATTCCATCTTCATTTCAACAGAAATCCTTGTAATTTAATGACTGAATTCGGCAAATGCAAATGTAAGAAGACATTGGTCTGAAGCAGAAATGTGGCGGGCTGTAGGGATGGTGGAGCAAGGGGCTACCCATCGTCAGGTTGGTGAAGCCCTTGGTGTGTAGTACTGTGCACCATACGGTGATCATCAGAGCCTGGGCAAGATTTCAGCAGTATGGCCCACCAGTAAGACGGCATGGTGGTGGCAGAGACAGGGCAACCTCTGCAGCTGAAGACAAGTTTTTGATCATTCGGGCCCGTAGGAACTGCTTTGCCACATCAACCCAGCTTCGCAGTGACCTTCAGAATGCATCCGGGGTAAATGTTTCGACACAGACTATCCGGGCAAGGTTGCACGAAGATGGTCTCCAATTGAGAAGACCATGTATTTGCATTCCGCTGTCCCAGACCCAACGCCAGGCACGGTATGAATGGGCCATGGACCACGTTGGATGGACCAGAGAAGATTGGCGACCTGTCCTTTTTACAGATGAGTCAAGGTACTGCCTAGACCACACAGATAGGCATTCTATTGTATGGAGAAGACCAGGAGAGCGATTTCATGCAGCCAACATTGCTGAACATGACCGCTATGGTGGAGGGTCAATCATGGTCTGGAGCAGCATCAGTAGGGATGGACGTACAGAGCTCTGTGTTCTTGAACGTGGTACATTGACTGCACAGTGGTATATTGATGAGATCATGGATGTCTACGTCAGAGTGTATGCAGGTGCAGTGCGTGGTAGATTTATTCTGATGGACGATAATGCCCATCCTCATGTTGCCCATGCTGTCTGGGAGTACCGATAGAGGGAGGGGATTGAGCGTATGAACTGGCCAGCAAGATCCCCTGACCTCAATCCAATCGAACATGTCTGGAATGAGTTGCAGCTTGCAATTTCAGCCCGTCCAGCCCAGCCAGGAAGTGTCCAGGAGCCTGGTGCCATGCTGTCTACGAATCGAACAACATCTCACAAAGGATCATCAGGAAGCTGATTGGGAGCATGAGAAGGAATTGTCAAGCTGTAATTAACAGTAATGGGTCTCATACTTGATATTGAAGCCATACCAGTTCGTTCTGTCAACTTTTTGGCATATTGAAAAATTTCCTCTTTTACCAAAAATATCCATTTTCCATGGTTATTGTATTCAAAAGCTAAAAAATAATGTCAAACACAAATAAAATCTTAATTTCTGTACTTAAATAATAAAAGATATAATTAAATAATAAAAAGTATATACACTTTTCACAACAATATTCCAACTAAAACATAAAACAGGTAGTTGGATGTACTTGGTGCTCAGCAAACTTTGAGTAGTATAGCATGTAAAAAAAAAAACCAATGCAAAGTGTGATATATCAAAGGCAATGCAAAATTACTTAAATCTGTGACAAAAAACTTTAATAATGCATACAGATTTTTATAAGATACAATATTTTGAAGATATGAATTGGGTTTCCAGAAAGTGATCCGAAGTAAAAATAACAGTGTGGCATAATTTCTGAAAACACAAATTAACACATGAAACTTATTTCAGCTTTTGTTGCTGTCCAAATGGATGATAATCACAAACAACAACCAAGCAAAACTTTAGCAATAATTTGGCTTATTAAGTCACCAATTTTGTATTATTTTAAATAAAGCGCAGTTATACTTCCAATAAAACTCAAAGCATGGTACTGCCAGTGACAACCAAATCAAATTGCATGGATGCATATGCTATAAACAGAACACATGTACACAATCTTCTCCTTTGTCTTTTCAAGAAAGCAAATAATGTCCAATATGGAAAATGATATTGCAGTTTATGCTATCTGGGAATTTTCCCATGCGTGAGTCAATGCCTAACAAGAATGGGATGAAAAATCCAATAAATTCTCACCTTCAAATTAATTTATTTTATAAATGCGAATGTTTGCATACAAATTATATATGAAACATAAGGGTACTTTTGCATAATGAAAATTGGGATGGAAAGAAATTGAGGTTTTGTTAAAGGGTTAACTTATTTTTTTCTAATTCATGGCTTATTGTTCCTTTAACCCTTTACCTAACACATCAGCCACATCCGTCAGTGTAATTTACAAACTGAGCAGTTGAAAAAATAAATTGCAAAAAATTTCCACAGAACCATATCCAGACATGTTAACCTCCAGAATACTTTTTCAGGGAACCTGAGGGTGATTTTCAGGGAAATGGGATGGATTTCAGGGAAAAGTTCGCGCGGGGGCAAAATAAAAGTAAAAACTTGTGAATTTTCAGCTCACGGACCACTATTAACACCAGGTTATATCCAGAACTAGTTGTCAACTATGCTGATGCATTTATGCTATGTTAAAAAATTTAAAAAATCATAAAATAACTGTTGATCTGACCCCCCCCCCCCCCCCGATCCTCTTCTTCATGAGCCCCCCCCCCCCTCCTCTCACCACCCACCCACCTGTCCCACAAAGCACATCCACCTGTGCTTTGCTCTTATCAAAGTCTATTTAGCTAATAATTTCCCCAAGTCTGGAAATGTTAACAGGAAAAGATGTCCTGATGTTCAGTTACTTCAAGAACATTAGTACTCAGAAAGTATCTTTATCAAACTTCATGCATGTGGGACGCTTGTGCCCTACACAAAACTTTTCTTTTCATCATTGAAGCACTTTTGTTTAATTCCATTCAAAGTTTTCTGGTTACAGATGGCCAACAGTTAACAGTTCTGTAGTCAGCACAACAGAATAAATGTGGTGTTAGATAAAAAGTCCATTGTGTTTAAATATGCTGCCATAATTTTTCGGCATCCTAAGTGACATTAACCTACTTTTAAGCTGTGCTGAATAGTTGTTGTTTACGTTTTGATTCTGGAAAAGGGATGAGAATTAAAGCTATTCTATGAAGGAATAAATAAATATATATTATTTAATTCCTTTTCATATATTTTAATTTCCAAAAACTGCATTTAAATGAAGGTGGAGTTTTCAATTTTTTGAAAGTAAGTCACCTATTTTCACTTCGACACTCGCACATTGATCACGAATCTCCGAAGAAAAACCCCAGAAATAAACATGAACACAGTTGAAATATATATCATAAAATAGCCTTTTCTTAAATAAACTTAACTTAAATCCATATTTTACTGCTTCGTGAGTTTTTACCAGAGTTTGAAATGCATGTGATTTGACTCCGAACGTTTTTCATAAGTTACAATGGGAACGAAATATTTGACTGTTGTTTTCCGGGATTTTTGGTCCAAAACTGATTCCCGACCGGGAGGCCGGGAACTACACTGAAATTCCGGGATTTTCCCGGGCATTCCGGGAGAGTTAACATGTCTGACCATATCAGGAGACCTTTCATTGTTACAGGCTCGTCGAGTTCATTCCAATGAGGGTCACATATGATTTTGTTCAATGTTTTTTTAAATTTTAAAAAATGAAATTATTAAAATAATAAATTTTGATATTGTGTGTGTGTTGGGTAAAGGTTTACCCAGGAAATGGATAAGTTCTGTAGGGTTCTCTTAGTATCCTACTGAAGATTTTTTCTAGAAGAGAAAAAACAAACCCTAGTCAAGTTTCTCATGTAAGCCTTGTTCTTTTTGATGTCTTGGAAAGGACACAGATTTCTATCAAGAACAATTACTACTCTCCAAAAAATTTACACTTTTCTATTTTCTCAGATGTGCATGTTTCAGTAAAAAATTCAGACAGAAAGTTAATACCCACCGTCATGAAATTTCTGAAAATGCTCCAATACAACATCACGTAATCTTTCCATCTTTGGATGCCCGGCGACAAAAGGCTGCCTCTGACTTGGCCTCTGGCTGAGATCATCATTCAAACTGAAATTTATTATAACAAATTTTTTCATTTTCCATTCTTCTTCAGAAAACAAAACATTTCCTTTTTAAGGGTGGGGTGGGGCATGGGGGGAGGGGTAGGAATGCTTTCAACAGTTGGTAAAAAGTTGATAAGAAGATGTATGTTTACCATAATTAGAATCTGTGCATTTACCACAGAGATCAGTTTGTCTCAAGTCATTTCTATACAGTGGGGTGCAAAGACCAGGATAAAATAATTATCAAAGAAATTTAGAAGAACTAGAACAGAAATTACTCATCACAGAGAAGATATCATTAAAAAGATTTTATTTGTCACCAGTATTTTGAAGCTTGCCTGGCTTACACTCACACAAACAAACGATTAAAGAAAGAATATGCCAAAATATATGCACTAACCAGATAACATGGTTTCAGATGGATAATTCCAGGCTTTAAAAAACAGCATATTGATGGATTTGTTTGTTACCATTAACTGGTAGAGCACTAAATTATTTCTGGTCATCAGAATTTGTTCCCAGGCCTTTGCCTTGTTACAATTTATGGGAGAGTGCCTGCAGGCACTCTCCCATAAATTGTTACAAATCAAATCCTTGCATACTAAATAATTTCACTTCAAAGACAATATGAAGCATGTTCATTGAATATGAAGCCTTTTATTTAAGGTTGTCGTGGTTCACATTAAAGCCCAAATATGGGCTTTCAGCACTCTACCAGTAAAGGAAATGCAACAATTGATCCCAAACCAGCGAAGTTAGCATTGCCACCCACACACGCTGTTACCACAGTGTAACTTAGAAACAGAGTTACAAGGCCAGATATCTCCAATTTTCTTCAAATTGGATATCTCTTAACTGAATAACCCTGTTAATTGAATACAATTTCCAAACACAAAACCATTTACGATATGTCCAGTACAAATTTGACCTGTTAATTGAATATAGGTTATAGAGTAAACTCCTGTTAATCGAATAAATAATCTTGTAACCTGTTGAGAAAGTTAAAAAATTTATAGTAATTTATATATTTTTTATACTTACCAATGACCCAGACATAGCTGGTGCTAACTCTTAAAATATAGGGCCAAACACAAATTTTGCCCCCCAATCCCCCAAATTTGCATCTAAAACCAAAGAAAACATGTCCTGAATGGCCCTCCACACTTCACCTCTACTGCGCATGCGCAGTGTCAAGGACGTTCCGAAATTGGCGCCATTAATCATTCTTATAACCAGTGCCTGGTAAGCGCTATGTACTCAGCGGGGAGGTATGAGTTCCCAACTCCTGGGAGGGCCATCCCCGTCTGGGTCATTGGTAAGTATAAAAAATATATAAATTACTATAAATTTTTTAACATTTTTATACTGTACCAATGACCCAGACATAGCTGAATAGTAAAAAGGCTGGAGGGCCAAGGACATAGAGCAAGTTGGAATACGCTCAATTATATAAAATAGAGTCATCCCCTCTAGGGAAAAAGAAGTATTAGGCCTTACATGTATCTTTCTTATTTATGATAAATTAGAAAGATACAACACCTTCCAAAATTGAGCATCATACATCCATGTACTCTATTAATATCTAGTATAATCCTTATACTAATAATTTTTAAAGTAAGCCAATAAATAAAGTAAGTCTAGAGAATAGAGACTCTTTATACTCCTTAAAAGTGTCTGAGGATTGTATAATAACGTCCGTTGACACGTGCTATATTCAAAAGCTATACTTTAAAAACTAAGACCTGAATGAATTTTTAAAAACATAAACTTCTCACTAAAAAACCATCCCAATAACAGCTCAGAATTACTAACTCCGGAGGAGGTATCCCCTTGTTTTCATAGTAAAACAGGAGACCCAAGGGAACACCCTCCCCCCCCCCCCTTTTTCTTGCCCTGGGTCAAATAGCCCAGAGCGAAGAGGGCAGCAGAAAGGAGTCACTGCCGAAACAGACAGCCTACCTAGCTATAGTAGCAACTGTTAAGTGAATGACATTCTGAGCAGTAGATAATAGACCTAACAAATAGAGGCCTCCAGAAATGGACTCGATATTTCTGAGATAAAAATTCATGAATGTGGATGGCTGAGCGCAATGAGCAGCCTTCAAAAATCTAAAATAGCGACACTATTAATGTAAGCCCAAGATGTAGAAGAACTCTTACTTCATGAGCCGAAATCTCAAGCACAACTGCTGAGTCAATGATATACCACAAGCAGTATCGATAGTTAATTGAATCCATTAGCAATAGAATGGAGCGTAACGTCCTTCTATTAGGCATCAAAGACAGAAGAAGCTTACGCCCGTAGTAATAAACAGATATCTGTTTATAAATACGTAAACTCTAACCGGACAGAGTAAAGGCCTATGCCCGTACGAAGACGGAAGGACCTAAATAACAATAGGTTCCGGATATTTATTAGGAGCCTGACTCTTATGCAAAAATCCAACCTAAATAGTAAAGGAAGTAGTGATACCGAAACTACAAAAGTGAGAATCATCCACCGATAGTGCATGAAGCTCACTGACTCTTCAGTAAAAGAGAAGCCAACAGAATTACTGTCTAAAAGGTCAGAATTTGAAAACTACTGTTTCCAGATACTCAAATGATTACTTAGCTAAATAAGAACCGAAGTTAAATTCCGTATAGAAATTTAATCTAATGATTCTAAGTCTATTTATCGAAAAGTTACTAACTGTTTTAGATAAAGAGACATAAGACTCAATTGTAAACTATCATAGAGTGCATAGGTATGAGATAACATAAACCTATAACCTTAATAGTAACAGGCTGCAGTAGATCTTGTCAAACAAGTATACTAGAAAGTTGCAATGACTAGTATGGAGGGATCAACAATATCAACATAGTGATCCCTACACCAACGACGGAAGAGCCTCCACTTTAGCCGCATAGTATAGCGAAGAAGAGGTTCTAATACAGTAAGAAATCACGTCCAAAGCTCGTCCAGTACAATGCTTACAATGCAATAAGGACCACACAACGGAATACGTGAAGGTTGAGACCTTGCGGGTTGTGATGAAGATGACACGATTTTTCCCAGCGAAAAAAGATCCTCTCATGGAGGAAGTTTTCGCGTTAAGTCCCACAGTAGACATCTGAGTAAATTTACCCACGGTCTCTGTGAAGACAGAGATGCTATCAACAGAAATGTATTGTGGTTATTTATCTTAGCAATACTTGCTGAAACAACAACAGCGCAGGAGGATACGCATATCCTATCATTCCGTCCTATTAGATCAATAGAGCGTTAACAACATAAGCTCAGAGATCCGGACATGCAAACACATACGTCTGCAATTGATTAGCAAGTTGTGTCATAAATAAATTATCATTGGGCGCTCCCATTGATAGCAAATCTGATTGAATACTTGTTTGTTGAGAGTCCATTCTGACGGCAACAAGTGACCCATAAGTGAAAGGGAGTCCGGTAATACAATCAGACGACCCGGAATATGACGGACCGAAGCAGAACTTGGTGTACTATAACAAACAGAAGGATTCTTTCCATTAAATTGAATAACGGAAACGAATGAGTGCCTCCCTGGTTCCGGAGATACGCCACTACTGTCGTATTATCGGACAGGATTTGGACATGCGTTTCTGAATAATGTTCATCCAATGACATAAAGCAAGCCTAAAAAACATTATTCCGTGGAAGATAAGTGCTTGCCTAGAGACTGCGGAACCCAAAGACCCTGGCACTTTGAATCCGTTGGGATCAATATCATATCCCAACCTGTTTGACTGGCAACCGTCATAATTATAAAACTCGGATCCGGCAACTGCAGTGGCACTCTCTGAGTCAACCACCGAAAGTTTGCCCCAGTCTGAATCTCTTGCTACACTAGATAGACAAGAGAACGTGTAAATCGAGCAATTCATGGATTGCTGAAAAGTTGCCGTCGAAGAGAAGCTTCTCCGAGACCGAAGCAACTCTGAGAGAGTTCTTCACCTTACTATCCACGCGCGTGGATGTAGCTAGGGCTGCGTCACGTCTAACCAACTCCAGGTAGCCACTGAAGGGCGGAGTTATACGTGAACAAACTACTGCCCTCAAAAGAAATCACATTGAGGATCATATCCCGGAATTCTTTCTCTTGAAGACGTAATGATAACGCTTCAGTAAGGTGGATTACGTATGATAAAGCGTCTAAGTTAAGTCTATTAGACATCATTGTCGTTTCCAACATTGTGGTTGGAAAAGACATAGACGGCGAAAAAGATAATTTCCAGTCTTTAACCATGCCGTCTAGACGCATATGAACTCTCGGTATGCCCTGTTCTGCCAAAATAAATTATTCCTATAAATGAAAAAAGGCAGAATTGAGCATTGCGGACAAGAAACTAAACTATCATGCTTGGTAGCAGGCTTATATATATATATATAGCGTCGATAAATAATACACATGTTCTAATGACATTATTGGACTGTGTCGGTAAGTCAGGGACAATGTCCCTGAACCGATCCAAAATTCCGTGTCCAATGACGCTATAAGTCTCTTATCCAACATCGCAGCAATGTAGTCCGAAGGAACAACCACTGGAAGATAATGCCGGAAGAAATGTATGGCAACTTCCGATGTTCCGAAAGGGAAAACTCGAAATCGTCCGAATCCCTTTCGCCATCCTGTCGGACCCTATAAAGCGTTAGGTCGTCCGAACCTGATGCAACCGTGGACTGCACCGACCCAGCGCCGTCGGATAATTCCTGATCCGACCGAGAAACTGGGATTGCTGGGATGCTGCAAAAAACTGTGCTAACTTGGATAGCACGTCCGTCACTGAGGCCTGTGGAGAAGCGGTCTTATGATGCATTGCCGCTGGAAGCTCCGTGATCGTTACCCAGTGCATACTACTATTATGTGAGCGAACGGAGTGTATAGGCCTCGTGTCCCTTGGCTACCGGATGGCGTGACCTGTTCGCCGTGGAATCACTGAATGACGAAACTGGTCAGATACTCGAGGTCACGTAGCCAATGTGCGCTGCTGTGAGGATGAGGAAGCATTATCGACAGTCTCTCGGACTGTCAATATAACGGAGCATCCCGAGCGGCGGACATATGCTCCGAATGCAAAATATCTGAACCACAACATGCGGTCCCCTATGTTGTTGGACGAGAGAGGGACCTCTCTCGCTCACAGCCCGGACGGACCTCCGGACGGACCTGGACGATCCAGGAACCGGACTAACAGGCTTCCTCCGATCTGTCCTCAATCCGTCATCACTGGGTGAGTACTAAAGTTATTATAGTGCTCGCATCACCCAAATCTCCTTCCTAGACCGCAACGGACGAACCCGGCAGCTGAACCATTCGATGAATGTACGCTACACCGGGTGAGCTAGCGAATGTCACTCCGTCGATCCTACAAGGGACCTCTTAGGCGATAGACATATTCCATGAGCACTTATTGCCGCTAGCTCTTCATTAACTATGACGACAGAGGCACACTTTGAAAGACATCTCCGTAACTTTGCGAACAAGAAACCAGAAATGCTTGGTAATAGCAAGCATATAATAATATATATAGCGTCGTTCAATAATTCGAAAGTTTGTGTGACATTATTGGACTATGTCGGAACTGAGTGACGATGTCCCTGAACCGAACCAAAAATTTCTAAGTCCACCGATGCTATCAGTTTCTTATCCGGCATCGCAGCATTCTGGTCCGACGAAAGAACCTGTAGAAGATCAAGTCAGATGACATACACAACAGCATATGTTGTTCCGAAAGGGAAAGCTCGAAATCCTCCGAACCCCTTTCGGTATCCCGTCGGACCGGATGAAATTTTCGGACGTCCGTACCTGCTTCCGCGGAGCGTCCCGACCCAGCATCGTCGGATAATACATCATGCGACAGATTCAGTTGTTGCTGGGATGCTGCGATAAGCTGTGCTATTTGGGATAGCACGTCCGTCCCCAAGGCCTGTGCAGTAGCGGTCTTACGATGCATTGCCGCCGGAAGCTCCGTGTACGTTGACTCCCGCACACTTTCTTATGCGAACGTCCGGAGTCTGCAGGCCTCGTGTCCCTGGCTACCGGATGGTGTGACCTGGTCGCCGATGATTCTCTGATTGGCGAAGCTGACTGGATATCCGAGGTCACGTAGCCAAGAGCGGTCGTGTGCGCTACCATGAGAATGAGGAAGCCTTATTGACAGTCTCTCCGGACTGACTATATGTCGGAGCGTCCCGAGCGGCGGACGTATGCTCCGAATGCGAAACATTTTGTACCACAACATCTGGGGCCAGATGTTGTTGTACGAGAGAGGGGCCTCTCTCGCTCGCCGTCCGGATGGACCTGGACGAGCTAGGAACCGGACTAAAAGGCTTCCTCCGTTCTCCCTCTAATCCGCCATCACTGGGTGTGCATTTGGTTGATTTATAGTGCTCGCATCACCCTAAAACTCCTAGACTGCAACGGACGAACCCGGCTGCCGAACCATTCGATGAATGGACGCTACACCGGGCGAGCTAGCGGACGTCAAAGGCCGTCGAACCTACTAGGGTCCTCTTAGGCAATTGGCATATTTACATGAGCACTTTTCCGCTAGCCCTTCATTAATTGTGACGACGGAGGCACACTTTTGGAAGACATCACGGATACATCACCCTAATCTTGATCGTCTGAAATAGAAATTGATAAAGTAGAGTGACCCTGCGGAGAAAGGACCGGAATGTCCAATTCCCCACTAACATACCGTGACACACGCTTCCCATGTTGTCATCGAAATCATCACATACAGAACAGGAGTTAGTGCGAGTACACTGACTACATATAGAATGATTATAAAAGTCAGAGGAAGATTTCCTCTTATTACAATTGACCAAAATCCTTTCAATGTGAAAAGAAAACAAAGTCCTAGTACTCGCACCAACCCCTGACAATCAAAATACATAATATTATGATCCATTAACATAGAAAAAATAATTGAAATCAAAATATTTTGAAAAAATATTTTTTCAGAACAGCCCAAGTTTCTGAAAAGTAACGTTGAGCCCCAATGGATCCCAAGCCTAAGTGTGGACAAAAATTTTAAAAATATTTTAAACAATTTATGCAACACTTACAAACAATAATAATGTATCTAGTTATGATTAAATTAACATCAAGATATTATTTTCAAGAAATCCCCCCTCACACAGAGGGCTGTTGTAAATGTAAACAATAAGTGTAAAAACACTAAAATAAGACTCCAGGCACCCAGGCCTGAAATCAGTTACCAATAATACACTATCTGATGCAAAACAGAGACTTCCAGGGAAGAAACTGCAGAACATCAGATGGTAGATGCAGAACACAACGCCTAACCACCCATAGGTGAAGACGTAAACATGGGGAAAAGAACAGAATTCATTCTGTTATTCAGCTAAAACTCCCAAGAAATTTCAGTAATAAAATTACAGAAAATATGCCAAAAGCATGGGAGAATAGCAAGAGGGGACTTAAAGGAAAGGGAGAGAGGAAAACACTGAACAATCAGTGTAACTTGATAACAAGAATGACAACAAAATGGCTGCTGCCTCGAAAATAGGTAACTTAACATAATTTCATTAAAAAATTTTAAGTTACAGCCCTGATAATTTTCTGTCACACATTTTTCCTCTCCTCCTTCTATATCCTCCTTAGAATCACCATTTCACTAATATTTATGTGTCTGGCATCATTTAAACTGAGATTTACAAGCACAAAGATCAGTCAGATGTTAACTGCTGAAGGGCCAAACTAAGAATGATTAATGGCGCCAATTTCGGAACGTCCTTGACACTGCGCATGCGCAGTAGAGGTGAAGTGTGGAGGGCCATTCAGGACATGTTTTCTTTGGTTTTAGATGCAAATTTTGGGGATTGGGGGGCAAAATTTGTGTTTGACCCTATATTTTAAGAGTTAGCACCAGGTATGTCTGGGTCATTGGTACAGTATAAAAATATACCCTGTTTCTCCTCAGTTTTCCTTTGTTTATTGATCTATTTGGCCTCAGTACATCCAATGCAGGCATTTAATCTATTATATCCTGTTTGACAAAGCTCAAGTAGCTCTGACAAACAAGATATGATAGAATAAATGCTAAGTTTATCTCTAGAATGCAGGAAAGTGGCACAATCCCTGTTAATTGAATACTCCTGTTAATTGGATAATTTTCATTGGAAAAGTGGCTATTAAATTATCAGGGTTCCACTGTACTTCCAAGAACCTGAATGAAGCCAGCTAATTAGATCTGACAGAAAGTACTAATAATAAATTGAAATGCAACACAGCCCTGCTGCATTTTCCTAATGCCTACTTCATTGATGATGCAAACTTTTCTCTAAGTAATGCCATCAGTTCAACATAGTTCTCATTTCTCTGCAGTTCTGTTCGTGTCCTACCATAACCTTTCTCTCCTCGATCAATGGCATCCAAAAAGTTGAATAACGATCTTAATCCATGCAACTGTAAAAGTTCATATCCATGGTACAGACTCACTGCCAGTGCAAAGTCACCTTCAATAATTCCAAAATGGGATGACTACAAAGAAAAACATACATGCAAAACTCTAATTTAGTTAGCCCTTTTCCTTACAACACAATTATTATCTGTCAGCACTGTTCACAAAAACAGCCATTCAAATTTAATAATTTTTCCAGCTTTTGTATTCAAAACATGACTGATGACCTCTCATTTATTTATTGGGGTTTAATGACACTTTTGACAGCCAGGGTCACCTCATGTCGGGCAGTTTTATGGGTGGGGCAAGGCAGAGTACCCAGTAAGAACAACCAAGTAACAGCACACAAATGCCAGAATCCCCAAACGTGCTAACTCCACACAAGCAGGGTTAGCATTGGCTGAAGACAAGTGCATCATTAATGTGCAGTACGCCTTAGTACACAGTGACACCATGCAGGCAATTGGAATGAAGTGCCTTGCCAGTGACCCCTGGCAGGGATCGAACCATGAACCTTTTTGTTTGAAGATCAATACCATAACCACTGAGCCACAGGGCTCCTTGACCACTCACTGGAACCGGTTCGCTGAGCTTGTTCCAAAGAGGGGATCATAATCTATGTTTTGAGACAAAAAATCACTATTTTATAAATATTATTTTTTCGGTTTTTGCCTCTAAAATAAAGATCATGGCCCCTCTTTATTGAGCTCATTCAAAAGCTTTGTTTTGGAGGCAAAAAATGAAAACTTTTAGTTATTCAAGGAATTTTTCTTTTTCAAGGGTCATCTATTATCCATGTTTGTGGAAAATTTCCAGACTTTAAAAATAGCATTCAAACTCTGTTCAAAGTGATATGGACAATATCAGTACTTTTTAAAGTAGTATATAAAATGCTAATTCTTTCAGCACTGTAGTCCTTTTCTAGATTTCAGAATCATGAAAAGTCTTAATCCTTAAATTCTAAATGGTAGTACAAGGAATCGCAGAGGTCAATAATCTGTTTTCAATCCGAAGTCATAAAACTGCAAATTGAAATCATTCACCAATTTACCACACCAAATAAAAGAGACTTTTCTAATCCATATCTTCACAAACATGTAACAACATGGTAGAACACACAGAGAGTTGAGGATGGGAATCAATGACCCAGGCTGGAGTTTTTTAAGTGTTTCATGAGCAGCATAGGCATGAATGAAATAGTAAAAAAAAACCCTCAAACTCGGGTCATTGATTCCTCTTCTCCAAACTCTACCGGAGTTGTCTTCTGTATTTACTAATTTATTTATTGGTGTTTAAGGTCACATTTCAGTGCAATGGCTAATCATGGCTGCAACATGGATATAAAGTCATTTCCAGCAAATCAATACCCATGTTACCCATTTTAGAGGAATTCCATCCCAGGCACAATGAAGTAATGATGACTGGGTCCTGGTTACCAATAAAGCAGGGCTTGTTTACCACAGTAGACAAGCACTGCTGCACTTCCCGTAGTTCCCAAAGGAACATTGTGTTCTGTATGTATACCAAAATTAAGGTGAATTTAATGAGTAAAGCTTATATCACCCTTAACAGGCTGTTTCCTTTCTTTTGTGACATAGTGGTGTTGAACCATTTTATTCGGGTCATAATGTCAATCAGTTGCATAATGACCAATCAGATGTGTTCTTATGCATAGGCTGGATTCCATGTGTGTGTGTGGTTTATCAAGCATATTCCTCAATGTTTGTTTTGTATCAGATAAATCTGAATACACAACAATTACAGTACAAAAAAGAATGAAGTCTGTCTTGGGTCTTTTCACTAAGTCTGTTTTAACTGGTACTGTGGGTGTTCAACCTTTACCTAACACAACCAGAATAAATATTTTACTGAATAACTTAGTATTTTCATTTACTGCCTCAAGAACAGAGTTCAACAAGCTTATTGCAATGAGGAGTTTTAAGTTGTTCAAGTATTTTTGATGTAGAATTTTTAAAAAAATATTAAAATTTGCGTGATGAGTTTTTGTAAATACTGATTGCCACACATGGATTTGGGTTAGGGTACATTATCACCTAGAATATGATTTAAGTATTGGAAATTTAAAAAGAACGTGCTAAGAAATGTGTGTGCCTTGCTTTTACTATTTATCTGTCAATACTGAATAGCAGGTGTCTATAATGTTTATTAGGAGATTAGGCCTTTTGGGAAAAAATTCTTTTTTTCTCTTGGCAAATTTTCCCTCAACTTTATGATGATGGAAGGATCCTTTTTTCAGTCTCTGAAAAGGATTGGGACTATTTATTCAGCTCTTTACATTATTCTATGGACAAACCAATGATTTTAGAAGTGAAAATTTCCCATACTGCAGTTAAAAATCTGACCAACTATATTTTGTTTGACACAACTCTGTCAAACAAGAAATAGTTGATTAAATTTTTAGTCCTACAAGTGCAAAATAGTATACTGAAGAGATTCCAGGTGAAAAAAACATTAGTGATGAGGAAGATTTAAAATGATGAGGGAGATACTTTAGTAACAAGAATTATTTTTAATTGGCTTATCATCACCTGGATATTCTCTGGTGGGTTCTGTCTGAAAGCATCTCTGCACTTCAACAAAACAAACTTTGACAAACTGGTCACTTTTCTGTTGTACACAACATTCTGCTTCATAAGACGATTTACAACAAGCTCAATTATCTGGAAAAAGAGTTAAAGAAATAATGATGTTCATTCCTGAAATTCTGTTAACCCTTCATCCAAAGCACAGGATATGAAAATTTAAGAAATCTATAGTTTGAAGAAAATTTATTGTTTTAATTATTTTCTAAAAAAAAAAATTGAAAAACTTTCAACAAAACCATATCATGTGACACCCCACTGAAACGAGCAAGATGAGCTCATTCCAATAGGGTGTCACATAAGTTTTTTTTTAAATTGCTCATTCCAATGAGGGGTCACATGATATGGTTTTGTTGAAACTTTTTGAAAAATTATTTTTTTCAACTGTTGCCGGTAAATTTGAAAATTACACAGGTGGATAATGCAACTTCGTTGGGTAAAGGGTTAAAATGTAAGTAGAAAGGCCGACGTAGTAAAAACAGAAAAAGGTGGAAAAGCATCAACACTGTTTTTCCTACAGGTTATCACCACATTATATAGCATAACCTCGCTAATGAGTTAGGATGTACACGCTTTATTTCTAGGCATGTCCAATGCAAATTGTATAAAAGCCTTTCTGATTTTATGTTCCAAAAAGACTAGAATCATCCTCCTCTGATTGAACGAAGGCTCACTTAGTATATTCTATGTTTCTGGCTCATGTGGCAAATGTTACCGTCTGACGTCACAAAGCGAAATATTTGAAATGATGTTGCCCATTTCGTAATTGCTTCACCAACGAAGTGACAAATAAGCTGCTTCATTTTTCTGGATTTTTCACTTGTGCAGCAGACGGTGTTCCACATGAAGTGTTGTTTAAATTACAAACCGATTTACGATTTGAACTGAGATGGAATGAGTTTACCTGGTTTAATGATTATTTATCCAGTGCCATTGGTGGATACACGAGAGTGTTATTTACTAAATCTGTGATTGTTAAAAGTTGCCTTGAACAAGGCAACTTTTATTGATTACATGTTTAGTAAATAATGTAGGTTTTGGGCTGTGGGTAGTGTCTTATCGGAACATATACGTTATTGTGATGAATTGACGGTAACATGGTCTGAGGTTTGCGGCTCAGAGCATATGTTCAACCGAGATGCGAAGCGTTGAGGTTGAACATAAGCTCGGAGCCGCAAACCTCAGACCATGTTACCGTCAATTCATCACAATAACTTATAATGTCATCTTTCTGGAGTTTCCAAATAGTGTCATAGTAAATTTACTACAATCATTACTTGACTAACACTAAGGCTATGTTCATGTAATGCTAATTTATTTCAGATAAAACATATTGGTTCTATCCAGCTAACAACACAGGCATATTATACAGCAAAATGAAGGTTATAATTCACAGAATCTGAAAGAATGTTATGCAGTTAAACTGCTGGGATTGCATGTCAGCCATTCCTGAAAATCTTCCACTACCTTTTGGTCAAAACTATCAAAGGAGTCAAATAATATCAAAACTGTGTACAGCTGAAGATGCCCAAAATATCCCCCAAAAATTATAAATTCAAAGTAATTTGTATATTTTTATACTTACCAATGGCCCAGACTAGCTGGTGCTAACTCAAAGTTATCAAGGGTCAAACACAAATTTTGAACTCCCCAATCTGCCCCAATCCCCCAAATTTGCATGCAAAACCAAAAATTAAAAATCCAATCTGCCCTCCATACATTTACTCTCCGCGCATGTGCAGCCATCAAGAAGTGACTGGAATTGGCACCAACATCATTCTTTGTAGAAGAGAGTACTACATAATAATTCAGCGGGGAGGACTGAGTGCCCACTCATGGAAGGGCCATCTCCGTCTGGGCCACTGGTAAGTATAAAAATATACAAATTACTGTGAATTTATAATATTTTTCCACTATAACCCAATGGCCCAGACTAGGTGAATCGTAAAAAGTACTTCAGAATTAGTAGATCAACATAGTTCCAATCCTGTAATCCATAGTGAAAGGAAATTAAATTTAAAAGGAATTATCTGTATGTCTCTCTATACAATAATAGACAAGACATATCATCAATAAGGAGCCATATCCAAGTAATTCCATATTCTAAACATGAATGATTATGCTACAAAATGGGTGTAATAGGCCCCCAATTTTAACCCTTTACCTAACGTATCGGCCAAAACCGGCCAGCGCTATTCTCAAAAATCGCCAATTAATTTTCATTATTTTTTTCATTTTTTGTCTCAAAAACATAGGTTATGACCCCTTCTTGGAACGAGCTCGTCGAGCTCGTTCCAACGAGGGGTCACAACCTATGTTTTTGAGACAAAAAATGAAAAAAATTAGTTATTCAAGAATTATTTTTGCAAGTGTCGTCTGCTTTTCAGGTTAGGTAAAGGGTTAAGGCTAGTCTGGACTAAGCCCCATAAATTAGGATGGAGTATTTGAGGGTGAGAGACTAACCGCCACAAACATACGCCATATATAAATAATAAAGAAACTGTATCTAGGGTCAGATATAATCTACAGACAAAAACAGCTTCACTCATAGTTACACACTAATCAAGCCGGAGGAGATTTTACAAGAAAAATCACCGCCTCCCCCCTCCTCTATCTATGATTAACAGACCCGTCGTGGACCATCCCCAAAATAATTCATAGTTTCGTAAGTCCGTAACAACCATTGAGTGTTCGGAGAAGAATATATTACTCCGAATAAGGATACCAAAAAATGAGAACATATACATCTAAGCAGAGCAAGAATTTATATAGCCTGTCATCAATGTGTCTGCCTAATAATAGAAATATTATGCAAGCAAGCAATGAAATCCTGCCTGTACTCATATGAATACAGCTTGTAACCAGGGAATGACCGAGTGATACAAGTGTAAACAGGAAATTGAATGAATAATACGACGTTAATATGCAGTTAACCGAGTAATAAACTCATACATCGTAAGAAAGGCCAGACCTCCCTTAGCAAGACTTTTCAGAGTGGACTAATTGCCACATTGGAGTTTTGAAAACACTGAAGCCAGCTCAGGTTTGTTTTTATCTAACAGTAACAACACAATCACATGGCTTGATTACTGTTCAACATAATTTGTGGAAACATCAAAACTTTTCAAGTACCGGTAGATCAATAGTGATTTCTTCTCAAGGATTTATTGGGAAAATAAATAAAAACAGAACAAACAATCGGAAACTTTTCATTTCATTCATTCGGTATGTTCATTTTATTCATTTATGCTGATGATTAAAGTGGCCGTATTGAACAGCTATTTTATCTTTCCCATTTCCCAGGTACCCCCGGTAATTTGTGTACCATAAATTTATTAACCGATGCAGTGTGTTTTTCAAAATTTCCACCCACATTTGCTGTCCACATGTATTTTGGTCATTTTCGAAGTTTTCAGATGCTGGAAAATTTAATTATTTTTTGGCGTCCGAAAATTTAGATGAAATACGGTATCTATCCTAAAACATCATGTGTAAGTTCAATAAACCAAGGTGCAGCAGCATGAAATTATTAACCAATTTTTCTTTTTGACAATAAGCATTAGCTGATGTTTACCCAAAGATTTTCCAATTAATCATCTCATCACAAATGATTAGTCATATTTTATCATTTGAAAAGGGCACCTTGTGGCTCATTGGTCAGAGCATTGCACTTCAGATCAAACAGTCATAGGTTCGATCCTGCCCGTAGGGCTGGGCGGTTTATCGGTTTTTCGGTTCGGTTCGGTTTTTTTTTTTAAACCGAAACCGAACCGCCGCCTTAACAAAAAACCGAGACTTTCGGTTTCAACAAATTTCCAAGAATTGGTTAAGTTTATGACCACTCAATCACTTGCTTTCCGCACGCCAAAGGCTTAAATGTCAGGCTAAGGTAAATGCTGTGCCATTTATGCTTACTTCGAGAGGACTGACAACAAATCCCCCCCCCCACCCTCCCCCCACAAATAGTGGTAGCAAATTTCTTGTATCTTAAACAATATCTACAGAACCACCAGCAGATGGAATATGAAAAATTAAAAAGCCGTACGTAAAAATCCACACATGCAATTCAAGAATCGTTAAATAAATTTAATGAACCGGGTACATTCGACCAAAGAGGTATTGCAAGTTACCCGACAATATATGGTGTAAAAGTATTATAAATTACCTTTGACCCAAAATCATCTGCGTACGACACGTTGTAAATTAGATTGGAGGTAAACATAAAATTTATTGAGTTTTAAAACCTCAAAGTTCACATGGGAAAAATGAGTAAATTATGTTAATTAACCGACCACTGGCACGTTCTCTGAAGTCACATGCTCAGAGATAACGCTGCGCATTGGCAGTTATGTTTTTTGTCAACAATAAAATGGTTAAATTAAAATAGAACACATCCAATTAAATGGATGGCAGGTAACTATTGAAAGTTTTTTTAAAACTTATTGGAAATTGTTTGTATACTATTTGAACTTACTTTAAGGAATCGCGCAGTACTGCAGGTCTGTCAGGTACACACGCTGCATTCCCAATACGAAGATGTTATAATCAACACGTGTCATGACCATGTGTATTTTGTAAACACAACAAATCCCAAGATGCAATATTGCAAACTTTCTTTCAAACCCCATTATGCAGCAGTCTCCCCTCCCTTCAAAAACATCAATTGCCTGTCTTGAATAAGATGAAATTAACGCAGGGATAAGCCAAGAAGGCAAAGTAAAGTTGGTAATATCTTCACCTTGGCACCGCCCATTTCGCCCAATTTCTATGTTTGGGCAGAAGGGTGTCGGGTCGTTTCGCCCCAAATCCCGTTCGCCCCCTGTAAAAAACGAACCTCTACAGTCGAAATTAGGAGAGATATTGTGAAAGCATTGGAGTGAGTTACCAATAAAAGTGATTCGTATATCACGACTTACTTCAATAATAGTTATCAAAATCAGAAAAACTATGATTTGTGTTCCTCTTATTCCACTGTCATTTGAAGCAGGAACCATCAAGAAACACGGGGCATGTCTATTTTCAAGCGATGTGATAATTACCGAAATAAGCACAACAATTGCACATTATCCACCAAAACCGGGGTGAGAGCATTGCGACTCCATAAAAAATAAGGAAATGTTGATTTTTGCTAAAATGTAGCTTTTCTTGTGAATTTCTGCATCTTGTCTTGACAAGGTTCCAAATCTCACTGACAGAACAAGGCAGCTCCCACCAGTGGTGGAGCCATGGTTTGAAATCCTGTGGACCATGCTGGTGGAGATTTTTTTTGGGGGGGGGGGGGGGGGGGGGGGGGATCTCAGGACTGAGGGTACAGTACTTGTACTGAGGGCAGGATATCAAAAAGAATCTTTTCAAATTTGGGGTGGGAAAAGCAAGTGGGATTTTGAGTGGAGGGTGAGGGGGGGGGGGGGGGGGGGGCTGGTCTCCCTAGATACCTCATGGCTCCACCACTGTTGCCCACCACAGTAGCCCAACACAATATGTCCATTTGCTGAGAAGAGTGGTGAACACTGATTAGCCCGAAGGACTCAACTCGCTATATCAGCCTCATGACTTGGATGACAAATACAGACAGATTTTATGTGTACATTACCCTCTAAAATGTGGATTTCTACAATATATTATGAAAAACCAAAAACCGAACCGAAAACCGAGTTTTTGTACAAAACCGAAACCGAAACCGAACCGAAATGCAAATTTCAAAACCGCCCAGCCCTACCTGCCCGATGTCATCTACATTATATTCTTGGGTGAGTCACTTAATGTAATCCCAGTTGACCAAAGGATGGTGCTGTGTGTTACAGCAAAATACACACTGATGATACACATACCTTTAACCACAGCTAATCCTAACCAGAGCTAAGTTGAAAGTTCTAAGTTACAAGCTGCTGCTGCTCAGTGGTCTCTACAGGGTAACAACGACTTCTTAAAACTGTCTGACACAATATGACCCTGGCACTTGAAAGTGCCATTAAACACCAATAAATAAATAAATCAGTTGGACAAAATAAGAAGTCTACAGAAGACACATATGGATGCTTTTTGGGAAATTCATTCAAATACAAATTTATTTAGTTATTTGTTGGAATTTAATGACACCTTCGACAGCCAGGGTCACCTCGTGTCAGACAGTTTTACGGGTGGAGAAAACTGGAGTACCATGAGAGAACCACCGAACAATGACAAGCAACTGTCAGACTCCCCAACATACTAACTCCAGACAAGCAGGGGTAGCACTGGTTGAAGACAGGTGCACCATAGATGTGGTCAGTCGCCTTAGGACACATCACCACCATGCCCCCACGTGGGCAATTGGGATAAAGTGCCTTCTCCAAGGACACAAGGCAGATAAAGTGCCGTATCCAAAGACACAAGGCAGTTACCCCTGGTGGGGATGAGCCTCTTGGTTTGAAGTTCAATGCCATAACCATTGAGACACCGCATTCCCTCAAATACAAAAAATCTCAATTCAGTCAAAAGATGTTAAAATAATTGAGAACGGTAATTTAACCCAACACAAATGGAGGACAAAACACGCAAAAAAATCCTTGAGAAATTAAAAATGTTTATTTTTGCCTCAAAAACACAGCTTATTAAACCTTACTGGAACAAGCTCAATGAGCCTGTTCAATAAGAGATCACAAGTAATGTTTTTGAGGAAAAATTTGAATATCAATTTTTGTTTACAATGCTAGCTAGTTATGGAGGTTACCACAGATAAAAGGTTAAAACAGACATTTAGGATAGCATTTAACCATTCCATCCTCAGATTAATTTTTTTACAATAATAAATACTGTATAATTAACGCAGATACATGTACACAGTTGTAGATGACTTAACAGTGTTTCTTTCTGTACGGGCAGCCAACAGTGATGCAAAAACAAAGTCAAGATAAATGCAGCCTATCGGTAGAGTTCTCAAGGATGAATACACTATGGGACAACTTTGACCAAGCAAATACAAGTGGCATTTTGTGTCTGTGTGGGGTTTTAAGGATTAATCAATCAACAATGGAACTTATGATTTAGGTGAATCTAAATAATGATAAAATTCAGTAACAAATTATCTAAAAGTGTCAAGAAGCACTCTCAGAGTCAGCAATAAATTTTATTGTAGATTCTCACTGCACCTCTGTTAGGATATGCGTGAAAAGAATCAATTCAATTTTAACCCATTTCCAAATATATCGGAATTAACCAATACAAGGCTAACATGACCTGAAATATCCTGATACCTTTGTCAATAAAATGGTACAAACATGGCTATCATTGCAACTGGCTCAATGAGGTTCCAATGACATCCATATTTGTATGGTTTTATTGGTAAATATTAGGGGTTTTTTTTACAAAATTATCAAATTCAGTTTACAATGTACAAACCAACTGTGCTATCTTTCTGTGCCATCATAGATATATTGGGGCAACTCATAGATTTGGTTGACAATCATAGTACCGTATTTACTCTATGTATTGGGACATTCTATGATTTGGGACACACATTTTTTTCAGAAAAGTTAAATTTTTTTATGCTCCAAGGTTTGGGACACTCAGGAGACTTGTTTCCGGTTGGCCCAGTCTCCTGAAAACTTTAAACTATAAAATATTGATAATACATACTGATTTGTGTTGTTTTTATTTAAATCTATTCCTAAGTTTTTAATATTTACAGTCCTGGCTGACTATTTAATATTACATTGTGACAGTCTTCAACACTTTACCTAACGCTAGTAGCAGATGACTCTTGAAAGAAAATTCTTGTGTAACTAAAAAATTTCATTTTTTTTTACTTCCAAAACATAGCTTATGACCCCTCATTGGAACGAGTGCAATGCACTCGTTCCAATGAGGGGTCATAAGCTATGTTTTGGAAGCAAAAAATGAAAATATAAAAACAACTGAAAGGGGATTTTCATAATAGTGATGGAAAACGAATCACACACCACTTTATTCAGCATCAAAACAAGACCAGGGTGTGTTTTTTTCCATTTTATAAGAATTGGGACATCTGTGAAAGTTAAAAAATTTATAGTAATTTATATATTTTTTATACTTACCAATGACCCAGACTTAGCTGGTGCTAACTCTAACAAAACCAGGGCCAAACACAAATTTTGCCCCCAAATCCCCAAAATTTGCATCCAAAACAAAAAGAAATCATGTCCTAAAGGACCTCCATACTACGCCTCTACTGCGCTTGCACAGTGACGCAGACGTCCCGAAATTGGCGCCAATTATCATTCTTACTGGCAGTGCCTGGTCAGCGCTATGTACTCAGCGGGGAGGCAAGAGTTCCCAACTCCAGGGAGGGCCATCCCCGTCTGGGTCATTGGTAAGTATAAAAAATATATAAATTACTATAAATTTTTTAACATTTTTATACTGTACCAATGACCCAGACTTAGCTGAATAGTAAACAGGCTGGAGGGCCTAGGACATAGAGGAAATCCAATAAGCTCAACTATATAGTAAAGAGGTAACCCCTTAAGGAGAAAAGGAGTATTAGGCTTTACATGTATCTTTCTTATTTAATCTTAAATTAGAAAGATACACTACCCTTAATAATTGAGCACAATAACATTCATGTTCTCTATTAACATCCAGTATAACTCTTATACTAATTATTTTTAAAGCAAGCCAATAAATAAAGTAGTCCAGAGAATTGAGACTCTTTATAGTCATTTAAAAGTGTCCGAGTATTGTATATTAAAGCCCGTTTGACACTTGACATATACAAATGCTTCACACCGAGCTACACTTTAAAAATAAGACATGAATGAATTTAAACATTAATATTACACTTTAAAACCATCCCGGAAGCGACTCAGAAATACTGACTTGGAGGAGGCATTCCCTTGCTTTTCACTATAAAGCAGGTGACCTAAGGGAACACCCGCCCCCCCCCCCCCCCCCCTTCCCCTTGCCCTGGGTCAAATAGCCCAGAGCGAAGAGGGCAGCCGGACAGAGTCACTGCCGGAACAGAAAGCCTGCATAACTATAGTTGCAACAGTTTAGTGGACGACATTCTGAGCAACAGATAACGGACCTAAACAATGCAGGTCTCCAGAAATGGACTCAATATTTCTGAGATAAAAATTTGTAAATGTGGATGGCTGAGACCAATAAGCAGCCTTCATTAAATCTGTAATAGCAACACTATTAGCATAAGCCCAGGAAGTAGAAAGAGCTCTTACTTCATGAGCAGAAATCTTAAGCACAGACTGCTGAGAAGAAGATAAATCTTCATAAGCAGTACGGATAGTTAACTGAATCCATCTAGCAATAGAATGGACTGAAATATCCTTTCTATTAGGCATCAAAGACAGAAAGAAACGTTTCCGTCCCTTTCTGATAAACTGAGATCTCTGTTTATAGATACGTAATGCTCTAACAGGACAGAGTAAAGGCCTACGCCCGTCTGAAGACGGAAGAGCCTTAATAACAATAGGTTCCGGATATTTATTAGGAGCCTGATTCTTAGCTAAAAAACCCACATTAGTAGTGAAGGTGATAGTATTCCCAACACTACGATAATGAGAATCATCCACCGAAAGTGCATGAAGCTCACTGACTCTTCTAGCAGAAGAGAGAAGCTAAGAGAAAAGCTGTCTTATAAGATAAGAATTTGAAATCTACTGTCCCAAGAGGTTTAAAAGGCTTTTCCTTCAATTTAAGAAGAACCCAAGCTAAATTAATCTAAGAGTTCTGGGTCTATTTATCGAAAAGTTTCCAACCAACTTCGATAAAGAGACATTAGATCCAATTTGTAAACTATCATGATGTGCATAGGTATCAGATAACATAGATCTATAACCCTTTATAGTAACAGGCTGCAGTTTGATTTCGTCAAACAAGTATACTAGAAAGTTTGCAATGTCTGGTATAGAGGGATCGAATATATCTACAGAATGATCCCTACACCAACGACGAAAAACCTTCCACTTAGCCGCATAGTTTAGCGAAGAGGAGGTCCTCCTACAGTTAGAAATTGCGTCCACTGCTCGTCCTGTAAAGTGCTTGCCATGCAAGAAGAACCGCACAATGGAAAAACGAGAAGGTTGAGACCTTGCGGGTTGTGATGGAGTTGGCGCGATTTCCCCTGCGAAAGAAGATCCTCCCGTGGAGGAAGCTTCCGCGGTAGGTCCCACAACAGACACCTGAGTAGATTTATCCACGGTCTCTGTGGCGACAGAGATGCTACCAACAGAATCTTGCATTGAGATTGTTCTATCTTTAGCAATACTTGTTGAATTAACGGCGCTGGAGGATACGCATATCCTATCATTCCGTCCCAAGGGATCGACAGAGCGTCTACTGCAAATGCTCTTGGATCCGGACACGGAGACACATACGTCTGCAACTGATTGTTGAGATGTGTCGCAAATAAGCCTATCATTGGCCGTTCCCATTGGTAGCAAATCTGATTGAATACTTGTTTGTTGAGAGTCCACTCCGACGGCAACAAGCGACCCTTTCGTGAAAGGGAGTCTGCTAGCACATTCAGACGACCCGGTATGTGACGGACCGAAAGAAGAACGTGATGTTCTAACGCAAACAGAAGGATTCTTTCCGTTAGATTGAACAACGGAACTGAATGAGTGCCTCCCTGATTCCGTATATACGCCACTACTGTCGTATTGTCGGATAGGATTTGGACATGAGCATCGTGAATAATGTCCATCCAGTGACGTAACGCAAGCCAAATTGACATCATTTCCTTGATGTTTATGTGCTTGCACAGGAATTGCGGATCCCAAAGACCCTGGCATCTCGAATCCGTTGGGATTAATGATGCACCCCAACCTGTTTGACTGGCATCCGTCATAACGGTAAAACTCGGATCCGGCAACTGCAGTGGAACTCCTTGAGTTAACCACTGAATGTTTGCCCAAGTCTGAATCTCTTGTTTCACTTGATCTGACAAGAGAACGTCCACATCGAGCGAATGAATTTTCACACTCCAATTCTGAGTCAGGAAAATTTGAAGAGGACGTGTGCGTAACCGCCCCATCGGAATGAGATCCGCGGCGGCTCCGCACAGACCTATCAGTCTCATAAATTCTCTCGCCGTGACTTTGTCTGCGTGCAGACAATAGCGAGCGTAACAACTGACTAATTTCGCTCTGGTTAACGGCAGACGAACGAGATTGTTGTGCGTCTCGAAGCTCATTCCCAGATGAGTGAATGACTTGGACGGCACCAGATCCGACTTCTCCTCGTTTACTATAAAACCGAGACGTCGGAGCAATAGAAGAAGATTCTGAACATCGTTCTGAAGCGTTAACTCGTTGCCGTACCTCTGAAGAATGTCGTCCAGATAGGCCGACGTTACCGCAGACGAATGAGCTCGGAAGTAGATCATTACCGAGTTCATTACCCGAGTGAAAGCCCAGGGTGCTAGATTCAATCCGAAGCACATCGCCCGGAATTGATACACCACTCCTAGGACTGCGAAGCGTAGATACTTTCGGAATGTCGGATGTACCATGACGTGAAAGTACGCATCTTTGAGATCTATGCTCGTTGCATAATCGTTCACCCGAATACTCGCTCTGACCGATCGAATCGTCTCCATATAAAACTTCGGAGCGACGATCAGCTTGTTTATCCAGCTCAAATCTATGACTGGACGAAACGAGCCGTCTGGTTTCGGAACCAGAAACAGATGGCTGTAGAATCCCGGAGATTCCTGGTTTTCTACGACCTCTACCGTGTTCTTCATTAAAAGAGACTGCACCTCTGATAACAGAGCGTCTCTTTTCTGCGGATTTGACGGAAGATGAGTCCACTTTGGACTTCGAGTTAATGGAGGCTTTCGTTTGAAGGATATCTTTAGACCTTCCGAAGTCACTCCTCTCACCCAAGGGTCGTCCGTAATCGACGCCCATTCTTGTGAAAAGCTCGACAACCTTCCGCCAACCGGAACGCGATAGAGGTTTAAGCCATCACCTCCTGGACCTGCGAGGCCTGCGGTAGGAGAAACCACGTCTTCCACGACCTGCACCTCGCCCCGTCGACCTCGGGGCGTCCGACCGATTGTCCCGGCCTGAAGGACGTCCCGAACGAGAGTCGCTATCCTGACGGTCTCTCGAATAAGACCAAGAGGACGCACCGGAACCTCTATAGGAACCTCTCTTGGGCGCATTAGACCCAGAAGTGCCTGTCTTATTCGTGTCTGCTGTATCCGACTTCTTAGGAGCAGATTTGAACAACAGAGAATCCTTAGCTTTCTTTTTAATTTTATCATAAATAGCGGAAAGCTTGCCGTCAAAGAGAAGTTCTCCTGAGACCGAAGCGACTCTAAGAGAGTTCTTCACCTTAGAATCCACTAGTGTGGATGTAGCTAGGGCTGCGTCACGTCTAACCAACTCCAGATTTGCCACTGAAAGGGCGGAGTTACACGTGGAATAAGCTACTGCCCTTGAAAGAAGTCTTAAAGAGGATTGTATATCCTGAAACTCTTTCCCCTGAAGGCGCAGTGATAACGCCTTAGTAAGGTGATCTGCGTAAGATAAGGCATCTAAATTGGCTCTGTTAGATGCAATAGCTGTTTCCAACACCGCGGTTGGAATAGAAGCTGACGACGGTAATGATAGCTCTAAGTCTTCCGCCTCGTCGTCCATACGCAGAGGAACTCTCGGTATACCCTGTCCAGCCGTATCGAATTTATTCCTTGCATTAATGAAAGGCAGGTTGAGAGTATTAGCGGACAAGAAACCTGCTTTCCCCGTCCTGGAAGCAAGTTTAAATATAGCGTCGTTCAATAATTCAAATGTTCTTGCAACATTATTGGACTGCGACGGAAACTCGGGAGCGATGTCCCTGAACCGCTCAAAAAATTCAGAGTCCAATGACGCTATAATTCTCTTGTCCGGAAGCGCAGCAGTCTGGCCCGACGGAACAACTTGAGGGAGAAAGTGCCGGATGAAGTCCACGGCAGCTTTATGTTGTTCCGAAAGGGATAACTCCAAGTCATCCGTATCCCTTTCACCATCCGGTCGGACCTCATGATGTTCCCGGTCGTCCGCCCCCAATGCTTCGGCGGAGCGTACCGACCCAGCGCCATCGGATAATTCTCGATCCGACACCGTTTCTGTCGGTTGCTGGGATGCTGCGATAAGCTGTGCTATCTGCACAAGAATGTCCGGCGTCGAGACCTGCGGAGGCGCAGTCTTTCGCTGCTTCGCCGAGGGCAGCTCCGCATCAGATGGCTCCCGCATACTTTTCCTATGCGAACGTCCGGAGTCCATCGGTCTCGAATCCCTGGCTGCCGGATGGTGTGACCTGGTCGCCGAAGAATCCTTGATCGCCGAAGCTGGTAATATATCGGCGGTCACGCAGCCAAGGTGCGGTCGTGTGCGCTGACGATAAGAGG
This sequence comes from Pictodentalium vernedei, assembly GCA_031216915.1. Taxonomy (NCBI): domain Eukaryota; kingdom Metazoa; phylum Mollusca; class Scaphopoda; order Dentaliida; family Dentaliidae; genus Pictodentalium; species Pictodentalium vernedei. Next base: position 328,160,660 of record CM062292.1, read on the forward strand.
AAGCCTTAACAGTCTCTGCGGACTGCTTATACAACGGAGCGTCCCGAGCGACGGACGTATGCTCCGCTAAAGACACATTTTGTACCCCAACATCTGGTCCCAGATGTTGTTGTACGAGAGAGGGGCCTCTCTCGCTCGTGGCCCGGCTGGACCTGGACAAGCTAGGAACCGGACTCAAAGGCTTCCTCCGTTCTCGCTTACTATCCGCCGTCACTGGGTGTGCATCTATTATGTTTATAGTGCTCGCATCACCCAAAATTTCCTCTTGGACCGCATCGGACGAACCCGGCTGCCGAACCATTCGGTGAATGGACGCTACACCGGGCGAGCTAGCGGACGACATTTGTCTAATCTCCATGAGCACTTTTGCCGCTAGCTCTGAATTCATTTGTGACGACGGACGCACACTTGAAGAAGATAACATGGAAACATCACCCTGTTCTGTTCCTCTGAAATAGAAACTGAGAGAGTAGAGTGACCTTGCGGAGAAAGAGCCGGAATCGCTCTTTCTCCAGAAACAACATATCGTGACACACGTTTCCAATGTTTCTCATCCCAATGTTCACATATAGGACAGGGATTAATGCGAGAACACTGACTACAATTAATACAATGATCATGAAAGTCAGAGGAAGATTTCTTCCTATTACAATTTGAACAATGTCCCTTCATTGTGAAAGAATAACAATAAGTCCTAGTTACTCGCAAAAACCCCTGACACAAAGATACATAATAACATGATCCATTAATAAATGAAAAAACAATTGCAAAACAAAATAATTTTGAAAAAATATTTTTTTCAGCGAAGCCCAAGTTGCTGAAAAGTAACGTTGAGCCCCGATGGATCCGATGGCAAAGTGTGGTCAAAAATTTTAAAATTATATTAAAAAATTAATGAGACACTTTCGGATAATATAAATGTATCTTATACTGAGATAAACTACAGCAAAGGCAAACAGCCCCCCTCAAAAAAGGCTGTTGCCAATGAAAACAAACAGTGTAAAAACACCAGAAAACATGACTCCAGGCACTGAAAAAACTGGCCCGGAATCAGTCATCAATTACACTCTATCTGATGCAAAACAGAGACTCCCAGGGGAGAATCTGTAGAACATCAGATGGAAGATGCAGAACACAAACGTTATACACCCATGGGTGAAAACGTAACTATGGGGAAAATAACAGAAAACATTCTGTAACCAAGCAACTCTCCCAGGAAATTTTAGAAATTAAATTTCTCAAAAATATGCCAAAAGCATGGGAGAATTGCAAGGGGGGACTTTAGAAGGCTAGGGGAGAGGAAACACTGAATAAGCAGTGCAACAATTAGCAAGAATGACAACAAGAGGCCCATGCCTCGAAAATAGGCAACTTAACATAATTTCATCAAAACATTTTAAGTACAGCCCTGATTATTTTTTGTCACTTCTTTTCCTCTCCTCCTTCTATCCTCCTTAGAATCACATTTTCTCCAAGAATTACGTGTCTGGCATCCTTTAAACTGAGATTTACAAGCACAAAGATCAGTGAGATGTTGACTGATGAAGGGCCAAACAGAGAATGATAATTGGCGCCAATTTCGGGACGTCTGCGTCAATGCGCATGCGCAGTAGAGGCGTAGTATGGAGGTCCTTTAGGACATGATTTCTTTTTGTTTTGGATGCAAATTTTGGGGATTGGGGGGCAAAATTTGTGTTTGGCCCTGGTTTTGTTAGAGTTAGCACCAGCTAAGTCTGGGTCATTGGTACAGTATAAAAATATAATTATTTTTAGCTGTCCCTATACATAGAGTAAATACGGTAGTTTGCAGACCATAATCAACACTGATATCTCCACCATGGCATATTGGCATAATCAATATTCTGATCGCTCAACATCTCAGATCCAAATGGATCCCTAGCTGATCACTCTTTTCGCCAAACTGTCTCAAATGGTCAGGTGCCAATCTATTTTAGCAATTACTTGTGGTGTGGGCCTACTCACTAAGGTATTCTACATCAAGCACCATGAGTCACAGACTATCAAGAATCTGTTTGGAAATAACTGTCCTGTTGGGACTCATTGGGCATTGCCTTCTGGCAATCCCTGGTGGTCTGTGACAGTACAATGCACACTCATTTTACTTTAGAATACGAGGCAAGTTAAATCTGATTCATACTTAGTGTAGCCATTACAACTGATTCCATCCAGTCCATCCCACTGACGCCAGATAGTTGCAATATGACGACAACCTGTCGAGTTACCCCAACCTCTACCTCCGATTACAACATTCACCATCCAAAAAACAAAACTCTGTTATTACAAAATGCAACCTCACTTTTAAGATTACCATGTTATAGATATGCCAAAAAAGTGATGTTCAGTTGTTCGTAATCCATTTTATTCTAAAGGCGGATACAGCTTACATAAGCATTAGCTTACTGCTGGATCCATTTTTCAATTCACAACATTTGTTAATATTGTGTAATCTCGGTTTTTTCTGTACTTTACATCTTGTTTGTTTGGAAATAAAATATTATCAATCAAATTCAGTTTATGTTTTAAAAATTAAAAAGCTGTGTTGGGTAAAGGGTTAACTTGTGTTATCAGTATACAACAGGGGTTCAACCATGGTGGCCTAATGGGATCCTGGGATACTACTCATAGCAGGTGTGGATTCTCACAACCATTTCCCTGAGAATCCAAATGGATTCTCACCAATTTAATTGTGCTGTGCTGCATTGAAAGAAGAAAGAGCAAAATATATACACTACCTGAAGATATTTATCTTTAACTGATGACAGTTCTTCACCTAATGGAACAATAATTTTATCTATTTTTCTCTCATGAGAATACCGTTTGATATCAGCTGAGTCTTCAGTTTTCAATTCAATCTGAGAAATCAGTAGATTACTCAGCACTTGCTGAACATCCTACAAAAGTTAAAAAAAAACAACAAAAATCTTGGGAACTGCACCAAGAGTTTTCAAAAAATATATTTGAAAAGTCAGAATTTAGTGAGTAGATAAACTTTAAACTTTAGGGTACTCAAAAACTACTGTGCATTCAGTTTTTAGGTGCGACAAGCAGCTCTATATCTGACATGTAGGTTGGTTAGCCTGTCAGTCTTAGACTAACTAGTTTTTAAACTCAATAACTTTTACATACTTGGTGGAATGACATCATATCTGGTATGCATGTTTATGCTATGACTATGTAATTAAACCGCTAAATATCACTAATGTTCGACGATCTTTTCCTGGTCGCCCAAAAATCAACAGTGTGAAATCCGATTCTGTATCACTATAGTATCTCCGACTATTTACGGGAGCGTTTGTGTTCGCAGAGAGTACTTTACTCCGAGCTGGAAAGTGTGCGCTCGAACGGCGGTCTTGGTTTTTTATCGTTTTCATGATATTTTTTTACTGTATTCATGCACATCATGGGATTCCCCAGAAGTGTGCAACTGTTACAAAAATACGTGTAAACAAAAATAGTTCTTTTTTACATCAATCCAATTTACCAAAAAAAGGTTAGGGGAATTGTTAATGCTAGCATTGGCAAGTGGTGTTGAACTATTGTTACAGTGAAGTGAACTGGGTCATTGCATCAAGTCTCGTTGAGGAGGTCGGATCCTGGCCTGTGGCAGCTTGTTTGACCCAGTGATCTGACCTCCTCAACTCGATGTGATACAACCCAGATCACTTCACTGTAGAGATATGTATGTATCATATTGATGTCCAACCCCATGTTCAATGCAGGTGCCATTCAGAGAATTTTTGTCAGAGTTATAATTATTGCCCTTTATGGACTTCAAATTTGTTTCATTTTTACCATCTGTTGCAGCTTCGGCGTGACCTCACAATTCTTTTTATTACTCCACCACTTTGAGGTTAAAATCTCCCAATTGTAAACAAGTCTGAAAATAAGCAGACTGTCATCTGCAGAATGAGGACCAGTGATGGTGAATTTGGTGAGGCTATCCTGCACAGCAGGGTAGCATCACTAAATTTACCCTCTGTGAACCTCATTCTGAATAAAGGTCTCAAGCCTAAACAGCAAGAGGTACCCAGAAGATAAATTGGCACACTGTATGGGATAGCATCACCACTAGGCAGTTGGTGCCAAAGGAAACTCTCTCAGCATGGGTTCGAACCCCCGCCATGCCAATATAAAAATTCTTTGTTTGCTTTTGTGATCACAGTATGTATATCCACGATGCATTAACCCTTTAAGGCCCACAGAGTGTTATACATTCATGCTATACCTTGATGGTCTATCTCCTGTGCTTATAGTCAAAAACTACCTAGAACAAGTACAAAGATACCAAAATTTTAACTTTGAAGTTTGCTAAAAGACACGGTTATTGGGTCACCAGTTTTATTGCAGAAAAATGTCTGAATTAGGTTTTTAAAAGTAAACCCTTTACCCAACGAAGTGGCCGCATCGACCTGCATAATTTACAAATTTCAACAAAACATTATCATGTGACCCCTCATTGGATTCAGCTATTCAAGCTCTTTCCAATGAAGGGTCACATGATATGGTTTTGAAATCTTTTTGGGAAACAAATTGTTGCAAATGACAGATTGCTTAGTTTCAGGCTTGATTGTAATGAACAAATATTTATTTCAGTAAACTGGTTTAGTATTGAATAGATTTAAAAATCTGCAGTATATAGTGCAATTTATGAAACAAGTTTAGCAAATTAGGTCTTTGTTTTGTTTCATTGGCATTTAACAACACTTTGAACAGCCATCGTCCACATCATGTCAGACAGTTTTACAGGTGGAAGAAGCCAGAGCACCCAGAGAGAATCACCAAGCAGCAGCAAGCAACTGTCAAACTCCCCAACATATTAACTCTGCACAAGCAAGGTTAGCAGTAGTTAAAGGAAAGTGCATTTTGGTGTCGAAGGAAACTCTCTCGGCATGGGTTCGAACCCCCGCCATGCCAATGTAAAAATTCTTTGTTTGCTTTTGTGATCACAGTATGTATATCCACGATGCATTAACCCTTTAAGGCCCACAGAGTGTTATACATTCATGCTATACCTTGATGGTCTATCTCCTGTGCTTATACAGTCAAAAACTACCTAGAACAAGTACAAAGATGCCAGAATTTTAACTTTGAAGTTTGCTAAAAGACACGGTTATTGGGTCACCAGTTTTATTGCAGAAAAATGTCTGAATTAGGTTTTTAAAAGTAAACCCTTTACCCAACGAAGTGGCTGCATCGACCTGCATAATTTACAAATTTCAACAAAAAATTATCATGTGACCCCTCATTGGATTGAGCTATTCAAGCTCTTTCCAATGAGGGGTCACATGATATGGTTTTGAAATTTTTTTTGGAAAGTTGAAAAAACAATATTTAAAATAATAAATTTTGATATTTTGTATTTTGGGTAAAGGGTTAAAAGTCCAAATATTTATTTATTGGTGTTTAAGGTCACATATTTCTGCACAATGGCTAATCATGACCACGACAGTTTTACGGGTGGAGGAAGCCGGAGTACCCGGAGAGAACCACCGAACAACGGCGAGCAACTGTCAGCTCCCCAACATACTAACTCCACACAAGCAGGGTTAGCATTGGTTGAAGACATGTGCACCATCGACATGCAGTACGACTTAGTACACAGCGTCACCGTGCCCCCATGTGGGCAATGGGGGTGAAGTGTCTTGCCCAAGGACACAACGTGGTTGCCGCAGGTGGGATTCGAACCGAGGACCTCTCGGCTTGTAGCCTGCACCTCTACCAACTGAGCCACCACGCTCCCCTTAAAAGTCCAAATATCCAAATTCAGAACTTTACAACAGAACCAAGATATGGACTTACATCAAGAAACCAGTTTATGAAAATTCAAGCGAATTAATATATCTTATTTATATATTTGTAACCATAATTTTAAATATGTACAAATTTGTTCAGGCCATGTATTAAATTTCTTCATTCATACTCAGGATATCAGCTGTTCAGTTTAATCCTTCACCTAACACGACGGTAAGATGATACTTTAAAAAAATTTCCAATGAGGGGACACCAGCTGTTTTGGAGAAAAAAAAATGTTAAAAGGGAGAACAAGAAAAATATGAATTGTGCTTTTTGTAAATAAAACTGGACAGTTACGGCTACTACAAAGAAGGGTTAGTAAATACTGAACATAGAATATGTATCTTAGCCCCATACACACTGATTTCAAAACTCTGGAATTCAACCCGCAAATTCTTCCCATAATGCAATTATGAATTTAACCAATTCCATTTGTATGACAGAGCTCAGTGAAACAAGATTGAGAACTGAATTTGATAGAGCTAAGTGAGCTCTGTAAAACAGTACTGAATTGGTTAAATTACTGGTTGCATTATAGTAAAAATTTGTTGGTTGAAATTTTGTTTATTTCAACATCAGTGTGCAGAGGGTTAAACCACAATGCTGTTTGCTTCTTGTTTGAAATCTGTGTTTGAACTTGAAAAATATTTTGCCTTCAGGACTAACTCTTCAGTGAGGTATTTGAGCTTCTACATGCATGCAAATATCAGAAGAAGCAAAAAAGCAGATGTGTAATTACTCTCATAGAATGTTCCTGTGCAAGTTGAACAAGCGCAGCGAGTTAGGTAAAAAGACAGAATGTGCCTACCAGTAATCAATTGGATATTGATTACATTGTAGGTTTAATCTTCTGAATGGCTTTGATGGTGTTAGCTACAATGTTAAATAAAGCTCTTTGTAATGGTGTGGTTCATTGGGCAAAATCACCAATAATCTGTCAGAACTTTTTCCCAAGACACCTAATCATCCCCAACATTTTACTCATAGCAAAAACCCTGGTTTAAACCTTTACCCAACATAATGGCCAAAATCGGCCAGCACTATTTACAAATAGAGATGGTCGGTCGCCCGGTATACACCCACCATGGCATAATGCCTTGTGTGGGTGACTGAAAAGGGGCATTCAATTTTTCTAAGTAAAAAAAAAATCCATCTTGAAACTGCACAGGAAAAATTTATGTCACACACTTTCCCTCATCATGTTGATCAGTTTTGTGAAGTTTCATGAAAATGCAGCTAAAACTGTGGAAGTAGTTGGCTCCACAAGTTTACTCGTGCAATGGACCGACGACAACAGACCGACCAATGGACAAGTTGACTCCTATATACCCCCCTAAACTTCCTTTTGTGGGGGGTATAAAAAATCACCATTCAATTTACATTATTTTTTCATTTCATTTTTTTGTCACAAAAACATAGCTTATGACCCTTCATTGGAACTAGCTCATTCCAATGAGGGGTCATGAGCTATGTTTTTGATGCAAAAACTGAACAAAATGAGTAATTAAAGGATTTTGCTTGTGGGTGTCATCTGCTTTTCGTGTTAGATAAAGGGTTAAGGTCACTTTCAGCCTTGAAGTTGTGATGGTAAAAAGACAATACAAGAATGAGGTCAAGTTTCGCCAATTGTTTATACCTGTACTGCCCATTTCAGTGGACTCAATCTTCAGGCACTGGTTTAACTGATCATAATATACCAGTGAAATAAAACCCATTTCCCACAGCACTGCTCCAATTCCCTGGGTCCACACAAAGAATGTACCTGTAGTAACTAATTTCAAAGAATCTTTGCTAATCATATTCAGAGAGCAAATCCCATGACTTGATATATAACATTACCTTTATGTCACTACCAGGAGTAGCACTCAATGCCAGAACTCGGAATTTTTTGGTATACTGTATTAATTCACGAACAACCTGAACATAGAAACAATAGTTAAAACTTTTCACAGCTGCAAACTATAGTTTAAAAGTTCTGTAGGGGTATCTTAAACCATTTAATAGACATTTTAATGTACTGTGGTCCAAGAATTAACAGATGGTAACAGTGACAGATAGGGGTGTATAACTGAAGAAGTCACTTCTCCCTCTCATAATTACTCCCATTGCTTATACATCTTTCTCACATGTAAATAGCTCACTGAAGTTTAGAAAAAACAATGCTAATAATGTGTAAAATATTTCTATTTTCTAAAGAAAAAAATCCACAAAACAACTCCACTAAGTATTTAATTTTACAGAACAGATCACCCACCATCCATGGTAAAAATTCAAGGTTCATTTACTTCCTTGTAACCCATTCACTTTTTATATTTATTTATGTATTTATCGGTTTTTAAGGTCACATAGTTCTGCACAATGGCTAATCATGACCATGAACCCATTAACTGTCTTCTGGACCAAGTACACTGGGGAACTAATAGATTGCATCCCTGTAATGTCAACAATGCAGACATTTTTGATGACACATTTCTTACCTCAGATAAGAATTAAACTGTAAAGTTTTTATCCCAAAAAGTGTTGTTTTTGAGAGATTTTTAAAGATTCTGAATATGAAAAATTGGAAATTTAAAATGATTTCTATATTTATCATACCTACCACTGGCCCAGATAAGCTGGTTATTCTATTTGTAAGAATTCAGGCCAAAGGCTTAATCTTGAACCTCCCCCCACCACAAGCCCCAGAATTAAGGCAGAGTAACAAAAAAATGAAAGTGTCAATGACACTATAGCTTAACTTGGCTGTGTGTAGTGTTTGATGAAAAGGATGTTTCATGTTTATAAAAGGATTATGAAATTAGACAAGAATTGTGATAATTGAGAATATATTAATTCCTGTTCACTACATGCATTGTTTTCAATAAGAATAATTTGAGGTGTAGACTGTACTAACGAACTGAGGCCTGGGTTGATGTAGCCCTCACAGTTAACGTATGTCAACCAAACTTACCAAGTTACAGTAAAATTATTCCAAAAGGAGTCATCTACCAAGTTACAATGAAATTCCTTCATAAATATGACTCGTAGACTTTACTAAAGGAATCTAGGTCACGTGATGGTCCGGTGGTTATGGTTGACCGATCGTGACTAAAATAGGACAGAGTCATCTAGATATCATACCAAGTCATGCTACAAAGTCACAATGAAATCTCTTAAAAAAATGATAAATTTAAAGTAATTTGTATATTTTTTATACTTACCAATGGCCCAGACTTAGATGGTGCAAACTCAATATTATCTAGGGCCAAACACAAATTTTGAACCCCCAATCCCCAAAATTTGCATACAATACTGAAAATTAAAAGTCTTATCTTGCCCTCCATACTTTTACTACTTTCGCATGCGCAGTACTCAGGAAGAGACCAGAATTTGCACCAACATTATTCTTTGTAGACAAGCCTACTAAAATAATAACTCAGCAGGGAGGTATGAGTGCCCACTCATGGGAGGGCCATCCCCGTCTGGGCCATTGGTAAGTATAAAAAATACACAAATTACTTTCAATTTATTATATTTTTATACTACAACCAATGACCCAGACTTAGCTGAATCGTAAAAAGGCAGAGAGCCTAGGACTTAAGAATTAGCAGACCAAATACAGCTCCTAAGCCTGCATTCCAAGGTGAAAAGGAGATTAAATTTTTAAAGGAATTATATGTACATCTCTCTATACAATAATAGAGAAGAAATATCATCAATAAGGAGCCATATCCAAGTAATTCCATATTCTTAGCATGAATGATTATGCTAATTGGGTGTAACGAGCCCCCAATTTTAAGGCTAGTCCAGACTAAGCCACTTAAATTAAGATGGCGTATTCGAGAGTGAGAGACTAACCCCCACAAACACATGCCATATGTATATATAATAAAAGAGCTGTAACTTAAGATCAGTAATAATCTACAGACAAAACAGCTTCACTCATAGTTACACACTTATATCAAGCCAGAAGAGATGAAGAAAAATCCCCCCCCCCCTACTTTTTTGAAGGAATATTTTTCAAAAAAAGAGGGAAGCGCTCTGGAATCAGTGAAAAGTGGTACCAAATAATCTATAGAAATTCACCCCACAGGCACCCAGTTATTAATCATCATTAATTATTGGTGCTTAACGCCACTTCAGTAGCTAAGGCTATCATGGCAATCCCGGTTATTAACAGCGCAAGCTTCTAATGTATGCCAGAGTCGGAATACGTAGATAGGTCAAAAACCAGTGATATAACGTGTACAACCTTACACTTGTCCAATTGAATCCCAATGGAAAGTATCTGTTAGAGCAAACACGCTTCTGAGGCAACCAACAGGCAACCCCGTTCAGGTGTATGATTAATTCCAATAAATGAAACTCCAATTGAACTGTGCGAATATACGAGAATGTGAATTCTCCTGTGTACCATTTCTGGTAGAAACCTGGATTCAGAACATAGAATGGGCTATGATTAACAGACCCATCACAGACCGTCCCCAAAATAATTCATTGTTCCCTAGGTCCATTGCAACTAATGACTGTCCGGAGAAAGAATATACTACTCCGAATAATGACCCAAAAATTGAGAACGTATGCATAGACGGCCTATTGGAAATTCCATCACTGATCCAAATAGCCCCAAAATTCTCATGAGCTCTATAAGCAGAGCAAGAATTTTATAGAATCTAATTAATGTGTCTGCCTAATAAATATACATATTATCCATGCGAGCAACAGAATCCTGCATGTACTCATCTAAATACAGCCTGTAACCACGGTATGACAGAGTGATACAAGTGTAACCAGGAAACAGAATGAATAATACAACGTTAATGCAGTTAAACTGAGTTATAAACTCATACGTCGTAAGAAAAGGGCAGACCGCTCTGAGCGAAACTTTTTAGAGTGGACTAATTGCCACATTGGAGAATGTCGTCCAGATAACCGAAGGCTAGCAATTTATTGTCCAAGAATCATATGCCCGTACATTACTTATAAACGAACAACCACAGGAAACAAACCAACTAAATAGTGGATGGGCCCATGAGGTCGCTGTTAGAACACAACACCCAGCCGCCAATCGAGGAGCCAAGAAAGGCATGCATATACTTGAATGCATATGAGGCTTGCAGGAAGAAAACTACGTCCTGCCCACTAATTGACTCAACATATTGACGGGGTGCAGGGGGGGGGGGGGGGGGTCCACAAATAAATCCTATCGAACCCCCCTCCCCCACAATACTTGAATCACTTGATAAGTAAGGCCGGCGCAGTAGGATTAAGCAGGCCTGGCATTTTCAGGAGAGCGATTTTCAGGAGTGCGATTTATTCACTCGCCCACTGCGCGCCTTAAAAAAATTAAGGAGGGCGAAAACTAGCCCTCCTGGCCTTAGAAAAAAATGATTACCATAATAGCCTATTCCTGAAACCCACATCTTTTCAGATTTCTGCTATGTTAGAGGTCTCTGTAAGAAAGCCACACTGCCCCTCCCGCACCTCCGGGCCTTGCCAAGGCCCGGAGGTGCGGGAGGGGCAGTGTAGCCATCTCACAGAGACTACTTTGTTAGCAGCACCCACAAGGCAGAATACATTAACAGAAAAACTTCATTTTGACACTTTTAGCTTTTGTAAGGTTGAGTTGAGGAGATCTAATCGCTCCCCTAGGCCATGCGAGGGGAGCGATTTTTAGCCCTCCTGCATTTTTAAGAATGCCAGGCCTGATTAAGGCTACACTGTTGCTGCTATTCTCAATAAGAGTAATACAGCTAAAAAGCTTATAGTCAAAGCAATCATAATAACAGTAATCCGGCACAACTGGAAACGCTTTTGTGTTAGTTATCAAATAGTATAAGAACCGCAGGGATCCCTCATGTCTGACCGACTCCATGATGCCACTAAGGATGGAGGGGGACATGATGACCAAATAATACACTATACAGACATAATATCCAATCCCTCGAGTGGAATATAATCCACAATAGATTGGATAGAAATGAAGAGGGAGAGGAAAACAATGTTCTGACACCTGATCATAAAAATCTAGATGAACTCCTTACGTTCGATCTGATATCAGGAAATATATTCCTGAGAGGAGTTTAGTATAGGTGTTTAAAGAAATGCTCATTAATCACACTAGGTTAATATGGCGTCATCAATAGGGCTTATCGCCTCAGATAACTAACACCAAACCATACCGGTAGGAAGAGAATAACCTCCTCTAACATAACGGTATCATGTCCGATAGAACAATGAATTCAGCCTAGCTGAAGCAGCTAAAGGTCTTTCCTTTAGCGGTTTTATTCCCAAAAGGCAGCGGTCTGAGCCTAGCTAACGTAGCTTAGAAGTCTTCATCTCTGTGAAAACAGATATCTCAGTGTAACTTGCGACCTTGAAAGATCACTGAACGGAGACTTACAACTATCATCGCGCAAGGTAGGGAATGACGAGCCACTATTCTAACAGCCGTAATACCCAAAGAGACAGTAGTCTCAAGGTAGCTATGCAGCTATGAGTCTTCATCTACGTGAAGACATATCTGCGTCACCTGCGGCCTCTGAAAGCTCACTAAATGGAGACTTACAACATTATCCGCTAATAATGTATAAGAAAAGACCGTTGTAAAAGTACATAAGGCTACTATGGCATCCACAATAGCATTAAATGTCTTCACGCCAAGGAATATGACACTGAGAAGGAAAAGACGTACTTATTCCTCTAACTGCTCTATCCCAAACAAGACATCTGTCTCAGCCTATCTATGCACTATCGATCCTCTATTCATAAGGAATAGGGCATAACATTTCTTATACTACTGCTAACGCATGGAAGGCGTCGTTAATCAGGACAAAGAGCCCTCAACACCTGAGCCAAAAGATCTGGGGAGGAAAGATCTTCGTCTTTCCATCGCCCGTATGATAAGCTGTTTTTTGCCTAGCAAATGCAGACTTATATTCAGATGGATTTGAAGAGCTTATGACTAAAACTTCATAGTCTTAAGGTGCCCTTCTGTGAGGGATGGAGACTCACACTCCGTAGCTCTCTCGCCATCCAAATGTTCCAGCTGAAAATATGGTCAACACCATCCGACTGAACAGATGACTGGACCAACACAGCACCGTCTGACAGCTCACAATCACCGCCTGTTAACGGTAGCACCAGCGACTACTGGGATGCTGTGATATGCAGAGCAATCTGCAACAGGCAGTCCGTGAACGAGTCTAGCAAAGCAATGATAATCTGCTTGTTACCATAAGATGCTCACGAGACAGAGATCTGGCCCCTGATCCTCGACACATGTCCCGTATAAAAATGCCTCAAATGACTAGCTATCAACCCGAACATGCTAAGTCGGATAGCTAGTCTGCGGTCAACATGCTTCATAAATGAAGCAGGGGAAGAAGCCATAGTTGCAACCGGATCCGGCTGCAGTGTGGAAGGAGCATCCTGAACCGCAAGCGTGAACAGGCGTCCCAACTCACTAAAGTTTCTCGAATCAAAAACAGTCGACCCCGACTGCTGACGGAAAAGGAGATTGTTCTCCAGCTCGTGGTCTACTCCATACCTCACCGAGCATTCCATCAGAAACTTATAGGCATTTACCCCTTAGCATGCATAACCATGGAAGAAGAGGAAGCCGTAACAACAGCCGACTTGGCTGAAGTGCGGAAGAAGCATCCAAACTCGTCACATTTTTGACAGATGCTCCTACTCATTGAAGATTCTTACAACACAAAACAGTCGTCCCTGACTGCTAACGGGAAGAAAAATGATAAATTTTAAGTAATTTGTATATTTTTATACTTACCAATGGCCCAGACTAGCTGGTGCTAACTCAAATTAATCCAGGGCCAAACACAAATTTTGCCCCCAATCCCCAAAATTTGCATGCAAAACAAAAAAAATTAAGTCCCAGATGGTCCTCCATACTTTTGAGATCTGCGCATGAGCAGTATCCAGGAAGGTACCGAAATAGGCGCCAAACATCATTCTTTCTACAGTGCCTGCTAAATGTTATAAACAGCGGGGATGTATGAGTGCCCACTCATGGGAGGGCCATCCCCGTCTAGGCCATTGGTAAGTATAAAAAATATACAAATTACTTAAAATTTATCATATTTTTATACTACAACCAATGGCCCAGACTAGCTGAATCGTAAAAAGGCTGGAGGGCCTAGGACTTGAAGGAAAATCCAATCTCTCAATTACTTCAGTAAAGGATAGCTCCTACAGGAGAATAGGAGAAGACATTTTACGAGAAAAGAGAAAGGCATTACACCAACAAGGTAATTGAGAATTACATAATATATAATTTCTCCATTTAATGCCAGCATAACCCATTATGCTAACTCGGTGAAGGAAACCAATATATAAAGATAGTCCAGAGAATGAGACTCTTTATACTCATTTAAAAGTGTCCGAGGATTGTATATTAACACTCGTTTGACACATAACATATACAAATGCTTCACAGTGAGCTATACCTTAAAAACAGATCATAAATGAGACATAGTTATTGCTTCACACCGAGCTACACATTAAAACTACCCAGCACCAACGCAGGACTACTGTCACTGGAGGAGGTATTCCCTTGCTTTTCACTATAAAGCCAGATAACCATAAGGAAAAAACCATCCCCCCCCCCCCCCCCCCCACCCTTTCCCCTTGTTCTGAGGTAAAATTCTGCTCGAGCAGACTGCCTAAACACCTTATAGATGTAACATTAATAGATGACATTCTGAGCAACAGAAAGAGGACCCAAAAATCTAAGGTCATCGGAGATGGACTCTAAATTTCTCAGGTAAAACTTTGTAAATAAAGAGGGTTGTGTCCAGTAAGCAGCCTTCATAAGATCAGTAATGGCTATACTGTTAGAATAAGGCCAAGTGGACAGTGCTCTAACCTCGTGCGCTGAAATCTTGTTGACAGAACATTGATCCGAAGATAGGTTTTCAAAGGCAATACGTATTGCTAACTGAATCCATCTAGTGACAGAGTGAACAGAAATATCTTTTCTGTTAGGAATCAAAGAAAGAAAGAAACATTTTCTTCCCTTTCTAATAAAATCTGATAGACGTTTATAAATGCACATAGCTTTGACTGGACTCAACAGCAAAGGTCTACGGTTATCCGAGGACGGTAAAGCCTAAATGATAATAGGCTCCGGCCACTTATCTGGAATCTGATTCTTAACCCAAAATCCCACTTCCATAGTGAGGGTAATAGTATTACCCACACTACGGTAATGAGATTCATCAACAGATAATGCATGAAGTTCACTGTCTCTTCTAGCAGATGCAAAGGCTACGAGAAATGCCATTTTTTTGGTAACGAATTTGAACTCTACAACGTCTAACGGCTCAAAAGGAGCTTCTTGAAGCTTCAACAGAACCCAAGCCAAATTCCACTTAAGAATTAATCTGAGGGTTCTAGGTCTATTAATAGAGAAATTTCTAACTGAATAAAGAAGTATCTGATCCAATAGCCAAGTTATCATGATGAGCATAATTGTCTGATAACATAGACCTATAGCCCTTAATAGTGACAGACTGCAGTTTGAGTTCGTCAAACAGGTAGACCAAGAAATTGGCAATCTGTGGAATGGACAGATCATATACATTGACAGACTGATTCGTACACCAACGGAAGAAAACCCTCCACTTCGCTGCATAATTCAAGGAAGAGGAGGCCCTCCTATAGTCAGAAATTGCATCCTGTAAAATGCTTTCCATGCGAGAAGAACCGCACAACGGAAATATGTGAAGGTTGAGACCTTCCAGGTTGTGATGCAGTGCGTGGGATTTCCCCTAATATAGAAGGTCCTCTCATGGATGAAGCTTCCAGGGAACATCCCATAACAGACACCTGAGAAGATTGATCCGAAGTTTCTGTGACGACAGAGGAGCTACTAGCAAGGTTTTGCAGTGAGACTGTTTGATCTTTAACAGAATTTGCTGAATCAACGAAGCTGGAGGATATGCATATCCTATCATCTCGTCCCATGAGATCGACAGAGCGTCTACTGTATACGCTCAATGATCTGGGCATAGCAACACAACTGTCTGTAACTGATTGTTTAGGTGTGTCGCAAAAAGATCTATCATGGGACGATTCCACTGGTAGCAAATCTGCCTGAATATTCACTTGTTGAGAGTCCACTCCGATGGCAACAGGCGACCTTTCCGAGAGAGCGAGTCTGCTAATACGTTCAGACGACCTGGTATATGACGGACTGAGAGATGAATGTGATGATTCAGAACGAATAGGAGAATCTTCTCCGTTAATTCGCATAACGGAATCGAGTGAGTACCACCTTGGTTCCTGAGGTAAGCAACTACTGTCAAGTTGTCCAACAGAACCTGAACATGGACATTCGCTATTTGACGAATCCAATGTTGTAGTGCTAACCAGATTGACATCATCTCCTTGATGTTTATGTGTTTTTCCAGGAAACGAGATATAAGTATAAAAAATATATAAATTACTATAAATTTTTTAACATTTTTATACTGTACCAATGACCCAGACATAGCTGAATAGTAAAAAGGCTGGAGGGCCTAGGACATAGAGGAAAATCCAATAAGCTCAACTATATATAACAGAGTCATCCCCTCAAGGAGAAAAGGAGTATTAGGCTTTACTTGTATCTTTCTTATTTTATGATAAATTAGAAAGACACAACACCCTCCATAATTGAGCATAATAACATTCATGTTCTCTATTAACATCCAGTATAACCCTTTATACTAATTATTTTTAAAGTAAGCCAATAAATAAAGTTAGTCCAGAGAATTGAGATTCTTTATACTCTTTAAAAGTGTCCGAGGATTGTATATTAACGCCCGTTTGACACGTGACATATACAAATGCTTCACACCGAGCTACACTTTAAAAATATGACATGAATGAATTTTAAACATTAACTTTACACTTTAAAACCATCCCGGTAACAACTTAGAATTACAGACTCCGGAGGAGGTATCCCCTTGCTTTTCACTATAAAGCAGGTGACCTAAGGGAACACCCCCCCCCCCCCTTCCCCTTGCCCTGGGTCAAATAGCCCACAGCGAAGAGGGCAGCAGGACGGAGTCACTGCCGGAACAGAAAGCCTGCATAACTATAGTTGCAACTGTTTAGTGGACGACATTCTGAGCAACAAAAACTTTTGAATGTGGATGGCTGAGACCAATATGCACCTTCATTAAATCTGTAATAGCAACACTATTTGCGTTAAGCCCAAGATGTAGAAAGAGCTCTTACTTCATGAGCCGAAATCTTAAGCACAGACTGCTGAGTTGAAGATAGATTATCATAAGCAGTACGGATAGTTAATTGAATCCATCTAGCAATAGAATGGACCGTAATGTCCTTTCTATTAGGCATCAGAGACAGAAAGAAGCGTTTTCGTCCCTTTCTGATAAACTGAGATCTTCGTTTATAAATACGTAAAGCTCTAACCGGACAGAGTAAAGGATATTTATTAGGAGCCTGATTCTTAGCCAAAAATCCAACATTAGTAGTAAAGGTAATAGTGTTCCCGACACTACGATAGAGAGAATCGTCCACAGATAATGCATGAAGTGCATGAAGCTCACTGACTCTTCTAGCAGAAGAGAAAGCTAAGAGAAATGCTGTCTTATAAGACAAGAATTTGAAATCTACTGTCTCAAATGGCTTTTCTTTTAGTTTAAGAAGAACTCAAGCTAAATTCCATTTAGGAATTAATCTAAGGGTTCTAGGTCTATTTATCGAGAAGTTTCTAACTAATTTAGATAAAGAGACATTAGATCCAATTTGTAAACTATCATGGTGTGCATAGGTATCAGATAACATAGAACTATAACCTTTAATAGTAACAGGCTGCAGTTTGATCTCATCAAACAAGTATACTAGAAAGTTTGCAAAATCTGGTATGGAGGGATCAAAAATATCAACAGAATGATCCCTACACCAACGACGAAAGACCTTCCACTTAGCCGCATAGTTTAGCGAAGAGGAGGTCCTCCTACAGTTAGAAATCGCATCCACTGCTCGTCCTGTAAAATGCTTGCCGTGCAAGAAGGACCGCACAATGGAAATACGTGAAGGTTGAGACCTTGCGGGTTGTGATGTAGTTGACGCGATTTCCCCTGCGAAAGAAGATCCTCTCGTGGAGGAAGTTTTCGCGGTAAGTCCCACAGCAGACACCTGAGTAGATTTATCCATGGTCTCTGTGGAGACAGAGATGCTACCAACAGAATTTTGCATTGTGATTGTTTTATCTTTAGCAATATTTGCTGAATCAACGGCTCTGGAGGATACGCATATCCTATCATTCCATCCCACGAGATCGATAGAGCGTCTACTGCATATGCTCGGGGATCCGGACATGGTGACACATACGTCTGCAACTGATTGTTGAGTTGTGTCACAAATAAGTCTATCATTGGCCGCTCCCATTGGTAGCAAATCTGATTGAATACCTGTTTGTTGAGAGTCCATTCTGACGGCAACAAGCGACCCTTCCGTGAAAGGGAGTCTGCTAATACATTCGGACGACCCGGAATATGACGGACCGAAAGCAAAACTTGGTGTTCTAGAACAAACAGAAGGATTCTTTCCGTTTTTAAATTGAATAACGGAACGGAATGAGTGCCTCCCTGGTTCCGGATATACGCTACTACTGTCGTATTGTCGGACAGGATTTGGACATGTGCTTTCTGAATAATGTTCATCCAATGACGTAGTGCAAGCCAAATTGACATCATTTCCTTGATGTTTATGTGCTTGGCTAGAAACTGCGGATCCCAAAGACGCTGGCACTTCGAATCCGTTGGGATCAATGTTGCACCCCAACCTGTTTGACTGGCATCCATCATAAACATAAAACTCGGATCCGGCAACTGCAGTGGAACTCCCTGAGTCAACCACTGAATGTTTTCCCAAGTCTGAATCTCTTGTTTCAATTGATTTGACAAGAGAACGTCTATATCGAGCGAATGAATCTTTACACTCCAATTCTGAGTCAAGAAAATTTGGAGAGGACGAGTGCGTAACCGCCCCATCGGAATGAGATCCGCAGCGGCTCCGCACATCCCTATCAGTCTCATAAACTCTCTCGCTGTGACTTTGTCTGAGTGAAGACAATAGCGAGCATAACAACTGATTAATTTCGCTCTGGTTAACGGCAGACGAACGAGATTATTGTGCACCTCGAAGCTCGTTCCCAGGTGAGTGAATGACATGGACGGCACCAGATCCGACTTCTCCTCATTTATTATAAAACCGAGACGTCGGAGTAATAGAAGCGGATTCTGCACATCGTTCTGAAGCGTTAACTCGTTGCCGTACCTCTGAAGAATGTCGTCCAGGTAGGCCAACGTTACCGCAGACGAATGAGCTCGGAAATGTATCATTACCAAGTTCATTATTCGAGTGAAAGCCCAGGGCGCTAGGTTCAAACCGAAGCACATCGCTCGGAACTGATATACAACTCCAAGGACTGCGAAGCGTAGATACTTTCTGAATGTCGGATGTACCATGACGTGAAAGTACGCATCTTTGAGATCTATGCTTGTAGCATAGTCGTTCACCCGAATACTCGCTCTGACTGATCGAATTGTCTCCATATAGAACTTCGGAGCGACGATCAGCTTGTTTATCCAGGTCAGATCTATGACTGGACGGAACGAGCCGTCTGGTTTCGGAACCAGAAACAGATGGCTGTAGAAACCCGGTGATTCCTGGTCTTCTACGACCTCTACCGCGTTCTTCGTCAGAAGAGACTGTACTTCTGATAAAAGAGCATCTCTTTTCTGCGGATTTGAAGGAAGCTGAGTCCATTTTGGACTTCGAGTTAATGGAGGCTTTCGTTTGAAGGATATTCTTAGTCCTTCCGAAATTACCCCTCGGACCCAGGGGTTGTACGTAATTGACGCCCACTCGTTTGTAAAACTCGATAATCTTCTGCCTACCGGAACACGATAGAGGTTCAAACCAACACCTCCTGGACCTGCGAGGCTTGCGGAAGGAGAAACTACGTCCTCCACGACCCGCACCTCGTTCCGTCGACCTAGGGACGTCTGACCGGTTATCTCGGCCAGAATAACGTCCCGCACGTGAGTCGCTGCCTTGACGGTCTCTAGAATAAGACCTAGAGGACGTATAAGAACCTCTATAGGAACTTCTCTTGGGCGTACTTGTCCCAGAAGTGCCTGTCTTACTCTTTTCTGCTGTATCCGACTTTTTGGAAGCGGATTTGAATAGCAAAGAATCCAAAGTTTACTTAGTTATCTTATCATAGATTGCTGAAAGCTTGCCATCGAAGAGAAGCTCTCCGGAGACCGAAGCGACTCTGAGAGAGTTCTTCACCTTACTATCCACGTGCGTGGATTTAACTAGGGCTGCGTCACGTCTAACCAACTCCAGGTTTGCCACTGAAAGGGCAGAGTTATACGTGGAATAAGCTACTGCCCTTGAAAGAAGTCTTAATGAGGATTGTATATCCTGGAATTCTTTCCCTTGAAGACGTAATGATAACGCCTTAGTAAGGTAGTCTGTGTATGATAAAGCGTCTAAGTTAACTCTGTTAGACATTATTGTCGTTTCCAACGTCGTGGTTGGAATTGACATAGACGACGGTATAGACAATTCCAAGTCTTCAGCCTCGTCGTCTAGACGCAGAGGAACTCTCGGTATGCCCTGTGCTGCCATTTCGAATTTATTCCTTGAATTGATGAAAGGCAGATTTAGAGCATTTGCGGACAAGAAACCAGACTTGCTTGTTTTGGTAGCAAGCTTATATATAGCGTCGTTCAATAATTCGAATGTTCTTGTGACATTATTGGAGTGTGTCGGAAACTCAGGGACGATGTCCCTGAACCGATCAAAAAATTCTGTGTCCAATGACGCTATCAGTCTCTTATCCGGCATCGCAGCATTCTGGTCCGACGGAAGAACCTCTGGAAGATAATGCTGGATGAAATCTACGGCAGCTTTATGTTGTTCTGAAAGGGAAAGCTCCAAATCCTCCGAATCACTTTTGCCATCCTGTCGAACCCTATGAAGTTCTCGGTCGTCCGTACCTGATGCTTCAGCGGAGCGTACCGACCCAGCGTCATCGGATAATTCCTGATCCGACAGAGATTCTGTCGTTTGCTGGGATGCTGCGATAAGTTGTGCTATTTGGGATAGCACGTCTGTCACTGAGGCCTGTGGAGTAGCGGTCTTACGTTGCTTTGCCGCTGGAAGCTCCGTATACGTTGACTCCTGCATACTTCTCTTATGCGAACGTCCAGAGTCTACAGGCCTCGTGTCCCTGGCTACCGGATGGCGTGACCTGGTCGCTGTGGAATCCCTGATTGGCGAAGCTGGCTGGATATCCGTGGTCATGTAGCCAAGGTGCGGTCGTGTGCGCTGCCGTGAGGATGAGGAAGCCTTATCGACAGACTCTCCGGACTGTCTATATAACGGAGCGTCCCGAGCGGCGGACGTATGCTCCGAATGCGAAACGTTTTGTACCACAACATCTGGTCCCAGAAGTTGTTGTACGAGAGAGGGACCTCTCTCGCTCGCCACCCGGATGGACCTGGACGAGCTAGGAACCGGACTAATAGGTTTCCTCCGTTCTCTCCTCTGATCCATCGTCACTGGGTGTGCACTTTGTCTTATTATCGAGCTCGCATCACCCAAATCTCCTTCCTGGACCGCAACGGACGAACCCAGCTGCCGAACCATTCGATGAATGGACACTACACTGGGCGAGCTAGCGGACGCCAACGCCGTTGATCCTACTGGGGACCTCTTAGGCAATTGACGTATTTCCATGAGCACTTTTGCCGCTAGCTCTTCATTTAACTGTGACGACGGAGGCACACTTTTGGAAGACATCACAGAAACATCACCCTATTCTTGTTCCTCTGAAATAGAGATTGATAAACTAGAGTGACTCTGCGGAGAAAGGACCGGCATGGCCTTTTCCCCGCTAACAACATACCGTGACACACGTTTCCAATGTTTGTCACCCCAATTGACACATACTGAACAGGAGTTAGTGCGAGTACACTGACTACAATTAATACAATGATTATGAAAGTCAGAGGAAGATTTCCTCTTATTACAATTTGAACAATATCCTTTCATTGTGAAAAGAATACAAAAAGTCCTAGTACTTGCACCAACCCCTGAAAACAAAGATACATAATAACATGATCCATTAACAAAGAAAAAATAATTGAAATCAAAAAAATTTTTTGAAAAAATATTTTTTCAGAAAAGCCCAAGTTTCTGAAAAGTAACGTTGAGCCCCAATGGATCCCAAAAAGCCTAAGTGTGGACAAAAATTTTAAAAAATTAATGCAACACTTACGTATAATAATAAAGTACCTTGTTATGATCAAGCTAATACAAAGACAAGAAATCCCCCTCCACAGAGACTGTTGTCAAAGTAAACAAGAAGTGTTTAAACACCAGAAACATGACTCCAGGCACTGATAACCATGGCCCGAAATCAGTTATCAATAACACACTATCTGATGCAAAACAGAGACTTCCAGGGAAGAAACTGAAGAACATCAGATGGTAGATGCAGAACACTACGCCTAAACACCCATGGGTGAGGACGTAAACATGGGGAAAAGAACAGAATTCATTCTGTTACCCAGCTAAAACTCCCAAGAAATTTTAGTAATAATATTACAGAAAATATGCCAAAAGCATGGGAGAATAGCAAGGGGAGACTTAAAGGAAAGGGAGAGAGAAACACTGAACAAGCAGTGTAACTTTATAGCAAGAATGACAACAACAGGCCCATGCCTCTAAATTAGGCAACATAACATAATTTCGTAAAAAAATTTTAAGTTACAGCCCTGATTATTTCCTGCCACTCGTTTTTCCTCTCCTCCTTCTATTTCCTCTTTAGATCCACCATTTCTCTAATATTTATGTGTCTGGCATCATTTAAACTGAGATTTACAAGCACAAATATCAGTCAGATGTGAACTGATGAAGGACCAAACAAAGAATGATAATTGGCGCCAATTTCGAGACCTCCTTGACACTGCGCATGCGCAGTGGAGGGAAAGTATGGAGGACCATTTAGGACATGATTTTTCGATTTTAGATGCAAATTTTGGGGATTGGGGGGCAAAATTTGTGTTTGGCCCTAGATGTTTAAGAGTTAGCACCAGCTATGTCTGGGTCATTGGTACAGTATAAAAATATCGAAAAAATTAAATCCAAAATATTTTTCGAAAAATTTTTGAAAAAGCCTGAGTTCCCAAAGGGAACATGAAGAGCCCAAGGGCATCTCGATAGAACCTAAGTGTGGACAAATCCAAATTTTTTGAGTTACACTACCGGAATCATAATCAATGTATCTTACAATAATCCTACAGTAATATAATATCTAAATACTACATATATTTAAAGACGTTGTTAATGTAACGTCAAAGGAAAAACCGGAAACAAGACATCAGGCACAGAAAAAAGGCCCAAAGTCAGTAACAGATTTTAATGCTATCAGATGTCAAGCTAGATTTTCATATGAAGAAAAAACGATACATCGGATAGAAGATGCAAGACCAAAACGACCTAACACCCCTACGGTAAGGGTATAACCATGGGGAAAAACAGAATAAATATTCTGTAATACACGGTTAAATTTAATAAAAAATTTCAATAAAAAATAGCCAAAAAGCTTACAAGTTTAACAGGAGGGCTTCAAGGAGGGATAGGGAAGGAACACTTAACAGTGGATAAATCATTAGCAAGAATGATGACATCAGGCGTATGTCCCGAAATTGGGAAACATGAAATAATTTTTATAATTATTATAAAGTTACAGTCCTGAACGTTTCCAACCACCGTTGTTGACTTCCATCATCCATTTACTGCCTTGAACCCACCATATACTTCATTGATTTGTGTCTGGCATCCATCAAAAGAGAGATTTAAAGCACAGATGTCAATTGAGATGTTTACTGACTTAGGACCAAACAAAGAATGATGTTTGCGTCAATTCCGGTCTGTTCCTGAGTACTGCGCATGTGCAAGTAGTAAAAGTACGGAGGGCTGGATAGGACTTTTAATTTTCGGTATTGTATGCAAATTTTGGGGATTGGGGAGTTCAAAATTTGTGTTTGGCCCTTGATAATATTGAGTTTGCACCAGCTAAGTCTGGGCCATTGGTTGTAGTATAAAAATACAATCTGTAGACAGTGCTAAAGGAATCTAGTTCACATGACCAGGCGGCGGTAACAGCTGACCGATCGTGATAAAAATAGAAAAGTCTCATTTAGACATCAAACCGAGTTATCCTTCCAAGTTACAATGAAATCGCTTCATAAATATGAACTGTAGACTGTGGTAAACAAATCTAGGTCACGTGCCTGTGCAGCCATCACGGTTGATAGATTACAGTCAAAATAGGATGGTCTCGTCTAGACACTATACCGAAATATCCTACCAATTTACAATGAAATCTCTTCATAAATGCAAGCTGTAGACTGTTCTAAAGGAATCTAGGTAAGGTGCCCCTACTGCCATCATGGTTGACTGAACACGACCAAAAAAGGACGTTCTGATTTAGACATTATATAGAGTTATCCTACCAGGTTACAATGAAATCCCTTCATAAATATGACCTGTAGACTATGCTAATGGTTTTCGGGTTTTGGGCCTGCGCAGCCATGGTTGACCGATCGTGACTAAAACGGGATGTTCTCATCTAGACATGACCTCAAACTTGCATACAAAATTTTGTGATGATCGGACAAGAACTACAGGGTGTAGCCTGCCCTAAAGAAAAGGTGAACAGACTCACAGACTTCCGCAAGCGTGATGGTAATAGCTTATCTTGGTTTTGTCAAATTAAGCTAATAAGAGTGCTGTATGGTCCGCCAATAACCATTCTTTTGTTGTGCCCTCTAAGCTCCTTGTACCCTCTACGCTGCTTTAAACAAGAGGCCCCACGGGGACTGAAGCGCTCATCTTGAACAGAACACAATTTAAGTCCAAGAATGAGTCTACATTAAGCAAGCCATCTCCATAGGCTACACTGTCAATCCTGGAGTCCCTCAGGAGTGACAAAAATAATCTGGGCATCATGCCTTTTTTTCAGTTGATCATAAAGTAAAATGTAGAGCTCCCCTATGAAGCCCCTTGATACAACCTATGTGGATTAATCTTAGTTACACACCTCTAGAGGGTACTGAATACAAAATTTTTAATTCTTCAGCAAAATGGCAAATTCCGGCTCCCATAGAGAGCCCAAATATTAACCCAGGCTCTTGATTTCAACACAGTTGAATCTGACTTCCCTAGAGATGTTGTGTACCGAATATGAAAGCATTCTAACTGTTGGATCTGAAGAAGAGAAATTGTAAAGAAATTTCTTCGAATTGCACTAAGTTCAAATTTGGGCTACCATAGCGAGCCCAAATATTAACCTATGGATCCGATTTGAACAAACTTGAATCTGACCCCCCTCGAGATGTTGTATACCAAATGTGAAAGCATTCTGACGAGTGGATCTGAAGAAGAAGATTTTTGAAGAAATTCCCTCATATTGTACTAAGTTAAATTTCATGTTCCCATATGGAGCCCAAATATTAATCTAGGCGCTTGAATTGAACAACCTGAAATCTGACCCCCCTAGAGATGCTGTGTACCAAATACGAAAGCATTCCGACTGATGGATCTAAAGAAGAAGATTTTTAAAGAAATTTCCTCATAAAAATTTGGGCTACCATAGTGAGCCCAAATATATACCGAGGGATCTGATTTGAAAAACTTGAATCTGACCCTTAGAGATGTTGCATACCAAATATCAAAGCATTCTGACTGGTGGATCTGAAGAAGATTTTTTTAAATTACCCTCCATATTGAACAAAGATCAAATTTGGGTTTCCGTAGGAAGCCCAAATATTAACCTAGGGACTTGGTTTGAACAATCTTGAATCTGACCCTCATAACAATGATGTATACCAAACATTAAAAGATTCTGACTGGTGGTTCTGAAGAAGAAGATTTTTAAAGAATATTCCCCATATTTCCCTATTACCCTATGTTAAAAATTCGGGCTCCTGTAGAGAGCCCAAATATGAACCAATGAGCTTTATTTCAACAAATTTTTATATGACCCCCCCTATGAATGCTGTATACCAAATATGAAAAGATTCTGATGATTGGTTCTGGCGAAAAGATTTTTTTAAAATTTTTGCAAATATGCTGACTCAGCATTTTTACGATACCCATTACAGAACACCCTAACATAACCAATGGCAATTTTTTTTTACCATTCAATTCTAAGGATACTTCATACCAAATAACAGCTCTCTGTTCCATGTGGTTTGGGAAATATGGGCGTTTGAAAATATTTCTATTTTTAGCTCCCAGTGTTCCCATGGGGATGCGGGAATTTTTTTTTTTTGCATGGGTCAAGTACTTATGACCCAATAATACCACAAACCAAATTTGGTTCATACCGGACCATCGGTTCAGAAAATAGAAATTTTGGGCGGGGCCAAAAATCTTACCCCTCCTATTACAAAGACAAATATTACTTCATGAACTTCATTTGAACAAACTTGATTTTAAACCTCATATGGAAGCTCCATAGCATATATCAAGTCATTGTACACACTGGTTCTTGAGAAGAAGATTTTAAAAATATTTTGGAGTATTTTCCCCCACTCCCTCCCTATGGGGCTGGGCATGTTGAGTTGAACAAAAATGAAATGCCCCCTTGGGACCATCACTCACACATACATTCACTTGAATTGGCCCAGTGGCTTTGGAGGAGAAGACCCAAACATGGTGTTGACGGACGACGGACGGAGAGCGATGAGATTAGCTCAGCTTGACTTTGTCAAGATGAGCTAAAAAGTACCAATATAAAATCACTTGCCACTTGGACGTTATCACCCATTTTCACTGTAACTGTATGCATAAAGATGTTGGGGGGTTTTCTATGTGCTGATCTGATTTGATTTTAGCTGTGAACTTTAGCTCAAACTATTTAATATATCCAATAAATCATTTTTTATACAGTTATTACTTAAATTTTGCACAAATTTCAACAAAAACAAGACAGGCTGTCTTCCTGCTATCTCCTTGAAGGAAAGAAAAAGGAAATGTTAAGGCCCCACAAAGTAGATCTTCTGTTTCTCAGGCCATTATTTGTAAAATTGCATGCGGGCGAGTGGCCTTTTATTTCATTTTTTTATTTCTGTAATTACTTCTTTGCCATCAAAAGTTCATGTTCTTGGTTTATGTTTTTGGCCTCATACTCTACAGAATAGCATGGGTGGTGGGGTATTTTGCTCCTTGAGGGCAAGAAGGCTTTGCAATGCTTACTTATTTATTGGTGTTTAAGGCCACATACTTATGCACGATGGTTAAACGTGACCGTGACAGTTTTACGGGTGGAGGAAGCCAGAGTACCTGGCGAGAATCACCAAGCAATGACGAGCAACTGTCAGCTCCTCAACATTCTAACTCTGTCCAAGCTCCGCTCAAGCAGGGTTACAGTGGTTTAAGACATGTGCACTATCGACGTGCAGTACGCCTTAGTACACAGCATCATCATGCCCCCATGTAGGCAATCGGGATAAAGTGACTTGCCCAAGGACTCAACGTGGGTCGTCCCACACTCAAGGGACAAATTTATCAATTTTTTTAACTTTGGTAAAATATCAGACATAAAGCATTTAATTTTTATTTGTTTTAAGTTTACATTGGTTATAAAAAGAGAGCATGCGGCAGCCAAAAGGACCATTCTGGAGGGCTGAGAAACAGATTTTTTATTTTTTTAGGCCTAAAGCTACATACTCTGACATCACAGTTTTCATTTTTTTTTACATTCCCTCTCGCACTTTCGAGTGACTCTATAGAGACATTCCAAGTTTACTTGTGTTTCTAACTGGGTTTACAAACCTGACAGTATGCATGATTTCCTAATGCTTTGTGAGCTTCATCAACAACAAGACATCTGACAAATTCTGCAGGACAAGTGCCTCTACTCAAATCATTTGTCATCACTTGCGGGGTCAGGAAGAAGATTCTTTTAGACTGCCAATATTTTCTTCTTTCTGGTGGTGCAAGTGTACCTAATAAAATAAATAAAACAACAGTTTTTATAAGAGTTACATACTAAGTTCCAAAATCTTTCAAACAATGAGACTGCTGTATCCTTGTTTTTTCTAAGTCTTTCCAAAAGGAAGATTCATACCAGTTTGATTTTTTTTTGAGGAAGAATTGTACCAGTTTTCTGATGATGAAATTGCAGTGATAAAGAGATATCAACAGATAAAATCACCACCCTGTGTCCGTACACGTAATACACGTTTTTACCTACTCTCAGTCAGCCATGTCATATTCAGCCTTTCATTGCATCGGATACAGCTGGCTTCGGGTACATAAATGAAAGTGTCAATGACACTGTAGCTCAACTTGTGTAAGACACGTGCATGTATAGTATGTGACACAGCAATGACACACATCTAGGTAATGACCTGATAACAAAGGTACATATAAAGTATTGTAACGGTCTGTACATAAATGCTGACCGTAGCCTGTAACAAATGTATAGGTAAAGTATTGCAAAGGTGGGTAACAGTTAGATGCTAAACGAGAAAAGAAATCTTTGAGTACCAGAGAGTGTCTGACTGAATCCCAAAATATTTGTTCTCATAGCACAGTGATAACAACGGCACCCAAAAACACTCTTTCCTGTCCCAACGTGATAACAAAGGTATCCCAAGAAGTTTTGTGAAGATCAGTCCATAAATACAGTCTCTAGCCCGAGCCGTATTGACATGTGCACTTACTGTGTATAAGTTGCATTGAATAAATCAAAGTTCATCTAACTTGCATAATTTCTGCACGAGAAAAAAACCTGTGTTATATGTGATGTATTCCATGTTACTAAACATTCATTCAAAAATTTATTCAAATCAGAACCTTCATATAGAAGTTCTGTACAAAAAACTGATTGTACCTGATTTTGGTACAAAACGGCCACTGGCAGCCATCTTGAATTTCGGACCGAATCCAAAAACACTTGGTCTCATCCCACGATGATAGCAAAGGTACCCAAGAAGTTTCGCAAAGATTGGTTCATAAACATGGCCTCTAGTCTGAGCCGTATAGAAGTTGTGTACGAAAAACTGATTGGACCTAATTTCGGTATAAAATGGCCGTTGGCAGCCATCTTGAATTTTGGACTGCACCCAGAAACACTTGTTCTCGTCCCAAGGTGATAACAAAGGTACCCAAGAAGTTTCGTGAAGATCGTTTCATAAATACAGCCCCTATCCCGAGCCGTATTGACTTGTGTACTTACTGTGTGAAAGTAGCACTGAAAAAATCAAAGTTCATCTAATTTGCAGACTTTCTGCACGAGAAAAAAACCTGTATTATATGTGATGTATTCCATGTTACTAAACATTCAGACAAAAATTTATTCGAATCAGAACTTTCATACAGAAGTTCTGTACAAAAAACTGATTGCACTAACTAAGGTACAAAATGGCTGCTGGTGGCCATCTTGAATTTCGGACCACACCCCAAAACACTCGTTCTCGTCCCACAGTGATAACAAAGTACCCAAGAAGTTCGGTCATAAATACGGCCTCTAGCCCGAGTCGTACTGAATTGTTGACATACAGACGGATGATGGACGACTGGCCATGGCATAACCTCAAATTTGACTACGTCAAAGTTGAGCTAAAAATGTTAGATGAACAGGCATGGGATAACCAATAGTGTCTTGATACACCAATCAAGATACAAATATGTATATGAATCTAGATATACTTCCAATTCCGAATTTCTAATGTGATCTGAGGGGAATAATTCAAAATTTGCTGCAGTGTTTTTAGGTCACTCACAGACTTGTCGGATGTACACTAGGACTCATTACCTTCCAGACTGACAAAAGTTGCACACTGTTCAAATATGACAACCTCATTGAATACTGAAGCATATTTGGGGGAATTGCAATAATTTCTTACCTTTTCACCAGGCAAAAATGACGAATGATGCTGTATACATGTAGCAACAATCAACAGCCTTATCACCATGTGATTTGCATTTATTGCAATTCAGTGATATTTGAAAATCTGTGCTGGAATGTGTATTTTATGAGCCAGTATCATGATGGAGTGATGCATAATTGTACTACTTGTCAACTTGTTAAGCGATCCAACTAATTGCTTAGACAATAGTGACCATTATTTGAGGGGGGAGGGGGATATCAATGACAAATGGGAGCAAAATGTTGGTGAGTGGAAAATCGCTCACCTCAAATAAAGTTTGCGAGTGAAAACTGTGAGGAAAGTGAATTTGATTGAGTGTTGATTTCAATGGTTAACTTCAACTGACAAGCGTCCTTCAAAACGAATGTATGAATACAACTGAACATGGATGGAAATTTTGACGGTGAAAATATATGTAACCCACTAAAATTAGTTCTGGATTTCAAATGGCAGATTATTAAAATCGTGGAATATGGATGCGTAAATTCCAAATCGGGCACATTAATTCATGTCTCTGGTGAAATGGGGTGACAGGTGTCACATGTATAAAAGAAAATAAGGAATGAGGCAACATTCCGTATGTCTTTGATAAAAAAAAATACGGAAGTATTAAAACGTTTCTCAGATCTCAGAATGGCCACCGTTTTTTTTATCTGAACATGCGTGTTCATTTTGTGGCAAGAGTAAGCTCTGGGCGAGTTGTTAATGTACAACCCTCTTACTGTTAGCGTGTCGTGTGTGGATGTATAAGCAAACTACTGTGTGCCATGTTCATAACGATGTTAAAGGAAATTGTTTGGAACTCTTCAAATTGTGAGTGATTCTTAAACATTTCCAACATCAAAACTTAATTGAATGTTTCTGCTGACACAACTCAAAAGGATGAAAACACCCTAGAATAAAGGCGAGCGATTATTCACGCACCTTGGACAATTTTTGTGTGAACGATTGGGCGCAAGAGCGATCACGCGCCTTTCCCATGTGTCACTGGGATGTTCTCTATGAAATTATCAACAGTTTGCCAAAAGCTGTGTCGAAATAAAAATAGGGGGTGCGTGCATTTACTGTGGGACGCCAAGGATTTTTTCATTTAAATTTTTCTTACAATTTACGAAAAAGAGAGAAGTAGCATTATCAGCAGGATTTTGTTCCATGGGCCACCAGGGACCACTGGGTTACACCTGGTGGTCCAGGAGATGAATGGTTACTTATAAATGGTTTTGGTGTTATTACTTAGAAAATTAATAATTGAAAATCTAACCATCATTGTTTATACATTTTGCATATTTTTGCAGATTCCAATGCCGAGCAACATGTCATCAGGGCAATAAAATACATTCTAAAAATATTCTGACCCTCTAAAGATTATTTTTGCTATTAACTGTTACCAAACATGACTTGATGATAATACCTGCAAAGACTTTTCTTAACCTTTTACAGAAAGAATCAGGCAGATCAACCAATACCAAACAACAAGTTGCTATTCAACTTTTCCTAGTTTTTCAATTTTTCTTCCAAACATAGCATATCGACCTCGCTGGAACAAGCACAATGAGCTTGTTTTAATGAGGAGTCATAAGTGGTGTTTTGGAACCAAATAATGAATTTGTTTTTATTTATTTAAGAAAAATAATGTGAGTGACATCCATCAGTAATGTTGGGTCAGTAGTTAAAAGAAACATAAATTGTGACTTTAACCCTTTACCCAACCTGAAAGGGAGACGACACTTGCAAACAAAATTTTTGAATAACTTTTTTTTATTTTTGTATCGAAAACATAGCTTATGATCCCTCATTGGAATGATCTCAACAAGCTCATACCAGTGAGGGGTCATAAGCTATGTTTTTGAGACAGAAAAATACAAAGGTAACAAGAGGGGCAATGCAAAGCGTGGGCCAATGCCCCCGTCCTGCTAAATTTATTTATTGGTGTTTAAGGTCACATACTTATGCACAATGGCTAACTGTGACCGTGACAGTTTTATGGGTGGAGGAAGCCAGAGTACCCGGAGAGAACCACCGACGAGCAACTGTCAGCTCCTCAACATTCTACCTTTGTTCAAGCTCCGCTCAAGCAGGGTTACAGCGATTGAAGACATGTGCACCATCAATATGCAGTATGCCTTACTACACGGCGTCATCGTGCCCCCATGTCTGCAAACAAGACAAAGTGCCTTGTTCAAGGACACAACGTGGGTCATCCCAGACAGGGATCGAACTCGGGGACCTCAAGCATAGAAGTCCAGCAGTCTACCACTGAGCCACCACGCTCCCCCCCCCCCCCCCCCCACACGTCAAAAGTTTTCTAATTCAAAAGAGTGAAAAAGGGCTATAACTCTGGAAAAAATGTGTGGAAGAAACTCCCGCTATACAGGTATCATTCCCCCATGATGCTCTATCACAACACCAAATATCATTCAAATCGGACCAAATATCATTCAAATCGGAGTAGCAGTGGCTGAGATACAAAGGAAAATGTTGGAACAGATGGACGGACAAAGGTCTCTACTAGATACCCCTTTGACTTTTCCAGTTAGAGGCATAAAAATAATAAAAATTAAATGTTGATTTTTGTAAATAGCACTGGCCAGTTTTGGCCATTACATTGGGTAAAGGGTCAATTGTAATTATTTTCCTTAGTGGAAGAAACTCAATGAGATGATTCACTGAGATGACAAATAGAATGTTTTCAAAGCAAAAGCTGAAAAAGCAGCTAACTTTAACCCTCTACCTAACACAGCTAGAAGACAACACCTGGACCCCAAAAAATGTTTGAATAACTGACAAAATTTCATTTTTGCCTTCAAAACATAACTTAATAAACTCCTTTTTGGAATGATCTCAACAAGCTCATTCCAATGAGTGGTTATAAACTATGTTTGGGGAAAAAATGATTAAACCTGAATGGTTATTTTGCAACTAGCATGGGCTGTATATGGATGTTAAGAGTACTGTTACACTCTTATGAGTACAATCAGTACATATTCCATAGTAAAAAAGAAACCTGTTATTTACATATTAACAAGTGCACCGCAATCACCTGCCACCATAGCTTTCTGAGAAGGGTGCCATAAAAGCACGAGTTTTAGTTACAATTTATCAGCAGGGATCGCTGATAAACAATTTGAGGCAACTTCAGCAAAAATACTCAGGTGAGGCTGGAATGCAAACTTTTCACTTCAGTGGAATCGGTTGGTAATCAGTTACAAAATATTAAAAAAAACCTCCCAAAAACAACAATTTTTGGACGATTACCAAAGTAGATTGGGGCTAACTTTGGCAAAATAGGTTGGCAAGGCTGGCATGCAAACTCGTTTCATTTTATTGACCTATTGTCCTGTGAGGTCACACACCAAAAATAACTTGAATCGGTTTGTGATCACTGGGAAAATATCCTGGACTACCTTTCAAAATATGCCTATTTGAAAGAAAATAAAAGTCAAAGGGACAATACTACTATAAAATGGGGTGATTAAAGCTGATATGCGAACTTGTTCCACTTAAACATCTTGTGAGCACACATACTGAAAATATTTGAAATATGTTGTAAATGACTATTGTTGAAATTAACCCCGACAACTTTTGGTCAGCTCAATATTCTGTTCAAGCTCCGCCCAAGCAGGGTTACAGCGGTTGAGGACATGTGCACCATCGACGTGCAGTATGCCTTAGTACACGGCATCATCGTTACCCCATGTAGGCAACCGGGATAAAGTGCCTTGCCCAAGGACACAACGCAAAATTTAGACCTCCATCCAAATGTGTCCGAACCCAGGCCAAGATCCCTGCCTTGACATATATAGCAGAATCATAACACATTATCTATCTACCACTAGATATAAAAAATAGGCCGATGAAATCATCAGATGTGTACCCATACATGCAACTAGTAGAAAGTTGTATGACGGAGGGCCACCACGGATGGCGACATTATATACACCATACATGGTATGGGTACATATAGAAATGGATTGGAGGAGTGCCTAATTTGATGGATAAAGGGTTAATATCTCCGGATCAAATTATCAGATTTACATAAAAAACTATACAGCACAGCACATCAGTAACCTGAATAAATATATAAAGTAACATGACAATCAGATTAATATTTTTTGAGTTACCAAAGGGATTGGAGAAATTTTCAATTTGAAGGATAAAGGGTTAATATCTCAGGATCAAAATAACAGATTTACACCAAAAAACTATACAGCTCGGTACATCAGTAACCTTAACACAAATATAAAGTAACTTGACAATCCAAGTAATATTTTTCAAGTTATCGAATGCCAAAGGGATTGGAGGAATTTTCAATTTGAAGGATAAAGGGTTCTCAGGATCAAATTATCAGATTTACACCAAAAACTATACAGCTCGGCACATCAGTAATCTGAAAACAAATATAAAGTAACTTGACAATGCAAGCAATATTTTTCAAGTTATCGAATACCAAAGAAATGGATACGGACGCCGGACGTTCAATTTGAAGGATAAATGGTTAATATCTCAGGATCAAAATAACAGATTTACACCAAAAACTATACAGCTTGGCACATCAGTAACCTGAACACAAATATAAAGTAACTTGACAATCCAAG
The DNA here is from genome assembly GCA_031216915.1 of Pictodentalium vernedei. NCBI lineage: Eukaryota > Metazoa > Mollusca > Scaphopoda > Dentaliida > Dentaliidae > Pictodentalium > Pictodentalium vernedei. The sequence goes on from CM062292.1 coordinate 328,195,047, forward strand.
CAATATTTTTCATGTTATCGAAAGCCAAAGGGATTGGAGGAATTTTCAATTTGAAGGATAAAGGGTTAATATCTCGGGATCAAATCATCAGATTTACATCAAAAACTATACAGCTCGGCAAATCAGTAACCTGAACACAAATATAAAGTCACTAGACAATCCAAGCAATATTTTTCAAGTTATCGAATGCCAAAGGGATTGGAGGAATTTTCAATTTAAAGGATAAAGGGTTAAAATCTCAGGATCAAATTACCAGATTTACACCAAAAACTATACAGCTCGGCGCATCAGTAACCTGAACACAAATATAAAGTAACTTGACAATCCAAGCAATATTTTTCAAGTTATCGAATGCCAAAGAAATGGATATGGATGCCGGAAGTTCAATTTGAAGGATAAATGGTTAATATCTCAGGATCAAAATAACAGATTTACACCAAAAACTATACAGCTCGGCACATCAGTAACCTGAACACAAATATAAAGTAACTTGACAATCCACGCAAAATTTTTCAAGTTATCGAATGCCAAAGGGACTGAAGGAATTTTCAATTTGAAGGATAAAGGGTTAATATCTCGGGATCAGAACATCAGATTTACATCAAAAACTATACAGCTCGGCAAATCAGTAACCTGAACACAAATATAAAGTAACTAGACAATCCAAGCAATATTTTTCAAGTTATCGAATGCCAAAGGGATTGAAGGAATTTTCAATTTGAAGGATAAAGGGTTAAAATCTCAGGATCAAATTATCAGATTTACACCAAAAACTATACAGCTCGGCACATCAGTAACCTGAACACAAACATAAAGTAACTTGACAATCCAAGCAATATTTTTCAAGTTATTGAATGCCAAAGAAATGGATGGACAGACAGACAGACAGACAGATGGACAGATGGACGGACGGACAGACAGACAGACAGACGGACGGACAAATGATGGACGAACGACGGATGGCCACCCCGGATGCCGGTATTATGTGTACCATACATAGAATGGGTACACATAAAAAGCACCTTCAAATATTACAGAAGGTGAAAGACAGGCAAATCCATAGCTTCAAAAATAACCCAAACATAGTCATAAAAAATTGTGACAAGGGTTCTGCAGCAGTCATACAAAATAGAGATGACTACATCAAGGAGAGTCTATGGCAACTCAACCAAGCCAGAAAATAAGCAGACTGCCATCTGGAAAATGAGGTTCCCAGAGGATGAATTTAGTGATGCTACCCTGCATAGCAGGCTCGCATCACTAAATTTACCCTCTGTGAACCTCAATCTGAATCAGGGTCTCAAAACTAAACAGAAAGAAGTACCCAGAGGATAAATTGGCCCACTGTATGGGATAGCATCATCAAATTCAACATCTGGGGACCTCATTCTACAAATGTCAGACTGCTTATTTTCAGGCCTGAACTCAACACAATTTTACACTCCAACAATTGAAAATCTCACTGATCACCACAACCAGATGGTTATCAATAAATTTGATAAACTTCTGCAAAATAAGGAAATCAAAGAGAAAACCTGTGGTGGACTAATGAACAGTAACTCCACCTCCGCAAAATTTTATGTGCTACCAAAAATCCATAAATGCTGCATCCCAGGGAAAATCCTGGGATGCCCTATCCTTTGTGATAATAATAGTCCTACCGAAAAAAATCAGAAGCTTTGTCGATAAACATATCAAAGAGTTTGACCCAAATTATCTGAGTTATATCAGAGACACCAGTGACTTTATAAACAAGCTGAAGTCGATGGATTCTCCACCCGACAACTTCATTCTATGCACACTGGATGTTAAATATGTATCTCTTCACATTAATATCCCAAACCAAGAAGGTTTAGTTGCCATCATCCAAGCCATTAGAAAATACAAACCTAAATGGGATATTTCTCACAGTGAACTTCTGGATTTATTAAAAATGCCGCTCAGGATCACAGATCCAATGTCGAGTTGTGACCTTGACCTTTGACCTGGCGAGTCCAAGGTCAATAGGGTTCTTCCTCGCACCAAGGCCAACACACCTATGAAGTTTCATGACTCTAGGTTGAACCACTATCAAGTTCTCATCCGGAAACCAATTGTTGCGATATGCTATGTTCAAGGTCACTGTGACCTTGACCTTTGACCTGGTGAGTCCAACATCAATAGGGTTCTTCCTCGCACCAAGGCCAACACGCCTGTAAAGTTTCATGGCTCTAGGTTGAACCACTATCAAGTTATCATCCGGAAACCAATTGTTGCGATATACTATGTTCAAGGTCACTGTGACCTTGACCTTTGACCTGGTGAGTCCAAGATCAATAGAGTTCTTCCCCGCACCAAGGCCAACATACCTATGAAGTTTCATGACTGTAGGTTGAACCACTATCAAGTTATCATCCGGAAACCAATTGTTGCGATATACTATGTTCAAGGTCACTGTGACCTTGACCTTTGACCTGGTGAGTCCAAGATCAATAGGGTTCTTCCTCACACCAAGGCCAACACACCTATAAAGTTTCATGACTCTAGGTTGAACCACTATCAAGTTATCATCCGGAAACCAATTGTTGCGATATACTATGTTCAAGGTCACTGTGACCTTGACCTTTGACCTGGTGAGTCCAAGATCAATAGGGTTCTTCCTCGCACCAAGGCCAACACACCTATGAAGTTTCATGACTCTAGGTTGAACCACTATCAAGTTATCATCCGGAAACCAATTGTTGCGATATACTATGTTAAAGGTCACTGTGACCTTGACCTTTGACGTAGCGAGTCCAAAATCAATAGGGTTCTTCCCCTCACCAAGGCCAATCTACCTATGAAGTTTCATGAATGTGAGTTGAACCATTATCAAGTTATCATCCGGAAACCAATTGTTTAAGATTTACTATGTTCAAGGTCACTGTGACCTTGACCTTCGACGTAGCATGCCCAAAATCAATAGGGTTCTTCCTCCCACCAAGACCAACCTATGTATGAAGTTTAATGAATGTGAGTTGAACCACTATCAAGTTATCATCCGGAAACCAATTGTTTACGCCCGCCCGCCCGACCACCCACCCGCCCGCCCGAAAGCCCGCCCGCCCGCCATTCACCAAACTATAAGTCGAGTTTGACTTCGTCACAACTCGACTAAAAATTGTTCTACAAAGTAACAATTTTGAATTCAACAACAAACATTACCACCAAATCAGAGGCACTGCAATGGGCACCAAAGTATCTCCATCCTATGCCAACATTTTCATGGGGGAACTACAAACCAAACTAAATTTTTCACTCAAACCTGAGCTATACCAACACTTCATTGATGACATTTTCCTTATCTGTACCCATGGTGAGAGCAAACTAACAGAGTTCATAAATTATCTGAACTCTTCCCATCCGACGATAAAATTCACTGCTGAACATTCAACAGATACGGGTAAATTTTCTGCATGGCAAAATCACAAAAATGGGCAATTTGATAAAAACAGATTTACATGTATACAGTAAACACACTGCTTCGCACGAAAACCTCAGATCAGACTCGTATCATCCACCCCAACAGAAGTATGAGGGGTTTTATGGTCAGCTACTGAGAATTAAAAGAATTTGGATGGACAAAAGATTTCCTTTGCCACAGCTAGGAAATGCTGGGGCAGTATAGCAAACAGGGATGTAACAAACAGACTCTGAAAAAAAAAATCTGTCGACAGTGGAAAAGATGGACCGAACCTCTCCACTACAAAAAAAGAGCAAGGGAAAACACAAATGGAATTCCCTTTGTATGTACATACAACCCAGATAGCCAAATGATGAGCCATACAATTAAACGATTTTGGCACATCCTTCAATTTTCCTTCAAATGTAGGGATTTTTTCAGTAAAGTACCACTTACAGCACATAGGTGAAATAAAAACCTTAAAGACCTTCTTACCAGGGCAAAACTACCACCCCTAAAACATATTAGTGGTTTTACAATAGAAAAACCCTTCATAGAATGCAAATCAACTAATTGCATAGTATGTCTCCAACTGAAAAAGAACACACTCTGGTTCAAAAGCAGCCAAACCAATGAAAGATTCTGTAGTCCTAAAAGGTACTCATGCCAAACCAAAAACTACATTTTTCTGCTACGCTGCAAAAACTGCAAGACACAATATGTGGGGGGAAGCAAAAGGCATTTCCACACACGCCTGTTGGAACACCAGACTGATATCCATAAGGGGGGACAGTAGTGTAGCTCTACACTTCACACAACCCGATCATGACATCAATGATCTCGGCTATCACTTTATATTCAACCTCAATTCTAACCCTGACTCGTCAACCATGCATGGAGATAGAAGTAAATTGGATATACCGACTTGGGACACTCTATCTGTTTGATCTTAACAGAAAGGATTTTTCATCTTTTATATTAAATCAATTCTGATTCTCACATGAAATTTAAGTCCTGAATGGCAATTTCTATATTCAGCTTTGAGCAAATTTGGACAATTTGTTAAGTAATGGGTTAAATTAATGAAGCTTACCTGTCATCTCTATAGTATCTTCTTGAGGTATACCCATTACTTTGTAACAAGCTTCAATCTGTTGAGCCACCAGTGGCTTCGTTGGAGCCATGAAAATGATCTTACCCTGTGGGTACCACCTGTAAAAATTGTACATAACCACGGCCCCAATAAAAGTCTTGCCAAGTCCAGTAGGCAAAGCTACAAGGGTGTTTGTGAAAAGACATTTTTCAACTATGCTGAACTGGTAATCTCGAACTGGGTAGTTGGTGGGATAAATCCACATCTTTCCGGCAGTATAGTCAAATCCCTGAATTTGCTCAAAGCTCTCCTCAATCTGCTCCATCTGCTGGGTTGACAGCACTCCAAATGATATATCACATCTATTTTCTTCATCTTCCTGTATGTGATTTTCACTTGTGTATGTGGTATAAAGGGAATATTTATTTGTAGAACAGTTTGAGGTGCTCGCAAGACTTGTTGATGCATGATTATTCTTAGCAAACTTTGAAGCATTGCTGCGACTTGCGTCAACTGAGTGATCATTTTCTCCAAAGTAACTTGTTAAATGAGTGCTCTCTTCAAGAGCACATGCCAAAGCTAAATCATCATCATCCTCACATAAGTCAATGATGTCACTATTTGAAGAATTACAGTTAAATGATGCGGCTTGATTTTCTAAGGCATTGTGTTGCTTTTTGGCACCCCAACTATGAAATAATGTGGTCTGCTTTGATTTGCTTGTCATCTCATGATCTGAAAAACAAAAAGAGGATTTTGAACGAGTTGCCATTTCCAGGCCAGAAAATAAGCCGTCTGACATTTGCAGAATGAGGTCCCCAAGAGAAGGAATTTGATGATGTTATCCCATACAGTGGGCCAATTTATCCTCTGGGTACTTCTTTCTGTTTAGTTTTGAGACCCTGATTCAGACTGAGGTTCACAGAGGGTAAATTTAGTGATGCTACCCTGCTGTGCAGGGTAGCATCACTAAATTCACCCTCTGCGGGACCTCATTTTGCAGTTGACGGTCTGCTTAATTTCTGACCTGGCCATTTCATATGAAATGTTTGTACCAAGTTCACTAAAATCAATGAGCCAAGGTTTACCAAGGCTCAGATTGATTTTAGTGAACAAGGTTTACAAATGTCATGTCAAACAGTGATGAATTTGAGATTATTTTTATTACATAATGTGTAATTTAACCTTTAGTTTCCATAACTACTAAAGCTGGCCAGCAGTGTTCACAAAAAATGACAGCCAAATTTTTTTTTTTTAATTTCAATCTCAAAAACATAGCTTACGACCCTCACTGGAACAAGATCATCAAGTCTGTTCCAATTAGAGGCAGGACTGGATTTGTATATCAGTTTTCGAATCAATTTTCATCTATAGCTAATCAATTTCAAATGAAAATTCTTGTAAATAATAGGAAATGCTAATCCAACTTTATCCAAGCTAGAAAACTGCTATTAAATTAAAATAAAAATTAAATCAACCCATGATTAGAGGTCATAACCTTAAAAAACATAGCTTATGACCCTAGCTGGAACAAGATCATCATCAACCTTGTTCCAATTAGAGGTCATAAGCTATGTTTTTGAAACAAAAAATGAAAATATTTAGTTATTCAGGAAATGTTTTCAGCAAATGTCATCTGCTATTTGTATTTGGTAGACAGTTGATGAAAAATAGGAGATGATTAATTCTATTCTACTTCTGAAACTAACACACTCACAACATTACCATGTCGACTTCTGACAGCATTCCGGTATTAGATGAGTTGTGAACAATATTTTTTATAATGAGATAATTGGTGGTGATTATGTGGTAATATTGAATAACAAAAAAAAGCTCAACCACAGTGGAAACCTGTTAAATGAATAGTAAATTTGCCAGAGAAAACTTTTCAATGAAAAGGAGTTTTCAATCAACAGGGTTCTTTTCATTTTCCTGTTTTCTAATGATACATTGTGCATTTATTCCATTATATTTTGTTTCACAAAGTAGCACCCATGGCATAGAAGGCATGTACAAATTAGAATTAGAAATGAAGGCTACCAGGTAGCTGCTACCTTAACTATTTTCGGGTAACTAGGAAACCCATTTTCTTTCAGGCAACATTTTTCCGTTGCATGCAAGAGTAAGGCAAATCAATACTGATCTGTTTATCAGTGTTAGTGTGGAGACTGATTTGAATATTCTTAAAGCAGTTTCTTTCAGCAATCCAATATGATATGATGTACATTTAATACAATGTTGGAAATCTTGCAATGTGTTTGATTTGACAAATTCGACATTATTCGATTTCACATTCATATTATACTGTCCACTTGTGATTAATTTGCAATTATTATATCTGTTGTAATTTTTTTGCTGTAGGCTCGGTTTGTGATTACCAAGATTGTATATGACATGACGATGTAAATAAATATTGGACCTGCAGATATTCTTCTTTTTTGAAGATATACAACCCCAGGTTAAATCTCTATCATAAAACTATCAAAAAAGTTCTGGAAAAAGGGCAAAATCCGCCCCCCCCCTCCCCCGTACTGAAAATTATGAAAGATGAATGTGTTAAACAACCAATACAGATACTACTTTTCTATAAAAAGACTATTAATTACACATAATTTGAATATCAAAATGAATCCAGAAACTACATGTAGCACAAAAGAAGGATGCAATGAACAGAATATTAGAAATGTTCCAATTTGTTTGAGATAATTATATATATAAATATATATATAACTTCGTCAAATTGCCGTCATGCTCGGAAGTTTACTTCCTTCTAAGTGGCTTTCATTTTTGACTAATTCTTATTCCGTTACGTTAAGTGCCGTACCAATGTGTATCGCGTCATGGGAACATAAAATTTAGCGTCACACAGATCCTAATTGTTGAATGGGAATTGTAAAATTGATCGAGATATGCGTACGTCTTACAGATCGATTTATTATTTGGCAAGTGGCCGCCTAGCTCCTAATCACGAACCCGTCTATAAAATCGCCAATACATATCTTCCTTGGGTGGAAACAAGTAAAGATATGTTCCACATTACACGTTGTTCACTGTTTTTAATTGTAAATTATGGACAAACAATACCGTATCAGATCTTCCTTAGGTGGTAACAAGTGGAGATATATTCCGCGTTTTTATGCGCAAATTTTGTTTTCAGCCTTAGAATTAGGAGCATTCAATTATTTATCTCAACCTCGCACTGGTAACAGAGGCAGAAGCGAGTTCGCATGCAGTATTCAACCATTCATTGACCAGAATTGTTCAAACGCGTTGTTCTCCATATTCAAGTGTATTGCTTGTAAAATTCCCGTATCATATCTCCCTTGGGTGGCAAAGATTCCATACCCCAACACAGCACAATTTGTTGCAGCATGAGACTTTTTAGATTTCAATTTTGTATGAACATACAGATTTTTTAAACCGGATTCAAAACAATACGGAACAAGAGTCAGGATTTCGAACTTCAAATCCTTCAATGTCAGTGGACAGAAAATAGCAGGTAAAAGAGATTGGGATACGTGCAGTAGGAATTCAACAACTTGAAATTCTGAATAGCAGGAAAAAATCCCCTAAGCAGGAGGGGTGTGAAATAACCTAAAGTTTCTCAATTTGGAAATTTAGTGGCTACCGAAAGGCATGCAATTGGAATTACGGTGATGGAACCTTCCCACCATATTCTCAATCCTTTGGCTCCATCCATATTCCCTGAGAGAGATGAATGGGTAAATTATTCTTTAAGGTAGGTGTATTTTGTATATTAAGTAGTCGGTGAGAGTGAGACAGACGTTATTTTTTTTTTTTAATTTTGCCCGTATCACTGTCGGTGAACAGCATAGACAGTGATTCACATCTTCTGATGGAATTGGGTGGCTTTAAATAAGCTTATACAGACGGTAAATAGAAAACAAACACCTCGCAAGTTTGTAAGAACAAAATATTTGTTCATATTAAAAATATGTCTGAAAAATTTATGTTTTTAAAGCTTCATTACCAAAATATAAATGAATTTTGTGATTACGTGTTTTTTTCTAGCGGAAGATTTTGCAAGCCGCATTGTGCATGTATTTACTGTCTGCAACTTTTTGTGGATGGATGTGGAGGATTTTATTTGATATTCGAAATCAATAATAAATAGTCTTTAAAAATGTGGATTTGTCTTTCAACAAAGCAGTAAACCTTCAGTAATACATAGAGAAGAATTCAAAATTCATTCGGAACCACCAATGATCTGGAACTGCCATAACAACTGTACATATTCTATATTGCTTATGGGTCATATTTCACTGATTTGATAGATTATATATTTTTAGAAATGTATTGAGTTGTTAAACCATGACATTTTTACCCCTAGCAGAAAATCTATCTTCTACCAGGAAATAGTATCATCCCGTCTTCACGCGGAACAAAAGTCGCCAGGCAAAACAATAAACTTGAACATCTGAGGCCATGGTTAGTTAATTTCGGTTTGGGGTTATTTGCCTCATTTTGTTTTTTGACTAAAATTATTATTGGCTCTGCAAATGGCCCACCACCTTTATAATATTGGGTCAGGAAAAAACACCATTTCATTTTTTTTCCTCATCCATTAAAATGCCAGATAATTATTGCCTCATTCTGTCAGATTGCTATAGCAATATGGCCATAATGAGACATTAGTCTGTTGTTATTAACCCTTTACCCAATGAATCGGCCACATCCTCCCGCGTAATATGCAAATTCAGTAGTTGAAAAAAACATTTCAACAAAACCATATCATGTGACCCCCTTATTGGAACGAGCTCATCGAGCTCGTTCCAACGAGGGGTCACATGATATGGTTTTGCTGAATTTTTTTTTAAAATTTAAAAAAATTATGTTTAAAATAATAAATTTTGATATCGTCTGCGTTGGGTAAAGGGTTAATGGTAAAATGTTGACAAAGGGTACATTTTGTGGATAGGCTGTTTTGTATATAACCCTGGCCATTGAATTTGAAAGTTCTGCTGTGTGAGACAACCTTCACATGCAAGGAAGCAGTGTACAAGTGCAAAATGATAAAATATCAATTATGTAGGAATGGACATATTACACCATTTTCCAAAAGGGATATAATTAATAATTAATAATAACCGACTTATTAACCTCATTTTGCATTTTGTCCTGCTAACCTGGAAAAATGCTAAACTGAAAATTAAGATGCTGTATAAGAAAAGAGAAATGTGTTTACTTTGAAGTTCTCATCGCTGTTATTCCATAAATTCAAATTAAATATACACAAGTTATATAACAAAATGAAGGTTCAGATGTATAGAACACAAAAAATAAATGAAATCAACTCACAGAGTTGACAGCAGGCACCAATGGTCCCTGGAAGTCTGCTACTGTATTCGTAGCAGAAAAGATAATAAAATAATATTTCCAGAGAACAATTCACGGCCAAATGATATCTGAAGCAAACTTGGCCACGAGTTGTTCTCGTAAAATATTATTCTATTATTAGTTCTGGTACGAATACAGTAGCAGACTTCCAGATTGTGATATATACATGTAGAACATGAAAAACATGCAGTCAACTCACCGAGTTGACAGCAGACACCAATGGTTCCTGGAAATCAGCTACCATATTCGTACCAGAAGTGCTAATAAAATAATATTTCAGGAGAACAACTCGTGTTCAAGTGTGCTTCAGATATCCAAGAACAAAGCTAGGCATTCAGAACACTTTACGATGCAGCAACAGGACAGCATTTGGAGAAAGGACAATACTGTCTGCATTTTTATTGAAGATGGGTTCCCTGGCCGACAGACATGCACATTGAATGCGATACCACAAATTTTCATAAAAAAAACAATCGCATAATTCTAAGATATTCAAACAGGTGTCATGATACCTTGCAAATAATGTGACAACTGTACAATCTCCATTTAATAATAGTGTGTAGTGTGAAAGTGATCTGTCTCATTATTTGATTTTAGATGCCACTGTTGAGCGATGCTGTTTCGGCTCCAATTACCTTCGACCAAAATGTTAACAAACCAAAAACAAAACAAAGCTGAGGGTTTTGGAATGTACCCCTCAAACAGCTATGCTGTTACATTTTGAAGAATTTTGATTTCCTAGCTTTGATCTTGTATATCGAAAGCACACTTGTCCACAGCAGGCCTTTAAAAATTACACGAGCTAGCATTTAGTTCATGCACTGCTCAAGCAAACACCCTGTGGCTTAACCCTTATTTCGTTCATGCAAGTTCTTTTCTGTAATGTAAAACATCAACTGAAAAAGTGAAATGGGTTCAGCAAAAAAAAAAAATGGGTTAAGCAAATTTTTTTTGCTTATCCGAATTTCGGGTTAAGCAAATTTTTCATTTTTAAAGGCCTGCACAGGTTGTTCTCTTGAAATATTATTTTATTATCAGTTTTGGTACGAATAAGGCAGCAGACTTCCAGGAACCATTGGTGCCTGCTGTCAACTCGGTGAGTTTACTACATATACATGTATTCTTCACATTCTTTTCATCACAACCTTCATTTTGATGAAAAATTTGTGTATATTTAATTTGAACTTATGGAATATCACAGGTGGGGACTTCAAAGTGAACAAATTTTTCTTACTTGTATAGCACCTTAAGGTGCTATATAGGTAATGGAATTCTGTTCCATTTTGAAATTTCCACTTCTCATATTCCTTAAATTCAAACTAAATATAACACATCAAAATGAAGGTTGAGATGTATAGAACACGAAACACATATGTAATCAACTCATAGAGTGGACAACAGGCACGAATGGTTCCTGGAAGTCTGCTACTGTATTTGTACCAGAACAGATAATAAAATAATATTTCATGAGAACAACTTGTGGCCAAATGTGCTTCATATATCCAATCAGGCCTGCAAATAAGCAGTCTGACATTTGCAGAATGAGGTCCCCAGAGGGTGAATTTGATGATGCTATCCCATACAGTTGGCCAATTTATCCTCTGGGTACCTGTTTCCGTTTAGTTTTGAGACCATGATTCAGATTGGGGTTCACAGAGGGTAAATTTAGTGATGCTGCCCTGCTGTGCGGGGGAGCATTACTAACTTCACCTTCTGGGGACCTCAATGTGCAGATGGCAGTTTGCTTATTTTCTGGCTTGTATCCATTACCAAAGCTTGTCATTCAAATCACTTTTGAATGCAGCGACAGGACTGCATTTGGGAAAAGGACAACACTGTCCGCATTTTTTTTGAAGATGGATTCCATGTTCGACAGACATGAGCAAATCACTTGATACCCCAAATTTCCATTGAAAAACAAAATCATAATTCTAAGAAATTTCAACAGGTGTCATGATACCCCGCACAGAATATGGCAACTGTGTGCTCTCTACAATGATAGTATGCTGTATTAAGATGATCTTTCTCATTATTTGATTTTAGATGCTACTGTATGTCGACGCTTTTTCCGTCCGATGACGTTGAATGTAAACAAAAGCGAAGGTCTTGGAAATTACTCCCATGCAGCTCTGCAACTGTAACTGACCCTGTAAGAAGCTGAATGGCTGGGATAGACAACAGCCTGAGCAGAAGAAAGAGGGCCCGTAGAACAAAGTCCTCTGTCTGCTCCTGCAACTGTCACAGATAAGTGGAGAAGGTAGCATTTCTCCAGTAGGCTGCTAGCATAACATCCGGCAACATGAGGGAGTTAGTATAAGCCCCGAGTGGAAGACAATGCACGCACCTTGTGGCAGAAAAACGATTGGTAATACAATCGCCAGTAGCTAGATGAGCGGAAGCTGCACGAATAGCAAGACAAATCCATCGAGAAATGGATTCAGGAGAGATCTGGCATGTGAGAGAACGAATATCCACCCAGGATAAAGGCGTGAATGCCCCTCCCCCCCACCAAGCAGAGCAGCACCCAAGAAAGTGTTCATCTAGGATTAAACTGTAAAGTCCTAGGGCTTTTCAAGGAAAAGTGCTGAACAAGCTTGGAGGGGCAAGGATGATTGCCGAAACGATGCGGTACCACATATGAAAAAGGTCTCCGAAGCATGGACTTGTACCCATTGCTGGAGACCCCCAGAAACAAACATATACCAGAAACTCTGCAATCGGTGTGATCGAAGGAATGACAGAAGCAACAGAGTGATCACACAGCATCGACAGAAGAACCTTCTACTTAGCCAAAGAGGCTAAACCAGTGGAGTGAGTGCCTCCTTGAAGAAGAAAAGCAACTCCACTGCTCGTATCTAAAAACCACTATGGAGGAGACAGGACCCGATAAAAGACATGCGCGAAGGCACAATGAAGTCGGGTCGACCTGAAACCTCCTAGGGCGACTTTGGCAAAGAAAGTCACGATGTTGAGGGAGACATGCCGGAACCGCCACTAACAGAGAGCGGAGCAGATTGATCCACACCCACCGAGGCAACAAGGGTATGATCAAAAGGATTTGACAACTGCAGGTTCACATCTGGGCTAGAACCTGAGGCAGAATCGGAACCGGCAGGAAGGCGTAGCCGACAAGACCGTCCCAAAGGAGGGCCAGAGCATCCATGGCGAAAGCCAGAGCATCTGGACACGGGGACACGAAAGTGTCCACCTCATGGTTCCAACGAGTCGCAAACAGATCGATGTGGGGACGACCCCAGAGATCGCAAAGAGACTGGAACACTGCCATGTGGAGCATCCACTCGGTGGAAAAGAACCTGCCCCATCGGGACAGGGAGTCAGTCAGGACGTTCAGACAACCGGGAATGTGACGAACCACCACCCCGGCGTTGACATCCTGAGCGAGTAGTAGAAGATCCCGAACCAAATCGTACATGGGAACATAGTGCGTTCAGCCCTGGTTCCGAATGTAAACAACCACCATAGAATTGTCAGACCACAGAAGGATCTGACAATTCGAAAAGTGGGGGATCCACTGTCGGAAACACAGAAAAAGAGCAAGAAGCTCCTTCTGGATGACATGAAGAGCTGCTAGATCCTGGTCCTATGACCCATGAAGGAAAAGACCAAGAGGATCCAACGTCACACCCCATCCGAGATTGCTGGCGATTACCGTCAGAACACGATCGGACATGGGGAAGTCCAACGGAACTCCCTGCATAATCCACTGAACATCTGTCAGGGGAGAAGGTGACGAGGAAGAGACTCCGGTAACAGAACTGATCTGAAAGCCTCCATGCAGAACTGAGGAGCAAAGATAGACTGCGTCAGAATACTCAGATCGATAACCTATCTGAGTCGTCCTTCTTCGGCACCAAGAACATGCGGGAACAAAATCCCACTGAAAGAAAGTTCTTGATGACCTTGATTGTCCCCTTGGAAGGAGATTGCCTATCTCCGTGGTCAAAAGTTCCCAATGTGTAACGTCAAAAGGGACTCATGTTGGAAGAGGCACTCTCTACTTAGTGGAGTGCCTCAACCTGGGATGAAATCGAGGTGACTACTGCCGACGCCTAACCCACCCTGTGAGTGAGTAGAAGTGGCAGTAGGAGGATCAGTCCTTAGCTTCGCAGAGGAAGCAGAAGGGTACTTGTTAGGCTTTGGACGACACCTGCCTCCAACAGAAGGCCAATCAAGCTAAGCAGCAGCAGATCAATGGAATGACAAAGGGAGCCATCCCGGACCGTCGCCAAGGAATAGTCGCGGACCCGCCGAAAGAGGCAGATCGAAGAGCAGCGCACTGCCCCTCAAGAAGGGGACGTCTTCTGTCCAGCAAAGTGTACCTGCAAACTAATTCCAAGCTAGCCACGTAACAGGCATGTGTGTGAGAAGATGCATGAGTGCCTTGAACAGCACACACAAAACAGAAACCTGTTTGTCGTCAAACTCATCTGGGAGCAGATAAGCAACAAAGCAGAGACGACATGATCGAAGAGAGAAAGCATTCCAGCATCCCTCTCGATAAGCCCAACCTGGACTCCAGAGTCTCCATATGGCTGAGGAGGTGGAGTCCCGATCCAAGACCGTCCCAGTCTGGAAGACTGATGGATTGGCGAAAACGTAGGAATGATAACGCACCAGAGGCAAAAAGTGTCAACCTTGATGAAGAACGACGTCTTCATACCCTTGGAACTCGGCTTAGAGTCCAAAGCGGTAAATGCTTCAACCACCTGTACCAACAGGCACGGTCGAAGGCGCCCAGAAGCATGTTGCTCCACAGGCTGTAGGCGTGCGACCGATAATCGCAGCCGGGCTGACACTGTGGGCTGGTTTGACGGTTGGAGACCTGGAAAGAACCCAAACACAAAGTCAAGAGCTGCCCCCAAGTCAGAAGCCTGTTGGCTCTCGACGTCAGGAATGTCAAGACTCATCCCATGAGTCGCAAGACACATAGCCCATCATGGGCAAACCAGCCATGGTGTGGGCACACCAGGGAATCAGAAAGCGACCTGTTTCCAATCCCGGGAGGCGGCGCCACAGGGGGCACCCGGAAACCACTCGTAGCCTCGCTGGAAGCAACGGGAAAGGCTCTTGGACAGAACCTAAGTGAGCAAAGAGAGGGCCTCCCTGAGCTCACTGACTGTCGGAACAGGAACGACGTGGGAACGAACCAACAAAGAGGCTTCACTCCTGACCCATTTACCAGCGAAGGGTCACAATCCTCAAATACACCCAACCCCACCAGCATCCAAATCCAATGAGAAAAACTGAGGTACTCGACGGCTGAGAGACCACAGTAGAGGGTTTGGCCGGCAGCCCCTTCCAACTTCGCCAAGTTGATGTCAGGGAAGGCTGAGGCCAATACCCCACGTCTACACTACCAGACATCCCTGCAGACTCCTGCAGGGAGAAAACTGCTGTGCTCAATGACCGAGAGGACACAGCAGGGGGTTCGGTCAGCAGCCACTTCCGACTTCGCCGAGCTGAAGTCAGGGAAGGCTGAGGCCGATACCCCATGTCAACACCACCAGACGCCTCTGCACCTGCCTGCAGGGATAAAACTGCTGTGCTCAACAGCTGAGAGGACACACCAGGGGGTTCAGTTGGCAGCCACTTCCGACTTCGTTGAGTTAAAGTCAGGGAAGGCTGAGGGCGATACCCCACAACCACACTTCAGACATCACTGCAGATCCCTGCAGGGATAAGCCGAGGCCGGCTAAAACGGCTGCCCTCGCAATCCAATTTTTTTGGCTTTGGCAGTCATTTGCTGTAGCAAATTTTATGTGTTTCGGCAGTTACTACGACATTTCTGGGAAGGCAATACATGCAGATGCCGAAAGGCATCTGCAACGAGTGACAAATGCACAATTTTTTTAGCGGGGTCTGGGGGGGTGCGGTTCCCACCCTAGGAAAATTTTGAAATCTGCTATCAAATGGAGCGTTCTCGTGGCTTTTGGGGTGGAAATCCACTTGATATTTTGGATGATAAAATTAGTTTTTTTTACTTGAATCCACCCCTGCAATGTCATATGCACGGTCGATTTGTCAGTTTGCGATCGAAATTTGCGGGACTGCAAAACGAATGAATTTCATCTGAGCTGAATATTGAGTAAAATACATTTCAAACTTATTTCTCAGAAAAAAATGCTGTTTGTTTACCTGTATTTATGTATATTCCCTGGAATCAAAAAATGAATGTTGACCCATTTTCTGTAAATGTAGAACTCAGTCCGGGAAACGCCCACACATATTTATATATGGAGAAGATGCGCATGTGTACAGCGTGAATTCAATTGTTTTCGAGAGGGGTATCACAATAAACAAACCAATGACAGAAAGTTTAAGTGAGTGTAACGTTGGCTGCGAGTTTCCGTTTTCAGCTACCGGTGTGTGTCTCTCGTTGTGCACAGTGAACTACTGCATGTCACACATTCGTCCAAACCTGGACCCAAAGTTCGTAATATAATTTTTTGGTTTGATACATTCTGTGGAACAGGATTTACCAAACCAAAAAAATATATTACGGACTTTGGGTCCAAGTTTGGACAAGTCAAACACCACTGTGGATTATTTCTACTACGGCAACTGTGTGCAGTAGTTAGAGCCATTTGCTTCAGCAAATCGTTTCAGCAATGCCGATTGCCAAAGCCAATTGCGAGGGCTGAAATGGTGACAGATGACATTGTAGATGGAACAGCAGCAGCAGCAGCAGCAGATACGACGGGAACTGTTGGAACTGGCAGAAAAGGGGAGAGAGCCACCTAGCTCGGCCTCCAAAGGAGGAGTCACAACCCTGGTGACAGCCACAGATGTTGACTGTACAGTCCTGGAACCAGGCATCTCTTCACCAGAAATCCAACAGCTCCCGCAGTATCCACCACGGTAAAAAAACTGCACATCCCCCATGGATGGGGAATAACTCTCACCAGACGTGGTCGTGTTGGGAAGGCCCCGAAAAATTTCATTTCCGAACTGTGTTGACACGATGTCCAAAAAACATTCGCGAAAACGGAATATATAAATAAAAATCAATGAGAATGTGGTTGAAAATATTAACAAGAATATATAAAACACAGTCCTGTAATTACACGATCTTCAGATTCATAATTCCAGTCACAGGAAAACCATTAACGACGAGTTGAATTATCACTGTTTCGTAATGCAAAATGGCGACACGTCATCCACATTTCGCAGACAAAAAAAGAATGGTTTGATGACTGCTTGCACACTGGTTAACGGAAGTCGTGGAATTGTTCTAAGAGAAGAGCGTCCCCTACTGGGTGTGCGCCGATGGCGCTCGACCCAGTTTTGGCTTATTTTTTCGTGGTGTTTTTACACCACTTTTCTTTCCCAAATCTCTTGGGAAAGATTAAAATAGAGAGTATTTTATCCTAGTTAGGGTCTTCCACTGTAGTGCAAGCCTGTAGTAAACAAGAGGCCCCAGGGGGCTTGAGGGTGCTCACCTGACATGGTAGTCTAAACATCAAACCAGGGACTTGACTTGAATAAGCTGCATACGCCCCTCCTAAGAAAAGCATATACCAACTAGATGAAGCAATTGTGCCCACACAATACACAGGATTTTCCTTCTATTTTCAGTTCCTGTACTTTTACGTCCCAAAATTTAGATAAACGCATTAAAAACAGATTTATTTTATTTTTGTTCGGAAATTTTTGAAGTCCCAAACAAAATATTTTCAGACTAAAATTTTTTTTCTTCTTAAAATTGACCAAAATGCATAAAAAGCCAAAATACTAATTTCCGGATTTAGGTCCGAAATTTCCAAGTTCCACCCGGACCCCAAATTTTCAGTGTAAAAAAAAATTTTTTTTGTCTTAAAATTGACCGAAACGCAGAAAAAACAAAAAAATATTTCTGGATTTTGGTCCAAAATTTTCCAAGTCCCACCTGGACTCCAAATTTTCAGTGTAGAAAAAAAATTTTTTGGGGTCTTAAAATTGACCGAAACGCATAAAAAACACAAAAAAAAATCCAGATTTTGGTCCAAAATTTTCTAAGTTCCACCCGGACCCCAAATTTTCAGTGTAAAAAAAAATTTTTTTTGTCTTAAAATTGACCGAAACGCAGAAAAAACAAAAAAATATTTCCGGATTTTGGTCCAAAATTTTCCAAGTCCCACCTGGACCCCAAATTTTCAGTGTAGAAAAAAAATTTTTTGGGGTCTTAAAATTGACCGAAACGCATAAAAAACACAAAAAAAATCCAGATTTTGGTCCAAAATTTTCTAAGTCCCACCAGGACCCCAAATTTTCTGTGTAAAAAAAAAAAAATTTCTTTGTCTTAAAATTGACCGAAACGCATAAAAAAATGAAAAAAAAATTTCCGGATTTTGGTCCAAAATTTCTAAGTCTGGAACAGGGCCCCAAATTTTCAGCCTAAATATGAACCCAGGGACTTGGCTTGAACAAACTTGAAGCTCACCCCCCTAAGGATACTGCATACCAAATATCAAAAGATTCTTTTTGGTAGATCTGAAGAAGATTTTTTAAAAATATTCCTCATACTGCACTAACTTAAGCATTTGGGCTCCCATAGAGAGCCCAAATATGGACCCAGGGAATTGATTTCAATAAACATGTGAAACAATCTTCCAAAGATATTATATGTGAAATCTGAAAGCTTTTGGAGCAGTGGTTTGGGAGAAAAGTAGTCTTACATGTTTTTCCTATTACCCACAGTGTTAAAAAAATAGGCCGATGAAATCGCCAGATGTGTACCCATACGCGCAACTAGTAGAAAGCTGTATGACGGAGGGCCACCACGGATGCCGACATTATGTGCACCATACATGGTATGGGTACATATAGAAATGGATTGGAGGGGTGTCTAATTTGATGGATAAAGGGTTAATATCTCCAGATCAAATTATCAGATTTACATAAAAAAAACTATTTTGCACAGCACATCAGTAACCTGAATAAATATATGAAGTAACATGACAATCGGATTGATATTTTTTGAGTTATCTCATGCCAAAGGGATTGTAGGAATTTTCAATTTGAAGGATAAAGGGTTAATATCTCAGGATCAAATTATCAGATTTACACCAAAAACTATACAGATCGGCACATCAGTAACCTGAACACAAATATAAAGTAACTTGACAATCCAAGCAATATTTTTCAAGTTAGCGAATGCCAAAGGGATTGGAGGAATTTTCAATTTGAAGGGATAAAGGGTTAATATCTCAGGATCAAAATAACAGATTTACACCAAAAACTATACAGCTTTGTACATCAGTAACCTGAACACAAATATAAAGTAACTTGACAATCCAAGCAATATTTTTCAAGTTATCGAATGCCAAAGGGATTGGAGGAATTTTCATTTTTGAAGGATAAAGAGTTAATATCTCAGGGTCAAAATAACAGATTTACACCAAAAACTATACAGCTCGGCACATCAGTAACCGTAACACAAATATAAAGTAACTTGACAATACAAGCAATATTTATCAAGTTATCGAATGCCAAAGGGATTGGAGGAATTTTCAATTTGAAGGATAAAGGGTTAATATCTCGGGATAAAATCATCAGATTTACACCAAAAACTATACAGCTCGGCAAATCAGTAACCTGAACACAAATATAAAGTAACTAGACAATCCAAGCGATATTTTTCAAGTTATCGAATGCCAAAGGGATTGGAGTAATTTTCGATTTGAAGGATAAGGGGTTAATATCTCAGGATCAAATTATCAGATTTACACCAAAAAATATACAGCTCGGCACATCAGAAACCTGAACACAAATATAAAGTAACTTGACAATCCAAGCAATATTTTTCAAGTTATCAAATGACAAAGAAATGGATATGGACCCCGGATGGACAGACGGATGGACAAAGGATGGACGAACAACGGATGGCCACCCCGGATGCAGGCATTATGTGTACCATACATAGTATGGGTACACATAAAAATGCTGACTCAGCACTTTTTCAAAGTCCCCAAAAAAGTATCCCGTCATTAACCCGATAGAAATTTTTTTTACCATTCCATTCTGTTGGTCCTGAGGAAGCTTCACACCAAATAAGAATTCTCAGAGGCATGTAGTTTTGGAGATATGGGCGTTTTAATTTTTTCTATTTTTAGCTCCTGCGGTTCCCATGGGACAACGAAAAAAAAAATTGGGGCATAAATTAAGTACTTATGACTCAATAAGCCCTCATATCAAATTTGGTTCAAATCTGTCTCACGGTTTGGGAAATATAAATTTTGGGAGTGGCAAAAATTCTTGCCCCTCCCATAATAATGCCCGACAAACTTCTCTTGAACAAATTTGATTCTAAACCTCAAAAGGACTCTGTATACCATGCATTTGGAATTCTAATATAGAAACGGGGTGGTCAAAACATGTGAGGGAACAAATGGACAATTACTCTATAGAGGTCACAAACATAGAAGTAGGAATGAAAGAAGGCAAAAGGTTTGTCAAAGAGAGAGTCATGGAAGATTGCAATCGAAACTGGCGAGCAGGGGTTAGCGTGAAAAGATCACTGCAGGGGTTACAATATAAAGAAAAGCCAGCTTTTGAGAAGTACCTAGATGGCACCTTTGGAGGGTCACTGCTGTTCAAACTGAGATCAAGATCACTGGAGCTTCGGGGAAAAATTGGGAGAGATGGGGAAAAGGGATGCCAAATGTGCCACTCTGGAGTAGTGGAGACCCTGGAACATTTTCTCTTGGAATGCCCACAGTATATACCTCATAGAATAAAATTTACTGGAAGAATAATGCAGAAGTGGGGTGAAGAAACAAAGGATAGATGGCTGAATGGGGACACGAGGGAGAGGGTAGGAATGCTTATTGAAGAAATTGAAAAAGAGGAAGTGAGGGACACTATTAAGCAGTTTATATCTGAATGCTGGGAGGAGAGGAGAGGAAGAGGGGGTGGGGTACAGGGGGAATGATGGCCTTCTCTTATGAGGACCGCGACAAATCAGCGGCTGGCCAAAGAGTTATTATTATTACCACATATCAAGTCTCTGTTTCTGGTGGTTCATTAGAAGATTTTCAAAAAATTTGACCATTTTTTCCCCCACACCTCTGCTCAATATGAGCCGAAACCTAATTTGCATAAAAATCAAAATGCCCCTATATAACCACTACTTACATGAAATTTAATTAAAATATGGCCAGTGGTTTAGGAGAAAGAGGCTCAAACACCACCTTCACGCAGGTTGACGGACGGACGACGGATGAAGGGTGATAAGAAAAGCTCACCCTGAAATTCAGTCAGGTGAGCTAACAATTGTAAGGTAGGTTGATAAGAAACAGGACCAACAAATTTTAGCGCATGGACCAACTTCAATTAATTAAGTCAAGAACACCAAGCACGATAAGCTCCAAAAATAAGAAAGCCATTAATCTACTTCATTTCCTTCTTCGATAATTGTGGACTCAGAATGATTACAATAAACACAAGTCGAAAAGTTATAATTGTTGAACATTGTTTTGTACACCTGATTACAGAGTAGTTAAATAACTTTTTTATAACACCTTATTTCTTATGCCACTGACATTACCCACAAAACATTAGATTACAGTATTAGACAAAATAAGTTGTGGGATGACCACAAGAAAATGTTAATGTCATAAGTGACCTCCAATCGACTTTAATATAATAATAATCAACTTCAATATTGCCTTAACTTACGGCATAAGTACTTCTGTAAAAAAAATAATGGCGATATAAGAAATATTTTTTTAAAAAATGAGGGTGTTTATAAGGGCCGTTCCGACCAAAAATGTGGGCCGTTCCAAATCAAATTCTGGGCCGTTCTGACCAAAATAAAATCAATCTGGGCCGTTTCGTCCATGGGCCGTTTCATCCAGCATTCACTTATAAAGTTATATAGCACCTGAACTACCAGGCATTACCAAACATGTCGGCTCTGGGACGTTTCGTCCTAAAACCAGTTCGTCCCGGGACAATTCGTCCAAAATACATTTTCGATTCAGGATGATTCGTCAAAGACGATTCGTTCCAAAATGTAATTTGGGGCTAAATGATAACACATGTATGATTATTTTGAAAATGAATAAGTTGACAAGACACTTCACACAAGATGAGTTAGTACAGTCATTAAAGCAGTAACAGGTCACAGGCAGTAACGGGTCAGGCGATGTTGAGCCTTAAAAAACTCGACTTTGAAGAGCATTTCAAACTAAAATTTTACTGGGGGTTTGTGAAGTAATATGTTGCCTGTCGTCTTTAAAAGTTTTGCGAGTTCATTGTTGTTTTTTGTTGACAAAAGCGATGTTTTTAAAAGAGACTGAATGTGCGCCAGAAGAAAATTTCGATACACGAAACCCCCCAAAAAAGTTCTCATCTCAACTACGGGAAGAAAAATATAAAGAGTGCGAATGTGAGTATTATTATTTGAACAGATTTGTCTGCGCTTCAAATTCACGATAAAATAATTCGGATAAATATCGGGCATCATGATATATTTTTGCCGTTTCAACAGCGAGTCGGGTTGTCAATACCGGGTCACCGTCAGACATGCGCAGTAAAACCTATTGAAACACTGCTCAAGTTGATCTATTTTAAGAAAATTAAAGCAAAACTACTGCATTTGATCCTCTTCGTTTTCACTTCCTTCTACTGTAAGAGTTATGACTTGTGTGGTGAAACTTATTCAGAGAAGACAAAAGACTTTTTGTGTCCAATAAATACATATAAAGTGGGAAAGTTAAAAAATTTATAGTAATTTATATATTTTTTATACTTACCAATGACCCAGACATAGCTGGTGCTAACTCTTAAAATATAGGGCCAAACACAAATTTTGCCCCCCAATCCCCAAAATTTGCATCTAAAACCAAAGAAAACATGTCCTGAATGGCCCTCCACACTTCACCTCTACTGCGCATGCGCAGTGTCAAGGACGTTCCGAAATTGGCGCCATTAATCATTCTAATAACCAGTGCCTGGTAAGCACTATGTACTCAGCGGGGAGGTAAGAGTTCCCAACTCCTGGGAGGGCCATCCCCGTCTGGGTCATTGGTAAGTATAAAAAATATATAAATTACTATAAATTTTTTAACATTTTTATACTGTACCAATGACCCAGACATAGCTGAATAGTAAAAAGGCTGGAGGGCCAAGGACATACAGCAAGATGGAATACGCTCAATTATATAAAATAGAGTCATCCCCTCTAGGGAAAAAGAAGTATTAGGCCTTACATGTATCTTTCTTATTTATGATAAATTAGAAAGATACAACACCTTCCAAAATTGAGCATTATACATCCATGTACTCTATTAATATCTAGTATAATCCTTATACTAATAATTTTTAAAGTAAGCCAATAAATAAAGTAAGTCTAGAGAATAGAGACTCTTTATACTCCTTAAAAGTGTCTGAGGATTGTATAATCATGTCCGTTGACACGTGCTATATTCAAAAGCTATACTTTAAAAACTAAGACTTGAATGAATTTTAAAACATAACTTCTCACTAAACAACCATCCCAATAACAGCTCAAAATTACTAACTCCGGAGGAGGTATCCCCTTGTTTTCATAGTAAAACAGGTGACCCAAGGGAACACCCTCCCCCCCCCCCCCTTTTTCTTGCCCTGGGTCAAATAGCCCAGAGCGAAGAGGGCAGCAGAACGGAGTCACTGCCGAAACAGACAGCCTACCTAGCTATAGTAGCAACTGTTAAGTGAATGACATTCTGAGCAGTAGATAATAGACCTAACAATAGAGGCCTCCAGAAATGGACTCAATATTTCTGAGATAAAAATTCATGAATGTGGATGGCTGAGCGCAATGAGCTGCCTTCAAAAATCTATAATAGCGACACTATTAATGAAAGCCCAAGATGTAGAAGAACTCTTACTTCATGAGCCGAAATCTCAAACACAACTGCTGAGTCAAAGATATACCATAAGCAGTATCGATAGTTAATTGAATCCATTAGCAATAGAATGGAGCGTAACGTCCTTCTATTAGGCATCAAAGACAGAAGAAGCTTACGCCCGTAGTAATAAACAGATATCTGTTTATAAATACATAAACTCTAACCGGACAGAGTAAAGGCCTATGCCCGTACGAAGACGGAAGGACCTTAATAACAATAGGTTCCGGATATTAATTAGGAGCCTAACTCTTATGCAAAAATCCAACCTAAATAGTAAAGGAAGTAGTGATTCCGAAACTACGAAAGTGAAAATCATCCACCGATAGTGCATGAAACTCACTGACTCTTCAGTAAAAGAGAAGCCAACAGAATTACTGTCTAAAAGGTCAGAATTTGAAAACTACTGTTTCCAGAGGCTCAAATGATTACTTAGCTAAATAAGAACCGAAGTTAAATTCCATATAGGAATTTAATCTAATGATTCTAAGTCTATTTATCAAAAAGTTACTAACTGACTTAGATAAAGAGACATAAGACTCAATTGTTAACTATCATAGAGTGCATAGGTATGAGGTAACACAAACCTATAACCTTAATAAAAACAGGCTGCAGTAGATCTTGTCAAACAAGTATACTAAAAAGTTGCAATGACTAGTATGGAGGAATCAACAATATCAACATAGTGATCCCTACACCAACGACGGAAGAGCCTCCACTTTAGCCGCATAGAATAGCGAAGAAGAGGTTCTCCTATAGTAAGAAATCGCGTCCAAAGCTTGTCTAGTACAATGCTTACAATGCAATAAGGACCACACAACGGAATACGTGAAGGTTGCGACCTTGCGGGTTGTGATAAAGATGACACGATTTTGCCCAGCGAAAAAAGATCCTCTCATTGAGGAAGATTTCGCGTTAAGTCCCACAGTAGACATCAGAGTAAATTTACCCACGGTCTCTGTGAAGACAGAGATGCTATCAACAGAAATGTATTGTGGTTGTTTATCTTAGCAATACTTGCTGAAACAACAGCGCAGGAGGATATGCATATCCTATCATTCCGTCCTATTAGATCAATAGAGCGTTAACAACATTAGCTCAGAGATCCGGACAAGCAAACACATACGTCTGCAATTGACAAGAAAGTTGTGTCGTAAATAAATTATCATTGGGCGCTCCGATTGATAGCAAATCTGATTGAATACTTGTTTGTTGAGAGTCCATTCTGACGGCAACAAGCGACCCATAAGTGAACGGGAGTCCGGTAAAACAATCAGACGACCCGGAATATGACGGACCGAAACAGAACTTGGTGTACAATAACAAACAGAAGGATTCTTTCCATTAAATTGAATAACGGAAACGAATGAGTGCCTCCCTGGTTCCGGAGATACGCCACTACTGTCGAATTAACGGACAGGATTTGGACATGCGTTGCAGAATAATGTTCATCCAATGACATAAAGCAAGCCTAAAAAAATGCCGCTCAGGATCACAGATCCAATGTCGAGTTGTGACCTTGACCTTTGACCAGGCGAGTCCAAGGTCAATAGGGTTCTTCCTCGCACCAAGGCCAACACACCTATGAAGTTTCATGACTCTAGGTTGAACCACTATCAAGTTCTCATCCGGAAACCAATTGTTGCGATATACTATGTTCAAGGTCACTGTGACCTTGACCTTTGACCTGGTGAGTCCAACATCAATAGGGTTCTTCCTCGCACCAAGGCCAACACGCCTGTAAAGTTTCATGGCTCTAGGTTGAACCACTATCAAGTTATCATCCGGAAACCAATTGTTGCGATATACCATGTTCAAGGTCACTGTGACCTTGACCTTTGACCTGGTGAGTCCAACATCAATAGGGTTCTTCCTCGCACCAAGGCCAACATACCTATGAAGTTTCATGACTCTAGGTTGAACCACTATCAAGTTATCATCCGGAAACCAATTGTTGCGATATACTATGTTCAAGGTCACTGTGACCTTGACCTTTGACCTGGTGAGTCCAAGATCAATAGGGTTCTTCCTCGCACCAAGGCCAACACACCTATAAAGTTTCATGACTCTAGGTTGAACCACTATCAAGTTATCATCCGGAAACCAATTGTTGCGATATACTATGTTCAAGGTCACTGTGACCTTGACCTTTGACCTGGTGAGTCCAAGATCAATAGGGTTCTTCCTCGCACCAAGGCCAACACACCTATGAAGTTTCATGACTCTAGGTTGAACCACTATCAAGTTATCATCCGGAAACCAATTGTTGCGATATACTATGTTAAAGGTCACTGTGACCTTGACCTTTGACGTAGCGAGTCCAAAATCAATAGGGTTCTTCCCCTCACCAAGGCCAATCTACCTATGAAGTTTCATGAATGTGAGTTGAACCATTATCAAGTTATCATCCGGAAACCAATTGTTTAAGATTTACTATGTTCAAGGTCACTGTGACCTTGACCTTCGCCGTAGCATGTCCAAAATCAATAGGGTTCTTCCTCCCACCAAGACCAACCTATGTATGAAGTTTAATGAATGTGAGTTGAACCACTATCAAGTTATCATCCGGAAACCAATTGTTTACGCCCACCCGCCCCGCCCGCCCACCCGCCCGCCCGAAGGACCGCCCACCCGCCGCCCGCCCGCCCGCCCGCCCGCCCGCCCGCCCGCCATTCACCAAACTATAAGTCGAGTTTGACTTCGTCACAACTCGACTAAAAACATTATTCCGCGGAAGATAAGTGCTCGCTTAGAGACTGCGGAACCCAAAGACCCTGGCACTTCGAATCCGTTGGGATCAATATAATATCCCAACCTGTTTGACTGGCAACCGTCATAATTATAAAACTCGGATCCGGCAACTGCAGTGGCACTCTCTGAGTCAACCACCGAATGTTTGCCCCAGTCTGAATCTCTTGCAACACTAGATAGACAAGAGAACGTGTAAATCGAGCAATTCATGGATTGCTGAAAAGTTGCCGTCGAAGAGAAGCTTCTCCGAGAACGAAGCGACTCTGAGAGAGTTCTTCACCTTACTATCCACGCGCCTGGATGTAGCTAGGGCTGCGTAACGTCTAACCAACTCCAATCAGCCACTGAAGGACGGAGTTATACGTGAACAAACTACTGCCCTCAAAAGAAATCACATTGAGGATAATATCCCGTAATTCTTTCTCTTGAAGACGTAATGATAACGCCTCAGTAAGGTGGATTACGTATGATAAAGCGTCTAAGTTAAGACATCACCGACCCAGCGCCGTCAGATAATTCCTGATTCGACTAAGAAACTGTCGATTGCTGGGATGCTGCGAAAAAAAAAAAAAAAACTGTGCCAACTCGGACAGCACGTCCGTCACTGAGGCCTGTAGAGAAGCGGTCCTACAATGCATTGCCGCTGGAAGCTCCGTGATCGTTACCCCGTGCATACTACTAATATGCGAGCGAACGGAATGTATAGGCCTCGTGTCCCTTGGCTACCGGATGGCGTGACCTGTTCGCCGTGGAATCACTGAATGACGAAACTGATCGGATACTCGAGGTCACGTAGCCAATGTGTGGTTGTGTGCCCTGCTGTGAGGATGAGGAAGCATTATCGACAGTCTCTCGGACTGTCAATATAACGGAGCGTCCCGACCGACGGACATATGCTCCGAATGTAAAATATCTGAACCACAACATGCGGTCCCCTATGTTGTTGGACGAGAGAGGGACCTCTCTCGCTCACAGCCCGGACGAACCTGGACAAGCCAGGAACCGGACTAACAGGCTTCCTCCGATCTGTCCTCAATCCGCCGTCACTGGGTGAGTACTAAAGTAATTATAGTGCTCGCATCACCCAAATATCCTTCCTAGACCGCAACGGACGAACCCGGCAGCCGAACAATTCGATGAATGTACACTACACCAGGTGAGCTAGCGAAAGTCACTCCGTCGATCCTACAAGGGACCTCTTAGGCGATAGACATATTCCATGAGCACTTATTGCCGCTAGCTCTTCATTAACTATGACGACAGAGGCACACTTTTGAAAGACATCTCCGTAACTTTGCGAACAAGAAACCAGAAATGCTTGGTAATAGCAAGCATTTAATAATATATAGCGTCGTTCAATAATTCGAAAGTTTGTGTGACATTATTGGACTATGTCGGAACTGAGGGACGAAGTCCCTGAACCGAACCAAAAATTTCTAAGTCCACCGACGCTATCAGTTTCTTATCCGGCATCGCAGCATTCTGGTCCGACGAAAGAACCTGTAGAAGATCAAGTCAGATGACATACACAACAGCATATGTTGTTCCGAAAGGGAAAGCTCGAAATCCTCCGAATCCCTTTCGGTATCCCGTCGGACCGGATGAAATTTTCGGACGTCCGTACATGTACCCGCTTCCGCAGAGCGTCCCGACCCAGCATCGTCGGATAAAACATATGCGACAGATTCAGTTGATGCTGGGATGCTGCGATAAGCTGTGCTATTTAGGATAGCACGTCCGTCCCCGAGGCCTGTGCAGTAGCGGTCTTACGATGCATTGCCGCCGGGAGCTCCGTGTACGTTGACTCCCGCACACTTTCCTATGCGAACGTCCGGAGTCTGCAGGCCTCATGTCCCTGGCTACCGGATGGTGTGACCTGGTTGCCGATGATTCTCTGACTGGCGAAGCTGACTGGATATCCGAGGTCACGTAGCCAAGAGCGGTCGTGTGCGCTACCATGAGAATGAGGAAGCCTTATTGACAGTCTCTCCGGACTGACTATATGTCGGAGCGTCCCGAGCGACGGACGTATGCTCCGAATGCGAAACATTTTGTACCACAACATCTGGGGCCAGATGTTGTTGTACGAGAGAGGGGCCTCTCTCGCTCGCCGTTCGGATGGACCAGAACGAGCTATGAACCAGACTAAAAGGCTTCCTCCGTTCTCCCTCTAATCCGCCGTCACTGGGTGTGCATTTGGTTGATTTATAGTGCTCGCATCACCCCAAAACTCCTTCTAGACCACAACGGATGAACCCGGCTGCCGAACCATTCGATGAATGGACGCTACACCGGGCGAGCTAGCGGACGTCAAAGGCCGTCAAACCTACTAGGGTCCTCTTAGGCAATTGGCGTATTTACATGAGCACTTTTCCGCTAGCCCTTCATTAATTGTGACGACGGAGGCACACTGTTGGAAGACATCACAGATACATCACCCTAATCTTGATCGTCTGAAATAGAAATTGATAAAGTAGAGTGACCCTGCGGGGAAAGGACCGGAATGTCCAATTCCCCACTAACATACCGTGACATACGCTTCCCATGTTGTCATCGAAATCATACGATACAGAACAGGAGAAAAGGCGAGTACACTGACCACATATAGAATGATTATAAAAGTCAGAGGAAGACTTCCTCTTATTATAATTGATCAAAATCCTTTCAATGTGAAAAGAAAACAAAGTCCTGGTACTCGCACCAACCCCTGACAATCAAAATACATAATAATAATATGATCCATTAACATAGAAAAAATAATTGAAAAAATATTTTTTCAGAACAGCCCAAGTTTCTGAAAAGTAACATTGAACCCCAATGGATCCCAAGCCTAAGTGTGGACAAAAATTTTTAAAATATTTTAAACAATTTATTCAACACTTACGAACAATAATAATGTATCTAGTTATGATTAAAATAACATCAAGATATTATTTTCAAGAAATTCCCCCCTCACACAGAGGGCTGTTGTAAATGTAAACAATGAGTGTAAAAACACTAAAATAAGACTCCAGGCACCCAGGCCCGAAATCAGTTACCAAAAATTCACTATCTGATGCAAAACAGAGACTTCCAGGGAAGAAACTGCAGAACATCAGATGGTAGATGCAGAACACAACGCCTAACCACCCGTAGGTGAAGACGTAAACATGGGGAAAAGAACAGAATTCATTCTGTTATTCAGCTAAAACTCACAAGAAATTTTAGTAATAATAATTACAGAACTATGCCAAAAGCATGGGAGAATAGCAAGAGGGGACTTAAAGGAAAGGGAGAGAGGAAAACACTGAAAAATCAGTGTAACTAAATAACAAGAATGACAACAAAATGGCTGCTGCCTCGAAAATAGGTAACTTAACATAATTTCATTAAAAAATTTTAAGTTACAGCCCTGATAATATTCTGTCACACATTTTTCCTCTCCTCCTTCTCTATCCTCCTTAGAATCACCATTTCACTAATATTTATGTGTCTGGCATCATTTAAACTGAGATTTACAAGCACAAAGATCAGTCAGATGTTAACTGATGAAGGGCCAAACTTAGAATGATTAATGGCGCCAATTTCAGAACGTCCTTGACACTGCGCATGCGCAGTAGAGGTGAAGTGTGGAGGGCCATTCAGGACATGTTTTCTTTGGTTTTAGATGCAAATTTTGGGGAATGGGGGGCAAAATTTGTGTTTGGCCCTATATTTTAAGAGTTAGCACCAGCTATGTCTGGGTCATTGGTACAGTATAAAAATATAGATCGTCAGTGGGGGATCAGGACAACTCGGACCAAGACAAGTCGGACCACTTTTGAAGACAACTCGGACCAACTTTGTCACTTTGAAGACAACTTGGACCAACTTTAAAGACAAGTCGGCCCAACTTTCAAGACAACTCGGACCACTTTTGAAGACAACTCGGACCAACTTTCAAGACAAGTCGGCCTAACTTTCAAGACAACTCAGACCACTTTTAGAGACAACTCGGACCAACTTTCAAGACAAGTTGTAACGACTATAAGACAGGTTGGACCAACTGTGAAGAAAAGAATGATGTCAAAAATAATTAAATGTGATCTCAAAGACTTCAATAGATGCGACGCAACATTTTTCAGTGCAGCTTGTGTTGTCTTTGAAGTTATTCTGTAAAATGAAAATGCTTCTCACCACAAACTTTGATATGTGATGAATGTTTTCATTACAACTAAACAAGTAATCACATGGAAATAACGTGTGAAAGTTTGTTGCTTGTACTAGCTCGTCAGACGGCTCAAAAGATTACCGACATGTTGTTTTAGGCACTAGCTTTTCTATATATTATATCTTCGTTTCGAGAAGGTGTCTTCCATGTAGACCAATTCCACTTAGACCAATTCCAGGTAGACCAACTCAGTTTAAATTAATTTAGATTAATTCCAAGTAGACCAATTCCAGGTAGACCAATTTGATATAAAGAGTAATTCAGAGTTGGTCCACTTGGAATTTTTCTATTGTCATTTTTTCAGATATTATTTTGTATTTTTTCAATGGGTGGGTGGGGGGGGGGGAATTTTATGCATGCTTGTATAAAAATATTTTTGTATATACTTTGTTTGTTAACAAGCTAACATGTTGTTTGAAGTGTTATTTTGTTTCCACTGTGAATCCATAACAGTTTGTCACAGTTTGGGTGTTTACACTACACTTGGGGTACTGGAGAATGGGATCAGACAATGACCATTGTTTTATTCAGTAACACATCACCAACATCAAAGATTTTTATCAGTCCACATTTTGGGTGTTTACACTACACTTGGGGTACTGGAGAATGGGACCAAACAATGACCATTGTTTTAATCAGTAACACATCACCCACATCAAAGATTTTTATCAGTTCACATTTTGGTATATATGATAACCTGGCCACCCAAATGGCAAAGCTTGCCTCTGTTACCAGTGGGAGTTGCAAACAGCGAGGAAAATCTCCACCTGCTGCCGGGTCTCCCCTCCTTGAGATATAAATCTCGGGGAAAAAATGCTGGCTTCCCCATCCAAAAGGACGGAAAAGGTGTAAATTAAAAACCGAATTGCTCTAATTTCCAGCTCTCTATCTTTTCTACCTCCTCTATCTCATCAGACACACGACCAAACTGAATGACAAACTATGAGGGATTGAAACAATCCTCAAGCAAAGATGTGCAGAAAACCTAACAAGACCAAGGCAAGGATTGAAACAATCTTGCCAGCAAACAGCCCTTTTAAGGGCGTTTTTTTTTTTTTTTTTTTTTTTTTTGTGGGGGGGGGGGGGGGGGGGGGGTGGAGGTCATTTGGAATTCCCGAAGGATAACCAGATACCTCAAATCACATACGGCATCCTATCTCCCAGAAGGCTTGATGGATGACTCCCGTTTTTTTCAAACTAAACTGTTGGAGCTTTCTCCATTCCTTTTTTGTAACCGCTATGGTCATATACCGGGGCCGCTACCAAACCGGCGTTGCTGTTTGGTTTTCTTTTTTCTTGTTCCCTTAAAATTGCCATCGCACAACATTATATTCTGGCTCGCCACCATGGTGGGACTCAAACCTCTACCATCGCCAAGCTGGAACCGAATAGAGCCCACTCTCCAATAGTCTTAATGGCGTTGAGGGTTTGGTCTTTGACAATCTATCACTCCAATGCAAACTGCCAGGAATTCTAACCGCGTGCATACCCCTTCAGACCCCATTTGAGGCAATAGGAAAGCTAGGCCTGTGTGATCCAAGATCCAAGTGAAATAAAATAAGGCTAACCGGGTCGCAAGGGATTTGTAAATCCCACATCATCCCTGCGCGACTTCGGCGCGCTAAAACCTTTCATTCATTCATCAATGGCAAATCATGAAATCATAGATAAGGAGATACATTTCATAGACACTGCCAAGGGGGCTGAGGCCCTAATAGCTCAAAGTTTTAGGTTTATCAAGATAATCGAATCTATTGGAGATGCTCTCAGTACAAAGCTTTGAAGTGCAATGTTAAGGCTATTACTGACAATGACCAACTGGAGTCCATTACTGGCTATCATAATCACCCTCCAGATATTGCCAAAAACCTCTCTATATAATCATAGACATAAGAAATACCCAACACTTCCTAAGGAAAAATCTGACATCCAACTAGATGGCGACTGGTTAAAAACATCTGAAGGTGACAACTTCCTACTTTCTAAGACAGACAACAAGGACATTCTGATATTTGGATCAGAACTCGGGCTCAGAACTCTGTGTGAAGCTGACACTATATTTATTGATGGAACTTTTTACTCATGCCCGAGTATATTTTATCAAATATTTACCTTGCACGCTTTTGTCAGTGGTCAACAGTTCCCACTTGTTTACTGCCTTTTATCCAAAAAAGATGCTACGACATACAATCGAACCTTTCTTCTCTTAACCCTTTACCCAACGAATCGCCCGCATCCGCCCGCGTAATATGCAAATTCAGCAGCTGAAAAAAATATTATTTTTCGAAAAATTTCAACAAAACCATATCATGTGACCCCTCTTTGGAACGAGCTCAACGAGCTCGTTCCAAAGAGGGGTCACATGATATGGTTTTGTTGAAATTTTTTGGAAAAAATTTTAAAAATTATCTTTAAAATAATAAATTTTGAAATCGTCTGCGTTGGGTAAAGGGTTAAAAGAAGCTGCTAATAATCAAGGACTACTATTTAACCCACCCGAAATTATGTCAGATTTTGAGACAGGTCTCATAGCTTCTGTAAAAGTTAGTTTTCCAACAGCCAAACATAAAGGCTGTTACTATCACTATTCCCAGAGTATCTGGCGCCAGGTGCAGACGTGTGGCTTACAAACTGCCTATTCAAATTCAGAGGACGCCACATTTCGTGATTGTATCAGAAAGGTTCTGGCTATTGCTTTTCTTCCTGTCCTGTGTGTGAGAACAACATGGGAGGAGCTCAAAACAGAACTTGAAGGTTTTGGGTTTCCCGAGATCTTAACTTTTATCAGTTACATGGAAAGAACTCACATCAGTAGGGACGCAAAATTTCCAGTCAGACTTTGGAACCACCACACCACGGAATCCCATCTTACAAACAATAATGTTGAAGGGTGGCATAATAAGTTAAACAGAGTTGTGGGGAAGGCCCATCCCAATATTTATGAGCTGGTAGATGTGTTTAAACGGGAGGACACTATGACAAAAATTAATATTATCCAACTGGAAAGCAGTGTAGCACCCAAAAAAAGAAGGAAGAAGTATGTGGAAGTAGATAAGAGACTGAAAATGTTATTAAAGACTAAACTAATAGAGGGTACTATCAATGCCGAGACATTCCTTGACCAAGCAAAATACATGTGTTCTGTGTAAAGTGATGTTTGATTTAATGTTGGTGCTGAAGTGTATAAAATGGCCTCTCATTTATTTTAGTGCTCAAGAAATTCTTTTTGTCAATAAAATTATGGCAATGTGTGTGTGCCTGAAACAAGCTCTGTGAGCTTGTTTCAGTCATATGTACATTTCTACAGCTTTATTAACAGAATTGAATTTCTCATAGAATTATTTTAGTGCTTAAAGTATTTTTTGTCAATAAAATTATAGAGGGGGTTGTCTTGAGGGGGGTTTGTCCTGTTACCCCTGATACAAGCTTCATGAGCATGTTCCACTAATATCCACATCTGTATGATTTTATTGCTTAAAGTGTTTTTCTTTTTGGCTATAAAATTGTTACAAATATGTTGTCACTTGAAAATGAAAAAGTGATGTCAGCCACCTAATCAAGGTTTTTATTGCAACTTTTATTTAATTGCCATTCTCCATATTGTTATCTAAACATCAAGTAAATGCCACTCACAGACAACAATTACCAAAGCAATAAATAAATTGCATATCAATGCTATGCTAATCCTGTGACTAATGAGGCTATTACTTTTCTTAATCCTTTTCAAGAATGGCTCATTGAAACCTCTCTAAGCCATCATGTTCTGTAAAATTATTTGTTAATTTTTTTAAAATAATATTCAATAAAGATTCATCAAATAATTTGAAACTGTTTTTATTTATTAAGTTCCTCAGAAATCAACAGCAATCCTCAACAAATATTTTATATTTATTAAGTTTCTTTGTAATCAACAGCAATCCTTAACAAAACTGAAAATAAAAAAAGTTTATTTTTTAAAAAAATAATCATTCCATGTAGACCAATTCCAGAAAGACCAACCGTTGGTCTACCTGGAATTGGACTAAATGGAATTGGTCTACCTGGAATTGGCCTACCTGGAATTGGTCTAAGTGGAATTGGTCTACATGGAATAAACCTTCGAGAATTCAGTCATTCAATCATGGCTGATGACTGTATAGAGTGTAAGGCAACAGTACATCCAGAATCATCACCCCCCTCCCCCCCCCCCCCCCCCCCCCCCCCAAGTGACTAAAGTTCACTAATTTGGATGCATTTTGTCAAGCACAAGTGTCCCGGGTCGACCATGGTTCCACCCGGCATGTAAAAATGTTAAAATTTGGCATTAAAGGGAGCAAGTTGTGTATAATCTGTGTGTTGAATAAACACCTCAAATATAACAATAGAGACTCACTCATGGGATTATATTCAATGTAATTACAGGTGAAAATTGACGGTAATCGGAAAAAAAAGTAACAGATTTGGGTAGGAAAAAAAGAAACAGGAAAAAAAGTAACACTTTCTTATTTTTATTTCATAAAAGTGATAGATTACTTAATTATGATTTAGTTATATTATTGAAACTAGTTAGATTATTACATATCAGTATAAGTACTACATAGTACATAGTTATAAAATAATTTAACAAACTTAATTATGATTTCGTTAGATTATTACATATCACACCTTGAAACTAGTTGGATTATTACATATCAGTATAAGTACTACATAGTACATAGTTATAAAATAATTTAACAAACTTAATTATGATTTAGTTAGATTATTACATATCACACCTTGAAACTAGTTGGATTATTACATATCAGTATAAGTACTACATAGTACATAGTTATAAAATAATTTAACAAACTTAATTATGATTTAGTTAGATTATTACATATCACACCTTGTGTAATCTAATATTCTGGCCAATGCCAGTAAGAAAAGCTGAAATAGTAAGTGAACCTTGGGAATATAAACCACACAGATTTTTCAGTTTTCTATTCAGGGATTCAGCTGACTTCTGTTTGCGGATAACAGGCAGCAAACCAACTGACACCTGTTGAATAATTGTATTGGTCAGAGCTTGCTCTTTTTGAAACCATTGGATAGTTTTCCAGACTGATGGGTGCTGGTGGCCAACAAGATTGTAGAACACACCATCTTCAAAATCAGTCACAACAGTATTTACATTCAAGTCAATATTTAGCTCAGTCAGTTTATCTACAATAGCTTGAAACAGTCTCATAGGAAGTACGTGTCTTCCTCTGTAATATAGCGTATACACAAGATAAAAAACTGTCATGAAACTTAACCCTAACAACATAAATTTGCTGAAATAGTGGAGGAGCCATTGCAAAATTACCGTCCATAAATAAAGTACTTGCACTGCCAAGATAATTGAGTCCACTATTTGTTGCAAATGCAACCACACGCTCACTTGCATCAGGTCCATTATCAAAGAAAAGGAATTGTTCAGAGTCTGATATTTTCTGAAACTCTTCTGGAATGGTCAGCTCAGACAGACTTGGGGACAGGAGGACTTCTGTGGTATCTCAGACTCCGTTTGGCATTATCTAAGTCTGGCAGCATCAACTTGACTTCACTTTCAGCATTTGAAACAGCTGTTGCGAGGATCTGTGATGGCTTATCTAAGGAAGAAGCTGCTTGTTTTCGCATTTCATTTCTCAATTTGGTATATGCGATACTGACATTTTCTGGGGGATGGTTGTGTTGTCTAACTATTTCTGGGTTGTTGAAATCTGTAGTAGTACAGAGACTTGCACGGCAGTCTGATTTAGCACGTTTAGTGCATTTCCACCAGACCTTGTTCTTCCTTCTTACAGATACAGTGTACATGAAACCTTCATGACAAAGTTTTTTGCCCCTCTTATTACTCTCAATGACTTCCATGATGACTCAAGAACATTTAATGACTAATTCAAACTGCTGTCCAATATATAGTTTGCTGTGTGTTTATTTTTTCAAGAACATTGTTGTACATCAAAGAAGAGAATTCATGAAAGTAGCCACACTTGCTTGTTTTTATTTTTTCGAGAACATTGTTGTACATCAAAGAGAATACTTGAAAGTAACCACACTTGCTGTGTGTTTATTACAATGTGTGTTCATTTGTTTCAAGAACATTGTTGTACATCAAAGAAAGCATGATAGATATCCTTGTAACAACATTGTCATAGCACACATGATCTCCAATTACAAAATAATTAAAAAAATAAAAAATAAAATTATTATTATAATTATTATAATGAAAAATGAAATAATGAAAAAACACTGTTACTTTTTTTCCTGTTGTATTATTATAATTGTTACTTTTTTTCCTGTTTCTTTTTTTCCGTTTCTTTTTTTCGTGTTACTTTTTTCCTGTTACTTTTTTTCCTACATTCAAAATTGACAACTCTGAGTTAATTCACTGATCGGTTCAGCCATACAGTTTTTTCATTTTTTTGTTTCCAAAACATAGATTATGATCCTTCATTGGAACGAGCAAATCACATCCATTCCAATGAGGTTTCATAACCTATGTTTATGAAGCAAAAAAAATTAGTAATGCGTTACAATTGTCGTCTGCTACAAGCGTTAGGTAAAGGGTTAATGTATATATATCATTCAGATAATAATGCTGATGTTCATACGGAGTTAAATTTGAAGAATTGTGACTTTAAATGCCAATACATATATATATTGTACATATAGTTTGATAAAATATGTGCTGGACATTGTTTTTTATGTGAAGTTTTATTCATTCATTTATTCATGTCTTTGATTGTCATGTCTCAGTATTTAATAAAACGTTTAAACCGTGACTGGTTGTTCTGTGTCTTTCCCCACCAACCCCGAATCTTCGTTGGTCCACTATTCAGATCCACATTATTCACCGAGTCAGTCCAAGTTGCCTAGAAAGTTGGTAAGACTTTTCTTGAAACTTGGGTCGACTTCTTCAAAAGTTGGGCCGAGTTGTCTTGAAAGTTGGTCCGAGTTGTCTTCAAAAGTGGGCCGGGTTGTCCTGAAAATTGGGCCGACTTGTCTTCCAAGTTGGTCCGAGTTGTCTTTAAGGGCCTATATAAGTAATGGAATTCCGTTTATTTTGAAATTCTCACCTCTCATATTCCTTAAATTCAGAATAAATATACACAAATTATACATCAAAATGAAGGTTGGGATGTATAGAACACGAAACACATATGTAATCAACTCATAGAGTCGACTGTAGGCACCACTGGTTCCTGGAAGTCTACTGCCGTATTCGCACCAGAACTGATAATAAAATAATATCTCATCAGAACACCTTGTGGCCAAATGTGCTTCATATATCCAAGAACAAAGCTAGGCATTCAAAACAATTTCGAATACAGCGATAGGTCTGCATTTTGGAAAAGGACAAAACTGTCTGCATTTTTATTGAAGATGGTTTCCATGCTCGACAGACATGCGCAAATCACTCGATACCGCAAATTTCCATCGAAAAACAAAATCGTAATTCTAAGAAATTTCAACAGGTATCATGATACCTTGCATTGAATATGGCAACTGTGCAATCTCTATCTAATAACAGTATACTGTATGAAGGCGATCTTTTTCATTATTTGATTTTAGACGGCGTTGTTTTACATGCTTTTTCTGTCCGATGACGTCGACCGGAAATCGAAAGTAGACTCATACGT
The DNA here is from genome assembly GCA_031216915.1 of Pictodentalium vernedei. Classification (NCBI taxonomy): domain Eukaryota; kingdom Metazoa; phylum Mollusca; class Scaphopoda; order Dentaliida; family Dentaliidae; genus Pictodentalium; species Pictodentalium vernedei. The sequence continues at coordinate 328,233,391 of CM062292.1, forward strand.
AAACAAAAGCAAAGGCTTTGGAATTTCCCCAAATGCAGCTCTGTCGCCGTGTTTTGAAGAATTTTTATCCCCTAGCTTTGTTCTTGGATATGTAAAGCACATTTGGCCACAAGTTGTTTTCGTGAAATATTATTAAATTATCAGTTCTGGTGCGAATACGGCAGCAGACTTCCAGGAACCAGTGGTGCCTACAGTCGACTCTATGAGTTGATTGCACATGTGTTTCGTGTTCTATACATCCCAACCTTCATTTTGATGTACATTTTGTGTATATTTAATTTGAATTGAAGGAATATCAGAGGTGAGTATATTCAAAATAAACAAAATTTCATTACTTATATAGGCCCTTAAAGTTGGTCCGAGTTGTCTTCAAAGTTGGTGCGAGTTGTCTTCAAAAGTGGTCCGAGTTGTCTTTGGTTCGAGTTGTCCGTAATTCCGTCAGTGGGTGTCAAAGAGGGTGATTCTTTATAGACACAAGCGACCCGTTACTGACCAAATTGCGGCAGTCAAACGATTTAATTTTATAAAATAAACAGAAGCTTTATCTGAAGATTTCCGCTGAAGATTTCCGCTGCAATAATGAGTGTCAGATACCTGACATGCAGGAGAAGTCGGCCCCAAACGAAGTCGGCCCATAGGAGAACTCGGCCCAAAACAAAGTCAGCCCACAAGAGAAGTCGGCCCACAAGAGAAGTCGGCCCCAAACGAAGTCGGCCCATAGGAGAACTCGGCCCAAAACAAAGTCGGCCCACAAGAGAAGTCGGCCCATGAGAGAAGTCGGCCCCAAACAAAGTCACCCATAGGAGAACTCGGCCCAAAACAAAGTCGGCCCATAAGAGAAGTCGGCCTATGAGAGAAGTCGGCCCCCACCCTTATAAAAAGGATTACTAAGTCAGCCAGATACAATAACATATGAAATTATTTCCAACGGTTCACAACGGTCAGGCAAACTTTTAATAGACAGTCACGGCTACTCATACACTAAGAAATCAGGCCGTCCAATATGGCGCTGCTCTGTCAGAAATAAGAACAATACGTGTAAAGCTACTGTGAAAGAACTTAGGGAGAACTTTACACCTAGTTCTGTTTGCAGTAAAATAATGTCTTTTTATCACTGATAATACCACTACGTAACATCAGTTCCTAGAAAGCCCTGTGGGCGTTCTAGGAATTAATGTTAAGTACTGGTATTTTCAATGATAAAAAAACAAGACTGCTTTTTTCATACATCTCAAATAGTGAAATTTTGAATCGTAATTACAGCGAAATACGGAAATAGATCAGTGTATTGTAATTGCTGTAAATTAGTTCTGTTTGCAGTAAAATAACGTCTTTTTATCACTGATAATACCACTACGTAACATCAGTTCCTAGAAAGCCCTGTGGGCGTTCTAGGAATTAATGTTAAGTACTGGTATTTTCAATGATAAAAAAACAAGACTGCTTTTTTTCATACATCTCAAATTGTGAAGTATATATGTCACTATTTTATTTCATCAAATGACTGATACCGGGTCCCTGTGATCAGACTTTTTGCCCTAAACCATCGGATATTAACCTTTAGTTTGTGGGTCCGACTTCTCCCAAATTGTCTGGGTCGACTTCCTAGGGGCAGAGTTCTCTTGTACTTCATGGGGGCGACTTCTCTCGTGGGCCGACTTCTCTCAAATTGTCTGGGCCGACTTCTCCTAGGGTCCGACTTCTCCTGTGGTTTGTGGGGCCGACTTCTCTCATGGGCCGACTTCTCCGAAATTGTCTGGGCCGACTTCTCCTAGGGGCCGACTTCTCCTGTAGTTTGTGGGGCCGACTTCTCTCATGGGCCGACTTCTCCGAAATTGTCTGGGCCGACTTCTCCTAGGGGCCGACTTCTCCGGGGCCGAGTTCGCAATGGGCCGACTTCTCCTGCTCCCGTCAAAAACAAAAATAAAAATTTGGATGACTTATTCTATTTGAGAAAAATAAATGAAAATATGAAAGGTGACCCGTTATACCTGAATTGGCTGAATCATGAATGACTGAATTTGTAAAAAAAAAAAAAAACCTATGAATAGAAAATTCACATTGGCTGCAAGAAAGGTGATTTGAACGTCAGGCACACGGCATGCCATAGACGTTACGGTGTTGACGAAAACAAGAACTAACAATCTCACTCACAAACACGAAAGTTTTTTTCAATTTTCGTAAATAGCGCGTTGAAGGATGGAGTTGAACTTCTCTTCATCAGTTGCTTCCCTTGTTTCGTTCTTGTGGCACTTGGATCAACAACCCAATGTTTTTAAGACACTATTAATTCGACCGCGAGAAGATTTGATCGTCGCTGACACCTATGAACCTAAGGTAAGTAAGTTGTGATTACCTCTCTCAAAGATAGCATCTTTAGCGTTCTCCCCATAGAATTAGAATTATTTATATGCATCATATGAACATACGGTATAACAACCGAACAAATCAGATTACAGATGGAATACACTGGAACACAAGGAAATGACATAGCCAAAAGGCTGTCTTCCTACCATTCCCTTTGAGACAAAAGAATATTATTGACAGCAATGTTTGTAGTATTGATAGTTTAGACCTGGTGTTCGCAAGCTCTCTTTGAGAGGTACTATAGCTTGTACTGCAATGTTTGTAGTATTGATAGTTTAGACCTGGTGTTCCCTAGTTAAAACATTATTTTATTTCGTTTGATCCGTATAACTTTAACTAAATATTACGTAATAACCATAAATTAAAATGTCGTAAAATCTCTTGTACATGTAATTGCAGGCTAAAAATGTAGCAGAAAATCAAGTTTTCAGAGCAGCGGGAGATATAGTGGAGGAAGTTGTAAGTGAGTCTGTCACAGAAGATAATATGTTCCTGAAACCAAAACATAAAACAGTATTGAGAGCAGTCAACAGATTTAGAGCCAACAGGAGCCCAGACGAACCTACAGATCTTGATTTTACTGTAAGTTTTTTTTTCTATGAGATAGTGACGAGGGAGAAATGGTAAAATATAGTGAAATTCGAAATCTTGTTTCGTTTGTTTCAGCATTACTTTATTGATATAGACTTTCTACACCTTTCATTTTTTAATACCTAATACCTAATTTAATACCTTTTCCAGCTTGACACAGATTTTCTACACTGTGATGAGTTTTTAGTTGCAGACATCAAAATGAATGGACATCGTCATCTGATCTTCTCAACACCATTTCAGCTTGATTTACTGAGACAGACACGCAGATGGTTCATGGATGGGACATTTAAGGTAATTATAATAAATATAGGAATTTCCAATATCATTATGGACTGGTCATTTTTTATACTAATATTTTTTTCTTCTATGTAATTTGTACTTCTCACATGCATCCACATTTATTGTACATATTTATCGTTCCAGGTGGTTGGTCCTCCATTCAAGCAAAGTGGTCAACTTATGTCAATCAATGCCTTCGTTCAGAGAGATGGAAAAAGAAAACAATTTCCCCTGGTCTTTGCACTCATGTCAAGTAAAAGAACTGCTGATTACGTACCTGTTTTGGAAGCAATCAAGAATAAATTGGTAGATCCTGTGGTTGTCACTTTTGTAATGGATTTTGAAAAAGGTGAGCAACTACAATTTTCTCATCAATAATAAATAAATTTAAATAAATAATGGAAATATAGAATATAAATAATATAAATATAATAATGGTAATATAGAATATAAATAATATAAATATGATAGAATAAAATAACAATAAAATAAATTATAATTATAATATATATAATGAGGTATAATATTTTTTAATTTGCAGGAGCATGGCAAGCAGTACGTCAAGTCTTTCCAGACATCACAATTAAAGGCTGTGTTTTCCACTGGTCACAGGCAGTATATAGACGTGTCCAAGAATTGGGTTTAAGCTCAACATACAGAGAGAGAGAGTCAATTTTTAAATATATCAGACAACTTCTAGCATTACCTTTTCTGCCAGCAACCCACATCACTGGAGCCTTTCATGCATTAAAAGATCGCGCAAATACACCACAGTTGAATCAACTTGTAGACTACATTGAACGACAATGGATTAACAACTCTGTTTTTGATATACCATCATGGAGTGTATATGGATACACTGTTCGCACCAATAATGATGTAGAAGGTGAGTTGATAATAATTTTACCTACATCCGAATGAATTCTCTCTCTCTCTCTCTCTCTCTCTCTCTCTGTATGTTTTATTTCAACTGAACTGAAACTCAATTTAAATTAACTATTCTTTGTTACATTACAGGATGGCATCGCAGAATGAATGGAAAAACTGGTGGTAATCTTGGAATGTACAGACTGATTCCATTTCTGCAGAAAGAAGCTCGGACGGTTCAAATCAATGTTACTGCATCAGACCTAGAACAAGCGAATTCGACGAGATATTCTGCATTATGCCAAAAGTTAGAGACAGCATGGGAACAATATAGAAATGATGAAATCTCAACTAGCACCTTCCTCCATCGATGTGCCAACCTGTACGCGCCACTTGAAAAATAAAGAAAACACTGTATAATTAATGTATCTGTACAAATAAAATAAATGGTATACAAATCACTGAAAATGTAAATATTGATGTAAATATTACCATTATTTAATATTAATATCATCTCGATGTGAAATATTCTCATTTCTTGTAAATAATGTCATCGTTAATTTCTTTGTCATTTTTATATTTGCTGGTTGTCATCTTGATGTGAAATTTTATTTTTTTCTATTTGTTGTAAATAATGTCATTGTTCATTTCTTTGTCATTTTAATAAATGGTAGAAATAAAGTATTTCTATTCTAATTGAACTGCGTGTTGTTAGTCATTTATTCCCTAATCCATATTTAACAGTTTGTGAATAGAAACTTACCTTTCTGGACAGATAATAAAGGATTTTATTAGAGGTGTCAATTGAACATTTTCCAATTAACACCCTAGTAACCTCTATTATCTATCCTGTCGAGGTAATTCCTTTCACTATTGCCGGTTAATATAGGAGGCCGAAACGTCCAGGGCCGAAACGTCCAGGGCCGAAACGTCTCGAGGAAACGTCTCGAGGCCGAAACGTCCTAAGGCCGAAACGTCCCAATACCTTCCCAGGCTCTCTTTGAGAGGTACTATAGCTTGTGTCTGGGACCCTTACAAACAAAAAGATATAGCAAATGTTCAAAGAGTTCAAAAAAGCCACAAATCAACTTCCACCATTGAAAAATCTCACAAATACAGACAGACCCAAGAAACTAAAATTATTTACTCTAAAATATAGAAGACTTCGCGGGGATAGTATTCAAATTGACTGAAAGCAATAAGCACATCATCCTCTGTGACGCCATCACCTGCCCAGACATAAACTGGCAGAAAGCAATAGTAAAATCCGGAGCACAGGATCGAGAAATCCAACAACACCTATTTGACATTACATCAGCAAACGGACTTTATCAAATCCAAAACGATCCTACGCGGTAAGATAAGACCCTAGACCCGGTCTTCACCTCAAACCAATGCTTGGCCAAATCCCCATCAAGCATACCAGGGTTATCAGATCACGCAATAGTTATCCCAGATTTCCAGATTAAACCCCACCACCAAAAATCTATCCCACATACATGTTATCGATACAAGAAAGCCAACTGGAAAGGTATTAATGAAGACTTAAAAACCCTGTCAAGTGAAATAATCAACACCCACCAGAACATAGAAGAGAAATGGAATACATTCAAAAACGGAGTAATTCAAAGCAAGCATAAACACATACTGACCAAAACCATCAAATCCAAAAATAACACCCCATGGATTACAAATAAGATCAGAAACCTACTGCACAAGAAACAAAGGTTACATGAAAAAGAAAAAAAAAACAATGGGCAAATTACCGGCAAGCACAGAAAGAATTCAAGCGCACACTAAGACAGACAGAATGGTCACATATCAATGAAATAATACATGGCGTAACGAAGGAACAACACCAAACCATTTTGGACATACATTAAGTCCAAAAAAACTGACAGCATTGGCGCATCACCTTTGAAAGATAAAGGCCAATTAATTGATGACATTAAGGGCAAAGTCGAAATAATAATAAATCAGTTTAAATCGGTATTCACAATAGATATATAGGATGACCTACCAGAAATTGTCATCCGATTGCCCACAATCGGCCAATTGGGATTGCCGATTCCGATCATCGGTTGAACACTGCTCAACATACATATCTCTTAATTTAAAACCTACTTGCCTTTGTTGCCATTACGGCTATTTTTTAACTTGCCAAGCTACCACGACCCAAGGGATATAATCGGGCTATTTAGGACCACGTGTTCTAACTTTGGATTAGTATCTACCTGCTCAAGTAAATGCATAGTTCTTGCCTGGTCTGAGCACCATGAAGCAATATAGGTTCGGCTGCCGACCTTCTGCTCTATAAACGGAGGAACAGTTTCGATAAGGTTTTCTAAGACAAAACCATTTGGGAAATGTTGGATGTTCCAGGTATAACATGTGGTACGGAAGTGATAATTCCAAACCAAACGGCTGTAGAGAGACTGGAAACTCTGCAAAATGCAGGCCTGTGGCAGGGTCGAATAATGCCGCAGCACTGGAAGCAATCAGGCGGAAACTAGGGTGGGCGAGCTTCAAGGTCGGAAAAGACTTAAAGAACTCTTTTATCTTAAGTATTTGGCAAATCTCTCCGATAGACGATGTGCAAACTAATGTTCCAGAATATTTGGAATTCAAATACAAAGACAGGGAGAACCGAGCAAGTGGGGAGTTGATACGGAACTATTCGATGGGAATGGAATCTCTGATTTAGAAGTGGGCACAACCAAGGGTCAAAAATCGTTAGAGAAAGAGTCGTGGAGGATTGTAACCGAAATTAGTGAGAGTGGGTCAAAGCAAAGTGTCCTTGGGTGGACTGCATGATAAAGAGAGGTCAGGTTCTGAAAGGTACCGTGATGACACCTTGAGGGTTGGGGACCACTGGTGTTCAAGCTGAGGCCATGGTCACTTGGGGCTTAGGGGGAATGGGAAAGACAACGAAAAATGAGTGCCATGTGATTAATTTAGAAGTAAAGGAAATCCTGGAATGCTTCCTTCTAGAATGTCAAAAATATCAGTCCAATGGGATAAGATTCACCGGGAGTATATTGGGGAAGTGGGATGGGAGAATGAAGGATATGTGGGTATTGTATGACACAAAGGAGAGGGTTAGTATGTTCATCGAAGAGATTGGGAAGAATATGGTACGGGGTGGTCACGAGTCGATTTCGAAACTTGAAGAGCAAATGTAATATTGCTTTAATTAACCTATACTTCTTCACATTATGCTTTGATTTTTCAATATTAGGAAATAAATACAACTTTTCTTATTTATATTACGTATCGGTAAGCCTGCCGACTTTAAATGAGATGAAGAATGTGCATTAACCCTTTACCTGATATGAAAAGCAGACGGCACTTGGAAATAAAATTCTTGAATAACTATTTTTTTCATTTTTTGTCTCAAAAACATGGGTTATGACCCCTCTTTGGAACGAGCTCATAACCAATGTTTTTGAGACAAAAAATAATGAAAATTAATAGGCGATTTTTGAGAATTCCGCTGGCCGGTTTTTCCCGTTATGTTGGGCAAAGGGTTAAAAATATGTTGAATACTAAATATGAAAGAAATAGACATCAGGATAACTTTTACGATGAAATAAGAATAATTGCTCATAAAGACACTTTTATAATATGTTTAACAGAGAAAAAGATTTTTAAAAAAATATAAAACAATGTGAAAGAAAAAGCATCGTTTCCCTTTTGGGGATATAGGCAGTGATACATATCGAGTTAGGTATCCTAATATGGAGGTCGAAGTAACTTGGTCGAACAACTGAAGGTCAATAATATGAAGGTCTTCTTGCCAGTGCATGCACCCGAAATTCTAAGCCTCTCTTTCGTTGTGTTTACAAATGGAGATTCCGAGTGAGAACATGTAGTAGCTCGCAGAGTTAAAAGTGCAATGAAACTCATTTTTTACGACAGATAAACTCTTTCGATGATTTTTTCGCCAATTTCTACCGAAATGCATACCAGATAACATGGAGGAGGGGGTCGAATGGAGCGAAGCCTCGCTGTTTTCTCTTGAACTTGTTGTTGAAAAACTCTATCTCCCTCATGTCGTTTGTCGGTTTCCCGCTGTGGCGTTTAGGTTGCTCGACTTTCCTACGATTGTTATAAAACATGTGGAAGATGATCTGGCAAATAGAATCAAAAGGAAAATATCCCTTGATAAATATTACGAACTACCTGATCAGTTTGGAGAACTGAAAGACTCCCACGGAAATTTTATGATGAAGAAGGGAAAGTCGTGTCTTTTCAAAATTGGTTTAAAAACTTTTCGAGAGCATATGTCAAATACACCCCTTTATGTGATGATGTTAGACGCATTTCCCGAAGTTCCTAAGTTAGTAGCAAACACAACAATTTCACTTGAAAGGTTAATGGATAATATTTGTGATTCCATAAAGAAGACAGGAAATGGTGTACCGACGGTCGAAGGGGATAAAGGTCTTTTCAAGCTGTACAGTTTAATGGGAAAAGAAGTGGGTTATGTCATTGTTGGATACAGATTGCTTAGTCTTGGACCAAGCTTGATTCCACATATAGATATTGATAGACAGTTTGATAAACATACAACACAATTTCAAAATCCAAAAGAGACTGAAATTAAAGTTCAGACGTATAATGAAGACAGTTTAATGCAGACAAGGGAAATAGGTTCAATGACAGATATCCTGAAATCTGATGCATTGTCACAAACGTTAGAGTCAGCAAATAAAGAGACACACATGGAGCACCTCTTAAAAGAAGAACTGGAGGACACAAGAGAAATGGCCATCAATACTTCTCCAGACATAGCTGTAGCATTCACTCAAACAGAAAGAACATTATATCCTTCATCAAAAATGAAAAAGAAGCCAAAATTGCATGAAAAATATGTTGAACAACCATTAGCATCAGACATATTTTGCCCTCCACCACTCTTTTATAACTGTAATGCTCAACCTCAGTACAAAAAAGTTCGATCTTATATAAAAGAGTATACATCAGACAGTGAAACTATTTCCTTATCTGATGATTTAACCATTGAAGACATTTCCAGTGATGAAGAAGAGAAAATAAAAGCAGAGTATGAGAGTAAAATTCCAGTCAGTGACACAAATATGCAGGTTAGTCAGCCTGCCCGAATTGAAAGGTTGGATCCTTTTAAAATAAATGTTTCCAAAAGAGGTTCCAAAGGCCCAGCACATGTTTTAAATGAGCAAGATACCTTTCCACTTCTTTCTGCCCTGATTAGTGAGCTGACAAAGATTCAAAATCCGCAGATGCAAACTGTTTGTAATCAATTTCAAGAAAATGTGAAGAAGATTCCACAGGAAATAACAACAAAAGATTCTAAATCTAGAGAATGTAAAGTAACCAAGTCTCCATTTATAGCACGGTTACTTACAAAAGGTATTGTGTCTGATAAAACAAAAGAAGTTAATACACTGTTCTTGAAACCTAATTCAGAGAATGAACAAAATGTGGATAGTGGACCTTTAGATCACTACCATGGTAGGCAGAGTCACAAAGATTGTGCACATCCCCATCCAGGTGTGCCCAAAAATAAAGGATGGATAAGAAATGTTCCTTTGTCAAGTGTCAAGAAAAGTAAACTCACATTCAGAATGACAAATGCGCATAGACTAAGACTTGAAAAAAGTAATCCAAAATGGTTGAAATCCATAGAAAATGAGAAAGGTATTCTTGGAGAGAGAGGAAAAACACAGGTTCATAATACAAACAATGATGAGGATGATCAGTTCAATGAAACTCATTTATCAGATGCATTTACAGAAATTCGAAACCACACAGGTGATGATGTAACAGAAATTGAACAGACAGAGAAATTACCAGCAAAAAGTTCCAAGAAAAATCTCTCATCCAATACTCAATCACCTGTAAAACATTCTCCAAAAACAAATGAAAAGAGATCCAAAGTGTCGAGGAGATTGAGCCCAACTTCGAAATCGTCGCCTAAAAAAGGCATAGTTAGGCCTCCCAACTTACAAGATAAACACATTAAAAATACAGTTAGTGATAAACAGACTAAAACGGAGAAAGAAGAAATCAAAGGCCAATCAGCAAAAGTATTAAGAAATAAAAAACTGTATCATCAAATGGCTTCTACAGATGAGATAAGTGAAGCAAGTGCAAAAAGTATAGAAGTCAGAGTACCTAGTGTTGACCAAGTTTATGATGATAGTGACTGGGAATCCTCACAAAATGATGAAGAGGAACAGAAATCCTTGCCACGTCCATCAGCATTCCCAGGTTTTGTTGATGGAAACATGAGTATGCCAGATAGTATTGGCGGTAGACCAAATGACTCCTTGAATGTTTCTGAAGACACCGGAGATCAACCCCTAGAATCAACTAGGTACTCCAGAGACTATCAAGCTGAAACTAGGGACTCAAAAATTTCCACTGATGATTATACCAGACGAACTTTTCATTCAACAGATGAACTTGAATTGCAGCAATTGATGAGTGATGCGGAAAAATATGATTCAGATTATGAGATCTCCCAACAGTCCATATCCATTGATAATCGGTCAGCAGGAGACCGGTCTTTCACCAAAGCAAGTGTAATTTCCTCCCAGAAATTTCAAATACGGAATCCAGTTGTCTCTGACAGTTCACCTGTTCCTGCAACTCGACGGTCACAAGTGCGTTTGGATTTAGAGAGGGCAACATTAGTTGAGACCCCACAGTCACACGTCCAGAGTGCTCGAACAAGTCCTGATCGACCGACGCCCACTCCAAGGGCTCCAAAGATGAAGAAACCACTTGAGAGGACACATCTTCCCAGTATCCATACAGACTCTTTGAGTTCATATGCTCCTTCTGATCCAGAGAATGTTACCTTCTCGCAGAGTTATTCTGATGACTTTAATCTAAGTGACAGTGAGAGCATATTGGATATACTTTCTTCAAATGAAGCCAAACATCCAAGATTCATTCCATCTACAAAATTAGGTTATACAATTGGTTAAATATCTTGTGGCAAACGAATAAAAATTATAAATCAAGGTAACCTAAAAACTGGTTGCTTTAATTTTGTTTCAGCTAACCCTGTTTATTGATTTTTTTTTTAACATGAGAAGGGTACAGTATTTATTTATTTATTTGTGTTTTAAGGTCACATATTTTTGCACAATGGCTAATCGGGACTACAACAGTTTTACGGGTGGAGTAAGCCAGAGAGAACCACCGTGCAGCTGCAAGCAACTGTCAGCTCCCCAACATACTAACTCCACACAAGCAGTGTTAGCATTGGTTGAAGACAAGTGCACCATCAACATGAAGTGTGCCTAAGTACACAACACCACTGTGCACCCACGTGGCAATGGGGGTGAAGTGTCTTGACCAAGGACACAACGTGGTTGCCGCAGGTGGGATTCGAACCGAGGACCTCTTGGCTTGCAGCCTGCATCTCTACATACTGAACCACCAGCCCCAAGAAGAGTACAATAATACTGGTACATGTATGTTTGCCAGCGCCAGCCCAAAACCTATGATGAGATGAGCAACAAAGAATACTACAGCTTATCTCATCAAATACTCAAATTATTTGAGTGATCTGATCAGGACAAAAAATACCTGTCTTTAGGGTAACCCCACCTATTCTAAAAAAATTCTGCCAACCATAAAAATTTTTATGGAGATAAATTTAAAACATTTGTTTGAAGTGTGTACTTTTTGTAAATATGTGTAAAGAAAATTCAAAACGCAAAATTGAAAAAAAACCTTTATCTTTAGAAATAAAGCAAATGCTGAGTCATATTCAGCTCAGCAGCTCTTCAGCAATCAGTGTACACCAAGAAATATATTCACATCTATCCAATATACATTTAACAATATTTTCAGAACACTTTCCCCTCCCCCCTCCCCCCCCCTCCCCCCTCACACACACCAAAAAACCCCAAATCAGTAGAAAAAAAAAAAATCCTACCTATGTACCCTTGGGGTTTCTTTTGTAGGTTACCCTAAACACAGGTATTTATATTTTTGGCCTCATGTGCTGTGATGTGAAACACTGTTGGAAAGAGCTCTCAGAGCCCTTTCCAACAGTGTTTTATGTCGCAGCACTCCGTCTTTGAAATAAAAACACACAAAGTTTTATCGTCATTTAGCTTAAAAAGTAGATGATGGTCCTGGAAACCTCAACAAATGAATTCCTAGGTATTTTAAGTACATGTTCTTGTTAGTTGTACATGTATAAGATTCAGTAATATAAGCAAACAAAACATTGTTTGTCTTATTTGGCAAACAAAATGATCATTTGCCCAGTTCTGTACAGGCTTGTACTGTGAATTTACTGATCCATGGGGGAAAATCATTGACATTCTACTTTATCCATTCAGTACCATTGAAAATGATTGTGGGATAACTACCAAAAATTCTACTCTTGTGTTTTGTTCACTTATGAAACCAGATTCTTGGAACGCTTCCTTCAAATAGCTTTCCTGGAGTCAGTGTCAGAGACTGGTAGTCTGGTATTAACATCGAAATAAAACCATAACAGGAATTTTCTAGCAGTTATCCTGCAACTAATTTCTAATGGAACTGTATGTGATTGATTAGGAAGTTGACCAACTGCAGTACCAGCTGAAATAAGCTGAAAGATAACCACTAGAAAATTTAATTCCATTTTCCCTTTGTTGATAATTATCCCCGCATTTTAAAGAATGCGGGGATATTGTCATGATCTCCGTCCGTACGGCCGTACTTCCGTACGTCCGGTTTTGTAATTCGAAACGCTGTAACTTTCTACAGTTGTTCGATAGGGTCTGTGCAACCCAAAAATACAACTTTTAAATTTTTGTGCCACCAGGTGGCTTCTGTGGAGCCACTTAAATCATGCGTTATTTTTTCACTTTTTTGCTGAATAGTCCCAACGTATGTAATTCGGAGTTCTAAAATTACACTAGGGTGTTGCTAAATGATCTGTAGATATGTAGGAAGGTTTCAGATTTTTTGGGTGCCACGTGGCTGTGTCACCGTAGCCACTTTTGTGTTTTCTTAGACCGTTTCCGGCAAAAGGCTCGTTGGATATGTAGTTCGAAATGCTAAATCTATGCTCAGATGTTGCAGTAGGGTCTATAGATGCGCACGAAGGTTTCGGATTTTTTGGGTGCCACCGTAGCCACTTTCGTGTTTTCTTAGACCATTTCCGGCAAAAGGCTCCTAGGGTATGTAATTCGAAACGCTAAAACCATGCTCAAATGTTGCAGTAGGGTCTGTAGATGTGCACGAAGGTTTCAGATTTTTCAGGTGCCATGTGGCTGTGCCACCATTGCCACTTTTGTGTTTTCTTAGATCGTTTCCGGTGAAAGGCTCCTAGGGTATGTAATTCGAAACGCTAAAACCATGCTCAAATATTGCAGTGGGGTCTGTAGATGCGCACGAAGGTTTCGGATTTTTCAGGTGCGACTTGGCTGTGCCACCGTTGCCACTTTTGTGTTTTCTTAGACCGTTTCCGGCGATAGGCTCCTAGGGTATGTAATTCGAAACGCTAAAACCATGCTCAAATGTTGCAGTGGGGTCTGTAGATGTGCACGAAGGTTTCAGATTTTTCAGCTGCCACCTGGCTGCGCCACCATTGCCACTTTCGTGTTTTCTTAGACCGTTTCCAGCGAAAGGCTCGTAGGGTATGTAATTCGAAATGCTAAAACCATGCTCAAATGTTGCAGTGGGGTCTGTAGATGCGCACAAAGGTTTTGGATTTTTCAGGTACCACGTGGCGTGCCACCGTTGCCACTTTTGTGTTTTCTTAGACCGTTTCCGGCGAAAGGCTCCTAGGGTATGTAATTCGAAATGCTAAAACCATGCTCAAATGTTGCAGTGGGGTCTGTAGATGTGCACGAAGGTTTTGGATTTTTCAGGTGCCACCGTTGCCACTTTTGTGTTTTCTTAGACCTTTTCCGGCGAAAGGCTCCTAGGGTATGTAATTCGAAATGCTAAAACCATGCTCAAATGTTGCAGTGGGGTCTGTAGATGCGCACGGAGATTTCGTATTTTTCAGCCGCCACCTGGCTGCGACACCATTGCCACTTTCGTGTTTTCTTAGACCGTTTCCGGCGAAAGGCTGCAAGGGTATGTAATTCGAAATGCTAAAACCATGCTCAAATGTTGCAGTAGGGTCTGTAGATGGGCACGAAGGTTTCCGATTTTTCAGATGCCACGTGGCTGTGCCACCATTGCCACTTTTGTGTTTTCTTAGACCGTTTCCGGCGAAAGGCTCCGAGGGTATGTAATTCGAAATGCTAAAACCATGCTCAAATGTTGCAGTGGGATCTGTAGATGCGCACGAAGGTTTCGTATTTTTCAGGTGCCACGTGGCTGTGCCACCGTTGCCACTTTTGTGTTTTCTTAGACCGTTTCCGGCGAAAGGCTCCTAGGGTATGTAATTCGAAATGCTAAAACCATGCTCAAATGTTTCAGTGGGGTCTGTAGATGTGCACGAAGGTTTCAGATTTTTCAGCTGCCTAGTGGCTGTGCTGTTGCCACTTTCACATTTTCTTAGACCGTTTCCGGTGAAAGGCTCCTAGGGTATGTAATTCGAAATCCTAAAACCATGCTCAAATGTTGTAGTAGGGTCTGTAGATGCGCACGAAGGTTTTGGATTTTTGGGGTGCCACGTGGCTGTGCTACCGTTGCCTCTTTCATGTTCTCTTAGAACATTTCCGGCGAAAGGCTCCTACAGTATGTATTTCAAAATGGTAAAACCATGCTCAAATGTTGCAGTAGGGTCTTTAGATGTGCACAAAGATTTCGGATTGTTCAGGTGCCACGTGGCTGTGCCACCATTGCCACTTTCGTGTTTTCTTAGACCGTTTCCGGCAAAAGTCTCCTAGAATATGTAATTCGAAACGCTAAAACTATGCTGAGATGTTGCAGTAGAGTCTGTAAATGCGTAGGAAGGTTTTGGTTTTTTTGGGTGCTAAGTGGCTGTGTCACCGTTGCCACTTTTGTGTTTTCTTAGACCGTTTCCAGCGAAAGGCTCCTGGGGTAAGTAATTCGAAATGCTTAACACATGCTCAAATGTTGCAGTAAAGTCTGTAGATGCGTACAAAGGTTTCAGATTTTTCAGATGCCACGTGGCGGTGCCACCGTTTTTCTTTCGTGTTTTCTTAGATCATTTCCGGCGAAAAGCTCCCAGAGTATGTAATTTGAAATGCTAAAACTATGCTCAAAAGTTGCAGTAGGGTCTGTAGATGTGCACGAAGGTTTCGGATTTTTGGGGTGCCACCGTTGCCACTTTCATGTTTTCTTAGACCATTTCCGGCGAAAGGCTCCCAGGGTACATGTATGTAATTCGAAACGCTAAAACCATGCCCAAATGTTGCAGTGGAGTCTGTAGGTGCGCACGAAGCTGTATCACCTGTGTCACTCAATATGATTTTAGTGTGTCATATAATACATTTCTTCTTTGTATCAAGCATTCATACAAAGTCAAGGATTCAAATGCGGGGATACACTATAGTGTGCTTTGCACACAAGTGACACCATCTAGTTTGAACATGTGACATCCTTTCCTGACAAGTTCTTGCCAAAAAATGGTGTCACAGGTTGCAATCACCGAATTGATAATGTAAGATCAATTTGTTTTCTGTGGTTGCCATACAATTTATCTCAGCTGGTACTATATGTGTACAGCACTGGGCAAAACTAACTGTTTAATGGCTACAACAAAGTTTCTCTTTTTTTTCTCACTCTTCACTTGTAGCCTCTGACTTCAGTCTTGAGCATCAATTTACATGTAAAAGGTTTATGTTATATCTGTATGAAAACCTAGCGGGCTGACCCATCCTGGTAGATAGTATCCCAGCCCACGCAATAGAAAATTTGTAGTTACATTGCATGTCGAGGGAAATGATCAAAGCTTGAATTTCTAGCTGGATGGAATAACACACTCCCTATTTATATAATAGATAAATACTTCCAGGGCTCTGGAAAATTTCTACCACCTACTCATCCAGCATACAAGTGTGTAACTAAAAAGTACTCGCTTACAAGAAAAACAAAACAAAGCAATACTCATCTATAATAACTTCAGTATAACTTTCTTTTATATTTTTAAAAATAACAAATATAGACATTTTAACTAGTTGAGAGCAACATTTGTAGAAGCCACTGTCATGGCTTTTGTGCAATGTGGTGAAAGCCACTTTAGTGTCCTTTGATTGCACGCATAAGCTTGTGGTTTGCTCAGCAGTAGTGGAACAAAAAAGCTCGTTAAAAAAAGACACTCTCCAATAAATTGTAACAAAATTAGTTAAGAAGGTTTCTCTTGTTAGTAGCATGGTTTGTTTGAAAAGAAATACTCCTGTTAGAAATCGCTCACGAAAAACTTTGTAACCCTCCAGTTGAATTCTTTTTCTAAAGTACATGTAATCTTAATCAAGAATTCTCTACAAGGTAAGCTTGGGCTGCACCAGCCCAAATTTGAACAATAGGACTATATAAAGATGAATTTTAGGGATGGTGCTTCCAGTTCCCCAAGGACCCACCATACCAAATATTAATACACTGGCCAAGTTAACCCTTAAAGGCCCATTTCTGACTTTTATGACCTCAGAACAGGTGCCCTTAACATACCATCATGAGGAGGTTCTGTTGACAACAGACAAATTAGGTAGGCAGTGGTTTTTAGTCAAGTCTTGGTTGCCCGTTAAGGTAACCAAGATTTGACTAGAAATCACTGCTAAGCCACTGGATGTATAGAGGCTATTGGCTAATGGGAATTCAGGACACTTGCCAGGCCCTTAAAGGTTAAGACGGCTAAGGCTTTTGAGCCACCACAGCCACATATCTAGCTTGAAAACAAGCCCTGAAGACCCAACAACCAGGATTTCTAATCCCTGTAAAAAGCACTGAAAGTACAGTCCAAGTTTCAGATAACAGAGTTTGGTGTCCATAAGAAGAATTGTCCCTGATTTTGCTTTAGAAACTTTTTCAGAGGATTCAATTTGATATCTGAGAGAATATTTCGCTCCACAGGTATATATCTGCCTGCTACAAATTTTCCTGCTCAGTAATACAATACTCTATAACTAGCAGAGTTATAATCCAGGTACCTGGGAACAATATTTTAAATATACCCCAGTACCCCTATAAATATAATAAAGCCTCTTAACGATTTATGGATGCAAAACTCCATTTAATTTTTTATCAGATCCAGTCATGGCTGCTGTTTATCAGCAGCCATGACTTGATTTTATAAAGAAAAATTTCCCCATGGAAACCCTGGGAAGTGAAGCAGTGCCTATTCACTGTGGTAAACAGGCTCTGTTTTACTGGTAAAATAGGACCCAGTCACCAATGCTTGGGAGGTGCAAGCCCTCTCTAAAATGGGCAACATGGCTTATTAACGCTCACTGAGCCTGGTTAATCATCGGATGAGTGACCGCCTGAGTGATCGATTCGGACTCCCGCGTTGTGTCCTCGGGCAAGGCACTTAACACCGGTTGTCCACATGGGGGCACGATGACGCTGTGTACTAAAGCGTTCTGCACGTCGATGGTGTGCATGTCTTCAACCAATCTTACCCTGCCTGTGCTGCAGTGCAGATTTATGATGTTGGGGAGCTGGCAGCTGCTCAGTGGTTCTCTCTGGGTTCTCCATCTTTCTCCACCTGTAAAACTGTCATGGTCATGACTCATGATTAGCCATTGTGCATAAGAATGTGACCTTAAACACCAATAAATAAATAAATAAATAAATAAATAAATAAATAAATAAATAAATAAATAATATTAACGCTCACCCCTGGTCTTGAGTTGATACTCATGTTGTGGTTGTGATTAGTCATCAGGCAAAAATATGTGACCTTAAACACCAATAAATAAATAAAGAAAAACTATTGAAAATATGCAGCCAGTTTAGGGATATTCACAGTGAATATTGCATGTACTGTAGCAGTCTCACAGTGTAATCCAATCAAAAAGCCCCATGTTTTTTTTTTGGAAGAAAGTGAGAAGTTTACATCTAGTTTGCAAGTTTTACACATAGCTTTTGAGCTACTGTGCACTATATAACTTGGCAGTCCAATTGGTGTATATACTTGGCAGTCCAATAGCTGAAATTTGTTGAATCTAGTGTTTATATTGAATTTGAAACTGATAGTGAACAGGGCACAAATCCGATAGAAGCCCTACAGGCAAAAGCTTGGAACAAAAAATGATAAAGGTGGTCAAAAGCCCTTAAAATTTTTCCCTTTTTTTTTTAAATAAAACTGTTTTTATATTCAAAACAAAACACTTTTATTTTATATATTCTTTATTATTTTTATCAAATAAGAAATAGTAAAGTAGCACAAAATTTAGGTAGCACACAAGTGTAGTAAAACATGATGGATGATTATTCATATCACTAAAGTATCATGTTATTCACTATATATTTTTACCTCTATTTTATTATACTCAGTGGCATGCATTTGTAATGTAATGTAGGTTGTTTAATATTTATATTTTAAACCAGCAGCCATTAGGGTGCTCATTGATCAACAGTACAGCTGGCATGGACTGGTCACTTTCCACAGGTGGACAGTATTTCCACGGATGTAATACTATTAGACTCCAACCCCAATAGGAATAATCATCCAAAATTTAATTAATGAAGCACTGGGTACAACCTGGTGCTTCATTTATTAAAATTTGCTGATATGATTTTTATTACCTGGTAAATGCATGTGTGGATATCTCTGCCTATCCAATGCGACTGTACTGTAAAGTAGGGTGATCATGGAAATGGTATTTTTCTCGATCTGCAGCCAATACTGAAAAACTTTTACAGTTGTATTTTTTAGAATTGTATTTTCTAGTTGCGACTTTAAATGGGTTGAAATGAACCATTAGCGTTTCCAAAGATGAAGCAATTTGCCAGTTGGCAAATTGTCATATCTTTTAAAATGCTAATGATTCATTTTAGTCAGTTATATTAATAGGTAGAAAGTACAATTCTAGAAGAAAATACAGTTGTAAAAGTTTTATAGTATTGGCTCCAGATCACAATCGGGATGCAACACATTTACACACCAGTAGGTTGAGATTTCATATACATTTAATATACATTTACAAAATTGTGCACAATCAAAAGTGAATCAAGGAAAACAAATGTAAAGAGCATCTCAGATTCCAAACTGGAAAACCAAACCACAGCGCCCAGCAAAAACCTTTCGAGCAGTTTCATGTATTTGAGCAAAACTGATCAAACTATCTTACTGTGAGGTAACTTGACAATTTGCCACTATGGACTGTCATCACTTGATCTATCTGGCAATGTGGCGAGGATGTCGTGATCTCATTGTCACTTTTATTCCCTTATTCACTCATCCACAGGACAAGTCAATAAGGGAAAAAATGTGACATTTAGAACACAACACAGATCAACTTTATTCATTTGTTACCCTGATTTATGGGCCTTTTTCTGATTGAACAGGATTAGAACAGGATTAGAAACTAGAACCCCTAAGAAGGCACACATAAGGCCTTTGTGTGATGACATACAAACTATTGCCGAATTTTTCCAAATTAAGGTACCAACATGTAAAGTGTTACTTCCTATCTGCTCTTAACGGATAAAAAAAACGAACCAAAACTGAGTTTTTTTCTGAAACCGAACCTTAAATGAATTTGAAAAATTAAAACCTCCGGCCAGCTCTACTAACATACATGTAACAGCCATATCCAAACACCACTAATCACATGAATTTACATTCAAATTATAATATTTTAAAACTTTTTAACTCAAAAATATATATTATTACTCCCTCTTTGAAATGAGTTCATCAGGAATTTACATTCAAATAATAATATTTTATAACTTTTTAATTCTAAAATATATATTATGACTCCCTCTTTGGAATAAGTTCATGAAGCTCATTCCACTGAGGGGTCTTAAGCTCCATTTTGATGCAATAAACAAAAATATTGTGCAGGTGGTGTCCTCTGGTCAAATTAGGTAATGGTTAAGATAATATTGAGTAATGGTTTTGTGCCAGTCTACAAAATTGTATTCCACCAGATTTTTTAGTCCGAGGCACTGAGCTGTGCTTGCACACCATTGCGTCAACATTTAAAAAGCTGTAAATAAGAAAATGTGCACCTCACAGTTTTTCACCTGTAGATATGTGGCAGAGAGAAATGTGACTTGCTACTATGGCACTAGCAGTGTCAGTGGTTAGCTGCTGGGATACCATTACACCAGAACTGACTGTGAGTGACCTATATGTAGAATCTTATATGTTCAACTTGTCAATGAGCACAGTGTTGCTAACAGCGTGAAAGATGCAGTGGAACCCTTTTAATTGAATAGCTATTTTGCCAATGAAAATTATTTAATTGACAGGAGTATTCAGTTAACAGGGATTGTGTCAATTTCCTGCATTCTAGAGATAAACTTAGTATTTACTCTATTATATCTTGTTTGACAGAGCTCCAGGAGCACTGTCAAACAAGATATAATAGATTAAATGCCTGTATTGGATGTACTGAGGCCAAATAGGTCTATAAATAAAGGAAAACTGGGGAGAGTCAGTGTAATTTCTAGACAGGTTACAAGAATTTTTATTCAATGAACAGGAGTTTACTCAATAACCTATATTCAGTTAACAGGTCAAATTTGTACCGGAGGTATGGAAAATGGTTTTGTGTTGGGAAATTATATTCAATTAACAGGGTTATTCAGTTAAGAGATATCCAGTTAAGTGGGCTCCACTGTACTCTTTTGTCAAAGCCATCTTTGTTATCTAATTGCAACATCTTAAGTCACCATGCATGTGCGACTCACAGTGAACTGTTTGGGCCTCAGATATTACAGTTTTTTTGTGTTTATTCGTAATGCGATATCCAGCCACAAAGTCTATGCTTTCTGTTGTGAGAATGACTCCGTCATTCTTCAAGATAGAAAGTGTAGCCGTGGTTGCTGGATTCTTGAGTACATTGACTACACTTGGAAAGCTCTTGAGTAGAAAATTATCGTTGAGGACTGAGAAACACGAGAAAATAAATTTGTTAGCCAATGCGAAATTCAATTCCATAAGTGACATGATTTATTCTTATCATTATCACATACCTGTGCATACAGATATGAGTTCAATTATTGTGCACAAAAACAAAACAACATGCATGGATTCGAAATGAGGTGCTCATTTTATTATGCACCTGCATTTTTAAAAATCAAAGTCTTTTCCACACAGACCTGTAATTCATAAGATATAAAAGTATACCTGCAATTCCAAGATATTTCCCGGACAAGAAATGTACATTGTATACTACAGGCTAAGTGAATTCAACCAAAACATTTGAGGATGGGCAATCCTGTCATTTTGAAAATTACAGGAGAGCAACTAGCACCCTTTTGGGAAAGGTTCAGCAGGGTGACTTTCCCCATAGTAGGCTTTTCTATAATTCAGAGACAATAGTTCAGTGCTCGGATTTGAGTACGATTTTTAACCTTGAGTGGGGTACACAGAGAATTATTTCATCAGGCATCTGCATGGACCACGAGAGGATAAAATCGTACTCGATTCTGAGAAGTGAACTTTATTTCTTTTATTTTCTCCTTATTTGTTTTCCCAAAACAACCTTTTGATTGCGTGGTTATTTTCAGTTTCAAAACTTGTCAAAAAAGAAATAGCCTGTTATTGCTGAGAGTGGAATACAATGCTGGGGGTGGAATACCATTTTCTGCGAGTGTGAGTGGGAATACAATTTGTTTTGGGGGAGAAAAACGAATGAAAATAAAATAATATCCAATTATCCTACTTTGGCAAACTTCCATGATCTCAGTCAAATATCAGTACAAGTCCCTTCTGTACAATATCACAATCACAGGCAAACGACAGACCCTCTTTCATTGGCTGAATGGTGTGGGTGGTTTAGTATAGTTTCAGTGAGTGGTTTTGACAAAGGAAACTCACTCTCGACATGGGTTCGAATCCCTGACTGGTTGAATGCTAAATTATTTTTCAAAGGTGCTTTGTAAGATGAGTATTTTTTTTCAAAAGTTCTTAGTTTAACCCTTTACCCAATGCAGACGATATAAAAATTTATTATTTAAAATATCTTTTTTTCAAATTTTTCAAAACATTTCAACAAAACCATATCATGTGAACCCACGTTGGAACGAGCTCGTCGAGCTCGTTCCAACAAGGGGTCACATGATATGGTTTTGTTGAAATTTTTTGAAAAATAATATTTTTTCAACTGCTGAATTTGCATATTACGCGGGCGGGTGCGGCCGATTCATTGGGTGAAGGGTTAACAAGATTTTGTTCATAAATAATTGTTTTGTTACTGTTTATTGGAGAGTGCCTGCTGCCACTCTTCAATGAATTGTTACAAAATAATTTCATCTAAATATTTTTCTTGCTACCACCAAACAACAAGCTAATTCATACAGTGTAAAGCCAGTAAAGTGGCTTTCAGCACTTTTGAAGAGAGCCATGCTATTGGCTTCTAGCATTCAACCAGAAAATGAGCACCCTTTCTTGATTGTATGGTTCTCAGGAAATTTGAAAAAGAGATATGCTTGCATATTTCCAGTGAATTTTGTAGTATGGAAAATTAAGTCATCCAATCTGCCGACACGAAAAAATTTCAGATTGGTATGTCAAGTGTCTACTGGTCTAGCACGTATGTCTGCATGTTTCTACAGATGTCTGCCCATTCGGTGGTCGAGTCCTCCATTTATAAATCATTCTGTGTGTAGTATATTGTTATATGATCTAATTAGTCATCTTGGTGCTATCTTGTTTAATCCATTACCTAGGGTATTAGACAAATCTTCCAAGTGCTGTTATTTTTTGTAATCTCTGCTTCCACATCTTGGCCTTCTAGGTCTGCACGGTATATCGATAAACTGATATATACCGTATTCAAACCAATATCGATTGAATACCAGTGTAATTACAAAAATATCAGTTTATCGTCCTTATTTATTTACCCACAATTTAATTTTCTAGATGTCTTGAGTTTTTTAACTGTAGCCCCAAATGAATAATATTATCCCTTTATCCAAGGAATCGTCTACTTGTGCCCTCGTAATATACAAATTCAGCAGTTGAAATAATAATTTTCAAAAATTTCAACAAAACTATATCATGTGACCCCTCATTGGAATGAGCTTGTTGAACTCGTTCCAATGTGGGGTCACATGATATAGTTTTGTTGAAATCTTTGGGGAAAATCTGATAAATTAATTTTGAAAATAATAAATTTTTATATCGTCTGCGTTGGAAAAGGTTTTCGAACTGCATCATCAATGTTTGCTAATTCGTTCCAACTTTGATGCATCGAGTCTCGATTGTGGTACTTGTGTTCATATATCTGAACAGTTTTTGATATACCGGTATACCGCTGTATTTTTTTTGAATACCGATACCAGTATTCAGTTTTGAATATCGTGCAGCCCTATCCACATCGTAGATTATGACCTCTCATTGGAGATTGCTCATTGAGCTTGTTCCTATGTGACATCATAAACGATGTTTTGGAAACCCAAAATAAAAATTTGTAATTATGTATTTATAATAAACTAGCTGGCCCACCTGTACAAAGAAGGAAAAATAGCCCAGTGCATATCCAGGGAGATAATTAAAGGACCTGGCTGTCAAAAGTGTTGTTGAACCCAATAATGAAAAAAGCAAAGTATTTGTGAATTGCCTTGTTACGATGTACTGGAGAGGCACTCTTCAATACTTTGTAAAAAGTTAAGATATGTATGAACAAATTCTGACTGTAAGAAACAGTGCTGTTCTGACTATAAGAAACAGTGCTGCAGTGCAAACAGATGGTAAAGTTGTAAGATAAGTTTAATGGTGTGGTACATCCTTTCAGATTTTTTCTTTTCCATTTTTCTCAATTTTTAAGTGTCAGACTGTCAAACTTTTAAACAGTGAAGAAGATTTATTATTTATCATTTCATCAACTGATTGCGATGTTCGCTCTGCTGGCATCACATCAAGTGTTCAACAGCCCTTACAATTTGTACTCCCAAGGTATTTGTACTTTGAAATTCTCCTTCACAATGCTGTTTGACACCATTTAACCTTTTAGGTGCTAGAAGCCACTATCATGCTTCTTTTGAAAGGTGCTGAAAATCACTTCAGTGGTCTTATGCTGTGCATTATATGTACGTATAGAGCGTTCCTCACTCGGATGTAGCTCAAAATGTTTATATAAAATTGTTTTGTTACAATTTATTGGAGAGTTCCAGCATGTCCTCTAAATAATTGTAACAAAACAATTTATTTTTTGGTGTTTAAGTTCACATATTTCTGCACCACGGCTAATCATGAACGCAACATGGAGATTACTTATTTATTTATTGGTGTTTAAGGTCACATACTTATGCACAATGGCTAATCGTGACTGTGACAGTTTTATGGGTGGAGGAAGCCGGAGTACCCGAAGAGAACCACCGAGCATCGACGAGCAACTGTCAGCTCCTCAACATTCTAACTGTTCAAGCTCTGCTCAAGCAGGGTTACAGCGACTGAAGACATGTGCGCCATCGGTGTGCAGTACACCTTAGTGCATGGCATCATCATGCTCCCATGTAGGCAACCAGGATAAAGAGCCTTGCCCAAGAACATAACGTGGATCGTCCCGGACGGGGATCGAACTTGGGACCTCTAGCATAGAAGTCCAGCAGTCTATCACTGAGCCACCACACTCCCCGCAACTTGGAGAAAAAGTCAAGTTTAGTCAATCATTTATACCCATATTTAGTTGACTTCCTCCCGAAGCATTGGTGACTAAGTTCTATTTTACCACTTGGCAACAAAACAATGATTTATGAACAAAATTTGCTAAACTAAGGCACCCCTTGCTGGTTGATGGTATCGTATTACAATTCCCCTTTTGAATATAATTCAGCACTCTACCAGTTAACTGTTAACCTGTTGTCAATAGTTCCACTCCACCCCACCTACCATTGAACACTGAACAGCAAAGCTCACATATGGACTCCAGCATGTTTCAACTACATTAAGATGCATATGTATGATTCTACTCTGAATCATTTAATTGTTGCCTCTATGTGCAAGATTTTTAAATCAAAAAGACAAAAGAACTGTAGTGGGAATGAAGACAAAATAGTGAAATTTGTTCTTTTAAATGTGATATTTTGTTTATGTCTATTGTTAAATTGTATATTAAAATGTGTTATTTATTATATTTATAATAGCAATGTGGAAATGTTGTTTATTCAATTGAAAATAAATGAATA
Organism: Pictodentalium vernedei; assembly: GCA_031216915.1. Classification (NCBI taxonomy): domain Eukaryota; kingdom Metazoa; phylum Mollusca; class Scaphopoda; order Dentaliida; family Dentaliidae; genus Pictodentalium; species Pictodentalium vernedei. The sequence continues at coordinate 328,258,714 of CM062292.1, forward strand.
AATAATGTAATAATATCACAGTTTCTGTCCTTAAATGTAAATACCTTAGACAAGGCTAGGGTGGCCCCAGGTCCAGTGCCATGCTTGATCATGCTCCCCAGTTGGTCCTAAACCAGTCAGTCACACTGGGAGTTCAAACCCATATTTCGGGCAACATTTTAAAAGCACCTTTTCCAGTGCCATTTCTACAACGACCTATTTTCCTTAAGCACACTTTCAACATGGAGGCAAGTGAAGGTGGCATACTTCTACTTGCTACATCACACTTTTACTCTTTATGTTCCTGTGGGTAAATTTCCATACCATAACCTCTCCAGATTTACCAGATCCATTATTTTCGTTAACTGGTTGAGTGCTAGAAGCCACTATCGAGGCTTACAAAAATATTACGGTGCCAGAGCAAAGGCCAATAGTTTCTTTGTTCATGTTTCATATTCACTCAAATGCAAATAATATTTTGTTTATATAAATTTGTTCTATTACACAGGCACTCTCCAAGAATTGTAAATTTTTAATAACAGATGAAGACCAAAAATAAACTAGCTCTCAACCAGTTAACCCTACTATCCCTAACGAATCGCCCGCGTAATTTGCAAATTCAGCAGTTGAAAGAAATTAATTTTTCAAAATATTTCAACAGAACCATGTCATGTGACCCCTCGTTCGTTCCAATGAGGGGTCACATGATATGGTTTTGTTGAAACGTTTTTTTAAATTTAAAAAAAAAGTAATTAAAATAATAAATTTTGATATCATCTGCGTTGGGTAAAGGGTTAAACATCACACTCGATGTTGGTTGCAGGTGGGGGGTGGATTTTTATGTAAATTCAAAGGACTGAAATGACCGCAAACGTATCATTTCTACGGGATATTAGTTGTATGGAGACATGGGGAGCGCAGTGGCTCAGTGATAGACTGTTGGACTTCTATGCTAGAGGTCCCGAGTTCGATCCCTGTCTGGGACGACCCGCGTTGTGTCCTTGGGCAAGGCACTTTATCCCAATTGCCTACATGGGGGCACGATGACACAGTGTACTAAGGCGTACTGCATGTCGATGGTGCACATGTCTTCAACCACTGTAATCCTGCTTGAGCTGAGCTTAGAACAGACTTAGAATGTTGTGGAGCTGACAGTTGGTCGTCTATGCTCTGTGGTTCACTCTGGGTACTCCGGCTTCCTCCACCCATAAAACTGTCACAGTCACGATTAACCACTGTGCATAAGTATGTGACCTTAAACACCAATAAATAAATAAGTATGGAGACATGTGAAGCTTGATTCAGAAAACTTTCCCTTCCATGCAAACATGATTTCAATGTATTTTCATGTGTACCATACTATGTATGGTACACATAATGCCGGCATCCGGGGTGACCATCTGTCGTTCGTCCATCCTTTGTCCGTCCGTCTGTCCGTCCGGCGTCCATATCCATTTCTTTGGCATTCGATAACTTGAAAAATATTGCTTGGATTGTCAAGTTACTTTATATTTGTATTCAGGTTACTGATGTGCCGAGCTGTATAGTTTTTGGTGTAAATCGGATAATTTGATCCTGAGATATTAACCCTTTATCCTTCAAATTGAAAATTCCTTCAATCCCTTTGGTATTCGATAACTTGAAAAATATTTCTTGGATTGTCTAGTTACTTTATATTTGTGTTCAGGTTACTGATTTGCCGAGCTGTATAGTTTTTTGTGAAATCTGATGATTTGATCCCGAGATATTAACCCTTTATCCTTCAAATTGAAAATTCCTCCAATCCCTTTGGCATTCGATAACTTGAAAAATATTGCTTGGATTGTCAAGTTACTTTATATTTGTGTTAAGGTTACTGATGTACTGAGCTGTATAGTTTTTGGTGTAAATCTGTTATTTTGATCCTGAGATATTAACCCTTTATCCTTCAAATTGAAAATTTCTCCAATCCCTTTGGCATTCGCTAACTTGAAAAATATTGCTTGGATTGTCAAGTTACTTTATATTTGTGTTCAGGTTACTGATGTGCCGAGCTGTATAGTTTTTGGTGTAAATCTGATAATTTAATCCTGAGATATTAACCCTTTATCCTTCAAATTGAAAATTCCTCCAATCCCTTTAGCATTCGATAACTTGAAAAATATTGCTTGGATTGTCAAGTTACTTTATATTTGTGTTCAGGTTACCGATGTGCCGAGCTGTATAGTTTTTGGTGTAAATCGGATAATATGATCCTGAGATATTAACCCTTTATCCTTCAAATTGAAAAATTCCTCCAATCCCTTTGGCATTCGATAACTTGAAAAATATTGCTTGGATTGTCTAATTACTTTATATTTGTGTTCAGGTTACTGATGTGCCGAGCTGTATAGTTTTTGGTGTAAATCTGATGATTTGATCCTGAGATATTAACCCTTTATCCTTCAAATTGAAAATTCCTCCAGTCCCTTTGGCATTTGATAACTTGAAAAATATTACTTGGATTGTCAAGTTACTTTATATTTGTGTTCAGGTTACTGATGTGGCGAGCTGTATAGGTTTTGATGTAAATCTGTTATTTTGATCCTGAGATATTAACCCTTTATCCTTCAAATTGAAAATTCCTCCGATCCCTTTGGCATTCGATAACTTGAAAAATGTTGCTTGGATTGTCAAGTTACTTTATATTTGTGTTCAGGTTACTGATGTGCCGAGCTGTATAGTTTTTGGTGTTAATGTCATAATTTGATCCGGAGATATTAACCCTTTATCCTTCAAATTGAAAATTCCTCCAATCCCTTTGGCATGAGATAACTCAAAAAAGATCAATCCGATTGTCATGTTTCTTTATATATTTATTCAGGTTACTGATGTGCTGTGCTGTATAGTTTTTTATGTAAATCTGATAATTTGATCCTGAGATATTAACCCTTTATCCATCAAATTAGACACTCCTCCAATCCATTTCTATATGTACCCATACCTTGTATGGTGTACATAATGTCAGCATCCGTGGTGGCCCTCCGTCATACAGCTTTCTACTAGTTGCGCGTATGGGTACACATCTGACGATTTCATCAGCCTATTCTTTAAGAGTGTCATCACAATTTTCATCTCTCTTTTCTGTGTTGATAATTCCCAGAATTGACAACATTTCTCTTCCATAAACTTGCCTGTTTCAAAATTACCAGCCAACATAAGTTGTGCGAATACCAAAAATAAATTTTCTTTGCATTTTTTTTCTGTTGATAATTCCAAGCCTTAACATCATTTCTTGTGAAGCTCCTCCTAAGAGCTTCCCCTGAAATGATGTCAAAAGTCGGAATTACCAGTAAAGAAATGTTATTCAGTGGGTATTGCTTCTAAACAACACAAAGACCAATATATGTCCTGCATGGCACTATTTGTACCCACCCATCTTTCCCATCAGATCTTTCCAAGAAATGGTGTCAAGGTTTGGGATTATCAACAAAGAAAAAAGTAATAAATTTTGTTATTATAAAGAATAGTTCAGTGGGTACCGACACTAGAAATTTCTGATGTGCATTGCAAAAGCATTATTCATACCTTATTTCTACAGAATTCCCGAGGGGGTGGGGGGGAGGGGGGACCCAGAACATTCTTCCCCTACCTAATATTTTATACTTCATGGTATGTTTACCCCGATAGTACCCTTGTTAGAAACTTTCAGCTACCTGCCCACACATTTCAGGTACCTTAGCTTTGACTCTGCCAGTCAGAAGCCCTGCCTTAGAATCTGTGTCCCCAGGAACCCTGTGGCATTACCTCTCTAGAAATACAAAATTATCTTTTAATCAGATGAAATAGTGGAACCTTAGATTCACTTTACCCATTTAGCTTCCACAATGATCATACCTGAAGCTTGGTTGGGAGATCGCTTCCTATGAATTTTCCACTTGGAAAATTGCTAGCCAAAATAAGTTATAGGAATACCAGAAGTAAATTTTCACTCCACTTTCCCTTGTTGATAATTCTAAGCCTTGACATCATTTCTTTGTAGACCCTCCCTCAGAACTTCCCAAGAATGATGTTAAGCAGTCCTGGAAATGAGATGGGTGCGAGTGCAATTGCTCCCGTCAGCACCTGTGACTTCTATTTTATGGGAGCTAAAAAATGCACTTGTTGAAAAATATTGTAGAGCACCAATATACTGTGAGGGCATATAAATGTGTGTTGTACCGAGAAAGCAGCACTCTGTGGCCAGTGGCAAGTACTGTCATAATTCAGCAATTCCTTATACATTTAACCCTTTGAACACTAGTGGTATCTGCCATGCCAGTTCAATGGCAGCAATTAGAAGAGTCCATAAGCATTATCTGGGGTAGACCAATGAATATTTTCAATGTGTAGCCTCGGGGCTGCACCGAGGCTGCATGTTGAAAATACTGATTGATCTACCCCACACATTTACTGAACAGCCATCCTATTTAATGATGTTATGACATATCATGCTGGAAAAGCGGCCACTCCGGTTCAAAGGGTTAAGGTTTATGGTATTTGCTGACAGTATTCCCTCGAAAATTCATATACTAACATTTTACGGGTGCAAATTACTCTTGTCTCTGATTTTGTGGGAGCTTAAAACTGCACCCATCAATTTTGTTCGTTCCATCACTGATGTTAAGGCTTAGAATTATTATCGAAGAACAGATATAACAATCATATATTCTACTCTTGTTGGAAACTTCACCTACCAACCCCTCATGTCAGGCATCCTATGTTTGACTTTGAATCAGGGTCCCCAGAAACCCTGTGGCATTGCCACTTTAAACAACTATCATAGATCATAAATTTTCTCAAATTCAAGGAAATGGTAATTCTGGACAACAAAATTCATACTTATCTTTCAACAGGATGAACCATTGGAATTTCAGTTTCATCACAATCATTTATTTTCCCTAAGTAGTGAGCCTTAAGCTTATTGGTGGGTTTACAAAGGAATCTTGAAAGCTAAAATAATTTGTATGAACACCAAAAGTAAATTTTACATCCATCTTCAAATAGCCACCAGCCTAATTCTGTGAGGAATTCAATGCTGTTATGGACTGAAACTAGCCTAGTCCTTATATAGTTCATTAAATTAAATCTGCTAGAATATTTCAGTTGGTCAGAAAAGCAAACTTGTGATTCACTTTTCAAGCCAACTGAAATAATCCAGACAATTGAATCTAAAAAATTCCACACCTTTGTGAGTGAAGAGACATCCACACTCATATGTATGCAAACTCCACGAAAAAGTGGGTAAACAAACAGCCCATAACAGTGTTAGAATTCCAAATAGAATTTGACAAGTGGCCTGAGAGCTTACTCAGGACACTCACTAATGCAGAACACACTCTTCTGCCAATCGAACGTTTTATACTTCCTAGTCTGCTTTCCGTGTGCCATGATTAGGTATCTTGGCTTCGATTCTGCCAATCAGAAATGCCACCTAAGAATCAATGTCTCCAGGATCTCTGCAGCATTACCCCTATCCAGAAAAAGTAGATTATCTCAGATGCAATGGAATAGGATGTCTAGACAATAAAATTGAAACTGAATGAACCATTGTAACCTTACATTCACCTCACACATTTAGTTTCCCCAAGAAGCATTCTCAAAGATGATTACAGGTAGGGCATGGACTCAGTCCTTATGAGTTTGCCCTATGAGCCTTGTTGGAATCTTTCTCCTATCCCACCCCCTTATGTCGAGAAACCTAGCTTTCACCCTGGAAGCTTGGAATCTTACCTCAGAACCTGAATCCCCAGGATGCTTGTGGTAATACCACCTCTACCAAACAAGAACATCATTTATCATGTCAAATGCAAGGAAATGGAGGAATTTCTTTGAGAGCAAAAATCAAAATGAGCTATTGCTGAAGGCAATTTACACCCCCCCCCCCCCCAAAAAAAAACAAAAAAAAACAAACAAACCCTGCAGTGCTGGACAGATGAAGCATAAATGAATTTAAAGAAATCACCAAAAATTTGACAAAATAAGGGCCATAACTCGGGTGAAAATAGTATGAGCAACTCCATTCAAGATGTGACAGAAGCAGGTCATCCCAAGGATACTGAATTCTGTTGAAATCCATCCACTCACTGCTGCAATATGGATCCAGATGGACAGACAGATGAATGGATGCATGTAATCCAGTTTTCCTCCAATTACTTCAAGAGTGGGGTATAATAAGAACCCAGAGACTTGGATTAAATAAATTTGATGTTGAACTTCCAATCCCAGGATGTTGCAAATATCAAAAGATTCTGGCAGGTGGATCTGAAGATTTTTATAGAATATTCCTCATGCTGCATGAAGTTAAAAAATTGGACTCCAATAACGAGCCAAAAAATCACTGAAAATTTGACAAAAGTAAGGGCCATAACAATGATGAAAATAGTGTGAGCAACTCTGTACAACATGTGTAGGAAGCAGGTCATCGTAGGATATTGCATACCAAATTTCGTTGAAATCCATCTGCCCACAGCAGATATATGGTTCCGTATGGACAAATTGACCAACAAAAATCACTGAAAATTTATCAAGGTAACGGCTGTAACTCTGCAACTCCGTTCAACATGTGTCTGAAGTGGGTCATCCCAAGGATACAACATTCCCATATTTCGTTGAAATCTATCCACCCACAGCTGAGATATGGCTCCGGATGGACAGACCGAGAGAGTGACAGACGCTTGTAATCCAGTATAACTGCAATCTCTTTCGAGAGTGTGGGTATAATTTGCTTTCAACAGGATGAACCATTGGACTGTAGTCACTGCATCCATTAAGTTTCTCAAAGCAGCTGGCTCAAAGCTGGTCAAGCACATGGGGGGGGGGGGGGGGGGGGGGGGAGTTTCTGAGGAGACTCATGAGCTGTGTACAAGTATTTCTTTGGGAGTTATCCTTTTTATGCCCCCCAACCTCCTTAGGAGGTTCGGTGTGTGTATAGTCAAGGTTTCTGTCCATCAGTTTGTCTGTCTGTCCATACAAACATTTTGTATTATAACTTTGGCATCGGTCGTCAGATTTTGATGTCCTTTAGTATGGTGATACAGGCCTCGACAATTCAGGCGAACGATCGTTCCGCTCCCCTAGAGGTTATGCAAACAAAAATTGAGGCAAACAGACTATCAGTTAACCAAAAGGATCCATCGGTTAACCAACTTTTTTATGATCGGCATATTAGATGCCTGAACAGAAAGTAGTACACCTACAAATATTAAATTTGTGCTTATTATTCAGCTGTAAGCATAGTCCAAACATGGCCTGAATGTCTGTAATACAATTTTTTGGTTTGGTACGTCCTTGAAAGGACGTACCAAACCAAATGAAAGTGTCAATGACACTGTAGCTTAACTTGTGTGTTGTGTTTGATGAAAAGGATAATGTTCAATGTTTATGAAAGGATTATGAAATAAGACAAGAATTGTGATAATTGGGAATATGTTCATTTCTGTTCCCTGTATGCTATGTTTTTGATAAAAATAATATGAGGTGTACATTGTACTAAAGAGCTGAGGGGTGGGTTTATATGACCTCACAGTTAATGTATGTGGCCCTCACAGTTAACGTATATCAACGAAAGTTACCAAGTTTCAGTGAAATTATTCCAAAACGAGTCATCCTATCAAGTTACATTGAAATCTCTTCATAAATATGGCCTGTAGACTGTGCTAAAGGTTTTCAGGCTTCGGGCCCCTGTAGCCGTCAGTTTCCCAATTGCATCCAAAAGGGGACGTTCTCATCTAGACATTATATGAAGTCAACCTACCAAGTTACAATGAAATCCCTTCATAAATATGACCTGTAGACTGTGCTAAAGGTTTTTGGGCTCGGGCAGCCATCATGGTTGAATGGTCGCAACCAAAAGGGGACATTCTCATCTGGGAATCATTTGGAGTGATCCCACGAAGTTACAATGAAATCCCTTCATAAATTTGACCTGTAGACTGTGCTCAAGGTTTTCGGGCCTCGGGGCCTCTGAAGCCGTCACAGTTGACCAATCACGACCAAAAGGGGATGTCATCATCTAGGCATTATATGGTGTGTAACTAACAGGTTACAATGAAATCCTTCCATAAATATGACCTATAGACTGTGCCAAAGGTTTTGGGCTCGGGCAGCCATCAAGGCTGAATGATCGCGACCAAAAGGGGACGTTCTCATCTAGACATTATTTGGAGTCATCCTACCAAGTTACAATGACATACCTTCATAAATATCACCTGTAGACTGTGCTAAAGGTTTTTGGGCCCCTGTAGCCGTCACAGTTGCCCAATTGCTTCCAAAAGGGGATGTTCTCATCTAGACATTATATGAAGTCAATCTACCAAGTTACAATGAAATCACTTCATAAATATGACCTGTAGAATGTGCTAAAGTTTTTCGGGGCTTTGGGCTCGGGCAGCCATCATGGTTGAATGATCACAACCAAAAGGGGATATTCTCATCTGGGCACCGTCTGGTGTGATCCCACAAAGTTACAATGAAATCCCTTTATAAATATCACCTGTAGACTGTGCGCAAGATTTTTGGGCTTTGGGCCCCTGTAGCCGTCACAGTTGACTAATCGCGACCAAAAGAGGTTGTCATCATCAAGGCATTATATGGAGTCAACCTAACAAGTTACAATGAAATCCTCACATAAATACGATCTATGGACTATGCTAAAGGTTTTTGGGCTCGGGCAGCCATCAGGGCTGAATGATCGCGACCAAAAGGGGACGTTCTCATCTGGACATTATTTGGAGTCATCCTACCAATGATGAGTATAGACTATGCTAAAGGTTTTTGGGCTCGGGCAGCCATCAAGGCTGAATGGTCGCGACCAAAAGGGGGTTGTTCTCATCTAGACATTATTTGGAGTCATCCTACCAAACTACAATGAAATCTCTTCATAAATATGAGCTGTAGACTTTGCTAAAGGTTTTCGGGCCCTTGTAGCCGTCACTGTTGCCTAACCACGTCCAAAAGGGGACATTCTCATCTAGACATTATATGAAGTCAACCTACAGGTTACAATGAAATCCCTTCATAAATATGACCTGTAGACTGTGCTAAAGGTTTTTGGGCTCGGGCAGCCATCATGGTTGAATGGTCGCAACCAAAAGTTGATATTCTCATCTGGGCATCATCTGGAGTGATCCTATGAAGGTACAATGAAATCCCTTCATAAATATGACCTGTAGACTGTGCTCCAGATTTTCGGGCCCCTGTAGCCGTCACAGTTGACCACTCACGACCAAAAGGGGATGTCATCATCTAGGCATTATATCGAGTCAACCTAACAAGTTATAATGAAATTCTTCCATAAATACGACCTATAGACTGTGCTAAAGGTTTTTGGGATCGGGCAGCCATAAAGGCTGAATGATCGCGACCAAAGGGGACGTTCTCACCTAGACACTATTTGGAGTCATCCCACCAAGCTGCTATGAAATCCCTTCACAAATATGACCTGTAGACTGTGCTAAAGGTTTTCCGGCTTCGGGCCCCTGTAGCCATCTCAGTTGCCCAATCGTGTCCAAAAGGGGACGTTCTCATCTAGACATTATATGAAGTCAACCTACCAAGTTACAATGAAATCCCATCATAAATATGACTTGTAAACTATGCTAAAGGTTTTTGGGCTTCGGGCTCGGACAGCCATCATGGTTGAATGGTCGCAACCAAAAGGGGACATTCTCATCTGGGAATCATTTGGAATGATCCCACGAAGTTACAATGAAATCCCTTCATAAATATGGCCTGTAGACTGTGCTAAAGGTTTTCAGGCTTCGGGCCCCTGTAGCCGTCAATTTCCCAATTGCATCCAAAAGGGGGCGTTCTCATCTAGACATTATATGAAGTCAACCTACCAAGTTACAATGAAATCCTTTCATAAATATGACCTGTAGACTGTGCTAAAGGTTTTTGGGCTTTGGGCTCGGGCAACCATCATGGTTGAATAGTCGCAACCAAAAGGGGAATTCTCATCTGGGAATCATTTGGAGTGATCCCACGAAGTTACAATGAAATCCCTTCATAAATTTGACCTGTAGACTGTGCTCAAGGTTTTGGGGCTTTGGGCTCCTGAAGCCGTCACAGTTGACCAATCACGACCAAAAGGGGATGTCATCATCTAGGCATTATATGGTGTGTAACTAACAGGTTACAATGAAATCCTTCCATAAATATGACCTATAGACTATGCCAAAGGTTTTGGGCTCGGGCAGCCATCAAGGCTGAATGATCGCGACCAAAAGGGGACGTTCTCATCTAGACATTATTTGGAGCCATCCTACCAAGTTACAATTAAATCCCTTCATAAATATCACCTGTAGACTGTGCTAAAGGTTTTTGGGCCCCTGTAGCCGTCACAGTTGCCCAATTGCTTCCAAAAGGGGATGTTCTCATCTAGACATTATATGAAGTCAATCTACCAAGTTACAATGAAATCACTTCATAAATATGACCTGTAGAATGTGCTAAAGTTTTTCGGGCTTTGGTCTCGGGCAGCCATCATGGTTGAATGATCACAACCAAAAGGGGATATTCTCATCTGGGCACCGTCTGGTGTGATCCCACAAAGTGACAATGAAATCCCTTCATAAATATGACCTGTAGACTGTGCACAAGATTTTTGGGCTTCGGGCCCCTATAGCCGTCACAGTTGACCAATCGCGACCAAAAGAGGTTGTCATCATCAAGGCATTATATGGAGTCAACCTAACAAGTTACAATGAAATCCTTACATAAATACGACCTATGGACTATGCTAAAGGTTTTTGGGCTCGGGCAGCCATCAGGGCTGAATGATCGCGACCAAAAGGGGACGGTCTCATCTGGACATTATTTGGAGTCATCCTACCAATGATGAGTATAGACTATGCTGAAGGTTTTTGGGCTCGGGCAGCCATCATGGTTGAATGGTCGCAACCAAAAGTTGATATTCTCATCTGGGCATCATCTGGAGTGATCCTATGAAGGTACAATGAAATCCCTTCATAAATATGACCTGTAGACTGTGCTCCAGATTTTCGGGCCCCTGTAGCCGTCACAGTTGACGACTCACGACCAAAAGGGGATGTCATCATCTAGGCATTATATCGAGTCAACCTAACAAGTTGTAATGAAATTCTTCCATAAATACGACCTATAGACTATGCTAAAGGTTTTTGGGATCGGGCAGCCATAAAGGCTGAATGATCGCGACCAAAGGGGACGTTCTCACCTAGACACTATTTGGAGTCATCCTACCAAGCTACTATGAAATCCCTTCACAAATATGACCTGTAGACTGTGCTAAAGGTTTTCCGGCTTCGGGCCCCTGTAGCCATTTCAGTTGCCCAATCGTGTCCAAAAGGGGACGTTCTCATCTAGACATTATATGAAGTCAACCCACCAAGTTACAATGAAATCCCATCATAAATATGACTTGTAAACTGTGCTAAATGTTTTTGGGCTTCGGGCTCGGGCAGCCATCATGGTTGAATGGTCGCAACCAAAAGGGGACATTCTCATCTGGGAATCATTTGGAATGATCCCACGAAGTTACAATGAAATCCCTTCATAAATATGGCCTGTAGACTGTGCTAAAGGCTTTCAGGCTTCGGGCCCCTGTAGCCGTCAGTTTCCCAATTGTATCAAAAAGGGGGCGTTCTCATCTTGACATTATATGAAGTCAACCTACCAAGTTACAATGAAATCCCTTCATAAATATGACCTGTAGACTGTGCTAAAGGTTTTTGGGCTTTGGGCTCGGGCAGCCATCATGGTTGAATGGTCGCAACCAAAAGGGGAATTCTCATCTGGGAATCATTTGGAGAGATCCCACGAAGTTACAATGAAATCCCTTCATAAATTTGACCTGTAGACTGTGCTCAAGGTTTTTGGGCTTCGGGCCCCTGAAGCCGTCACAGTTGACCAATCACGACCAAAAGGGGATGTCATCATCTAGGCATTATATGGTGTGTAACTAACAGGTTACAATGAAATCCTTCCATAAATATGACCTATAGACTATGCCAAAGGTTTTGGGCTCGGGCAGCCATCAAGGCTGAATGATCGCGACCAAAAGGGGACGTTCTCATCTAGACATTATTTGGAGTCATCCTACCAATTTACAATGAAATCCCTTCATAAATATCACCTGTAGACTGTGCTAAAGGTTTTTGGGCCCCTGTAGCCGTCACAATTGCCCAATTGCTTCCAAAAGGGGATGTTCTCATCAAGACATTATATGAAGTCAATCTACCAAGTTACAATGAAATCACTTCATAAATATGACCTGTAGAATGTGCTGAAGTTTTTCGGGCTTTGGTCTCGGGCAGCCATCATGGTTGAATGATCACAACCAAAAGGGGGTATTCTCATCTGGGCACCGTCTGGTGTGATCCCACAAAGTTACAATGAAATCCCTTCATAAATATGACCTGTAGACTGTGCACAAGATTTTTGGGCTTCGGGCCCCTATAGCCGTCACAGTTGACCAATCGCGACCAAAAGAGGTTGTCATCATCAAGGCATTATATGGAGTCAACCTAACAAGTTACAATGAAATCCTTACATAAATACGACCTATGGACTATGCTAAAGGTTTTTGGGCTCGGGCAGCCATCAGGGCTGAATGATCGCGACCAAAACGGGACGTTCTCATCTGGACATTATTTGGAGTCATCCTACCAATGATGAGTATAGACTATGCTAAAGGTTTTTGGGCTCGGGCAGCCATCAAGGCTGAATGGTCGCGACCAAAAGGGGGTTGTTCTCATCTAGACATTATTTGGAGTCATCCTACCAAGCTACTATGAAAACCCTTCATAAATATGAGCTGTAGACTTTGCTAAAGGTTTTCGGGCCCCTGTAGCCGTCACTGTTGCCCAACCACGTCCAAAAGGGGACATTCTCATCTAGACATTATATGAAGTCAACCTACAGGTTACAATGAAATCCCTTCATAAATATGACCTGTAGACTGTGCTAAAGGTTTTTGGGCTCGGGCAGCCATCATGGTTGAATGGTCGCAACCAAAAGGGGACATTCTCATCTGGGAATCATTTGGAGTGATCCCACGAAGTTACAATGAAATCCCTTCATAAATTTGACCTGTAGACTGTGCTCAAGGTTTTCAGGCCTCGGGGCCTCTGAAGCCGTCACAGTTGACCAATCACGACCAAAAGGGGATGTCATCATCTAGGCATTATATGGTGTGTAACTAACAGGTTACAATGAAATCCTTCCATAAATATGACCTATAGACTGTGCCAAATGTTTTGGGCTCGGGCAGCCATCAAGGCTGAATGATCGCGACCAAAAGGGGACGTTCTCATCTAGACATTATTTGGAGTCATCCTACCCAGTTACAATGACATACCTTCATAAATATCACCTGTAGACTGTGCTAAAGGTTTTTGGGCCCCTGTAGCCGTCACAGTTGCCCAATTGCTTCCAAAAGGGGATGTTCTCATCTAGACATTATATGAAGTCAATCTACCAAGTTACAATGAAATCACTTCATAAATATGACCTGTAGAATGTGCTAAAGTTTTTCGGGGCTTTGGGCTCGGGCAGCCATCATGGTTGAATGATCACAATCAAAAGGGGATATTCTCATCTGGGCACCGTCTGGTGTGATCCCACAAAGTTACAATGAAATCCCTTTATAAATATCACCTGTAGACTGTGCGCAAGATTTTTGGGCTTTGGGCCCCTGTAGCCGTCACAGTTGACTAATCGCGACCAAAAGAGGTTGTCATCATCAAGGCATTATATGGAGTCAACCTAACAAGTTACAATGAAATCCTTACATAAATACGATCTATGGACTATGCTAAAGGTTTTTGGGCTCGGGCAGCCATCAGGGCTGAATGATCGCGACTGAATGATCGCGACCAAAAGGGGACGTTCTCATCTGGACATTATTTGGAGTCATCCTACCAATGATGAGTATAGACTATGCTAAAGGTTTTTGGGCTCGGGTAGCCATCAAGGCTGAATGGTCGCGACCAAAAGGGGGTTGTTCTCATCTAGACATTATTTGGAGTCATCCTACCAAACTACAATGAAATCCCTTCATAAATATGAGCTGTAGACTTTGCTAAAGGTTTTCGGGCCCTTGTAGCCGTCACTGTTGCCCAACCACGTCCAAAAAGGGACATTCTCATCTAGACATTATATGAAGTCAACCTACAGGTTACAATGAAATCCCTTCATAAATATGACCTGTAGACTGTGCTAAAGGTTTTTGGGCTCGGGCAGCCATCATGGTTGAATGGTCGCAACCAAAAGTTGATATTCTCATCTGGGCATCATCTGGAGTGATCCTATGAAGGTACAATGAAATCCCTTCATAAATATGACCTGTAGACTGTGCTCCAGATTTTCGGGCCCCTGTAGCCGTCACAGTTGACCACTCACGACCAAAAGGGGATGTCATCATCTAGGCATTATATCGAGTCAACCTAACAAGTTATAATGAAATTCTTCCATAAATACGACCTATAGACTGTGCTAAAGGTTTTTGGGATCGGGCAGCCATAAAGGCTGAATGATCGCGACCAAAGGGGACGTTCTCACCTAGACATTATTTGGAGTCATCCTACCAAGCTACTATGAAATCCCTTCACAAATATGACCTGTAGACTGTGCTAAAGGTTTTCCGGCTTCGGGCCCCTGTAGCCATCTCAGTTGCCCAATCGTGTCCAAAAGGGGACGTTCTCATCTAGACATTATATGAAGTCAACCCACCAAGTTACAATGAAATCCCATCATAAATATGACTTGTAAACTGTGCTAGAGGTTTTGGGGCTTCGGGCTCGGGCAGCCATCATGGTTGAATGGTCGCAACCAAAAGAGGACATTCTCATCTGGGAATCATTTGGAATGATCCCACGAAGTTACAATGAAATCCCTTCATAAATATGGCCTGTAGACTGTGCTAAAGGTTTTCAGGCTTCGGGCCCCTGAGGCCGTCAATTTCCCAATTGCATCCAAAAGGGGGCATTCTCATCTAGACATTATATGAAGTCAACCTACCAAGTTACAATGAAATCCTTTCATAAATATGACCTGTAGACTGTGCTAAAGGTTTTTGGGCTTTGGGCTCGGGCAGCCATCATGGTTGAATGGTCGCAACCAAAAGGGGAATTCTCATCTGGGAATCATTTGGAGTGATCCCACGAAGTTACAATGAAATCCCTTCATAAATTTGACCTGTAGACTGTGCTCAAGGTTTTTGGGCTTCGGGCCCCTGAAGCCGTCACAGTTGACCAATCACGACCAAAAGGGGATGTCATCATCTAGGCATTATATGGTGTGTAACTAACAGGTTACAATGAAATCCTTCCATAAATATGACCTATAGACTATGCCAAAGGTTTTGGGCTCGGGCAGCCATCAAGGCTGAATGATCGCGACCAAAAGGGGACGTTCTCATCTAGACATTATTTGGCGTCATCCTACCAAGTTACAATGAAATCCCTTCATAAATATCACCTGTAGACTGTGCTAAAGGTTTTTGGGCCCCTGTAGCCGTCACAGTTGCCCAATTGCTTCCAAAAGGGGATGTTCTCATCTAGACATTATATGAAGTCAATCTACCAAGTTACAATGAAATCACTTCATAAATATGACCTGTAGAATGTGCTGAAGTTTTTCGGGCTTTGGTCTCGGGCAGCCATCATGGTTGAATGATCACAACCAAAAGTGGATATTCTCATCTGGGCACCGTCTGGTGTGATCCCACAAAGTTACAATGAAATCCCTTCATAAATATGACCTGTAGACTGTGCACAAGATTTTTGGGCTTCGGGCCCCTATAGCCGTCACAGTTGACCAATCGCGACCAAAAGAGGTTGTCATCATCAAGGCATTATATGGAGTCAACCTAACAAGTTACAATGAAATCCTTACATAAATACGACCTATGGACTATGCTAAAGGTTTTTGGGCTCGGGCAGCCATCAGGGCTGAATGATCGCGACCAAAAGGGGACGGTCTCATCTGGACATTATTTGGAGTCATCCTACCAATGATGAGTATAGACTATGCTGAAGGTTTTTGGGCTCGGGCAGCCATCATGGTTGAATGGTCGCAACCAAAAGTTGATATTCTCATCTGGGCATCATCTGGAGTGATCCTATGAAGGTACAATGAAATCCCTTCATAAATATGACCTGTAGACTGTGCTCCAGATTTTCGGGCCCCTGTAGCCGTCACAGTTGACGACTCACGACCAAAAGGGGATGTCATCATCTAGGCATTATATCGAGTCAACCTAACAAGTTATAATGAAATTCTTCCATAAATACGACCTATAGACTATGCTAAAGGTTTTTGGGATCGGGCAGCCATAAAGGCTGAAAGATCGCGACTAAAGGGGACGTTCTCACCTAGACACTATTTGGAGTCATCCTACCAAGCTACTATGAAATCCCTTCACAAATATGACCTGTAGACTGTGCTAAAGGTTTTCCGGCTTCGGGCCCCTGTAGCCATTTCAGTTGCCCAATCGTGTCCAAAAGGGGACGTTCTCATCTAGACATTATATGAAGTCAACCCACCAAGTTACAATGAAATCCCATCATAAATATGACTTGTAAACTGTGCCAAAGGTTTTTGGGCTTCGGGCTAGGGCAGCCATCATGGTTAAATGGTCGCAACTAAAAGGGGACATTCTCATCTGGGAATCATTTGGAATGATCCCACGAAGTTACAATGAAATCCCTTCATAAATATGGCCTGTAGACTGTGCTAAAGGCTTTCAGGCTTCGGGCCCCTGTAGCCGTCAGTTTCCCAATTGCATCAAAAAGGGGGCGTTCTCATCTAGACATTATATGAAGTCAACCTACCAAGTTACAATGAAATCCCTTCATAAATATGACCTGTAGACTGTGCTAAAGGTTTTTGGGCTTTGGGCTCGGGCAGCCATCATGGTTGAATGGTCGCAACCAAAAGGGGAATTCTCATCTGGGAATCATTTGGAGTGGTCCCACGAAGTTACAATGAAATCCCTTCATAAATTTGACCTGTAGACTGTGCTCAAGGTTTTTGGGCTTCGGGCCCCTGAAGCCGTCACAGTTGACCAATCACGACCAAAAGGGGATGTCATCATCTGGGCATTATATGGTGTGTAACTAACAGGTTACAATGAAATTCTTCCATAAATATGACCTATAGACTATGCCAAAGGTTTTGGGCTCGGGCAGCCATCAAGGCTGAATGATCGCGACCAAAAGGGGACGTTCTCATCTAGACATTATTTGGAGTCATCCTACCAAGTTACAATGAAATCCCTTTATTAATATCACCAGTAGACCGTGCTAAAGGTTTTTGGGCCCCTGTAGCCGTCACAATTGCCCAATTGCTTCCAAAAGGGGATGTTCTCATCAAGACATTATATGAAGTCAATCTACCAAGTTACAATGAAATCACTTCATAAATATGACCTGTAGAATGTGCTGAAGTTTTTCGGGCTTTGGTCTCGGGCAGCCATCATGGTTGAATGATCACGACCAAAAGGGGGTATTCTCATCTGGGCACCGTCTGGTGTGATCCCACAAAGTTACAATGAAATCCCTTCATAAATATGACCTGTAGACTGTGCACAAGATTTTTGGGCTTCGGGCCCCTATAGCCGTCACAGTTGACCAATCGCGACCAAAAGAGGTTGTCATCATCAAGGCATTATATGGAGTCAACCTAACAAGTTACAATGAAATCCTTACATAAATACGACCTATGGACTATGCTAAAGGTTTTTGGGCTCGGGCAGCCATCAGGGCTGAATGATCGCGGCCAAAACGGGACGTTCTCATCTGGACATTATTTGGAGTCATCCTACCAATGATGAGTATAGACTATGCTAAAGGTTTTTGGGCTCGGGCAGCCATCAAGGCTGAATGGTCGCGACCAAAAGGGGGTTGTTCTCATCTAGACATTATTTGGAGTCATCCTACCAAGCTACTATGAAATCCCTTCATAAATATGAGCTGTAGACTTTGCTAAAGGTTTTCGGGCCCCTGTAGCCGTCACTGTTGCCCAACCACGTCCAAAAGGGGACATTCTCATCCAGACATTATATGAAGTCAACCTACAGGTTACAATGAAATCCCTTCATAAATATGACCTGTAGACTGTGCTAAAGGTTTTTGGGCTCGGGCAGCCATCATGGTTGAATGGTCGCAACCAAAAGTTGATATTCTCATCTGGGCATCATCTGGAGTGATCCTATGAAGGTACAATGAAAGCCCTTCATAAATATGACCTGTAGACTGTGCTCCAGATTTTCGGGCCCCTTTAGCCGTCACAGTTGACCAATCACGACCAAAAGGGGATGTCATCATCTAGGCATTATATCGAGTCAACCTAACAAGTTACAATGAAATTCTTCCATAAATACGACCTATAGACTATGCTAAAGGTTTTTGGGATCAGGCAGCCATAAAGGCTGAATGACCGCGACCAAAGGGGACGTTCTCACCTAGACACTATTTGGAGTCATCCTACCAAGCTACTATGAAATCCCTTCACAAATATAACCTGTAGACTTGCTAAAGGTTTTCCAGCTTCGATCCCCTGTTGCCATCTCAGCTGCCCAATCGTGTCCAAAAGGGGATGTTCTCATCTAGACATTATATGAAGTCAACCCACCAAGTTACAATGAAATCCCATCATAAATATGACCTGTAAACTGTGCTAAAGGTTTTTGGGCTTCGGGCTCGGGCAGCCATCATGGTTGAATGACCGCAACCAAAAGGGGAATTCTCATCGGGGCATCATCTGGAGTGATCCTACAAAGTTACAATGAAATCCCTTCATAACCTGTAGACTGTGCTCGAGGTTTTCAGGCTTCGGGCACCTGTAGCCATCAAAGTTGACCAATCACGATCAAAAGGGGATGTCATCATCTAGGCATTATATCGAGTCAACCTAACAAGTTACAATGAAATCCTTACATAAATACGACCTATGGACTATACTAAAGGTTTTTGGGCTCGGGCAGCCATCAGGGCTGAATGATCACGACCAAAAGGGGACGTTCTCATCTGGACATTATTTGGAGTCATCCTACCAATTTACAATAAAATCTCTTCATAAATATGACCTGTAGACTGTGCTAAAGGATTTTGGGCTTCGGGCTCCTGTAGCCGTCACAGTTGCCCAATCACGTCCAAAAGGGGATGTTCTGATCTATACATTATATGAAGTAAACCTACCAAGTTACAATGAAATCCCTCCATAAATATAACCTATAGACTGTGCTAAAGATTTTCAGGTTTTGGGCTCAGGCAGTCGTCACGGTTGACAGATCGCAACCAAATGGGGAAGTTCTCATCTAGACGTCATCCTACCAAGTTACAATGAAATCCCTCCATATTAAATATGACCTGCACACTGTGCTAAAAATGTTTGACCAAAAGGGGACGTTCTCATCTAGGCATTATTTCGAGGCATCCTACCAACGAAATCCCTTCATAAATACGACCAATCGCGACCAAAAGGAGACGTTCTCATCTAAACATGACTCCAAACTTGCATATGAAATTTCGTGATGATCAGACAACTGCGGGGTGTAGCCTATGCTGAAGGAAAATGTGAACAACAGACTTCCGCACCTGTCATGGCAATAGCTTATCTTGGCTTTGTCAAGCTAAAAATTATATTACAGACTTTCAGGCCATGTTTGGACTACTGTAAGCATAATCAGAAACATGTTATTACAGTTTATGGAAACTGAAATGCACTGCAGCCTGATGTATTATGGGGCCACAGCAAAATCAATTCTGGACCTATTCACCGTTTTTGCAATGCTGCCAATAGAAGATGCACAACTCTTGTATGCAATGCTGCCAACAGAAGAGGCACAACTCTATATTTCTAGTGATTGTGTATTTCTGTTTCGTTGATATTTTTATCATCTGAAGTCATCACGTGTTGCCAACAGAAGGGGCATAATGCCACATTTCCCTCCCAAACCTTCCCACCAGTGCAGGCCTATGGCTTTCGGGATATGCCTTTTGCATTATAACTCAATGATTTATGTGCGTATTTTGATGTCCTTTGGTATGATGACAGACTCGCATGGGGAAGAAGACATCCACATATTGCGGGCTTCGTCCATGCATATAGACAAGAGTTATGGCCCTTGATATACTTAAAAATTTTCCTTTCGAACATTTTGTATTATAACGCCAACATCGGTTGATGGATTTTTCCTTTTTAGACTTAGAAAAACTGGCTGTGTGAAGTTTTTGCATTGTTTTTTGTCCATGGGAATAATTTTTGTTCAATGGCAGCAGAAAATTGAATAACTTTTGTATTGCTCATGTTGACATTACAGGAGGTAGCATATGCAATGCTTCGCATAGCACTATTTTCTTGTTGGACTTGGAAATTCTTGTCATCACATTTCAAAGAAAACCATTCAAATTTTATGTACAGCTTTTGTGGTGATAATACCATGAAGTGAACTGCGAACCACCTGTGCCTAAGTATTTCTTTGCTAAGAGGTATCACACTTGTTGGACTTGGGACGCAGTGGATTGGCATTCCATGGCATTGCACTTGTTTTCCCAAATAGCAGACCTGAAGCCAGTTGTGGAGGGGAAACCCATTAGAGAATTACTATCTAAAATATGTTGTACGAATATCAAAAAGTAAATTTTCATTCCATTATCCCCTGTTAATAATTCCAAGTTCAGACATCATTTTTTAAGACGCTCTTGTTGAAGAAATGATGTCAAAAAGTTTAGGATTATCAACAAAGGATATCCAGAACGTATTTCATTGGGTTCTATAGTTCAATCACACTCGACATTTTCAAAGTGCATTGGAAATAAAACCAACATTATCTCCAATATAACACTATTTGTACCTGATTTTTACAGAAGGGAGATCTCAAGATACTAACTAATAGAGGACACATTCTCAATCCTACCCAATTTTTTATACTTAAATACCTCCTGGTATGTTTGCTGCAACTTGCCATAACAGTACTACCCTTGTTGCAAAGTGTCCAAAGGGCATCCAAGCTTTGACTGATTGACGTTGCCCAAGCAGAAACCCTCTTTTAGAATCAGGGTCTCCAGGATCCCACTTTCTCTAATCCAAATTGTTATATTTGACCTTGACAATATCCTTGCAATATTCCCTTACTTGAGAATAATTAGCATAACAAATCATATGGGAGCACAGTGGCTCCATGGTTAGAGGACTGAACTTCAAACGAAAAGGCTGATGTTTCGATCCTGATCAGCGGTAACTGCATTGTGTCCTTGAGCAAGACACCTAATCCCGATTGCACAGTAGTGCTGTGTACTAAGGCAAACTGTACATCAATGATGCACATGCCTTCAACCACTGCTGAGCCTGCTTCTGCAGAGTTTGTTTGGTGGGAAGTCTTCACAGTTGCTCATTGGTTCTTTCCAGGTACTTTGGCTTCCTCCATCCATAAAAATGGCTGACACTTAAGTAACCCTGGCTGTTGAAAGTGTCACTGAACCCCAATAAAATAAACGAAGTATATCTAAAAAATAGATAACTGAAATTTTTCTTCCATAACATGCATGTAACTTAAAAAGCACACAGACACTAGCTTTCTTTCTGAGCTCCTTCCTATGAGTTGTCACAAGATACATGTGTGTTTTGAAAGGAGGAAAAGAAACAAATTTTCAGCTATTTTCAAATAGATATTAAAGTATACTATTATCTGTATCTTCAGTTCAGTTAATCCTCTACCCAACACACAGAACATAAAAAAAAAAAGAAACATATGTGATTTGTCATTGGAATGAGCTTGATGAGCTGGTTCCATTGAAGAGTCTCATGATATGGTTTATTTGAAATTATTTCAAAATAATTTTTGAATGGGTCAGTTTGTATACTGCATGGGCGGATGCAGACGATTCATAAGGTAAAGGGTTAAGGGACAATATTTTTTTTCTCATACCCCCGCAAACATAGGCTACATAGTCTACTGGAGTCACACTGGCAGGCAGTTGGTTGGTTGGGCTGTTGAATCTTGTGAAGTTAAAATACTTCTATCTTTTTTAAGAAATTGCTTTGAAACTTCCAGTACATGATCAACATAAAGAGCCAATGTGCAAAATGCAATGGAAGATCTAATTTATGCATTGCCAAGTTATTATTTCCCATGAATGCCACTACTGTAATAGTGTGGGAAAGTCTTGTGAGTGAACTACCACTACATTTTTAGCCTGACTGTTTACAGTCTGGGCTATAGTCATGACTTTCAACCGTCTGTCCATCCATCTGTCCGTCTGTTAACATTTAGAGTTTTGGTTAAAGTTTTTTAGTCAAGGTTAAAGTTTTTTTTCTTTTAAATTAATATTAATTACTATTGGTTGTGTCATTTTCATTATGTTTCATGTTATTTTGGGAAATATTTAACCCTTTTTGTATGGCAATTTAACATACAACTTCCAGTTAAAACTTAAAGTTTTTGGTTCAAGTTTTTTTGTTCACAAAGTTACACCTTTAATTCTTCAAACAGTTTAGTGCAATGTCACTGTTTCACATTTGGGACAATTTCTACTGTTTACTGAACCTTTCTACAGTGATTTTCATTAATATTGGCATGATTTTAACCCCTTTTAAACATGTTTTCAGACTTAATTTCTTTGTATTTGAAATTAGGCTTTGTCACATACTTTCTTACTTTAATTCTTGCATAGTCAATACAACTTAATGATTGCATTTACATCAGTGATTTCTATTATCCCTTTTAGGAAATATTTAACCCTTTTTTGGCAGTCAGTTTTACTTAGTATTCCCAGCTTAAAGTTTCGGATTAAAGTTTTGCATTTCAAGGTTGTACCTTTCCTTCTTTAAACACTGTATTACAATGTCATTGTTTTTCATTTGGGGCAAGGTCAACTGAACCTGTATACAGTGGTTTCAAATAATATTGACATTAATTTAACCCTTTTCAAAGCGGTTTTCGAACTTAGTTTCTCTAAATTTCAAATTAAGCTTCTACCACATACTTTGTTACTTTTTATCCCTCCACAAGGGAGGGATATAGCATAGAGCTCTGTCCATCTGTCTGTCCATCAGTCAGTCAGTCTGTCCATCCATCCGTCCGTCCACACACACAAATGACTACTTATGTGGCTACGAGTTAGTAAAACAGGATACTTATGTGGTTGTGTGAAGTGGTTAGGGTCAGTAAAGAGTAGGGTAAGGGTTAGTTGACCCACCCAAAAAACTTGTTTTATTATGTTGGACATGTGTTTTAGGTTAGCCACCTAACATGTCACATAAGTAGCCATTTGTAAGAACGTCCGTCCATCCATCTGTCCGAACTGTTTATGGCATAACTTGAACAATAGTTAACAGATTTCAATTCTTTTCAGTCATGTCTCCATAGCAGCAATGTCTATGTCAAGTTCGACGACCACCATTATCCAATGAAAACTGTTGAAGTTATTGCCTTGCCGCCCCCCCCCCCCCCCCCCCCCCCCCCCCACCAATTAGGCTTTTTTTTCTTTGCTTCAAAATGCATTTTGAAGTATTTAGAGTGACTACATGCAGAAATTTTTTTAATCCCTTTACAAAAAATCCCCAATTAGCACTTTTTTTCTTTGGTCCAAAATGCATTTTTAAGGATTTGGAGTGACTACTTGTACTTGCAGAAAAAAATTGACTTCTATGACTCCCTCCTCCCCCAGGGCCATTTAAGCAATATTTTTTCTTTGGTCCAAAGTGCATTTTGAAGGATTTAGAGTGACTACTTGCAGAAAAAAATTTGACTCCTATAAGCCCCAATTGAGAGCCCAAATATTAACCCAGGGACTTGATTTGAACAAACTTGAATCTGACCCCTCTAGAGATGTTGTATACCAAATATGAAAAGATTCTGACCGGTGGATCTGAAGAAGATGGCTTTTAAAGAACACTCCTCATACTGCACTAAGTTAAACTTTGGGCTCCAATAAGGAGCCCAAATATTAACAGCAGGGACCCGATTTGAACAAACTTGAATCTGACCCCCCTAGAGATGTTGCATGCCAAATATGAAAGGATTCCGACTGGTGGATCTGAAGAAGATATTCAAAGAAATTTCCTCATATTGCACTAAGTTAAAATTCTGGCTCCAAAAGAGAGCCCAAATATTAACCCAGGGACTCGATTTGAACAAACTTGAATCTGACTCCCCTAGGGAAGTGGTATACCAAATATGAAACGATTCTGACTAGATATTCTGAAGAAGATTTTTTTGAATTTTGGAAACAAATTTATGGGTGCTATCAGAGTTATGCCCCTTGTGGTGCACCCCATGGGCCTGACAACTTTATTTGAACAAACCTGAATTGACATGATAGAGAACATGCACACCAGATTTGGTTCAATTTGGTCCAGGAGTTTGTGAGAAGACGATAATCACGGAAAGTGATTTGTAATTTAAGGCTCCCATTGAGCTTCGCTCAGGTGAGCTAAAAAAACAAAAAAGGTCTTCAAGATATGAATTATGTAGTTAGAACAGGAAGTGACCCAAGTGGAGCAACCCAATGTCATCTCACTTGAGGAATCAACAGCATGCGATTTCCATGAATCTTAAAATACGGGAGAAGATGGTTATATCAGCCGTTTTCGAAATAGGTCAAGGTCACCAATTTCAAGGTCACCCCGATAAAGTCAAAATGATCCGATGGGTCAATATACCCACACATATGAAATTTTAGCTCGATCGGCCCAGCCGTTTTCAAAAT
Source organism: Pictodentalium vernedei (assembly GCA_031216915.1). NCBI lineage: Eukaryota > Metazoa > Mollusca > Scaphopoda > Dentaliida > Dentaliidae > Pictodentalium > Pictodentalium vernedei. The sequence goes on from CM062292.1 coordinate 328,283,385, forward strand.
AAAAGGTCAAGGTCACCCCGCACGGGCACCCCGATAAAGTCAAAATGATCGATGAATTAATATACTGTACATAGGAAATTTTAGCCCGATTGGCCCAGCCATTTTCGAAATAAAAGGTCAAAGTCATCAATTTTAAGGTCAAGGTCACCCCGCACGGGCACGGTACACATCCCATGTTACTCGCAGGGACGAATTACCCCCATGTAGAAAATTTGAGATCGATCAGTCGAGAAACGGAGGAGTTCACCCGGAGCAAAGATAGATAGAGAGAGAGAGATATATAGATATAGACATTCGCATTTATATATTAGATAAAGATATACGAGATGCCAATAGAGATTTTCGGTACAATTTATTTATTTGTCTTAAGGTCACATATTTCTGCTCAATGGCTAAACAGGACTGCAACATGGAGATAAAATAAAGTTTTGTCAATCATTTTTACCCATGATGCCCATTTTAGAGGACTTCCACTCTTAAGCATTGGTGACTGGCCATGGGTCCTATTTCACCTGTAAAACCGAGCACTGCTTCACTTCCTGGGGTTCCCACATGGGAATTTTGGCTCAGGCTTGCTGAGACCAACAAATGTGTATCATGTAATTGGAGAACTGGACAATCAGGATTACAATATCAAGTTCCACTGCGAAAGTTAGATATTCACAACAAGCTATGAGTCAAGACACAGGTGCACACCAAACACTTTCAAAAAACATTTCAATGTGAATGTACATTTGATTTACAGGTGGGGAAGGGGAGTTCAACACTCTATAACACCCATGGCTAAACAAGACTAATACCGGGTCTGGACCTGCGTCACTGCATGCAATTGATTAAAGTATCGGCAAAGAGGAAGTGGCTGCATGGCAGATCTGAAAATTGCATACACGATACAACTCAACATTATCAAGCTCCAGGTGAAATATTGAATGAATCTGTCGCATAGAAGCCGAGAAAAGTGTGACGAAAAATTTCAATGTTCAGTGAGTGCAGTCAAATTTCAAAGTATCGGCAAACAGGAAGTGGCTGCACGGCAGATCTGAAAATTAGATACACGATACAACTCATCATTATGAAGCAGAAGACCAAATATAAAATCATTCCCTTTCATAGAAGCCAAGAAAACTTTGACGGAAGAAGTGTTTTGGATGGACTGACAGACGGAGTCGAGCGGTTACTAGACCTGCTCTGCCGCTGGTGACGCAGGTAAAAATAAGGTTACATACTAGTCAGCTAACTTCAGGCTGCACATACACTCCAACTGAGGAATTTCTAAAATGAGTTCATGATGTAAATCACAAGAAATTTATTTGGTAACTTTTACTTGCCAACTCACTCAAGATGCTGTCACCATGGAACTGTAGGTGAAATTTAAAACTGACTTTTTGAATGATTCAATGTCCAATCCAATGATAACAAATATGGAAGGACAACCAGTTTCTCTATTTCAACACCCTCCGCATGTTACATGTCATGTGAAACTTTTTTATTACCCTGATCATCCACTGGTTGGGGCAAGAGAGCCTTACACAAACCCCTAATAAACATGACATCAGGGGTTTCCTTTACCTCTCAAGGGCCTGGAGAATTTTCCACGTTTTTGTTACACTGTGACAGTCTACATCCTGTTGCTTAAATTTGCAGTTGTTTCAAGGCAAGTCTTGGCTGGCTATATAGACAGCCAAGACTTATCTAGAAACAACAGCCAGAAGTACTCAGAATGTAATGGAACTTTATGCAAGGACTACATCATGGTGTGCTTGTTGTGTTGCAATAAAAAGTGAGCAAAGTCAGAATTAGGCCCCCTCAGGGTTAAACAAAATTACATAGAGAGTAATCGCTTGACTGGACTGGTTACGTGAAATAATTCATGAGAGGTGAGGGATGTTTTACCAACAAGAGTGGGCGAATGCGCACGAGTGTCTTACAATACAGTCCCTCACCTTGAATGACTTATTTCACGTAACCAGTCCAGTCAAGTGATTAATCTGTTTATTACTTTTCATTATTAACGATAATTATATTATTTAACCCTTTACCTAACGTAACAGCCAAAACCGGCCAGAACTATTCTCAAAAATTGGCAATTAATTTTCATTATTTTTTTCATTTTTTGTCTCTAAAACATAGGTTATGACCCTCATTGGAACAAGCTCATCAAGCTCGTTCCAATGAGGGGTCATAACCTATGCTTATGAGACAAAAAATGAAAATAATAGTTATTCGAGAATTTTTTTTGCAAGTGTCGTCTGCATTTCATGTTAGGTAAAGGGTTAAAAAAAAACAACAAAAAAACAATGAAGTCCCCATTACACCCACTGCAAAGAGTCTTTGTTTGTGCGCACGGATACATGACCCAATTATTGATTGCATAATTCACTTGTGAAGTTATCGTTAATAATCAAACCTGGAAATCCCAGTAAATCACATTTTGGAAAGTAATAAAATTCTGTATATCAGATAAGTAGCATGTCATATCTAAGAGTATTGAGACCAGAAGGACATGAAAAGATTGACAGCATTTTACACTGAAATCCTAGTGCTACAGTTTGGTGGTTCAATGTTACTTACAATGTTACTTGTAACCTTATCCACACCACCACCACACACATCCCTCACCGAGAGCTTTCTGTGAAATGATATAAGAGATTGATAATAGGAATAAAAGAGAGAAAAAAAGAATGTTCAAACACCAAATCATTTATCCCCCTTTCGTACAAATTTGACAAGTTAATTGTGAAGTGGCAATAGAATAAATACCATTAAACTGGTACAGTGCTAAATTATTGTCCAATGGTCATTTGTGATGCGAGTATTTTTTTAAAAGCTACCATGCTACCAGCAGGAGGAGCCTTAGTTCAGCAAGATACTGTTAACATCATAAATAATTGTTTTGGTTCAATTTATTGGAGAGTGCCATTTGGCACTCTCCAATAAATTGCAACAAAATATTTTTACATTAATATTTTTTTTCTATTGCTGGGCCAACAACAAACTATCCTGGGATATATCCCCCCAGGGAGCGTGGTGGCTCAGTTGTTATGGCCTTGAACTTTAAACCTAAAGGTCCATGGTTCAATCCCTGCCAGAGGTTACTGTGTTGTGTCCATGGGCAAGGCTCTAAATCCTGATTGCCCATGTGCTAAGTTGATGGTGCACTTGTCTTCAACCAATGCTTGTGTGGAGTTAGTTCGTTGGGAAGTCTGACAGTTGCTTGCCACTGTTCAGTGGTTCTCTCTGGGTACTCCAGCTTCCTCCACCCGTACAACTGTCCGACACTGGCTGTTGAAAGTGCCATTAAACCCCAATAAATACCCCCCCAACCCTAAATATCTTCACATCCACCAAAAAAAAAAAAATTGAACAAAAAGATAATGTTTTTGAACATTTATTTACTGAATTTTGATCAAATATTGAAAATACAGCAATGATTTGGAAAAAATAAATAGGTTTCATATGCACTTTCACCCACCCATGTCCAAATACAAAGATGCAGAAAAAAATTTCATTCAGTGCTATACCATTAGAAATAGACAATCTCAGAACTTTTGTGGACCAATGTGGACCAATGTAGACAATATGGGGTGTGGGGAGGATTCCATTCCTGGGTATCTTCCCCTTCTCTCACTCGAAGAACATAACAACCATTTAGAGAACACTGATTTATTTGCACCTTTACCCAATCATAAGACAGTCCAAACAATGAGTTCTAGAAGCCACTATCAGAATTTTATTGAAAAGTGACGAAAGCCACTTTAGTTGCTTTACACTTGTATGCACTATAGGGCTTAAAATTCATGCGATAATCAGAATCAATTATAACAAATGATTCTTGCAAGCAAAACAATGAGAATCAACTATGATTTGCACAAAATGTTTATTTGATTCTCGTCGCAGATTCAAACATGTCCTTAAAGGCCTGGAGAATTCTACTTTTTATACGCCCGTTTTTTCAAAACGGGTCGTATTATGGTATACCGCTGTCCGTCCAACTGTCCGTCTGGTCATATGTCATATGATAACTCAAGAACGCTTTGAGAGATTTTCGTGATTTTTGGGTAGGTGGTGTGTATCGATGGAGGGAAGCTCCCTTTCGTTTAGTGTCGCCTTTCGATTAGTCATTCTAGAGTTATGGGACTTTATTACTTAGAAAATTGTTGATTTTTTACACGTCGTACGATAACTCGAGAACGCTTTTGAGAGATTTTCGTGATTTTTGGGTAGGTGGTGTGTATCGATGGAGGGAAGCTCCCTTTCGTTTAGTGTCGCCATTCGATTAGTCATTCTAGAGTTATGGAACTTTATTACTTAGAAAATTGTTGATTTTTTACACATCGTACGATAACTCGAGAACGCTTAGAGAGATTTTCAGGATTTTTGGGTAAGTGGTGTATATCGATGGAGGGAAGCTCCCTTTCGTTTAGTGTCGCCGTTCGATTAGTCATTCTAGAGTTATGGGACTTTATTACTTAGAAAATTGTTGATTTTTTACACGTCGTACGATAACTCAAGAACGCTTTTGTGAGATTTTCGTGATTTTGGGGTAGGTGGTGTATATCAATGGTGGGAATCTCCCTTTTGTTTAGTGTCGCCGTTCGATTAGTCATTCCAGAGTTATAGGACTTTATTACTTAGAAAATTGTTGATTTTTTACACGTCGTATGATAACTCGAGAACGCTTCGAGAGATTTTCATGATTTTTTGGTAGGTGGTTTATGTTGATGGAAGGAAGCTCCCTTTCAGTTGGTGTTGCCGCTCGATTAGTCATTCCAGAGTTATGGGACTTTATTTTACACGTGTCGAACAATAACTGGAAAATGCTTAGAGCAATTTTCATGATTTTTTTGTTGCAAGTATATGTTGATAGATGGAATCTCCCTTTCGATTTGTGTCGCTGTCCAATTTGTCATTCCAGAGTTATGGGACTTTATTCATCAAAATATAGGCAATTTTCCACAGGTTGGACTATAAGCAATTTTCTTGATTTTTTGGTGGCAAGTATATGTAACCTGACAAGTACACATGTATACTCATATTGTGTGGTTCCCTCTTGTAATTAATAATGGGCGTATCATGCGCTCGTGGCGCAGCTGTTTATTGAGCTTAACTTGATGAGATCAAAATAAGCTATTACCATCATGCATGCAGAAGTCTGTGAGTCTGTTCACATTTTGTTCAGCACAGGCAATGCCCTGCAGTTCTTGTCCAATCATCACTAAATTTCATATTCAGGTTCAAGGTCATGTCTGGATGAGAACGTCCCATTTTGGTTGTGATCGATCAACCATGATGGCTACGTGGACTCAAAACCCGAAAACCTTTAGCACAGGTTAAAAGTCGTATTTATGAATAGATTTCATTGTCACTTGGTAGAATGACTCCAGATAATGTCTAGATGAGAACGCCCTATTTTGGTCACAATCGGTCAACCGTGATGGCCACAGGGCACGTTACCTAGATTCCTTTAACAGTCTACAGGTTGCATTTATGAAGGGATTTAATTGTAAATTAGTAGGATGACTCAATATAATGTCTAGATGAGAATGTCCAATTTTGGTCGGGATGGGATCAACTGTGACAGCTGCATGGCCACGTGACCTGACGAGTTTAGCACAGTCAACAGTTCATATTTATGAAGCGATTATATTGTGACTTGGTAGGAGGACTCGGTGTAATTTCTAGATGAGACGTTACTGCAATTTGGGCATGGGACCTAGATTCATTTAGCACTGTTTACAGGTCATTTTTATGAAGGAATTTCGGGGGCATGGTGGCGTTACGGTTCTCGTCAGATCACCGAAGTTAAGCAACGTCGAGTGCGGTTAGTCCTCAGATGGGTGACCGTCTGAGCGATTGATTTGGATACCCGCGTTGTGTCCTTGGGCAAGGCACTTAACCCCAATTGTCCACATGGGGACATGATGATGCCGTGTACTAAGGCGTACTGCACGTCGATGATACGCATGTCTTCAACTGATCTGACCCTGCCTGTGCTGCAGTGCAGAGTTACGATGTTGGGGAGCTGGCAGCTGCTTGTCGTTGCTCGGTGTCGGTGGTTCTCTCTAGGTACTCCGGCTTCCTCCACCCGTAAAACTCTCACGGTCATAATTTGCCATTGTGCATAAGTATGTGACCTTAAACACCAATAAATAAATAATAAATAAATGAAGGGATTCATTATAACTTGGTAGGATGACTCAGTATGACATATAGACGAGACTGTCTATTTTGGTCACAACTGGTCAACCGTGACTGCTGGATGGGCACATGATCTAGATTCCTTTAGCGAAGTCTACAAGTCATATTTATGAAGGGATTTCATTGTAAATTGGAAGGATGACTCATTTTGGAATGATTTTACCTTAACTTGGTAACTTTGGTTGATATATGTTAACTGTGAGGGCCACATCAAACCAGGCCTCAATTCTTCAAAACAGTCTGCACCTCAAATTATTCTAGTTGAAAACATAGCATGTATGGTACAGAAATTTGGTACAAAATACAAAAATTCTTGTCTTATTAGCTGCGACGAGCAGCTCTATATGTGGCAATGTCGGTCTGTCACCAACGAGTTTAAAAAACACCATAACTCCTAAAATATTTGATGGAATCACACCATACTTGGTATGCAAGTGTATCTTCAGGATGTCTACACCCATGCAATAGTGTATGTCATTCGGATAATTTCTGTCACATTTATAGACTTGTCACCAAGTTTTTTTTGTCACCAGTGAGTTTTTTTCTCACCAACGAGTTTTAAAACATCATTGGCGTTGCACGAATCGTCGCAGCTTCGGCACTGTGACAGTGCGCTCTAGTTTCATAATCTTTTCATAAACATTGAACATTAACCTTTTCTTCAAACACTACACACAGTCAAGTTAAGCTGCAGTGTCACAGACACTTTCATTTTTTGTTTCCGTAATAAGGAACACATTGACTTGGAAGTAGTGTCAAATGAAGTCTTGGATGCTCTTACGGGAAGCCAAGACTTCAATAAACACCACTGTTAAGGTACTGTAATGTCCATCTATTATTTATTTATTGGTGTTTAAGGTCACATATTTCTGCACAATGGCTAATCATGACCTCGACAGCTTTACGGATGGAGAGAACGACCAAGCAATGGTGAGCAACTGTCAGTTCCCCAACATACTAACACCACACAAGTAGGGCTAGCACTGGTTGAAGACAGGTGCACCATCGACGTGCAGTAAGCCTTAGTACACAAAATCACCATGCCCCCATGTGGGCAATGGGTGTGAAGTGTCTTGCCCAAGGACACAATGCAGTTGCCGCAGGTGGGGTTCGAACCAAGGACCTCTCGGCTTGCAACCTGCACCTCTACCTACTGTTAACACCCCCCCCCCCCCCCCCCATCCCCAGTAACTTCCATCACCAAGACCACCAAAAGCCTGTATGTTGGAACATGTGTTTTAAATGTACATACAAGACAAGAAACTAAAAAAATTGGAACTAGGCCCTTAACTGGTTGAGGGCTACATTATTTTTCGTGACCTGAATTTGTTCAACAAAATTTGTTTTATTACAAATTATTTAAGAGTGCCCACAGGCACTCTTCAATAATTTATGACAAAACAGATTTGCATAAACAAAATTTTATTTACCTTTGAATGAATATGAAGCATTAGCAAGGAAAATGTTGGCTTTTGCTCTGGTACTCTCATTTTTTTAAAAGCCATGATAGTGGCTTCTAGCACTCAACCAGTTAAGGTTTAAACTGTAGTAAGTATATAAATATGAGATTGTTTTTTTTAACCCTTTACCCAACGTAACAGCCAAAACCGGCCAGCGCTATTCTAAATGAAAGTGTCAATGACACTGTAGCTCAACTTGACAAACTTGAACTTGGTAAGTTATAAATGAAACGGCAAAATTTAAGATCATTAGTACCAATGTAATTTGATGAAATATCAACATAACAGCATGGTGTGTGCACAACATCAGAGTAACCCATGCAATTTTAATTTTTAAATGTAAACAGTAAGACTGGCTAAAGGAAGAATGTTGATACACAAATACAGTATGTTCAGAGGTTATTGTAAATGGCAACTTTTTCACAGAAATGAATGCTAATCAATAGCTCTTATCTAAAGGTCTTGCCTAATGAGCACACCAAGTTCAAAAACAATCCTATGATAAATGTGGCCTGTAGGCCATGTCAAAGAATGTTGATGCACAAATGCAATAAATTCAAAGATTGTTGCTAACAGCAACAGTTTTTTGATGGAAATGAAAAGAAAATCAATAGCTCCTATCTTTGTCACCCTGCATAAGAATACAAAGTTTCAAGACAACCTGATAATGAATGTGCTCTCTGAGGCATGCCAAAAGAAGATGTTAATGCACAAATGCACTAAGTAGAAGGTCATTGCTTGTGGCAATGTTTTTTTTTTGGGGGGGGGGGGAGTGGAAATGGAAAATTCATAAATATACCCTGCTGAGAGTTCAAAAGGGATAAGTTGATGCACAAATGCAGTAAGTTCAAAGGCTGGTGATAACGACAATAATTTTTTATGGAAATGAAAAAAAGCAATAGCTCACATCTAGAGGTCACCCCGAACACACAAACCAAGTTTCAAAGTGATACGATCATAAATGTGCCCTGAAGGGTGTGTTAAAGGGAAATATTGAGGCCTGACTAACTTAAGTTCAAAGGTCAGCAGCAACATTGTTTGACAGAAATGGAAGAAAATCGACAGCTCCCATATAGATGTCACCCCACACAAGCACACCAAGTTTGCAAGAGATCCAATCATAAATGTGCCCTGCAGGGTGTGTCAAAGGGAAATATTGATGCTTAACTGCACTAAGTTTTTACTAAGTTCATCAGAGGTCATTTCAACATTTTTTGATGGAAATCAAAGAAAATCGATAGCTCCCATCTAGAGGAAACCCCAAACAAGCATACTAAGTTTCAAACCGATCTGATCATATATGTGCCCTGTAGGGCATGCCGAAGGAATATATTGATACCTGTCTAAACTAAGTTCAAAGATTGTTGCCAGCGGCAACATTTTTTGATGGAAATGGAAGAAAATCGATAGCTCCCATCTAGAGGTCACCCCAAACAAGCATGCGATGTTTCAAAGCAATCCGATCATAAAAGTGCCCTATAGGGTATGCCAAAGGGAAATATTGAGGTCTGACTAAACTAAGTTCTAAGAACGTTGGCCGCGGCAACATTTTTTGACGGAAAAGGAAGAAAATCGATAGCTCCCATCTAGAGGACACCCCAAACAAGCATACAAAGTTTCAAAGCAATCCAATCATAAATGTGCCCTCTAGGGTGTGCCAAAGGGAAATATTGAGGTCTGACTAAACTAAGTTCTAAGAACGTTGGCCGTGGCAACATTTTTTGACGGAAATGGAAGAAAATCGATAGCACCCATCTAGAGGTCACCCCAAACAAGCATGCGATGTTTCAAAGCAATCCGATCATAAATGTGTCCTGTAGGGTGTGCCAAAGGGAAATATTGAGGTCTGACTAAACTAAGTTCTAAGAACGTTGGCCACGGAAACATTTTTTGACGGAATTTGAAGAAAATCGATAGCTCCCATCTAGAGGATACCCCAAACAAGCATACCAAGTTTCAAAGCAATCCAATCATAAATGTGCCCTGTAGGGTGTGCCAAAGGGAAATATTGAGGTTTGACTAAACTAAGTTCTAAGAACGTTGGCCGCGGCAACAGTTTTTGACGGAAATTGAATAAAATTGATAGCTCCCATCTAGAGCTCACCCCAAACAAGCATACCAAGTTTCAAAGCGATCTAATCATAAATGTGCCCTGTAGGGTGTGCCAAAGGGAAATATTGAGGTTTGACTAAACTAAGTTCTAAGAACGTTGGCTGCGGCAACATTTTCTGACGGAAATTGAAGAAAATCGATAGCTCCCATCTAGAGGTCATCCCAAACAAGCATACCAAGTTTCAAAGCAATCTGATCATAAATGCGACCTGTGAGGTGTGCCAAAGGAAATTGTGGACGTACTTACTAACATACTAACGTACGTACGCCGACGGACGAGAATTGATGGCAATAGCTCAGCTTGACTTTGTCAAGTTCAGCTAAAAATTGCTAATTAATTTTCTTTATTTTTTCACTTTTGTCTCAGAAACATAGGTTATGACCCTTCTTTGGAACGAGCTCATCGAGCTCATTCCAATGAGGGGTCATAACCTATGTTTTTGAGAAAAAAAAATAGTTATTCAAGAATTTTGTTTGCAAGTGTCTTCTGCTTTTCATGTTAGGTAAAGGGTTAATTAGGGATTATAAACTGGTTGCACTCACAAGGACAAGGGTATAACAGTACTCTCAAATTCTAATTTTAGAACTGAAAATTGATTCTTGTAGCAGGCGTTTATGAGACTCAAAACTCATTCTCGTGAACTAGGATAAATTTTAAGGCCTGCACTACCTTGCTGTTTGCTAAGCAGTTACAAGAAAAATGTTTATAAAAAATTGATTGTTACAAATTACACTCTCCAATAAATTGTAATAAAACAATTATTCATGAATGAAATCTTGCTAAACTAAGGCTCTCCATGATGGTGCCATAGGACTTTTGAAAAAAAAATATTTGTGTTCCAAACCACCTTTGAAAAATAAATTAAAACTCAACCAGTTACAGGATGTGCAACTGAACTATTCTAAGATCACAGAAGTAGATTACTGTATTGGTGTCCCATAATATCTCCACTTCCTGATTATCTTCCCATGGGGGAAGATACACTAGTTTATGATCTCCCCCACTCCCATCCACTACCCTGCATATCCCCCGCCCCCTCCCAACTACCTGAATATTTGTTCTTTTTCAGAAAAGCATCATTTTCTTTTCAGAACTTGATATGGGAATTTCTGTGATACCAGAAATCAACAAGTGCACAGTGTGATTGAGAGAAACCAAAAATTGTTTGTCAAGACTGGAGATGGGTAAAAGTTTGGGCAATTTTTTTTTTCTCAGCCTGCTTCAAACACTGTTTCTGGATTGTAAGCAGCTCATTTAATGCATATGGACAACAATAAGGAGATATTTTGATGTATAAAAGACTTCTGATGTGGGGAAAATACTGTGGCCTTCATATCTTCTCCCAACTGGAATGAGAGTAACAAAAATTCTTTCAGTTTTGATAGAATTTATTTAGAACTTAATATAACAAATATGGACAATTATGTACTAGCAATAATGACTAAATCGCTTGATTGGTTCTATACATACATACATAGCACATTACTTTTTCAAATTTTTCATAAAATGTCAAAACCATATCATGTGACCCTCATTGGAATGAGCTTGGCAAGCCTGTTCCAATGAGTGGATCACATGATATGGTTTTTTATCTTACAATCAACACATATTTTGTCTGTATTAACTCCGCAACTGTCTTGTATTCGACCCCTGTACAGATGTTTGTATCAGGGGGTCAGATACAAGCACGTTCCTTTCACGTGAGTTCCATTTTTTTTCTTTTTGATCATCTGTACGAATAAATAGTTTGTTATATATTCGTCTACATTCTTGACTTATCCCCAATATATTGTAAGATAAAATGGTTATTACCATTATGTGGATGTACAAAATATGTCAAGCTCCGGGTTCTAAGGGCAGATCACAATGAGCTGAAGAGTCGTGATCTACCCTTAGAATCCGGAGCGAGACTCGGATACATATTTTGTACATCCACATAATGGTAATAATCTCTATGTTGACATCAACTGATCAATTTGTATATTATGTGGATGAATGCCTCCAGTTCATTAGGTAAAGGGTTAAAATCTTATCTTTTGTTTTGGTATTTTTACTACAAGTCCACTTTGCAGAATATCTTTTAATTGAATAACACTGATAATTGTATAAAGCTTACAAACACCAAACCATTTACCAAACCGTTAATACAAATTTGATCTGTTAATTGCAAACAGATTATGGAGTACACTCTTGTGATTGAAAAAAAAATTGTGTAATCTGTCGAAAAAATAATTCCACATCTACCAAATTCTTTTGATTTATACACAATTTGGGCCTAAATAATTCCAATACAGGCATTTAATGCATTATATCTTGTTTAATAGAGCTCCTAAAATTAGTCGATTTTAACAAATGGCCATAACTCTTGTGAAAACCGTACATCGGACTGAGCCTATTTTCGAACTCGATCACGACATTGTTCTTTAAAACTCATGTGCCAAATATCAGTCAAATTGGTTGATATTTGTAAGTTATCGTGCTAGTTAGCTCAAAATTAGTTGATTTTAACAAAGGACCATAACTCTTGTGAAAAAGCATGGACATGCCCTATTTCACGTCATCAGGTGTTAAACATGTATATCAAGTCACATCAAATATTATCAAAATCTGTTTAGAAATAACTAAGTTATAAACAAAAAGGGCTGCCCACCCACCCGACACTCACCATACCAATAGTAGAGTTTTTTTTTTTAAACTCAACTAATAAAACTCTTCTTTCTCAGGCATGTCTCTTATCCTTGAAAATCTGTCGCATCACATTATTTTTTTCCTGGAAATCACTTTGATTATACTATTTTGCACTTGCAGTGCTAAAAATTTAACCAACTAGATCTTGTTTGACAGAGCTCGCCGAGCTCTGTCAAACATCTTGTTGGTTAATTTGTAATTGCATTATGGGAAATTTTCACAGCTGAAAACATTTGTTTTTCTCTGGGACATAGCCAGGATAAATGAAGTGAGGGGCAACATATTTTTCTGCTGCCAAAGACAGCATAAAAATATTTTTTCACCCACTTAATTTCACTTCATCCTGAGTGTTTATCTCTCATAGCTGAAGCACCAGGGTCTTTCCCAGGGAAAAATTGAATTTCATACCAACAGAAGCACCCTGAGAACTTTTTGAAGGCTTAACCCCAGGAACATGATACATCATAACGTCATTAAATAGGATGGCTGTTCAGTAAAAATGTGGGGTAGACCATTCAATATTTTCAACGTGCAGCCCAAGGCTGCTCATTGAAAATATTGATTGGTCTACCTTAAATAATGAATATGGACTGTTCTAATTGCTGCCATTGAACTGGCATGGAAGATACCACCAGAGTTCAATGGGTTAAGTTACCAGAAAGTGGAGTAACTAAAGCAAAATGCCCCCTGAAATATCATGATGGCCATACATGAACCAATTTTAGGGAATATAAGTGTAAAATAGTATAAGGCTGACATTTTTCAGGAAAACTGGGGGGGCGGGGAGGAAATGAGTCCCCCAATCCCTTCACTGTTTTTCCTCTGTTTTTTTCCACATAGTAGCTCGAGTTAAATATCTAATTCCAATTATTTTCAGAATATTTTATGGATAACCAAAAACAGCTTCCCATCCTTATCATAAAGCTGTGGAATTATAGCTTGAGAAACGAGAACATTTTTTATAGGCCTATGTATATCATTGTTTATTCTCCTAAATCACAGCTATACTTTCTAATGTGGATTCATTACTAATTTTAGTTTTTTTAAGTCTTTTATTCTTTTTCTTTTTAGCTTTTGTTTTCTTCATACTTAGATTCAGTCCTTCAGATGATAACACTTCATTCATCTGTGAATTGTTGCACTTCCTCGCTTTTTTTTGCTTTTTCTGATTTTTCTTTGCTGTTTTTTTCAAACTTTCATCCTGAACAATTTGCAAACTCTCATTTATCAAATATACATTGCGTGGATTTGACTCATTCTGAAAAAAAATTTCTTTTGCATTTGCCTTCGTTTTTTCGTTCTTTTTACCTTTTGTCTTCTTTGTATTTACTTTGCATTTTTTGGGTGATGATTCAGAATCAATCTGATTTTTTTTCTTTCCTAATTTCTTTTTCATATTCAATTTTCTCTTACATGCTATTTTTAAATTTCCTTTCTTGGGAGTCAGTGATTCCTCCTTTATGTCATTTTTATTTTTTAAATTAGACACATTCAGAGTTTCAATTTTTGATACTGTTTTAGGATTTTTCCTCTTTTTTGCGATTTTGCTTTCTTTTTGTGTGGAATCAATTCATTTGCTGGCAACTTATTTGTTTCTGAATCCTTGTTCTTTCTTGCTTCTTTTTTCATATTAAATTTCTTTTGACTTGTCTTTTCCACAGATTTCTGAAAAGGAGCCAACACCACCCCCTCTAATACATTCAAGCTTTCTATGTTTGGCTTCATTGGTGCAGATTTTGCCTTGAACTTTTTCTTCATCTTTTTCTTCTGTGTGGATTTTATTTTCGAATCGCCCACATTTAATTCATCTGGAAGAAACTCTACTTTTGTTGGAGATATATTATTTTCGTTCTTGGTTTTCACTTTAAATTCTTTCAGACTTGTCTCAGATTTTGCCTTGAACTTTTTCTTCATCTTTTTCTTCTGTGTAGATTTTATTTCCGAATCACCCACATTTAATTCATCTGGAAGAAACTCTACTTTTGTTGGAGATACATTATTTTCGTTCTTGGTTTTCACTTTAAATTCTTTCAGACTTGTCTCCATTGAACTGGCATGGAAGATACCACCAGAGTTCAATGGGTTAAGTTACCAGAAAGTGGAGTAACTAAAGCAGAATGCCCCCTGAAAAATCATGATGGCCATACATGAACCAATTTTAGGGAATATAAGTGTAAAATAGTATAAGGCTGACATTTTTCAGGAAAACTGGCGGGGGGGGGGGGGGGGGGGGGAGGGGGGAGGAGGAAATGAGTCCCCCAATCCCCTCACTGTTTTTCCTCTGTTTTTTTCCACATAGTAGCTCGAGTTAAATATCTAATTCCAAGTATTTTCAGAATATTTTATGGATAACCAAAAACAGCTTCCCATCCTTATCATAAAGCTGTGGAATTATAGCTTGAGAAACGAGAACATTTTTTATAGGCCTATGTATATCATTGTTTATTCTCCTAAATCACAGCTATACTTTCTAATGTGGATTCATTACTAATTTTAGTTTTTTTAAGTCTTTTATTCTTTTTCTTTTTAGCTTTTGTTTTCTTCAAACTTAGATTCAGTCCTTCAGATGATAACACTTCATTCATCTGTGAATTGTTGCACTTCCTCGCTTTTTTTTGCTTTTTCTGATTTTTCTTTGCTGTTTTTTTCAAACTTTCATCCTGAACAATTTGCAAACTCTCATTTATCAAATATACATTGTGTGGTTTTGACTCATTCTGAAAAAAATTTTCTTTTGCATCTGCCTTCGGTTTTTTGTTCTTTTTACCTTTTGTCTTCTTTGTATTTACTTTGCATTTTTTGGGTGATGATTCAGAATCAATCGGATTTTTTTTCTTTCCTAATTTCTTTTTCATATTCAATTTTCTCTTACATGCTATTTTTAAATTTCCTTTCTTGGGAGTCAGTGATTCCTCCTTTATGTCATTTTTATTTTTTAAATTAGACACATTCAGAGTTTCAATTTTTGATACTGTTTTAGGATTTTTCCTCTTTTTTTGCAATTTTGCTTTCTTTTTGTGTGGAATCAATTCATTTGCTGGTAACTTACTTGTTTCTGAATCCTTGTTCATTCTTGCTTCTTTTTTCATATTAAATTTCTTTTGACTTGTCTTTTCCACAGATTTCTGAAAAGGAGCCAACACCACCCCCTCTAATACATTCAAGCTTTCTATGTTTGGCTTCATTGGTGCAGATTTTGCCTTGAACTTTTTTTTCATCTTTTTCTTCTGTGTAGATTTTATTTTCGAATCACCCACATTTAATTCATCTGGAAGAAACTCTACTTTTGTTGGAGATACATTATTTCCGTTCTTGGTTTTCACTTTAAATTCTTTCAGACTTGTCTCTTCAATCCCTTTAAAAAATGTAGCAAGTTGTTGTAAATCTATCACATCTGCATTTTCCGAATTAAGCTCATCTGTAGAAGATTTCGATTTTTTAAGATTTTTCTTTTTTCTAGATTTGACTTTTTTTCTACCTACATTCAATCCTTCATTTTGAGGAGATACATCTTTTAGTTTTTTCTTTAAATTTTTCTTCTTTTTAGATTTTGCTTTCTTTACAGCCAGATTAAATTCAACCGCTGGTAATTCATTTTGTATAGCAGAATTCCTCTTTAGTTCTTTCTTTTTCTTCTTTGTTTTTTGTCTATGATCACTTGCATTTGTTGCAGTTTCAACGTCAATGATATTCATAATTTTTTTAGTTTTCTTTTTTTTCATCAACAGTTTAGCATTAATATTACTGTCTTGATATACTTTTGAATGTTTTTCAAAATCTGGTATCTTAGTTTTCTTATTTTCACAATTTACATCTTCTGAATCTTCAATCTTTCCCTCATGCACTATCCTGCAATTTATGTTTTTCTTGTTCTTGTTTAATTTTAGTTTTTTAGTTTTGTTGCCAGCAGGCTGTTGTTCATTCTTATTGTTTCCTGCTTTTTGCATCTTTTTCTCTTTTTTATTTCTCTTCACTGTTACTGTTCCTTTTTGTTTATATTCCAGATCTGCATTTTTTCTCTTCCTACTCACTGTTTTCTGGTTCTTTTCTCCAGGTGATTCATCCAGCTTTAATCTTCTGACTTCAACAGATTCTGATGTATAAACAAAATACATAAATTAGGCTATTAAAAAAAAATCTTGTTTCTCAGGTCCTTGTCATAGAAAATCTGCCTCATCACCCTTTTTTTCACATGGAAATCTCTTCTATGACACTAATTTGCACATGGAGAACAAACATTTAACCAATTATACCTTGTTGGACAGAGCTCATGGAGCTCTGTCAAACAAGATATAGTTGGTTAAATTTTCAACTACATTATGGGATATTTTCACTGCTGAAAACACTGGTTTGCCACATGATAGTGTAAGAAGTTAAATTTTTGATTGCATAAGAAACAAGAATTTTTTTTTTAGGCCTTAGCAAAACAATTTAAATTCTGACATACAGGGTTTAGGGGTGTGCGCACAACAACCCCACCTCCCAATAATTTTTCAGTCCGGACATCTTCATTTGGATTGTAGTCTTCGATACTGATTCGCTGTTGCCTGTAATCATGTACTTTCTTACAAGACTAAATTTGACACTAAAAACTTGTGTGTCATATACACAGTTGGTCATACAAATGGAGGTCTGTGGTACCGGCTCAGGCTGTCGGATCAATTTCTGGAGTACCTTTATGCTTAAAGTTTTATAAAAGGGGAAGGACCACATCCCACTGGGTCAACCATGGGTGCTTTAATTTGAGTACAATAGGGAGGGCCACAGACCTATTGAGCCAACCATAGTTTGACCAGGTGTGATAAGGCCCCACAAAGTAGATCTTCTATTTCTCAGGCCACTTTTTGTAAAATCGCATGTTGGTAGTTTTTTTTTATTTTATTTTTTATTTTTGTAATTATTTCTTTGCTATCAAATGTTCATGTTCTTGGTTTGTTTTATGTTTTAGTCCTCATAATCTACAGAATAGTGTGGGTGGTGGTGTATTTTGTCCCATGAATGTGAGAAGGCTTTGCAAAATCTTGTTGCACTCAAGAAACAAATTTATCAATATTATTAACTTGGGTAAAATATCAGACATAAAAGCATTTAATTTTTATTCTTTTAAGTTTGCAGTGGTAATAAAAAAGAGAGCATGCGACAGCCAAAAGGACCATGACTTTGAAACAGATTTTTAACTTTTTAAGGCCTAAAAGTTTGAAATTTGACATAAAAATTGCAATTTCCTGGCTTCATGATACCAAATATAGTTCAAAACTTGAGCAGGCTGAAAGTGGGTATTGATGATGTCATATGTAAACAAACTATATCTTAAAAATTTGCAATGAGATTTTCCCTGCATGTTATAAACATACACATGAATTTTTTGCAAGTTGGTAATCCACATGAGTTTCCACTTTTCATGGGTTATGTCCCTTCTCTGGAATGGCATTGGCTGTAATTTCCATAAATGGTTTTGCACTTCAGAACTGAAAATTCTGAATAAATAAATTATAAACGAATTGTTATTTGAGTGCACTGTCATATTTTTGGCACAGCGTCAACAATTGTAATTCACGAGCGGGGAACTTTTGAGGCCTGTGGAACAAATGTATTTAAAAATCACTGGACCTTCAATTGTTAAATCACCTATGTAATTAAAAGAAAATGTATAAAAAAAGAGAAACTAAACTATATCTTGTGCCTTCTAATTCAGGAACATTCCTGTAATTTGGTGAGATCGGTTATAACTGAATTTCATGGAATTTAACCCTTTGAACCCTGGTGGTATCTCCCATGTCTGTTCAATGAAAGAAATTGGCTGAGCCCATATTTATTATTAGCGGGTAGCCTTAGGGCTGCTCATTGAAAATATTGATTGGTCTACCCCACCCTTAACTTAGCAGGCATCCTACTTAATGAAAGAATGACATGCCATGTCCCTGGGCTGGAAAAAGGGCCTCTGCGGTTCAAAGGGTTAAAGGCCTGGGAAGCTTGAAAGAAATTCCCAATTTTGGTCCTTCACAATGCCAAATGTTCCCAACAACAAGGACCCAGGACCCTCTCCAAATAGGTGTGTAAAATCCTTGTACCTAAATGACAGGAGTAATTTTGTGGAATAATTTGTCTAAAACTGTGTGGACATTTTTTGAGTTAACCCTTCACCCAATGCACAAAATATCAAAATTGGTTACTTTATTTACACATGTATTTTCATTCCATTCCTTTCAAAACATTTCAACAAATCCATATCATGTGATATTTTTTCAATGACTCAATTTGTAAGTTACGCAGATGAATGTGACTGATTCGTTAGGTAATGAGTTAAGTCATGACAATACAGCTAAACATATTTGACAGGGGTGTCACAGCTTTCTGGAAATAAATTTCAAGAAATTTTCAGGACCTTTTGAACCCAAATTTGAGGATTTTCCAGGACTTTTCTGTCGACAAAAGGTTCACTCAAGTGCAATTTTAACAGTAAGGATTGTTAGCTATCAAATTTCCTGATAGTGCTTCTGTTTGTATTCCTACTTTTACTAAACTCTTAAAGACCTGGATTTTTTTAACCATTTACCCAACGTAACGGCCAAAACCGGCCAGTGCTATTCTCAAAAATCACAAATTAATTTTCATTATTTTTTCATTTTTTGTCTCAAAAAAATAGGTTATGACTTCTCATTGGAACGAGCTCATCGACCCCGTTCCAATGAGGGGTCATAACCTATGTTTTTTAGGCAAAAAATGAAAAAAAGTAGTTATTCAATAATTTTATTTGTAAGTGTAGTCTGCTTTTCATGTTAGGTAAAGGGTTAATACATATTTGACTACACTTTGACAGTTTATGTTCTGCAACTCTACAGACCTCTGTGTCGAGGCAAGTCTTGGATGCCTACTGTTAAAAGTAGAAGTCCTGTCATGAACTGTGCGCTTATCTAGGCTCAATTGCGCGTAGGATTTGTGCAATTGCCATATCGAATGGCATCCAAAGCACGGCAGGTTCTCCTGGTTACTCATAGCAAACACGGGCAATGTTTCTGCCAATGGACCTCCGGGTTACCCGGAGGTCCATTGGCAGAAACATTGCTTGTGCACAGGCCATATGTACAGAATTTGAGAGCCTTACTATGGTCCTAACGCGTAGATTAACGCACAGATCGACGTGCTATTTGTGCGCATTTCATGACAGGACTTCTAATTTTAACTGTATATAGGTTGTCAAATCTTGTTTCGAAACAACTTTCAATGTACTAAGAAATGTACCTTGTTTACCCCCAGACTGCATTCTGGGGACCCTGTTCTAAAGTAGTAAAAACTGATCAAAAGTCAGAAAGAGGCCTTTAACCCTTTAGAGCCTGAAGATTTTTTGTACATTTTTGTGACACGTTGACAGTTTAACTCCTCCTGCTGCTTTGTAGTTGTTTCTCTGCAAGTCTTGGCTGCCTACCTAGGCTGCCAAGACATAAAAACAACTGTCATGGTACATAGATTAAAAGTTTTGAGGTCACCCAAATAATGTATGTTGGGTGTCTGTTCTGCTGCAATAAAAAGTGATCAAAGTCTGAATTTGGCCATTAAGGAGTAACAGAGAGATTACTATGACAAGTGACCTATCAGCATTAAGCATGCAAACACTGTAGTTATTGACCTTGCAGCTCTATTCAACAGCCCACATGTTGTTGTGTGGTTCATTGGTAATCCATTTGAAGGAATTGCAGATCCATTCAAAGGAACAGAGGATACTTTAGGATCTGTCTCAAGGACTTTCCATAACCTTAACTGTTTACCTAAAAAATCTGCCACATCTGCTCAATGTACAAACTGAGCAGTTAAATGAAAGTGTCAACGACACTGTAGCTCAACTTGTTTAAGACATGTACATGTACAGTGTGTGACACAGCAATGACAAACATCTAGGTAATGACCTGATAACAAAGGTACATGTAAAATATTGTAACGGTCTGTACATAAATGCTGTAAGCCTGTAACAAATATATAGGTAAAGTATTGTAAAAGTGGGGTGAAAGTTAGATGCTAAACTAGAAAAGAAATCTAAATTTTATAGTAAATTTCCTTTCTTATTATACTTACCACAATTGTTTACTACAGGCTTGCACTACAGTGGAAGTCCCTAACTCGGATAAAATACTCTCTATTTTTGTCTTTCCCAAGCAAGTTGGGAAAGAAAAGTGGTGCAAAAGCACCAATAAAAATAAGCCAAAACTGGGTCGAGTGCAACCGGCGCAGACCCAGTACGGGACGCTCTCTCCCAAGTACAACTCCACGACTTCCGTTGCCAGTGCGCATATACCGTCTCTAAAGACTCATTCTTTTTGAATCCGTAAACGTTAGAGTTATGTGATCAGCGGGGAGGAAAGATTCTTTACCCGTAAAGAAGACGGGAGGGCCTCCATGTAAACAATTGTGGTAGGTATAATAAGAAAGGAAATTTACTATAAAATTTAGATTTCTTATCAACCTACTCACAATTGTTTACTACAGGCTGAATAGACAAAAGGCTGGAGGGAATCGCATAACCAACCCCCACATAACCCCAGTGCACTGGAACCGTGAAGTAGAAGGAAGAGGTCCCGAGGCTTATCAACCATAATGTCGCAATCATTGGTAAAGGACAATGAAAAGAGACATATGAGCCTGTGTGACACACAGACAGAAAAAGGGCAGTAACAGCACAAGGCTGAAACTGACCTTCAAGAAGCCTAATGGCTATGGCTGACAACAGCCTGAGCAGAAGAAAGAGGACCCAGGGCAAAGAGGTCCTCCGACTGCGCCTGCAACTGGCGCAAATAAAAGGTGGAGAAAGTAGAAGCATTTCTCCAGTAGGCTGCCTGCATAACATCTGACAACTTGACGGAGTTAGAATAAGCCCAAGAGGTAGACAGTGCCCGCACCTCGTGGGCAGAAATACGATTGGTAATACAATCGCCAGCTGCTAAACGACTATAAGCCGTACGAGTAGCAAGACAAATCCATCGAGAAATGGATTGAGGAGAGATCTTCTGTCGACATGGAATGAGAGACAGAAAAAAACATTTTCTGCCTTTCCGTATGAAGCGTGTCCGATCAAGATAAATGCGAATAGCACGGACCGGACAGAGCAAAGGGCGAGTACCCTCAACAGAGGGAAGAGCCCTGATACAGATAGGAGGAGGAGTAGTATCTGGTAACTGATTCTTAGCCAAAAAGGAGCAATCAGTGGTAAAAGTAACACTGTTGGGAGAGCTCCTAAAAAAAGGCCGGGTCAACCGAGAGGGCGTGAAGCTCACTAACCCGTCTGGCCGAAGCAAATGCCATCAGAAAAGCCGTCTTATATGTGAGAAAATGCAAATCCACCTGGGATAAAGGTTCGAACGGCGCCCCCCCCTCCCCCCCCCCCCCAAGCAAAGCAGCACCCACGAAAGATTCCATCGTGGAGTAAGCTGCAAAGTCCGAGGCCTTTTCAAAGAAAAGTGCCGAACAAGCTTGGAGAGGTAAGGATTAGTGCCGATACGACGCTTCCCCACATAAGAAAAAGTCTCTGAAAGCATAGACCTGTAACCCTTGATGGTAACAGGCTGGAGACCCCGAGAATCAAACAGATATACCAGAAACTCCGCAATCTGTGAAATCAAAGGATTGGCATAATCAACAGAGTGATCAGCACACCATCGACAGAAGACCTTCCATTTAGCTGCATAAGCTAAACCAGTGGAGTGCCTCCTTGAAGAAGAAATGCACTCCACTGCTTGTCTCGAAAAACCTCTACGGAGGAGACAGGACCTGACAAAAGATATGCGTGAAGGCACAACGAAGTCGGGTCAACGTGAAACCTCCTCGGGCGACCTTGACAAAGAAGGTCGCGATGTAGCGGGAGACGTGCCGGAACCGCCGCCATCAGCGAGCGGAGCTGATTGACCCACACCCGCTGAGGCGACAGGGGAGCGATCAGAATGATTCGACAACTGCAGGTTCGAATTTTGGCGAGAACCTGAGGAAGAATCGGAACTGGCGGGAAGGCGTAGCCGACTAGACTGTTCCAATCGAGTGACAGAGCGTCCACGGCAAAAGCCAGAGGATCTGGACACGGGGACACGAAAGTGTCCACCTGATGGTTCCAACGAGTCACAAAGAGGTCGATGTGGGGACGTCCCCAGAGATCGCAAAGCGACTGGAACACTGCCCTGTGAAGCATCCACTCGGTGGAAATAACCCTGCCCTGTCGGGACAGGGAGTCGGCTAGGACGTTCAGATGACCGGGAATGTGACGAACAACCACTCCGGCGTGAACATCCTGAGCGAGCAGTAGAAGATCCCGAGCTAACTCGTACATCGGAAGCGAGTGCGTGCCGCCCTGGTTCCGAATGTAAGCAACCACTGTCGAATTGTCGGATAGTAGAAGGACCTGGCGATTCGACAGGTGAGGGATCCACTGCCTGAAACTCAGAAGAAGAGCAAGAAGCTCCTTCTGGTTGATGTGTAGAGCTGCTTGATCCTGGTCCCACATCCTGTGTAGGGAAAGACCGAGAGGATCCAACGTCGCACCCCATCCGAGATCGCTGGCATCTGCCGTCAGAACGCGATCGGACGCGGGTAAGTCCAGTGGAACACCCTGCGTAATCCACTGAACATCTGTCCAGGGAAGAAGGTGAGGATACAGAGAGTCCGGAAACGGAAGCACCTGATCCAGAGAATCTACATTCGGCCTCCAACGACTGAGCAGAAAGTGTTGGAGAGGTCTGACACGCAGCCGACCTAGAGGAATGAGATCCGTCACCGAACCGCAGAGACCGATCAGGCGGAGAAAACTCCGAGCGGTCGCGGACCTGGACTGGGACAGAGTCAGAGCAAAAGCTGAGAGAATCACAGCCTTGGCCTGGGGAACAGCCACCAAATTGAATTTGGTTTGGAAAGACATCCCCAGATGACAAAACGACTGAGAAGGGACCAGGTCCGACTTCTCCTCGTTGACTCTGAATCCTAGCGACGTGAGCAAGCTCAACAGAGTGGCGACATCCGATTCCAGTAAGGCAGCATTGGAATGCCTCTGGAGGATATCGTCCAGATATGCCGAAGTAGTCACCCTGGACTGTGTGCGATGGAATGCTATCACATGCGACATCAGTCTGGTGAACGCCCAAGGAGCCAGGTTGAGGCCGAAAGGCATGGCCTTGAACTGGTAAACTCGCCCCAGAAAAGCGAACCTGAGATACTTCCGTGACGCCCGATGCATCGGAACGTGGAAGTAAGCGTCTCGCAGGTCGATGCTGGCTGCGAAATCTCCCTGGTGAATTGATTGGCGGACCGACCTGAAAGTCTCCATGCTGAACTTGGGAGCAATGATAGACTGGTTCAGGATACTCAGATCGATAACCGGTCGGAGTCGGCCGTCCTTCTTCGGCACCAAGAACAGGCGGGAATAGAAACCCACTGACTGAACGTTCTTGACGACCTCGATCGCCCCCTTTGCCAGGAGATTGGCAATCTCCGTGGACAAAAGTTCCCGACGTAAAACGTCTGAAGGAACTGTGGTTGGAAGAGGCACCCTTGACAGAGTGGGGTGCCGTCGGAAGGATATGCGCAGCCGGACCGAACAACATCTAACACCCATGGATCGGATGTGATGGTGGTCCAATGGTCTGCGAACTCTGCTATCCTTCCTCCAACCTGGGACGAGTCGAGGTGAGGACCTTCATTTCGAGCCCCGACGAGGCCCGCGAGAGGAGAAACCACCTCCTCTGCTAAATGAAGAATCCTGAGACTTCCCTCGATTCTGCTGACCCCTACCTTTACCCCGTGAGTAAGAAGTAGAGGCGGCGGCAGAAGGACAAGCCTTTTGCTTCACAGAGGAAGCAGAAGGGTACTTGTTAGGCTTGGAACGGCCCTTGCCTCCCCGAGAAGGCTGATCAAGCTGACGAAACAGCAGCTGATCTTTGAAATGAAGTAGGACGTCATCCCGGACCGTCAACACGGAACCATGGAAAAGTTGCGGACCTGCCAAAGAAGCAGATTGAAGAGTAGCACGCTGCTCCTCGGGAAGGGATCGTCCTGTGTCCAGCACAGCGTCCCTTCGAACTAATTCCAAATTAGCCGTGTTACAGGCATGCGTGTGAGTAAGGTGCATAAGCGCCTTGTAGTCCAGGCACATTAGACATAAAAATGAGAAAGTAAGGAAAAAAATCGGAGAAAGCTGATTTTTTTATATGTTTCCGGGACACACATTGCGGATAAAGTGTGAAAAGTCCCCGCGAATCCGAGTTGAGCCTTTTTAGTTATAGCGTTTTTTTGATGAAAAAAAAATTTTTTAAGAAAATTCAACCCAGCTCCATATTTCTCATTCTTATTCGCCTTAGTAGGGTGAGAATCATAAATATCGTGCTGAATTATATTGAGAATACATATACCCAACAGAAAATGCCAACTTTGTACCAATCCTCACACTCAATGGTGAAATATTCACGAAAATGTACAAAATTACGAAAAAAAATTTATTGTTTTCATACACACAACGGTACACAACGTCCATTAAATCAAATCTATGACTACTTTGGGAGTTAAATTATATATCAAAAATTGCAGAAAAGCAGTGGCTTTATAATGATATATAACAATAGTCATTTATTCCATAATAAACTGGTGAAACGTGTGAAATATTAACCATACCCCCTAAACTCAAATTCAAACGGCATCGACTTTTCTCATTCAAATACCGTATTATAGCATCATTGTTTCAATTTCCATGTTCGATTAAATCACATAATGTGGTGTTCGCCTACACTCAAGATGCAAACTGAATGTGAGAAACAGGGACTGAACGTTTGTCCAGTGACGTTTGACCAACCACTTTATATCAAAGCAGTGGAGATTGTGTCTTCGTCAGATAAGTTGACAAAAGTTTTCGTTAGACTCGGCGGCTTCCATATGATTATGTCATATTTAGGGGCAATTGGTTCGATCATGGCTGGTAGCGGCTTGGATGAACTTTGGGGGACTGTTTATGCTGGTGGGTCAATCCATCATTTGATCAGTGGTCATGCATATTCAAGAGCAGTTCGTGCCCATTTGCTAACACAAATTGCCATTACAAAACTTGTGTTTGAAGAAAGCCGAACACTAGATAACATAGACTGCACAGAAGTCAATGAAATATTCTGTGGACTTGCCAGAGGTGACTGTACAACAGCTGACGCTGTCAATCAAGAAAGTGTCAACCATCTACTGTCAAAATTACACGAACTGCTCCAGAATGCGTCCGTAGGACGCACAGGAAAGCTTTGGGTACAATACTACGAGCAAATAGGTCTTCTCCAGTTGTTCTTGAGAGCAGAGCGCACAGGCGACTGGGAACTCCACACATATTGTGTTCGCAATATGATTCCAGTATTTCACGCAGGTGGTCATTTTGCATACGCAAAAAGTTCTCATCTCTATTTGCAGCAGATGAATGAGCTAACAGAAATAATGCAACAGGATGATTTGAAGTTGTTCACTGAGAAAGGTTACTTTACCATAGGGCGCTCAGATAAATTCTGGGACGGGATATATTCTGATCAGACCATAGAGCAGTGTTTAATGAGAATGTTCAAGCTCCCTGGTGGTCTCACACATGGCAGGGGAATAACCGATAGCACTGTTGCGAAATGGGTACACGGACTACCTCTTTGCCTTCCGATATGTAATGCTCTCGAAAATTTTGTTCATGTTCACACTGGTCATGGCGAACAACATCGGGATCTCCGTCAAAGTTCACAATTGACTGATGCCAATGATATCACCAAATTATTGAACTGGCTCAGAGTGCATTCCCCCTTTCAGAATAGAGATCCACTACAATTAGTCTCTATAGCGACCGGGCTTGTGGCCGACGAAACTGTGAACTGTGACCAAGTTCGCAAAATTGGTGAATGTTGCGTATCGAATGTTGTAAGCAAAACGTTCAACAGCATCAAACTACGACGTGTTGACACTGTGAAGTCTTTCGCATCGATGGCAAATAGCATCAAAGTCCGTGGAAGTAAGGTAGT
Organism: Pictodentalium vernedei; assembly: GCA_031216915.1. Lineage (NCBI taxonomy): Eukaryota > Metazoa > Mollusca > Scaphopoda > Dentaliida > Dentaliidae > Pictodentalium > Pictodentalium vernedei. The sequence goes on from CM062292.1 coordinate 328,309,844, forward strand.
GATTGACCCCACAATTCTGTTCAACCGCATCACATGTGTTATTCAGTCACAAGCAGAGATGGAAGAGTATCTCAAATATGAACTCGCCCCGAAACCACCAGCATTGTTTGATTCTGCTGGAATGAGGAAGACACAGAAAAGCACGCTCGGTAAGATCCTCAAAACATACGGTTCCGAGCAAACTAAAATCCCAGAACATTCTCTGTTTGTTGTAGATGGTGGATTTTTATTGAGGGCAGTTGTATGGCCTAAACAGTCGTCATATAAGGACATATGTTCATCATATTCCAATTATCTAGTGAGACATTTTGGGGCGAACGTCGTGGTTGTTTTTGATGGTTATGCTTGTACAATGTCGACAAAGGGCATGGAACAAGCCCGTAGATCTAAAGACAGGTATTCCATTGATATCAATATCTCACCCGAGTTACCAGCCACCACACCCCAATCCGATTTCCTTGCAAATGCCAAGAACAAAACCCAACTGATCGATCTTCTAATGCAGGAGCTATCTGCTATCAATATTCAGTCCAAGCAGGCCGAGGCTGATGCTGATGTACTGATAGCCGAAACTGCACTTGACATCGCTCAAGATGACAACAATGTTGTCGTTGTGGGAACAGACACAGACTTGTTAGTCATTCTTACCTCTCGAGTTCAACCGGGATGTAATATTCACATGATGTATTCCATTACCCCAAACTTACTAGTTTCAGTTAGTGAAATAGCAACCAAAATGGGTGACCATAGAAGCAACCTCCTTGTAGCACATTCTATAAGTGGTTGTGACACTACTTCTGCACTCTTTCGAGTTGGTAAGAAGAAAGTATTCAGTACAATTGTCTCCGATGTTACTAGCGACTCACAACAGTATGTCAACACAATTTTGGCGGATGACAGTACACCAAGTGCAGTAGACGCTGCCGGGGAACAACTTCTCCTGATCTTATATGGGAGTAAAACTGTTTCCTCTCTCGACCAATATAGATATGTCACTTACAAGCGTTATGTAGCAAAATCTAAACTGAATAAACCCATTGACCTAGCCTCACTCCCACCAAGCAGCGATGCTGCACAACAACATGTTATCTCCAGGTCCAACAATGGCTGGGCACTTCGCTTCCTCCGACGGATTGGGGGTGGTCGCTAGACAATGGACTTCTTGTACCGACTGCAGCCACAAAGCCATGTGCCCCCGATAACCTACTGAATCTGATCAGTTGTGGTTGCAAGAGTGCTTGTACAAAAAGGTGTGGGTGTAAGAAAGCAGGACTCTCTTGCTCAGGTTTGTGTAATTGCAGTTCGGATTCTTGTAACAACCACAGAAACACTGTCCTGTCGGAAATTTCTGAGTTCGATGAATAATATGTATATAGGTCATGTCATTTCTGTATATAGCGTTGATAATAGTCAATGTAACTTAATCCATGTTGATTGATTTGTACATTCTGTAAATATTATTTATTGATTTTTGTACATTCTGTAAATATTATTTATTGATCTAATGCTGCCAGACACAGACGTGTCTGTTCGGTCCCAAGCCCGAAAATAGTTGAGTTCTCATGCTGACGAATTTTATGCCAAAAGGGGAACTCGGCCAGAAGCAGAGGGGGTCTTCCATAATGTCTATTTTGTAAGCAATGATAAAAGTCTTCAAATGGTGGTGGATTTTTTATCGTCTGTCCAACTAACATCCCGTTCTGTACTACGACCCTTTGGGCAAATCCGTTAGGAACATCGTCATTTTTTGCGTAAATCCGATACTTTTTTGTGAATTTTCAATAATTTTTCGCAGAAATTGTCACAGAATGCACATTTTCCTCTAGGTAAATGTATATTAGACATTATGTAGCTCGAAATACGCGTAAACAAAAAATACAGTTGGATCAATTCGAGGTTACAAAGTTCGTGCGATTTTTTTTTATTTTTTTCAAACGCGTTTTCGAAAAAAGGCTGTAGAAAAAAAAGCTCAACTGGGATTTTAGGGGACTTTTGTCTAATCATTCAGTGACATGTACTCGACATTCCCTGAAAAAATCAGCTTTCTCCGATTTTTTTCCCTAGTGAAACCTAATGTTCTTGGGCTATTGGACAGCACACGCAAAGGAGCCTGTACCACGTCAAACTTATCTGGAGGCAGATAAGCAGCCAAAGCTGAGACGACGTGATCTGAGAGAGAAAGCATGCCAAGCATCTCTCTAGATAAGCCCAACGTGGACTCCAGAGTCGTCATTGGAATGACGGCAGACTTGGGCTTGCAAAGCCCGAGGGAAGTGGAGTCCTGATCCAGAACCGTCAAAGTCTGGCAGACTGACGGATTGGCGGAATCGTAGGAACGATAACGCACAGGAGGCAAAAAGGTGTCAACCCTGGTGAAGAACGAAGTCTTCAAAGCCTTGGAATTCAGCTTGGCATCCAATGCTGAAAAAGCTTCAACCACCTGTACCGACTGGCACGGTCGAATGCGCCCAGAAGCAGGTTGCTCCATAGGCTGTTGTCGCTCGCCCGATGATCGCGGCCAGGCTGACACTGTCGGCTGGTTAGCAGGTTTGAGCTCAGGCAGAAACCCAAACACAAAGTCAAGAGCCGCCCCCAAGTCCGAAGACTGATGGCCCTCGACCTCAAGCATGTCGGACTCCTCCCCAGAGTCGGAAGACACATAGCCCATCGTGGGCAAACCAGCCGACGCCTCCCATGGTGTCGGGACACCAGAGGAATCGGAAACCGGCCTGTTTCCAATCCCGGGAGGCGGCGCCATAGGAGGCGCCTGGAAACCACCCATAGCCTCGCTGGAAGCAACAGGAAGGCTCTTAGAAAGAACCTGAGTGAGTAAGGAGAGGGCCTCCCTAAGCTCACTGCCCGTACCGACCGGTTCAACAGGGGAGCGAACCGGCAAAGTCGCTTCACCTCTGACCCTCTTAACCAGCGAAGGGTCACGATCCTCCAAAACACCCGACGCGGGACGACGGGCGGCAGCCGAAACATCTGAAGGCAGACGTGTATAGGGGTACGATGCACCCCGAGGATCAATATTGCGAGAACTCATGAGAGTCACCGCGGACCTCTGCGGGGCAGAAGGTCCAGGCTGCACAAAAGGCATTGGTCCCCCAAAACTGGTTGTGTGACCAGAGTGAGTAGACGGAAACACCACGGAGTTCATAGTGTTTCCACTACGAACATCCGAATCCAAAGACACAACTGTGGTGCTAGACGGCGAAGAGACCACAGAGCTGGGCTCGGCCGGCAGCCCCTTCCGACTTCGCCGAGTTGAAGTCAGGGAAGGCTGAGGCCGATATCCCACGTCTACAGTATCGGACATTCCTGCAGTCCCCTGCAGCGAAAAGCCGAGGCCGGCTGAAACAGACAACGAAGCAGAGGGACCAGCAGCAGTAGTAGATACGTCGAGAGTCGTTGAGGCTGGTGAAATAGTGGAGAGAGCACACCGGCTCGGCTCCGAAGGAGTGGTACCCCGCTGACACCTAACTCTAACACAATTAGAAAATTTTGCAAAAAAAAGCATTAACAATAATTGTGAAAAATCTAAGTCCGAACCGCATGGCACACGAAATTCGCGCGCGACTCGAGAGAGAGCAAATAAATATACATTATGGACATATAATAGAAAAGAGAATATAAAACACTGTTCCTGAGAATACAAAGGATACACTGTGGTATAATGAATCAGGAATCATCAAACATCGAGTTGGTGGAACACTGATAAGCATGCAAAAACATCTCGACACGAAGCAGATTATAAAAAGAATGAGTCTTTAGAGACGGTATATGCGCACTGGCAACGGAAGTCGTGGAGTTGTACTTGGGAGAGAGCGTCCCGTACTGGGTCTGCGCCGGTTGCACTCGACCCAGTTTTGGCTTATTTTTATTGGTGCTTTTGTACCACTTTTCGTTCCCAACTTTCTTGGGAAAGACAAAAATAGAAAGTATTTTATCCGAGTTAGGGACTTCCACTGTAGTGCAAGCCTGTAGTAAACAATTGTGAGTAGGTTGATAAGAAATCTTTGAGTCCCAGAGTGGGTCTGACTGAACCCAAAAGTATTTGTTCTCATAACACAGTGATAACAAAGGCACCACAAAACACTTGTTCCTGTCACAAGGTGATAACAAAGGTACCCCAAGAAGTTTCGTGAAGATCAGTTCATTAATACAGACTCTAGCCTGAGCCGTATTGACATGTGCACTTACTGTGTATAAGTAGAACTAAACAAATCAAAGTTTATCTAATTTGCATAATTTCTGCACGAGAAAAAACCTGTATTACATGTGATGTATTCCATGTTACTACACATTCCTACAAAAATTTATTCAAATCAGAATTTTCATACAGAAGTTCTGTACAAAAAACTGACTGCACTAATTTTGGTACAAAAAGGCTGCTGGTGGCCATCTTGAATTTTGGACCACACCCAAAAACACTCGTTCTTGTCCCACAGTGATAACAAAGGTACCCAAGAAGTTTCATAAAGATCGGTTCATAAATCTGGCCTCTAGCCTGAGCCATATAGAAGTTGTGTACAAAAACTGATTGGACCTAATTTCGGTACAAAATGGCCACTGGCAGGCATCTTGAATTTTGGACAGCACCCAGAAACACTCGTTCTCATCCCAAGGTGATAACAAATGTACCCAAGAAGTTTTGTGAAGATCGGTTCATAAATACAGCCTCTAGCCCAAGCCGTATTGACACATGCACTAACTGTGTATAAGTGGCGCTGAATAAATCAACCAATGCTAACCCTGCTTGCGTGGTGTTGGTATGTTGGGGAGCTGACAGTTGCTCGCCGTTGCTCGGTGGTTCTCTCCGGGTACTCCGGCTTCCTCCACCCGTAAAACTGTCACGGTCATGATTAGCCATTGTGCAGAAATATGTGACCTTAAAACACCAATAAATAAATAAGAATAAATCAAAGTTCACCTAATTTGCATAATTTCTGATCGAGAAAAAAACCTGTATTATATGTGATGTATTCCATGTTACTAAACATTCATACAGAAATTTATTCAAATCAGAACTTTCATACAGACGTTCTGTACAAAAAACTGATTGCACTAATTTTGGTACAAAATGGCCACCAGTAGCCATCTTGAATTTTGGACCGCACCCTAAAACACTCGTTCTCGTCCCACAGTGATAACAAAGGTACCCAAGAAGTTTCGTAAAGATCGGTTCATAAATATGGTCTCTAGCCCGAGCCGTATTGGCATTTGCAGTTACAGTGCTGAAAGAAACATTGAATAGATCAAAGTTAGTCTAATTGGTATAATTTATGCACGAGACAAAAACATATATTATATGTTATGTATCCCTTGGTACTAAACATTCATTCAAAAAAATATTCAAATCAGAGCTTTCATATGGAAGTTAAGCGCAAAAATCGGATTGCACCTAATTTTGTGCAAAATGGCTGCCAGCGGCGGTCTTGAATTTCGGACCGGACCCAAAAACATTCATTCTCTTCTCACAATGATAACAAGGTACCCAAGAAGTTTCGTAAAGATTCGTTCATAAATACGCCCTCTAGCCCGAGCCATGTGTACAGCGCAACGGACGGACAGATGGCCAGACAGATGGCAAGACAGATGGACAGATGGGCCATGACATTACCTCAAATTTGGCTTCGCTAAAGTTGAGCTAAAAATTATTTTTCAATAATGTTCCTTCTCCAATACAGTGTCACAAAAAAATTGTTTTCAACATTTTTTTTTCTAATGCTAAGCAAACAATGACTCAATGCACACAGTGTAAAGCCATTAACATGGCCTTCAGCACTTTTCAACAGAGCAATGATAGTAGCTTCAAGCACTCAACTTCAAGTATATAATCTAACCAAAATGAGCAAAGCATTTACCAAAATAAATTTGAACTATTTCCAAGAAAGTCTGTTTTCAAGCATTTTCAAAAGCTTAGAATTTCAGTTTTAATGAAAGTGTCAATGACACTGTAGCTCAACTTGTCAAGACATGTACATGTATAGTATGTGACACAGCAATGACAAACATCTAGGTAATGACCTGATGACAAAGGTACATATAAAGTATTGTAACGGTCTGTAAATACTCACCGTAGCCTGTAACAAATGTATAGGTAAAGTATTGTAAAGGTGGGTGACAGTCAGATGCTAAACTAGAAAAGAAATCTTTGAGTCCCAGAGTGGGTCTGACTGAACCCCAAAATATTTGTTCTCATAGCACAGTGATAACAAAGGCACCCCAAAACACACACATTCCTGTCCCAAGGTGAAAACAAAGGTACCCAAGAAGTTTCGTGAAGATCAGTTCATAAATACGAGCTGTATAGAAGTTGTGACAAAAAACTGATTGGACCTAATTTTGGTACAAAATGGCCACTGGCAGCCATCTTGAATTTTGGACCGCACTCAGAAACACTCATTCTAGTCCCAAGGTGATAACAGAGGTACCCAAAAAGTTTTGTGAAGATCAGTTGATAAATACAGCCTCTAGCCCAAGCCGTATTGACATGTGTACTAACTGTGTGTAAGTAGCATTGAAAAAATCAAAAGTTCATCTAATTTGCATAATTTCTGTATGAGAAAAAAACCCGTATTATATGTGATGTATCCCATGGTACTAAACATTCACACAAAAATATTTTCAAATCAGCGCTTTCATATGGAAGTTCTGTGCAAAAATCTGATTGCACCTAATCTTGTACAAAATGGCTGCCATCGGCCATCTTGAATTTTGGACCGCACCCAAAAACACTCGTCCCACGGTGATACCAGAGGTACCCAAGAAGTTTCGTAAAGATTGGTTTATAAATACGGCCTCTAGCCCAAGCCGTATTGGCATTTGCACTTACAGTGCTGAAAGTAACACTAAATACATCAAAGTTAGTCTAATTTGCATAATTTACATACGAGAAAAAAACCTGTATTATATGTGATGTATCCCATGGTACTAAACATTCATACAAAAAATTATTCAAATCAGTGCTTTCATATGGCGCAAAAATCTGATTTCACCTAAGTCTGTACAAAATGGCCGCCAGCGGCCAACTTGAATTTCGGATCAGATCCAAAAACACTTCTTCTCATCTCACGGTCATAACAAAGGTACCCAAGAAGTTTCATAAAGATCGGTTCATAAATACGGCCTCTAGCCCGAGCCGTATTGAATTGTTGACGGACAGACGGACGACTGGCCATGGCATAAGCTCAAATTTGGCTTCGCCTAAGTTGAGCTAAAAATGAAACCACTTTCAAGGCTCCATACAAACTTTGTCTCATCCTCACTCATGAAATAATCTTGGTGTCACCTGAAGAGGAGCAGATATCCTCTATTTACTAGTTGCTGATGCAATCCATGTGTATATGATGTACATACCTCCCAAATCTTCACTAAAACCTTGTAAATAGTTGCTTATAAGTGAAGTCTCACTGGTACCTAATATACCATCTTCCCTAATTTCATCTTGGTTACCTTTTTCACCATACCTATATAGGTAATTTTTCATTTCTTTACTGAAAAAGAAAAAATGAAATTTTCTGAAGATTTTATCAGTGTTTCAGGTCACTTTTAGCATCGATGGCTTTTTCATTACCATTGCACAAGTATAAAATCAAGTTCAGCCAATTGTTTATACCTATGCTGCCCACTTTAGAGGACTTCCATCCCAGTCAATGGTTACCTGGTCCTATTTCACAGTAAAGCATAACTTGTTTACCTCAGCAAAAAAGCACTGTTCCACCTCTTGGTGATTCCACAGAATTCTTACGATTGTAGCATGCCTTATTAACTGATAAGAGTACTAAAGTAATTTGGGTCATCAGAATAACTCTCCAGTTATTTGTAACAAAACTAAATAATTCCCCCTCCCCATCACTCAACAATTTAATAAGGTTATTTCTCAGTATGTGTTGAAAAGAGAGATGTGCAGTTTTGAAATTTCAATTCTAGTTTCAGTTTTGTCAAAAGAAACTTCTTTTTTTCAGTTTTATTTATTGTTTTTCAATTGGAAGAATAAATTAATTTATTTGTAGTATAGTATACACAGATAAGAGCAAGTATACTATCATTCAAAAACAACTATTCTACAAGAAGTGGCCTCGTATGGTTTTGTTGAATTTTTTTCAACTGCAAAATTAGTGTATTATGTGGTGAATGCTGCCAATTTATTAGGTAAGGGTTAATCGCTCACCAGGTGGAACCAAGGCATGCTGTTGTCCACTCCAAAAAATAAAACTTGCAGGTGGGATGGTGCCCAAGAGCGACAGCTCACTTCAAAATTGAAAAATTGGGAATTTGGTCATTTCCTATTTTCAGACCTAATGGAGCTCTGTTAAACAAAATATGATAGATTAAATGCTCATACTGGATTTACTGAAGTCAAATAGATCTACAAACATACATATACCATTCCCATCTGGTCTACTCCCATTTCATCTACTGTGGAAATGACACCTTTCCCATTTCATCTACTCTTAATGGATAATAATTAATAATATTAAAGCCAAAAAAAATTTAACTAAAAAATATTTTTTATTAACTGGTAGAGACTGCTAAATTATCTTTGGCCATCAAATCTTGTACATGTGTCTTTGCCTTGTTACAATTTATGGGAAAGTGTGATATCATTTACAGACTAAATGATGTCACTTTAAAAAGTATAACCCCCAAAAATATGTAAAACAAGAGCTGGACTTTCGTCCGGTGCATACCCCCACGTGGTGTACCGCCTCGTGTGGGCATACCTATGACCAACAAATATTATTTATGAATATTCTCGTATGGACTGACGGATGGATGCACAGATGGACGGACGCAATCCAGTATATACCCCCCCCCCCCCCCCTTCCATTTTCTTCGAAAGTTTTCAACAATTTCCAACAATTTCTAAGTCAAACGGTATGGTAAATTGTTTGGTGTTTGGAAGTTTTATGCAATGAGGCAGAAGCCTTTGTCATTGGCAAACTGCATTCCATACTTCACTGAAATCCGATAACCCCAATCCTGTATGCCTCCCCCACCCCCCCCCCCCCCCCTCCCATTTTCTTCAAAAGTTTTCAACAATTTCCAACAATTTCTAAGTCAAAAGGTATGGTAAATTGTTTGGTGTTTGGAAGTTTTATGCAATGAAGCAGAAGCCTTTGTCATAGGCAAACTGCATGCCATATTTCACTGAAATCCGATAACCCATACCTGAGATACAGGCTGAACAGACAAATAATGTCTCTTTCCTGCAATTTCTAAGTCAAAAAAGGGGGATAACTCTAAAAATCCTTTTTTTAAAGCCTATACCATAAGCAGTGTTCATGGCAAATTTCATTGCAATAGAACAATCGATACTCGAGATGCAGGCTGAACAGACAAAATTTGGCTCGGACGGACACAATTTCTAAGTGAACAGTTTACTTAAGTTATGAATATTCTCGGACGGACTCACACATGGACGCACAGACGGACGGACGGATGCATGTAATCCAGTATACCCCCATTTTCTTCAAAACTGGGGGTATAATAATTTCATTTTCTAAAGTAGACCAAAAAAATATATAAAGCAATTTTATTTTCTAAAGTAGACCACATGCAACACATAGAATTTTTTTAAATAGACGAAATGGGAAGAGACCAAGTGGGAATATACCAAAAGAGTATACCAACTCGGAGTAGACCAACCGGGAATGAATCAAGAATTCAGTGACTGTCAGAGTAATTATTTAGTTTAAACAATATTTATTTCCAAAATATGTTTACATTATACAGTAACAAGCACAGATTGACAAAAAAAGTAACAAACATGGAAATGGATTCAGCAACAAGCCAAAGGTTTATACTGGGCTGTCTCCAAGTGGAACGAAATATCACCAAGGAAAAGGTTTATGCGACAATGACCATTGTTGCATCAACGGTGGGCCCTGAACTGGAAGGTTGGGATTTTGATTTGATCCATTCCTGCCCATAAAGTGCTACTTCCGGCACAGAACACATTTCAATATTGCTCCAAATTACGAAGAGAGTATTTTTTCAGAATGTGGTCAGGACCAAGTAACACCCGCAATCTATGGCGGTATGCCTCTCATTTTTCCCCCAATGCAATCACAGACACTCAGCACAAGCTGAGTAATCCAAAGTAGGGTAATCCAAAAATCCAGAAAAACAACAGCCTCCAGCACCCCCGAATCGATGCCGACACACCCCCACAGCAGCACGCAAACACTAGTACTAATATCCATATACCACTGCGAGGGCATGCCAGCACTGACTCAAAAATGTCACCAGATACCACCCCTCCTTTGACCTCCCAGCCCGGGCTGAGCACCGTGAATGCAATTGGGTTAAGATGGCAAATTGGTCAACTTTAGTAATATGTCCACTGTCAGGATGTTCCCTGCGCCAACAGCGACTGGGTATTATTCAAGACAAATGTGGCAGCTTATTTAGAGGACGACCCAGCCGTTGCTGAGACAAGGCACACCTCATTCTCGCCGCAGTTACAAAATTAATAAGGAGCATAGGCAAAAAGCAGTATGTAACAAGTTGTTTGGATGCAGGTGTGGTGAGTTATGAGCAACCTGAGGGTTACTGATTGTGGAATCGTTTGGATAAGACAATAAACCTATGAACCATTTTGAAGACTGATCGGTTCTGTGTCAGGGAGAAATGTTCACTTCCATATAGCAAGACGTCAATGGTGGGCTGTATTCCTAGTATTCCAAATGTTTGGTTGCTTACACCATTGAAGTAGGGACAAAACAATAAATAATGTTCTGCAGTTTCTCGTCCACCACATCTGCAGTTATTTGATTCAGACAAATAGTTGATCATCATTTAAGTTTCTACACTGTAAACATAGTCTACAGTGCAAGATCTGGGCCAAGCATGATTTATGTCCTGAGTAAAATTTTGGTATAGTTCTTCTGGTGCTGTTGAGATACTGTCTTATTTCATTAGGGATATCATTCTAGAGGTTTGTAGCGGATGGTAGAAAAGAGGTTTGGTGCAAGAGGGTACGGCATGGGATTGTGTTTAGGCTGGCATTATTCCTCAGATTGTAGTTCTGAGTTTCAGCCACTGGCTGGGGTACCATCAGTGAGAAGTAAGGAGGTGTAGGGCTGTGAAACATCTTGAAGTATTGAATTAACTTGTGTTTTTCCTTCTTGTCTCAAGAGGTTCTCAGCATGTTTCAGTGTGTAGGGACTGTTTACTTGCACTTCTAGTTCCACCCATAACAATGCAAACTCCCTCTATTTGTATTTTTTCAACCTCCCTGACTTCCTAGGCGAAACAGTTCTCCCAGACTACATCCGCATATTCTAATATGGGGTGAACAAATGCAAAGTATACACAAAGAACTTAATCAAGCACCACCCAGCATTTTTTATTGCATCAAGATTCATAATCGAAATTTGGAAATGGTAGATGTAAATTGGAATCGAACTGCATTCCCTTGCAATATTGGTGGGGTTTGTTGTTTGGTCAGTCGCACAAACACACCACTACATGCACGTGCAACACACCACCCATGATTTTCTCAAATAGCACTTTCAAATCGTTCTGGATTCTGTATAAAAGTGTGACAGTTTCAATGATTGAGGCATTTACTTTCGAGATGGCTCGAAGGAGATACACTGAGGCTACCAGATGGCAGATTATTGGCATGAAGTCAACGGGAATGTCTTGTAGAGCAACTGGACGGCAACTGGACATTAACCACACTGTAGTAAGCCGTCTTATTCAAAAACATCGCCAAACTGACCATGTAAAGGACAGACCGAGACCAGGTCAGCCACGTAAGACTAGTCGAGTTGAGGATCGTTACCTTGCACGTATTGTTCGACGTCAGCCGTTCTCCAGTAGTGGTGTTCTGAAGCAGCTATGGCTCCCCAACAGACCCCTTTGCAAGAGAACAGTGAGAAACAGATTGAAGGCAATTGGTCTCAAGGCAAGGCGAGTGATTAAACGGCCAGCGTTGACCAACCGGCATAAAAGAGCTCGTTTGGAATGGTGTCTAGCCCGACGTCACTGGAATCTTACGTCATGGAGGAAGGTCCACTGGTCGGACGAAAGTCGGTTTTTGCTCAACGTTACTGACGAACGTCAGCGTGTTTGGAGAACCAAAAATACTGCATATGTGCCAAAGAACGTCCAAGCGTCAGTCCCATTCGGTGGCGGATCAGTTATGGTCTGGGGATGCGTGTCCCATGATTGTAAGCTTGATTTGGTAACTGTGCAAGGCAATCTCAATGGTGATTGTTACATCCGGGACATTCTGCAACCTGTTCTTGTTCCCCATTTTGACAACCATCCATTGGCCACTCGCCCTGTGTTCATGGACGACAATGCTCGACCCCACCGTTCTCGACGTGTGAAAACTTTTCTTGACAACAACGCGATTACTAAACTGCCATGGCCTGCAAGGAGTCCTGATCTCAATCCACTGGAGCACATTTGGGATATGATTGGACGCAGAGTGCAAGCACTGGACCCACCTCCACGACATTTGGCCGGTTTGGAAGCAGCTATACACCATGAGTGGCAGCAGTTACCTCTTCAGCGAATCAGGAGACTCACCTCACGCATGAGGAGGAGGGTAGACGCAGTCATCCGTGCACACGGCGGATACACACGCTACTGACAATATTGTTGCTAATTGTTGGCTTACAATGCTACTGAACATTTGGCAATCGCTAATCAATCATTATCTCCATTTTGGTACTTTGTAGCACAAAACTTACAACAGGGTGGAATTTCCTGCAAAACCAATGTTCATGTTTGTCTGCCAAAATTACAGTAAAGTGTTACACATTGCATTGTTGTGTTTTATGTTTAGCTAGGATTATGAACTATCAGAATATCATACCATTTGTTGCCATACAAACGTCATGATGTTATAATGACCGGGTTTTGTCACAACAATCAGGAAAAATGGGGCGGTGCTTGATTCAGTTCTTTGTGTATATATCTTTTCAAGTACTTTTTGGTCAAGTCTAAATTTTAATTGTCTAAGCAGAGCAATGCATTGCCATCCCTTGGAGGTTATTTCTGCAATGTGTGATGCCCAGTTGCTGTGGTCATTGAGGGTAAGGCCAAGGTGTTTGTGTTTTTCGACATTCTTTATTACTTGGGTAGACATTAGAAGAGAGGGATGACTTGGTTTGGGGATTTGCGGCTGATCACCATAGATTCGTTTTTGTGGGGGTTAAAGTTCACTAACCATGTTTGGGCCCAATCCTCTTTTGTTTTTATGTCCCTGTTAATCATCTCAGCGGCCATACTGAGTTATTCAACTATGAGGAACAAAGTGGTACCATCGGCAAAGAGTCTAATGGTTAAAAGAGATATTGTTTACAATATCGTTGAGATAAATTTCAAGAATAATCCAGAATTCAATTACAGTGGAGCCCACTTAATTGGATATCTCTTAACTGAATAATCCTGTTAAATGAATATAATTTCCAAACACAAAACCATTTACCATACCTTCAATACAAATCTGACCTGTTAATTGAATATAGGTTATAGAGTAAACTCCTGTTAATTGAATAAAAAATCTTGCAACCTGTCGAGAAATTACACTAACTCTTCCCAGTTTTCCTTTGTTTTTAGACCTATTTGGCCTCTGCACATTCAATACAGGCATTTAATCTATTATATCCTGTTTGACAGAGCTCATGGAGCTCTGTCAAACAAGATATAATAGAATAAATGCAAATTTTATCTTTAGAATACAGAAAAGTGACACAATCCCTGTTAATTGAATACTCCTGTTAATTGAATAATTTTCATTGGCAGAGTGACTATTCAATTAACAGGGTTCCACTGTATTGTCAGAGTAATTATTTGACATATCACAAGATTTTTTTATTCAATTAACAAACGTTTACTACATAAGCTATATGCAATTAAGAGGTAAAATTTGCAACCGAAGGTATGTTAAATGGTTTGGTGTTTGGAAATTATATTCAATTAACAGGGTTATTCAATTAAGCGATATACAATTAAATGGATTCCACTGTATCAAGGAAAATAGTCAATTGTTTTACATTTAAAACTTTCTTTTCTCCATGCATACCATTTCTTTAAATCCGCTCTCCCTGGTGCCACCCCTGTGTACCTG